>CM048042.1:0-1377500 GCA_026259375.1 Verasper variegatus
TATTTATTCAAATTTCCTGAATCCAGGTTTATCCCAATTTTCTCTTTTTTAACTCAATTCCTGACTATGCCAAAGCCAACTGTTACGCAGTGACTAATATACACTCATGTCTTACCGTTAAGAAGTTGAGGGCCCAATCTTCATTAATCTTGAACAATGTTATTTAGCTCACCTTATCGTTACAATGAAGCTATTCTACACTACCTCTTGTAATTTCCTCATTTCCTTTCTTCACTTTTTTATCTTCTCTATAATAATCCCCCCTTTTTGCGTCGTATCCTATGCAAAATAAAACCAAATTTAGCACGGAGCTTCACTTCAAACATCAACACAACATGTCCATAAAAAGAGGTTCTTTACGGTGTGACCAGGCAGTAGACACACAACAGCCTAAATGAACAAACCAGCATCCAGTCAAGTGAGAAATGCTCACCATGTGTGAAGTTGTTGGAAATGCCGCAGGCCACAGCACGTCCGGAGTTCGTGACGCCAAGTTTGTTGTATCTTTGGGCAGCAGTGATGTTGTAGATGATGATGAAGGAATCTTCGCGGACACCGTTCTTGCTTGTATAATAAGGTTTATTACACAGAAGTTTACAGGTCAGGACAGGTACCATGGTATACCCGGAGACGTTCTCAGACAATGCAGAAGTCTGCCTCGCCGGTGCCGGACATGCGTTCTTATAGGGAAGATGTTTATGCCAAAGACTTGCGATATAATGTCATCACACATAGGGGCCTCCAGACAAAGACATGTTTTGTACATAGGACTGTGAATCCCTCCATCGAGCATTTCCTGTGGGAAAGAACTTAACGAGTGACATCTGGAATTACACCCAGGAAGTCCGAGAGGCCAGGAACAAGGGCCCCCTAATTATAAATCGATCATTATGATTTACCCCCATGTCCAAACGACTTCTGTTAGCTGAATATACCACAGAAGTAAGTATGATCGCAAGGTCAATGTTACCAACTGATGAATACATTATTAGTAATCAATTGATTACTGCATTTCCACAAAATCTGAACACTGAGAATTAACTTTTAACTTTTCAGTGCAACATGTAGGTGTTTTTATGACACGTTACAAAAATAGAAGGATAATACAATTTAGATAAATCCTCATTAAAATGAACAACTTTACCCACCTGAGTGTGGTTGAAATACATGCTAATAGGACACTCACCTGGAATCATCTGGATTTCAACAGTACTGCTTCATGCTAAAACATTATACCAAAAAGGCAATGTTAGATGCACCCTAGTCTCTCAAAAGATACAAAATTACAAAATCAATAACTTTGGCAACTGCTACACCTCCCATATAGACGACGTGCTTTAAACATCTTAGGTACCTCATGAATGATGGATAAAGTAAAGGCCAAAGGAGCTCTGTAGCAATGTACAGTATAATACAGCATTTATAAGGTCCAAAACAATGGATTATTCTCAACACGTTTTGGTATGAGGTTGTTTTTATATTGAATCTTCATATATACACTGAAAACTGGATTGTGCTAATGGGTCATCTGCTTTCATTTGACAGGCTGATGCAGATGAAACTGAATCAGGGATGGAGAAAGCTGCACCTCCCTCATTGTCTCCAAAATCATTTCTGCAGTGGATTACAGGGCAAGGCCATGTTCCAGTCCAGCATGAAGACAAGATATGTTTCAAAGTGAACGTAGAGTTCAATCATCACTGCCAGTCAGATTTTGGGGAACACAGGATATGTTATTCATCTGTTGCAGCTTGCACTAGCACCATCACCTTCTCTGTTCAACATATGAGATCATATGAAGACTTTAAAATAATTCTGGTAGAGGCATTCCACCTGGGACAAGAATTCTCAAGGGTGTAGATTAATAAGTTGTTCATACAACTGTTTTGGCTGGTTTGGTAGGGAATGTAAATGTACAACCTTGTTTATCGGTCAATGTGTTTTCATTTCAGTAGTTCAAGTTTAATGTAATGTTCAATTGTCGTTCACTGTATGACAAATAGTTGAAAAAGTTTTAAGGAGAAACACTGCCACAGATGGAAAAACAAATACATTTAAAAATAACATCTCAATTCTAAATATGAAGATGTTTCTTCAAATCTACAAACTGTGACTTGGTCTTTTTCATATGTCTACATGTACAGTATATGGCAAAGCAGTTGGTGCTCAGACTTACCAACATGACAGTTGCTCACTGAAAGCTTTGAAGACAACGACAGTAAATGTCTCGACCATGGGAGTCTGACGGCTCTGTAGGGTCCACAGCAGCTTGTAGTTCTGTCATATCTTGCTCATTTAGGGGCGTGGGAAGTTCTGGAAGAACAACCCCAGATTGTGGTGGGGCGTCATCATGGTAAAGGGCACTCTCCCAGTCTATGTCAAGTTCTTGCAGATCCTAACATTTAAATAGCAGTGTAAGCATAAATTGACAGTGCAGTATTCAAGGACGTACTGCCTGAATCAAAGTATGTTCAACAGAGAAAAGTAAGTGTGTACCTCAACATTCTCAGCCTAATCTGTGCTGTTTTGTAGCAGGCCCAACTGCTCCAACTGCTGAGGGGTGGGTGATGGTTCCATCCTTCAGTGAAGGTGTGAAGGTCCCTGCAGAGACAGGGAAGGAACACATTGCACCAGGAAGATGTGCAGTGTGTTTGAGATATCCAGTAGTCCCTCTTCTAAGTGTGTGCATGACATCTTAATATGTGCTAGTTACTGCTGTCCACACAACACACCACAGCCGTTCGATTCTATTGTGGAAAAAGTAATTTGGAAAACAAGCAGTATGTCACTTTTTGAGTTAGAAACAGTGTTAAGGGGTACAAGGGGCACTTCAATGTTTCATAATAGTCACAAGCCTTGAAAGCCACTCAGTCACACATCCCCTTTAAGAGGACAATAAATGCAGAAAATGGGTTAGGGTTAGGGGGGGTTAAGATTTCTTCTGGGCAGTTCCTTCCAACCGAAATTTGACCTTTGAGCCTGCTCTCATACATTGCAGTGTCAAAAAGTGTGTAAGGAGCAATCCTTGTCTTATGTTGCCATCAAGTGGATACTTTTTGATCTGCACTTTTAGCTGTCGTAAATAGAATGAGATGCCAGCATTCATTTCTTTGTTTAATAACACACCACAAAATACATGTTCTTGATTTGCTGAACCTTAAATAAAATGTTATTTGATGACTCACCTATTTTATCAATGGCAAAACAGGTCTCTCTTTATATTCAAAGGTACTGACAGTTGACATTGTATCTGTTGGCCACAGTGGAGTCATTTTAGAGCCAAATTGAAGACCTGTCTACAAAATGACTGTACAGTATGTAGCCTAAGGAACAATCCTTGTCTTGTGGTTACTGGTGGTATTGCTATGTGAGTTGACCAGAAAAAGAACACATTTTATGCAAATGTTGATAATGCAATGAGACAATGTCCAACTGACTTGAGTTTATTTACCCATTAAACAGGTAACCTTAGCCATCATCGCAACAATTGCCCCCCCTGAGAAATTTGGCAGGGGCTGCCACTGGTGAGATGGCTGGGAGACAGTCCTTGACTAGATTGAATGGGATGGGATGCAGGTGGAGCTTCTCATTCCTTCCGTGAAGATGAACAGCTCCATCAGGGACACAGGGGAGAATTGAGAAAGGGGCTGAGGGATGGAAGACAGGGGGGTTAGGTGGAGCAATGGAGAGGGCGGGGGAGGTGGTCAGGTTGCTGTAAATGGGGTCATTTTTTGTTTGAAAAACTGAATTTGCGAAAAAATGTGTTTCCCTTAAAAATAAGGTGTCACAGGGGAGCATTGTTTTCTCAGGGACCACTGAGTTTATTGGTTTTATTTTAAAAACAAGGAAAACTTAGAAACCCAGATTACAAATGTAGCATAACAATTTGCAAAGCAACAAATGTAAAAAATACATGAAGTGCAAACAGTGGATTGCTAAACATATATTCTTGCTCTTTGTATAACAGAGCACAAGGAGTCACCAATGAAAATAGTTGAGATTTGGACATTTTCATCACAGAGATGCTCAAAGTGCATACAAACGCTGAAAACACTGTCTTTTAAAGTCACTGTCTTCTTACGTCACTGTCTTCTTACGTCACTGTCTTCTTACGTCACTGTCCTTTTAAAACGCTGTCTTTTTACGTCACTGTCCTTTTACGGCACTGTCTTTTTACGTCACTGTCTTTTAACGTCAGTCTTTTTACGTCACTGTCTTTTAACGTCTCTGTCTTCTTACGTCAGTCTTTATGTCACTGTCTTTTAACGTGACTGTCTTTTAACGTCACTGTCTTTTAACGTCACTGTCTTTTAACGTCACTGTCCTTTTACGTCAAACTTTTTACGTCACTGTCTTTTAACGTCACTGTCCTTTTACGTCACTGTCCTTTTAACGTCACTGTCTTTTTACAACGCTGTCTTTTTACGTCAGTCTTTTAACGCCACTGTCCTTTTACGTCAGTCTTTTAACGTCACTGTCTTTTAACGTCACTGTCCTTTTACGTCACTGTCCTTTTACGTCACTGTCCTTTTTTCAGCAGTCTTTTTACATCAGTCTTTTAATGTAAAATGTCACGATAATTATTTTGGGGCTACGATTGGAAATATCATGATTTTTCATGATTATCGATACTATAGAAGGAAAAAGACACATCAAGCAATATCCAGCCAATAATAAAGACAGTGAACTAAAGTATTTATTATTATCATCAACTATAACCACTTAGTTAACATTAGTCTAACATTCGGCTATTTCAAAGTAATTTATGTAACAGGTGATAGATGAATGTGAATTCAAGTATTCAAATGCTTCTTTAAAAATACTGATCACTGAACACTCACTCACACACATATGACCAACAGATTAAAAATTAACATTTGTGTTAAACTATCATTATAGATAACGCTCTTATCAATGTTTTACGGTAATAGCATTGGCTGTTATATTAGAGGTGTTACGGTTTCTCATACCTGTGTATGACGTGTATGTTGTTAAGTTAACTTGTATGCTGTGCAGAGAAATGGATGAATATAGCCGGTGCACATGTAAAGAATAAATACTTAGAAAGAAGACGCTCCGCTTATACTTTCACGCCAAGTTATACCTGCGCAAGTCAAATAACTTAACAATTTGCAACTAGTATAGAACTGTGAAATCTATGTGCCCTTTATGATTTTCTATACAATTGTATAGAAAATCATAAAGGGCTTCAAGCCCCTGACCACATAGAAAGTTTACCTTTCCATGATGCTCTTTACACCAGTCGGACATCCCATCAAGCAACTCATCCTGCTGTTTAATTATCAAGTTGGGCCCCTGTCAATTGGAAACAAATGTGTTTAATTTACAAGGCAGTTAGAAGACAAGAGGCAGTCCATGGGCATTTAGGCTTATGTTACCTCAGCCAAAATGTTTGGGTCCTGAGTCAGTAATAATGCATGCCATTTCAATGATCTGGTCCTTCTCAATGTCGAGACCGGTCATCTAAAAAGTACACACAAAAAACATAAAGATTGAGTCTTCATCTACTATCTGTCAGATATATCAGATATTTTGAGAAGCAAGCATGAAGTAATGAAAACAAATTACACAAATGTAAGATTTCTTCTGGGCAGTTCCTTCCAACCAAAATTTGACCTTTGAGCCTGCTCTCATACATTGCAGTGTCAAAAAGTGTCTAAGGAACAAGACAGGGTTGCTGTCTGTCGCCTTTCCTGTTTGACATTGCGATCGAACCACTGGCGATTGCTATTAGATCAGATGACAGGATAAAAAGTATATCCAGGGGTGGAACAAACCATAAAACTTTGCTTTATGCGGATGATCTGCTTTTGCAAATATCAAACCCAACTGAGAGCATGCCCTACCTTCTCCACTGGCTGCAAAAATTCAGTAGCATATCAGGGTATAAAATTAATCTGTCAAAATCTTTATTATTTCCATTGAATAATCTGGCAAAACAGATCACTTATGAAAATTTGCCTTTTAAAATTGAAAATGACAAATTTACTTATCTGGGAATAGAAATAGCAGGTTCAATCAAAGCTATTTTTCAGTATAACTATAGGTCGATTTTGGACCGTACCAAAACTGATTTGGATAGGTGGTCAAATCTTCCACTCTCATTGGCAGGGCTGATAAATGTAGTGAAGATGACTGTAATGCCCAGGTTTCTTTATTTATTCCAAATGATTCCCATTTTCCTCCCAAAATCCTATTTTGCTCGGCTGGATCGCTTTATTTCTGTGTTCATATGGAATAAAAAACCTGCACGTATAAAGAAGGCAAGCCTGGAGAGAGTTAAATCTGATGGTGGTTTGGGTTTACCTAATTTTTTATTTTACTATTGGGCAGCTAATATTGTCAAGCTGACATATTGGATCACCATGTTCGCAGATAAGGAGGGTCCGGTCTGGACTGATATGGAGCTGAGAGCTACACTCCCGGTTTCCCCGATTTCAGTCCTAGCTGCCCCTCTCACACTAAATATCAAAGCGCCTGGACTGAACTCAAATTTGGTGGTCCAAAATTCGATTAAGATCTGGCGTCAGTTCAGAAAACATTTTAATTTGACAAATATATGTAGCTTCTCTCCAATAATGTTTAATTATCTTTTTGCACCATCTCAAATAGATCAGGCATTTGCAGTTTGGCACAGAAGGGGCTTGGTCTACTTTCAGGACCTCTTTACCGATGATGGCTTTGCATCATTTAAGTTTCTATGTGAAGATCATAATTTACCAAAGTCTCATTTCTTCAGATATCTTCAAGTTCGAAGTTTTGCCTCTGAATTTTTCCCAGGGTACCCATCCCCACCCTCTAAAGATTTGCTGTATTCAGTTCTTAATGTTAATCCACTCAATAAAGGAGCAATATCAAAAATATATGCTTTAATTCTGGATAGCTGCCCTCATTCGTGGGACAAAATTAGGGCAGCATGGGAGGGAGAGGTTGGAGAAGCAATACCAGAGGACACCTGGAGGAATACCATGCAGCGTATACACACATCTTCTTTCTGTATCAGACATGGCTTGATTCAGTTTAAGGTTGTCCACAGGTTGCATTATTCTAACGACAGACTAGCTAAATTATACCCTGATGTTGCACCAAACTGTCCTAGATGTCAATATTCTCCTGTTTCTTTGGGACACATGTTTTGGTCGTGTCCATCACTGTATGGCTTCTGGTCCTCGGTCTTCCAATCACTCTCAGCAATACCTGGCAAAACACTGCAGCCTGACCCTCTGATAGCTATCTTCGGTGTAGTAAGGGATGAGCTAAAGCTGTCCCGTCTCCACAAAAATGCAATTGCCTTTGCATCGTTGCATGCCCGACGTCTGATTCTGCTGAATTGGAAGGGGAAGACTCCTGCCTATGTACATTGGATTAGAGAGGTGATGTTGGGATTGGCTCTGGAAAAAATTAGATATACAGTACACGGGGTGGAGGCTAAATATGACGGAACCTGGTCACAGTTCATGACACATATCAAGAGCTTGCCTTTTGCCTGAATCCTTGCTCTTATTTAATATGTATTTATTTTTCCCCCTTTCCTGCTCTTACTGCCGTCCTGGTCTTCTCAATGCCTATACTCTGACGGTTGAGACTTTTTTCTTATGTTAAAGGTCCGGAATGTTGGTGTTATGACCATAATGATCAACACAGATTGGTTTGAGGTTTTTTTTATTTTATCATTTATTTATTTATTTTTATTTGTCCTGTCTCTTTTTTTGTATTTGTCTATATTTGCTTTCTTCCTTTGGTGCTCTGTCTGTCAGTGTGATACGTGAGTGTTTTTGTGGATACGTTTGTGGGGATGCCACCTGGTGGGGGGTGGGGGGCGGGGGCACAACTTTTGTAAGAAATGCCTAACTAATGATGTCATTGTTTTCAAGATGGAAAAATGATAAATAAAGTTGTATAAAAGGAGAATCCTTTCACACAGAAAAAAAAAAAAAAAAAAAAGTGTCTAAGGAGCAATCCTTGTCTTATGTTGCCATCTAGTGGATACTTTTTGATCTGCACTTTTAGTTGTAGTAAATAGAATGAGATGCCAGCATTAATTTCTTTGTTGAATAACACACCACAAAATACATGTTCTTGATTTGCTGAACCTTAAATAAAATGTTATCTGATGACTCACCTATTTTATCAATGGCAAAACAGGTCTCTCTTTATATTCAAAAGGTACTGACAGTTGACATTGTATCTGTTGGCCACAGTGGAGTCATTTTAGAGCCAAATTGAAGACCTGTCTACAAAATGACTGTACAGTATGTAGCCTAAGGAACAATCCTTGTCTTGTGGTTACTGGTGGAATTGCTATGTGAGATGACCAGAAAAAGAACACATTTTATGCAAATGTTGATAATGCAATGAGACCATGTCCAACTGACTTGAGTTTATTTACCCATTAAACAGGTAACCTTAGCCATCATCGCAACAATTGCCCCCCTGAGAAATTTGGCAGGGGCTGCCACTGGTGAGATGGCTGGGAGACAGTCCTTGACTAGATTGAATGGGATGGGGTCCAGGATGCAGGTGGAGCTTCTCATTCCTTCCGTGAAGATGAACAGCTCCATCAGGGACACAGGGGAGAATTGAGAAAGGGGCTGAGGGGTGGAAGACAGGGGGGTTAGGTGGAGCAATGGAGAGGGCGGGGGAGGTGGTCAGGTTGCTGTAAATGGTGTCAATTTTTGTTTGAAAAACTGAATTTGTGAAAAAATGTGTTTCCCTTAAAAGTAAGGTGTCACGGGGGGAGCATTGTTTTCTCAGAGACCACTGAGTTTATTGGTTTTATTTTAAAAACAAGGAAAACTTAGAAACCCAGATTACAAATGTAGCATAACAATTTGCAAAGCAACAAATGTAAAAAAATACATGAAGTGCAAATAGTGGATTGTTAAATATATATTCTTGATCTTTGTATAACAGAGCACAACAAGAATATCAGGGAGAAGAAAAAACACATTTGAGGCATAACCAAATATACTTGAAGCGTTTAAGGCCCCCCCATCACATGTCCATAAACATTAATACTGGATTTCCTCCAGCCTGAGACCTCTGGCAGTTTTTCTCGATATACTTGATATTGAATCACATATTGTGTCACTTGTAACTCACCCGATGAGAGGGGTGATGTTGCCGTGTAGCTGGCTCCGATACTCTCTCAGCGTGTTTTTAAAAAGATTCTCGAAGCTTGGATAAATATTGTCCGTTTAGTTTCTAAATGGCGGCGCACATTACATGGTCCCAGGGTCTCGTTAGCTAGCATCGCAGCGCGCACAAACAGGCTTGGGGGTTGTCCTCTGGGCCAGCAACAGCTACTCACTTAAGTCCTGTCTGCAAGTCATCTTTTTTAAGTTTTGAATGATTCAGTTAGATTTTCTGATTCCCCTTCGTCATTAACAGCTTTGCTCTGCTCGACCCAGCTCATAACAAAGTTCTCCCTCAGCTATGATTCCCCCGCTAATGATGCGTTCAGGTGTTAATGTGACGGTCAGCAAATAGAGCAACACCTGCTATATAGGTCAAATCAAATAAGAACAACGTGGAATTTAAATCTCATGGCTTTATTTCATTAACTGTGATGATTAATTATTTTTTTAATCATCCACAAATGTTTTGTGGTAATTTATTGCTTACTTAAAAATCTGAAACTTTTTTATTTATGCATTTTCTGATGACCTCTCACGGCCCACCTGCAGTGCCTTCACGGCCCACACTTTGGGAATGACAGATGAAGGGGAATGCACCAGAAAATTATGCTTTGGAAGCAGCTTCTTGTTTGGAAACAAATGTTTGAATAACCTATGGTGTTCTGCAATCAAGTGTTTAAAAACACAACACCCATCACATATGGAAGAGTAGGATTTGTTTCTCTTTTTCGGCGAGACAAAAGCAGCAACAATATCTGGCACTGAATGATTCTACAAATCCGAATAAACAATGAAGACCAAGGTTGCATCCTGTTACTTGGACTATAGTTCCAAACACTGGCTGATCATATAAGTGGAACCTAATTCTGTCTCTCTCCAGTATTTTTATATCCTGTACAAGTGGATCAAGTATTTTTCAAAAGCCATACGTTTTGATGTCTTGGGCATGAAATAAAGCGACAAAATTAATATTAAGCAAACTTGAGAAAAATGATGCAAGGTGAAATAGATTGCTCCTTACCCATTTTGATCCTAGAAGATTTACAGTTTTGAAATCATCATAGAAAGGCTGAATTTGTAATGCATACTTGTGTTGAAAGATCTCCATCACACAAATCATAAAGAAGATTTTCTTTAGAACTGGAATTAGCCTGCATCATCTCTTGTATATTAGGATGTTTGCAAATAAACTGTAATGTTTTCAAAATTGGAATGTAAACAAATTCATCAGTAACAACAACCTGATCATATGCTCCAGTAGTCTGATTACGGAGAGTATCAAATCTTGTACCAAGAACAACTTCCTCTGGGTCTACCCTTCCGCACTTCTCTGTAAAAGAATGCCCTCTTTTACTTTCAGAATTTAATTCACCAAAAGGATTTTCCATTTTTCAAAACACTGATCAATTTTATCCTCAATGTTACTTTTGACAGGCTCCTGTAAAGATAGACAACTTTTCACAGATTATTTTAGTCAATTATGTATATCATCGACAATCTCTTCATTGGAAATGATCAAAGAGTTAAAGGAGACATATTATGCCCATTTTACCACAAGTTGATATGGTTCCTTGGGGTCTGTAACATACTTTGGTCAAAATACCACAAGGATCATTTAAAACAGCACCCTTTTTACCCTGTCTAAAACAGCCCTCCACAGAGTGAGCTGTTTTGAGTGCCTGTTCCTTTAAATGCTAATGAGCCAGCTCCCCCCTCCCCCCTTGCAGTTTATTGACACACAGTGGTACACCGGAATATGTAGCATATGGTCATCTGTGGTCTGTGGACAAAGGTGCTTCCTGTCATCGGAACCCGACTCGTGTGAGTGGGAGATATCAGAGCTGCCGGGGACCTGGCTGCATCTCCATCACTGTAACAACCTGTTACTAACGTTAGCACAGCTCGCTGCTCACATCGCGGAAGCTGCCGGTTTCTGTCTTCCTCCGCCAGCCGGACACACAAATGAATGACTGCCGCTGGCCTGTGTCGGATCATGTAAATAAAAGGCTGGAAAGCAACCCCCTGAGTCGTCCGTTCCTGTGGCCAATTGAGATCCGTTACGTGTGCATGTACGAGTATGTAACAAATACAGTGTGTTTATGTAAGTTACTGTTTGCGACGGATAGATGGTACCGATCCCGCTTGCAAGGTCAATCTTATTGCGAGTCCAGAGTTATATTAGCCCAGGTTGGTAAAACAGTCCAATTCAAAATGGTTTGCGCACACAAACAGACTTTCTCCAATTCTTTCCGGGACATTGCCTTCAAATATGAAATCAATCCATTTCGCTCTTGTGTCTTCTGAGGCTGGAAAGTGATGTATAGATCTGTGCGGATCTGTGCAGCCGACCACAGCGCATCTTGAGGACTTAATTTGCTTCATGCTGCTAGCTAGCTATTCCAAGTGTATCCGAGCTTTGCAATAACAAAATGAAGTGCTCTGGCAAATGTCTTATCTGTAACGAGTGTGGGGGGGCGGGGAGGATGAGGTGGGGGGTGGGACAAGGCCATGCAGGGAGACGCCCACTGTATTGTGACAAGAGAGTACACAGGAAGCTCATTCTCAGTCAGTCAAGCATGACATTTCTGACATAGAGGAACCATAACAGAACGCGCAAGTGTTTTTTTTCCCAGCGTTTTGGGGTTGGTAGACATGCCAGATACCCAAATTAACATGTAGAAACATGTACTGTCCCCTTTAATGGTTGTTTCACCAACACCTGCCACTTTAAGTTCAGCTATTGTTGCTGCGCAGCTGCCTACAAGACTCTTATTGATAAGAACCGAGTATGAACTTGTTGATGGCAAGACTTCAACATGACTTGTTAACGCTTCAGGTTTAGATGGGGCTTCACCAGGATCAGAACAAGGTCTGTGTGCTTTATTGAAATGCTTTCTAAACCCAGAAAAAGTGCCATAAACTTGTGAACAACCAGCCTGACCACATTTAAGATGCAGTGACTTTCCTGAACAAAGTCCCTGGATCAACTTCAAGTGCTTAGTCAGGGAATTGGCATTTGCCTGAGGGCTTTTGCAAACAAACCATAATACCTCTGTATGAACTCAATGCAGCATCCGAGCCCTCAACTCTGAAACCCTAGGATTCACCTTAGTGGTACCAACATCGATTTCATAAATGGTGGTTTGGAAGAAGTTTGGCACATTTAACAGATCCTGGTTGTATGAGGTACCGATGACAAAATGAGGTTTGAAAAGCTTTTCGAAACTGGCAAGAGAGTCTGATTACTTACAAAGTATTGCATGTTTGTCAATCACATGAAGGGCTTGTGAATCACACTCTTCTTGGTCCCCACAGCAAGCAGATAGGGTTGAAGGCTTTCCATGATGCTGTCTAGATGCCCCTGGATGCTGGTCCCAGTCTGTAACACAATAACTGTTTTAGTATGGAATTGCAATAAGATACATTTCACACAGTTTGAGAAACTGTTCAAATTACAGATAAAGATTTTTTCTTGTAATTTCTCACCTCGATGAACTTCACAAGATTTGTGAGAGTTTTCCTGGTCTCCTGCAGCCATGGGGTGATGGTGGTAGAAGGTGGACAAGGATAAAAATGGATGACATTTCACTGCCCCATCCTGAAAATTCAAGTAAAAACTAATGCACAAATTTCCACCGAAAGCTTACAGTTTTTGCTTTCAAAAACAATTAGTATAATTATTTTATTGCAGCGTACCATTTTCTATTTCCAATGTGGATTCGTTATTTTGAACCAGGTATTAAAGCTCGCCTGTCTGTGTGAGACCACGGCTTTGTTCAAGGACTTTCTGCTTGTAAACAGTAGGCCACTTCTCCAGTAACTTTGCAGAGGCAATATCAGACTGAAATCCTGCACAATCTGTACACAGGATAGAATAAGTCAAGACAGAATAGTAAATGTTATGGTGTGGAACTTTTGACAGAGATATTACAGCCATATCCAGACTATTGTAGTACAGAAAACAAACTGACACGATTCACATACCATTCCTGCTATGTCCAAGAATCTTGGAAACGCTTTAAATATTTCAGAGGACTTCACTGGGTCAAGAACCATCATTTGGCGATAGGCGAAGGTCTGCCTCATCTTCTCCTTTACAACTGTTTTCATCAGTGCAATGGCCTCACAACAAAGGCTGTGGTTAGTCAGCTTTCTTATCTGAATTTGTGTCCTGTGAACAACTATGACATTGTCACCGATGATATAAGAAACAATGCATGAAAACTGTGGGGATTAGGTCTGACAATAATCCCATTCCAATTTCTTTCCTTACAAATTTTATTATTCTAATTTTTCCAGTACTGTACTTCACCTGGTTCACTGTAGCCTCAGCCCAACCTTCAGTGATACAGAGGTGATTCAAGAATGCGGGGCTGAGCCTTAGGCTGTGGAATGGCGGACAGGGAATCAGGTACTTGAACTGATAACTACTCTCATAACGTTACTGGTTTGTGACTGATGGAAGGTCTTCTTTTGTCCCTCTGATGCTTCCTTTTGAACAAATTTCAGTCTCCAAGCCAAATACCCTTATTCAGTCTTTTCTCCCTAAAATGACACAAGTGCAAATAAATGAAATTTATTCATCAGGTCTGACCCTTGCTGTGCTTAACTCCATAGGGCTTTGGTACCACAACATTTAGTTTGAACATCTTGCAGAGATGATGGGCATGCAAAAATGTTAACATATCTCTAATTGAAATCAAAACATCACTCTACAGTAGTGCAACAATTTAAATATTTACATTCTGAGCAAAAAAGAAATGTTTAAGAATCCCAGAAAAGTGTTGAGTACAAAGGTTGGACTTTAATATACTTACATAGCCAAACTTGCTTTTAGGATCAGCCAAGTATGGGAACAAGATAGTGATGCCCTTTGCATAGGCCTCTTTAACACGTCTTGAGGGACTTGTCCTGTGTGTACACATGTACACACACACACACACACACACACACACACACACACACACACACACACACACACACACACACACACACACACACACACACACACACACACACACACACACACACACACACACACACACACACACACACACACACACACTTTAATGTAGTAAATCCAAACAAATGTATTTATGATTAAATGACACCTTTTGCTAAAAGAGGGATATTGTTCTGAACCATGCCAGGCAAAGAATCTGATTTAGGCGTGTAGGTATATGATGATTATACACATACCCATGTTCGCCTATCATATGTGCAACTAATATCTTGACCATATCGCGTCTTCTGCTATCCGTTAGACTTTTTGTCCGAGCATCCTCATTCATGATCCTCTCTCCTCCAGGTTTGTTCTTCAGAAAGCCTTCGATCATCTAAGTGGAGGCAATAAAAACTGAATGGTCGTAGCATTAATAAAATATCAAATATTATATAAAACACCATGACTTTCTTTCAGCTGTCATTATCACTCAATCTTCAAGTTTGCCATTTGTTTAAACTTTCTAAAGGGGTGCAGGGAAATCTGTGGGGCTTACTTGAGCTGGATGAGTATCTGCAGCTCTATTTTTTGTTACCGGACTATGCTCCAACATGATGGTGTCATCAGAGTCTACCTCATTGTCTCCATTGGAGCATGCAAAGGAGCTGTTTGTAGAGAAGCTACACGAATCTAGTAATCATGTTGACATTTAATAGTTGTGGTTAACACCAACTATGACACAGTTTAAGTCGAAACTTTAACATTATCATCAATCGACGATGGCTGACAGTCATCATGATGTTGGCTCAACATTGTGATATATCTGCTTGACCAACATATTCAGAACATGTTGAGATAGCCAGTAATAAGCGACTCACCACTGGAATCTGGACCTTGAGGAAAACAAATCTCCAGGACACCGATGTCTTGTTTCTTTAAAAGAAACTCAAACACCTCCTCGTCAACTTCAGTGTTTGATTCATCATAAGCCTTTAAGTCCAAGGTTGGAAGGTCAAATTTCCTGGCAACTGTAAAAACAAAACAAGTTTGCACAAGTTTATAATATTTAATATTTGGTTGAAGTTTTATATAGTATATGTGTAGAGAAAAACCAGAACAACAATGAAATAACAAGGTACCTTTTACCTGAACATTGAACCCTGTTACCATCTTTCATTATAGCAGACAATGAGTACGTAGAACAGCTAGTAATTATTATTAATTACAGTGTTTTGCTCAAATAATTCTTACTGTCACACAATGCATTCATGTCAGGGGCTAAGAGAAGACACAGGTTAGAGGATATGACCAAGTGGCCAAAGTCTGTGATAATTTTTGAGATAAACAAAACCAACAGTGTCTATTTAAAAATGTAACTTGCCTACCACAATAGCATGACACATCTCAGTCCGACTACGTGAGACAGAATGTGGAGACACACTTGACCCGAATAAGCGAAGGCTACGTCATGACCAAATAATAGAATAATCTTTAGAATGCTATACAGCTTCTTATAAACACATATAGAAGGAAAGCCTCTCTCATTATTTTACTTACCACAATCCAAAAAGGATTTAAAGGTCAGTTGTGCCTCATAACAGATGATCCTGTTCAGAGTAACAAAAGTGTAGCACCGACAGAACAGACCACTAACTGATTAACCCCTATGTTCAGAGTAAAACACAGTTGTAACTGTTACAGGTACCGGACTGTGGCATCCATAAACAGCTATTCTTTATTAACAATTTGTACATTTATAACTGTATGTACTGTCCCTTTTTGGTTTTCAGAGCAGTTGCACTACTGTACAATAATTGTCTCTTCAGACACACTTTGTTCACAGAAGACACAAACAAACACAATTCAACCTTTTACACCATTCGTCTCTGTCATTGTGACATATTTGCATCACAAATGCATGCTCAATGATACCACAGTATCCCCAGGACAGCACAAAAGCCCAAACGCGTACACTTCAAACCTTTTATACACTGTGGTATCATGAGAGGTTTTACCAAATAGCAGGGTGTAGGGCAGTGCGTCACAACAGGACAGAGCAGGCAAAAGTTCTTTCCAAACGAAGAATCCGGTTTATTCACCAACACAAAAAGTCTTCCAGGAATCAAAACATGAGAGTTCTTCAAAACAAAACATATCCTCCATAAAGTTGCTAAATCAAAGTTCCCCTGATGCCGAGTACAGTTTGTGCCACATACGATGCCGGCTGCCTGGTGTGTGTGTCCACTCCTTTGTTCTCTCCCTCTCCCACACCTGCGCTCCAGCTTCAATCAGAGGGCTGAGGCATTTGCGCCTCTCTGAGTAGTGCATTCTGGGAGATGTAGTTTTGCCGGCAGCCATCTTGTGGTGTGATAGCCACTCCCGGAGAGGACTTTGATCCTTGCATCATGTGCCACGTGTCCTTTGATGCTACTATTTGCAAACACAAACTTTGACTTTGATCCTTGCATCATGTGCCACATGTCCTGTGAAGCTTTGTTGCTCTGTGATTTTGTTCTGTATTTTCAAGCATCTGCCTCCATCACTCATTTATCTGTGTCTCACCAGTGCAGTCTCCCATTGGCTTTTGTGATGGAAATCTGGAAATACAAGAGGCTGGAAACACCAAAGTTATCTACGTGTATTTTAATAGGGACTTTCTGCAGAAAGGATCAACAGAAAGAGTCACAAGGATCTCAGAGTGAAGATGGAGAACAGTCAAATTAAAGGATCTTATATAGGAGGACTAAGGGCTGTCTCTCAGAACCAGTTCAGACTGGTTCTGTAGGCGCAGGAGAGAGGGGAATCTTAACACAGACAACTGATTTACATGTGTTTCCTAAGGAGATAAGCAGACATACATTCAGTTCTTTGGAGAGTAAATAAATGGCAAAAGGGTCTGGCAGTTTTCAGGTCAACAACAGTTCAGACCATAAAACAGCTCAGGTCATAAAGCATTTCAACAGTTTGTTTATACATGTAGATACAGGTCATAAAAGCCTTTAGACAGGTCTGCAAAAGTTACTTTTCAACTAAAAAATAGTTTTCAACCACACTTAGTTAATTTTTCCAATACACTTTTCTCTCTTTCCTGCTTTCAATACTCAAGGGAGGATCCAGGCCCATCCAGGTAACATTCAACTGTTTAAAAGTCTCTTGAGACCTGCATGGCATGATAAGGGTCGTCCTTAAATGATCCCACCCCTCCTAACTTCTAACCCTGTACATCCCCCTTCATTCTCACTGCAGTGAATGCTCAGATGAGAGGTCCTTCCTTTTTTATCATCGTTATATCTATATGTCTTGTCCTTAATCCTGTAGTAGATCATTCCTAAACTTCTCAGTTCATATTCTTTGCACCATTTCGTGATTCATCTTTTATGAGCTTGCACAATTTAATGAACAGCATGTGGGATGAGAGTATTATGCAGAATATTACTCCTTGAAATAAGTTTTTAGTTCCTTTTCATGTCCATGTGATGAAGTGTGTACTACTTATTGGAAATATATTTAATGTTATTTAATAGAAGTTTGCCTTTCACATATGAAGAACACAGCAGGAGGTTGTTCGGGTCTGACACCTTCACAACAACAGTCAGGCAGTCTGAGTAGAGCATGTTGGAGGCAGGACATGATGTAAAAGATTCTGCTCCAGAAATCACATGTTTTTTATTATTAACACATCAGCACAGGCTTCAGCCCTTGATTTCTTTGTTGGC
Organism: Verasper variegatus; assembly: GCA_026259375.1. Classification (NCBI taxonomy): domain Eukaryota; kingdom Metazoa; phylum Chordata; class Actinopteri; order Pleuronectiformes; family Pleuronectidae; genus Verasper; species Verasper variegatus. The sequence continues at coordinate 17,817 of CM048042.1, forward strand.
GTCTTCCACATCTATTACATCTCTTTTACATCCTTACATATATATATATATTTTTTTTCTCACTTTGAATTTTCTGCACATTTTCCCTCAGGAACTGGTTGGAAAGGTTCCAGACAATGTCCGTAGCACCTGACACAGACATTTCAGTTCTCATGTACATTTCTGAAAGCAGCTAGACTTGCATATGTCGTCAGTGTCATTGGCTACACTAAATGTTACAATGATTATTTCTAGCCTGACTTACCAAACACTTTTAGTTGACAGCGCTGAAAACTCCCTCCTTACTGTTGACTGACATTGTGTGTGTGTGTGTGTGTGTGTGTGTGTGTGTGTGTGTGTGTGTGTGTGTGTGTGTGTGTGTGTGTATGTTGTATGTTGCAGATGAACCAAAACAAGTTGCCATCTCGAGTCGTGGATTCTCGGGTGATTTCCAGAGGACCAGATTTCACACCTGCCTTTGCAGATTTTGGCAGACAGATGATGGGAGGACGAGGCGCTCCAGTAAGTAACTGACAATCAAACACTCTCCTCCACTTTCTAGCTTCTGTTTCGGTCAACACTTGATAACACGCTGCTTTTCAGTAGAGGATGTTTTCCTAATTTATATAATTCTGTTAGGGGTCGTGATCTGATACCACTGGAGCAATTTAGTTTCTTCTGATGGTTAATTCACTCTTGAGATATCTAAGTAGGGTTTTGTTTTTTGCATGGGTCAAAATTAGGTTGATCAGAAAAAATATTTTGGGGAAAATAGATTCATTATCTTCAAAAGAGTCAGGCGAGAAAATTGATTGGACGTATCCAGCATCTTTTCGTCAAATACAAGGCGAGAGCTTCGCTGGGCTCAAAGAATGGAATCAGATACTGGAAGGCAAAACTTTTGAACTGAGGATAGAGCCAGGCTGAGTTCTTACCCCTTAGACCAGCTGCTCCTAACTTTCAGCATGGCAGAGGATATGTGAGGATCACCTGAATGATATTTATGTTGCCTTACTTATGAAACTCACACAAACTTAAACACTGGAATTGAAAATCCGTTATTTGGGCTAATTTAAAAGATATTGAGTCAGAGTAATAATACTGTTTTTCCTTTCTTCCTGTGTAAAGCTTATAGACATTGGGGCGCGGCGACCACGACCCAGGAAGATCATCCTGAACCTGCCCGACGATGTTCAGCTGAAGAAATCAGAGAATGCCTGGAAACCAGGCATGAAGAGGGAAAGCCTCCCAGCGGAACCAGAGTCAATGAGAACACAGGTACGACCAAATATCCAAAAACTGAAATCCACAAAGCAGTGGGCACATGTAGAAATTACATATACAGACACATTTTTATAATTAATGATAAAGTCCACGAGATTGAAGATTTTCAAAGTATTGGAAATTCCAGTAAAAATAGTGTTTTAAATCTGTAAATATTGGAAAAGCTGAGTGAGTATTTAGTTTCCGTATTACTTGATAAATTATTTAAAGTTGCACATAATTTCATCTCCCAACTTGTGTTGGGAAACTGTGTCTTTATCAACAATAGTAGCTTTACAACAGGATTAGTTTTTCATGTGGAGCGAGAGATTGATCTTGTGCTTGATGATCTCAGAGTTTAAGTACCGGTTGTGACCTATTCCCCTCAGGACCTGTTCAAGAAGGTCCGCAGTATCCTGAACAAGCTGACGCCTCAGAAGTTCAACCAGCTGATGAAGCAGGTGACGGACTTGACCATCGACATGGAGGAGCGGCTCAAAGGAGTCATTGACCTGATGTTTGAAAAAGCCATCGACGAGCCCAACTTCTCGGTGGGCTACAGGAACATGTGCCGCTGCCTTGCCACGGTAAGCAGGTCGCTTAGTCGAGCAGAGAAGTGTACGGAATGAGAGAGTTGTGTTTGTAATGTAATTGTTTAAATTGGATTTGGAGAAGTACATAAATATTGCTCTTTCGTAAACTGTGGCGCATTCATCAGATGCAAAAAGATGATGGAGGAATCTTTTAACCATCTATTGGAGGTGTGTGCACACAGTGTCTCAATATGCAGTCAACAACTTGTTAAATGTTTATGCAGCAAATGGATCAATTGGTTCATATTCAATGCTGTGAAAAGCAACACAATTCAGGACAGTGTGATGATGTAGTTCTATTGTTTTGATGCCTCTAGTGTCTACACCAGACGACCCACTTTTTATCAAGGAGCTTGAAAATCAGTCACAAATAATCCTTTAAAACACAATTTATTAAACGTCCATATTCTCAATTATAGACTCTACTTACAAGAGTTCTAGAGAAACTATTATATTTTCTGTCTGCCATCATTTGATAACCATAACCTTATATAAATTAGTCATTGAGATCAAAATAATCCAGGTATGAAAATGTTAATTAGTTGATATAAAAAATTGTTAAACCCGCAGAAATCTCCTGTTTTTTAAGGGTTAGTTCATTACTTATTTTGTCTTGATGCTTATGTTTTCTACTAAATTCATTCCACTTACTGTTCATGTGTAGCTCAAAGTGCCCACAACTGACAAACCCAACAACACAGTGAACTTTCGCCAGCTGCTGCTAAAGCGCTGTCAGAAGAAGTTTGAGAAAAACAAGGTGGACGATGTGGTGTTTGAGAGGAAGCAGAAGGAGCTGGACTCTGCTGCATCGGTAAGTGTGACACCGGATCTTTACTCTGCAAACAGGAAACCTTCTGACCACGGAAACTTAAATAAACTCCATAACTTCATTCTGCTGTGTTTTCCCTGTATATTTCTAAAATATATTTCTGTTATATTTTTGCGTTTTCTATATTTTTCTGTACATTAAATATGACAGAATGTGCTAATGAATCATCCAACTTGTCCTTCAGAGGAGTTTCATCCTGTTTAATGTGGTCGTTTCCTGAGAACGGAAGCTTTAATGTTGGACGGTTACAGTTAATTGCATCCGTTCGTTTCTGGCTATTGTGGTTTTCATGCTGCTGTTGATGAAATGTTCCGGTTTCATCTAAGGACTGTTCCAAGTAATAAACTGGACAATTGGTCAATCTGTAGAATAATAATCCCTGCAACCTGCTGTCTGGTAGATTGAATGGAGACATGCTGAACATGACCTTCACGTCTCAAATCAACCACCTCTCTCCCTCTGTGTCTCACCAGCCTCGGATGGATCAGTACTTTAACCAGATGGAAAAAATCATCAAAGAGAGGAAGACGTCGTCTCGGACACGGCTCATGTTGCAGGATATTATAGACCTGAGATTGGTGAGTGGGTCTTTGCGATTTATCTTGTATTTGCCCAATTGTTAAGAGTCAGACATTCAAAGTCTTCAAAGTAAGATGGATTTTACCACAGAGATTTATTTCACTGATCTGTCTGATGACCTGGAACATGATACTGGATATTCTGGTCATATTCTGCTAAATGAATATCTACTTATTAAGGAACTTTAACACTTTTTAGAAGGACAGATATAGATATGAAATGTATAGTGACATGATATGTTACAGTTTAAATATAAATCAAACCAATTTTTTTATGTAAACATAAATGCAGGTTGTTTGTTCTGTAAATTTAAGTTTTCATATCAGCAAACATAAACACAGATACAAATATGTCATTGAAAGGCTCAGATTATTAGCTCTAGGCCATACTGTATAAACCATCACAAACACAGCAGGAAAAAACCCTCTTAGGAATATGTCACTCTAAAAAATCAACAACAGCTGATATGGCCAAAGATGCCCAGCCATCCCACTTTTAATTCTTCTTCCTCACAAATGCACAAGGATGAAAATCACTATTGAGTACTTGCAAGCTCGATATGAGCCTGGGATGGTGATAAAAAATCTCTCACCACCAGTAAATGAGTCCTTTCTCATGGATTTACAACAGCCTCTATCCTTAGGCCCTGAGTACGGAAAAGGAAAGATTCCATGGAAACATGAACAGGGAAAAATAGAAGAAACCTGAGGAAGACGTAATAACTATTGATCTTTAATGAATTCATCAGTGTGTCCCCAGTCATTAAGATATGAATGATTCCTCAGTTTATGCTCAGATGTATCTAGCACTGTGTGATAAAACCCACACATGCTCCTAAATTCTCAGAACTGTCAAAGATAAAGAGCAAAGAAATGTCTGATTCAGGCTTGAAGTCATTGTGGTTCTGTATTTTTTTTTTCTCCTTCAGCACAAGTGGGTGTCTAGAAGAGTCGACCAGGGTCCGAAAACCATCGAGCAGATCCACAAGAAGGCAAAGATTGAAGAGCAGGAGGAGCAGAGAAAAGTGCAGCAGCAACTGCTCTCCAAGGACACCAAGAGACGGCCAGGTCAGGCCTGCAGTCTAAATCCTCTTTAAGGCTTAGAATCACATCGGCACAGCTATAGTGACTCAGGAAGCCAGGCTGTAGACTTCTTGTCCCTATAGCCTGCAGAGATGCTATTGTGCCCAACAGCAGACAGGAAGCCCCCTCACTCCCTCCTATCTGCTAGCTGACCTATAATATTTCATCTTGTAACGCAGCATGCCACAGAAACAGTCAGAAATGTCACTCCGTCTGCCACTTTCACAGTCGTTTGACTCCAATGCATTTCGTTTTTTTGTGTGGGTGTGTCTCCACAGATCCGAGGGAGCAGAGAGATCAGCGCGTACAGACAGAGACCTGGAACACTGTGCCGATGACGAAGAACAGCAGGACCTTTGACCCCAACAAGATCCCAAAGATCTCCAAGGTGAGACAAGCTGTCAGAGGCTGTGAGGAGTGTACAAACACTGCAGACAGGAGACTGCACATGCTCGTATCATTTGAAGCTGCTATTTACTTTCTGTCCTTCATAGTTCATTTGCTTATATTTCTACATTGGAATCACAAAGACAATGACAAACAATTACCATGTGGGTACTGGTCGTGTTCCATGGAAACTTATGCCGTTGTCAGGCGTGAACTCCGGGTAAAATCAGGAGAATTGGCTACAGACTTCAAACATTTAAATTACTTGAGCTGAAATTTTGATTAATGATCTCAGAGATTTGAAATGTTAATTTGAATTAAAGTTGGAACCTAAAGCAGAGTCAGGACTTGTTAAGATGCTGCCATACAATCAGAAACATATAATATTTTATGATTTATACAGATATTGGTAAACAAGTTCCTTAGATTTTATACTGAACATTGTTATTACTGATAAAGGACTCATAACAGGAGCATTTGTGTCGGTGTGTAGATAAATCATTAACCGATTGTGTTTGTGCTTACAGTGTAGTACAGATCAGAAGTTGAGCTGGATTGAGTTGAATCCAACTAAAATATCATATTATTTTCTACGTAAATTTTCTCAGAACCGTCACTAAATGTCATCATGCTGCCTCCTCACGCCCATGATTTCACGCACTCAACTCAGAGTAAATCAATCCAACGATATACATAATGATATGTATGAGTTTAATATGGAAAAATTGAATCAAAACAAGAGAAGCTGAATACATCAGGCACAAATATTTTTTGTGCCTGATGGTCTGTGCTGAATCTGCAGGTTGTTTTGAAAACTCTGTCTCGGTCGAACATCGCCAGCTTTGTAATTAAGATAAAGTGGGCACTTAACATTATAGTAAAATGCCTACAAATGTCCAGGTCACTTAGAATGAGCCGGACACTTCTAGGCACCTAACATTGACGCAAAATGCCTAGAAATGTCCAGGTCAGTTAGTATGAGCGGGACATTTGTAGGCATTTAACATCATAGTAAAATGCATACAAATGTCCCAGACACTTGTGCTTAGGGATGGAGAATACTTGGGACAATTGTAGGCATTTAACATTAGAGTAAAAATGCATTTAAATGGCCAATAAATATTACCGTGCTCAAAATTTAACATCTAATTGTTCTTCCACGTAATCCGATTCTATCAGACTATAATTTAATAACCTTTGATTTTTAATTATCAGAATATATGCCACTAATAAAAAACTAATTTTCTAGATCTGATAGTGCTGTAGCTAAATTGAAGGAAATAATTACAATTACATTTAAACCCGTATTATCCGTCGATATAACCACAAATTCATTAAAAACCCCAGCTCCACTGAGATTGACCATCTTGTCGATAGCTCTGTAAAGTCATTACGATTAACATTAGACCCAATAGCGCCTCTTAAAAAGAAACCTGTAAAACGTAGTAAATTAGCTCTGTGGTATAATTCCAAGACATGAATTAAAACAAGCGTCAAGAAAACTAGAAAGGAAGTGGCGCTCCACTCCTAGCCTGGAAGAATAGTGTTAAAGCATATAAGAAGGCCCTCCACAAAGCAAGAGCTGCCTACTACTCCAAATTAATAGAAGAAAATAAAAACAACCCCAGGTTTCAATTGTGATGGCAATTTTCTTATTTAATACACAAAGTCATACATTGTCTCTCGGTAAGTTCAATTCTACACCTGCAGGTGGACTCACCGTCAAACATCACCTAGCGTGACGTGTAACAATGAGCAAAGAGCATAGGAAAATCAAAACACTTATACAATCACAAGCCCCTCCCCGTGAGGAGCAAAAGGTCTCTGTCACTCCCTTTATGTAAACTCAGGGTGGACAGACATCCTGTCTCTATCTCTGTCCCAGCCCCCTGGAGTGACCTCTTGCGTGAGACCATCTTTCCCACAGATCCCTTATCTTCGTTTACGAGGCAAAAGACCCCTGTCCTGTATACATGAAAGAGATCCCTGCACCCATCTACTCTAACACCTTGGGTGACCCCTGCAGTGTACCAATTACCCAGTGTCATAGAAAGGGGGGAAGCAAAAAACATCTATGTTCCTTAATCAATCATTATCACCAGGATATGTACCACAGTCCTTTAAGCTAGCTATAATCAAACCTCTTCTCAAAAAATCCACCCTAGACCCAGAGGTTTTAGCCAATTACAGACCAATATCTAACCTCCCCTTCATGTCTAAAATCCTTGAAAAAGGTGTAACAGAGACTAGAACAGTTAACTAGCATTAAAGGAACCGCCCTGGTTTAAATCACATTTTTCAGATCAATTCCAATTCGTGCAAATTAATGATGAGTCATCTGTGCGCACCAAAATTAACCACGGTGTTCCACAGGGCTCTGTGCCCGGCCCAATTTTATTCTCATTATATATGCTTCCACTAGGAAACATTATCAGGACACACTCGGTAAATTTCCACTGCTATGCGGATGACACCCAGATATACTTGTCAATAAAACCTGAACAATGTAATCAATTTACTAAACTCCAAGCATGTCTCAAGGACATAAAAACCTGGATGACCCGCAATTTTCTGTTACTCAGATAAAACAGAGATCCTTTAATTCTCACTTAAAACAAATTTCTAGGACTGCCTTCTTCCACTTGCGTAATATCTAAAAAATCTGACTTGTCCTTTCTGAAAAAGATGCAGAAAAACTAGTCCATGCCTTTGTTACATCCAGACTTGATTATTGTAATTCCTTATTATCAGGCTCCAGCAGTAAGTCGTTAAAGACTCTGCAGCTTGTCCAAAATGCTGCAGCACGTGTCCTGACAAGAACAAAGAAAAGAGACCACAATTCTCCTAAATTAGCTTCGCTACACTGGCTTCCGGTTAAATCTAGAATGTAATTAAATATTCTCCTCCTCACCTTCAAGGCCCTTAATAATATGGCACCATTATACCTCAAAGAGCTGATAGTACCTTATCAACCCATTAGTGTAATAGCCATTCAGTCTGTGTCTGTTTGTATTCACTTCCTGTTTTATTTTTTTATCTGGGTTCTTGTGTCTTGTTTCTAGTGTTACTTCCTGTTGGTTTCCCCACACACCTGTACCTTGTTTTGTAATTAAGCTTTCCCTATTTATACCCTGTGTTCCCACTCACCCTCTGCCAGATTGTCATCGTCTCATTTGTGTGTACATGCTCTCCAGTGTTAAGTTCTATTTGTTTGCTTGCCTGGTTTTGGACTCTGCTTGGATTATCAACTTTGGATATTGTGCCTTTTACCTGAATGGACTTGTTTGCTTTCCTGACTGCCTACCTGTGTATGACCCGTGGATTGTTAAAGTAAAGTTTTATTTTGTACTTTATTTTTTGTCTCCCGTGCTTCCTTTTGCAACTGAGTCCCAGCTTTGTACGGAACTGTCACAGTTAGAGCGCTGCGCTCCCACAATTCAGGCTTACTTATCGTCTCTAAAAGTAGAGTAGGAGCCAGAGCTTTCAGCTATCAAGCTCCTCTCCTGTTGAATCATCTCCCACTTTCAGTTCGGGAGGCAGACACCATCTGTACATTGAAGAGTAAGCTTAAAACCTTCCTTTTTGATAAAGCTTATAGTTAGAGCCGGTCCAGGCTTGTCTTAGACCTGCTCTTAGTTATGCTGCTATAGGTCTAGAATGTCGGGGGACACACGACACACAGAGCTTCTCTTCTCAGCTTCTCCTTCCTCTTCTCCATCCGTATCACGTCAAAGAAATTAATATCTCATCAATACATGTTACGGACTTGACTTCTTCCCCGGAGTCCCTTTGCCTTATCGTCCGCATAATAATATAAATTAAAGAGACTGGTGACCCCCACCTACCCTGGATGTGGTATATAATGTTGCGCACAGCCACGCACTATTAGGCCTATGCAAACACGGGCATTAATACAACACAAAAGAACAACTGCCTTACAGCCATGATTTTATTTTTTCTCAATTTAAGAAATAAAATATAACCAGAATACAGGGAAACTCCCTGTATAAACAGCAGGGGTGAGTGAGCATATACTGTAAGTATAAAAAAGTGTGCAAGTGATGTCTGTGCGCGTCTGTATGCAAAACGAGCAGCAGACACCTTATTGCTGCCATGTGCAAAAACTTTAGGATTATTTATTTTAGTCTAAATTATTAAACTCACTAATGAGATAGGTGGGCAATATGCATGGAGCAGAGCAAGTCCATTCTCTGCTATATTTTGGAGACGGCGTCTCAGAGATCATTCTCCATGTTTAGCTGCGATCTGTATTTATTCTTTATGTTTGTCAGGGCTGAGAAAGTCTTTTGGCACAAGTACGCCAGCCTTGTTAACCAGTCAGGCTCAGTGAGGTGGTCAGCGAGCTGGGATTGTAGTGGTGATTTTTTTTTATCTGCTGGGTTAATGTTTAATGAAAGAACAGACATGAATGTAGAAGGATGTATGTATGTCTGAAACAGGGTGAGTTGACTTACAAGAGTTTGCTTAAGGAGCTCAGATGTTTTATGGCTTCCTTCCCCATTGTGTCACTGGGCAAATGTTTCACTCCAGGGGTCACTCAAGGTGTCCGAGAAGATGGGTGCGGGGATCTCTGTTGTGTACAGGAAGGGGGGTCTGTTGTCTCTGTAAACGAAGCTAGGGGGCTGATAGAGATGGAGACAGGACATCTGCCTTTTGATCATACATCAAAGAGGCTGATACATCCAGGGAGGGGCTTGTAATGTATAAAAGTGTTCATTCTCCTCTAAACCTTTGCTCCTTGTACAATGTCCTTCTGGTGATTTGTACTCTGAGTCCACCTGCAGGTGCGAATTAAACTTACCAAGAGACAACTGTATGACTTTGTGCTTGACTTTACAGAAATTCCCACGACAATATCCATGCTCGATCAGAAATATGCGCACCTCGTCCTGCAGCTCATACAGGCGGCTCAGCACATTTCCCCGCAAGAGCAAGTCTGATATTGACAGGACGTGTTTTTATGTAGTTGACCATTTTTATCGCAATGTCAAGAACATTCTTAAGCTCTGGTTCAAGTGTTTTGCTTGCAAGAGATTCTCTATGAATAATACAGTGTGTGAAATTTACGTGCGGCGCCACTTGTAAGACTCTCGCTTTCAGTCCTTTCTTTTCCCCCAGCTGATTTATCTACAGCAGCAGGTTTAATTAACTTTTCGCCGATTGTGTGTGGCTTTTTTGCCTGTGCAATTAAATATGCCACCTCATATGATGCCCTTTGAGCTTCGGCTGGGATTGTCTGTTTGTTTAGTAAGGACTTTCTTTTGGCCTTGCAACTCTTGTTCGTTCTGCTAATCCGTGTCGTAATAACCTCAAGGTTCAACAAAGAAAAAGGAAAAAACTGATGGAAATGTTTTTATTGCATGGTTTTATTCTAATGTCAACTCATATTTCTGTATATATTTATACAAGAATGGGTTAAATATTCCATTTTAAATTATTTTAAAATTGTATTTTTTTTTTTGGACGGCTTCTCGCGACCCCCACTTTGGGAACCCCTGCTCTACAGTATATAATTCAAATGAGGGAGTTAGAAAAAAATTCATCCCCCCACAGTTGTCATGAAAGAAGAACTTAGAGATTGAGACTAAACCCGTTTTTTTAACCAGGCTTGGCTGGTTGGTATAGGCGTTTTGTCCCAGGTTTCTCTACCCTCTCAGTTCCTCTTACCAACCTGACAAAAAAAAAGACAACCCAGTGTGAGTGTGAAGAGTCTTTTCAGGCTCTAAAGCAGGGGTATTCAACTAAAATTTAAAGAGGTCCAGTTAGAGAAAATTTCTTGAAGCAAAGGTCCGGAAGATCATAATGTCTAACTATTTAGTGTGATATATATTTAAGTAGCCTAGTAGTTGTATTAACATCTGCATGTACTCCATACCTGACTGTCAAATCAAATGAATTCAGTACGATTCAAAAACTTTTTGAAAATATTTATTGTCATGTAACATAGAACTGAACATATATATATGATTGCAGATATGTATAATGTTCTCTAATTAACTAAATAAAAGTAGGGCTGCATTTCAAAATAAGAGAAAATAAATGAAATGTGAAAAGTTTGCATGTTCAAATAAAGTGCTTAACTTCAGAAAAAGCTGGAATTTCCCTTTTTCTGTTTCACATCTTGACTCAACAGTCTCAACCAATTTTGCAGATAACAAATCTCAACACATCTTAACAACTGAATAGTTTTAGAATCACTTTCTTCCCCTCTTATATCCCACTCCCCCACCTTTTTGTCTGTTTCTCTCCCTTTCTCCGTCTCACTCCTGTTTCTCAACTTTCTCCCGCGCAGTCGTCTGTTTCTCTCCCTTTCTCCATCTCACTCCTCTGTTTCTCTCCCTTTCTCCGGCTCATTCCTCTGTTTCTCTCCCTTTCTCCGTCTCACTCCTGTTTCTCTCCCTTTCTCCGTCTCACTCCTCTGTTTCTCAACTTTCTCCGGCTCAGTCGTCTGTATCTCTCCCTTTGTTTTCTGTACCTGTATCGCTATCTTTCTTTTTCTTTCTACTGTCTTTTCATGTGTAACTTGCCTCGAACTCTCTCATCTGTCTGAACTGTTTACCGCCTGGAATGCACAGACTTGATTGGCTGAGTAGTATCACATGGGATGGCTTAACTCGCATGCAATTGGTCTGTGCGTTTCCTCATCCGCTAAACCACTACCGTAAAGACTACAAAAGCTGCGCCGGTTACAAATAGAAGCGCCCCGTCAGGTTTTAAATCAGAGGTCTTCAACAGAGGGTCTGAGGTACTGCAGGGGGGTCGCGAGATTTTGTGATGATTAGACAATTTTTTTTTTTTTTTACAACCAATTTTCCCCCCACAAATTGTAATGTCTTTAAATACACATTAACATGAATCTGTGAATTATTTTAATAGCTCAGTGTTGTATGCAAGCTGTATGTTTATAAATGGCAGTGGCACGGCCTCCCTGTACCTTGCCAGAAGGCGAGCAAATGTAATCTCATTTACCTCTCCGGTAGCCTGTTGGAGAATACTTTTACTATGGAAGAACCTGTTGCCCCCATCACCTTCTTCATGGTTACGTGACACAATGTCTGTCTTAGCATTTGAAAAAAATGTAATTCTCCTAACACAAATATGCCTTATACACAAAGTGCTAGTGCACTAGATCACTAGCACAATCTAGTACAATGCTAGTGTGCTTAAAATACAAACAGTATTAAAGTATGCATGATGCAGTATGCAGGCATTTTGCGGATGCATATCATGAGTCATGGCATGCGCACATGTAACTATTTTTCAAATAATCAAATTACAGCTCCTCAAACTAAATAATGCCAGTGCCAATCTCTCCTATACCACTTAGTTTGTTTTTTATTGGGATGATTTAGATGACGAATTAACGTCATCTAATCATGTATTTCGTTATTAATCGATAGTGTCAGATCATGAATGAGTCCTGACTGTGAGCGTCCCGTCTTGTTTTGTACTGAGCGCACAAAATGTTGACGACTTGTTTTTCCTGATGTGTAAATGCAGCCTCATAACCTCTGAATGAGAAGGGGCGTATTCTCCTGATGTTGTACAGCATGTATCTAAAGGAACATGTTGTTGCAGTAATGTTGGCAGTAAGGGAGAGTTGACTGTTGAGTGTCACACCCAGGTTCCTAGCAGTCTGGGTGGGGTCTAACACGGAGTGGTCAAAGGTAATAGTCAGGTCGTGGGTGGGAGAGCCTTTTCCCTGTAGGAAAAGTAGTTCACTTCAGTAAGTGCGGTGGTTGAGGTAGGATGAGAGCAGGGAGAGAGCAGAGCCTGCGACACCCAGATCCTGAAGGGAGGAAATAAGGATCTGGGTGTTTTTTGTAAAGTAGTTGACAAAGTGGCTTGGTAGAAGGGTGGAGGGAGGAGGGGGACTGGGGGGGTCAAGGAGGTGGAAAAAATGGAGAACAGATTTTGGGGTTAGAAAATGAGGATTGATTTCTAGTTTGGTAAAAAGAGCTTTTGGCTGCAAAAATAGAGGCAGAGAAAGAGGAGAGAAGAGATTGATAAGCGAGCAGGTCGTCAGGGTGTTTAGATTTTTGCTATTTCCTTTCTGATGCTCGCATAGTGGCTCTGTCGGCACGTACAGAATCAGACAACCACGGAGCTGGGGAGGACTTGCGGACCTGTTGTGATGTAAGAGGACAGAGAGAATCAAGAGAGGAAGACAGAGTAGAAAGGAGAGTGTCTGTGGCAGAGTTAGGATTCATGAGTGAGAAAGAGTCAGTTGAAGGGAGGGCTTATAAAACAGGATGCCAGAGAGGAGGGAGAGAGGGGCGAAGGCACAGAGTCTGTTGATGTGGTAGGGTTGTCAGTTTGAGAGACTGGGACAGAGTAAGGGATAAAGAAGTGGTCAGAGACATGAAGTGGGGTTACACTGAGGTTAGATGTAGAGCAGTTTCTGGTGAAAATATAGTCAAGGTGGTTACCAGCTTTGTGAGTAGGAGGGGAAGGACTCAGTGAAAGAGCAAAGGAAGACAGTAAAAGTAATAGGTCAGATGACTTCTCTGTCTGGATGTTAAAGTCCCCCAGGAGGATAAGTGGAGGGCCATTTTCTGGGAAGTTTGATAGGAGGACGTTTAATTCTTCCAAGAAATCTCCCAAAGAACCTGGTGGATGGTAGAGAACAACAATGTTGAATTGCACTGGATGAGTAACTGTCACAGCATGAAATTCAAAAGAGAGTGGGGTAAAGAGTGGAAGCAGGTAGAGAGAAAAACTCCATTTGTGGGTGTGGGTGAAAGAGAAGGCAGAGGAGAGAGCAGCTGGGGTGGATGTGTTGTCCAGTGTGATCAAGTCTCAGTGAGAGCAAGGAAGTCTACTCCCGCAGTTTTTGTCGCACATGCCCCAAAACTACATAAAAACGTGCAGCTCGGTCGGGAATGGTGTGATTTGTCTTTTCTAAGACAAAAATAGCGGAACATTTTATAATGGGAGTCAATTGGAGTCCTCTTCAAAGCAACGAGTGAGAAAATTACAGATTTTCAGCCATTTTTTTGTTCTTAAACTGCTCTCAAAGCCACAAATGGAGGTTGTCATACATGATCTTTAGAACAAAACGTAGTAAAACTTGTTAGCTTTGCAGAAATGTCACTATGACATCTATCAGAGCTAAAATTTTGGCTGTATCCATTTTTTGAATTTTACTTCTCTGTTGCCTCTCTCCATTGGGTCTAATGTTAATTTTGAGAGAAAATTTCTGGAAGGAGCCTTGAAGTCATACTTTTCTAATTCGCTCCCACGGTCCCATTTCTTAACTCTAACCAAAAAAAAAAAAAAAAAAAGTGGTTCGGCAAAGTCTTGTGATCTCAAGGTCTTTTTATTTCAGAGATAGGGCTTATTGTTTTTGAACAATCCCATGTTGTTCGAGGGCTTCGCTAGAGTGTAGGTGTCTCTTCAACAGTGAGAGCTCTGTATAATGCCATAGATTAAAGGAATCTTTGATGTCTGAGACAGTTGCCAAGGTGAAAGATTTCACCTTTTTCAAGCGGGCCTGTAGACCCGTGTTGTATCTTTAGGCAGCAGTGATGTTGTAGATGATGATGAAGGAATCTTCGCGGACACCGTTCTTGCTTGTATAATAAGGTTTATTACACAGAAGTTTACAGGTCAGGACAGGTACCTAGGTATACCCGGAGACGCTCTCAGCCAATGCAGAAGTCTGCCTCGCCGGTGCCGGACAAGCATTCTTATAGGGAAGATGTTTACGCCCAAGACTTGAGATAAAATTATGTCACACATAGGGGCTTCTAGTCAAAGACATGCTTCGTACATAGGAATATGACCCGTCCATCGAACAGGTCAAGGAGGATTTCCCGAGGAGAGAACTTATCTAGTAACATCTGGACTAACAACCAGGAAGCCTGAGAGACCAGGAAAGAGGGCCCCCTGGCTATAGACCTGTCATTATGATTTACCCCATGTCAAGACGATTTCTGTTAACTGAATATACCACACCCGCTCAGTCTCTCTCTCTCTGGAGTGTGGTGGTGTGTGACCTGAGAGCTGGTTGCGGTGTGTGAGCGTTATTTTTTTCGATCTCGTGCTATCTTTGTGAATGTTGTGTATATATATATATAGTGTGTTGTAGTTTATAGGTGTTGCGGTATCGGGGTGTACACTCAGGAGGTGTTAGGTGGTGCGTGTATGTGTGAGTGTTTGCAGTCGACCAGCGGTTAACCCAGAAGCACGGCATTAAGATTGCTCCGGGCTTCCCTTGCTTGGTGGAGGATTGCAGCATGACCGTGGGGAGGGTGGTGGGGCACAGCAGCGTGAAGTCCGCTGCTAGAATGAACAACGCGGTTGTCATTTTTCTTGACAGCATAGAGAAGGCGAACACGGTGGTGGCGAGTGGGATCGAAGTGAGCAATATGTTTGTATCTGTTCCGCCTCTTGCCACACCGGCGGTTAAAGTGACTCTGTCTAACGTCCCCCCCGTTTATTAGAGATGAGACTTTGAAAGATAGTGTCTCAATTAAAGAAATTATATTGTTTCAAGTGATATTGACATGGAGGGAGATGAGGAGGTGCTTAAAGTTCCTCATCTGAAAAGAAAAACCAGGAGCAACAGTGGAAGCTCAAAGGCAAAAAAAGAAACAGTGAAGAAAGGAGGGACACAGAGAGGAGCAGCAGAGTCTGAGTCCAACATGGAGACCGACTCTGCTGACAGTGAATCCTCCAACAAAGCACAAGAGGTTACAGTGTGGGGAAGATAAAAGTGACTATTTCTCTGATAAAGAGCAGCTCTCAAACTCTGCCCGGTTGCACATAAGCAGCAAAGGCAGAGGAGGCTTCACTGACCAGGAAATATATAGACTCAAGAAGATTGTTAAAAAAATTAGACAAGAGAAAAACATTGGTGGTGATGATGAATACACTTTTACATCCTGATTACCAATCAGTCCTCTTTTTATGTGTGTTTCTTATATTTTACAACATGAGTCTTTTAAACATTACCTCTTTAAATATAAACAGAGCCAGAGACGCTGTGAAGAGGTTTCTGCTGTTCCAGCAAATGAAACTTAAAAGAACTGATGTAATGTTTTTACAAGAAACTCATAGTGACTAAACACAACCAGTTGGGGGGGTGGGCATCATCTTCTCCAAGAGTTTCACACCAGAATCTTTGGAAGTGGAGGAGGTGGTGGAGGGCAGACTGCTGGTGGTGAGGGCAAAGGTTGAGCATTTTTATTCATTTTTATTAATGTTTATGCTCCTGTCTTAGGACCCGACAGAGTCTGTTTTTTAAAGATTTTACACACAGTTTTAAGCAAAGTTAAAATTGATGATTTTTTATTTGTAGAAGGAGACCTAGAGCCTCACAGTGCATCGCAGCGTGCACTGAGGCAGCTGCTGCAGGCTCATGACCTTTGTGATGTTTGGAGAAAAGTGCAGTATACTGCTTGTTGGTTTTATGGATCACGCACTGTTTTTTTGCAAATTAAAGTCCAAAAGTGCATACTGGCATTTTAACACATCTCTTTTATGCGATGCACATTTTAAGGATGTTTTAAAGAAAGAAAAAATGATTCTTTCTTTCAAAATGTGGTGGGACTATGGAAAGGTTGAGATAAAGCAGCTCTGTCAACAGTATACTCTCAATGTTACAAGAGACTTTACCAGATCTATGGATGATCTGGAGACAGAAACTGTGGAATTGCTGAATTTAATAGAATCCACTGGAAATCGAGATCTTATTAAAGATCTCAAGTCTAAAAAATCTGCTCTTATGGGCCTACTGGGCACTAAGGCTCAGGGGGCGCTGGTCAGGTCACAGTTCCAGAGTGCAGCGCTGATGGATGCACCATCTACATTCTTCTTTGGGCTGGAGAAAAAGAACAGACAAAGCAGACTCATCCATACTCTGCGATCTCCTTAAGGAAAATAACTCAGACAGCAAGGAGATCCGGAGGAGAGCCGTGAGTTTTTAAGTGAATACACTGAAAACAATGATATACCGGTATATGAATCCTTCTGTGGAGAGCTGCCCAAAGTCCCACAAGATGTGAACACTTGGTTGGATGGCCCCCTATCAATGCAAGAACTTGACACGGCCCTGCAGAGCATGGAGGGGGGGAAAGGCCCCTGGTATCGACGGGATTCCAGTAGAGTTCTTCAAAGATTTCTGGAATGAGATGGGCGAAGATCTTTTAACTGTTTTTAACAAGAGTTTTAGAGACTTGATGCGCCGATAAGCTGCAGGAGGGCAGTAATAACTCTCCTGTCAAAAAAAGGAGACCTACAGGAGATTAAAAACTGGCGTCCTGTGTCACTCCTATGCCTGGATTACAAGATCCTTTCAAAACCATCTGAGAGAGGTGATGGATCAAGTGATTTACCAAGACCAAACCTACTGTGTGCCTGGTAGGTCTATCCTGGACAATGTATCCTTAATTTAGACCGGGAAAAGGCTTTTGGCCGGGTTGAGCACCTTTACCTCTGGAAGACTCTGGAGAGTCTCATAGCTATGATCAAGGTTTTGTATCAGGACATTGAGAGTGTAGTGAAGATTAATGGAGGCCTGAGAGCACCTTTTAAAGTGCACAGGGGGTGAGAAAGGGCTGCTCTCTCTCAGGGATGTTATATGCACTTTCTATTGAACCCATGTTAAACAAAATAAGAGTTAACATTGAAGGTGTGATTTTAAATTATTTTTAAAAAAGCCACATTTTATCAGCATATGCAGACGACATCATCGTCATTGTAAAAAAACAGAAGGATGTCAAAGAAAAAAAATTGTCATTGATTTTAGAACCATGTCAGCTGCCAGAGTAAACTGGGAAAAAGTGAAGCGCTGGCAGTTGGAAGTTGGGAGGGGGGTCTACCCAGTCTGCCGGGGGGGTTGATGTGGAAAAGAGACGGTCTCAAATACCTGGGAGTATATATTGGCAATGAGACCATAGTTCAGAAGAACTGGGAGGGGGTGGCTGAAAACATACAAGGAAGACTCAACAAATGGAAATGGCTGAAGCCACAATTATCCTACTGAGGCAGAACATTAATAATGAATAACCTGGTAGCTTCTGCTCTGTGGCATCGGCTTGCCTGCATGGAACCACCAAAAGGATTAACACAAAAGCTACAAGCCATTTTAACAGACTTCTTTTGGGACAGATTACACTGGGTGCCCCAGTGTGTATTGTTTTTACCAAAGGGGGAGGGGGTGCAAGGTCTGGTGCACATACAAAGCAGAATAGCCACTTTTAGAATATAGTTCATCCAAACGTATCTCACAGGTCCACAGGATGTTGTTGGAGACAAGTGACAAGCAGCATACTGAGGGAGACAACTGGTCTGGGTTTAGACATGGCACTGTTCTTAATGGATTTTAAGCTTCTAAAACTGTACAGATTATCTCCTTTTTATCAGTCACTTTTTAAGACATGGAACCTTTTTAAATGGAAAAGACTGGAACCTGCAAACTCTCTGCACTGGCTAATGGAAGAGCCTCTAATCAATGGAGCCAGGCTGGATGTCCAGAGCAGCTCAACACCAGGCCTCACCAGCATGCTGTGCACCACCGGAGCTGTAACTCTGGGGAAAATAGTCGATGCAGCAGGTCCTGGTCTAACCGACATCCCGGCTGTGGCTTCTCTCATCAGACAGCGGTCCATGCGACATACAGAGAACATTTTAAACTTGTGGATTAAGAGACTCACAGATGAGGAGGTAAAGATGTGCTGGAACAGAAACTCCTAACGACAGCGACCCTTTTCCAGAGTTTTACTACAAATCTGGATGGGCTCACAGGACCTTTTTTAAATAAAACAGACTGGAAACAGGTAGACCTGTACACAGCCAAAGGGAGAGCCATGTATGAATGTTGTGTTTTAACCCTGATCAAAAGTAAACTGGATGTGAGGGCTGGATGTAGACAGCAATGTCAAACCAGTATGGAGGGTTTTATACAAACCACCTTTGAAGAAAAGGACTGGTGACCTGCAATGGAGGATTTTTGCCATCGCGGTTAACAATTTTATTTCTATCATCAACCCAACAGTCACATGCAATTGTCCATTTTGTGGAGAAGCAGAAACATTTTTTAATGCTTTTTATGATTGTAAAAGACTCTGTTACCTTTTTTTGGTCACTCACCCCTATATGGCTTGCCAGGGCATTGCAGGAAGAGCTGGGTGAGATTCTGAATGCAAGAATTCTTGCAGATGGGAAACTACTCGTGTTTTGCAAGTCTGCTACTCAGTTGGCCAAGGCTGTTTCACTGGAAGCGATAGGGAAGAGGCGACTGGAAGGATTTGTTCCAGGTAGTAAGGATTGTACGAAAGGTGTGATTTATGGGGTCTCACTTGAAATCTCTATGGATGAGCTGATGAAAAGTTTTTCTAAGCATGAATCAACAGTAGTGGTGTTAACGTTTTGGGAAAAACCTCTCCCACAACGAGTGTTTCTGGGATGTTGTCCTTTAAAGTTCACCCAAGCCGCCGCTGCGATGTTTTAAATGCCAAAGATATGGTCATGTTGCAGCTGCATGTCAAGAAATTAGAAAATGTGGTAAATGTGGCGGTGAACATGAGGTTTTTGATTGTAGGGAAAAGGTGCTCAAGTGTGGCGGTTGTGGTGGAGGACATATTGCTGGGAGTCATGAATGTGAGCAGTATACGCATGCAATGAGGGTGCAGCAGTACAGAGAAATTAATAAAGGGACTAGATATGCTGAGGCTGTTGAAAAAGTTACTAAATGTGGTGAAGTAGAGGAAATGAGGAGGAATGAAGGAGGAGGCTCCCCTCCAGTAACACGTGTAACAGAAGACTCAATGCAGTAAACAAGTTTAATTTCCTGATCTTTATTGTTGAGGTATTGTGTGACATGAAGCAGACCAAAAATTATTCAGATGTGGTTAGAAATATGGTGAAAACTGCTGAGTGTTTTCTAGAGAAGGAAATGTCAAAACAAGTGGAGGCCAAACAGGGGAAGATGATGATACTTAGAGTGATTATGTTTTATACCCTCGAGTGGAAGGCCAGGAGTCTGGTGGCCAATGGGCAAGAGTTAAAAAAATGTGTAGATGCCTTTAAAGAAAAAACAGGGTTAATATGTGTACAAGAGACGTGGCTGAAACCTAATCTTAATTTTGTATTAGATTTTTATATTTCAGGGGGAGGATGTGCAGTATTTGTAAGGGAGGGAATTATAGGGGGGTAAATGTGCTATCAGAGCTTGAGTGTGTTGTGATAGAAATATGGAGCTCAACAGAAAGATTTTCAGTAATAAATTATTACAACCCTTGTCTCCAGATGGATTTGGAAAAATTTGATGAAATAATGGCTCAAGTGCAGTCTCCAGTGGTGAGGTCAGGAGATTTTAATGCTCATAATCCTTTATGGGGCAGCAAATGTAAAGACATGAATAGATCATTTTTAGAAGATTTTTTAGATAAGCATTTACTTGTCATGCTGAAGGAATGGATGGAAGGCTGATGAGATTTCATGTTGTAAATTGTAGTGTATCATGCCTAGATTTAACTTTTGCCTCAGCTGAATGAGCTAAATGTGGGAAATGGGACGTTATGGATGGGAACACAATGGGGAGTGATCATTTCCCCATTTTAAGTTGCTTTGGTAGGGTTTTGAAGATGGTAAAGGTAAATTTCTTTAGGGGGGTTAACTTTCATGTTAGCGAACATGCTTTTATTGGATGTTTTAAGCTTTCATGTATCCTCCTGTCACTGCTTGTTAAAGTTGGCACACATGATTTTAAAAGAAGACATGGTTGATGTTCTTAATGATGAGCAGGTTTCAGTCATCTGAGAATGGAAACAGCTCAAGTGCTCATCAGAAAACAGTTTGGATTTGACTATAATTAGTTTTTAGTAATTTCTGTAATGCAAGTGCTATTCATCTCTCTTTAACCAACCTGTGATTTCTCATTTTTTGTAAATGTATGTCTACCCTAGTGATTTTTGACAACATGTGAAAATCTACTTTATAACATACCTCTTACATAGCTCAAATTGCTGCTGTTGACACATGCTTGTGTTGGTGTTGTCTATTGTCTATTTTAGGTCCAGAGTATGGATGATGATTTCACCTTCTCCTGGTCTCCATCCTCCCATTTCAGCTGAGAATTACTTTTTTGTCTGTCTGTCTGTCTGTCTGTCTGTCTGTGTGTGTGTGTGTGTGTGTCAGTCAGTCAGTCTCATTCCCTCCCTGTCCACCATGTCCCTGTATCCCCTGGCATTCCAGTTGAATTCTCTGGTGTGTCTTCACCTCCTCTGCCTGCTGCTCGTCTCCTCCTCCTCAAAACTACCCAAAAATGTTGCAGTTCCAGCCAAACCCCTGATGCAGCTCAACACAACACAAGCAAACTGCTCCACTGCATGTAAGTATGAGCTTGGATAATCAATCAATCAATCAATCAAATTTTATTTGTATAGCCCATATTCACAAATCACAATTTGTCTCATAGGGCTTTAACATGGTGTGACATCCTCTTCTCTTAAGAAGCTTTGGTTATATAATATGTCTGAAAATGTCAGAAAATGCCAGAGTTACTTCAAACATTCAAAGATGCAACTATTTTTCGTTCCAAAGTAGACATTGTCACATTGTTTAAAAAAATGTAGGTATATTTCAGTATTTAAGCTGCATCCCTGTAGGTGTTACATTATATTTAATTATATATATTTAAATATATAAGTGCTGGGCTTTACCATATACAGTACATATACCACCACCACAATAAAGTAGTATTTCATAGATGTTCCGACGTAAGTGAGCTGGAGAAGTCTTGCACTTATAAACTACAAATTTATATCGCAAGATATAAACTGAGGGCATAATCTGCAGTGATAATTCCCTACCAGTGGGAGGCAGCAATGCACCAAATAGTGCCTGGTCTGCCAGGAAGAAGAAGAAGAAGAAGAAGAAGAAGAAGAAGAAGAAGAAGAAGAAGAAGACTGTTGTGATTTATAAACATATGACAGCGGACGGATGGTAAGCTCCCCAAATTATGTTGGTTGTAGCTAGCATTTCAGCGGGTCCATTCAATCATCCGGCTAAAGCGCCCTGAAAGAAAATGGCTTGTTTGCATTAGTTATGTTTATGTGTGTATCTTAACTGGGCTCTCTGTAAAGGGAGAGACGTGTGTTCAGCATTAACGCCAACTCAGTACACACCACCCAGTTTACTGGTATGTCAACGAGCTTTTGTGGTGTTGAACATGTCTCAGTCGCCGTTGACTTAGTTGGTTAACTATTGTTGTGTAACTTGTAACATGTTGGTTCTTTATTCGTCACTCATGTAGGTGAACGTGAGGATTAAAAATATGAACTCATTTAGCTGACTTTGATATTTCAAAGTTTTCTGTTGTACAGCTTACTGCAACACTACACGTGTTGCAGTAAGCTGTACTTCCATTCTCTCTTAAAACAAGCTGTTATTGACAAGTATTGACTCTGACATAATGTGAGCTCATTGACTGTATATGAAGTCGGATGTTGTGCTCACAAGTCACAACACATCACTGACATAAAGCTTCTATATTATTCACTCTGCTCGCTGCCTGTCTGTTTCTATATTTTTTTGGGATTCATTATTGAAATAAGTAAAATAATGTCTGACTACGTGATATGGGTATAGTGAGTCATGTTCTCTGAACTGTCGGTGTTCCAGTTTAACTGGGGATCATGGCAGCTGGTGATATGTTGTCTTTAGTCCAGATTTTGCAGACTTGGTCGTAGATTCGTCCTTTTTGCAAAGCGAAATATTATGAAGAATACACACGGGTGGTCAGCTCCACGCAAAGTGCTTTCGTTTGACGCTGGTGATCATTACAATGCACACACCAAACACGTGTCATATGAAAACATCCCTCACACCAACAAGGTGGAAGCTCATGTGGTGAACGTGCTTTTATTGGACGTGTAAAGCTTCATGTGTCCTCCTCGCTGCTGGTTAAAGTCAGCAGTCGTGATTTTAAGAGATGTACTCGATGTTCTCGACGATGTCAGTCATTGGAGAATGAAAACAACCCAAACGCTCATCAGAAAATGGGTGTGTTTGTTTTTAGTTTCTGTAATGCAAGTGTTGTTTATCTTTGTGTAATCAACAGATGATCTGACGGTACTGTATAGAGTGTGTTGTCAACATGACGCATGTGATATAGCAAATCTGGAAAACTGACTTAAGGTCTTCATTGTCGAACAATGTGTTGTGTGTTTCTTCTCTTTTTTCAGATGACTACGTGCTTTGTTGGAGCTGTGTCAGTCGAAAGGGTAAATAAAGTCCCCTGTATAACTATGGCAAGTCTGGCTGAGTGTATTCAATGATTGTGTATTTCATGTTAAAACGGATTGTTGTAGTGTTGCATAGTTTGCTATATGTGTCCCCCTGCGAGGTACGTGCTTAATCTATGATTCAACTCACAATGAGAATACATGTAAATTGCACATTAATGCAATGGTATAACAAACTAGGGTATTCAGATCTACTCTTGCCAATTGGACAGTTGTACTATAAATAATCGACTTATACGCATTCACACAATCAGTGATTTTTTTGCCAGCTCTCCTTCCTGCATTTTACAGCTGCAACTGTGTTTCTTTTAGTGTGGATAATGTGTTTGTACCCCTCGTAGTTTTCTAACATAATAGTTTGATCCTCGTTGTGAAATATGCGGCTCTGCTGCCATTACACTTGTCTTGTCTCTAATTTGTCATAAACCCCGCCCTTTTATGTACATACGCTAATATCTAAAGCAGGGGTATTCAACTAAAATTTAAAGAGGTCCAGATAGAGACAATTCCTTGAAGCAAAGGTCCGGAAGATCATAATGTCTAACTATTTAGTGTGATATATATTTAAGTAGCTTAGTAGTTGTATCAACATCTGCATGTACTAAATACCTGACTGTCAAATCAAATGAATTCAGTATGATTCAAAAACGTTTTGACAATATTTATTGTCATGTAACATAGAACTGAACATATATGTATGATTGCAGATATGTATAATGTTCTCTCATTAACTAAATAAAAGTAGGGCTGCATTTCAAAATAAGAGAAAATAAATTAAATGTGAACATTTTGCATGTATCGCAGAGTATGGATGATGATTTCACCTTCTCCTGGTCTCCATCCTCCCATTTCAGCTGAGAATTACTTTTTTGTCTGTCTGTCTGTGTGTGTGTGTGTGTGTATGTGTGTGTCAGTCAGTCAGTCCAGTCTCATTCCCTCCCTGTCCACCATGTCCCTGTATCCCCTGGCATTCCAGTTGAATTCTCTGGTGTGTCTTCACCTCCTCTGCCTGCTGCTCGTCTCCTCCTCCTCAAAACTACCCAAAAATGTTGCAGTTCCAGCCAAACCCCTGATGCAGCTCAACACAACACAAGCAAACTGCTCCACTGCATGTAAGTATGAGCTTGGATAAGAAGCTTTGGTTATATAATATGTCTGAAAATGTCAGAAAATGCCAGAGTTACTTCAAACATTCAAAGATGCAACTATTTTTCATTCCAAAGCAGACATTGTCAGATTGTTTAAAAATCTGTAGGTATATTTCAGTATTTAAGCTGCATCCCTGTAGGTGTTACATTATATTTAATTATATAAGTGCTGGGCTTTACCATATACAGTATCACCACCACCACCACCACAATAAAGTAGTATCTCATAGATGTTCCAACTTAATTGAGCTGAAAACCAAATTACATGACTATCCTCTGATGAAATACATCAGCATTTCTTCCCAAATTTATAAAATTCGGCATTTCATGGGTTAAAAATGCAACGTGCCATCTACAGTTTGAAATCATCCTGAACCTTGCCAGGTCAATGCTGACCAATAGTCAACCATTAAGGACTTATTTTATGACAAAAAAAGTTAAATCAACCATGGGCCGCCTATCAAAGCACCAATCCTGCAGGGCAACCTAATTTTCACACGTGCTGATTGAGACTCATCACACTCAACCTAGTATAACATTATTACTTATCATTTAGCCGACGCTTTTATACAAAGCAACTTTCAATAAGTGCATTCAACCATGAGGTTACAAACACAGGACAGCAAGAACCATGTAAGTACATTAGCTTCAAAAAGCCAAACTACAAAGTGCTACATGTAAGTGCAATATATGCCTTTTTTTATTTGTAATTTTTTCATTTCAACACCAGAGTTGACGATGGTTATTAGATCATCATCTTCTTAATGAAGGTGTAGTTGGAAAAAATGTAGTTTTGCCTGCGGCAGAAAATGTCTAGACTTTCTGCTGGCCTGATGTCAATAGGGAGCTCGTTCCACCATTTGGGAGCCAGGACAGCAAACAGTCCTGATTTTGTTGAGTGGCTCGGTGTCCCTTGCCGCGAGGGAGCAGCAAGTTGATTGGCCAATACAGAGCGGACTGGGCCTGATCCGATTTTGCATGCGGAGGAGCGGTGTAGTGTGAGAGAACTGAAGACCAGTCGAACTGCTGCATTCTCTATGAGCTGCAGAGGTCGGATGGCACTAGCAAGCAGACAAGCCAGTAGGGAGTTGCAGTAGTCTGGGCGAGAGAAGAGCCTGGACCAGAACCTGTGCCGCCTTCTGAGTGAGAATTCGTCTTCCAGTGATGTTGTGCAGCATGTGTCTACACGATTGGGTTGTTGCAGCAATATTGGCGGTAAGGCAGAGTTGGCTGTCGAGTGTCACACCCAGGTTCCTTGCGGTCTTGGTGGGGGGCTACCACAGAGTTGTCGATGGTGATAGTAAGGTCATGGGTGAGAGAGCACTCCCTGGATGGAAAAGAAGGTTAAAGTCTTGTCAAGGTTAAAGTGGTCTGCGGACGTCCACTAGTATTTTTCAGTTTTGGCTAAATACTTTGGATGTTTCCCTCCAGACCCTCAAATGGCTCTGCTGTAGTTGCAGATGGCAGGAGGGCTACTCTTTAGCAAAACTGCTGATATAAACATTTGCACTTGGTACTTCTGACAAGAGTGCTCTTCAGACTACATGAAAGTTGAGGTGGTAATTGTCAACCTGCCATCTTTGTCTCACTCCCTCTTCAGGTACCACTCTTGCAACCTTTCTACTCTTCCCTACATTAATGAGTGTGTGACCTGAGGGAACATTTTGTAGCTGGCATAAATGCTAATGTTACAGTAAACTAACTGAGCAACACCTGCCTCCTGCACTCTTCACACTCTCATTCTTTTAGCAATTTATTCAACTCATGTTGGTGGAGAAAGGAGGTTACACTTGAATGAATGGGGAAGACTGGGATTGAACTGCCGAAATTCTTGTTGGAGGACGATCGCACTAACCCCTGTGCCATAGCCGCCATGTGTATGAAATGACCCCAAATAATCTCTGTAAGCGGGCTTAGTGGAGCTGTGCATGGCTTCCTGGGTGTCTGACCCGGACCTGGTGGCACTGTGGCCTGGCTGTGCGCCTTCTTTCTTGGGCTGTGGAGCTGTCTGTGGTCCCTGTGTCCGTAGCCAGGTGGAATTCTTTCAATAAAGCCATGTTGTTGAAATGGAAATAATGCATAAAAAAAAAAGTCAGTGTCTGCATAGACAACTTACTGTATAGGGTTCATGTATGCAGAAAGTTTACTTTAACACTGTTTACTTAAGAATTAGTTTATTTATCGAAAGTCATATCATCATTGCAGTATTTAACAACGTTATCGCATATTTTCCTTATATCGTGCAGCCCTATTCAGTATCTTGCCCAAGGACACTTTGGTATTCGGAATAAAGAAACTTAAGGAAACAAGATAAGGTGTTTATATGCCACACAGTATGCTGGTTTATGTTTGTGGACTCCTGGTGGGTATTCCATCAAAGTGGATAAACTACTACTATCTTAAGTGAAATGGTCCAACTTGAATTAGATTCAACTTCCACCTGAGGCTTAAGCCGTTCCATCAACACAATTCAGCGGGGTCTAATCAAGGTTAATTCTGGCCATGCTTTAAAAAGCCTTGTGTTGGGCATGTACATGCAGCCCAGAATAGTCGATTGTAGAACAGTATTTGTGGAATAAAGTTATGAGGAGGGAGTGAACCCACAGATGGAGACGAGAGTACGAATATTCTTAGCACTGATCTTACAAAGTGAGTTAAATGTCAGTTTTAGTATAAGAATCTGCTTAAACTATAAACTAAACATTTTCACATGTCGTTAATATTTCTCCACAGCCTACATTGTTATCATTGTATGTTTTAATAAATTAATTGTCCAACTCAAAAGATTGTGGATATTAAAGGGATAGTTCACAGCACAATGAAAATTCACTCATTATCTACTCACCATGATGCTGATGAAAGGGTGGGTGAAGTGTTTGAGTCCACAAAACACTTTCTCAGGGGTAAACTTTGTCAGAGCAGAATCTAATACAATTGAAGTCAATGGTGAGTCCTCTTGCAGACGTAATAAAACAGAAACAAACATAACATGACTCCATATTGCTCGTGTGGGGTCATCCAAGTGTCCGCAAGCCCTGGTATTCATATTCGACTCGAAGCAAGGTCATTTACACCGTGTTTTAAGCCTAAATGTCCACAGGAGTGGCTAGGCTAGTGGATGTTAGCACATCCGACAGTCCATGAATACACCTCGTAGGAAGATATCAGAGGACATTTAGGCTAAAAACATGGTATAAATGACAGTTTCTAGTCGAATATGAATGTCTGGGCTTAACCAGCTACTTTTTAACACATTTGTCCATTCAATTTATAAAAGGCATCTTCTCCTCGTATCCAAGACCCCAAAAAACTAGACCAAGAAAGTGAAATGTTGTTATAAATCTTTATCATGGTAATGTTTTAATGTCATCTTTTTCACGGCTTGAAAATATTAACTAATAAACAGTTTAACAAAACTTTGACATAAGACAATCTTCTTATAGATTTATTGTTTAACCTCATTGTGTGACCCAGTAACATCCTCAGAAATATGCTGATTTGCAGTGTGATAGACATTTAGTTTGGAAAATTGCACTGCTGTTATTAATGTCAGTAGTTTGTAGTTCTTTTTGCCCTTTGAGTTAAGTCACTAATGCATTTTGTGGTTCCCCAGGTGACAATGGAGGTGTTAGGAAAAATGTAGCAGCTCAGGAGACCAGTGATGTACAAACCATCCCACTACTGAAGAAATTTATCTCTATCTCAGAGCCAGAAAGGGACAGGTCCCCATCTTCATCCAACACTCATACCTCTGTCGGACAAATATCTAATCAATCTGCAGGAGGAAACAATTCGGCCACAACTTCACCATTCAATCAGCAGCCAGTATTACCAGACCACCAGCTTCCATTACCAGAGATGGACACTCAACCTCCCACAGGCTCTCTCTCACAAGCTACTCAGTCTGGATCCATTACAACCACTGGTAGTGCACAGCCTGAGAGGAGTGTAAACACAGCCATTGTACTTGTGACTTCTGCAGACATAACAACGCCTACGTCTACTACGACAGCATCTACAACACTGAGGCCTACAGCAACAAAGTCTGCAACAACCACACATACAAGTCAGAGTGCAACTATTATTACCACAACCGCCTGTACAAAAATGACACCTCCAACATCACCAGCACCCGTTCCAAAACCAAATACTGGAATGCCCACAATTAACACCATAACTGCTAACAGTGCTATTACTCCTGCCAATCACAATAATCCTGATACCTCGGAAACAAGTGTTGCTGTGGCAGAAGTACCAGGGGCTGCTCTGACCAGACAGCTGGTGGATAAAGCGTCTTTGTTTGCTGTCTTGCTCTTTGGCCTGCTCTTTTTCTTGGTCGCGGTGGCTGTGTTCATCACGCAGGCTTACAAGAGCTACAGGAGGAAGGACTACACCCAGGTGGATTACCTGATAAATGGCATGTACTCAGACTCTGGGGTATGAGTGTGGAAGAAGCTAAGCACAGCTTGTGGAGGGTGTTTGTTTTTGCACCTGGAGTCAAACATTTCAGACAGGCTGGTAACACTAGTGTTGTGAATTCACATGGCGATTCAGTTGTCTGGACCAAAATCAAATAGCTAACTGACTTTAAAGCAGCATTTACTGATTTGTTCATCACAAAATACTTAGTTGTCTTGCCTCTTTTTTGTGATTGTTTCAATGTAAAATGTTTGCCTTTACATTTATTATGCAGCCAAAAGATTAGTTACCTGTATGTAACTCAGTTACTAGGTTCTATGAGTGGATGCAGGCTTTAGCACAGGAGAGAATCTCCTTCACATTGCTTGTCAGTCGAGCTGTAGTTGGATCCAAGCTGGGGGTTTTTTTATGTCAGGGTTAGGGGGGAAAATGACAAGTGTCAGTGATGTGATTATCAGTTCATTTCAATTGGTTTACTCACGTTAAAAAGCTATTTTTAACAGCAAACGCAGACCCTCGAGCCACAGTGGAACTTAGAAATATCAATATTGTGTGCTCTGAGTTATTGTTTTACTTTCAGATCACAGTTACATGACAGCTTTTAAGGATAATTCAGCTTAATTATGACTTTCTTCTCTGTATTAATGTTCTAAATATCCAAGTTATAAGTGGTTTAGATGAGCTAGAGAAATTAATGAATTGTTTACAGCCTCTCTAAATGAAGCTACTTTGACCTTTTGAATAGATAGAAAGTTGGCGAAATTGCACAAACAAGATTCAAGTTGTACTATGTTTATTAGAGTTGAATTATCCTTCAAATGCATGAAATACCAGTCCAATAAGTAGCAGAATTGTTCTATGAAGGAGATCAGACCTGATTTGGCCTGGTGTGTTAATGCCTGATGCTTGTGTTTCAGACCAGAAGTATATACAGTGTGGCATCTGGTTTAGTCAGTTGACCAGAAAGAAAGAGAGAGAGCCCACTATGTCATGTTAGTCAAATCATCGAGCTGACAATGTTGTTATCGCCTTTCAGTGAGTAATTGTTAGCTTGGTGTTTTTCTGCTGTGTGCATGAGCAACTGGAGCTTTGTTAGCTCACTGGGTTTAAGTCAGTAGCTGCTTTGCTTGGTGATGACTTTAAAGATGAAGGTCACAAACAAAAAAACTCTCCTATTTTTATAAATTAAACTTTCCTTTTACAAACTTCATTAATGATTTCAAAATAGCTCACATCTGGCAGAGCAGCAGTAATGTCTAATATCTGGCCATTACAAAACCAGAAGTGCAGTAAATCCCTCAGTTGTTCTCAAAACTTGTTGCATCCTTGACTGGTTTTTCATCAAAACTCAAACGGTGACGCAACTCCAGTACTAACAATTCCAAAGGTGTTTAATTAAAAGGATTGTTAACCCAGAAATGAAAATTCACATACTCACCCCTATGCCTATGGGGTTAACACGATGTTAATGACCAAATGAGCAGTATGGAGGCATGTTGTGTTTTTTCTGTTTTATTACATTTGAAGAAGGACTCACCATTGACTTCAAAAGTTTACCCCTGAGACTCCAGAAGGGTTTTGTGGACTCAAACACTTCACCCACCCCTCCATTGGCATAGCGGTGAGTAGATAATGAGTGCATTTTAATTTTTGGATGAACTATCCTCTTAAGTTGGTTCGTTTTATTGAAAATTAACACACTGTTCAAAACCAGGCTCCAGCACTATGAAGGTAGGATTTTGAGAAGCAACATTGTGTTACCTGGCTGTTGTTGGACAGAAATAACTCCAGTGTTAACAGCTACATATATCTGAAACTTGTCCAACTGTGGTTAACAGCTAAGAAGACTATTTCCCTGTATTACACTGTACTGTTTCTTTAAAAATCTTATGATTTAATTTGAATTACATTTAAGTCCAACAGCTTTCATTAATGGAATGACATTTCAGTTATTTTCTGTAAATATTTTTTTCTTTTCACTGAATCACGGGAACAGGACCATACCAGAGAGTTGATTTCAATAGTGTTCCTTGCAAAAGTCATGCATTATAATCTGCATCTTTATCTTGGTTTTTCAAACCTGTACGGATTATTTTAGCAAAGGTAAGGTGCTCATTAACATGGATTTTAACAATTTGAGAAGATTTGAGGGAAATAAACCTTTTGTTTGCATAGAGGAAATCTTATATCTTTACTTTAAAATCATGAAAATATCTCTCCACTCCGTTACATATTCCATATGTAATGGGAATGATCCCCCTGCTGTCAAGGTGCGTG
Source organism: Verasper variegatus (assembly GCA_026259375.1). NCBI lineage: Eukaryota > Metazoa > Chordata > Actinopteri > Pleuronectiformes > Pleuronectidae > Verasper > Verasper variegatus. Next base: position 48,645 of record CM048042.1, read on the forward strand.
GATACTACTTTAAGACACTGCGGCTTGCCCAGCCACGGCCTACAGACAACCTATAAATCACCTGTGTTGTTGATTGTTTGATCTCCACCTGTGTCAGGGGGAAGTGTGCAATTTCAGAAAAGAGCGTGTGTGTGTGCGCACGCGCACGAGTGTGAAAGCATGTGCTTTACAGCATTGTGTCCACTTGCCTATCGTTAAGTTGGGCGTCTGTCTCCAGGTAGCCTCCCTTGATTGCTGTTTCCCTTTTTGCTCCATGCCAATGGAGGGGTGGGTTAAGCGTTTCAGTCCACAAGAGACCATCTCTCCAACTCATAGGCAGCTCGGAGACATGTCGATCAAACTATCAACTGGTTCCATGCCACCACAGGTGTTTTTATAGGTAAATTGTAGGGCCTGGCCAGACAAGCCGGTGTGTCTTAAAGAGGTATCCACGCGTGTAGATACAGCAGGGCGATCATTCCCCGTACATATGTGTGGCAGTGGACCTTGCTACGGGGCTCTCCCACACACAGCCAGAGACACATGGGTTGCCTTTACGCATCTTTATTAAATCACCAAACATAAACTTAAGTCAAACATAAATCAGATTAGCTTTGCAGCTCAGTCTGGGCGTCTCTCCAGTGTCTGAGTCTCAGTTCTTCCTCGTGAGGCAGCACAGACGCAGCCTTTAAGCACGAGGACCAATCAGCTAACAGCTCTCACCTGCATTGATTGATCCTCTGTGGTGCAGGTGAGGGTGCTCTCTCAGCCCCCTCAGTAACCCTAACCCTTACAATATGTAATATGTATGTGGAGAGATAGTCTCTTTACTCAGAGAAGGTTACAACGTAACCGAGCGTTATAAATGTGAATGTAATGTGAATGCAGAGATGTCAGTGCGAGTGACCTGTGATCTCTTGTATAATGATTGTCTGAAGGTTTGAATTGCATCACATATAATGATAAACCTATTCTCTCTATGTGTTGAAATTGTTATAGTTATGAACATGATGTGATATTATGATTATGGCCAGATTTCTTAATCTGTCATTAACTGCAATAATTTCTCACTGTTTTAACCAGAAAAACATTGGTGACTTCACAGAAGTCTGTGTCTACGCTGCAGAATTAAATGCCTTTATTACTTTGCCAAATATTTTCTGAAGCACATTACTGTATGACAAAGCCAAGTGAAACATAAAGCCATTGTCGGTTTGTATCTTACTGAAAGGAAGATGCATTAATTGATCTAAAAACTCACGCAGCAGATGTCCTTAAATTAAGTTTACTTTTAAATTAAATTAAATTAATATACATTGCAATAAAAATTATATTTGGCCTGTATGATTTTTAACTTTCTCCACCATAACTTGTATGTTATGGCACACTTTTACATGAGGTTTTTACAAGAACATAAGAGGCCATCAGTATGGAAGCAGAGGGTGTTTTCACCCTTTTAATGACCCAAACTCAGTCCTCAAGTGCACCAACATAAAAGGGACTTAGTTCTTTTTGCGTTTACATTGGCAGTTTATTTGAAGGAGGACTTGGTTCTCTCTCTGGGCCATGTTTGCTCTGAAATGGCCTCAGTCCTCTTTCTGTTCACACAACTGATAGTTCACAATTACACAGATTCTTACTGCTTTGGATTGTGGGTAGTTTTCACATGGGACAAGATGGCTGCTGCCACTCTTATCCAGAATGTGGTTATCTACATTCATGTGGTATTTGAAATGAGTACATATGGTTAGGAAATATCTGTTTAAACATAAAAATTACACTATTTTGTGTTGAAATACAGTTAATAAAAGATATTTCAATTAAAGTTTCATTCATTTGATAATTGTTCGGAGGTGTTTGGGTTCATGAAATGTCTTTCACGTGTAAGATCTACATGTCATTACTCAGTTTGGGGATTTTCTTGGACACTTTTCATTATGGACATTTTGTGTTTGGTGTCCCCAGCTTTATTTTCCTGTCTTTGTCCTGTTTCCCCGCCCTTGTGATTGTCTGCACCTGTTCCTAATGTGTTTCACCTGTGTTCAATCAACCCTGCCTCCCTTGTGTTCTCTTTGTCAGTTTGTCATCTTTTGCTGGTACACCTTGTTTCCTAGCTTCTTGTTGTTTACCTTGTGTCACACCAGCTCTGTGTTTCTACTCTTTTGGTTATCCTAGTGTTTCTCTTTAGATCATTTTGATTTTTCTGTTTTTGGACTTTGTTTTTTGACCCTGCTTTTCCCCACAAGCCTTTGTTACAATTAAAATACATTTTTGTATTGTTACCTGAACCAGCCTCCTATGTTTGGGGCCACCTCCACACTTCAGTAAACATCTGGACACGTGTGTGCAGTGAATACGATTCGTTTTTGTTCTATGTTAGTGAATTTTGTACTTTGTTCTTCTTATATGACCTTATACCTCTTATTCACGTTTGGATAGATAAACACAGAGGTGACACTTTTTATGGGTGGATTAAGACTGATAACTGAATAAGGAGCTTCACATTGGGGCATTCAAGATTCATTCTTAGGGAATCATGCATTATACAATTTGCAACTTAAGTGTTTCCCTTTTGTTTAGCTCTGTTAAATCAAAAGAGCTTTGGATTCTTTGTATGAGATCTGTGTAAAAATATGTGAACCCAATGAAAAAGTGTTAACACATTACTAAGAGAAAACTTATGCTGTGAGGCTAACGATCAAGTGGATCCAGCAATTTCGAAAAACTAAATGTGGTGAAAGGATAACTCAGGCAGCAGCTGATGTGATATGCAGAAGGGTTTAATCTAGGCTTGATGCATCAAGGAGACCAGAAGGTAAAACAATATACCAATGCTAACAGAGTAACATGAGCAATTGTCGAAGACAGGATCTCCACTTATCTCCCTCACCTTGCGACACCCATCCCAATAGCGCATCCACAAAAGCACTGCATATCTAACTTTTACATCTAGCCACTGATGTAATACGCAAAAGAATTGGAGTTGGTGCCTCACTGTCTGGGCATCTGAATTAGATATGTAAGTCCATGAGCGTAGATACTACAGTGTACTGCTAGTCGGCCCTTTATCTATAACCTGACCTTGGGTACTGCTTAGAGAGAAGGGAGTATCTGTGGAATGAGTTGGGTTGTTATCTTCATGGTGAACAGATTTACTGTATGAGGATAGTCAAAAATTATCTCACAGTAATAATGATAAATATTCATACAGATCACTTGATAGAATGTTTTTACATTTCATCCATATTTACTGCAGGTAAAATTCACATTGCAGTTGCAGCTAAAATTAATGTTAAAATCAAGTCAATACTAAATACACCATATACTGACAGTCTAAGTACCTCACTGCTTTAGAAAGAATAAAAAAGTGAAATAAGGTGCATGGGTGCCATACACACTGCTGAGTCACATTATGAGTTGCCATAATGAAATTCATGCAAGTTGGATCAGCCTGTGAATTCAGTTTGATTTTCGGTGTGGTTTTAAATCCAGCCCTCAATGGGTTGATGATTTCGGTTTCCATTGACTGTTTTTGTAAATAAAATATGCAATGTGTTGAGGACTTTTTTACCATCCTCACACATTACTATATATAACACTATATATTATGTATATTGTATATTACACATATCTGTACAGGAGAATAGTGCCTGTCTAATTCCACAGATACTCCCTTCTCTCTCTAAGCAGGACCCAAGGCTATAGATATAGTTGCTCATGTTACTCTGTTAGCATTTGTATATTATTGCACCTTCTGGTCTCCTTGATGCATCAAGTCTACATTAAAACCTTCTGTATAAGACATCAGCTGCTGCTTGAGTTCTCCTTTCACCAGCTTCAAGGAAACTTGCCTGGGGAAACTCCCTTTTTTTGGAGGGGGGGGGGGGTTCAAATTGATGCTTGATGTGTGAGACCTTAATGATAAATTTACACTTTGTTTTATCCGTTGTATTTAACAGCTTTTGTCATTCCTCTGGCAAACTGATGTCCCACAGTTTTTATTGTGATAGTAGTGTTTGTGTTGATCTCACTGTTGAGGATACTATCCTCACACATGACAGCTCACACATTATATCTGTACAGGAGAATAGTGCCTGTCTAAATTCCACAGATACTCCCTTCTCTCTCAACAGTACCCAAGGCCAGGTTATAGATAAAGGGCCAACCAACAGTACATTGTAGTATCTATGTTGAGAGACTTTCATATCTAACTCAGATGCCCCAGACAGAGAGGCACCAACTTCAACTCTTTTGCGTATTTCATCAGTGGCAAGACGTAAGGACACAATGTGATTTAATTATGCATACTTTAGGCTTAACTATCCAATAGGATGTGAACACCTACATGTATCATAGAGAGTGACAACAATTCTAGCCATTCATGGATGTGCTGTTTGTATGGGTGACACAAGTAGAGGAAGATATACTCGGATGCTGCGGAAGACATTGTGAGACTTGGGGGAGACAATTGCTCATGTTACTCTGTTAGCGTTTGCATCAAGTCTACATTAAAATCATCTGCATAAGACATAAGCTGCTGCTTGAGTTCTCCTTTCACCAGCTTCCAGAAAACTTCCATAATACAATGTACATCAGTAAATATTTTCAACTTGAATAATTCGTTCATCAAGATCTGTTGAGTGATTTAAGTATTCCCTTAATTTTTTCGAGCAGTGTGTTATGATGTAATCAATCACTAAAATTGTATTTGCATAGCCCATATTCACAAATCACAATTTGTCTTATGTCACTATTTGGCTTAACATGGTGCGACGTCTTCTGCCCTTAACCCTCAACAAGAGTAAGGAAAAACTACCCCAAATATACCCTCATGTGAGGGATCCCTCTTCCAGGAGGGACAAAATTGCAATATTGCAAAATTGCAGCCATGTGTAACTTAATGCATCAACAAAATAACAGTATTTACATCATTAAGAAATGATACAGGCATAATTGACAGTCTGTCTGGCTGTATGTAGTGGTTTAAAATAGTGTTTGGCATTCAGATAGATGTCTTTCATATGTAGATTGAAAAGAATAGAATGTGTAAGGACAAAATAAAGTAATTTAGTGAAAAATGTAATATGATCAAATTCCCCAAACAATGATACTATGAAATGACTGGAGTGGATATCTTCATCGCCTGACACTAGTTGTAATCACCATAGGTGCAGTTTTATTCAAACGAGCTAGCATAGAGACACTGGATATGCTAAGCTAACAGAGCTACCCCTCATTTGATTACAAGGAGGAGGATTAGTCGCAGGGCGAGTATTGTCTGGTGTCGGATGGTCACGATGAGGATTATGATTCTTCTTTGGTACCACCTGCACAGGCTCTCTGCTCCTGTTTAAGCGAGAGACTGGGGATTCCATGACCTTCGGCTGTGGTGGAAGCCCCAAGGTCCCACTACGAGGGAAAGAAATTACCTAAAGCTTCTGCTCAAACTGTCTGCTTGCACTCAGATATATTGTTGCTCGCACAGATTTCCTGCGCTTCAGCTTCAGCCCTTTTCTGAACTTGGGCTGCTTTCTCTGCACTCGTGAATCGTCTGCTCTTGTATTTTTTTGTGCAACAACCCTGTCGAAGTTCACCAACCAATAGAATGCCAGGTGTAGTGTTGATCACTGTTTTTTTTTATTAATGATCTCGAAAAAACATAGTACTGCCCTTGCACTGTATCATCCTGTGTGGTTTGATTGTTCAACTCTGTTGCTTAAACTGTATTCACAACTAGGGAGAAAAGATAGAAATTGTACTTAGCTAATTGCAGTCATAGCATAAAACATATTTCAATAAATATATCAGTGCCTTCATGTGCACACATTCATGAGCACCAGCCTCAACCAGGAAGTGAACCTCCAAAAAATCAAGGCAAAGAAGCAACAATGAAACAAATATTTGAATGAAAATATATTAATTTAAACAAATGCATTCATCAACTAAAGTGACTAATTTAGCTGACAATACAAACAGAGAAACAAATATTCTTCACAGAAACCAAATTTTCAGAATGAATAAACAAAGAGCTGACCTGACTGGTGAGGGAGTGAGTGGAGCTTCCTCACAGGCACACAGTGACAAATAATGGCTGAAAGTTGGGTCCAGGAGCAGATTTCAGACCTAGGTGTAAAGAGGTAAAGGACCTGGGAGACTGAGTTCTGGGAGCTCATGGTCAGGTTTTGGATACACATGTAGGCCCGTCTATTGTTCATCCCAACACATGTTTTGTGACATTTTAGAAGTGAGGGAGGCAATGGAAGATGATGTAGCAGTGTCATCTTTTGCCTCTTTGTATTTTTCACACTACCATACATGACTGCTAGCTGTTCTAAATTGTTGGACTCTGTTGATATTAATGTCTATTTTGCTGCATCTGAAAAATGATATTCTCACAAATTAACTAAATTAATAACCACAACTTCCCACATTTAGTTAAAAGCTCACAAGTTCTATTTGAAGGCAACAAAAAGGACAAGAAAATATCAAACCTGCTGGAGTTTACTCCTTTGAGCTCAGTGGATGGAACATTAGACCACATTCCACTGATTCCCACATAGTAAAAGATATTTTACTATGTGCAGTGGCATAATAAGCCCAGTCTATTGTTCAGGGGAACACCCAGGTACTTATAAGAAGTTACTGTCTCAATCTCCATTCCCTGGATGTTCATCTGTGTCGGGGGAGTGTCTGGGCCAATCCCCGCCAGTTCTTAGGTTTTCATTGTCCTGATCTGGAGGCAGTTCTGCCGGCACCAGTCCACAAAGTCCTGCAGGAGTTCTCAGAGAACTTCTGCAGCTGACAGGAGGGTGAGTTGAAAGAGAAAACTGCAGTGTAGAAGGTAAAGAGGAACAGAGCCAGAACTGTTCCCTGCGGTGTCCCTGGACTGCAGACAGCCGACACACACTACTGGGTCCTCACATACTGGGGTCAGTTGGTCAACTTTTCCAGTATCCTGGATGAGATATTATTGACTTCTTCCCTGGAGTCCCTTTGCCTTATCGTCCGCAGACCGCAGCTGTGGCCACATCATGGATTATGATCTGGATTGCGTATCAGAGATCGTAATGGTGTATCCAGTATGGCGGATTCTGTATCGTGCTGGCTGATCGTGATAATAATGGCGGATCCTTTATCGTGTTGGCATCTGATAATGGTGGTGGACCACAATCGAGGTGGCAGCTGATGATGGATCCTAATGGCGGCGGTGGACAATGACTGTGGACTATAGTGGCATCCGATCTTGATGGTGGATCATGATCAGTGGTGGCAGCTGACCATAGACTATGATTGCAGCAGGACTGCTAGATATATAATATTTCTCCTCAGATACTCGACCATTACTGACAATAATCCATCAATTCATTGACCTTCAGTTATTCTACAAAATGTTTACCCTTATCAATGCTGCTAAAACCTTTATCTTGATGATTTTCTCTTTTACACTTGACATCTATTGCACTTCTGTCCCTCCTGGGAGAGGGACTCCCTCACATGTGGCTCTCTCTGAGGTTTCTACGTTCTTTATACCCTGTTAAAAGGTTTTTGTTTTTCCTTACTCTTGTTGAGGGTTAAGGGCAAAGGATGTCACACCCTGTTAAAGCCCTATGAGACAAATTGTGATTTGTGAATATGGGCTATACAAATAAAATTTGATTGATTGATTGATTGAGAGGTGGAGGTCTACTGCAGCATGCTTCAGTATTTCCCCCAGAAGGGCTGGTCAAATGGTGTTGAAAGCACTGGAGAAATCAAAGAACATAAATTACACAGTGCTCCACAGCTTCTCTTGATGAGAAAGAGCTCTGAGTTGGAGGTATCCACCTCAATGCCAGGCTGATAGGCGAACTGCAGCAGGTCCATCAATGGTCTTACCAGGAGGCAGAGATAAATTAGGACAAGCCGCTCCAGGGACTTCATCAGGTGAAGTGTTAGTGCCACTGACCTGTAGTTGCTGGTGAAAATTTGTGAGGAGTAAAATAAAATAAACTAGTGAAACAAACTTGTCTTTGTGAGTTTTATTTAAAGTAACAGTAAAGACCTTTTCAGACATCGCCTGCGGATAAAGTCCAGGGAATGGGACTGGACTTTATCCGCAATTTGCCTCTCGGGTTAGGGCATTCACAACAGCAACAAATCCTCTGCATTATTCAGGTGAGGGGTGGTGCAGCAGGCAGAGGCAGGAAGTAACATGAATTCCACTGCTATGATCACGTTATTTTGTTTACAGCACATAGACACCGTTGACTGCTTCTACTTGTATGGCACCGCTTTTTCACCCGGAGAGATTTGTTTTCTTTTCATATTTTTAATTTTAGCATCTTTTGCTTGTTAGAAGCTTCAGCGACAAAGAGCATCATGAGATGACGCATCTTTATACCAAGATGCAGCTGTTGGAGTCTTACAAGGTACCTTTCTTTCTTAAAAGGACATGTTCTATCAGTTAACCTCCTGGTCTTAGCAACTACTCCTTTCTCAAATGTCTCACTGCTCAATTATTTATACCAAGATCAGGTCCTGGGTGGTACAGTGTTCTCCACACAAAAGTTGATGTAGTCCCTGATGCAGTGTGTGTGGCTGTCGATGTCCTCCCCATGACCCTTTTGGAGATCTTCCCACGGTTGACCCATTACAATCCTTCAAAACCTCAATCACACCACTTATTCACTGTGCACGTTACACCTTGTGCATGAGAGGTTTGTCAACAGGCAAGAGATGATGCAGGTTATGGTCAAATCTTTCAAGGCGGGTTATATGCATCCTTGGTATTAGCTTAGAAAAAGTCCAGTATTTTATTGTCTCTGGTGTGGCATGTGGTGTACTGGATGAAAGTGGGCACAGTGGAGGATGGAGAGGTATGACGTTCCCAGAGATGAGGAGAAGAGCCTGTGGATGCAATGTCTGCAGCATGCTCACCACAGAGTGAAGGGCATCTCAGGCTGTATCAATGTTAGCAGAGGGGGAAAACATTTTAGTGATACCATGCAGAAATTAGATAGTGGGGTCTCATGCTAACCGCTAACAGTTCAATGTCCCGACAGCACTAATATTCTTGGAAACACTTTATAATAACGTTCAGTCATAAGCCATTTATAAGCCTTTTGTTAATGATGAACTAATAATTTACAAAACATCAATATACATTTGTAGATGATGAATTAAGTGGTGTGTTCATGTATTCAAGTAATTTACCAACTTTTTAGTAAATCATGAATAAATCATTAGTAAATGATAAATAAGTAAATTGTAAATGGTTTTGTATTTATATAGCGCTTTTCTAGTCTTGATGACCACTCAAAGCTCTTTACAGTACAGTTTTAGATTGACCCATTCACACACACTTTCATACAGTGCATCTATTAGCAGTAATGGTTTGTTGTATTGTGAATCACCTGTAAGTCATATAAAGATTAGGACATATGCAAGTATCAGTTCCTTTGTACTTATTGGTTAATCATGAGGAAATGATTAGTAAATGATCAGTATAGCATTTGTTTATGTATCATGAATCACTTTTAAGTTAGCCTATTAAAAGCCCCAAAAACCCTAAGTGACTAAACATTTATAAAGGATTTACAGTCAGTGGATCCAGGCCGGTCAGTTTATACATTCACTTGCAACAGAAACTTGAGCTCTGTGTGGAGTGTGTGGGTCCAGGCGTTAATGTGAACATCTGAACCAGTTATGACCTGCAGGTGAAGCTCCTGCAAGTGACTAAGGCTCCATGTGTCAGAGAAGATAGCTGTCTATACACTCCCCCAAGCCTGCAGAAGCAGCCAGCACATAGAAGCACTGCAGAACAAATGAAGTGTTCCTCACCTAGTATAAATGATGTTTAAACATATAGCTAAATCATTTACAAACCTTTTTGCATCCCTGAAGCTAAAGTTTGTAAATGACTTGCACATATTTACAATGAATAATAAGTACTACTTACATAGCATGTATTATCCATCTATCAATGTTTATTAATGTTTTGTAATTTATAAGTTTAGCATTAACTAAAGGCTTATATATTATTATTATTATGACTGAATGTTATTATAAAGTGTTACCCTATTCTTCATTAGAGAAGTGCCCAGAGTTACAGCATCTGTCATTCTCAAACACTGCTAGCCCTCCTCCTTTCCTCTTATCGCTCTCCACTGTCCTGTCAGCCTGTATCAGCTGGAATCTGTACACTGCAGGGACTGTATCAGGGGTAGCTGCAGTTAGCAATGTCTTTGTAAACAGCATGGTGCTACACTGAAGCAACAAGGACCTTCACCACAGGGGAGCGCAGGTAGAGGAGCAGGAACACTTGCAGTAAAACACACCACCCTTCCACCCCATCCCCTGATTACAGGCCACTGATCCCTACAGAGCATCACTGCTAAAGGTACTTAAGATTCCTTGTACTTCTATTTTATTGAAGACACTAACCCTAACCTTAACGATCAAAACTAAATACTTAACCCTAACCCCAACCCTAACCCCTAACCTTTAAGCTAAACCTAATTCTAACCCTAAAGCTGATATCTGGACAGGAACACACACACATGCACCCACTCATACACACACACTTCTTCCGGACTTTCTCTGTAGGGGCTGTATGTATGAATGCAGATGTTCAAGTGAGATCCTCTGTACTTTCTGCTGAATTTCTCCACCTGGCCCCCTAGAACAAAGTCCAAAGAAACTCCGGAGGAGCCGATGTGAGAACTTAGCAGGAGATCCACCGAAGGATTTATCGCAAGCAAGTGGAGGTGTTAATGACATTTCTTACATGCGACAGCATAAAAAAAAAAAAAAAAAATATCCAGATGAAAAAGCAGTGCCATACATGGATATGACACCAACAAAGATGTCAAAGATGAGAGCTTTTGGTGATAAGAGCTGATGCCCGTGTCGATGTGCTCTAAAAAAGCATGTGATCTCCGCAGCGGAATTCTTACATTACGTTGTGCCTCTGCCTGCTGAACTAACCCTGGCCTGAGTCCGCTGTAGAATTTGTTGCTGTTATTAACACGTCTGAGCAGAGAATCTCCCCCTGCATTGTTCATGTGTGAATTGCAACCTTTGAAGAATGTGTGGACTCAATTCTCTGAAGTTCCTCAGAAGATCATGTCTGAAAATGAGAAGCATAACAGCAGGTGCTCAAGTCCCTCACTCTTCTCTCCTAAAACCGAACCGAAAATCCTAAACATCAAGAAAACCCTTGGAGTTCAAGCAAGCTAACCTCACTGACTTGTACAACAAACAGGTTGTGAGGAAAGCCACATCTATTTTATTGGTTAGTGCTCACCACCTTCTCTCTGAGTTCCATTCTTTTACCCTTTGGCCCAGATTCAAACTCATATTCATTACCACTGCCATTCCACCTTTTAATTCAGGCCAGGGAGGCAGATGGCGATGGTATTCATGTTGGTTTTTTAAAGATTTTTTAAATATCTAATATAGTATTTATTATTCTTGTTTTTATTGTGTTTATTCTACAGCAGATCTTCAACAGACCTCTGCGGCTGCGGGCGGCTGTGGCTGAGGGGTAGAGTGGTTGTCCTCCAACCTGAAGGTCAGCAGTTCAATCCCCAGTCTTCCCCATCTGCATGCCGAAGTGTCCTTGGGCAAGATGCTGAACCCTGAATTGCCCCCCATAGAACAACAAAGTGCTGCTAATAGATGCACTGTATGAATGTGTGTGTGAGTGGGTGAATGTAAAACTGTACTGTAAAGTGCTTTGAGTGGTCATCAAGACTAGAATACAAAACCATTTACCATTTAACAGGGGGTCTGCAACATTTTTGGTTGATTAGACAACTTTTAATTTAAAATTTAAAATGTCTTTAAGTACACATTAACATGAATCAAACATATTGTAGCGAACGGATAAATGGAGGCAGAAGACGTTATCTTTCAGTCAGCAATGCACACATTCAGCGACACACAATAATAAAAACATGAATATATGAACCTGTGTATTATTTGAATAGCTTAGTATTGAATGCACAATAACAGGGTAGCTATGTTTATACATGGCACTAGGCCCAGTTTAATATAAAACACAATTTTATACAATAAATATAGTAGGGGGTCCCTGCTCCATCTCTCCATCAGTGTGGGGGTCCTTGGCCTGAAAAACGTTGAAGACCCCTGTTCTACAATATTATATTTATTCAACATTTGTAAGGTCAACGCGGGACAACTATTGCTCTCCCAAATCTGCAACATCTGTGCCTATCTCTCCTCTTTGTTTTGTCTTGTTTTTATTGTTCATGTCTTGCTAAAAAAACAATTGTCCTTCAGGGAATTTAGTTGAGTTTCACTGATTTTAGTAGGAGGTCTGCTTGAAATCCAGGTTAAGAATAACATAGATATGGTCGTTACGTCAGTTTAAAAATAAAAAGGTATGTATGACATTATTAGTAAAGTGGAATTTGTGAAATTTAGAAAATATCTGTTCGCCTTGTCTTGGATGACGTCATATACGTCCGCCTGCCCCTTCTCTCCGTGCACGAGCTCGACTGTCCAAAGTATAAAGTAGTGCGAGTGCCTCAACAGTGAAAAAGCGTAGTCGTTAGAGAAGCGCGCGCGCACACTCACTCACTCAGATACACAGTTAGCTGTACAACAGAACACCAACTCATATGTGTTCATGGACACACCGAAAGTGGACCTTTTTACAACTTCATTTATGAGTAAACAGCCCACAATGAAGCGGGACTTATGGAATTAAAGCTTAGAGGAACTGAAATGGGCGGTCTGCTGCTGCTGCTGCTGCTCAGGAGCTGCCTGCTGTCGGCAGTTCAAGGTACGTTCACTTTTTGTTCACTTTTATTCTGAAGAAACAAAGACTCTGGAGCCACCTCCAGAGGTGAACATGATAAGAACGTTGTAGTTAACTTGCTATGCTCCATTTGTGCGTTGGTGCTCGCCTCTCCACACTGAGGTGTGCAGCTAGCTGTGATATTTGTTCTGAAAGTTTTTATGTCCCAAGGGTACAACAACAACTATGTAGTTGCAGTAAATATCGTTAAATGTTACGTTAGTGTCTGACTCACAGCTGAATACACCTATTGTAGATAAACCGTTTTGTACAGTAGCTTAATCTCAGCGGTGTGTTTATTTGCTGGAGCACAAATCAAGTTTGAAAAGAGCCTGAGCTGTTTTCTCGGGCCTCGGCAGGTCCAGACGATTCCTGCTCGGTGTCGGATGTCAGGCAGACTCTGTGCTCCAGTGTGGAGAAGTAGATGAAGAAAGAATGTTTATTTCTGAAAGAAAATGCTGATGGACATACTAGACAGTTTGTGCCTCTGGATCAGTGTCTTTGTCAGACTTTCTTTCTCCACTGGTTGATTTGCGGTCTTGTTCGCCCAAACTGCACCAGTACGAGGCGGAGCTTCGACATTCTGTCATGTCTGAAGACAGGATCATTGTCTGCAGGAATCTTTAAATCTAAGCGTCATTAGTGTGAGCAGAATATCTAAAGTGCTGGATTGCATATGAGCAATTTAATTGAACAGACAGAAGTGAGTATTGCAAATTATAAATTAGTTAAACCTCAAACAATAAAATGTAACCGACAGTAGATGTTGGAATGACGGTGCTTTTAACAAGAATATCGTAGGTTAAAGTGAGTTTAGCTAAACAGGCAGAGACTGGGTTACACTTTCACTTTTTATTCTAGCTCTAAATGTCTAAATGTCTAAATGCCCTAACTCTCTCATTGTCCACAACATATTTATATTCAGAGGATCTGTTTGTGTCTACTTCCTGATCATGTCCTCACTAACATTTAGGTCCAAAAGTCCTCAATCAAACCGTACTAATGTGTGTCAATGTGTACTGGTGAAATAAATAACGCTGAATCAGTTAACCTTGGAATCATTAGCTGGTGGAAATTATACTATAAACCAATACAATTTCCAGCATGATTAAATTGTGAAGACTGACATATGACTGATTCACTATAAAACAAAGTTTACATCCAATCTGAAATTACATTTGTATAATCCTGTAACTGATGAATCTCAGAAGAGCAGCAGATATACGTTCATAGAGGTGAGTGATGAACATAAAATGGAACTGAATGCATTGCCAGCTTTTATGTGCTTGTAGCTTTTCTTTGATCAGATATTTCTCATGATTTTGTAAATTTCTACTTAGATTATTGTTTAAATGTTTGCCACTTTTTGCTTTCATAGTGTATTCTGAAACAGTTGACAGCATTATTTTCTTCAACATGTTAAAACATATGTATAATGTGTGTTTTTTTGCACTGGTACCACTTAAGCCATTTTCAGACATGACCTCCGGGTAAAATTTGGACATATGGCTACGGAGTTTACCCAGAGTTTACCTTTCCATCATGCACAACACAGCGGGAGGTTTTCTGCACAGACGCATTCACAACAGCATCAAATCCTCCACATTTGTCAGGTGAGAGGTGGTGCAGCCAGGTGCAGCAGACAGAGACATGAAGTGATGTATTAACTCTGCTGTGTAGATCACGTGATTTTGTTGATAGCACCCCAACACCGTCGTCAGCTCTTATCACCACAAGCACTTATTCACCAGGAGATATTTGTATTCTGTTCATTTTCTTTAACATTTTTGCGTGTGTCGCATGTTAGAAGCGCCCCCATCAACCCCCCCACTCGCTTTCACTGAATCTAGTGGGGGAACCCCTGCTGTGTCTTCACATCAACTTCTCCGGGATTTCTAAAGACTTTATACTTGGAAGTCAGGCGTAGAAACGTCGGAGTGTCTCACTTGGACATTTGTGTTCACACATGCACCTCCTCGGTGGATCGGCAGTGTTAGTGACATTGTGTTTCAGTTTATTATCAAGTTGATTTGCTCAAAATATATTTAATAGAAATTTCGTGGAAGTTAATCTGAAAAGTGTATTGTTGTGCCCACACAGTCAATTTATCTGCCTTTCAAAGTATCATTAGCTACTAAGATTAAAGTATTGAACATTTTGTTTTTGGACACAGATGTCAATTTTTTTTTATTCATGTTTGAAACTAATGAAATATTTGATGGGATTGGTTGTGGTCAAAATCTCTGACTGATTGTATGTATATATATATATATATATATATATATATATATATATATATATATATATATATATATATATATATATATATATACACACCATGTAGAAGATAGGTTCGCCTATATCTCTTAATTTTGTTAAGAATACTGATATTTATTTACACATTACTCATATCACCATAAAAACACATTACCAAACATTGTAGCTCATTTTGTACATAAGGAACATTAAAGTATGTTAATAAGTTGATGTTTAGATTTAAACAGAAACAGAAAAGAAGACTGGGCTTTTTCTTAAGTTAAGATGTTTGGCTGTTTTTGGTCCTCAAGCAATTTCCTGCGTTTGGCACTAAGTCGACTGCATGTACGCACACTTTGCACTCACTGACTAAAAACACCAAAGTGGTGTCAATACACTGTATGTTTAGACATACTGTTCTATCACTTGGTGTATAGCTGGATTTTCTCAAATCATATTCTCATCAACAGTGCCCGAATATAAATTTTACAACTGTTTTTGTGCCTTTTTCAGTTGGATTTTGAGACCTCTGTTCACAGTTATAAAATGTAAATTGGCTAAACCTCTTCTCTTTGGCCCCCTCATAAGTTCACAAACAGCATCACAGCCAACATCTGATAAAGAGTGGGCTAACCAAATCATTATATTATGATTGTGACATAATTTGACAAACTATACTGTAAAGTTTTGAGTGGTCATGACTAGAAAAGCTCTGCATAAATTCAGACCATTAAAAAAAAATGAAGAAGTCGGACCAGGACGTTCTTATTAAACATTTGTAGAAAGTTTGCTAACAGAAGTTATGTTTAATGGATATAATGCTTATAAATTAACAGAAAAAACAAGGGAACGTGCAGAAGCCGTCAAAGAAGTGAAAACGCAACAAGGCAAAATGACAACAGAATTAAGGATAAAAAAAAAAACTAAAATAGCAATAAAAGATTATTCATCTGACAGGCACAGGCTGTATTAACCATTAAGCCCTGTTCAACAACTGCAGACCATATGCTACATATAACTCCCTAAATGCATATTTCCCCCATTTTGAGAACTTAAAGGCTGTGTAAAGCAATTCAAAATTAGCTGCCTGTGTGAACAGCCGACAACCACTACATAAAGCAGAAAGAGAGGGCCGCGCTTCGTCATGTATGTCAACCAATAAATTTATGATGACGTTGTGCAGTCCCCTTCTCAGAATCTCCGAAAACTCAGGAATCGGTCAAACTTCACATTTCAGTACATAGTTCCCATTCTTTTCACGTTTTCAATAATCAATTACTGATATGTATAGCATGTTATTAGACAAATAACTTACTTTGCTTTACATGGTCTTTAACTGTGTCTCAAAGCAAAAATGTTTGGGAAAAAAAACTCAAACACATTTTCAATGACTCAAATATCACAAACTAATTATTATATTATATAATTATTCTTATTTATGAAAAATGTATACCTTTAACATTAATCTTGTCAAAACTACCTATAACCTATGTCATTGAACTTGTCATCCAATTCCAAGGGGAGGGGTTTCTGATTGACATATGCCCCACCCTTTCTGTGACCCCCATGAAGTCATGTGATTCCAGTCACATGATATCCATGCTGACTTAAAGTAAAAGTGCTGTTGACTAGATTGTTGGAAAATTACTCAATGTCCCAGATTACCCAAATTCCCCCTATGTGAAAAACTTCAAGGCAAAACTGGGAGATGTGCGGTGGTAGAGTCACACAGTTTTCAAGATCCTGGCCTTTGCATTTCCTCTCCCAGTCCAAAAAGGTATGTTCCTACAGTCACCAGAAGGGGTGGCTGTGGCTCAGGGATTAGAGCAGTTGTCCTCAACCAGAAGGTTTGGCAGTTCGATCCCAGTCTTCCCCATTCTGAATACCAGTGTCCTTGGGCAAGATACTGAACCCTGAATTACACCTAGTCATAGAAAAAAGTGCTGCGCACTGTATGAATGTGTGTGTGAATGGGTAAATGTGCTATATAAAAACAAACCATTTTACAACGTCACAATGCCTGCGGTGGTCAGCTCCAGCTCCCTGTGCTCCTTCAGACTCATTTATTTAATAGGTGTGTGAAAAAAAACAAAAGAAACATAGATAAGGCATTATTATTGGCTATATTTATGTATTTTATAAACTCAAGGAAGTTCTGTCCTGTTTGGACTTCATCCAAGTATGATGGAGGGAGGGGCGAGACAGGAAAAAGAGAGGATAGAGGGGAGAAAGACTGGAATGAAGGACAAACTGCAGAGAGAAGTGAGGGAAAGGATAAGAATGGATGGGGGACACAGAAATGGGAAAGGGGAGGATTTCTCTGTTTTGTTCTTCTTGAAGAAAGCAAACAGGCGTTCTTGCTTTATGCCTTATCAGAGCCCATCTTAACAGAACGGTGCATGTGTGTCACCACATCTCTTGTCCTTTCCTTCAGGCCTTCAGATTTCCCTTCTAGCCTCAAACTCTTCTACTTTCCCATCTGCTAGTTGCTTACCAATCCAATATTTTGGTGTTTCATTGTAAAAAATGTTGGTTTAGCTGATGACTGTGTGCATCATAAACATTTAATTTGGGCTGAACTCTAAAGCTGCTGATGCACTGACCTCCATAGATAATACAGAGGATTTGTTGCTGTTGGGAATGCCACTGTGCAAAGAACCACCCGCTGTGTTGCGCATGCGTGAAGGTCTGGGTAAAGTCCAGACCCAATTCTCTGTACTTTATTGGCAAACATGCTGTTAATAGAAAATACTATAATACAATTACATAAGTATATCAAATTATATAAAACATACATAAATATGTAAAATGTTGAGATACAAATTAGGGCTGTCAAAGTTAACACTATAATAATGAGTTAACGCATATTCCTTTTAACGCCACACATTTTTTTGAGGGGCGATTAACATGCGCACGTTCTGTGATAATCAGTAAGTTTGTGAAATCAGGAAGCGATGGAGCAGTAAAGTTGTGGATGGCAAGCAGAAACAAGCCTCAAATGAATAAAGAAAAGGGTCTTTTGAATGGCAAGTTCAGCTTCAAAGCCAAGCCACATGGTTCTCTCGACAAGAACAAAGTTATATGCATTTACTGTCGATGTGAAATGAGTTACCACTGGAGTACGACAAGTCTTGGATAACATTGTCAATATTCCCATCTGTTGTTTCTTGTTGGGCTTGAGTTTGCCATTTATGTTTTGAGCATGCAGTACCTTTGAGGGTATTCTGGAGAATATTCTGGACATTGTTTGTCTTTGTTTTGTTGCAAAAATAAGAAATGTATATTTGTAACATCTAGCAGGTTTCTGCCTGAGGACCTCAGGCTACGCACAGGCTCGTGAGTGGTTATAACCTAATGTTAACCGAATGTAAGTGATGTGGGCTAATCATGAGAATTTCAGTTTTGTCAGAGTTCAATTGAAGGAAATTATTTGACATCCAGTCTTTAATATCGTATAGACAGTTAACTAAACGGGACAGGTTTGTAGGGTTGTTGGGCTTCACTGGGAGATATAATTGTGTATCGTCTGTTATTAGCAAACTACTGACTACAAAAAATGTTGAGATACAAATACATGTAGGCCAAGTCTGTACATTTGGATTAGACTGGTATGATGTCCTTATTTGGTTATAATAATCAACATGAACCTTTTCTCACTCATCTCCATGTCACCCGCGCTCCCTGCCCTGACAGCATCCTCATTCTCTCCTTCTCTCTCTCTCTCCCTCTTTACTCTGAATGCACCACAGTGAACATGAAATAAATATCAGTAAAGAGGTGGTGTTTTTGGCCATTATGTTCTGGAATAAATCATTTAAAATTTCTGATCTGAATAGCAATGATTATTTAAACTACATCAAGAAGCATTAACACATCTCGTGCACTAGTAAGCCGCTTACTGGTATGCTTTTCCACACTATTCTCAACTCACTTTTCTTGTTTTTAGAAGGAGAAAAACGTCTTGTCAAGGTTTGTGAAGAGAGCAGATGGACCCAAAATGTAGGAGCGAGGCAGGATGTAGATCCAATTCAAAAAGCTGAATTTACTCCAAATAGCTCAAAACAAGCAGCAGGCCCAGAAAGAAACAAAAGGCAAAACTCAAACTGTCCATGAGAAGAAAACAAGGCAGGAGATACTGGAGACAAAACTGACAGCGACTAAGACCATGACTTAACAGATGACTCAACAAAGACAGAACTGAGGACTTGACCTAAATACAAACTGAACTGATGACAAACTGGAGACAGGTGGCATGGGACAAACAAGTGAAACAAATCAAGGCAGGAAGTAAATTGAACAGAAACACTAGGGAGATCAGACTTTAAAAATAAAACAGGAAACACAGTGAAACTGATCTGAAAACAAGGAAATACATAAAGTTTGAAAAAACAAAAGCGTCCATAATAAGAATAGTACACAAAATCCAGAATCATGACACAAATTGTGATTTGTGAATATGGGCTATTACAAATAAACACATTAATTGATGATTGATTGATAATTCTATGATACACATTGTTAACCTTGTTTAAAATATGTGGTCATGACATGACATGTCATTTTTTTATAGGACTGTCATGTGCAGTATTGACTGTCACAGTTTTTTCCCATTAGATTAAAGGGCCTCGTTGAATTTCAATGTTTTGCCGGGAAACAGGAAGTTGTTTTAACATCAGTGTACATTATCCAATCTGCACCAAACTTTACAAGCCTGAACACAATCTACATGCCAACATTAGTCGTAGTCATAGCGCCCCCTACTGGCAACAATAAATTACATGTTTTATACTGTGAAGTACTCTTCCTAACAGGTTAACTACATCCTGTTGAACCTAAGACCCTTTAGTCGTGGTCAATGACGATAGCTTAAAGGAGTTGCTGATGCCATACAATGAAACTTGTGAGTTTTCGTCATGGACAGGCAAATCTCTGTGTCTCGTAATGAACCTTCAAGTAGCTATAACTTTTGCTCCAATCACTGTCAAACTGTGTGTAATAAGGGTCCTGACCTGAACATATCTTTATGCCAATATGCAATAATAGTCACACCGCCCCCTAGCTGGGACAGGAAGTACCATGTATTATACTTTGACATGCAATGCCTAGCTTTTTCATTTGATCCACCTCAAAAATGGTCAGGGAAGCCTTGAAATGTTGGTGATGCCATGTTGTTACACTTAAGCCTTTACATTAAACAGCGATGGCGTGACATGCGATGGAACGCTAACAAACAACAAGTCCACCCTATTATTGCTCCGATTGTTGGGCCTCATTCACAAATATTTTAAATCTTATATGTGTTCTTAACACATATAAGTCTTTCTAAGAAAACCTCACGTTCTAAAACTGCAGAGTTCTTTGCATCGGTGTTCTTATATTGATGTTTGCCATGTGATTGTAAGTTAAAAGCCCATGTCAGTTTTTCCTAACTAGCATAGGCAAACGCCTCGCCAATGCCTATAAAAGGGCATGGCACTGCAGTGCCATGTGCACACACATAAATCACAGAAATTGAAAAACACCATTTAAGAAGCCAGGAGTGATTAAACGAAAATCTAAAGACAGGTCCGCACCGGACTCAAATTGTAAAAAAGGTTGTTTTATTTTGTAGTGTCAGCACTCAACATGAAATTCCACAAAAAAATGATACATGGAATACAGTTACACGTTCAGTGAAAGCTGTATCGAGAGAAAGTCCCATAATTTAAATGAAAAAAAAATTGTGGGATCTCTGATTTCTAGTCTAAATAAATATTATCAAACACAGACGAGAGAGAGGGACGGGTAAAGAAAGGTACACAAAGTTATCTGAGCTGGAGCAGTGCAAAATTAGAAACACAGCACTGCATAATATCGCTTGTGTTGATCCACTTGTGCAAATGCATATGAGTTGTGATTCTTAATGTGTGCAGTGATTATTTGCCCCATGGGATTTTAGCTTTCCTTTTCTGTGTGGGTTTAATGGTCCTAAGAGTAGTAGCACCCTTTAAATCTTTCCTGTGTATATTTGCTATTTACCTCAAGGGATTCGTCAGAGCCTCATCCCTTGCACTTTCTTAAACTTGCTATTGCCTAGCTTAAACTGACAGAAACAAAAGGGAATTGTGGTCTGAATACACAATGACCTGTTATTTATTAGTATTTTCATGTAGGGCTGGGGCGAAGCATCGACGTCATCAATTACGTAAATACGTAGACTTGCGTAACTAAATCTAACTAAAACTAAAATGAATTAAATCCTGGCAGCACACGGTAGTTTACTTCTCTCACTGAACAAGAGAATGTGGGAGCAAAGTGAAAAGTTAAAGCTGTTTAGTTGTTAATGTTTGTTTAGATATTTTAGGAAATGGGGAAATCTTTTAATACATTTTTTCAAAAATTAAGCGCTTTATTTTAAGATTCCTTTTTCAGATTTATTTTTACTTACCATATTTTACTTGAAATGAGAAAATACTATTTATTTTATTGCTAGAATACACTGCAGTTCAGTGTGAAAATTAATAATAAACATTTATACTTATCTTTATATAATAAAGTTTTTGACTTCATACAGACATTGATACAACTACTAGGCTACTTCAAGATTGTTTTGTTTTTTTGATATACTGCTAAACTTGAATTTACACAGTGTTGATATTCCTCCAGAAAGTTACTTTGGTTTTCCATTTATTTTGTTGTTGGAAAGCTTAATGTAGATTGATATCCTCCTTTTACTTTAATGAAACAAGGTCTTCTACAAATTTTATTTTGGAAAGATATGGGACTGTAAAACCACTTCAGACTGGGCTATTTTTTGTTGTAGAAAAATGCCCTGTAGTGCATACTTAGTTTTTGTCAGATTTGTTTGTATTTAAGAGAAGATTATTAAATAAGTATAAATGACACAAGTTTTTAAAATTTTATTTTTGATAAATGCATTATTATATTAATCGAGTAATAAAAAATAATCATTCGATTAATCGAAAAATGTATCATTAGATTAAGCAATTAATCCAAAAAAAATCGTTAGATTTATCGATAAAAAAAAATCTATAGGTGCATTCCTATATTTATGTCATATACAGAATGTCAATAA
Organism: Verasper variegatus; assembly: GCA_026259375.1. Lineage (NCBI taxonomy): Eukaryota > Metazoa > Chordata > Actinopteri > Pleuronectiformes > Pleuronectidae > Verasper > Verasper variegatus. The sequence goes on from CM048042.1 coordinate 70,757, forward strand.
ATTGTCTAGGACACTCCAGCTGGCCCAGGGAGGTTTGTCAACACTAATCCTCACTAGAGTGTTTCTGGGGCAAGAGGTGAGCCCTCAATGGGTGGTCTGCCAGTTTCAATGTTTCTTTTCAGATTTTCTGTTGTTTATTTTTCTCCGTATCTGTTTCTTTGAGTTTTCATATAATTAATATTATATGATTAATTCATATAATTCATTAATTGAGGGTAGGTGGCCAAATACGCTACCAGAAACTAAAATTTCAGACCTCAGAATGAACACTTCAGTACAGAGGATAATTGATAAAATGACAATCTTAATTATATAAATAATTAATCACATAATCAGTGACCTGGGAGCGAATTAGGCAGGAGAACCGTTTCCACTGAGGAGCACCTGAACTGCCCACACTAAATACATGTCACCATAAGAGATGTCAAACACAGAAGCAAATCACTGCAGACTGCATTAACATATCCCACTTTACACAGTGAAGTCACACCAATACCACACAAAGAGGGTGAGAGGCCAATTATTGCACATACCTTCCTGGATCGAACCAAGAATAATTATTATACATTAAAATACGCAACTTGCCTGGCTGGGATCTGTCACGTTGGCTGGGCTGTCTACTACTTGGCTGCAATACCCATGTGTGTGAGGGACAGGGTCAAACTCAGTGCATCTTATATTAACCGTATTTGAGTTGAGTCTGTTTTGTTTAAAAAAAAACGAAAAGCCTGCTATTGGGGTCCAGTTTTGTCTCGCGCAATTGATTTATACTGAAGTTTGGTCTGTGTAGGATGATTTAAACCTGAGACAATTTTGGGAAACAAGAGTTTCCTTTCCTGTGGTTGCAGCTCTTTCAGTTTAAGTGTCTACTTTTGCAGCTTTAATTGATGATTTGGGCTGCTCCCTTTTTACCATACACCTTGCATCAAGGCAGCGGCTGACAGGCTGATACATGTTAGATAGTAGGGCTGGGCGATATTGAAAAAAATCTTATCATGATCATTTCTTTCATACCAGTCAATATCGATATATGTATATCGCAATATAAATCAAATCATCTCCACTGCACTGAGATACATTACGATGCACAGTGACTCTGCTCCTCTGATGTTTTCGAATCACTTACTTAGAACTGATCAAAACTTGCTGAATTCATATTCATGTTCCCAGATAAACAGGGCGTCGCTTCTTCTGCAACAATGAAGTGAAAGCACTGCAGGAGTGTGAGAGTGTGTATGTATGTGTGTGTGTCTGCTCGTTTCTTTCCATTTTCACAAACAGACTGATAACCTAATGTATTTAGCTATTAAGCGATGATGTGGGATCATGAGTCTTGATTGTTCCTAATAACTTGTGATCAGTGCTGGTGTTTATTGGTAAGTGTAAAGTGTGTGCAGGTCAGTGTGGGGGTGAAGAGGAAGCAGAAGCTGACACAGGACGACCGGACCTTTAATGTGCGTCTGTCCTGGTCCTTAAGCAACAGTGGTTATAATAATTCAGCGGTGGAAACTTGCTAAAACAATGAATGTAGTGGAAAACATGAATCGATTATGTGCAGTCACTGCATCGATGCAGAGTTGTCCACCTCTATGCTGGAGCCCAAATATTAACACATGTGCTGCTGCCAGCTGCTGCTTCCACACTCTATGTTGTATGCGTCAACCTAACCTGACGTGGCTGTAACTCTATTCCAGCCACATGATTGGTTCGGCGCAGAGCTATTCACATTATCATTGGCTGTTCGTGGATGGAATAAGTTCTATCGACTTTGTATTGACCATGTCTTATATTTCTGTCGCGGAAAAGTTATAACGCAATAATTATATTTATCTCTTTATCGCCCAGCCCTAGATATGTGTTCACTTATTAATTTTCCACAATATTTACTGTGTAAAGACAAATATTCAGACCACAAATTTACATTTGAAGAAAATAAAATGGTTTTTAGTAGGCTATTGATCACGGTGATAATGTTATTGCACAATCCATATAGCTGTTCAATATCACACCAGTTATCCCCTACCTCTGTAGGATTGTAATTTAGTGTTTTGCTTTGTTGCTTCATTGTAGAGCTAGCTGTGTGCAGTGCTCTTTGCTCTGCTTTTGTGCGCTCTGACAACACGAACAGCCAATGATAATGAGCATAGAGCCACGCCAAACCAATCATGTGGCTGGAATAGAGTTACACCCAAATCAAGTTAGGTTGAGGCACACAGCACAGAGTGGCAGAACAGCAGCAGAACATGTGTCAATGTTTGGGCTCCTGCAGAGAGGAGGATGACTCTGCATTGATGCAGTGACTGAACATAATCATGTTGTCAACGTTCATAGTTTCAGCGGGTTTCCACCGCTGAATAATTATAACCAGTGCTGAGCAAGGATCAGACAGACACTCATTAAAAGTCTGGTTGTCCTGTGTTGGAGTCTCACTCCCCCTCTGACCTGCGCTCACTTTAACAATAAACACCAGCACTGATCACAAGTTATTAGGACACAAACAGGACTGATGTTTACTTGTTTGTTTGATTCTCTCTAGAGTTCATGAGACACACGTTTAAACCTGCTACACGAGACGTAACGTGCACAGACAGGACATCAGAGTTAAGGTGACTGGAACAATACGGAGTCATGGACCGACATTATTGATTAATAATTAAATACATGTGATTATCAGTTTGTGTGTGAAGATGGGCAGAGACGAGCGGGGACACACACACAGAGAAGCACAGGATGATTGTACAAGCAAGTCAAATCTGTTTTGTGCAATATCAAAAACGTTTGACATAAGAAGAACACTATACATAAAAACAGATGTGCAAAAAAGTTGTTTTCTGGTAATTTGATTTATATTGCGATATATATATAAAAAAAATTATTGTGATAAGATGTTTTTCCATATCGCTCAGCCCTAATTGAATGTAATGTTTTGAATGTTACTTAGAATATCTTCTGCTTTCCAGGCTCACCACTCCTCCTCTTTGCCAACCGACGTGATGTACGATTAGTAGATGCAGAGGGTGTGCGGGGTGAGTCGGCCATTGTTGTTAGTGACCTGGAGGATGCAGCAGCAGTGGACTTCCTGTATGCTGAGGGCCTTATATTTTGGACTGATGTTAGTGAGGAGGCGATCAAACAGACCCACTGGAATAAGTCATCAAACTGTAAGACTATATGTTGTTTTCTGTCTGTTTATTCTACTTGAATAGTAAGGAACAAATGTAATGTAATGCACCTTCCTTATTATCATCATTTCACACTGTATGATTTGTGGTTGCAGCCCTTAAAGAGGCATTGGGAACTGGTCAGACAGTGGTAGTGTCTGGACTGGACAGTCCTGATGGGCTGGCCTGTGACTGGCTGGGGCGAAAGCTCTACTGGACAGACTCAGAGACCAATCGGATTGAAGTGGCCAACCTCGATGGCACATCCAGAAAGGTTCTGTTTTGGATGGACTTAGACCAGCCCAGGGCTGTCGCTCTCAACCCTGCTCACTGGTAAATACACAAACATTTGTCTTTCTATAGTTGTAGGGACACTAACCAACACAATGCATTTCTTAGCCTTAATCATAACCTTAACAATCATAACTAACTCCAGCAGCAGTGTTCTGCATGAACGCGTTCACGTGAAGCAGCCATAGCAGCCATAGTCTTAAGTCTACCATAAATTGGTTGCAATGTATTACATTTGCAGACGGTGCCTTTAAGGCTGATGGGAATATTGTCACGCAGTGTCCTACCTGAGACACTGCCAGTGTAACACAGATGAGTGTTGATTTCTTCTATGCTGAATATTAATTATTCATGTGAAAAATTGAATCTTATGCAGGGAATAATTCCATTGTCCAGTCTGGCGTCATGTTTTGTGTGGTTTATTTTAAATATTTTAGCAAATAAACAAACTAAACGCAAAAGCGTCTGCTGTCTCTCTTGCCCTGGTAAAAAGACAGGCACCAGAACCCTTTCTGGTGGCTGGCTGCCTTTGCCCGCCTAAACATATAGAATGTATCACCTGGTGCTCAGTACCTTCAAAACAAAAGCATAAATAAACAAAATAGCAAAAATTATTTCAGCACCCTGAAAAGGTCCTCATCAATATGGTTTCCACAGACCATCCATCTTGAATAACATTGTACTTTTTACACGTCTAAGATGTACTGCTGCAGACACATTAAAAGAGGTAACAGGCCTCTTCCATATAAGGAACATGTAGATGTGCCTCAACCTCACCAATCATATTGCAAAAATGAAATCTGATGTGATGGATCCTGCAGTAAGATACCATATATGATCAACTATTGGTCCACCTCGTACATTTTATCCATTACAGTTTTGGTTATGCTGTTTAGTTCTCCTGCTTTGTGTGTAACAAAAATAATGTTCTGTTTTAAACCAGACCTGCTTATTGAAAAAAATGCAATAAATAAGATCAGTGTGTGAAGGAATAGACCAGTGGTGTATGTGCCAGAGCCAGATGTTTGGCATCTTTTCTTGGCTGCCAGGCACAGGGTTCTCTGGAACGCTGAAAAAATAATTTAATAACACCAAATACTCGACAGGTGAGGAGGGTCGCTCACTCTGTGTGCGTCTAGCCGGGTATTGTGCACCGTGGCTTGGTCAGTGGAGCCCGTGCGCTCCTCCTGGCTCTCTGGCCGGAGCAAGATGGAGAGAGAAAGACAGAAGGAGAAGAGAGAGAGAGATATGCCTGAGAGACACGGTGAACTTGAATGGATATAATTCTACCACGGGCCGGAAGTGGCCCGCAGGCCTTGAGTTTGACATGTCTGGAATAGACCATCACGTTTGGGTTTTTGTGGACAATTTCTCTGAGGGCGGTGACTTTCGCCCATTGGCTGGCTACTACATTAATCCTGATGCCAATCTAATAATCTTGAAATAAAATAATGTTACATAGTTTAAACAATAGCTAATAATCCTAGCTGACATGAGTCGTATTTGAAACTGAGGGTGTAATGGCTAGTATGTATTAGCTGATTGAAGACATACACTGAACTCTTGAGATCCTTCGCAGTTTCTCCAGAGGCGGTATATGCATGAATAGAAATGTGTGAGTCCTTAGAATGTCTGCAGAATCCGATGTGAGAACACAGGAGGGGATCCACAGCTGGATTCACCGTGGCAAAAAAATAAAATAATAAAGTAAACAAATATCTGCGGATTAAGGAGCAGAGCCATACACATAGCAGACACAGACAAAAATGTCAAGAGTTTGTTGTGATAAGAGCCAACATCGATGACATTGCGGTGTAAACAGAATCACCTGATCTCCGCAGTGAGTATAATACCTTACATCCTGCCTCTGCCTGCTGCACCTTCCCTCACCTGAATCCTTTGGAGGGTTTGTTAGTGTTGTGAAGTCTGAGCGGAGAACCTCCCGCTGTGTCGTGCATGTGTGTAAGTCAAACTGCGGAGAAAGTTCAGATTCAATTCTCTGGACATGAAAACTGCTAATAACATGAAGGCAAAGAGTCATATAAAGTCATTATAAAATATTGTCTGCTCTGCAGAGTTTCCTTTCGCTGTGGTTTGAATATAACAGTGACTTCCCTCCTGTCTTGCATACATTTTGTAGTATCAGCAAAGCCTGAGCTCTTCAGATGATAGATTTACAGTTGTGGGTAGATTCAGTCCATAGAATGCAGTACAGCAGGAAAGAGACATAAGTGATATTTGATCTTGTTAGCCTGTTTTTTCACTCAAATTATTTATGGTTGTTTTAACTGTTTTCATTGTGGTTTATAATACAGGAAAATCCCCCCGTAACGTCTATTTCATTTTTTTAAAGAAAAGACTCTGTACTTACACCAGATGTTAATTGACCTCCTGAGTTCAGTGGACTATATCATTTCCTTGAACTCAATTTATAACATTCCCTTTCTCTTTCCTGTATTGCCGAAGCATCTCAGCTCCAGAAACAAATATGCACAGCTAATATTTAGATACATATAGATTACAAAAACCACAGGGCGTGTGTGTGTTTGGAGTTGTTTGCATATCTGTTAATCATACTGTAACTGAAGCTCAGTGGGTGCAGGGCAGGCGGGAGAAAAGAGGAAACAGCAGCAGGGGACAGTAAGGTAGCTGATGTCAGGTTGAAATAACTGAGAGGACTATCCCTTTTCAACCCTTTTAATTGCTTCTCAGAATGAAGGGATAGAGCGGTCAAAGTTTTGATCCCACTCTTCCCCATCTGCATGCTAATGGTGTTGTTGAGCAAGAAACTGAACCCCAAATCGCCCCTCAGAAAAAAAGTGCTGTCCATAGATGCACTGTGTGAATGGCAACAAAATGCTTTGCGTGGTCATTAAGAATAGAAAAGCTCTATATGAATACAGACCATTTACCAAAACTACAATGGGATTCAGGTTGGTCCTGTGTTTTAATAAAGCATTTGAATCCAAATGTATTTATTTACTTTTGTCAGCATTTAAAATGCATCAGAAACAGAGTGTACATTAGCAGTAGCACATACAATGGAATCATCCGCATTCAATTTTAAATGACTATTTAGACTAGCAAAGATTATATTATTTTTTGGAAGGTCTATTGGCAGCAGGCTGACAGCAGCATTTATATTGCACATCATTATTGCTTTACATTATTGCTCTCCTGGAAAGGAGAAGTTCAGAAGAACAAAAATTGAAAGCAGTTAAACACTCGAAATCAGACGTCCAAGCTGATAAAAAAAAAAATCTTCTCTGTTATTTCAAACTGAATTCTTTGTTATGTAAACTTTTCTTTTACAAGAGAGCTGTGAATAACAAATCCTTACAGGGGGTGGCACAATGGAGCAGTGGTGAGCACTGTTGCCTTACAGCGAGAAGGTTCATTGGAGGTTACTTGGAGACTCTAAATTGACTGTAGGTGTGAGTATGAATGGTCATTGGTCTCTCTATAGCTGCTTTCAGACATGCACAAAACTCTGGCTAATCTCCGAAATTGTCCGGAGGGGCTGTATGTGAGAACACAAATGCCAGTGTCAAAGGCTCCAAACACTCCTGTTGCCATACACGTAGAAGACACCTTTTATTGTCTTGGGTGTGGTAGGTGTCCCGTTGTGGGGGAGTGGCCTTAAAGCAACACTGGAAGACAGAGCCCAATCCCATCTCACCCCTTAGCCCTACCCCACCCCTTGTTTTCGAGGGTTATCTTGCCCCTTGAACACCCCTTGGCCCTACCCTTTCGTTTTTCATGTTCACGTGTAGGGGTAGGCTGTCCCAATACCTGTTGGGAAGGAGGGGTAGGGCTAAGGGGTAGGGCTCTATACCCCTCCAAACGCAGATTTTTCAGACCCTCACTTCAAACGGAGGGGTGCCCAGAATGCCTTGCGAATCACCGGCAAGCTGGGAGAGAGACCCACAAATGTAGTATTTTCTCCATTAATAAGGATTTAAAAATTATGATAATGATTGTAATATCTTAGTTTAATATCATTTCACGGTACAGCAGAGGGGTGAAATGGGATTGGGCCAAAGGCAGTAGTGGTTAAAATCTTCCCCTACGAATTGGGACAGCCCTTCAAGAGGCCATTACATCATCAGTAGTCATCGCGAAAAACCCAACACGTCATCAATAGTCGATGCGAAAATATGGGATTATCATGCAAAAAAAAAATCGCTAGCATGCTAACGCTAGTATGTTAACGCTATCGCGCTCGCGATATTTTGTTAAAGTTGTTGTGCTGACCATAATACATTGAAATGATATTATACTAAGATATTACATTCATTATCGTAATTTTTAAATCCTTCGCAAGGCATTCTGGGTACCCCTCCGTTTGAAGTGGGGGTCTGAAAAATCTCCGTTTTGAGGGGTATAGAGCCCTACCCCTCAGCCCTATCCCTCCATCCCAACAGGTATTGGGAAAGCCTACCCTTACACGTAAACGTGCAATATGAAGGGGAAGGGCTAAGGGGTAGGGCCAAGGGATTAGAACAATGTTGTTTTTTGGTCATTTTCTGGGATGTTTTAACAATAAGACACCAAATTGGAAGAAATTAAGAAATCAATTCTTGAAACTAACCTCTTGTCAGTTCGGTTCAGTTTCATTTAGATCATGTGAGTTTTGTCTTGCCTAAATGTGATAAAATTGCCTTCAGGGACAAGCTAACAGATGCTCAGTCAGTTAAAGTCAGTTCTTTTCAGTCAATCTCCCTTCTGTTTAAATTGATTGAGTCATATCTGATCTTGTGAACTTCAGGAGTGGAGTACAAATTGTGGCATACTCCACCTTTTTCCAAGGTGCATATTGAACAGAAAACACCTCTTTGAAGATAAAACCTCCAGCAACACATGTAAGGTGCCAAATAAGACCCTGATAATGGCCATACGCTAGAAATATACTAATCAAGATATAACAAATTGTCAACACCACATCTAGCATTTGATTGTGCAGACGCTTCATGCACACACAGAAGCAGCATGAGAAGCCACTGAAAATTGTATTAAAAAGAATTGTAGAAAGCCAGTATAACCAAGGTGTGCCAACCATGTTCAGACATGGTATGGTGAATATTAAAATCAGTTGATTCACACTTACTTCCCTGTTTTTGTATTATTGTATTTTTTATTATGTTTTTCATCCAGCTACATGTACTGGACTGACTGGGGAGAGGAGCCCAGGATAGAGCGTGCTGGAATGGATGGCAGCCATAGGTAGTGTGACTTAATGAATTGTAAATCAAGTGTCATTCTTTGGTCTCTTCACTTTGTTTGCTTGTGTCTCTAACAGGAAAGTGATTGTAAACGTGGACATATACTGGCCCAACGGTCTGACTATAGACCTGGTCGAGGAGAAGCTGTATTGGGCAGATGCTAAACTCAGCTTCATTCACAGAGCTAACCTTGATGGATCAGCACGGTATGGACCTTTGTGTATGGAAGAGAATGGATTTAATTGTGTGAACTGTGCCTTTGTTGTCTGACAGTAGATGGTAGACTGATGTGGAAGAAGAAATCAAACTCTACAGGGGCTTTTTCATTGTACAGAAATCTAATTGTTAATGTTATCTTTTTTTGTTCTCCTGCCCAACCAATTATCAACAAGGAGCATTGCATGGCTCTAGACTTTGATGTTTAAAAATTTGAGAGGTATGCACTGTGGTTGTTGGTTGATTCAACACATGGTACACAACAGGTTCTAATGACAGACACACAGAAAGGGCAGGTAAAGAGGCAAAAATCATCCAAAACTATTTGGATGATTTTTTTATGGTCCACTGGTCAGTATAACACTTGGTACTATGTTGTGATGTTTAACCCTCAGCCTCATACACCCTGCCTGGAGTAATATCCCATAAGCACCACCACACTTACGAATGATTATGCTACACTTGCATGTACATCCATATCCTATGGCTAGCCTCCACATACCAAGCTTTGCAACACTGACAAAACTCATATTATTGAAGTTACACTCTATCTGGTATTTGCAAAACTAAATCACTGAAGTGAAAGATAGGTCACAAAACTATATTGTCACATATTCTTGCACATTCTATGTATATTGCTATTATCAATACTGATTAAATGTCACTAAAAACTTTCACGTTAATTTTTTTAATCATAATCGTATCAGGCCATCATGTGAGGAGCGGGCGAAAATGTTACCGGCTTCATGTGCACGCTCCTCTTATCTCACTGCGTGTGTCGTTCTGAGCGAGTGAGTGGGGTCAGGGCCCTGGGGTCATCTGTGTGTTGTAAAGAAAATCAAGTGATCTCTGCAGCAGAGTTAATATGTAACTTCCTGCTGCACCCAGCTGCTCCAGCTTTTGCATGAATAATGTGGGGGATTTGTTGCTGTTGTGAATGTGTCTGTGCAGCAAACCTCCCTGTGTGACAGGTAAACCATGGGTAAACTCCAAAGCCAATTCTCCAGATTTTACCAAAAGGTCATGCCTGAAAAGGCTTTTCTTCTTTCTTTAGGCATAAAGATTGGGGTTCACTTAGTTTGTACATAGTGTCCTCTGAGCACTTACAGTCAGAACAGTTCATAGTTGTTTCAAAAGGTAACATTTGTAGAACTTACTATGAGGATGTAATGTAATATGTTACCATAAGAACATAACAATTAACTAACAGGGACTTAGGATCAAGCCTTTGGGAACACCACAAGTTGAGCTGGCCCATCAGTGATGCTGGACTCACACGTATGCGTTGTGTTAACGCTTGGCAGTGAGTGTGCCTGTTGCTTAATGGTGGCATTGTAATCATAACAGTCACAGTTTCGTGCTTGGGACACGCAACATAGCTGGCTTTCCTGCTAACATGTCATTCTAGCTATCAATGCAATGCTAAACATAAATACACAGCAAATTAAATTCACTCAGATGAACATATTCCAGGTTAGCCAGCTGATTCTGCCTCTTCTTTTGCATTATCTTGATTTGATTGGCAAGCACCTGCAGTTGAGTGTTGGTTTGAACAGGATTTGATTATCTCAACCTCTGCGCAGCGCAAGCAATGCAACACAACAGAATCCCATTGCAGTTCGGCAATCCATGACATCCCCCAATTCAAAGTGAATGAGCAGTGTTTTAGTTGAAGCTGCTTCAGTTAAGTGCAAGCCCAGCTTAACCTACAAAGAGTAAGGTCTCGAACTGTTGGTACTGATCCAGTGTAAGGCAGAATCGCTGTGAGCTTTCAAAATGTAAGTGCCAAGGGTTAAAGATGGAGTCCATAAACACCTAGCAAGCAAGTCATGGCTCAACTGTGATCTATCCAAAACTGCATAAAATGCCCAAAACATTGTATGCAAACACATTTAGATAAAAACAACCTTTTTGGACTGTAAGCCTTTAATCACACTCTCTATCTTGTAATTAGTCAACCTTATAGAGAAATAAGGAAATAACTGAAGGCAGCTGCAGGTGTAGCATAATGTTACCTACTGCACATCTCTACAGTATTAAAATCAGTGGGAAGGTTGAGTTAGATCCAAACCAAACTTTAGTGGAAATTATTATTGTTTTTGTTATTATTGGAAGCTGCTCAGTATAGTGCTTTTATTTAACCACTCTCTATTGGGCAGAAGTATGCTCTTTGGTGGTAGAAACATGTACTTGGTCTAAATAACTCAGAAGGGGGAGTGGAAGCTTTAATCTGACTGTACCCGACATCTGCCGTAATGAAAAAATATGCTTGTTTGATAATATATTTTTGCACACACACATTCACTCACAAAAGCTGAATAGAGTTTTGAAATCTAGAATGTGTTAAATCTGGCTTAAATTTGCTGTAGCCTTCTGCAGTCACGTGGTGTTTCTTTTATGGTCTATCACAGGGCTTTTCAGTGGATTCCCAGATCTCAGAGCAACCTGATGGTTGATGTTGCAATAAAACCCCTGCAGCAAACCTCCACATGGCGAACTATTGCCCTCCAGTTCTACCCCAAATGGCATCTAGGAATACAGCAGTAAAGAGTAATTTTGGTATTGGCACTTCAAGTTGAGTCTAGTATTGGTGCAGATATCAAAACATGTTGTGTAATACCCAAAGGCGGATGTTGCATTTCAGAATTACAGAAAGCTACAAATCTTTCGGTTTAAGTAATGTTAGGACCTTAGTATGGTGAATCAACCTAAAATGCATCAAATAACTATTAACTATATAGACAAACAACAGGGCATCAAATGGTGTTGATTTAACCTTAAAGGAAAAGATGTTTGTTTTTACACATAAAGCATAAATCTACTGAACAGGGGCAGGTTCGCTTGTTCATGGCATCTAAACATTTAGAATTTAATCAATTTAGCATTAAACTGATGTTGCCAAACATCACATTTAAATATGCAATTCTATTTTCTCAAATTCTAAAAAATATCTTCCATTAAAGATAAGCATTTTGCAACAGGATTCTCAAACACAAATACAGACCGTCCTCTCATTAAAACTGTTTTTATTTTGTCCTGCAGTGAAACAGTGGTGGAGGGAACCCTTACCCATCCTTTTGCACTGACACTCTCTGAGGAGACATTATACTGGACCGACTGGCAAACCCGCTCCATCCATGCCTGTAACAAACACAGTGGAGACAAAGCCAGAGAGATCCTCAGTGGGATTTACTCCCCTATGGACATCCAGGTTCTGGAGCCATATCGTCAGCCTCAGAGTAAGTGGACTGTTTTACTAATGCGTATGTAGCCTACATTACAGTACATATGCATCTATCATTGAGTACAAATATGGGGATTGAATATGATTCTGCAACACTTTTCATAGTTTTCTAGTAGGTAAAATATCATGTGTATACAATATATTTAATAATATTTTTTTGTCCCTTTTCTTTTGTTGATGTCACTGAAGTCAAGACTTCCTGTAGTGACAATAATGGAGGCTGTAGTCATCTCTGCCTACTCTCTCCAGTATTGCCTTTCTACAGCTGTGCCTGCCCCACTGGTGTTCAGCTTAAACCAGACGGAAAGACATGCAAGCCAGGTACAGACCCCATTTACAGCAGTGTGACCACAAACTCAACTCCCACTTCTGTTTAGAAAATGAAGTGAGAAGAGCTGTATACGGTGCACTGATAACAGCATTTTAACAGTGCATTAAAGAGAACATAAATAATTCATATTATGAATTATTTATCATCCTCCATTTTTGAAGATAACACAAAATCATAACAGACATAATCTGAGGGCACCTTACATAGTAAGGTCAAAACTGTGCAATATCAGAGAGAAACCCATTATCAGCAAGCACTTGTGACTGACCGCTCACCGAAGAAAGAACATGGGATGATCTACATGAGATGTATACCTGGTACACAGTGTTATAGAAGTTTTCTGGAAGCTGGTAAAAGGAGAACTCAGGCACCAGCTGATGTCTTATGCAAAAGATTTTAATGTAGACTTGATGCATCAAGGAGACCAGAAGGTGGAAAAATATACAAACGCTGTAAAAGCAAAGCAAGATGCAGAGTCCCAAACTGATGCTTCACGGCTCTTTAATCACACAAATCAACCATGGCATCATAGAAACACTGTGAAACTAGTAGGAACTATACAAAATGTTAACAGGAAGTACAAGATAATCATTTAATAAAAAATAAGATACAACTATTTAAAATATTTAAACATCAAGGCAAATAACCCCAAACCCTATAGCATAGATATTAAATACATGAATAAACATTATAAAAAAAATAATCTACAACATGAGAGAAGTTTGACAGGTTAATCAAAAGTAATCACACTGAAGCTCATTCAAGTGAACACAGCTCACATGCTGTGCACTGTCAATCTAAACAAAGAATAGCTGACCACTGTGAATGAGCGACACACGCCCGGCACTACCAGTAGCAAAGGGAATTAGACCACTTCCTACCTCATTCCACTTACCAAGGGGTGTTCAAACAGGGATTAAAGCAATCATCAAGACGCTGATGGGCAGCAGGTGTTTTATCACGCTCACACAGGAAGTCTCTAATTATCCCGGAGTAAGTGATTTCTCATGCTGTAATATCTGTCCCCTTCGTGAAAGCTACAGGCAATTACGAGAGGTGAGTCTAAAGTATGCATTCCTAAATCACATTGTGTCCTTACCTCTTGCCACTGGTGAAACACGCAAAAGAGTTAGAGTTGGTGCCTCTCTGTCTGTACGCATATGAGTTAGATATGAAAGCCCCTAAACGTAGACACTACAATGTACTCTTTTATCTATAACCGCTTATACAGCTCACCTCTTTTGAAGACATCTGGTTGTGGACATTAAGCCGCCACTAAAAACGGTCTCTGCCTCCTTATAGACCAAAGACTATTGACAGAATGTTTAGTTTTCTAACATATAACTGACATGTTATTATTTGTCATGGAATTACTCCTTTTCCTAGACCTTTTAACTGATACAATATCTCACCATGGATGAACTTCCATTATTTCGTCATGCATAACAACAAAGCCATTTCCATAGCACATGAGAAAATAGCTAGTAAATTAACTTTTTTTCAGGTTTTTGCTTTACATTACATCACATTACATTTAGCTGACGTTTTCATCCAAAGCGACTTACAATAAGTGCATTCAACCATGAGGGTACAAACCAAGAACAGAAAGAATCAAGTAAGTACAATTTGCGTCAAAAAAGCCAAACTACAAATGCTACATGTAAGTGCCATATAAGTGCAGCTAAACTGAATATTTTTAATTTTTTAATTTTTTTAAGCCCTCGGCGGAAAAGGTGTAGACTTTCTGCTGTCCTGATGTCTATGGGGAGATCGTTCCACCATTTAGAAGCCAGGACAGCAAACAGTTGTGATTTTGTTGAGTGGCTAGCTCGCAGTGAGGGAGCAGTAAACGGATTTGCAGATGGAGATTGGAGTAAACGGGCTGGGGTGTAAGGTTTAACCATGTCCTGGATGTAGATTGGACCCGATCCGTTCACAGCACGGTACGCAAGTACTAGTGTCTTGAAACCCATGTGGGCAGCCACTGGTAACCAGTGAAGGGAGTGGAGTAGTGTGAGTAAACTTTGGTAGGTTGAAGGCCAGTTGAGGTGCTGCATTATGGATGAGCTGCAGTGGTTGGATAGCACTACTATGACCATAGGCTGGACCAGAGCCGCCTTCTGAGTGAGAAGGGGACGTGTTCTACTGATGTTGTGCAACATATATCTACAAGAGCGGGTTATTGCAGCAAGTTTGGCAGTAAGGGAGAGTTGACTGTCGAGTGTCACACCCAGGTTCCTTACGGTCTAGGTTGGGGCTACCACAGAATTGTCAATGGTAATAATAAGGTCATGGGTGGGAGAGCCTTTTTCTGGAAGGAAAAGTAGTTTGGTTCTGTCAAGGTTAATTTTCAGGTTGTGTGAGAACATCTACTGAGAGATGTCAGTCAGACAGGCAGAGATTCTTCTTGCTACCTGTCAGATTGGGGAAAAGAGTGAATTATTTGGGTGTAATCTGCGTAGCTGTGGTAGGAAAAGCCTTGTGAGTGAATGACAGAGAGTTGGTGTACAGAGAGACGAGGAGAGGACCCACAACTTGGAAGATGTCACAACTTGCCCTCAAATTGATTTGATAATTGGTTCGAAGGGATTTGGATTTTTATACGCACATTAGATACTAGGGACAAATTTGAGTCTGTTTTGTGAACTCCATTATTATTGTGTTTGGTTCTCTTTAGTGATGCGGCACAGAGTGTATCAGCTTACTCTCTCTGCTTGCACTTTATTTTACACTATATATTTTTAATTAATTGACATTAGTTTGTAAAAATCTGTTTTCACTTTGACATGAAAGAAGCTTTTTTTGCAAATTCTTGTCAAAAAAGCCAAATTATATTGACCATGATGTCATGTATAAAAGCAACAAAGGGTGAAACATCCTAGGGGGGTGAATACCTTTTATAGGCATTGTAAGTGCATGCGTGCATTCGTGTTTTTCTATGGCTGCCTCGACAAATTTAGGTTTCAAACCATTCTTTTGAGGACATTTTTATGGTTGATACTTTTTTTATTTTTTATGTTTTAGGGTTTAAATTAGAGTTAGCTAGGGATTAGGCATTTATCATGGTTTAGGTCAGGGGTAAGAGGCAGGGAATGCCCTGTGTCAATGAGTGTCCTCACAACTAATGCAAGAAGTGTGTGTTTGTGTCTTTGTGTCCCAGCTTTTCATTTGTTTTACTTGGCTGGTTAAATTGAAGGTGTTTGTTATTGCTCCGGGCACCAGAATGTGTGTGTGTAAGAGTGGGAGACTGTCTGTCAGGAGTCTTAAAGTGTCTTGGGATGAAGTCAAGCGAAAAGAAGAGTGGAATCAGAGATGCCTCACCCATTTAGGAAACCATGGAACAAATCTTGATGTCCAATCTAAATCGGTGCTGAGGCTAACACATAGTTCTGTGAACTATGTGTTTTTGACATTTAAGCTGACACTTTTAGATATTGGAGATCGTGAGTTGTGCATTGAATCATATAATGTGGGAAAGTACACAATTTATTTAACATGCATTTTAATGTATTTTTTTATAAAACGTTAATTTTGATGGATCTATTTGAAACGTCAGTATTGTTTTTGCTCTGCAGTTGTGGCTTTGTCTTTGGATTCAAATGAATTGATCTGAAATGTGAGACAAAGATGAGTAGGATGACACTTTGAACTGCTTTACATATGCGCTGTTCAAAGTCAGAGGTGTGAGAGACAAAGAAAAAAAGCTAATTGATTGATATGGATCTGTGGGGCTTTGGACACATGAGCAGGCATTTTACCCTACAGGGACCCTACAGCAGAAATTTCCCTGAGGGTAAAATGTTGCCAAAGTGCTTGCTTGTTGTGGGAACTCTTGGGTTTCTCTATAATTTTTAAGGTCTTGACCTTACTATGTAAAGTGCCTTGAGATAAAGTATATTTGATTTGGCATTTTATACATAAAATGTAATTAAATTAAGCTCAACTTGAAGCAGTGTATGGAGGATTAGTCTGTTTTGAGCAGGACATCAAGAAAGATACCAACACAGCAGCAGAAATACATAATAAATTGTAGAAATGAATATCATCACAATAAAACCATAGGACCAAACTCTCCAATGAGTACCTTAGTGTTGCTAAAATCAACAGGAATCAACGCTTAATTCAACTTTTGTGTTTATGTAGGAGCAGAGCAGGTCTTATTGCTGGCTCGACGCACTGACCTGCGGAGAATCTCACTGGATCTGCCAGACTTTACTGACATAGTGCTCCAGGTAAACATTTACAAACTTATCAGTCTTGTCATGTGGCACTCTTGTGTATTTATCTTTTTTTTTACTTTGCTCATGCAGGTTGATGACATTCGACATGCCATTGCTATAGACTATGACCCTGTTGAGGGTTACGTCTATTGGACAGACGATGAGGTCCGGGCCATCCGACGATCCCACATTGATGGCAGTAATGCCATGATGCTGATTACCACGGAGATCAACCATCCAGATGGCATTGCTGTGGACTGGGTGGCCAGGAACCTGTACTGGACCGACACTGGCACTGACCGTATTGAGGTAGATTTGATACATGACCTAATTTATTTCAATTTTTAGATTTTTAAATACCACTGATTTAGTTAATTTGGATGAATAACCACTATACCTGACCAATCAGACCATCCCTGCCCATGGTATTATTTCATGTTGTTTGTGCCATATGCAGACCACAGTGTTTATGATGTGTAGCTCAACACAGAAAACAACCACCCTGATTCTTATCAAAGAAAAAAAGAAGAAAAACAGGCAGGATTATCATAAATAGTGATACAAGTATTTTGTATTCTAATACTGAATTGTGTCATGTGGTGTTCCAGGTTACCAGGCTGAATGGAACCTCGCGCAAAATTTTAATTTCAGAGAACCTTGATGAACCCAGAGCCATCGTCCTGGACCCCGTAAATGGGTGTGTATTTGTGTGTGTGTGTCAGTGGAGTTTGCACTCTACAGTTTAAAATGAAAACTCAAGTTCTATGAATTTGACCTACTTTGACTGATAGCAGTATTTTTACTTATTATGACTAAATATATTGACCAAAATACAAACTATTCTACTAACAAAATCTGACCATTTGTTGGACATCCTAGAAAACCTAGTGTGGACAAGAGCTTGGAGGGGCATTTCAATGTTCATTTTGAAAAGTACAAGCAAAATCATTAAAAGGGATAGTTCACTGAAAAATCTGAATTCACTCATTATCCACTATGCCAATGGAGGGTCGGGTGAAGTGTTTCAGTCCACAAAATACTTTTGGAGTTTCAGGGGTAAACAGCATTGCTTGCCCTTGGATGAGAGCTTGTGTGCAGTGTGTTTGGTGTGAGGATATCAGAGAAAATTTAGCAGTGAATTTTTATTTTCTGGTGAACTATCCCTTTAATGTATAATAAATGTTGATACTTAATGAGTTTTAGAGACTGGCCTCAGGGTTTTTTATGGCTGAGAACCAGAGAGATTCATTTTAAAAGCATAACATCTAACTAATAAAGCAACAGAAGATGACTGAGGTTTAGATACATCCAAATATATGGATATCATTTTCTATCCAAGCAAAAACTAAAATGAATGGATTGGTGGATATGTGTAAAATTAATAATTAGGCATCATATTCTCTTGTTGCCGCGGTCTCTTTCAGCTACATGTACTGGACTGATTGGGGTGAGCATCCCAAGATTGAGCGAGCCAACCTGGATGGAACAGACCGGCTTGTTCTGCTCAACAGCTCTCTGGGCTGGCCCAACGGACTGGCAATCGATTATGCAGCTGGAAAACTATACTGGGGGGATGCTAAAACTGACAAAATCGAGGTACGTCTAAGAGCAGACTAAATAATATCTCATGTATATGTGTTGTTTCCAGGTTCTTCTTAGACAGCTGAAAGATGGATGCTATGGGGAGTTCTGCATAGCTTTCATTCTGCACTGGTCTGATCAGACCTGTTATGCAGATACACTTGATCCAGTGCTTTCAGTCTCATATTAACGGTGTCTCAAATATTAAAGGGCCCATATTGTGTAAAATACATTTTCTGGGCTTATACTATTCGTTATTACTTGAAGGGGGTCAGTAGGGACCCTCAATGTATGAAAACAGTCACTCTGCGGACTTTTTCACTTGTTTCGTACTTCCCCCCCATATGAGTCATACAGGATCGCACTCGTCTCTCATCCCCAACCAGCCGGTACCAGTCCAGCCTCCGAACCCACCAGCCCTGCTTACCGTCACATCCACCACCCCTCCACACCAAATGCGACACCAAGCAGACTTGTTGCTGAGCTAGCAGCTTGTTAGCTACCATAGGCTAAACACAACAAACAACACTGAAGAAACACTGCAGCATGGAGGGATGCAAGGAAGAGAATGTGTCCGTGCACATTCCTCCTAAGAACGTTACTGTTCAATCATTAATTCCTGTCTTTCCCATTCCGCATGCCGGACTTTCCTTGGACAAGTTACTGAACCCCAAAAATTGCCCCATTTCATAGAGAAAAGTGCTGCACATAGATGCACTGTATGAATGTGTGTGTGAATGGGTGAATGGCAAAAACTGTACTGTAAACCGCTATATAAATACAGACCCTCCTCTCTTGTTGGATGTGTAGTCATGTAAAGCTGCATCCACACACCTCTAAGCGGATGTGAATAAATAGATAGAAACAGTTGAGATACAGTTAAGTAGAACAAATATTTATGGTGATGGTCTCAAATATGGGTTAGGGTTAGCTTTGATATATTTTTACTGTGTGGTTAGTTAGGATGTTTTGCAATAACAAACTGCATGCTACCAGCTGTAAATGGTCTGTATTTATATAGCACTTTTGTAGTCTTGATGACCTCTCAAATCACTTGATTGTACAGTTTTACATAGGGCTGGATATTGCCACCAAGGTCTGGATTTGATTTCTGATTCGACTGATATTTCAATTTTGCTTGGATGTGAAAGACATTTTCAGAGAACTAATGCTGTAAACTTGGTGCATTATTAAAGATATTAAGGTAGGCTTATCATGATACCAAATTTTGAAACCATTTCATACCACTGATATTATGATAATATTAGAGCATTATAATAACCCTTTCAAAGAGCAATGAACTTCTTTTTCAGATATTTAGTCTGACATTTGAATTAGAATTAAAAGTATTAAAATAAAACAAAATAAACCACACACAACCAAAACAATAAATAAAATGGTCTCTCTGGCGTTGTTACCAAAAATTGCTCCTCAATAAATATTAAACATTTAGCACAGGATGTATGTTGCCAGCTTGGGAAACAGGATAGGATAGCATGATTATGATTGTATTAGGTTAGTTTTCCAGCATATTCTTAAGGAGTGTGTGTGTGTGTGTGTGTGTGTGTGTGCGCGCGCGTGTGTGTGCGCGTGTGTGTGTGCGCGTGTGTGTGTAAGCGCGTGTGAGTGTGTCGCTCTTCACACTGCACAGAAAATCACGATTATTAAGTTTTAATCAATGGTGTCATATCATGAATCCAGACACTTTAACCATGATGTCCTGGCTCTGCCTGTCTTGTGATGTGGGTAACAGGTGAACTGAGTAATAACGTCCTAATAACTTTTAATGAGTGTTGTTGTTTATTGGTATAGTGAATGCAGGTCATCTGTAGCGTGGAGGGAGGACACAGGAAACCGAGTGGACGGTAAGGTTTGACTATGTCCTGGATTGTAGACTGGACCTGATCCGTTCACTGCACGGTACGCAAGTACTGGTGTTTTGAAATGGATGTGGGCAGCCACAGGTAACCATTGAAGGGAGCAGAGGAACGCAGTAGTTTGAGTGAACTTAGGTAGGTTAAAGACCAGTCGAGCTGCTGCATTCTGGATGAGCTGCAGAGGTCGGATAGCACTAGCAGTTAGTCCTGCCAGGAGGGAGTTACTGTAGTCTAGGCATGAGATGACCACAGCATGGACCAGAACCTGCGCTGCCTTCTGAGTGAGAAGGGAACGTATTCTCCTGATTTTGTGCAACATGTACCGTATCTACACAAGATGGTTGTTGCAGTAATGTTGGCAGTAATGGAGAGTTGACTGTCGAGTGTCACACCCAGGTTCCTAGCAGTCTGAGTGAGGGTTAACACAGAGTTATCAAAGTTAATAGTCAGGTCATGGGTGGGAGAGTCTTTCCCTGGAAGGAAAAGGAGTTCAGTCTTATCAAGGTTAATTTTCAGGTGGTGTGCCAACATCCACTGAGAGATGTCAGTCAGACAGGCAGAGATTCTTCCTGCTACCTGTGTTTCAGATTGGGGAAAAGAGAGGATTAGTTGGGTGTCATCTGCATAGCTGTGGTAGGAAAAGCCATGTGAGTGAATGACAGAGCCGAGAGAGTTGGTATACAGAGAGACAAGGAGAGGACCCAGGACAGAACCTTGAGGGCCCCCAGTAGTGAGAGGACAAGGTTCTGACACAGACCCTCTCCAAGTTACCCGGTAAGTGTGTAAGACTGGGATTGAACTACCGACTTTCTAGTTAGAGGACAACCTCTCCCCTTAGCCACAGCTGCCCCTGTCATCTTGTCATCTGTTCATGACTATCTCAGATTATAAGGCAGTGCATAGAATGACCATCTTTACACTAGGTGTGAGAGTATGAGGATAAATGGAAGTACATGCTCGACAATAGTTAACTCTTACTGGGTACTATTCATTCACTGTCTCAGGCCCTTTTCAATGATGCTATAAAGCTCTTAGAGATCAGATCACAAGTGGGCAGTGCTAGTGCAAGTATTTCTGTTCACACCAGGCATCACAATGTGTCTTGAGTGTGTCTACAGTGACCACTTGTGAAAGGATCCCACTTCTCCACGCTATGTGCAAATCATTTATGTCATTTGTTTTCTTACCTAGTGATGTTTTTACCTAGTCTGAGTTAAAGATGTGTCTGTTGTCAATGTGTTTTGTTTGTGTGTGTGTACTTGTGTATGTGTGTACACGGCATGTCCAGTGTGAGTGGTTACGTGATATACGTTTCCAATAGGGCTGTATTGATTCTCAAACCAAGACTTAAATTGCGGTCCAAACTTCCACGGTTTCAGGTCGTGATTTCAGATGACGGAACTGCGATACGTCTCCCTGCCCAACCCAACACGCTGGCACAGCCTGTCTTTGTCTCTCTCTGTCTCTTTAGCTGTTTAAATGCATTGAACTCTGCAGATATTCTGTATTTTATTCCAGAGAAGGTACATGTGTGAACCCAGTGAAGGATCCCCACTGTGTTTTCTACGGGCCGTCTCACTCTGACATTTGCGTTCAGACATGCACCTCCTCGGGAGAAAATACAGAGGAACTGTGGAGTCCAGTGCATGTCTGGAAGCAGCTTAAGAAATGCTAGGAAGTGAGATATGGCTGTAAAACGTGAATGAAAAGACCATGGAAAGAGACGAACAAGATGAACCAGCTAAATATGATGAACTACCAAAGGCAAAGGGAAACACAAAGACTTATAAACACAAGGGAGGCAGGGATGACTGAACACAGGTGAAACATTTTAGGAACAGGTGCAGACAATCACAGGGGTGGGGAAACAGGACAAAAGCATGAAATAAGGTCACAGACACACAAGGACGAATATTTCTAAATAAAAAAGGAAACAGAACAACTAAACAACTAAGTACAAATCTTAACACAAGGAAAACCAAGATAAATGTCCATTAACTAATGAGTCCATAACCAGAACCAAAACAGTCTTTCAGTCTTTTGTCAAAAGTTCATCACACGCAGAAATGAAAACATGGTAGTATTGATGAAGCCTCAGAGCACACAAGTCCACACCCCATTCTTAGATGCAGCAGGCTGGGGTTGGGGGTTGTTGTTATTCTTGTTGCCCTTCCCACTCTCACCAACACTTATATAGCTGCTTTAAAACAGGTGTCCTCCTTCCTCCTTCACTCTGTCACTATCTCAAACGGTTTCTTTAGAATTACGATCACTGCATTTCCTCTCATGATCTTTTCTTGCCTGTATTTTAGTTTGTTCCTCTTTCAGCTTGCTACCACTCACTGATCAGTTTTCTTATTTTTTTAAGTTCTTGCTCGTCAGTGTATGTCTCTTGTGTTTTGTCTCGACCAAATTATTAAATGCCTGAGTTTTCTGCCCGAATGCTCACCAACTAGAAGGGGGTGGCTGCTCCTTCTCTCCCTCCCCTTCTCTCTGTCAGATTTAAAGAACCCACTTCACAGGGCTGTTTTCACATTCAACCTTGATTTGATCCTGTTTGGAGTGAAAACATTTTTTATTGTACGTCTTCTACCATTTCTCTTTTATGTGTGTGTGTGTGTGTGTGTGTGTGTGTGTGTGTGTGTGTGTGTGTGTAGTCTGATTTTGTTGAGTATTTGTTGTATATACACATTAAGACCAAAGCTGTAGTATTTCAAGGGTTTTGACAGATTTACACCTCAGTGTCAGCATAGCAGGTTCTCTGAAAATTAACTGCAATATATTAAAGCTTTAATCTTGTTTTTGTAGTCCATCATATCTATCAGTAATAATAAAACTGCACTTAAATTAAGTTGCTGACATCATAGAATACACTAACATAATCATGTAGGGTTAAGAATGAGCATTATGAGCAGTCAGACGATCAGACATAATCTGATCATAATTTTATTAGCCACATGACCAAAGACGTGTCAGATTGCTAAAATTTGCTATTTGACTGTTGTTAGTCCCTTATTTCAGTGTGCGCACAGCCTGAATGTGTGTATTTATAAAGCTTGTGTTGGAAACTTCCCTACAACTGTCATGGTTAAGTGATTAAATAAGTGGTCAATTGAAAGAGAATTAATCAACAACTATTCTGATAAGTAATTTATTACCAACCAACTAGAGTTCATCATTATTATTGAATTTGGGGATGTTGGTCAGACAAA
This sequence comes from Verasper variegatus, assembly GCA_026259375.1. Taxonomy (NCBI): domain Eukaryota; kingdom Metazoa; phylum Chordata; class Actinopteri; order Pleuronectiformes; family Pleuronectidae; genus Verasper; species Verasper variegatus. The sequence continues at coordinate 94,112 of CM048042.1, forward strand.
ACATATTTTTGAACAAGCCACCTTACGCTCTCGGATATAGTATTCACATTGTTGTGACATTTTTTAAACCACAATGTTAATCAGAGAAAATTATAGATTTATCAACAATGAAAATAATTGTTAGTTGGACATTTAAAACAACAGGGCTGGAAAAGCATCCACACACTTCATGTTGCCTGTATATATAAATTATATCGATAAGAATGCGTAGAATTTTTTTATACTAATCTTAACTTTTTATACATATACACCACATTATATATATTTCAGACTGTTGTTTGTGAGCAGAGAGAGAATGATACTTTGCTTTGACTGCCGTGTCTGATGTGTTTCTTTATCCGCACACTTACATACACACAAAATGGATGCTTTGTTGGGATTTTTGCAGATTGACAGCATAGTACCATTCATTCACATTGTGAAACCATATGGTAACTACTGTAAAAGACACATCTACTGTTCTTAAGTATTTAGTTTTTTCATAGCACATTCTACTTTTATCTGACAGTTGTAGTTAATAGTTTGTTTGATGAATAAGATCCAGGAAATAAGATAAAAGCTCAGAAGCAGAGCTGTGTGTCCTGGTGCAGGTGAAGATCTCAGGAATTTCACCTTCAAAATAAGCTGATTCCTCGCCTCGACAGCGAAGATATGAACCTTAAACACAAAGTTCAGTCCTTGGACAAAATGTGTTTCAGAGGCTTTGGAGTAAGAAAATCCTGCCCTGCATCAGAAAATGAAGGAGCTCAAGAGCAGGCGTTGCTAAAACTGATTGGAAAAAAGAAACCACTGGCTGCATAAAGCTGTTTTTCGCAATGAACTCAAAACCTTGACTGATATTATCATAGTGAAGGTTAATTCTGGGGACACAAGACAAGGGTTACCCCCCCTTTATGACATCCCGTAGTGATAAAAAACAAAACAGAATATTAAAGAAAACCCTGAGACGAGAATTCTCCGTAAGTGCAAGAGCTGAAGGCCTCAAAGATGGAGCAGGAAACACTTATTCACAAAGAGCTGATGCAGAAACTGAGGGAAGAGTTTGGAAAAAACTGTTGAGCTGATCTTGTCATGGTTATCCCAGCTGGTCATAGAGGAGCAGCAGAGACAAGCTTAAACGACCATGCTTGTTTTAAAAAACATTGACATGAAGAAGACATGCACCAGCATTACCACAGACTCCGTGTTAGCTGATAAGACATGGGCAAAACTAAATTGCAATGTTTTTGTCCAAAGATTTTTTTGTTAATGTTTCTGATAAGTTTGGTTTAAATCAGTTACAACATATATTTAATACAAAAACGGACTGAGATGTCATGATTAATTCACAGCTGAGAATGACTAGCTATTGGTTAGATGGGTATCAGCAGGTCACACCTAACATCAGTGCAAAATGGCTGCACCTCTATCTGGGATATGTTGGCTTCATTTTTGTACAGTGGGAGGAAGTGGGGACATGTTGTCTATCTCTATTTAAAATGATTGTGTTGTTGTAACAGGTAGTAACTTAAAATCCAGAGAATTTGCTTTTCACACATGCACAACCCAGCGGGAGGTTCTCCGCACAGACACGTTCACAACAGCAACAGATCCTCTGCATTATTTAGGCAAGAGGTAGAGCAGCCGGGTGCAGCAGGCAGAGGCAGGAAGTAACGTATTAATTCTCTAATTTTCTTGACAACATACAGACACCTCATGTCTAGTTCAGCTCATGTCTAAAAGAAGCTTAACTGTATCAGGACGTGTGATCATACAACATTTGCAAAACATGAGAACATTAAATGGAAGAGAGTCACTGAGGTAAGTAATGAATGTGGAATTTGGTCTCTTTTAATGCTTTTCCTGAAGTAGCACTGAAATCAGTGTTGTGACTCAGGTCTGCTCTGCCTCTTATAGCACATGCTGCAGAGCTGAATGGATCAATTAGATAAAAGAGTGACATAAAGTGTTGTTTGGAAACTGGCCTTTGTGTGGTTCTGCTCTGCCCTGATGCTTTAACCCCTGTGAGGACCATAAAACAGTATTTCAGGCAGCTTTGTGAAACGTTGGAGCCTCACTTTACAACAGTGTAAGTGGTAATAGTGGAGCCGGCAGCCAAGGAGAGGCAAACACACACACTGTATAGAAGCCTCGAGGGACAGGGAACAAGAAACTGAGTTGTTTCACCAGCCAGAGTATATGAAGCTGAGAACTGTCCTACGTTATACAGCATGTTTAATACTGTGTGTGAACATTACTTTCAGATACATTTAGTGTAAAATTTCTGGATTTGTGCAGAACTGGATCGAAGGCCTTCAACATTATTAAAGACATTTCCAATGCTGAAACCAGTTTTCTGGTGTTTCAGTGTTTCCAACACAAAACAGTGCACATGTAAGTTAATGTAGGGCTGTATATTGATTAGTTGATATGTGTGTCAGCTGACAGTTCTGCATTACACAATAGAGCCCAAGACAATTGCAGCTTTCCTGGGTTTCTATCATATTGTGTTTGCTGTTAAGTGTAATATCCATGGACAGAGAAGGGTCAGTGTGCAGCTGTCCTGTGGCAGGAAGGTTTGGACAGGATTCGAATAACGTCTTTCATTCACATGAACAAAAAGAAAAAGCTCAATTGCAGTTTGCATTCAATAAGTAGCACTTAATTGACGAGAGCCATTTTTTAAAACTCCTTTCACATCAACACTCATTCCTCATACAACCTCAAGTTTCTATTTATTCATTTATTTGTTGTTTGCGAAGATGGCGCAATATAGGGTTTTTACAAGTCACATACCTGGAGCATATTGTTCATATATTTAGTCTTGTTTTGCACACTTTTTACAAAGCATTTCGCTACCAGTGTCTTATATTAAAAGGTTTTTGGCTGAGACTGAGATTTTACATTAATTCTAGGTGTCTGCATCTTCTACTGGGAGCTAACGCCAAGCTAATGCTAACTAATGCTAGCTTGAAGCAGAAGAGGTGGATGCTGGGGGATTCTTCGTGTCAAACTGACAAAAAGAGGGATTGGGAGTTAAGTTCTAATTAGTGTTGCCAACCGTCTTGTAAAATAGGAAATCGTTCCATAATTGGATACCAAAAGACTTATTTTACCTTATTTTTACACAGGCGATTTGTGTGACAAAGATGTGGGAAACCCTCCTGTTCTTTAATCCCTCAGCCTGTCTGTCATGTCATGTTTCACTTCCCCAAACACAGAATGCGCTTTTCATTGCTCGAGACGTGTTCAGTGAGTCAAGGCACACATAAAGACCAATGAGAAGCATGAGTAATAGTGTTGCTTCGTTAGGGCTTACAGCGATCTTTTCTAAGAAAAAAAAGAAAAGATTTCAGAAATACAGAGGAGAATGGGAAAAGTATTTTCAATGGTTGGGATCAGTGGGCAACAATGTCTGTTTTTTATATTTGTCATGGAGGAACTTGTGACATTAAACAACATGCTTTCTGAGAAAATCACAAGAGGAGTGACAGGCTATGGAGTGCACAGGGAGCACTCTCAAAGTTCTTTGTCCCACTGGCATCTCCAGATGCTAATCTGGTATGTACAATAATCCTCTCTTCTTCTTTTTTTTTTTAAACACAAATGTTGACATAGCTACAGGGCAGCTTCATCAGGCTGTGAGAAAATTTAACTAGTCCTTAAAACTTTGACGTACACAAGTCTTTTTTCTATTTAAAATCAAAGTTTATGCACGTATTGATTATTTTATCTGTATCTGCATGTTTTTACACTGTTGCATGTTTTTAAATTAGTTCAAGTCAGAGACTACTTTACTAAAGGCCTGCCAGAGGTAGGCGACTGTGACCTTAGGTGAAGAATTTAGTCAAATTAAAATGGTAAATTGAGATATAATCTATAAGGGTAGGTAACAGATTATTTTAAATATTTTCATGACAGTAAGCAGCACATTCTTTTACAGCTTCTCAAATTGAATGGGGTGGGACTCTCAAAACATCCCTGCTTTGTAGACCTGTCATTCTTGGTAGGAATATAGTATATAGTATATTTTATTGTAAGTGCTGGTTTGAAACCTAGTAATTATTACCTTTTTATACTTAAGCATAAATGCATGTAACCATTTCCATTTTAAACCAGAACAGCACCTAAATTAAGAATTCTAATATGTTATCGTGATTTAATTGAGAATAACTTTGGAGCTGCTTAGTAGATACTAAATGGGAAACAGATTTTGTGGACCCACACAATGTTTTCCTTTTTTATACCTAAATTAGCTTTTTGTTGTTGTAGTGCTCTTGGATCTGAAACCGAAAATATACCAATTTACTCCAAATTAATTGTCTACAGAGCAGTTCCACATGTAATACTTGATGGCATCACAGATTTAAGTTTCGCACTCCCGTTTTGGAATTTGAGAGTTATACATGTTTACTAATATTTTTGGACTGTGTAAAACCATAGCAATAATGCATGAATAATGGTAATTGACAGCTCTACTTTAATATAATTTCTTTACAATCTGCTACTTTTCAGTTCAGTTCTTACAGTTGGATACAGACTTAGGGTGAAAGAAGACCTCTTCCTTTAAAAATTGGGAAGGACCTATTCTTCCAAAATTACTGAAAGTGGCTGACCTTGAAAATTATGTCCAACCAGCTGTTGAGGAGAGGGATGGTAAATTACCTTCCATACATGTCAGATGGCCCTTTGTGATCAGAACCTTTTTTTGTTTGGGAAGTTTGATGTGCAACTTGATGTTTGAAGTTGCACCAGTAATTCTATGAATGGGATTTGTTTTTGTGTTCTGCTCAGAATCACGTTACTTCAGAGACCTCCAGCTCACACGCTATTTACCTCCTACTACGTCAGGGAGGGCCAAAGTATGGACCAGATGCAGTGTAAAATCGGCCCTATCTTACACCGGAAGGAAAGCTGCTCTTGTCTATGAATGTTTTTTTATGAATCTCATCTTTATCAACAAATGTTGATGAGGCTTTTGCTTTAGCATCCAGATTGGATGATATGGAAATAAATGCGACAATATTTTGGACCTTTTCAACATTACATCACAATATTTGCTTAAATATGGAAAATTGCATGTTAAAAAATAACCCAATTGATTGTTAGGTTTTGGCAGTGGAGGCAGAGAAGAGGCTGGCTAGTAGGTTCCCAGGGTCGGCACGAGGGCTGAGCACATGGAAAAAAATCTGCATTGAAGACACAAATGCAGGCGAGCAGCAAGGCCAAAAGGATTACCTGAACAAACAGAAAAACACAGCTAAGGCACATCAAAAACAAAAACCGTGAGGGTTCACTGAGACCAAGAATGCAGCGCAGTTACCTGGCAGTGCAGTGGAGGCTTTTATGGGCAGGTTGATTAGCTGAGTGGAGGCAGGTGTGACTTGTCTGATGCAGGGGAAGCCAGCCACACACCCTGCCACACACATACCCTGCAGGAGAAAGAACAGAAATGAGAGGGGGAGAGAACACACAAAAACCTAAAATAAAAACAAAACCAACACAGAATTATCACAGTTGATGTTCATGATACTGGATTGCATGGTAAGGGGATGTAAAGTACAGTATTACAATGTACACAATGTGATCTTAAATACTGTATATTTTGGTATCATGAATTTATCATATAATAAAACACCATTATATGAAAACACAAATGAGATAAATATTGACACCATGCCAGCCCTATTTGGTATTTTATATAGTTGTGTTTTCTCAGACAGGAAAAAGCATTCCCAGCCTCCAAAAGAGATCTCCTTTGATGGCAGTGGGAGTCTACCAACACAAGGTCGTGCGTCTAGAAGATCCCAGTAAACAGCTCAGTATATTATCATGGCAAAGAACAACAAAGTTGCCATCCGCATCCAGGATAAAGGTTTGACGTGTTCAGTGTTTGTACAGCTTAAATTTTAACTAATTATTAAAATCGAACTAGACAATTGCAAATTAGCTGTTACTGTATTTACTATATTTTGTGGTTGTAAAGGGTTCATGTTCAGTTATAATTTTTGTCAAACAGACCTATAATCCAGTTTACATTGGGTTATTTAATTCCAAACAGCTTACTTTCCATCTACAAAATGTAAAAATGTATGTTACTGTATCCCACAAAATCTGATATCTAGTATGGGGAGTTTGTTAGCTTGAAATTAATTGTTTTTGCAATGTATGAATGAATATTATATGATCTGTTTATCGCTTGTGTATTTTAGATGATTTAATGATTTTAATAAATGTCACCTGAATTCCATGCATTTGTTTTATTTGGAGAATTTTATTGCAATTTTAGCACACAAAGAATGTATAAACACATTTTTATTTTTAACACATATTTGTATTGAAATATGTAACGCACATCATGTGTTAAATGTTCTAACGAACTGATTGTGTTGAAAGCAACACAAAATGTGTTTCTTAACTAGGCATGCTAGTCTGTTAAAAATTAACACGTGTTACTTTTAACAAATCTGTTTTGAGAGTGTACTGTGTGTGCAGCTCTCAGATCCACAGTGTCCTGTCACTCCTGTCAGGACACCTCTCCTCCCTGCTCCCTCCTTCCATATTATTTACCACAGATGCCACTTGGAATACATGTACTTACTTTGCAAAAATACAAACTTTGGGTTTCTGTCTTAATTTTGTGAAACCAATGATCCCACATCCACACTTTTTGCTTGGAGAGGGACGTAAACAGACTCTTCAGGAGACAGAACCCCCGCAAAGCAGCCGGGCCAGACTCTGTCTCCATCAATCCTGAAACACTGTGCTGATCAGCTGTCTCCGGTGTTCACAGCCATCTTTAACACCTCACTGGAGACATGCCATGTACCAGCCTGCTTCAAGACCTCCACCATCATCCCTGTCCCCAAAAAAACAAAGATCACTGGACTCAATGACTACAGACCTGTCGCCCTGACTTCTGTGGTGATGAAGGCATTTGAGCGCCTTGTTCTGCTCCACCTCAAAGCCATCACTGACCCTCTCCTGGACCCCCTGCAGTTTGCCTACAGAGCCAACAGGTCTGTGGACGATGCAGTAAACATGGCCCTTCACTTCATCCTCCAGCACCTGGACTCCTCAGGAACCTACGCCAGGATCCTGTTTGTGGACTTCAGCTCTGCTTTCAACACCATCATTCCGGCTCTGCTACAGGACAAGCTGTCCCAGCTGAGTGTGCCTGACTCCACCTGCAGGTGGATCAAAGACTTCCTGTCTGACAGGAGGCAACACGTGAGGCTGGGGAAGCATGTCTCTGATTCCAGGACCATAAGCACAGGTTCCCCTCAAGGCTGTGTTCTTTCCCCTCTACTCTTCTCCCTGTATACCAACAGCTGCACCTCCAGTCACCAGTCTGTCAAACTCCTTAAGTTCGCGGAAGACACCACCCTCATTGGGCTCATCTCTGGTGGGGATGAGTCCGCCTACAGGTGGGAGATTGACCATCTGGTGACCTGGTGTGGTCAGAACAACCTGGAGCTCAATGCTCTGAAAACAGTGGAGATGGTTGTAGACTTCAGAAGGAACCCAGCCCCACTCACCCCCATCACCCTGAGAGACTCCCCAGTCGACACTGCGGAGTCCTTCTGCTTCCTGGGCACCATCATCTCCCAGGACCTCAAGTGGGAGCTGAACATCAGCTCCCTCACCAAAAGAGCTCAACAGAGGATGTACTTCCTGCGGCAGCTGAAGAAGTTCAACCTGCCAAAGACAATGATGGTGCACTTCTACACCTGCATCATCGAGTCCATCCTCACCTCCTCCATCACCATCTGGTACGCTGCTGCCACTGCCAAAGACAAAGGCAGACTGCAGCATATCATCCGTTCTGCTGAGAAGGTGATTGGCTGCGATCTGCCATCTCTACAGGACCTGTTTGCCTCTAGGACCCTGAGGTGGGCAGGTAAGATTGTGGCCGATCCTTCCCACCCGGGTCACAAACTCTTCGAGGTGCTTCCCTCCGGCAGGAAGCTGCGGTCCATCAGGACCAAAACCTCATACCACAAGACCAGCTTCTTCCCGGCTGCAGTTGCCCTTGTCAACAAGGCCCGGGACCCCCACCTGACTTGGACTCTTATCCCGCCCCCACGCCTAAAGTCTGTGTTACATTAACACACATTACATAACATTACAGTACATTGCACATTGCACATTGCACATTGCATATTGCATATTGCATATTGCACATTTACATTGCACTCCTGTTTCACATTTAGCATTTTACTTCACTTTTTTTATCTTTATATATTTTATTTTATATATAGTTTTTTATTCTAATGCCGAGTACTTATTGTGTTTTCATGTTTTTATGTTCATTGTATGCACCTTTTCACCAAGAAAAATTCCTGGTAGGTGTAAACCTACTTGGCAATAAAGTACTTCTGATTCTGATTCTGATTCTGATGATTGGCCACAAGCAGACACTTACACATAGTGGCAGCTGAGACTCGGGAGTTAGAGAGGGTTGTCCACTAGTCCACCTGAAGGTTGGTAGGTCAGCTTCTCTTGTCTGTGTTTTGAAGCGCCCTTGGACAAGATACTGAACCCCAAATTCAAACAATCAATTACATTTTATTTGTAAAGCCCATATTCACAAAGCACAATTTGTCTCGTAGGGCCTAACAAGGTGCGACATCCTCTGCCCTTGATCCTCAGCAAGAGTAAGGGAAAACTACCAAAAAAACAAGAATAGCATAAAAACCTCAGATAGAGCCACATGTGAAGGATCCCTCTCACAGGATGGACAGAAGTGCAATAGATGCACGATTCAAATTGATACACAATGCTGTGATGACAGTGAAAAAAAGTTGTTTAATAGAAAATGGGCTGCATATAGAGGTACAGATAGATACAGCTTACTCTCTCTGTTCTCTCAAAATAAAACAATAAAAATTTAAAAATGTATTTAAAATAAGCGATTTGAGTTGATAATGCTGGAAAGTCTTTATAATGACAGTCCATTTATAAATACAGCAAGATTTCAGAACCAGCTCTAAAGAGGTCACAAACCAACCTTAACCAATCACAACCAATTGTGTAAGAACAATAATTGGAGGTAAAATTACAATGCACCGTGGCAAAATACGTAGTAATTGATCCTCTTTATTGAAATATTGAAACCCAATTCAGTGTATAAAGTAAAATAGTCTCATTATGTGTTCCCAGCTACATAGAAGTCTGTAATAAGACATTGTTACTCAGACAGAAACCTTATCTTGAACTCGTAGAAATTTAAATGGCCATTAAAAAATTATTTTTATATATTTTTCATAATAAATTTCAAATCAAACCAACAAATAAGTAATCATCAATGGCTACTGAAAGAAATCTTGTCTGTTATAATGTATTTTATTAACACTAAAGTCAGGTGATCTTGTGTTGTAAACTGGAAATGATAGTGAAATGTGAGTTTTGAACACTGATACAAGTAGTCAAAGATTTCGGTGAGTCCCCACTTGCAAGGCATTGAGGTTCTGAGTGAAACACTGCAGTTTTCACTGTGCCGTTTTCCAGAGGATTCCATTCATCCAGTGTGATTCATTATGTTTATCAGAGAATATGTGAGCGTATGTGAACTGCTCTGCAATGCTCTGATGTCTCGCTGCGTGTCTGATCACATCTTTGTCTGCTCTCTTTCTGTCTTTTTGTCCTTTTCTCTCTCATGTCCATCAAGAAATGAGAAATACTCACCCAAAATGGGAAAGGACAGGAAAGATAATCACACTCCCATTGCATAATTCTTCCTGAAAAATCCAGCAGAGAGAAAGAGCAAGCGAGAGAGAAGGAGAGAGCAAAGAAAGGGAGTCTCTAATGTCTTTTCACTGGCATGACCATATCTAATTGTGTCACAGTGATAAATGAACAGGTTTTTTGTGAAGGGGTCAGGGACCTCCCTTGGATCAGAGGCCCATCAAACTGAATGATTTATTTTTTTCTGTTGCTCACCCTCTTACCCTCTCAATGGATATTTAAATAAGCATTCATGAAACAGATAGCTGCTCATCACAGCAACAACACAAATTCTACTTTTACACTTGGTTATATTATCTCCTGGGTTACGGCAACACAAGACATGAGTTGTAGGATTGACGCATAAAATTATATCATTATAGCAAATGTTTTTTTCAAGTTGGTATAAAACTTGTCTGTCCTTTCCTTTTGTTTTCAGTGAGATGGCTCTGGACTTTGTATTGTATTATGAGAATAACATCAATTCTTAATTTAGCACATTTTCGTTAAATTAAACTATAATAAAACTGAATGAGTTGTGGAGAATGCTGTTCAGATATAATGCATAACAAAAAAACACAATGTTTGTTGTTGTATTTAACATTACAAAGTGGGTTCTAAAAGTGTTCGAAATACATTGTTCTGAGCGCTCCTGCCACACTTGGAACACTCCCTGGAAGTCCTGTTATGTAAGAGAATGCTGTAATTCTGTAAATGTCCTCCTTCAGATGCCTCATAATGGTAGAGTACAACTCGGTGTTGACAGTCAGACCGTAGTCACGATTCGGACCTGACGCACCTTTTCGGGTCTTATAGAATGCGGGCCATTCAACTCTGATGAGTGTTGTTTTTCTGTGGAATGTAGCTGTAGACCCATCTCTGGTCACTAGCTGTTCAAGTTTTTGGTTTATGGTAAAATCCCAAAAGTGCACCTACAATTAGTCACAAAAACTGGTATAGGAATTGTCTCAGAACTTGTTGATCACACCTTGTAATTGCATTATATAAGGAAGTTGTGTATACATTATACATATATATATATATATATATATATATATATATATTTAAGTATATTAGTGATATTGTTACTAATGCTGTAATATCAATTTTATTAGTCAAGGAGTGTTTTTTAAATCTCACCATGAAGGTCTAGTGTTTGGTTGTCTGTAGGTGTGGAACAAAGACAAATTATTGTGTTAAACAACACAAGGAGCTGTGTTGTTAGGGCTGTGATACGGTGAGACATGAAATACAATATGGGATGTCCAATTTGAGTAAGACTTCCATGAGTTTGAAGGTTTATATGAATGCTATTTGGTAAGTCAGTGTTGTCAAGTGGTTGCAGGAGACAATCCGGGTAACACAATTTCTGTCCGTTCATTGTTGCTCTTAATTTCTCTGGACTTTTACATGTTTTGTGGTTTCTGCTTAATATAGACAGTAGTATAACTTATTAAACTTAATCAAAAAATAAACACCAAAACAATCAAGTGTTGTCACTAAGTATGTTGTATTGTAACTGGTCATCACACTAAGCCTCTAGGGACAATGAAATAAATGCTTGGTTTGGAGCTCCCCTCTAAAATCACTTTTCAGTATCCCATTGTGTCGATGTCAGTTATTTTTGGACACCTAACTTCCTGTGGACATCTTATTAGTGTGTATCTGCCTCCATCATATTTCCTCCAGCTCTTCTTTTACCTTTCCAACACTTCCTCAGCCTCTTTGCACACAACTTCTTCCTTTCTATTACCTTCTGCATGGAAATTGACCCCTCCTCTCGGGGCGGTGGGGGGTGGTCAAAGGTCAGAGGCAGCAATAGCAACCATGGTGCTAGCAGGTGTGTTGCCATGCTCAAGGACACATAGGTTAGGTGGTCACAACATTCTTTGGCACATTAGATTAGGTCAGGTTTTAATTTTAGTTTGTTATGTTCTCTATGTTGAATGTAAGAATCAGATTTTAATTTGTTCTCCTGCCTTGAAAAAATTCCAAACCTTTCCCTGCCTCCTCTCTTTACTTCTGTCTTAGGTGATCAACGTTGATGGCAGTAACAGACAGACTCTGCTAGAGGACAAACTACCTCATATCTTTGGTTTCACTCTGTTGGGTGATTACATCTACTGGACTGACTGGCAGAGGCGCAGCATTGAGAGGGTCCACAAAGGCACAGCGGTACGAGAGATCATCATTGATCAGCTGCCAGATTTAATGGGACTGAAGGCCACTAAAGTGACAGAGACATACGGTAAGGAGGAAAGGTTATTGAGTGATTTTCGAACAGTAGTAGAACCAGCAGAGCAAAATGTGAAATTATAGAAACTTAAATAGTTAGATGTTCCGTCCTTCAAAATGTGTCCAGGTACAAATGGCTGTGCAGTGGATAACGGTGGATGCAGCCATCTGTGTTTCTGGCAGCGACAGACTGTTAGCTGTGCCTGTCCCATGGGCATGGAGCTTCTCTCAGACCTGCAGACCTGTGTGGTGCCTGAGGCCTTCTTGCTCTTCACTAACAGGTACGTCTACCTGTCGTATTGGAGTGGAGCAAAAAAGGGACGCTCAGTCTTCTAATGATCCCCTCACCTACTATTAGTACATATTCCATTCTTCTTGTTTATATCCACTGCATGAAGAAATTAATTCAATAAGACATATTACACTACTTCTCAGGTTGATATTTTTCGGTCACTACTTGATAACTGCTTCCTACAGGCGTGTCAAGCCTTTGAGAATAATCAGAAGCCGGGTACAGCCTGACAGTAACTTATAACGTACCAACTTCAAAAATAGTTTGGATGTTTGATGGTGGTGGCTCAGCTTTTCTACATCATTGAGGACTCTCATGCTCAAGATGTTCTACAGTTTGTTCAGAGCCACTGACCCTTAAGTAACTTTACAAAAATATTTTTATTATACAGTTGATATCGCAATAATTTGGCACTATAACAAAAGATATATAAAGTGATATTAGGGACTTGTATTCCTCTTTGATAATCTGAAAGAAACAAGTTGTTTAAAAAATAAAATAAGGGGTTTTCTGCTTTTCACACTATGTTTTTATGAAAAATTCAAATGCGTTTTATTATTTTACTATAGTACACAGATGAGTCTTTCAGTGCTGTATAATATCTCCAAGTACTGTATCTCAAATACACATAATGTGCATGTTAACTGTAGGATGTAGCAACAGTCATCTTAGCAACAGCCAGGCTGTTTAGCTTGGCAATATTGACAAAACGTTATGTGTTGTGTAATGTAAACCGGGTAGTAGGTAACCAGGTAGTAGTTAGCAGAGTCAATCGAGGCCCACTTGAAGTGTGACGGCAACATTACAGATGATAAAATCATAAATTAACCTCCACAATATTTTTAAATTGATTGCCATATTTTCACACAGTTTTAGTGTACAGTGGTCCTACAGCTGAGGAGTGTGCTGTGCAGAGTGTCTGTAATCACTTCTCCATATCCCCAGAATTATTTAGTATCACCATTCACTGATCTGCTCTGGACTGTACAACTGTAGGTATTACTTGTGCTCTGTTGTGTGTCCTGGCCATGTAATAACTAAGCATTACATTTTTACATTTTAAGTGTTTATTTACTTTTTATTTGTAAACTTTTCAGTTTTACCACTAAATAGAATATATATTTAATGTATATTTAATAAATATATAATGTGGTAATGACTTCTGAGATTTCATGTGTCAGAAAAGGAGTCATGGCTACTGTAAGGATTGTCTCTTGCTAGTTTCTCTTTCAATTTAATAAAACTGTACTGAGTCGATTACATTTTTAACATTTGTAACTTATCAGTAAGACAAGACAAAAATGTGAAGAATATTGAATGGCCATTCTTTTGTTTTTGTTCCTAAAGTATTTTGCCTTTTTATTACTGTTAACAGGGATAAATGGGTGTGAACAATTTAATAATTAGTGTTGCAGAGGTCTTACCTTGGACTGGAAAACATTTCTTTTTTCTCCAGGGACAACATCAGGAGTATCTCTTTGGGCACCAACAGCAACGATGTGGCCATTCCTCTGACTGGAGTTAAAGAAGCCTCAGCTCTCGACTTTGACGTCTCTGAGAGGAGAATATATTGGACTGACATACAGTCCAAGGTGAGCTAGGCTGTGGAAACCAACCTAAGTTTTGGATTGAATTTAAATTGTGTCATTTTAGCTGAAACAGACATGTATGAAAAAACATCAGATTTGAAATGAGTAGAAGTCAGAATGCACGTTGTGGTAAGTTGGACAATGTTTTTATTCCTTATTTTGTATTTTGGTACATCCATGACTTTGTATTGAACTCTGAATGAGATTTGTCCTCTTACGCCTTTCTCCTTTTTTCAGACAATTAGTAGAGCATATATGAATGGCAGCTCAGTAGAACATGTCATAGAGTTTGGACTGGACTACCCAGAAGGCATGGCAGTTGACTGGATGGGTCGTAACATCTATTGGGCCGACACAGGCACTAACCGTATAGAGGTGGCCAGGCTGGATGGCCAGTACCGGCAGGTTCTGGTTTGCAAGGATCTTGACAACCCGCGATCGTTGGACAACCCTCGCTCACTGGCACTGCACCCAGCTAAAGGGTATTGCTGCATATAATAATTGGGTTCTCATAGTGGCCTAACTTGAAGTCAATGGTCATCACTGTTCATTCACGGCAATAACAGCCTGACACCCTTTGATCCCCTATTTGTGTATGTGCCAATTCTGTAACACATGGCACTCACTTGTCTTGATGATGTCATTGTCATTTTATGATAACATCCTATTCTTATGCTTCAGATAGAGCGAGAGAGAGAGAAAGTGCACAACAGTGAGGCGTCCCAGGCTAAGACAATGTTCTGTCTCTTCAGATACATGTACTGGACAGAGTGGGGTGGTCGACCTCGTATAGCCAGAGCATACATGGACGGCAGCATCATCATGACCTTGGTTGATAAAGTGGGCCGGGCAAACGGACTGACCATTGACTATGTAGACCACCGACTCTATTGGACCGACTTGGACACATGTATGATCGAAAGCACCAACTTGCAAGGTTTGGATTCACACACTAACATTGCAACAGGGCACATAAATAATAAACAGACCACAACAATTTGAATTAATATCACAAATGGATATAATCAAATTATTTGAAACAGAATGTATTTGTTAAACTTAATGATCCTGCAGATCCTTGAATTCATCCACTCCAACCCCTTCTAATTTTTACAGATGTATTTTTATTTTGCAGCAGTATTGGAAGAATGTTGACTTCCACACAAAATTCCCTCATCTGCTCTGCTAGATCAGGAGCAGAACAAGGGTGAAATTAGAAGAAAAAAAACTGCATTATAACCTGTAAAATGTGCAGGAAGTTGTTTGACCCATGGGTCATTGGCAGCAACACTGAAAAGGCTACCTACTGGTGTGTGGCCTTGTGAGCACAGGCATTGGCCAATGCTTATCATCTCGCCAACCAATTAATCTGATCACTCTTTACTTCAAGTCCTTAATGATGGTGTTACTTGATTGTTGTTAATAAGAAGATGAGGAGCTATTTTAATAAAGGTTGTCTCATCCTCTGCAGGCCTTCAGAGAGAGATCATAGTAGACGACCTCCCTCACCCCTTCGGTCTGACACAATACCGAGATTTTGTCTACTGGACAGACTTCAATCTGCGGAGTATTGAGAGAGCAGATAAACGCAGTGGGCTCAACCGTACTGTGGTGTTGCAGGTTTGGAACAAGTTCAAAATCAAGGGTCAGGTTTCAGCAAATTCTCTAACCAAAATATTTGATCAGTGCTGTTATTGTGCTCCTAATTTGTACTTTTATCGGTTTTTTTTAAGTCTCGAGGAGAGGAAGTTATTTGTAAATGTATTTCATGTCTTACTTGCTTTAACATTTCATGCTTCTGCTTCAGAGACCTTTACCATATGCAGAGCCCTACAGCGTAGCCTGGTTTGCACCTCCCCAAAGATGTAACTACGCGTCAGTGACGCAGACAGCAGGAGCTGTGATTGGTCCGCTTGGTCCCACAGACTCGTAGCCATTTTTGAATTGAGTTGAAGGAAAGAACACAGGCAACATCTTTCTTTTCTTTGTTGTAGTTCTTTAAGACAAAGTAATTGTTCTTCAACATCTATCACCTCCAACTCAAACACGATCCATTTAGTAACACTCACCATTGTTCTATAGTAAACAGAGACGCCACTAGCGTTTAATTGCAGTGCGACTCACACATCTACACACAACTATGAAAGCTGGCATCCTTGCGGAGGTTCCGTGCACACCTAAGGCATAGCTTCGACACAGAAGCATGAATTGGCCTTAAAGGGATAGTTCACAGCAAAATTATAATTCACCTACATCTACTCACCCCTTTCCTGATGGAGGGGTGGGTGAAGTGTTTGAATCCACAAGCGCGCTGCAGCCAAATCCAATACAATTGAAGTAAATTGTGACCACTTCTTCAAAAGTAAAAAACATTAGGCAAAAACCATAAAATGCCTCAATACTGCTCCTGGGGCATAGTGGTGAGTAGATAATGAGTGAATTAAATTTTTTAGTTGAATTATCCCTTTAACATGATAAAAATTAGCTGTAATACTGTACTTCGTTTTTGTTGAATCATTGTGTCCTCAGGGTCAGCTAGAGCTAATGCTGGACATCCTGGTTTTCCACTCATCCCGCCAGGATGGTAGCAATGAGTGCTCCCAAAACAATGGCAACTGTGCCCACCTTTGCCTGGCAACGCCTGCTGGTGCTCAATGCCGCTGTGCCTCCCACTACACCTTGAACCCTGATGGACGAAACTGTAGCTGTAAGTACAGAGAAGCACAGGATGGCTGAGAATGGAAATCCCATGGTTTGGATGCCAGGAGTGACTGTAAAAACGAATGTCTGATGTACAGGTTTTCCACGGCTCTTTAAAAAGACTTAAATCCAAATAAATTAAATTAAGATCTTAAATTGTCTTAAATTGAGCATAAATTGTCTGCTAACTTTTACATTTGCAAATGTCATAAGATATCTGCCTGGCCTGTTGCAGGCAGTGTACAGATCCCAAAGTTAGCTCAAGAGTGCTGCTGGCTAGCTTTTATGACTGCAGTCAAGACAGCCTCCACTCCGAAACACACAGTCAAACTAGCACCCCCTCGTTTCTCTAAAACATTAAGTTGTGGGGGTGCTAAGCATGTCATGTTTCCAAAGGGTTTAGGCCTCCACTCTTACTTTCATTCTTACCCCGGTCCTTAGCTTCAGGGACCATAATTCAGAGCGCCTGGGGTGGTTGTCTTTGTATGTGTATATATATATAAAAATTAGAGCCTATGTTTTGGCAGGAAGTACATTGTTTCCACTCTGCTTACTGAATTCTTCTCTCTTTCTCTGCCTTTGTCTGCAGCTCCCTCTAGTTTCCTGCTCTTCAGTCAAAAGGCCAGCATCAGCAGGATGGTTTTAGGAGAGCAGAGTCCTGACATCATCCTGCCCATCCACGTCTTAAGGAACGTCCGAGCCGTCAGCTATGACCCACTGGACCGCCTTGTCTACTGGCTGGATGGACGACAGAACATAAGAAGGGCCAGAGATGATGGAGCCATGGTAAAATTTGCCATGATACACACACTGACAGTATATGAAACCTGTATGGAGCCTAAGAAGTAGCTGTGGTTTAAAATATGATTTTATCATCAGCATGTTTCTTCTTGCTGGTAATTTCTTTCTCAATCACACCTCTGAGACTCTGAAGCTTTGTCCTGGTTGTGTCCTTCTGATTTGGACAAGAGAAAGTAGTATGTGAAGACTTGGATGGGGTCCAACTGCCCTCGTCATGTTGCAAGCATAGCTAAAAAGAATCAAGGTGTGTGGTAACAGAAAAAAAAAAAAGAAGAGAAGCCCCTTCAGTCGTCTTCTCCTGTGAACCATAAATTAATTGTAAAAGTGTTTTATATGGCAGTGGCTTATATGAAAGCTACAACCAAAAGATGTACACAAGCTGATATATAAAACATACAATTCCACTTATACAATTTAAATGCAGACAATGATTGGGACACAGTTGAAGTTTAAACATTTTGCCCTGTTGTTGCAGTGTCTTCAATGAGCAGATGGAGACTGATAACAGGCAAATGACTCGAGGAGGGTTAAAAGCTCTTCTAAGTCCCTCTCCCTAGGCCTCTCCTCCATCATATGAGTCTCACCACTTACTTTTGTCCCTTCTATTCGTCCACCACTCCTCCCGCTCTATGACACCTTAAATTTACTCTCTGCCTTCCTCTTTAAAAAAGGCTCTTTATTATTATTAGTGAATTTCCCTGTTGTAGTGAATTTCTCCGGTGTGGATCAATACATTTTTATCTTATCTTATCTTATCATTATTGGAGCTTCCATTGTGAGGAACATAAACAAAGAATACAAGTGCTAAGATGTCTGAAATTATGGAAAAGATTCCCAGCCTCCTGGTAGATCCTCCCACTTGCACAGGATGTTCTCCATGTTGGCTCCAATGACTGTCTTAGTCAGACCTCTATAAAATATGAAATATGGCATGGTAAAAAGTCCTTTATCTCTTGTCCCATCCTGTAAACCTGTACAGCCCATAACATGGCATGTATTGACAATTTGACCTCTTCTTTAAATGTCCAGTCTTCATCTGTTGTGATGGTGTCCACATCAGGCACTTGAACATTGACAGTTTATTCTCTCAGTCTGGAACTCTGTTTCCCCTGCTTCCATCACTGAAACCTGTGAAAGGTTTCGAAACATCAACACAAAGGTTCACCCGAGGCTTAGGAATTAGGGAGGGTTGAGGGTCAATCCACCAGAATCAGATTTCGTCATGATCTGGATCCCCCCCCCCCCCCCACACTTTATATCAGATTGAGCGAAAACTCATAACATTTATTGGGAATCTGATGTATATGTAAATAAGCAAACAAATAATGGGAAACATAGTAAGACAGAGAGCAGCTTACCCAGCCTAATATGACTTTGAATATAAGATTGCCCATCACACCTTGCTGTGTTTGTCCCCAGTCCATGATAGTGAGCAGCACTTTTCAGCCAATGGACAACCAGCTTCATGACCTGAGTCTGGACCCGTACAGCCGCCACATTTACTGGACCTGTGAGACAACCAACACAATCAATGTCCAGAGGATGGATGGACACACTGTGGGTGTGGTCCTGAAGGACGACACGGACAAGCCCCGGGTCATCATGGTCAGCGCTGAGAAAGGGTGAGCTCATTTGTATTATTGTGGCTGCTCAAAATAAATGTTACTTGAAGATATATATTGTATAAATTCCTTCCCTACATAGAGTACACTATGTAGGGAAGGAATTTATTGCAATCACACAAGTCATTAGAACTGTATAACGGAACATACTGGTGTATCTCAGTGACACAGTGAGAATAAAGTGTATAAATGTGCCTTTGTCCCACTGCAGGTACATGTATTTCACCACAGTGCAAGAGCGCTCAGCTAAAATTGAAGGCGCCAGTCTGGACGGGACAGAGAGAGAATCTCTGTTTACCACTGGTCTGATTAGACCAGTTGCTCTGGCTCTGGACAATAAACTGGGAAAACTGTTCTGGGTCGATGCTGACCTTAAACGCATTGAGAGCAGTGATCTTACAGGTGAGTCAACAGAAACACAAATTATTGTTTAATTAGACCATTAGATTGAACTGAATCTCTTCAGATTCATATGCAGAGAGAGAAATAGAAATGTGTGTTTTGTACTAAATGTGTTATTGTTTATTATCATAATCTTTAAACTCTGTGAAAGGAGAGATGGAGATTCTTCTCACCAGTCTGTTGTTGCTTAGCTGTGCAGTCAGGTAAAAAGATATAAAAAAAACTGTAATACCAATCATCTTTCCTGTCAGTTGTGTGGACAAATAAATGAACATATGTGTGTTTAAAGAACACAGATAAATTCAATAATGTTCTGCATGACTATACCACTATAGCTCTTATTTTATCTTGAAAGGTGAGTAGAGCTGGGCCTGGTTAGTACTGGAAAGGGAGACTGCCTGGGAATACCAGGTGTTGTTAGCTTAACAACAATTATAATTAGGGCCCGAGCACTGAACGGTGGGAGGCCCTATTGAAATTGAAAGGATTATTATTAGGGCCCGAGCACCTCCGGTGGGAGGCCCTACCTGTCCCAGGGCTTTCATCAGATCAACTTCAAATTGGGCTGAGTGTCATCACAACAAGATGGAGATAAAAACTAACTCAAAGATCGATTTTTCGTCACACCGTGTGACCGTGGCATGGCATCAAAGTTTGATGACACGCCATCAAAACACAAGGTTCTGTATCTCGGACATACATGGTCCAATCGAGTCCAAACTAGACATGTAGGACAAGAGTCCCGGCCTGATGACATCTACACAGAAATCATGACTTAAAACCACAGCGCCCCCTGGTGGCTACAGGAAGTGAAATGTTTTATACTTTGATGAACTGGCTGCTTAACAATATACAGCTCAAAAGAGCTCAGTCAAGTCATTGGACCATGGTCAGAATTGTGACATTTCCTCAAACCGTGTAAACATTGAGGTGTGGCGAAGGTTCATCTTTCGCCAAAGGACACGATGTTGTCATAACTCCACTGTGCATTGTCCTATCACTACCAAACTTCTGTCTCATGATCAGAGTCCAAGCCTGAACAGCTCCATGTGTCAATATTTCCTCAGTGTCATAGCGCCACCTACTGATTCGCCATGAAACAGAAAGTACTTTGTAAATCCACTCTGCATTATCCAACCGGCTCCGAACTACTGACCTATGATCACAATCCTGAGCTGAACATATATTAATATTAGTGCATGGTCATAGCGCCACCTACTGATCAGTGTGATAATTAAGTTGTTGTAACATTGTCCAATTGACACAAAATTTCTCACGCTACATCAGAGCGCCTACTTGAACAGATGTATGAGTCTGTAGGTAATAATAGTGATGGTGCCACCTACTGGCAACAGGAAGTAAGCTTTGTTTTACAACTATCATTCGATTTACATAAAATTTTCACAGTGTGTTGTGCAATTGATAGCATGGACCGTAATGAGCAATTAGCAGGCAAGGATCAACATTCCACCCACGCCGACTTTCAGATCTTCCAGAATTAAATAATTTACGAAGGAATGTTTCCATTTATCACTTAAAACCCAGTCACACTTTGTAACTATGATAGTGTGAGTGTCAGAGAAGTTGTAATTTGTTTTAAATGAATAAATAATGAATTATATATATCTTAATCTCTCTCTCTAATTATATATTTACAACATTACATTTTTGTTATCAGAAATGTAGACAGGTTGGTCAGGTTTACAAATTTTTATTCAGAAGATTTCATATGGACATTACTCCCACTCCTCCAGGAGCCAATCGCATCGTCCTCCAGGATTCCAACATTCTCCAGCCAATGGGGCTGACAGTCCTGGGAGGCCATCTGTACTGGATCGACCGGCAGCAGCAAATGATTGAGAGGGTGGACAAACTGACAGGAGATGGACGCACACGCATTCAGGGACGGATATCATACCTGACCTCCATCCATGCTGTGGAAGAGATGGACCCACAGGAATTTGGTATGGACCTCTGCCTCTCTGACACGAGTAACTGAGTAACTTATTGCAGCAAGTAGTGTTAATGGCTTTGTTTAAGGTACTAGTTTAGCAGGAAAGCATCTATTTTTGAGTAACAACATTTTTTTCTCTCCAGCATCCCACCCTTGTTCCCGTGACAACGGGGGTTGTTCTCATATTTGCATTGCTAAGGGTGATGGTACACCCCGCTGCTCCTGTCCAATGCACCTGGTGTTACTTCAGGACCTGCTGCGCTGTGGAGGTAAACAGTTGTGATAAGAATTATGGTGCATTCTGACCAAAATTCACTCCCGTCATTACGCTGTGAAACTTGACAAGGCAAACTGACCTGTCCTCTTTACTTGGGTTCAGTTTTCAGTCTGATTGAACTGACTTGTGAATTCAGGAGGATATCCAGTGTCCAGTCAGTGTGATGGGTGGTGGTGGGTTTAAACTCTTGTTTGTTGTAAGTGCACAGACAGAGATTATGACACTAAAAAAGTTTGTAAAAAAAACCCCTGAATAATCAACACATTTGTGTTGTTATTCGCATGCTATTATGATAATCCGGTTGTTTATGTTTACAATCATACCCACAATACCCCCCCTCGCTGTTGGACACACCATGGCAGTGGATTTTGGTCTACTGTGCCTCAATACTAACACACTGCAGGCTCTGATTTCTATGGTCTCCTGACTTTCTGTGTTCAATCCCTCCATTTGCATTTTATATTATGTCGTTGTCCTCTTCTCCACCACACAATGAACAAACAATGCCTCTGTTGTCTCTGTCAGAGCCTCCCACTTGCTCCACAGAGCAGTTCACCTGCTCCACAGGGGAGATTGACTGTATTCCCATGGCTTGGCGGTGTGATGGTGTTACTGAATGTGAAGACGGTAGTGATGAGGAGAACTGTCCCGTGTGCTCAGCCTTCCAGTTCCTGTGTGATAAAGGAGGCTGTATTGATGCTCAGAGGCGCTGCAACGGTGAACCCGACTGTGCTGATGACACTGATGAGCAAGACTGTGAAAGTAGGTTTACACTTGGAACAGTTAGGATTCAGAATAAAGGTTGCAGGAATGTTAATGTCAGGGGAAGCACCAGTAAGGTACATGGGTTTTTACCAGAGCATGAAGAGAAAAACATGTATGTTTGCCTTTGAACTCGTGAATCTTGCCTGGACAATTGACTTCTTAATTACCTGAGTACAATCCAACTGAACTGGTGCATCAGAGTTTATTTTTACCCAAAAAAATTTTTTACAGACTACACTACAACTTCTATTAAATAATTAACATCTAAGCAGCATTTCAATGTGTCTCCAATTTATGTATCCTTGGTTGCAGCTATCTGCCATCCCAATCAGTTCCGCTGTAGTGACAACCAGTGCATCACCAAGAAACAACAGTGTGACAACTACTCTGATTGTCCTGACGGATCAGATGAGCTTGCTTGTGGTAAAAACATTGGAAATCTCCTACAACATACCATATAGTGTAAAACCATGTGTAGCCCAGCCATTTTATCTTTTTTCTCCATATATAGAGAATGTGTCACCTCCCTCCAGTGGCATCCCCAACACAGGGCCCAACACCATTGGTCCAGTCATTGCCATCATCCTGCTGGTCTTTGTTATCGGGGCAGCTTATTTTGTTTGCCAGCGTGTGGTGTGTCGTCGCTACAAGGGCCCTAGTGGGACTTTTCCTCATGAGTACATCGGTGGTACGCCCCATGTACCCCTCAACTTCATCTCCCCAAGCAGCTCCCAGCATGGCACTTTCCAAGGTAAGATCAGACACAATGCAGCAGTGATGGTGTTACTGACACACAATATCAGTAACATGTTATTGTCTTGGTAAAATTATTTCTCTGTGCAGGGATTTCTTGTGGAAAGTCCATGATGAGCTCGGTCAGCCTGATGGGCAGCAACAGCAGTGGAGCACCCCTCTATGACAGGAACCACGTGACTGGAGCCTCATCTAGCAGCTCATCATCTACCAAGGGAGCCTTCTACCCTCAGGTACACACACACACACACACACACACACACACACACACACACACACACAGGGCGGATCACTGGGGCTCTTGCTCTTCTCTCTCCACAGTCAAATAAAACAAAGATATTTCATTTGTAGATCCTAAACCCACCTCCGTCCCCGGCTACTGACCGCTCTCTCTACAACACAGAGATCTTCTACTCTTCCAACAGTCCGTCCACTACCAGATCATACAGGTAATACAAACTGTCTCACATGGACCATATCCATCTGACCAGCAAATGTCTGATTAAAAAACGTCTGCATCAAGCATTGGCTCCAATGTAAGTTCAGTGTTGGACTGTTTTTGCTCCTCCAGAAGTTATTTACTCTATTTTTATGTCTTCTAAATTCATGAGTCGTAGGCATTACATTTTTAGGTTGTTCAGTGAATCAGTGAACATGATATCTGAAGAACACCTTCTTTAGCCAGTCAGTGTTGGAAATTGGTGAAGCCAGATTATGGACAGTACTATTCTTTCATATTGTCACAAAACCTAGACACACATCTGTGGCACTTTATGTTTGATGTTTTGAAAGACCCTTTGATTATGTTAGAAAAAAAATTGCCCACGGCAAAACTTATCTGCCGACCCCTGCACTGTAGTATCCTCATTAGTGTTGAAATAAGTTTTAACCTTAACCCTGTACTAAACTAACACTATGTCTCCCCCCATCAGACCTTACCATCCAGTCCGTGGCACTGCCCCGCCTACTACGCCCTGCAGCACTGACGTCTGTGACAGTGACTACACCCCCCACCACCTGCCGGCTGGGCTGGCATCATCAACAGGCCGGTGGAAGGCCATGGGCCATGGCAGCCACGGCAAACACACCAAATACTACATGGACCTTAACTCAGACTCTGACCCCTACCCTCCACCCCCCACTCCCCGTTCCCAGTACCTGTCAGCTGAGGACAGTTGCCCCCCATCCCCTTCCACAGAGCACTCCTACTTTCACCTCTGCCCCCCTCCTCCCTCACCCTGCACCGACTCCTTGTGACCCTCCAACAGCTCAAGAGCCGTGTAAGAAAGGAAAGGACAGAGTATGCTTGCCTCATTCAGAAGTGGCCTTGTCTGGCCCACTGGGAAAGAACTAATGTGCCAACTTTAGCCCTGAGCGGCTCACACATGCTGCTTTATCTCAACTGCTTAGGCTTAAGTGCCTTGTTCAAGGTTCCTATGTCCCCATTTGTTCATATCATCTTTCCAGTCTTCCTGGAGCTCTCAGGGTGACCATCATTTGATCAGTTTGTCTCCCATGTGCTCTGCTCTAACATTCATTCACTGGTGGCTGAACGTTCAAGGTCTTCTTTCCTTTCTAAAGAACACAAATAGGAGATGATGATTATTAACAGTGAGCAGCTCCCACTTTAATTTTCACTCCTCCATAAGAAGAAACATTTGCTTTGCTGGGCAACAAAATGTCAAGCATTCCCTCTGTCCAAATTTGAGCCCAACTCCTGGCCTCACCTAAAATCAGTGACTTAGAGAGTCACCAAAAGGCACTGTTGTTGTGTGGAAACCATAGGTCCAATGCCACATGTTATAAATTAAGAACAAAGCCAAAGGAGGGAAGCCTTGTACCCCCACTCTTAACTTCCTGCCATTCGTCTTCTCCTTCCTCAAAGCATCCTTTTTGGCAGACCAACAACAAGACTGTATATAGGATTTGAAATAATTGAACAAAAATAGATTATAGAGGAATTATTTTTGCTATTTTATTCATGCTGGCTGATCCACTGTGGCTCAGAAACAAGCTGGGGATAGATGGATTAGAGGATGAGTGATGGATGAATAATTGGACAACATACAAGACTTTTGCTTATTGTAGGATATTAAATAACCTCTATAGATGATGACTGAATAAATGTGTACAATTATGAATGGATGAGTGGGTGGATGGATCAGAGCCAAGATCAAAGTGTGAAATATCTTGTACATTATTTTTAAATTGTGTCCCTCATCATTTCAAATTGGGAATTCTATGTAGTTGAATATGGGGTCTTTTGAATTGGTAGAGCTTTCCCCAGCCAACTAAGACAAATCTGCCTTCAGTCCCATGAAATGACTACATGACAACAACATACCAAATTAATATCAACATGTACTATTGAATATATGTGTTATGAGTGAAGAATGTATGCTTTTCATTGTGAATCTGAACTTCTTCCATCAACTCATCATCCTGTTTACCAAAAGTATGTTTGCTGCTATTGTGTACATTCTATACCAGTTACTATAACATATAATTACACAGAAAGCCCATGAGTACCACTCCCATACTGGCAGTATCTCTTGAAGCTATTTTACAGTTAATAACAAATTATTTTTATAGCAACTTTTATATGTATTTTCTTTTGTGTGTCGTTCATTATGTATGTTTCTATGTCACTCTCCATGCTTATATTTCTTTTGGAAATAGTAAAGTGAAAGGTTAAAAGACATTTTACTGGGAGTGGTTCAAAAAAGTGATTGAAGGTTTCAGTGCGCTTTCAGATAATTCAACCCTGATGTCTGTCCAAAAACTTTGGGTCTTGACACAATTAATCATACAACATTGAGAATATAGGACGAAATGTTGAATATCCCTTGTACGTTTGAAGGTCATCTGCACAATTTAGGTTACTAACTACCAGTAGATGTTAAAAGGTGTTAGTGGCCACAAGCCGGAGTTAGGGACATAACTGTGCATCTTAGCACCATGAAGTGTTTTGGGCTTGTTATCAATGATACAGGCCAAACTTGAGGGTATACTGAGGCTAAAGGTAAATCTGACTGGCTACTGGCTTGTATGGCAGTATTATGAAAGCCATGTGGCCCGCTCAGTAGATCATTGCCTCTATTCATTTTTAAACTAAACACTTTACCTTTTTTGAACACAGGACAAGATGGAGAATACGTAAAGTACGTTCTGCCACAATAATTAATGCCTACCGCCAGTTGATGTAATCAAATGTTAGTGACCACCAGCAAATGTTCTGGACATATCTTCAGTTGTGTACCTTATTGTCATCAGGTGTTTCGGCCTTTTAGTCAGGAGACACCCTCTTATAAGGCAGGCCCACCGCAGGATGATCAGACTTGGGTGCATGTCCCTAGCATCTCGGGACCCATTTGGGATCTTTCCTCCTAATCCAGAGCCATTGGCTACAGCATTCTGCAGTGTGCCACAAGTGCCATGGTCTAGTGCAGGACTTGTCCATGGATCCCCAGATCTTTGAGCAACTTGATGGTGGATGTTGCAAGGAAACCTTTCCATTTGCTCCATCAACATTATCCTCAGGTCTTAGGGTGGTCGTGTCAATATGTGATCGGACTTTAAACCGCAAGCCCACGTCCACCAACATCTCCCAGTCTCAGGCTTGCTCCAACTGACCAGAAGTGGTCAGTTGGAGCAAGGAGGCCCTCTATGTCCCTGTTCCACCTCACGTACAAATGTTGTCCTTTGAACTGTGTTTGAGGTTTTTTGTTCCAAGTCATTTGTTTCTATTGTTGCTGTAAGGCATTTGAATACCTGGTAATGTCTCCATGTATGCCTTGGGATAGACTTATTTTACAAACAGTGAGGGTAGCTGGAGTTGAGCATAGTGGGCAGGATGGATCTTCGTTCAGCCCCTTCTGTCGGTTTTTGGGTGAGGGAAGAACGTCATAGGTTGCACTAAGCAGGAAAGTAATCCTGCTTGCTTCCATTCCCCACAGGTCCTTCAAGCTGATCTTTCTTTTCTCTGCTCTCCTATTTCATCCTCTGCCTGTCTTGCTTGAATGACAGCCTTTGCATATCGTGCTGCCTCTTCCTGACGCCGGATTTCCAGGACTACCATCTCCCCCGCTCTGAAGGAGTTGCCTTGTTCCACAGGGGTCTACTCTGACCTAGGCCCAAACATCCTCTTCCCTGTTGAAAGTGGCCCACATTGTCAGCATGTTCGAGTTCTGCTTTTGCTTGTTGAGTTGCATCTTTTGGTGTCGATTTCTGTCCTGTTGTCAATGATGGTCCAACAGCCTGTATAGATTTGTCTCGGGACTATGAGAGAGTGAACTCCAGCCTTGTTTTGGTGCATTTAAACTCTTCTACGAAACTTGAGATAGGCAGCTCGACAATGACCTGTCCATACAGGCCGATGTTGCTCAAACATCTTGGGACTACTAACCACTTTCTCACATAGGAATTGATCGTCCTCTCCATGTTCTCAACTTCTGTGATAGGATCACAACTACTGTATGTGGCCACATCAGTCGGGGTAATGGCCAAACTGTAAGCACCAGAGCTTTAACTTGCCAGGAAGCATGGACTGGTCGATATTCTTAAGACCTCTGTTGACATCCTGCTTCAGTTGCTGGACCTGCTCGCAGTCTTTGAGGCTTACATCATAGCATCATCCAAGGCTTTTTATTGGTTTCTCAGACACTGTTGGAACGGGTTCTCCATTGATGTATAACCTATGGTGTGATCTCTTACATTTGCTTATTGAGATGCTTCTTGAGTTTGATGGATTGATACTCATTCTGTCCCATGTGATGTTGTCTTCAAGTTTCCCTCGCAACCGTGTAGGCCATGATTTTGTCATTTGCCACCTACTACCCATTTTGAAGCTCTAATAATCACCTCTGTCACCATAGTGAACGCTAGTGGGGAGATAGTGCAGCCAGCCATGATGCCCACTTCGAGACACTGCCATATGGTGGTAAAATCTGGTGTTGTGAAGCAGAATTTCAGATCTTTGAAGTAGGCTTTTATCAAATTTGTGATGGGCTCTGGAAGCAGCGTAGAGGACACTTGTGGTACTGACCCGAATGCATTAGTGAGATCTAGGAAGATGACATCTAGATCTCTCTTCTCAATTTTGGCTGATTGAATTTGGTACTAGATCATGCTAGTGTGTTCTAAACATCCAGAGAACCATGGAATTCCAGCTTTTGTGACTGTTGTATCCACCAGCTTGTTTTTCACCAGATAGCTTTCTCTTGTCAGCCTTTGGGCTATGACGCTAAAGAAGACCTTGCCTTCTATATTGAGGAGACTGATGGGTTGAAATTGGCTGATGTTCTAGGATTCCTCCTCTTTCGATATCAGTATTCCTTCAGCTCGGCGCCAAGGTTTGGGTATTTTTGGCTTCACCCATGCCACTGTCATTAATTTCTTCAAGAAGCGTAGAACATTAGGAGCATTTTTGTATACCCTGTACGGGACACTGTTAGGGTCTGGGGTTGATGATGCTCTTGCCTGCCTGACTGTGCTCTCCACTTCTTTCCATTTCAGAGGGTTCACATCCATTTGGTGTTCTGGCTGCTCAATGGGTGGGATATCAGATAGAATAGCTATCGGATCATGTCTCCATGGGTCAGAAGGTGCTCAGTCTAGGTTCTCCTCTATGTCCTGCTTTGAGGTCCTCAGGGTTCCTCCCTTCTTTGCGGTGAAGAGAGAATTCACGAACTTGAAGGGGTCTTTCTTTCTCGTTGTTTTATTTTCCCGAGTTGTTCTTAGTCGGCTCTTGATGTTCTGCCGCAGTATGTTAATTCCCTCCTTCTGCTCCTCTGATGCTTTCTACCAATGCTTTTTAAGCTGCCTCTTCTCTTGTACCTGGTGTTCTATTTCCAGCTGCCTTCTTGTCACTCCAACATGTTCCTTTCTGTAGTTATAAATGACGTTACCCATCCTTTCAAGTTTTGTCTCAACTGTGTCCTTTATCGTTTCCAGGATAGTGCTTA
The DNA here is from genome assembly GCA_026259375.1 of Verasper variegatus. Taxonomy (NCBI): domain Eukaryota; kingdom Metazoa; phylum Chordata; class Actinopteri; order Pleuronectiformes; family Pleuronectidae; genus Verasper; species Verasper variegatus. The sequence goes on from CM048042.1 coordinate 123,170, forward strand.
GGTCTGCATTGATGGCCTCCCATTTTTCTTTTTCTGATGCTCCAGGTCAGTTAACCTTTGGTTTGTTTTGTAAAGGTTTCTTCTACCTTGTTGCTTGAGATAACGTCCTGAGATACAGGGGGACTGATGTACTGCGAACTTTGGGTTGAGTCAGGTCGCACTCGACTGACTTGATTGACTTCTTAGAAAGTACTGATCAGTGCGAGATCCCTGCTCTCTTTTGATCAAGCACTTCTTCTTTCTTTGGTGTATTTTTAGGCCCTTGGCCGCTGTTATTTTCCTCCAGCCACAGGGACACACCTGGAGCTTATTGTCTGATTCTGTCATGTTAGCTTCTTGAATTATGCTTGTCTTCTTCTTTGCCGTTTCCATTCCAGGGTGTGTTCTGTTAGTGAGTCGTCTTCCACCCCCACTCTCACTGACTCTGGGGGTATTTTTCGTTTAGTTGCTTTCGTAGCCATTAGTGGGTGTCTCCGAATACCAATTCATATTGGATCCCGCCAGTATGGGTAGGTAACCATTGCCAGCCCCGGTGGGGTCTATACTCTCCAGCCAGCTTTCTTTTCTCACCGCCACAAGGTCTTTCCCTTGTTGTCAGCTATTCTGCTCACAGCGGTCACTGGATGCATCCAGCTACAAAACAAGAAGTTCAAACCCTTTCTACTTACACACCTCAACACACCTGGCCTGTTTTAGAATCAGTTAGACAGCACAGTTAATACCCTTTGGCCTGACTGCAATTTTTGCTCCATTTCTGAACAACCACTGAACAATCACCTGAGGTTTTTTTTCTGGTACTTAGTCTTATAATCTGATAAATGACGAGGCAACATGATGCTTAAGGGAATAAACCATTTATATCATGCTAACATTCAAACTGGGAGACCGAACTGATGTGTTGATGTGATGGAAGTACAAGGCAACATTTACTTGATTTAGATATTTTTGTTGTATTTTTTTCTTTCTATAAAAACAAGACTGGGACCACAATCATCAAAGTCACTGTACAGACTGTATCATTTACGAACTAATTGTTCATCTTCACAGTTAATTGTTTCAAGTTTAGATTTAGGCTTTGAATGTTTTTATATTCAGCCTGCTGTCACTCCAGCACATAGTAAATATCAGCACAAGATACTACACCAAAACAGTGGGAACATATACATAATAGAACAAAACCTCCTCTAGGACAAAGAGTTACACACAATGATTTCAGTGTGTTATTTGACTGTTGAGAGACAAGAGCAGTGTGTGTGTGTGTGTGTGTGTGTGTGTGTGTGTGTGTGCGTCTCCAAGCAGCCCATTTTTAAGGGGTGTATAGGCACCAAATCAAGCCACTGTGTCAGCGAAACTCCTTAGACGATGTTTGTCCTCTCAGCTAATTTTCTGTGTCTATTTTACTCTTGTGACCGTTTGTTTTTGTATCAGAAGCATTTTATATAATAAAGGTTCTATTTTAAGGAACAGTGTGTCTGTCCTAGGTACATGAATTAATGTTATGAAATGGCACTTGTAGCAAGAGATTTCACAGCAGAGATTTTTACATGTCTCTGTAGGAAAAATTTAGGAATTTAGGAAAAAATGTTTTCTTAAAAATGTCACAATGTGCATTTTGTTAGAAGTAACACTAGACTGGTAGAAGGTTGATGGAATGAGAATAAAATCTTAAAAATAAATGAATGGGAATTGTCAGTCTAAAAAGAGCGAACATCAACCATTGGTAAAAGCTTTGATAAAAATAAACATTTTAACATTTTAAGAAGGGATCTAAAATAAACTAAAGATTTATTCTATCTAAATTCAATGATTCAATTCAAAAACCCTTTGTTACCATGTGAGACCTGGTAGCAGTGCTCCATCTGCTGATCTTAGCAGAAAATGGACGTAAACACAAACTTAATACTAGGGCTACGTTGTAGCACTAACGGGCCCGATGTCACGCACGTTGGAGCCTGTTGCGGTCGGTGGAGAGAGAGCGATCAGTGACCAGTCACACGTCTCCGCGTTGCATGCGTTTTGCTCACTACAGCAAGGACAAATGCTTCACTTCCTGCGTTCGTCACATAATGTCGATCCTTGCCTGTTAATTGCTCATTGCGGTTCACACTATCAATTGCACATCACACTGAAAATTTTATGTAAATCGAATGAAAGTTGTTAAACAAAGCTTACTTCCTGTTGCCAGTAGGTGGCGCCATTACTATTATTACATACAGACTCATAGATCTGTTCAACTAGGTGCTCTGATGGAACATGAGCAATTTTGTGTCAATTGGACAATGTTACAAAAACGTAATTTTCACACTGATCAGTAGGTGGCGCTATGACCCTGAACTAATATTAATATATGGATGTGTTCAGGTCAGGATTGTGATCATAGGTCAGTAGTTTGGAGCCGGTTGGATAATGCAGAGTGGATTTACAAAGTACTTCCTGTTTCATGGCGAATCAGTAGGTGGCGCTATGACACTAAGGAAATATTGACACATGGGGCTGTTCAGGCTTGGACTCTGAGCATGTTACAGAAGTTTGGTAGTGATAGGACAATGCACAGTGGAGTTATGACAACATCGTGTCCTTTGGCGAAGGATGATCCTTCGCCGCACCTCAATGTTTACACGGTTTGAGGAAATGTCACAATTCTGACCAGGGTCCAATGACTTGACTGAGCTCTTTTGAGCTGCATATTGTAAAGCAGCCAGGAGCAGTTCATCAAAGTATAAAACATTTCACTTCCTGTAGCCACCAGGAGGCGCTGTGATTTTAAGTCATGATTTCTGTGTAGATGTCATCAGGCGGGGACTCTTGTCTTACATGTCAAATTTGGACTCGATTGGACCATGTATGTCTGAGATACAGAACCTCGTGTTTTGATGGCGTGTAGTCAAACTTTGACGCCACGCCACGGTCACACGGTGTGACGAAAAATCGATCTTTGAGGTAGTTTTGATCTCCATCTTGTTGTGATGACACTCACATCAATTTGAAGTTGATCTGATGAAAGCTCTGGGACAAGTATATCAAAGTAAAAATGTGGAATATGGCCAAAATGGCCACTAAAGCCAAAATGGCGGGCTTCCTGTTTGGTCTAGCACATCGTTCCAAGAGACTTTTTTGTTTGTCATGAAAAGACACATGCCCCTATCGATTTTTGTAGATGTTGGACAATCGTAGTGCCGGGGCTGCGCTTTAGGGGGCGCTAGTCAGTTATTCTGCCACGCCTATTCCTTAAAACCATCTGAATGTCTGCAGGGGGGGGCTGTTGATACACACATGTAGTTTGAGGGAGGTTGAACCTCCAACACCAAAGTTACAGCAATTTCGTGTGTCACGGCGAGTTGATGAACTTTGACGCCACGCCACTATTATGGCGTTTGACAAAAAGTCACAGTAATCGTATGCCTTCATTATCTATGTCTTGAGACCCATTTACTACAGTTTGACATGGTTGTGTTCAGCGGATGAGGAGAAATACATCCAAGTGTAAGACGTTCCAAAAACAAGACATTTCCTGTTGCCACCAGGGGGCGCTGTCATTTTAAGTCACGATTTCTGTGTAGACGCCATCAGGCCGGGACTCTTGTCCAACATGACGAGTTTGGACTCGATTGGACCATGTATGACCAAGATACAGAACCTTGTGATTTGATGGCGTGGCGTCAAACTTTGACGCCACGCCACGGTCACACGGTGTGACGAAAAATCGATCTTTGAGGTAGTTTTGATGTCCATCTTGTTGTGATGACACTCATCTGAATTTGAAGTTGATCTGATAAAAGCCCTGGGACAAGTATATCAAAGTAAAAATGTGGAATATGGCCAAAATGGCCACTAAATCCAAAATGGCGGGCTTCCTGTTGCGTTTTTCATAGTGCTCCAAGAGACTTTTTTTTATGATTAGTCAAGATACACCTGTATTCCGATTTTGGTGCAGCTCGGTCGAGGGGAAACATAGGGGCTGCGTTCCAGGTGGCGCTGTTGAGCCATTTTGCCACGCCCATTTCTAAATCCTCCAGAATACGTAAATTTTCACCACTTTCTAAGTGTCTGCAAACTTTGGTAAGAAGTTATGCATGTTAAAGCCCTCAAAAAGCCCCTTCTTTTGCCTGAAAATAAGTCAATTTCAATAGGGCCTCTCACCATTCAGTGATCGGGCCCTAATAATTTTTACAGAAAGACTGGACATGCCATTAAGCCAATGAGCAGCTGTGTTGTGTACTTGCAGTCTTGTTCAGCCTTACAATGTTTGTGGTATTATGTTGACAGCTGCTGGTGGGATTTTACCTCAATAATCTGTTATCTGTCACCTGGAAGAAGGCATACATCATATTCCTTTGTTAGAGCTGAAATCTCTAACAAAGGAGATACAATAACAATTCCTTCCACTTCCGTTGTGACTCTTCCAACACAATTTGTTTTACTCTGTTACTATTTATAGGGATTTTCTCAGTCACTGTATGCAGAGTTCTTTAGTAGGAATAGCTCGGCCTAGAGAGCCACAGTAGAGACACACAGTATATGTCTTTTTGTATACATTATGTACAAAATAGTGGTTGAGGTTTGTGCTGTTAATTTTGTTATTTAATTAGTTAATTTTCTGTCAATAAACACAATATTGGACTAATTAAAAATCCTACCTTATGACAGTGTGTGACAAGGAACAACATTGAACCATTGTTCATGGCAATTTATTGGATAATCTGCAAAATGCATAACATCCTTTTGTTGTCCCATGTGTTATTAGCCTACCTGCCTGGGGCAACACAATTGCAATCCTGTCTACTTCAAAATGGTACTTCTCCTTCTAATTTCCTTTTTCTCTCTGTCTCTGCTTCCTCTGTCACCTGTTTTATCTCCCTCTCCTCTCATCAAATTATATTAATGGTCCCTCACCGCTGTTCCTTTACCAAAAAATGTGCTGCACCTGTCAAGCAACCTCACCTATTGGCCTACACAGTTTTAGATTGCAAATTGACTTGAATGTGATATCATCATGGGCAGCAAGTAAACTCTCTGTATATCTGCATTAATATTGGCTCCAAAAAAAAAATTTAAGACAAATGGGGTTGTTTGTTTGGGTTGTTTGTCACCTTCTGTCTTCTCCTTTTAGAAATCTTATCCAGTCCATCGGTCATTTGATTGCTACAAGTATTCCACCATTTCCACTGCAACTGACCACAGTTACTTACACAGGGAGTATACATTTGGGAATGATTGCTGTAGTATCTTTCATGAGATGCTGAATTTAGAAATGATGATTAACATCACGGTTCCAGTGTGCATTATTTCCTCTTCAGGAAATAGGTGGACTGGACATGAAAAAAAAACACTACTGAACAGAAATGCAGGTGTTTTGCTTTAGGTGCGTCTTTCTTCTGTGTCATCCTTGAGTGTGCAACAACCTGATAATCAATAGAAATAATGACAAGATTAGAAAAATAAAGGGTAATGGGACTGTAATAATACAATGCTTTTCTGCATACACATTCACACGTCTATAAACACCATTCACACTTTGCCAGCACAGCTTTCGGACAACTTGGGGTTCAATGTCTTGCCCACAGACACTTCAGCATGTGTACTTCCTAAGCCACAGCTACACAAATATAAGAAACAAGTTGTAATTAAAAAGAATTAGCCTTTAAGTAAGGCCTTTTTTCATAAATATTAAATAACATTCTCCCCTAAAACTGTCCACTGTCATTTTGTCTTTATATACTTATATAAATGCATATTTCCATGTTCCATGCTCTTGAATAAGAACCCCAAAGTGCCTTACCTCAGCTTGCATTATCACAGTGCTAAAGATAAGGAGATTTCCTTAATGCTGGAGTAAAATTGACTACTATTGTTACAATATAATGAATATTGAACAGCAAACTAATTTGCTGAGTACATTTGAAATATTATATTGTTGTTGCTCATGGGGGGGGGGTGATCCAATAATTTAGTGTTTCAAGTCATTAATTTTGTTTGTTCAGTTCTGAGGGAGATAAAGCTAATTTACAGATAAACAGATTATTCCTGATTGGGATCCTGTCCTTGTTTAGAATTTATTCAAAATATGAGATTTATATGGAAACTACTCGTTTCAAGGTTTCCAAACATCTGCACCAGTACAGGCATATATTTGATTCCTATATTTGAACATTTAGCAAATACACAATATAATTTTTGTGTGAGTGTGAGTCCCTGTGTGGAAAGTATCCTCTTTTGAGAAAAACTAAGAAAGACTAAGAGGATTTTGTTTTTCCAAACTGCTGCTTACTGTAGGTATATGTGACAGAGGTACAGAGAATCAGACACTTTGTTTGTCAAAACCAGGACAAGGGCTAAATGCCCGGTCACACCAGAATATAGACCATTACAATAACAAACCTTTGCTGGGAAGTAAATTCCTTCCAATGGAATCAATGCAATCGCTGATGATGAAGGACATTGTTTTGTGTTACATTTGAATGAACCAAGTTTGACTAGCGAATTTATTACACTGACTAATTGCAGGCTGACTTAATTAATTGAGGTACCCTTAATTGAGGATGACTGTGATGTGGCTGAAAGTCATCAAATGGTACTTCATTTGTGATTTGTTTGGAACTGTTGGGACTGTTGGGTTTCTCTATAAATTTTAAGGTCTTGACCTTTTATCTAAAGTGCCTTGAGATAATGTATATTATGATTTGGCGCTATCCAAATAAAATTGAATTGGTCTATTTTTAATCTACATAACTGAGTTACATTCCTGAGTTACATCGTCACCAAGCTCGGAGACCTTGGGCTCAACATCGCCCTCTGTGATTGGATCCTGAACTTCCTGACGGGCAGACCACAGGCAGTGGGGATAGGCAGCACTACATCCTCCACCCTGACTCTCAACACCGGTGCCCCCCAGGGCTGCATGCTCACTCCTCTCCTGTACTCCCTGTTCATGCATGACTGCGTGGCCACCCACAGCTCTAACACCGTCATAAAATTTGCTGATGACATGACCGTCATAGGCCTGATCACCGGCGACAATGAGAAGGCCTAGGAGGTGCAGAGAGGAGGTCAGAGCCCAGCCATACTTGAGTAAAAGTACAGATATCTTACATGAAGTCACCCGTAAGAAAATGACTTTAGTCAAAGTCTTAAAGTAGCTAATATTACATGTACTTAAGTATCAAAAGCATCTGGTGTTGAAATGTACTTAAGTATCAAAAGTAAAAGTACAAGTATCAAATTAAAAATGCTAAGTGCTTTTTATAGTAGGCCTATACAGACACAAAACAACCCAAAAATGTTCTCTTCAGGCTTTATTTGACTGAAAAATTATTACAAAAATATACTGTATAATTTTACAAATTTTGAACCCCAGATGCTGAGACACAAATAGTAATGGACTAGTGCATCTGAATTTCTAGGCACAACAATGAACCAACACAACAAAATAAACTATAAACAATAAAGTGCCTCTTGTGTCTGCCTAAGAACACTAATAGACCACAGAATAACCACACAAAAATTAAACATGGACCTTTCACTTTCTAATCAGTAGCAGGAATGATACACAATGCCCCTTATAACTTAGCAAAAGGAAACAAGTTCTAGGCACACAAAATAGGATAGTTTTCATCTTTTGTGAACAACCTGCACAGTGCTAGTACAGAGAAGAAAAAAAATCACTGGACACAGTCTAGTTTTGCTGCAGGCCAAATTTCAGACAGAATAATAAAAACTGCACTGAACCGAGCTCCTGCATGAGCACTTGGATAATTCTAAAGGGAATACATGGATGGGGAATGTGCTCACATTGATTAAGTCCCTGTCCTTTGTACACACATCGCTACTACCCATTGGATGGTTTAGTGAGATCCTCGGATTGGCCCTGCCAGAGTTGGTCACGGCCCTGGCGGAGCGCCGAGAAGACGATCAAACGTGACTATCTGGAGCATAGGTCACTAACAGGCGGACCGCAGTCCGGACCCAGAAGCCGTCCCGAACAGACCCGGGCCTACAGTCAAAACAGAAGGTTGTGATTTAAAACCTGACGGGCGCTTTTATTTGTAACCGGCGCAGCTTTTGTAGTCTTTACGTTAATGGTTTAGCGGATGAGGAAACGCATAGACCAATTGCATGCGAGTTAAGCCATCCCACGTGATACTACTCAGCCAATCAAGGCTGTGCATTCCAGGCGGTTATAACATTGCGACTCTATAGTGCAGACAGATGAGAGAGTTCGAGGCAAGTTACACATGAAAAGACAGTAGAAAGAAAAAGAAAGATAGCGATACAGGTAGAGAAAACAAAGGGAGAGATACAGACGACTGAGCCGGAGAAAGTTGAGAAACAGAGGAGTGAGACGGAGAAAGGGAGAGAAACTGAGGAGTGAGCCGGAGAAAGTTGAGAAACAGAGGAGTGAGACGGAGAAAGGGAGAGAAACAGAGGAGTGAGCCGGAGAAAGTTGAGAAACAGAGGAGTGAGACGGAGAAAGGGAGAGAAACAGGAGTGAGACGGAGAAAGGGAGAGAAACAGAGGAGTGAGACGGAGAAAGGGAGAGAAACAGAAGAGTGAGAGGGAGAAAGGAAGAGAAACAGAGGAGTGAGCCGGAGAAAGGTTGAGAAACAGGATTGAGACGGAGAAAGGGAGAGAAACAGACGGGAAAAGTGGGATATAGGGATATCTATGAAGACCACCATCATTTACCCTCGAACCACAACATTGAACGGGTTACATACAACAACAAGCGGAGAAAGCAGAATCGCGGGCTGACCGGCGCGGAGAAATGCGCGTTCGTTGTGAACAGCCAGGAGGCTGCGCGCTTGAGAATGGCGCTGCGTGGCGCGGCGCGGCATTTCCGCGGCATGACAACTGGCGATATGTTTACTTTATTCCAGATGTTGACGGTCGGTTGTAGAGCCGGTCGCAGATTCGTCATGTTCACAAAGCGCCTGTGTGAAGTGCGGTGATCTACTGAAGGTCTCGTTGAAATAAAAATCATACAAAAACCCTTCACGAGTTAATGTAATGTGTCTGCATCACGTTGAGACAACAATATAAATCAAATGGTTAAAAAAAAAAAGAAAATAGTATAAAAATCTTGAACGGGATTCGAAACAGCGAGCCGAAGCGCTATTAGCTTCTAGCCTGATGACGATCTCATTATGCCACCGAGCCGCTGACATCTTCATCGCGCATTACATAAATGTCGCGTTCTTTGCTTTGTCAGCGGTATAACACCAGATGTGCTTTAAGGTAACGCCCATGTCACCTGGTGATAGTCCGAACACAGAATAAACGCTGCATACTTAATACCAGGCTTCACAAACCGATGCTCCTCTTCGTAAGAATACACACGCGTGGCCAGCTCCACGCAAAGTGCTTTCGTTTGACGCTAGAGATCATTACAACGCACACACACCAAACAAGTGTCATGTGTAAACATCCCCTCACATCAACAAGGCGGAAGCTCGTGCTGTGTTTTTGTGAGTAAAGTTGGTGAACGTGCTTCTATTGGATGTGTAAGGCTTCATGTGTCCTCCTGTCGCTGCTGGTTAAAGTCAGCAGACGGGATTTTAAAAGATGTTCTCGATGATGAGGTTCAGTCATCGGAGAACGAAAACAACCCAAACGCTCATCAGAAAACTCATCATATATGTTGTTTGTTTTTCGTAGTTTCTGTAATGCAAGTGTTGTTTATCTGCGTAATCAACAGATGATCTACCTGAAGTGGGGCGAGTGTGTTGTCAACATGACACGTGTGAAGAGGCAAATCTGGAAAACTAACTTACCGTCTTCATTGTGGAACAACGTGTTTTGTATTTCTTCTTTTAATGAGAGGCTTGTAAGAGCTTTTAGTCAGAAAAAAATACTATTGTCATGGTTTGCTGGTTTGGTGTAATGCCTTTTATTTAGTGTGTAGACGCAACACATATGCACACCTGCGCACTAATCTTCACGAAGTTCAAACTGCCATGGCACCATAGAGGTTATCTGGACATAAATGGGTAGCCTCTACAGTGACTTTTGTTGTGCCATGGCAGTTCATACTTGCTTCACACCAACCAGGATATCAACGAGCACACGAAACGCACACTAATAGTAAGCACGCAAACTATTTGTGGCTTTTGCTTTGTATGTGCGCAGGATATAGCAGTTTTTGATGATGTCGTACGTGTGATAAGCACACGGGCGCAGCGGTGTCCAAATGTGTGAAGTGTGAACGATAATTCTGAGTTTACGGTTAAATTGTGACTGTCACAAGTTAACCAAGGCGTGTTCCCTGAAACAATAACACATGGTAAGATGTGCACAGGCTTCACAGTCATTAGAACATAGAGGTGACACTGTACATCAGTCAGATCAGTGGCGTGGTGGGCAGTGCCATTGTCAATAAGTTAGGCTCTCTTATGTGGACCACAGCGCATCGATTCCCGTGGTGGGATTTCTTTTATATTTAGTCTGAAGATGATACTGGCACTTTATTTTTAATGATGATGTTTCATGAAGCGTCCTCAATTGCCTGTATCGCCACACCACATTGTTCGTGAAAATACAACAAAATATAAATAGTTTTATTATTATTATTTATCACTATTATAATTTGCCAGAGTTGTCATAGTTACACAGGGAACTTTATTTACTCCTTCGACTGACACAGCTTCAACAAAGCACGCAGCCATCTGACAGAAGAGAAGAAATACAAAACACGTTGTTCCACAATGAAGACGTTAAGTTAGTTTTCCAGATTTGCCTCTTCACACGTGTCATGTTGACAACACACTCGACCCACTTCAGGTAGATCATCTGTTGATTACACAGATAAACAACACTTGCATTACAGAAACTACGAAAAACAAACAACATATATGATGAGTTTTCTGATGAGCGTTTGGGTTGTTTTCGTTCTCCGATGACTGAACCTCATCATCGAGAACATCTTTTAAAATCCCGTCTGCTGACTTTAACCAGCAGCGACAGGAGGACACATGAAGCCTTACACGTCCAATAGAAGCACGTTCACCAACTTTACTCACAAAAACACTGCACGAGCTTCCGCCTTGTTGATGTGAGGGGATGTTTACACATGACACTTGTTTGGTGTGTGCGCGTTGTAATGATCACTAGCGTCAAACGAAAGCACTTTGCGTGGAGCTGGCCACGCGTGTGTATTCTTCATAACTCCCCGTGTCTCCTACGAAGAGGAGCATCGGTTTGTGAAGCCTGGTATTAAGTATGCAGCGTTTATTCTGTGTTCGGACTATCACCAGATGACATGGGCGTTACCTTAAAGCACATCTGGTGTTATACCGCTGACAAAGCAAAGAACGCGACATTTATGTAATGCGCGATGAAGATGTCAGCAGCTCGGTGGCGTAATGAGATTGTCATCAGGCCAGAAGCTAATAGCGCTTCGGCTCATTGTTTCGAATCCCATTCAAGATTTTTATACTATTTTTTTTTTAACCATTTGATTTATATTGTTGTCTCAACGTGATGCAGACACATTACATTAACTCGTGAAGGGTTTTTGTATGATTTTTATTTCAACGAGACCTTCAGTAGATCACCGCACTTCACACAGGCGCTTTGTGAACATGACGAATCTGCGACCGGCTCTGCAACCGACCGTCAACATCTGGAATAAAGTAAACATATCGCCAGTTGTCATGCTCGCCAGATAAACTGGAACACCGGCATGAGCCAGAGAAAGTTGAGAAACAGGAGTGACGCTGGGTCTAATTTATTTCCTCTTATTTTGAAATGCAGCCCTAATTTTATTTTATTAATGAGAGAACATTATACATATCTGCAATCATACATATATGTTCAGTGACAATAAATATTGTCAAAAAGTTTTTGAATCGTACTGAATTAATTTGATTTGACAGTCAGGTATTTAGTACATGCAGATGTTGATACAACTACTAGGCTACTTAAATATATATCACACTAAATAGTTAGACATTATGATCTTCCGGACCTTTGCTTCAAGAGATTTTCTCTAACTGGACCTCTTTAAATTGTAGTTGAATACCCCTGTCCTAAGCCCTTCCCCTTTACACCTGTGAACTGGGAGTAGAAATCACCTGTGAGAGTAATTACAGCAGGAAACTACACAGAACAGGCAAATGACAGCACATGTGATGAGGATAGAGGTTTAACCTTGCTGGGATTCAGTGCAAAACCATCTAAAATACATCTTGTGCGTGGGTCATAGTCATATGTCGGACATGAATTTGCCTCAAAGAGCTAGCTGTTTTACATGAAAAAGACATGTCAGTCTCTGATTGAAAAGTTATAAAATCAAATGTAAAATGTGATTGTGTGGATGCTGCTTCAGTAAATGGCTGAAAGAAACAAAGACACAGAAAATGACTCTTTGGCTTACTAGTTTGAGTTAAAATACTACACTAAATACACATGCATAATAGTACTAGATTTTGACACGTTTTAAACCAAACATAACATAAATGACAAATTACATTGAATTATTTGAGTGATATACATGCACACATACCAATCATATGTCATAATATTGCTAAATTCTGAATTTTAAAAGCCGCTAGTGGTAGTAAATGAAGAGCCATTTGGGAACAATAATAGCCGGCACACTTAAAAGTCAGAATTCCCATCACTACAACTAAACATGCAGAGTGAAAGTAGAATAAACAAATTTGATTCTGAATTCCGCCTGCCTACATACTAAGATGGTAAAATCTTTGTGGATGCTTTAACAGGCCACCAACAGGTGTGAGATTCTGACATTTGCATGCAAGCATTAGCATGCTAGTGGTTTTATTTTGCATGATAATCCCGTATTTTGACCTAGGTGGGGGTAGGGGTAGGGAGAAGGGGTAATATGGGATTGGACCATAGTGGGTCAAACAGCAATGCACACAGCTCTACAATAAAGACATGTTCAGACAGATTCTCTGCTCAGACACGTTCTCATCAGCAACAAATCCTCCTGAGGATTCAGGAGAGGGGCAGTGCAAGAGGCAGAGGCAGGATATGATGTGACTTTTTTTTATCATTGTGCAACTGTGGTGTCACGAATAAAGTGTATATACAATGCTTTTTATTGTATTATTAATTACAAAAAATCTGGCAATGCCTCCACACAGGAAGTTTCTTACAAATCTACCTTGCATCATATCACTGTGCCATAACTAACATCAGAGTCATCACATAACAATATATGACCTGTCAGATCATTATTTTCATTTTGCCATATCGGACTGACACAGACATCCACGGGTGTTGCCTGTGCTGTTATTGCTGAAAATGAGTTGTGGTAGTAAGGTGTGGATAGGCTAGCGAGGACTGCAGGAGGGAGAGATTGGGGATGTGGCTCGGGGAACAGTTTCAGGGAGGGAGACTGATATGCACACTCACCCCTTTATCAGCAGTAGCGCTGGGGACGCAAGACTCTCCCAGTTGTTGGAGTAGTTTGTGGAGGGACTTCCAGATAGGAACTCAGCGTGGGTGCAGTACCACAGACAGGGAGGGAGACTGATTATCCACAGGTGCTCTTGGTTGGCTAATGACCCTCTCCCCTTTATCAGCAGTAGGGCTGGAGACGCTAGTGTTAGGATTTTAAATTTGTGGCATACAATACACTGTACTTAAACTTGTTCTTATACCTAACCTTTTATGTATTACAGTATTCCCTTAGCTTTATTCGACATCACAGATACATGAATGCACTGTGCTCATAAGAAACTGTGACCTATGCCCTAGAAAGAATTCAAGCAGCCCGTGCTACTGATTTGGCCGGGTCTGTGCATTGAGTGCCCATAGCTATGCTGTAATTTCCATTGCTTCTAAATAAATACTTGTTGAACCAAACCGAGACTCTTCTCATATCTCGGGATAAAAGAACACGACACTAGCACTCTCAGACCCCAAGACTCTCCCACACCGTTGGGTAAGGAGACAGCCGCGTACATGTGTGTAAGTGTAAATCTGACAAGAGGCAAATAAAATTCCATGCATTCTTGTGAAAATACTCAAGTGTTTCCTTGACGAAGGAGAGGGACCTTGTAGTAGTGTACTTTATTGTGAAGACTGTGTGCTTAACACAACTCTGAAATAGCTGAAGCTATGTATAAAAGAACAACACAAGTTAAGTAAATTGTTTAAATCGATATTTAAGTCAAACACGTGAACAGTAGTGAAGCTAATTTTAAACAAGCAAAAACAAGCAAAAAAACGAAATTAGTTAATCATAGATTCCCAACTCCACAACAAATAAACCAGGTAGGATGAACACAAAGTTTTCAAATTTTACTCTGCACATAGACTGTAAGCTATATAAAACACTGTGCACATAACATCCAGTACACAAACACTAAAAAGTGATAGAATATTGTCGGCCAAAACCACAAGCCACATGTTGTAACTGGAGAAATAGAAGAAAGGAGAGAGACAGTCATGAGAAGGAGGGTGTGGGGTGGGATGTGGGGGTTGTTTCGGGTTTAGGGAGTGGAGAAAGAGGTGACAACAAAAATAGAAGTCAAGGGTCACTGGGGTTGTGGGTGTGGCTGTAAAAGGATGGAGAGTAGTAAAAGTAGAGCAGTGGAGGGTTGAGAGAAGGGTTTCTTTCAGTCATGTTTCTTTCTCAGCTACTAGATTTATTGGCTGTCAAGGATTAGACAGAGAGGTCAGAGGTCACCCCCCTCATGCGCTGACCTACTATTTGCTGCTGGGTTCAACTGCAGGAAAGAAGGGGAAGCCAGGACTCCTTCACACACTTTATAAAAAACATTCAACCCTGGGGGACATAACCAAATAACAGTCAGTAGTAATGTTAGTAACAATAATAGGCATGCTAATAAAAGTGTTGAATATGGATGGCCTTTAAAGTAACATAAACAGATATTTGGCCACTCAGAGGCAGCAGGATGAGCTGCAAACTGCTGTATTCACAAAATATATCTGTTATCATCCTATTAAGATGATATAGCTAACATGTAAGCAAACAGCAGGGGTGGATTTTATGGTGGGGCAAGGGGGGTCCAAAGTTGCCCCCCTCAATATTATTGCAAACATAATAATAGGATTTTAAATAGTACTACAATTATATGCACTTAAAGCATTTGTGCTAATAATAGATGCAAAATAAAGTTCTGTTATGTAAGACTAGATGTGAATATTTCTTGTTTGTATATACCTGCTGCTTATACTCCATGGGATGGTCAAGTGAGAGATGGCCTCTTTCCTCAATGTTTTGCTGATAGGCCCACAACTTTTTCAAAAGGTTCTGCAGTGAATCCCAGTGTCCCGGGCTCGCCCCTTGATCTACTCAGTTGAGGCCTAGATGGAGTCTTTTCTCTTAATACAGAGCGACTGACTGCTATTTCAGCAGGTCTGGAGAGATCTTTACCTGCTTGCTCTGGTCGCACAAAGACTATGATACCTGGGTGTTCACTTCAACAACAAACTGGACTGGTCCACAAACACAGACGTGCTGTACAAGAGGTGCCAGAGTTGTCTCCATCTGCTGAGGAGACTGAGGTCCCTCGGAGTGTGCACGACACTATTAAGGACCTTTTATAACACTGTGGTGGCTTCCGCAGTATTCTACACCATTGTCGGTTATGTACAAAACAGATTTTTATTTGCCATGTACAATCATCCTGTGTGTCCATAATGTACACACTCAGTATTTTTTTGATCTTACTTGAAATTCTTTATTTTTATTCTATTGTCCTTTTTATATTTCTTCATTCTCTCGTCTACCTCATTATGCCATCCCTGCCTGCTGCTGTAACAAATGAATTTCCCCGGAGGGTGGATAAATAAAGTTTTATCTAATCCAACAGGTGGCAGCCTCAGGCCAGGTCTTATGCACTGTCCTCTGACCAGCCTTAGGGATGCTCTTAGGATCCTCCATGGGAATCAAGGCTAGCCATGATTCCCACCTCCAGACATTGCCATCCTGTGGTGGAGTCTTGTCAAGCATTGACTAGGTCTGTGT
Organism: Verasper variegatus; assembly: GCA_026259375.1. Taxonomy (NCBI): domain Eukaryota; kingdom Metazoa; phylum Chordata; class Actinopteri; order Pleuronectiformes; family Pleuronectidae; genus Verasper; species Verasper variegatus. Next base: position 139,128 of record CM048042.1, read on the forward strand.
GAGGGGCCACTGGGACTCTGAAAAAGTCAAATGCAGTCCAGAGGAGATTGTAAGGAACTGAGCCAAAGGCATTGGCAAGGTCCAGAAATACCACATGAAGATCTGTTCACTCCTTCTTGGTGACCAGGATCTGATGGACAAACTGGAGACTGAGCATGTGTGGATGCAATATGACAGAGACGTGTCAGGTCATAATTGCTGTGATGCATGTTACTGCACTGGAAGTCAACTGATGGTAATAGCATAGTCAGCATCAGAACAAATCTAATTGGGGGGCATTAGGGTAACCATGGGGGGCACAAATTGCCTTTCTTTGCGAGGATGTGCTGTATAGTCCAATCCCCCTCAATTGGCTGATTGTTTTTGCAAGCTGAAAAACTGTTTACCAACTTCGTACTCTCTCTCAATTATAGGTGACTGTGACAGGTCCATAACTTTCTGGATTCAGGGCAACATTTTCTAAGCACTCATTCAATAGTGTTGAATCAGTGGGGGGCATGGGACGCGAATGCCGATTCTGGATAACAGCATGAACCAAGCAATAGATTGCAGTCAATTCGATTCAATTTTATTTGTATAGCGCCAAATCATAATATACATTATCTCAAGTCACTTTACATAGAAGGTCAAGACCTTGACAATTAAAAGAGTAACCCATATGTTCCCTCAATGAGCACTTACTGACTGTGGAGAGAAAAAACTACCTTTGGAAGAAACCTCTAGCAGAACCAGACTCAATGTGGACAGCTATATAACTCGACCGGTTGGGGTGAGCAGGGAAAATGGGGAGGAGAGGAGAGAGAAAGAGGGGGGAGAGGGAGGAGAGACTATGGGAGGAAAAAAGACAGTTAGTTACATGTAAATAAATGAATGTCGGGGCAGAGAGACTGAGAGAAGGGGAGTGCTCAGTGGATGATGGGAGTTCCCCCAGCTGTCTAGACCTATAACATAACTAAGGGATGGTTCAGGTTCACCTGATTCAGCCCTAACTATAGGCTTTATCAAAAAGGAACGTTTTAAGTTTAACCTTAAATGTAGAGATGGTGTCTGCCTCCCAAACTTTTTAATGAGACTGCTGTACTATTAACAAAGTTATCAACTATTGTGGGAGGGAAGTTTTGATAACTTTCCTGTGTTGTACTGACACATGGCTGTGAGGTTAGTGTCAAAGGAAATTTTTAATTTGTTCACAGTTTTATCAGATAAACTGACTAATAAAATGTCTGTCCAGAATCACTGTAGTCAATAATTGTTTAAATCTAAATATAATTAAAAAATAGTCGGACAGAATAGGGTTTTGGCGAAATATTATTACATTTTCAATGTCTATGCATCTCACCACTGTTGACGGCTCCTGTTCATGCTCCATGCCCTCCAGCTCCAGCACCTCCAGCACCAGCTTTCTCTGTTGCTCAGTCAACCCATCCCCGGGAACCCTTTATCCCCACACCCGCCAGGTATTTAGGAGTTTTAGGGTCATGCACACAGTTCCTTCATCAATGTTCCCTTGTGTTTAACCAGCAGCCTTTAACTTACACCACTGATAAATCTAAGATTGCTTTTATTATGAGCCTCTTGTCTGAGAAAGCCTCGGTTTGGGCCGTGGCCATGACTAACAGTAATTCACCCATTTATTAGGCAGGGGGCAGACAAAATTACGGAGTCCGACATTGTCTTATATGTTCACACCGAGTCATTATTGAGAAAATGTAACCGTGGTCACTGGTGTCGCTAACTTCACGTTTCCCAAAATAGAGTCACCAATAACCAGAGTTTGTTCCTCAGTGGGTGTGTCGCTGAGTGGGGAAAATTTATTGGAAACATAACCAGGCTGGTGGTGAACCGCGGGGCTTCAGTTTAAGACTATGCTTCTTATTTCGCACACTCATCCAGCCGACCTGACTTCCCAGTTGCTCACAGGCTGCTGCTATAGCATCTTGGCTCGCATCGGCTACGGGGGAATATACTATATCAGCTAAAGATTTACTTTCCATGCTGCAGAGCCGCGGTTCCAAATGGCTAATCTTCGCCCCCCAGCACCAGTGAAACACCGGAAGTGACACAATACACTCCCCGCAGTACATCAGGAGCACGTCAGGAGCACGTCCAACAGTGATCATTTCAGTCAGTTAGTGAAAGTGCAACTTAAGTTATGTGTCTAAACTAAGGGTCTTAGGGCCTGATCTACTAAGATCCCAAATAAAGAGTGCTAAATTGCATGTGCATTAGAACAGATTGCACGTTTGGTTGCCTTTAGCAGGTGACCTACTAAAAATAATTGCTTAATGATAATAGGTGCAAACATGGTAGAGGCAGTAGTATTTAAATGAGTGTTTTGCTGTTTTGCGTTACCGGGTTTCGCTGTGGAGCATTACGGAGAGCAGATTGGCCTCAAGCACAAAGTGAAATTATATGCAAGAAGAACAACAACAAAAAAAGCTCATAATAAAACCTCAGCAAATAAAATGTGGGGGTCCGTCTTCTTCCATGCTGTCTCCTCCTCACCACAATAACTTGCATCTGTGCGCAACGCTGTGCCGATTAGCACCTACCTTTGCAGTGTTTTTTGTTTGGGAGGCTGACACCATGTCTACATTTAAGGTTAGACTTAAAACATTCCTTTTTGATGAATCCAATAGTTAGGGATAGCTCCAGTGAGCCCTTAGTTATACTGCTGCAGGTAAACTCACAAAATACACTGAGCACTTACCAACCTCTCTGTGCCCCCCCCCACCGTATCATTTGTTATACTACATGTACCTTGGTATTTTTTCCCTCCTATTATTCTCTCTCTCTCTCTCTCTCTCTCTCTCTCTCAATTAACAGGACAATTACTCAATCCATCTTTTCTTTATAGCCTATTATTTTTTTTCTTATTATTGTTCTCTCGTTTTAGAAAGCTTTTATGGGGAAATGTGGTTACGGCTATGGCTACATTCACATTGAAACAGTGAAGAAACTGACTTCTGCGGGACATTTAGTGGTGTGTTAAGGGCATGATTTTATGTTTTGACATATGTAATAAAAGACGCCTATCACTCTGTCCCCCGTGCAGCTTTGGGACTCTTGGATCACTGTCTGGTTCATCTTCTCCTGAACTACAGGCAAAAACTATGCAAAGCCTGTGGTCAAGACTGTGAGGAGATGGACCAATGAGGCATAGCTGGAGTTAAAGGCCTGCTTTGACTGCACTGAGTGTTTTTGAGGCTGCTGCAACAGACCTGGATGAGCTCACTGACACTGTGACAACGTACATAAGCTTTTGTGAGGACATGTGTGTGCAGACTAAATCGTTCTGCACATACAACAACAATAAACCCTGGTTCAGTGAAAATCTCAGGCAGCTTCGTCAGGCCAAGGAGGATGCCTACAGAAGTGGGGACAGGATCCTGTACAACCAGGCCAGAAACACACTGACAGAGGCGATCAGAGTAGCAAAGAGGAGCTACACTGAAAAGTTGGAAAACAGGTTTTCAACCAACGATCAACGACTTTCACCCCCCCCAACTGCTCTGTCATCAAACAACCACCTCCACTACCCCATGCCCACTTCTCACCTATCCCAACCGACCCCCCACCTGCCTTGAGGATCTGTGAAGAGGATGTGAGTCTCAGAAGATCAGGAAGGCACCAGGCCCAGACAGTGAGTCACACTCCTGCCTGAAAGTCTGTGCTGACAATTGGCCCCAATCTTCACGCAGATCTTCAACCGATCACTGGAGCTGTGTGAAGTCCCCTCCTGCTTTAAATGCTCCACAATCATCACAGTCCCCAAGAAATCCTCCATCACAGGATTAAATGACTACTGGCCCTTTACCCTGACATCTGTGGTCATGAAATCATTCGAGAGACTGGTGTTTACCCACTTAAAGGACATCACAGGCCCCCTGCTGGACCCCCTGCATTTTGTCTACCGGGCAAACAGGTCGGTGCATGATGCAGTCAACATGGGACTGCACTACATGCTGCAACACCTTGACTCCCCAGGAACATATGCAAGGGTTCTGTTTGGAGACTTCAGCTCGCCGTTCAACGCCATCATCCCAGATTTACTACAACCCAAACTCTCCTAGCTTTCTGTGCCAGCCTTCACCTGTCAGTGGATCACCAACTTCCTGACAGACAGGAGGCCGCAGGTAAGGCTGGGAAACATCACATCCAGCACACGGACCATCAGCACCGGCGCCCCCCAGGGATGTGTGTTCTCCCCGCTGCTCTTCTCCCTCTACACCAAGACTGCACCTCAGGAGACCCGTCTGTTAAACTCCTGAAGTTTGCAGACGACAAAACTGTCATCGGCCTCATCAGGGACGGTGATGAGTCTGCGTACAGATGGGAGGTGGAACAGCTGGCCCTCTGGTGTGGTCAGAACAACCTGGAGCTGAACAACCTCAAAACTGTGGAGATGTCAGTGGACTTCAGGAGGAGCCCCCCAACACTGCCTTCCCTCAACATACTCAACAGCACTGTGTCTGCTGTGGAGACCTTCAGGTTTGTGGGATCCACAATCTCCAACACAACCAGTTTCAACTACTCCCCACAGCTTATTTCCTCTGGCCGTCACTCTGATGAACACTTAATTCAGTCATGTGTGCAATAATCCGGTACCTACATATTCTAAATTACACACACACACATATATATATATATATATATATATATATATATATATATATATATATATATATATATATACATATACCTCATGTATATAAAGTATCCTGTGACATCTTTCCATATTTATTGAAGCATCTCTGCATAATCCATTGAACTATTTCCCCATTTCATTCTCATTGTTGTTGTGTTACTTATGTTCATATAGGTATACTTTTGTATATATATTTATATTCAGACTTTAAATATTTATATATAGTCGTAAAATGTTTAGCTTAAACTGTTCTGCTTTGTTGTCCTTGCTTTTTTTGTTTATTTGTCTATTTCTGTGTAAGTATGTTGAGAGCAATGGAAAAACAGGAGTCTGTTGTCCTTTTTCTATTTCTTCATTCTCTTGTCTGCCTCATTCTGACCTGCCTGCTGCTGTAACAAGTGAATTTCCCCGATGTGTGGATAAATAAAGTTCTATCTAATTTGATCTAATCTAATTCACCCAAAGAGTTTACAAAACACTTTTGGAGTTTCAGGGGTCAAAAGCGTTGCAGCCAAATCCAGTATAATTGTAGTAAAGGGCGACCACTTCTTCAAATGTAAAAAATAAATCACATAAAATGCCTCTATAGGCTCCTGTGGTGTCATCCAAGTGTCCATAAGCTCCAGCATTCAAATTTGACTCTAAACAGCTTTTATACCATGTTTTTAGCCTAAATGCTAAATGCCTGCTCTTATTCTCCTAGCCCGGAGCTGCATTTACATTTACATGCACACACCGCACAAGCTCTCAGCTTCATGTTCACATTCGTTTTCATGTGAGGTGTGTGTGCGCGAATGTGTACGCATGTTTTTAATGGCCAATCAGATTCTGCCAATTTTTCCAGCCAATCATATGGTTGCTGGAAGACTTACAACCGTTACATCAAAGTCTCTCCTGATTGAGCTAACTTTAGATTCTTGACGATGTGGGTCAGGAGGCAGAGTGGGTCATCCACTAACCACAAGTTCGGCTGTTCAATTGCAGTCTCCCCATTAAAGTGTCTTTGGGCAGAATAATGTACCCCAAATTGAGCCTGACAGCTGTGCTGGCGGTGTGTGTGATAGAGAAAGTGCTGCACATAGATGCACTGTATGAATGGATGTTTGAATGGATGGATGGCAAAACTGTAATGCAAGGCGCTATTTAAATACAGACCATTTCCCGTAGATTTTGCAAAATGTTTACATTTAGTAACACATTTTTAACAACTAATAAATATACTGTGGTATGCACAGCTTCTAATTCCAAAGGGATTCACAAAGCATCTAGCATCCCTATTGGAAATGTTAGTGCCTTCAATTGTCTCCCAGTATGTTGTAGTAAATAGTTCCGTGTTAAGCCCCACTTGGAAACACACTACCATCCCCCAAGCTAGTGAAGGAGTCAAGGGCTAATGGTGGGGGATGAAGGACCAACTCATTGGGAAGACGCCCTTGTCCTCCCTATGTTCTAGTGTCCAGACTTGATAACCATGATAACAGGCCATTCAAAGAAATTGAAAGACGCTGACATGCTTGAGAACCACTGGGAGTGTCCTCTTTTCACACACACACGCACACACACTTTTTGATCTGATACCCTTGTCACTTGCACCACAGCATTTGTTTGTGCCTGAACAAACTTGAATGATTTTACAACACTATGGTTTAAGTTTGGTTAGGTATAGGCATCAAACGATTTGGTTAGGTTTAGGTAAATAGCATTGTTTGGGCTAAAATTACCTTTTTGTTAATGTCAGGGGACTTTCATTGTCATAGCTACAATAATACAAGAATCAAACAGCACTCTCTCATCCTATGTTTTGCTGATACTTCCATTGAACCTAACCTCTAACATTGGTGGACTTAACAATAAATGATCAATTGACTTTTGCTCTCAAAGGTATGGTTCACAGAGAAATGAAAATTCCTCATATACTCACCATTACATTACATGTCATTTAGCTACTTTTTTTATCCAAAGCAACTTCCAATCACTACATTCAACATTTATGAGGGGCCATTCAGCATCTTGCCCAAGGATAATTCAGCATGGGCTGGGATTTGAGTCGCCGACCATCTGGTTGGAGGACAACTGCTCTACTCCCTCAGCCCCAGCTGCCCCCACCACGATGCCGATGGAGGGGTGGGTAAAGTGTCAATGGGATAGTGTCATTGTCATTTTCAATTATCATTGTTAAGCAAAACTTCCAATGTAACATTAACCGACAACACAGTGTTATGCAGATCATATGGAGACTGCATGGTTCCAGTCTGCCACATGATCCTAACTATTTGACTGATCTTATAGAAAAAAAAAACATGTTAATGAAGATTTTAAAAAACAGTATCCTCATTGTGTGATAGTTATGGAAGCCCATTATGACTTAGCATCTCATTATTATGAGATAGTATCTCATTATTATGACTTAGTATCTCATAATTATGACTTAGTATCTCATAATTATGACTTAACATCTCATTATTATGACTTAACATCTCATTATTATGGGAAAGTATCTCATAATTATGACTCAGTATCTCATTATTATGACTTAGTATCTCATTATTCGTATATAATCCGATGTATTTTTTAGTTATTAATCGATGATGACGGATCATGACTATGGATCGTTCCGTCACTTTAACCCTAATGTCCTGACTGTGCGCGACGCGTAACGTCTCGTGTTGTGTGGAGCGGGGGACTGCGTGCACACGGTGTTTAAACATGTGTCTCATGAACTCAAACAAACACAAAGTAAACCGTCAGTCCTGTGCGTGTCCTAATAACTTGTGATCAGTGCTGGTGTTTATTGTAAAGTGTAAAGTGAGCGCAGGTCAGATGGGAAGTGAGGTGGAAACAGACTCCGACACATACAGGACGACCGGACTTTTAATGAGCGTCTGTTCTGATCCTGGAGCAGCGCTGGTTATAATTATGCATCGGCAGCACATCGCGAAGCCAATGAAAGGAGCAGAAAACATGAATCGATTGTGTGGGTAATGGACATAATCTAATCTAGTCTATGGAGTTTGTGTGTGTTTATGATATTGTGTGTGTTTATGATATTCACACACAATTTCAATGTAAAATCCATCCTCATGTAAAACATAGAATAAGACTGAAACAGTTAAAAAGATAGCTCTAAAGACCAACTGTCCTGTTTGTTACCTATCATTTGTTAAGGATAACACCATAAGTCATAATAGCATCATGCCATTGGAGATCAAGGAGGGCAAAGATGTACGTTTAAACAAATTTTGTTGGCACAAGTATCAAGGTCTATGCTTTTAGCTTTTTTGTTTTTGAGCTAAGCAATTGTTATGTAAAGTTAATACTACAAAAGTAACATTTTGGCTGGCATTAGTTAATGTCACTTAAGTTTAAGGTTTAATATCTTAATCCCATTGTGAAGAACATCTATGGCAGAATGACCATTGTAAGATTTTTTGGAACCAATACATAAAGTAAGGGATGTAATCATCTAATATCAAAAGTAGAAGAATTAGCAGTTCTATAATTGCTCAGTGTTCTATTGCTCTGGGGAATGTCAATAATGTGTAATGAAAAGAATGCTATGATACAAATCACTTGCTTATCTGTTTAACTCTCAGGGTTAGTCACTGAATTTCTTGGCTATATCGTCAGACATATCCAGTTACACACCTAAAGCATGGTCATCATCATTTGTGTATACAGTACATTTGCTCTTACACAGTTTAGATACCGAATAATATTTTTTGATGACACATAAAGGCATAAAGGGAAGATAGGAATATGTGTACGAATATTTACACAAAATTAGTTGTGAGCTGTGAATTCACTGGTACTGTGTAGTCATGTTCTTTTATTGTCAAAGTTTTGACAAATGTTGTACTGTACTGGTGCATACTTTTACAGATGCATCTATATGTAGCTATATATATGATACGCCGATGATGCTCTTCTTTGTACTCTTGGCATTTTCAATAAAGAAAGTTAGTTTTATTATTTATAAAAAATTATCAGCTGCTGGTGTGTGTGTGTGTGTGTTTGTCTGCTTGGCTCTCTGTCTCTGTCAGGTGGAATCAGTCACCCCGCGCAAGATAACGACATTGCGCAGCTATATGCGCATTTCACAGAGTATAAAAGTAATAAAATGCCTCACATTGTTGTCACCTATTTAAGACCAGGGTGCTACTGACATTAACATATAGATTTATAACAGCTGATGACTCACATGGGTGGCGAATAACCAGCCCAAAAATGTACTATAGGTCTATGTATTAATTAATAATGAATAATACGATAACAGGATGTCTATATCAGCTTGCCAAGTGCGCTTCCAATCATGAACAGCGCTGTTTACACAATCAGCAACATGGACAGGTCATGTAATACAACTTTGGAAAAGCCTGCAGTGTACATCATTCAGCACCATGGACAGCGGCCTGCGAACGCAGACACCTGAAGTGCGTTTGGAATGGAATTGCTGGTGTGATTTTATTCCTTTTGTTTCATTTAGCAGGAGCGCTGAAACCACATCTAGTCACAATTAGAAATGAATTACATTTAGTTAATAACAAGTAACATCATCCACCATTGTTGACTTTTCTTTAAAAAAAATGTGTTCTTTACATGCTAGCATTGCAAGAATTTCAAAATCAGGTTTGAAAAAGAAGTTGAAAGTTTTTTTCATTCATGTGTTATTGCGTCTCGCTCATCTTCCGACCAACGATTGAGTTTTCCTTCAACCCACCAGGTGACGCAAGGATTCACCTATAGGCTACATCTTCACACATAGCATAGTCTGTTTTACAAAATGGCTTCATCAGCAACATAATAATTATAAAAGTAATGACTAGAATGGAACTCTAACAGATGTAACATTTGGGCATGAACATGCTCAAAATGAAAAATATTAATGTTTTCATAATCTGCACATGCTCTATGCATAGTATTACGCCTGGGCCACACTGCCTATACCTCTCTACCTGTTGCTGCCAGCCCTGTCTTTGAACATGGAGTTTGGATTTGATGATGGCCATCAATAAAAGCATTGTTAACAAATGAGGGATTCCATCCACAGAAATGCAAGATGGCTTTTTAATTTGAAACGGATACAAACAGAGTTACAAAATGATTAATATATTTTTTTCATTTAATTTCTGTGATATATTCTACAGATAGACATTGAAACTGTAGCAAAAATTGACAGTGATCTATTTTTCATGTGCCTGTATTTCAGATGGCATGTACAATAAACAATTCAGGACATATTTGTTTACAATGGTAGGCCTAGCACTGTTTATCATAGCACATACTTCATTCCCCTAGTCCATCAGCAATCATTGGACGGAGTCTTAGATAAAGGTCTGTAATTTCATACACATCATCAGACATTGCCAGGTTGTGTTCAGCCATAAGCTCCATACATAATTGAAACACATCCTCATCACAAGGGTAGTCCTTAAAACAACAGTCCTCGCTGCATATTTCTATTTTCATTTGATCAATTGGCTGCAAGAAATTTTGAGCCCTGTAAAGGTTGTGAACTGCATACATTATGGAGGGGCGACCATTAGGAGCCCGAGGATTGTTTGTTGTTCTTATGCGATGGTCATTCCAGGCAGTTACAACTTCATCAAGCTCCTCCTAAATATTGGACAGAAAAAGAGAAAATATATTTGTTAGGATATAATTCGCGTTGTATGCCCTTGTCTCTCTATAGTTAGGGGAGACAAGGGTTGGTTGTATCAAAGGGATTGATTTTAACAGCACCACTTTCACCAAGAAGGAATGACCTAATAGTCAAGTCATCAATTTAATTCATGACCACTTCTTTCCTGACCTGGAATGTAAAATGTTATATCTGTGTGAAGAAGTATGCAGCCTTTACAACCAAAACATAGATTTTCAGGAAAGACAATAATTTCTTGGATGTGATGTGAAGTTTATATTTTGATTAGTACTGATAATGTTGAAGTTAAAATTGTTTAAGATTAGAGAATAATCACTTGGGTAAAATGTGAAAGTTTTCATCTGTGCTTATTTCAAACCTGCTACAGCTAACTATACAGTACATGGCTGACAGGGGTGGGGATGGATGTAACAATCTAATTAAACCTGAATTGACAACTTCACACATACACAAATTTTTTGTTCACTACATAGATGATGTTCTCTTCTAAATTCTAATCAGCACCACCATAAAAGGCAAATACAAACACAATGGCACTGTGCTTTATTTAGCACATACGTTCCAGAAACAACTTTTTAAAATGTTTTAAAAATATCAACAACAACTCATTTTTTAAGAGTACAGTTCTCAAAGTGACTTAAAAGTCAATGGCGCTATGTTTTTGTTCTTTGCGAACCACATGAAGATGTTGAAGTGTTGCGCAAGTGTTGACACATGCGCAATACACTATATTTTGTGGTGTGATCTCAATTTTTAATTCGACCCTTGTTTTCTTACAACTCACATCAGGGTGTGTTAAATCTTACTTTGGAAGTCAATCAATCAAATTTGATTTGTATAGCCCATATTCACAAATCTCAATTTTTCTCATAGGGCTTTAACAAGGTGTGACATCCTCTGCTCTTAACCCTCAGCAAGAGTAAGGAAAAACTACCCTTTAACAGGGTAAAAAGAACGTAGAAACCTCAGAGAGAGCCACATGTGAGGGATCCCTCTCCCAGGATGGACAGAAGTGCAATAGATGTCACATGTAAAGGAGAACATCAGAAAGATAAGGGTATTTGCAGCATTGATTAGAATAAACACTTTTTAGCATAATGGAAGGTAAATTAATTGAAGTCGGGCAGGTTATAACCGTGGATCACCTTGTATTTTAAATTGATTAATTAGTTCTGTGACATATTTGTAGAAGTCAGAAATATTGTCAAAATACTTATTTGTAGTCAACAAATAAGGGTACTTTGTGTCAAAATTTGAAAGCTCTAATAGAAGAGTGCAGCTAGTTATAGGTGCTTGGACAAAAAGTCTTACAATCGTCCCTGGTCTCCCTTACATCTGTAATCAGTCTATCACTCCTGACCTTCTTCCTTTTCTCACCCATCTTATCAACACTTCCCTGTCAACTGGCTGTTTCCCTAACTCTCTGAAGGAGGCAAGAGTAAATCCTCTCCTGAAGAAACCCACCCTCGACCCTTCTGAAGTAAATAACTACAGACCTGTCTCTCTTCTTCCCTTTCTTTCCAAAACTCTCGAGCGCGCTTTTATCAACTCTCCTCCTATCTTCACCATAATAACCTTCTTGACCATCACCAGTCTGGTTTCAAGACAGGCCACTCAACTGAGACTGCCCTCCTTGCTGTCTCTGAGCAACTTCACACTGCTAGAGCTGCCTCTCTCTCTCCTCTGTCCTTATCCTTCCAGACCTCTCTGCTGCATTTGACACAGTGAACCACCAGATCCTTATTTCCTCCCTTCAGGACCTGGGTGTCTCAGGCTCTCCTCTCTCCCTGCTCTCATCCTACCTCTGTGACCGCACTTACCGGGTAATTTGGAGAGGATCTGTGTCTGAACCTTGTCCTCTCACTACTGGGGTCCCTCAAGCTTCTCTCTGTACACCAACTCTCTCGGCTCTGTCATTCACTCACATGGCTTTTCCTACCATAGCTATGCTGATGACATCCAACTAATCGTGGTGCATCCATGCTGTTTACGATTCCTCCAAAACCACTAAAATTTCACGATTTGTGAATCCACGTCTAAAGTAGTCTTCAATGATGGTATCCATTTGGATCTGCCAATCTTTGTCTCATCCTCTTGCTTCTGTTGCTTTGGCGCATATGAGGACACAACACATAGGCCTATGCAACATTTCTCATTATTATGACATAGTAAGTCATAATTATGAGATACTAAGTTTTATCAGTTTTAGTGAAGAGGGACAGAGACAAGCATACACACACACACACACACACACACACACACACACACACACACACACACACACACACACACACACAGAACCGCACACTCCCGCAGACAGATCCTGCAGTCAATATTTCATAATAATGAGGTACTAAGCCATAATTATGAGATACTAAGTCATAATAATGAGATACTTTCTCATAATAATGAGATAGTAAGTCATAATTATGAGATACTAAGTCATAATAATGAGATACTTTTGCATAATAATGAGATATAAGTCATAATTATGACTTAGTATCTCATAATTATGAGATACAATTTTTTTTCACAGTGGTGGAAATGGGCTTCCATAGATAGTAAATAAATTATTTTTATAAACAATTGCTCTCATTGTTTGGCTGAGTAACAGATTGAACCATTATGTGATACATTAAAAGTAATTGAAGCATTTGAAGGACTCTCTTCATGAACTATTAATTGCAATATCATTAATATAATTTGATATTAACATTAATTATGTGCTGATGTCTTTTTTATACTTTTTTACAAACACCTTACCCATCAATAATACAATATAATCTCAATGTAATAAAAATGTTCCCCAAAGTCATACAATAATATTATTGATGAATCGACCTTTAGATCATATGAACTTTATTAGACGATGCATGATGGAAATGACAATTAATTTATTTAATGTTTTGATTTTAAGTAGTATTTTATTTTGAAATGTTGGGGCCGGATATGTTACAATGTATGCTGTGGGACTTGACGTAGTTAAATAATAAAACGCGGTGCAGCGAAAATTGCTAATGATGTAGCTGGATCCGTCTCACAACTGGAGCACCCAGAACCGAGTGTCTCGAACGTTCACTCAGCTCTCCTTGTGCAACAAAAGAAAGTCGCCTATAACTCGACGGAAATTGAATAAAGCAACGTGGTGATACAGCAAAGACTAACGAGGAATTGTTTCATTTACCATATTTTTCAATGACTATCCCAACCGGGGACTAAGGAAGCGGATTCTCCCACAAATAACAGGAGTATAGGAAGAGCATTTTTTCCTACAAAATGTGGAATGTAGTTTATGGTCGATAGGTAAGTCGACGCTTGTTTTAAAGTTGGTCACCACAGCGACTCGACGGTAAGAGCTGACACAAAGCGCCACAGACGGGGTGAAAGACATGGAGTCCCTGCTTCTGTGCTGTGAACCGGACAGGCCTGCCAGGGCCTACCGGGACTCCAACCTGTTGACTGACCGGGTCCTGCGTGCGCTCCTTCGGGCTGAAGACAAGCACCTCCCAGCTCCCAACTATTTCAAGTGCGTCCAGAGAGAAATAGCTCCATACATGAGGAGGATAGTGGCTATCTGGGTGTTGGAGGTGAGTTAAATCCAATACATGGCTTTATGTCAGTATTTTACTGTAAGTATATGGAACTAACTGGAGTCCGTCACCTTTTGTTTTTCGTTTAATCTTTTCATTTCATTATATGAAACTGAGTAAGACAGCAACTTTTCAGCATCAGTCATTGACTTAAATCAGTAAATATCAAAATTGTTTTCTTCTAATGTCTACCATCCAACAGGATAATGCTCCATGTCACAAAGTAAAAGGTGTAACTTGTGTGACCTCCTCAGTCCCCAGATGTGAATCCAATTTTAGATGTGGTAGAGCAGCAGATTGGCAGCATGAATGTTCATAAGTGATCTACAGTCATGTCAACATGGAGCAGAATGGAGGAGAATCTCAGAGGATATTTTATGGAATCAATACAATATAAAACCAAGGCTGTGCTAAGAGCAAAGGGAGGTTCAAGTCAGTGACAGTGTGGTGCTTGTTGAGTGTATGTACCACCACAGCATGTTTGTGGCAGAGATGCACAGAGCTGATTATTTTTCTTTCTCAATTCTGATACCTCAACTCTATTCTCCAAATTTTAAGTCTGTATCCCTCACTGATACTCCAAACACAGTTGAACAAACAATATTTAAATGCAGAATTGGTGTCTTGTTTGTCTATTCAGGTGTGTGAGGAGCAAAGATGTGAGGAGGAAGTTTTCCCGCTGGCTATAAACTACATAGACCGCTTCCTGTCAGTGGAACCCACCAAGAAGAACCACCTTCAGTTATTGGGAGCTGCCTGTATGTTTCTGGCATCCAAACTGAAGGAGACAATCCCACTCACTGCTGATAAACTCTGCATCTACACAGACAACTCTATAACACCTACTCAGCTGCTGGTAGGTCATTCAGGGTTAATCATCACATTTCATTATCCTAGCAATTATACTGTAATTTCACTTCCTGTTTGTGTTAACCTTTAATCCCTGTTTGATAATAGTTGAACTTCTCTCTCTGTCCGTCTCTCCTCATCCACTCACAGAAAATGGAGCTACTGGTTTTGAATAAACTCAAATGGGACCTGGCTTCAGTAACCCCTCTTGACTTCATCGACCACTTCCTGTCCCAGCTGCCTGTCAGGAGAGAGAGCAGGACCATACTCAGGAAGCACGCTCAGACCTTTGCAGAGCTGTGTGCCACAGGTATACCTGGGATTAAAATTAATATAGGCTGTCTTTTCAAAGACAGTCCCACAGAGGCACTCGTAAGACCATACTTTCTTGTTGGGCTGTAAACTGCACATTATAGCAGTCTGAGTGGTGGGTGACCATACATCAGATAGGAGGAATAATTAGATAATTTGTTGTGTAATCTTTTTGATTGACAAATAAAGTTTTAGACAGAAATTAGAAGTAAATGGTCTGTATTTATATAGTGCTTTTCTATTTTGGATGACCACTCAAAGCGATTTACAGTACAGTTTTACATTCACCCATTCCCACAAACATCTGCATCTATGTGCAACACTTTTCTCTATGAAATTTGGGGCACAGTATCTTACCCAAGGAATTCTGAATGAGGAAGTCTTGGATCAAACCGCCGGCCTTCTGGTTTGAGGATGGCCGCTCTAACCCCCGTGCCACAGCCGCACCAAGGACTTGGAGTAGAGAAATGCTGTAATGACACAGAAAAACAGATAATTTGATCTGAGCTGAGGACCAGACAAGTTATAATGGGATAGTTCACTGAAAAATTAAAATACACTTGTTATCTACTCACCACTATGCCAATAGAGTGTTTGTGCATGTTTTCTATGCTACTAGTTTCTAGTATATATTTAGAATAACACACACACACACACAATAACTGGTGACAAGGACTTTGTTTCAGTGTAACTACAATTCCCTCCTTTTACATTTGAGGGAGGGCTGTCTGTATCATGTATTGATAAAGATCCATCAGCAAACAACAAACTAGTAGAATTAATAGATATAAGATGAGGAGCCTAGAATCAAAATCATGAAGGTGCTGTTTAAGGCAGAAACTTCCAATAAAACACATTTAGATGGTGTTTGTTCTACTACCCTCTGTCTGTTTGTATAGATTTCTCCTAAATTCACCAAACAAACTAATCTGCTTATTTAAACATACTATTTCTTGACATAAGTCATTAACTGGGGAAGTCCTTGGTGATATGTTTTAGATTATATTCACCTGCAGTGCTAATTGGCAAATGTATGCTAATTACTGTATTTTAATGAGTTAACGCCTAATTTGCATATCAATGTGGCATTGTGATGACATTATTAGATACAACTTAATACATTAGCTAGTAGTTCATGCGTGTAAATTAGCAAGACACAAATTAACCATATTTGTTTTCGTCTTTTGGCTAATGAGCTGTAAACTCGAGGCACACATAGCTTAGTCCTTCACCTTCACACAAGAGAAGAAAAACCACCACAACTGGAACAGGAGCTGGGAGGTGCTGCCTGCCTGTCTGACATGACTGTGCTCACTATAGGTGTGCACGTTTACTAGCCTCACGATTCGATTAGGATTCAGCAGTCAACAATTCGAATGCACAATGTGCATTATGTTCGGTCTCTGCATCGATGCATAGTCGTCCACGTCGCAATGCATCTACGAATCGAGAAAATGTCCACAGCTCCAGTGCTCACCACTTGCAGGAGATGTGGAGGGTAGAGAGGGGATCGTAACTCGGCAAAGTCTAATCTCCTGACCTGATATTTTGGTTATTATTACATTTACAATATATTTGTTTCACAGGGAAGCTGTGCGCAAACAGGAATAATATATATATATTTTTTTTTTAAACAGCACCCTAGAAAAAGGGCATGGGCTCAAGCCCCCTTTGATGTCTATGTGTGCACGTGCAAGGTGGTGAGTTGATAATGACTGGATTTTCTTTTTTCGGCTAACTATCAAAAGGCTGCTGATGAGGCTGCTAATCTTATATGGCTCCAAATCAACACAGAATCAACTTAAACATTAAAAAGTAATTGAAGGAAGCTTTACAGTGATTTGTTCCCTTCTGAACTTGTGCTGCCACTGTTCTGCAAAAAATGTCCTACCTATGAGAGTGTGGAAATGAAGCCTCTTATTGCTCACCTTTGTCACCAGTGTTAGTCCAGAGTATCGGTCCAATATAATACACAGATGTCTGGAATTTAAGTTGAACCAGGCACAATTTTGGCGTATGTTGGCCAATCAAATTCATGCCATTGTACATTCCTGGCACATTATTTTTTAATGGGAACATCTTTTGTCTAATGTCTACCTCATGATTGTGAGGCTAACAGATATGGTTGCAACTGTGATGATTTTTCCAGGATTTAAATTCCAATTCACGATTTAAAAAAGGGGACTATTTTAACACTCAGCTAATTTTAGTCTTACTCCTTGTTCAAACATCTTTCACTATGGAGGTTTGAATACTGAATGTTTTTGCTTCTTATTTGGTTTAATCATCAGCTGTATACAATGTGCCACATTAACCGTGAGTTGTATTATGTTGCTCTGCAGATAATAAATTCATAGCCAGCCCTCCATCCATGGTAGCAGCAGGCAGCATGGTGGCAGCAGTGGAGGGCTTACAGATGAAAATGGTGGGAAATGCCTTGATGTCACACAAACTGACAGAGCAACTTGCACAGACCATTAGGAGTGACCCAGTAGGTACATCTGTCTCTGACATGAAGAGTACACATTACATTCACTCTCACTGAACAATTTCCTCAATAACCTTCACTGTCTCTCTTCAGGACTGCCTTCGAGCATGTCAGGAACAAATTGAGTCGCTGCTGCAGACCAGTCTCAGACAAGCACAACAGCAACACTCTGTTACTGTGGAAACTAAGAACATTGGCGAGAGGCAGGACCTCTCAACTACACCCACAGATGTCCGTGACATAAACATCTGACTGAGATGAGAAACAGGTTGAACTGTTGAGGTAGATTGTCATTGTACAGCAAACTGTAGGAGCAGCTCCATGTGTGCAGGGATCACATGGAAATAAAATGGTCTCTAGCATCCTGTAAATAAACGTGTATTAGCCTATTCTGAATCATGTTGCTTCACATTAAGCATTTATCATGACCTATACTGTGTTATATAGTCATTGTGAATTTTGTCTCTACTGCAGCCATCTACTAGCCAACTTAAGGGAAAGTAAAAAAAAAGAAAGATATTCTTAAGTTTGAAGTAAAGGAGAAGGAACTGTATATGTATCTGTAATTTTAGCTATAGACGTTTATTAGCAGACAGTTGACCTCCACAGCCAAAGGTGTGACCTGTAATGCAAAAAAATTACATTCACATAGCATGTTATATAGCTCTGTTTTGTTGAGGTTCCTGAACTGGGAAACAAGAAAAGCTCAACTAGTTGTGCAGTATTGAGCTAATAAACTATAGCTGTGGAGATTTTATACAATGAGATCATTTCAGTACAAAATGAAATGTGTTATAAACTGCCTAACTGAAATCACTTTTGTAATGTGATGCAGTATAGTGCAAAGCTGATTCCACTAGAGGGAGGGCAGATGAGTGGTATTGACAAGCGACCAAATTTAATTTTAGTTAAGAAATATCAGTGTCACATTTCCAGTAGTTATGGGAGATTGTATTGGTTTTCCATGGTTGTACTGTAAAAAAAACATATTTCTCTCCCCAATCTCAACATGTGTTGTCACTTCAGTCCTCTGAATAATGTTCGAAGCGTCTGCATGTATAGTACATTGTTTGTCAGTCTCATTGGATGAAAAGAACTTGAACTCTTTATTTCCTTACAGCCACGCATTTAGCAAGTCTGTCTGCTGTCCTGGAAAAAGGTGCGAAGCAGTACTAGTTTTGTAAAATAAAGACCTCAGGTGTTATTTAGTTTCTGATATGTATTATTACATATCACAGGAACATTGCAAATAAAAGTTCTACTAAAAAAGTAAAGACTGGGTTTGTCTCGTTTCAGAATCAGAATTCTTTTAATTACCAAGTATATTTACACATACAGGAAATTGCCTTGGTGTGGTTGGTGCATTGGACATAAAAACAACAATCGGACATAAAACAATATATACAGTAAGAACAATAAGTTATGAGCAAGTGCGGTGCTAAGGTGCAGTGATTGGTTTTTGGGATAGTGCCAATAATATATAAATTATGTGCAGGGGGGCAGAGTCAGTGTGATGCAGGGTGCTTGTTTGTGAGCCCCACTGCCATGGGGAAAAAACTGTTTTTTGGTCTTGATAGCCTGGAACCTTTTTCTGGATGGGAGTCTCTGAAAGAGGTGGTGACCGGGATGGGAAGGATCAGCAATGATCTTGCCTGCTCTCTTACTGGTCCTGGAGTGGAACAGGTCTAGGAGAGCCGG
The DNA here is from genome assembly GCA_026259375.1 of Verasper variegatus. Lineage (NCBI taxonomy): Eukaryota > Metazoa > Chordata > Actinopteri > Pleuronectiformes > Pleuronectidae > Verasper > Verasper variegatus. The sequence goes on from CM048042.1 coordinate 158,372, forward strand.
CAGGTCGCAGCCGATGTCCTTCTCAGCTGACTGAATGATCCACTGCCCTTGTCCTTGGCAGTGGAGGCAGCGAACCAGACAGTAATTGATGAGGTGAGGATGGACTCGATGGCCGTGTAGAACTCGACCATCACTTTCTGCGGCATGTTGAATTTCTTCTGTTGCCGCAGGAAGAACATCCTCTGCTGGGCCTTCTTGATGGTGGAGGTGATGTTCTCCATCCACCTCAGGTCCCCAGGAATCTGAAAGACTCCACTGTTTTAACTGGGGAGTCACACATGGTGAGGGGGGCGGTTTGGACTGGGCTCCTCCTGAAGTCTGTTACCATCTCTACAGTTTTCAAAGCGTTCTGCTCCAGGAAGTTCTGGCTGCACCAGGAAACCAGGCTGTCAACTTCCTCTCTGTAGGCAGCCTCGTCCCCATTGGAGATTAATCCAATTAGGGTTGTGTCATCTGCAAACTTCAGGAGTTTGACAGAGAGGTGGCTGGAGGTGCAGTTGTTGGTGTAGAGGGAGAAGAGTAGAGGTGAGAACACACAACCTTGTGGGGCTCCAGTGCTGATGGTCCGGGGCTCAGAGACAAGCGTGCCCAGCTTCATGCGCTGCTTCCTGTCTGTCAGGAAGTCAGAGATCCACCTGCAGGTGGGCTCAGGCACGCTCAGCTGTGTCAACTTGTCTTGGAGAAGAGCTGGGGTGATAGTGTTGAATGCAGAGCTGAAGTCCACAAACAGAATCCTGGCGTGGGTGCAGGGGGAGTCAAGGTGCTGGAGGATGAAGTGGAGTCCCATGTTGACTGCGTCGTCTACAGACCTGTTGGCTCTGTAGGCAAACTGCAGTGGGTCAAGGAGGTGGTTGGTTATGGCCTTGAGGTGGGTCAGCACGAGGCGCTCAAAGGTCTTCATTACTACAGAGGTCAGGGCGACTGGTCTGTAGTCATTAAGGTCTGTGATCCTCTGCTTTTTGGGAACGGGGATGATGGTGGATGTTTTGAAGCAGCGTGATAGCTGCGGAGGGGTTTGGGAATGTGGGGTAGGGTTAGGACTGGTCCATTGTCTGTCGAATCTGCAGTAGTTTCAGCTGTTCTATTAACATTACCATAAATGGGCAACTACATTTTTGTGCCTACATAGTGCTATGACATTTTTTCTTTTGTTTTGTTAAATGGTATTAACTGACACAAGCTTGCACAAGTTGCTTCATGTGTTTGTCTCAGATCAGAGTACAATGATGAATTAAAGGACAACTGTCTGAGAAACTACTTGTACCTGTGATATTTAGTGCTAATTATAATAATACTGTAAGTATATGCAACTAACTGGAGTCCATCACCTTTTGTTTTTCGTTTAATCTTTTCTGTCAGCTGTGACTATTATGGTATATTTGCATAAATATGTGTTCAGGACGGGACCTTTATCACACATAAGAAGTTAGACAGTGATTGGAGCAAAAACATGGAAGTTACAGCTACTTGAAGCTGCAATGACGAGGCATAGAATTTCACCGCCATGCCATGGACACGCCCCCTGATGAAAACTCACAAGTTTTGTTGTATGGCATCATCAACTCCTTTAGGCTCTCCTGACCAAATTTCACATGCATCGTTAATGAGCTACCCACAGGACACCAAAATGTAAAACATGACATTTCCTGTTACAGGTAGGGGGCGCTATTACTTTTATCAAATATTATATAAGCACTTAACAATATAACAATATAATACAATATAAGCACTTAATTTTCCCAGAGAATTATTGAAATTCGCCACTATGCCACAGCCATGCCCCTGATGAAAACTTACTTAAAATATAACTTTTAATTGGAAATTACCAAACATGACAAAAACCAAATGGGAAATTGATTGGGGTAGGATTTTGTAGCATGTAGGATTTTGTAGCATGTAGGATTTTGTAGCATGTGTGAAAATGCCAAAAATCATTCCAAATTTGCATGTTCAATCCAAAATGGTTGACTCTCTGTTGGGTGTGGCCAAGGGTAGCAAGAGGATTTTTTTGTTTGTCTTGGTATTATCCAGATGTGTGCCAAAATTAATTTCTCTAGGTGAAAATAAATGAATAGGAGGACCTATATTGAAAATTTGTGGGGGCACTTTTGAGCCATTTTTGGACACGTTCCCAAGAACATTAAAATACATCAAATTTCACCAGACCTGATGTGCCTGTGAAATTTGGTGAGTTTTCAAGCATGTGAAGTGATGTTTCAACCACTTCCTGTTTTTTGGCGTGTATTCCTCAGTTTACTAAATCTTACCTTTTCAATGGAATAAGAGCCAAGGACAAAAGTCTGATTTGTTCCATTCTGTTACAGCTATAGGTCTTGATGCGCTTTAATGGGGCGGCTTTTAAGGGGTTAGAGCAGTCGTCCTCTAAGCAAATTGCCCCTCTTAGAAAAACTGAATGTGAAAAAGTGCTTTGAGTGACTAGAAAAGCGCTATATACATACAGACCATATAATGCAGAAAATGTCCTCTCCAGAACAGCAGATCATCAAATCATCGTCTGTCAAAAATATAAGCACAGTATAGTACAATCAGATCTGATGTAAAGCACTTTAAGTGGTCATCAAGACTAGAAAAGCTCTATATAAATACAGTCCATATAACGCAGAAAATGTCCTCTCCAGGACAGCAGATAATCAAATCATCGTCTGTCAAAAAAGAAAGCACAGTATAGTCCAATCAGATCTGTTGAGAAATGTTGCTGACATCTGGGCAACTTTATTGCAGTCAATTAAGCCAAGAAAATCCAAGGAAATAGTTCCTACTTTGAATATCTGCAATTCTGCTTCACGACACCAGATTTTACCACCAGATGGCAAGGTCTTGAAGTGGGCATCATGGCTGGCTGCACTATCTCCCCACTAGTGTTCACCATGGTGATGGAGGTGATTATTAGAGCATCATAATGGTTAGAAGGTGGCAGTCAGGGGTTCGATTGACACTAATTAGAGCCTACATGGACGACATGACAACCGTGACCACAACAGCAGCATGCACCAGAAGGTTGCTTGGGAAACTTGAAGAAAACATCACATGGGCCAGAATGAGGATCAATCCATCAAAATCAAGAAGCACCTCAATAAGCAAAGGTAAGAGATCAGACTATAGTCACAAGTCACAATTTGTCTCATAGGGCTTTGGTTCTATGTTAGTGTAGAACCCATTCCAACAGTGTATGAGAAAATCCTTGGACAGTGCTATGATGCAAGCCTCAAAGACTGCAAGTAGGTCCAGCAACTGAAGCAGGAAGTCAACAGTGGCCTCAACAAAATCAATCAACCCATGCACCCTGGAAACCCTGGGGCCTCATTTATAACAGTTGCTAATGCACACAGGGACTGAAACTTGCGAACGCCACTTCTCGTGCAAACGTAATTTATAAAAACAAACTTGATGGGAGAAGGTGTGCACTTCTACGCTAACTCTGTCCCATGCATACAAACATTTTGGAGACCCGGAAATTACGATACAGACGTGAGGAGGTGAAATGAAGCAGATTATTGATCCACTTCATCATTAACATTAAAACCAACAGCGTTATTTGTGCCAGTGTGACAAAACTGTTCCATAAGAACCTTCAATTGAAAAAGATATAAAACAACTTACAGCAAATTACTTTCAGATACCATTAAACAGCAGAGTTGAGTCATTAACAGTTTTTAATAATATCTTGTGTGTGTATCATCAAGGACAAGTGTGTGTTAAATCGATGCAGTGAATGTGACTTAGCCATAAGGCGCACAGAGTGTACTGGAGATCAGCTGGAAAGACCTGTAGGGAATGGAAGCAAGCAGGATTAGTTTCCTGCTAAGAGCAACCTCAAAAAACCTACAGCAGTGGCTGAACGAAGATCCATCCTACCCTCTTTGCTCAACTCTAGCTACCCTCAGGCACACCCTCTGGTTGTAAAATAAGTATCTCCCAAGGTATACATGGAGACACAACTAGGTCCTGAAATGTCTTGCAGCAACAATCAACAATCAAAGGACAACATTTGTACTTGAGGTGGAACAGGAAGATATGTACATAATATCTGTTGGTGGCCACTAACATAGAAATCAACTGGTGGTAGGTATTAATTAGTGCAGCAGAATGTACAAGGGATAATCTCCATTTTTCCTATGGTCAAAAATGGGAAATCATTTTGTTTTTAAAAGGCATAGAGGTAATGATGTCTGATAATGATGTCTGATCTACTGAGCGGGCCACCTGGCTTTCATGGTACTGCCATACAAGCCAGTAGCCAGTCAGATTTACCGTTAGCCTGTATCATTGATTACAAGGCCAAAACACTTGATGACACTAAGGTGCAAAGGTAAATTATTTACTTAGTTAGTTACTTACACCTGCTAACATCTACTGGTAGTTGGTAACCTAAATTGTGCAAAAGACCTTCAAACGTACAAGGGATATTCAACATTTTGTCCTACATTTAAAAAGAATTAAAGAAAGCACTGATTTTATCTACCTGAGATACTGAATCAGGGATGGAGGAGGAGGGCTTCAGTGAAATTTACCCTGAGAATCTTGCATGTCTGTTGGAAGCTCTTACCTGAGCTGATCCTACAGACATCCTGTAGTTTAAGCAGGCAGCTGTCATGTTGCTGGGGAAATACTGAACAATATAACACTAAATTTGTCATAAAATTTCAGCATATGAATTATCAGTCAATCAAATTTGTCTCATAGGGCTTTAAGAAGTTGTGACATCCTCTGCCCTTAAACCTCAACAAGAGTCAGGAAAAACTACTAAAAAACCCTTTTAACAGGGTGAAAAGAACGTAGAAACCTCAGAGAGCGCCACATGTGAGGGATCCCTCTCCCAGGACGGACAGAAGTGCAATAGATGTAAAGTGTAATGGAGAACATCAGAAAGATTAGGGTATTAGAATAATCACTTTGTAGCATAATGGAAGGTCAATGAATTGATGGATTATTGTCAGTAATGGTAGTATCTGAGGAGAAATATTGTACATCAAGCAGTCTTGTTGTAATCATAGTCTATGGTCAGCAGCCACCACGATCATGATCCACCATCACGATTGGATGCCACTATAGTCCACAGTCATTGTCCACTGCTGCCATCAGAATCCACCATCAGCTGCCACCTCAATCGTTGTCCACCACCACCATCAGAGGCCAACGCGATACAGGATCCGCCATTATTATCACGATCAGCCAGCACGATACAGAATCCGCCATATAGGATCCACCATTACGATCACGATCTCTGATACGCGATCCACCATCATAATCCACGACAGGGTTGCAGCCGCAGCCCTGGATCTGCGGACGAAATGGCAAAAGGACTCCGGGGAAGAAGTCAAGTCAGTAACATGGATTGATGAGATATTAATTTCTTTGACGTGATAAGGAGGGAGAAGAGGAAGGAGAAAACTATAAGCTATCTATCTATAAGCTTTATCGTAAAGGAAAGTTTTAAGCCTACTCTTAAACGTACAGATGGTGTCTGCCTCCCGAACGGAAAGTGGGAGATGATTCCATAGGAGAGGAGCTTGATAGCTGAAAGCTCTGGCTAGTGCAGTGCTCTAGTGGGTTGATATGGTACTATCAACTCTTTAAGGAGAATTTTAAATTCTATTCTAGATTTAACCGGAAGCCAGTGTAGTGAAGCTAATACAGGAGAAATGTTGTCTCTTTTCCTGGTTGTTGTCAGGACACGTGCTGCAGAGTTTTTAACGACTTACTGCTGGAGCCTGGTAATAAGGAACTACAATAATCAAGTCTGGATGTAACAAAAGGCGTGGACGAGTTTTTCTGCATCTTTTATAGAAAGGACATGTCTGATTTTTGAGATATTACACTGGTGAAACAAGGCGGTCCTCGAAATTAGTTTTAAGTGAGAATTATAGGACAAATCTGGATCGAAGATCACTCCCATCACTCCTGACTGTTTCATTGGAAGCAAGGGCAATGTCGTCTGGCGCAGCTATATCATTAGATAATGTGTCTCTAAGGTGTTTAGGACCAAGTAGAACCTCTGTTTTATCTGAGTTTAATAAGAGAAAATTGCTTTCCTCTCTCCCTGCTCTCATCCTACCTCTGTGACCACACTTATCGGGTAACTTGGAGAGGATCTGTGTCTGAACCTTGTCCTCTCACTACTGGGGTCCCTCAAGGTTCCGTCCTGGGTCCCCTCCTCTTTTCTCTGTACACCAACTCTCTCGGCTCTGTCATTCACTCACATGGCTTTTCCTACCACAGCTATGCAGATGACACCCAACTAATCCTCTCTTTTCCCCAATCTGAAACACAGGTAGCAGCACAAATCTCTGCCTGTCTGACTGACCTTTCTCAGTGGATGTCTGCACACCACCTGAAAATTAACCTTGATAAGACTGAACTACTTTTCCTTCCAGGGAAAGACTCTCCCACCCATGACCTGACTATTAACTTTGATAACTCTGTGTTAACCCTCACTCAGACTGCTAGGAACCTGGGTGTGACACTCGACAGCCAACTCTCCCTTACTGCCAACATTACTGTGACGACCCCGTCCACCCTCACCTGGACACTAGGTGTCCCTGTTCTCTTTTCTCCTGAGCTGTAGGTGGAGGTGACGTTAGTCGTAATCAGTGCACACCTCGGCCAGGTGTGCTCTGCCCTTTAAAAGGCTTCGCCACGTTCATGCTCTCTCTCGCACTCTCGGTGGGACGAGGTTGGCCCTTCCTGACTCCTGACTGCAGCATTCTTTTCTGTTTTGTTCGTGGACACACGTTGTGTTGATTATAGTTTAATTTGTTGATAAACATCTGAAAGAGAAACAGTCCACTCGTGTCATCTCCCTCCTTGTCACAATCTTTGAGCCGGGCTGTGACATTACTGTAACAACACTTTCCTGTAGATTCATGCTGTACAATATCAGGAGAATACGCCCCATTCTCACTCAGATGCGGTGCAGGTTCTGGTCTAGGCCCTAGCCATCTCACGCCTAGACTATTGTAACTCCCTCCTGGCAGGTCTACCTGCTAGTGCCATCTGACCTCTGCAGCTCATTCAGAATGCAGCAGCTCGACTGTTTTTTAACCAACCTAAATTCACACACTACTCCGCTCCCTTCACTGGTTACCAGTGGCTGCCCGCATCCACTTCAAAACATTAATACTTGCGTACCGTGCTGCCAACGGATCGGGTCCAGTCTATATCCAGGACATGGTCAAACCTTACACCCCAGCCCATTCATCGGCCAATCGGCTTGTTGCTCCCTCACTGCGAGCCAAACACTCATCAAAATCACGACTGTTTGCTGTCCTGGCTCCTAAATGGTGGAATGAGCTCCCCATGAACATCCAGACAGCAGAAAGTTTACACATCTTCCGCCGCAAACTAAAAACACACCTCTTCTGACTATACCTTGAATAACATTTTTAAACTACCAATTTAGTAGCACTTTGGTAGTTTGGTAGTATTAGTTTTAATCTTCGAGGAGTCAAGATGACACTCACAGAAATTGAGGTTTATCCGATGAAAGCTCTAGGAGGAGTTCATTAAAACGACCAAAATGGCCACTAAATCCAAAATGGCCGATTTCCTGTTAAACAAATCGGTGCCTGGTATTTTTTTGCATCCAGTCGTTATAAGTGTGTACTGAATTCGTGAAGATTGGTTAAACCAGACGGAATTGCTGCATTTTAGGGGGCGCTGTTGAGCCATTTTGCCAAGTTAAAATTTTTCACCAGGCCTGATGCGCCCGCAACGTTTGGTGAGTATTCAAATATCTTCAAGCGATTCATTTGCCTGAATCATCGAACGAAAATCGATAGGAACGTGTCTAGCCAAATTTGATACTGCACTCCCTAAACAAGATACGCATTTCACAGACCGACAGTCTAACTGACTGAAAACTTCAGCATTTTCAAGCCCCTTACACAGAGTTTAAATAAAATGCTGCTGCCCCCATTCTATTGAGTCTAAATTAGACTTTTGTAAACAATAACACGGATACCCAAATTATTTTCTGATCAATTAACACCAGTGAGGACAAAGCACCTACTGTCAGTAACTATTAAAACTTTCTTAAGTTTAGGTTATGGTAGGTTAAGACCTCAAGTTAAAGAGGGAGGATGACAATGGGAATTGCAGGTGGAAGTTAATTTTTCTAAGCCATGGTTTCAGCAGTACAAACAATCATAGCGCAAAATAAATAATAATGAACTAAAAACCAATCTCCTAAACAACATTAAATACTTAAATAAAATGAAGACTAATAAGTAACTCAAATGAGCACATTAATCAAAGATATTGCAGATAAATAATGATAAAACATTCTAACATTCTATTGATGCATGACAGGCAGCTTCAATGGCAGTGAGTCAAAGGGTCTGCACAGGTGTGTGGAGACCTTATATACAGTAGATTGCTGAAATACACCTGTACAGAGTTTCCTTTCTTGGTCTGGGAGTACAGTTTGTGTCCACCAGGAACCGCCATTTAGATGGTTAAAGAGAATTCACAACAGTAAAAGTTCCACCTCATTGTTGCTGCAAGAAAATAAATCCCTAATTTTAGTTTTCACCTATTGTTGTTCCTCGTTTGTAGTTTTTTCCATGACAAAACAACCAAATGCAGAGTAGACAATCTGCTTCCTCTTTACACCACATGACCAGTGCAGTCACTGATTGTGTCTGAGCTAAAACTCTAGTCAAGTGTCTAGTTTAGGATGTAGCCTCTATCTAAGCCATATCATGAAATCTTAACAGCCTTTAGGAGCATCCAATTATCTTCAAGTCTACCTTCAAAACAATCAATCACACAGCTATTTTCCAAATAACCGGCCTGCCTGAAAATGTAGAGAGCAGATAAATCAAACAATTCATTAAACCTTATTTGTATGGCACCTTTCATACAGGTTTTTACAGTTCAAAATGATTCACAATTGACTGATGAACTCAAGTTAGGACAGATAATTAAAAATGCTTAAAATGGAAATTATTCAAAAACAGATTTTAAAAAATAAAACAAGACAATAGAAGTAAACTGTAAATTAAAAGGATGATAAAATAATATAATACTAATGATAATAACAGACAGGTTATAACTTAGATGCAAAAAAGGGAATAAACCATAAATATTTTTAAGGTTACATTTATTTATGGCAGGTCCTCCGGCAGACAGTTCCAGTGGTTTTGAGCATAGAGTTAAATGGTTGTTTTAGTTGTGCTCTTTGGAACAGCTAACAAACTCATATCAGAGGTCCTAAGGAGCTGTACTGGATAAATTATACAAGACATGTAAGCTGGCATGGCCGGTGCCAGGAAGTTTTCTCTGCCCGTACAATGGGTAGGCTAGACCAAGACTTTGAGGGGCTAAGAAAATAGTAATTTTCAGAGTTACTTCAAAAGGAAGCTCTGGTTTTTCCATATAAAAGCACATATGGCACACAAAACATTCAATGCATATATAGTTTTATTGAAAACTAAAATAAGGACTTTGGAACAGCTTTAAATGTGTTCTCTTTTTCTGGTCAGTACTTTCAGAGTTCTGAATCAGCTGTAGATAAGAAATCCTTTATTAGTCCCGCAATGGGGAAATTTGCAATGTTACAGCAGCCGAAGACAAAACATAAGTAGCATGCAGTACTTGGGATAAGGAAAATAAAGAAATAGAAATATACAACAATATATAGAAAAAATATATAAATGTGATTAAACCAGCACAGGGTTAAGAAATATATCATGTGTCAGAATATGTACAGTAAATGGATTGCACATAACAGTTTATATTGCACAGACATTTTTACAAATGAGTATAGTATAGTTAATATTGCACAGTTGAGAATATTAAATATTAGACAGTCCAAATGTGGCTGAGTGTGGCAAAGTTTCTTGCTACCCAGGGTCCCCCAACACAATCAGTCCTCCTCTGTGGCAGCGCTCCATGCTGCCTTTTAAACTGGAGGGTATTAAGCTAACAGCCATCAGCTGCACTGATTACCCCCCTGATACAGCTGGAGGTGCTCTCTGAGCCACTGATTTGTAACTTTTGGTGCAGACCAGATTTTAAAGCTTTACAGGAGTCAAGCCTGCTTGAAATTAAAGCATGCATAATTTTTTCTACCTCACTCAGAGAGAGTGATGTTGTTTGATGATTGACCCTGTTACCACCACAATATCTGTACGTGACAGTTAAGATTGCTTGTTCACATTTAATAATACAGATACCACTACTATAGTGCACTGTATTACTAACTAGAATAAATACACATCTTGATATGAAAGAAGAGGGGGCATACCACATAAAGTCTAGACCCTGTACACATGGAGTCTCAATTGGTCTTTATATTTGAATTCAGTTCGATACCACTCAAACCTACACACTATAATATATCTATATCAACAGAGAGGGAGACTAACATGTCCAATCCTACACTGGATAGTTCACAGATATGATAGGGAAGGTGCCTCTGAAGCCACAATGTTGTTTTACAACCAAAACATTTTTGTCAATCTACCATTTAGCCTATGATATCTTTTCATTTTGATAAGAATGTAATATATATTGGACTGTAGGCAAACAGAGAAAATCCTGGTTGACTCAATTCGCACCTACTCTTTAATATATCGATTGGTGGCCATAAAAAATATTTAGAATTTAGTTTCTTGGCCATCCCCATGAAGAGCCTTGGTAGTTAGTACCACTATTCCTCCAGTATGATGCTCTTCGATTCTGTAAATAAAAAAATAATACAGAGGATTTCACTACTACTGACTTTCCTCTTGCTTTGCCCTGTTGTCTCCCCAGGCTTCTTTGAACATCCAGGACAATGTGGTTTGCATGCTCAGTGTGATGTCATCACTCAGTAATACAGACAGTGGGATGCTTCTGGACTGAGAGGGCAACTTAATCCACAGGTAGTAGTTATGAAAACCCCACCAGGCCAAGACGACTGATGATTTCTGCATATATACACCAAATAGACAAAGTATAGCAGTGTGGTGCTGTTGGAGCAATATCCAACTTTACAAATGTCACATAAAACTTTGTAGACTCTTTGGATGGAAAAAAACACTATGAACACCTTTCACATTTTCAAATGAATATTTGATAACTATATCTGTTATAACTGATGCATGTGGTGTTATAACACAAGTGCAAATGTATAATTTTTTGTAACTGCAAAATCAAAAACTGCACACATTCAATTTACTCTATCCGTGTCTCTAATAATGCAAGTACATACAGCCATACAGTATGCGTATGTTATTGATGTGAGTCCTTCTTAGAGGGACCTTATTCAGATTAATACTCCACAAATCCACAGTCCCCCTGTGTAAAGTTATTCTATAGTTCAGCTGAAGCTAAAATTGGGTCTCAGGAGTCTTTCTTTGCCAAATAAAGATGGAGTCTTCCAAAATCAAAGTTGAAGTCTGCATCCAGTCAGAAAAATTCCTACACAAACCCTGTGGAGGTATACATTGTGGTGTGTACATACATTTATTACAGTTGCACCGGCAATAAACTTACACAACTAGATTTAGCAAACTCAGACCCCTGAAGCCTCATTAGTTGTACTTAAGAATGCACATTAATATGTTATCTTTATCTGCATATGATTTTAACCAGGTTACATTTACTACTTTATTTACTCTCCTGGTATTAATGTGTGTTAGTGTCCATGTATAAAGTTCTATGCAATTCAGACCCAAAATGCAGACAGGAGGCAGGTGGAAGATTTAACAATTTGTTTAACAAGATGCTATTGGAATGAATGGAGCTGGGGCTGAGTCCTCTGGAGTAACTCTAAGTCGGAGAGTTGTGTACAGGCAAGGGGTGGCAGACTGGTAGTGCCAGGAGAAGGGGAATAGTTTACGGCTGAGTATTTGTGTGGGCTCTGTGAGTGGGGGATTGTCTGGCTGGGGCAGGGTGGAGCACCAGAGGTTCTGGAGGAGTAAATGGTCGGCAGATTGACAAAGGACAATGCTGGACGTGATGCAGAAACATAACTTTTTTTTTTTATTGGGTGTTAGTGCCAATTGAGGGCAGGAGATGGTTGATTTTATTACTAACAGTTATTATCATTAAAGAAGGTCATAAAGATATTGCTATTTAGGGATCGAGGAAAACTGGGTTCCGTGGAGGTGTGACTCTCTGTCAGCCTGGCTACAGTGCTGAAGAGAAACCTGGGGTTGTTTTTAATTTCTTTAATTTCTTCTTTCTTCTATTAATTTGGAATAGTAGGCAGCTCTTGCTTTGCGGAGGGCCTTCTTATATGCTTTAACACTTCTTCCAGGCAAGGAGATATTCAACACGGTTGCCGGAGCGCCACTTCCTTTCTAGTTTTCTTGACGCTTGTTTTAATTCCTGTCTTGGAATTATACCATGGAGCTAATTTACAATGTTTCACACGTTTCTTTTTTAGAGGCGCTATTGAGTCTAATGTTAATCGTAATGACTTTACAGAGCTATCGACAAGATGTTCAATCTCAGTGAAGCTAGGGTTTGTAAAGAATTTGTTGGTTATATCGACGGATAATACAGGTTTAAATGTAATTGGAAGTATTTCCTTAAATGTAGCTACAGCACAATCAGGTAGACATCTAGAAAAGGAGTTTTTTATTAGTGGCATATATTATGATAATGAAAATTCGAAGGTTATTAAATTATGGTCTGATAGAATTGGTTGGAAGTGTTTAGCACTGGAGCTCTGCTTCCTGGTTCCAACTCTGGGTTGTCATTTAATAGACTGAGTAATATTCCTAGATAAGAGAGATGCCCCATCCCAAGTGGGATGAACGCCGTCTCTCCTAACAAGACCAAGTTTCCTCCAAAAAGTTTGCCAATTATCGTTTTTGCAAAAGCACACACGACTCAACATCAACTTTAGTGACCTCCGACATACGAAGCCGGGAGTCGTTACTGCCGACGTGAATTACGATCTTACTGTATTTACGTTTAGCTTTAGCAGGCAGCTTAAGTTTGCTCGGGCCCCTGGGATGCAATTGACTATGGTCACTGGTGTCGCTAACCTCACGTTTCTCAGGACCGAGTCGCCAATGACCAGAGTTTGCTTCTCAACGGGTGCGTCGCTGAGTAGAGAGAATCTGTTTGAAATGTGAGCTGGTGGGTCTTTAATAGTTGGCTTTTTAAGATAGCACTATGCCCCCTTCAACCAGTCACCCAGCCGCCCTGGACTCCCAGCTGCACGGGACAAGTCGAGGGACTGCTAGCGGAGGCTAAGCTAGATGGCTCCGTGGCGGCTAGCGGGGGCTGGCTAACTACAGCTAGCGGAGGTTATAAGCTGCGAAGCCGAGCTTCTAAGTCGCTCAGCCTTGCCTCCATCGCTATCAATACACTACATTTGTTACATGTACCACTAATGTTAAAAGGAGGCAGAGGAGTAAGTGAACATTAGACACTCGGAGCAGGAGAGCAAGAGGGAGCGAGAGAAGCCATCGCTGATATATTAGCCTGTTAGCCTACGAGGGTGAGCTCAAACTGAAAAATCCGGCGATACGCAGATGGAAAGACACAGAATCGCTAAAGCACCAAAGAGTAGGGGTTGGTATGTGTGGATTTTTAACTATAGACCGGCGATTTAGCCGTATTAATATAGATAAATATCTGTGTTAGTAGAGGAGCTAGTTCAGAGAGAACAGCCACCACCAGCGCCAGGAAAACAGGAAATGACGCAATTCGCTTACCGTAGTACGTCTGTCTGACAGCATAGAAAGTAAATATCAATGATGCGACTCACTTAATTTGATAGAGGGTACATTTAAAAAAGCTCAGCATAACTAAGAAGCGGTGGTGCAGTCATTCTAAATGTCAAATCCAGGTCATGATTATGTGAATACTTGTTTCACATTCTAGAATTTGAACTTTAGGTCTGATATTGTGTAAGATTGTTTGGCAGCTAGCCTACACTTTAGTGCTCTAATATATTTCTTACTATTTACTTTTTTTACTGCTCTGACTGTATGAACATTACAATACATACCTGTACATTTATGCTGTGGCAAGATTTTCGGTTTCAATAGTCTGCCTCCACAAGTCCAGCTGGGGTCTCAATACGCACATGCTTGCAGTCTTTGGCACCAAGGACATTAGGGAAGTCTGAACGAGAGAATTAAGTTAATGTACAGACATGTTTTATAATACTGTACATTTATGTGAACAGCACCTACCTGCAATGGAATAAAATGCCTCCTTGATCATTTATGTATGCAGGTGGCCTGGGAAAACTATGAAGATATTTAAAAACCTCCTCAGTGCAAGGTAAACTCTCCTCATTTCCCTTCATACCGTTGCCTTTTTGAGAGATGTTAAGCATCTCCTACACCATACAAAAATGTACCAAAAATGGAGAACTATGCAAACTGACTGCACCGTTGTTAAGGCTTGACTTCGGCAATCCTCCTCATGGGAGGTTCCAGTAGACTACATAGGTAGGCTATGCTGGGTCTACTGAATCTTTACCTCTCCCACAGGTACTCCTTAGCAAAGCCCAGTGGATTGGTCCAGTCTCTGAAAACCCTCAGGGCCGGTGGTGTAAATGCCCCTTGCAGGATCTGAGGACCTTCTTCCACAGGATCATCAACGAATAGACATGCCATGGTGTGGATCACACTGATTGTTCTGGGGTTCTCTCTGCTTTTCAGATGCACTGCTTATGTAGCGCACTGTTAATTGATCGTTTAACTTTTAAAGTATTTATTTTTAATTGTGCAGTATGTGGAACTAACTTAAAACCATGATTGATCATGTCCTGAAGACGTTACTCTGCTCAGGGGGGACATTTTAAACTATTGTCTTTTAAACAACAACTGAAACTTTTGACAATTTGGAAGCAAAGAAACTAGGCCCTTTAAACTGTGATGGTTAGTTTGGGTCATTATCTTATTCTTTTCTAAATAAAATAACTGACTGACCAGTTGGTTTGTTTCGAATTTTACAATCAAAAATGAAACCCAATTTAGCTGCAGGTTTTCTGTGATCTATGTTTAATGTAAAACTTCTTCTGTACATGGACCAAACATTTTTCACTTGTTTTCATTCCAGACTGAACATACATCAAAATAATCAGTGTCAGAGAAAAGAAGAAAAAAAATGGTTTAATTTCATTTGTTTATCCTTAACCCTTTACACGCTTTTTCTCTGATACATGCCTCTTACAAAACAACCGACATATAGATTTACAAAAAAAGCATAGCACTAAGATAATCTTTAATAACTACAGTACTGGAACTGTACAGTTATGTTGACATCTTGGCAGCAGTGTTGCCTGCACTGGTGGACTTAATGTGGACACCTTGCTCAAACTCTGAGGCAACATGGCAGAGCTGTCAGATTTTCATCAGGTGAACTTTAAAGATGGCTGTGTGCTCCAGTGTTTTCTTGAAAAGTGTGCCTTTGTCAGGGATGGAGGAGCATAAAGGTATTAAAACATAGCTCCATAGCATCTGGAAATAACATGTCAATAACAATAAAGATACAAGGATCAAGAATCAGAGCCATAATCAATGATATAGCAATATTATTATATTATTATTATCGATAGTGTCAAAAACTACATTTATGTTTTGATCTTATTGAAAAAAAGAGCCGAATATTTATATTTATACACTGGCAGTTCTGTAGTTTTTTATTGTTCTGGTTTTCTGACTAAATATGTACCCTAAATACTTGCAATGATTATTTTACAACCATTGGCCCAGCCCACTGATGATCATTTTTTTATTTTTATTTTGTCTAGAATAAAATGCTCGCTGTGATGAAAGAGGAATGGTTAAAGTGTAAAGCGAGATAGGGAGGGAGCAGAGGATGGATATGAGGTCAGCCTCCCAGTCCCAGACAGGGTCTCAGGGTTTCCCTGACTTCATGTAAGAAACAGAAGGAATGGAAATCCTCTTCCGGTCGAGGGTCTCCAACCTCACACTGAAAGGGTGTACACAGTGTCGTCCACGCCAAGTTACAGGGAGCATTTATTACCCCATGTTCCTGGGACATCTAATTTTGTGTCATTGTTTTTTTTCTTTTCCCCTGTCAACCCCTACATAAGCAGCAGCTGTCCCAGCACCATCCTGAACTGCTGTGTATACCCAGCCAGCTCCCTCACCCTATCAGTCATGTCTCTGGCTGCTCCAGGGGAAGGATACTGAAGTGCCGCTGTCTTCGTACTGATCACAATGTCTTTGAGTTTCTCGCAGAGGATGTTGCTACTCTGGGCCACTCGTGACCTAACCTCAGGAGAATTGGCCTGACGTGACAGTGTGTCACCGATGAACACCAACTTGTGTGCACTCAGGATGACAAACTTGCTGTGTGCCACAAAAATCTTGGGCGGCTGGTTGGAGTTGACAGCGGTGAAGAAGGCGTCAATGGCATTGGTCACCGTGGTTACATTCTGCTCACACTGCTCCTGGTAGAACAGGAGGAGCTGCTGGTCACTGTGGCAGAGCTTGGAGGAAGAGAGGCCTCCAGGGCCATTCTGGGCTAGCTGGTCGACCAGAGGGTGGTGGGGGGGCGGGACCCAACCCGTCATGTCATTGTTGATAGGCCGGCTGACTTCCTGCTCTAACCGTTCAAACTGTTTAATCTGGAGGAAGAGGAGGGGACAGTGAGTAATAAAGAGTAATATTATTAGATCTATAATAATTAGCCAGTTGGTCAATTGTTCGAAAAAAATCAACAATTTTGATAATATGCAATGTCTAAATATTGAAGATAATTTTTGATTTTCTGATTCAACTTCTCAAATGCCAAGACTAGATGCCTATCTCTGTTGTGTATGTTTACTGAATCACTGAGTCTGGGAATTTTTGATGTGCATCCTCAACTAAATTGGACATTTTATAGTGATATTTGATTAATCAAAAACAATGGGCCTCATTCACCAACTGCTATTAAGAAGAAATTTCTTCTTAAAACCTACTTAGGCAGTTTCAACGAGATTTTGACACTTACCAATGTTTTCTTATCTGGGATTTGTTTTTATGTAAGAACAGAATCTCTGCACACTCGAGCAAACTTGACTTGCACATGCTTGTGCAAAATAATCTTCAATTATAAAGGTGTATGGTGGGATTTAAATTACCATATAATTTTGTTTTTTATAATGTATTGCTTGTATGTGGCTTAAAGTTTAGAATACATTTTCAAGACTAAATTGCATCATGCATAGTTTTTATTAATTTCTTTTTTGTCTAAAGATTTTAACCACATGGACATGTGAGCACTAAATTACAAAAAAAGTCTCCCATCTTTAGCTGTGACACACTGGCGTTTTCATATTAAATGTGTCACATGTTACATGGTTTTAAAGCTACAGCTTTTACTTCAAATGTGCCATTCAATTTTAACCCTTGAAAAACTGAGAAGACAAAAACATGACCCACGAGATGCAACTGCACCAGACAGTGCCCAGGTCCGTGTCCAGATCAGAAAGCGGCCCAGGTCCCATTTTTCTGTCTTTCAGAGCCTAAGAGAAAACTAACCGACCGAGACATGAGCCCGTAAGGGATTCAGTTTTTTGTGTCCGAACCTGACCCAATCCTGATGCTCAGAGTTTGTTTTTCCCTGTCCCTTACACAGATGGTAAATGCTTGTATTCCCAGATTACAGACATGAGCAGTGTATACAAAATAAGCCTGTATTCAGAGTGCATAATTTACATTATCATGATATCAGAAACCTTGCTTAATGTTGAGGACTTTGGGTCGTTGACAGAAACCTCACTGCAGTTTCTCATCTTTTTTAACAGGCCTAGATAATCTGGTAGAGGGGAGGACTTTCAGTTGTTTGTAATAACTTCAAGTGTTCTCTACTTGGGTGACTTTTCATCGATGACATTGGATGACATTATTAGAGGGTATCTTAAAACACAGTGCATTTTGATCTACAGATTGAAATCTGTCAGGCTTTCTTGATCAGCTCTCTGAACTCCTTTCTATTGTAATGCCTAACTATTGATTATTGATTGCTTGACATTTAAACAGTTTTAGTTGCTTTTATCAGTTGATTATGATTATGTTTATTATTTTTTATAAACCCCTATTCGGTGAACTGTTATAGTTATGGTTGTGTCTTTGGAAGTTTCTTTCATCTTCACACAGGATCTCTGGAGCTCAGTCAGAATGATTATCAGGTTCTTGGTCTCCTCTGTTTCTTAGGTGCTGCTCTCTTGATTGCTCAGTTTGGTAGCCAACTATAGGAAGAATCCTGATTGTTACAGACTTCTTCCTTTGTTTCTAACCTTCCCCTGATCTGTGCTTTGACACAGTCCTGTCTCTGAGCCCAGCAGGCAGCTCATTCCACCTCAAGACTTAGTGTTTGTTCTGATTTGCAGCTGTGAGTCATGTGTCTTTCTACATCATATGCATTTAGTATGTGAATTTACGATGAACTCCATCTATAGTATATAAACACCCTAAAGATGATCAAGAGAAATAGGAGACAACTGACCAAAACCGTATAAAGTATCTGAATACTACTGTCAATGTGATATTAAGATTTTTCACTTTTAAGAAATGTAAATTCTTAAATGATGTTTCCCTCTGTACATATGGTTGAATAGCCCCTGGCTTCATTATTTCCCTTAAATGTTAAACCAACCAACCAATTAATTTTCAAATAAATAGTACCGTACTAACTATGTATGTCAAGACCGGTAGCTTTTTGTCTTTTTCAGGTATAGTTTTGGCCTCATAACAAATTCATAACATCATCATATTCACCTGTTATTTTATTGTGGACTTTGTTTGTCTCTGAGTGGTCAAGTAACAATTAAAGCAGCTTCTATGTTTACTCGCTCACACACATACCTGTTGCTGTTCCAGTTGTGTCTTGTTGTGGTGGATGATGTTGCCTTTTTCCAGCAGCTGTCTTTGGTTTTTCTCAAACTCTTCCTTTCCCTAACACATCAACACACAGACACACAGCAGTTACACCACTTGTGCTGGTTAATTTGAAACAAATCTTTGTGGATCAATCGGTGTGTCATGAATATATTGCCTCTGTCTCCCTCAAATGGTGTTAAGTGGAACTGCAAAATCAGTCACTGGTACTATCTCCTCACAAAGCACACGCATAGACTTTGTTACTCTTCACAGGCATATGTACTCATTCATCATGATAGGTGTGTTAGGGAGAGTGAGTTTGTCCCTCACAGAGACACTTTGTAAAAAGCATGACTATATGAGTATATCTCTGTTATTCAGGCAGACATGAAGATGTTACAACATCATGCATAATGTTAAATTTGTCAACAAAACTATAACTTAACTCACTTTCATACTGCAAAAGCAATGCTTGGGCCACACTGCCTGTGTGAGAAGAGTGCATCAGGCGCGTGAGCCACACTGCTCTTCTATAGAATTGTACTGCACACGGTTCACAGCAAAAATTATCTTTCACCATACTTTTAATGTCTATCTGTCAAATATGTGACAAACATAAATAATTTGCAATACTTTCTGCACCTGTTTCAAAGCACTCTTACCTTGCTGTTGACCAAATACATTTAACCCGCAGCTTTTAAAACAAAAACTAATTTTGATCAATAACTACAATTACAGCACTGCGGTTCTATGCCTATGCTAACCAGTGCAGGTTCTGTGTACATAGTAATACTAATAAGACCACCAAATTCTAATCAGGTCATCCATGAGTCAAAGTGAATTTAGCTGGATATGAAATTCCTTACCTTTGATCTTTGGCTACCAAAAATGAAATCAGTTAATCCTTGAGTCAGAGTGAATGTTTGTACCAAACGTGAAGACATTCCCTAAAGGCGTTCCTGAAATATCATGTTCATGAGAATGGGACGGACGGACAACCCAAAAACATAATGCCTCTTGAAACGACAGACGAATGGACAAATTATATAACTACTGTGTTAATGCGTGTGTAGGTGTGAGTGCTTAAAAATTCTAATTACCAATGGAAAACTAAAATGTCATTAATAAGAATTAGGAAAAAAAGGTACATTTTTTATTCGGATGTGATCGCAACTTAATCAATATCAGTTATCAATATTCTCATAAATACTTTCTTTATTCCATACAAAGTTTAGCAACCTGTCTCATATAACCACCATCTGTAGATATGGGTTCACAGGCACAGTTTGTGTCAGACTTCCTCACATTTGCAGAGTATCATGTAACAGAGATGCTGACACACTGCTAAATTATGAGTTTCATGAGGCAATAAATGGTTTTAATCCTGACGGAAATTACATGGTCAATGGTAATAAACAATACACTTTTAGCATAATGGAAACCACAGCAACACAGTTGCAAATTCACTGTGTCAGTCATTGTCCTCATATGTTGCTGTGTGTGTGAATGTGTGTACCTGTAGATGCACATAGTCGTAATCCTCCATCCAGCCTTCTTCTGTGGTCTCATATGGCCTGTTCACACCTTCCTCTTCCTCTCCAGCTGTAAACTTTGGTGGTGAGGGGAGGGGTCTTGACTGTATGTTCATCTTCTCCCCTCCCTGATAGCTCCCATTACCTGATCCTGTCATGTGACTGCTGATCTCCCCTGGGATTGGAGGAAGTGGCAGCTGCTGCTGCTGCCGGTTGGTCCGTTTGAAGAGAAGAGAAGCATTACCGTGGAGAAAGGAGGCAAGCTGCTTGGCATCATCTGGGATCCCCCGTGCTGTCATGATTATTCGATCTAAATCATCCCCTCCCGGTGGTGGTGCTGTGAGTGCCATGTGTGACCAGGAAATAGCGTCTAAGCTCTGACTGTGTTGAACCAAACTCTGGAAGACCTCCTCCATCTTCCCCACCTGACGGCCCAGTTTAGACTGCAGAGAGCGGTCTGTGGCCTGGGAGGCATTTGCCACAGCCCCCCTGGCAAATTCTAGGAAGTCTCGGACAGTGGCACGCACCCGGTCTGCGGCCTGATGAATGGCTGAAAGGTTCCCTTCCAGGAGAGCAGGGCTTCTCCAGTTACCTGTGATGAATGACATCATGAGGGAAACACTGGACTCAACGGCTTGCTGCAAGCGAGACAGGCGCTCCATGGCCTGCTCCAGGTCCAAGATGAGGGGTTTCCCTGAAATGCAGCCAGGAGCAGGAAGTGAGGAGGAAGATGAGGTGTCATGGACAGAGACGATGTCTAAGGATGAAGAAGAGTGATTGCTCTGTGTACTTCCAGTACTCGAGGCAGACAGCCGCTTGAAGGACATGTTAAGCTCCTCACTGGTAGACTGGGCATCACGCACAACCTGGAAAACAGATACCAGGCAGGATGCACAGAAGCTTAGCGAGCAGTTTCTCCCAATTTCCTGCCTTTGAGCTAAGGTAGCAGTGTATATTTAATCAACAAAAGCTAGGATGTAAAATATGAAGATAAAACCTGAATAAAAACGATTACAAATTTCATAAACAAATAGAAACCAAACTACAATATGGAAGAACGGATAAATTAACATAACATTTTAAATCATTCAAAGTCCCCCTGCAAATTAAAAGCTTAAAAATCCAAGATGAACCCTGACAGTAGAGCATTGAGTAATTTCAGTAAATCTAAGGGAGTACAGTAACAGAGACTAAGGCTCAGAGGAGACTGTCAAAAACAGGTTAACAGTTCCTTTTTTGCTAACATCTCTCCTGAAATGTGGGCCTGCCCCTTTATCTCTACCTACCTGTGGTGGGACATCGTAGACATAGTGATCTCCCCTCTCTCCTCCTCTTTCCTCTCTTTCCCTGGGGAAGTCGTAGACATCCTGGGTGGGGTGACCTCCAGTCCGCAGGCTGGCTGGGATGTCATAGATCTCCTGGGGGGCCTGGCTCACCCCGCTCCTATCTCTGTGATAATGCTTTTCAGTCAGAATGGGGGGCGGGACATCATACACGTCCTCTGGAATGGGTGGCTCTTTGTCATTGTCATTCATGTTTTTGTGCAGGTACTGGCTAGGAGGGATGGGGACTTGGGGTTTGAGTTTGGCAAAGTGGGGAGGAACATCGTAGGTTTCCTCTCTGATTGGCTGGGCATCAGGGACATCTTTACTGACAGATGGGGGGAAGTCATAGACCTAAAGAGAAAGTGGGACAGAAATATTCTGCATTACATTAAGTTTTTGATTCACTTTACAGCACAGTCACTCACTTGTTTTTTAAGATGAATGGTTTTAGTTGCTAGGACTTCGCAGACAGATCTACCTGCATCTCATCATGTCTGGAATAAATTCAGGCTATTGATCACTGACAACTGTGTATTTGCTTGTATTTAAATCTGATCAGTTGTAATCACAGTATTTGAATAATTCTGTTCCACAGTTTGTATTCATATAATGAAATATGGTACACATGAGTTGATTTGAAAACATAGGTTATTTTCACTATCTATATTTATACATATATATAAAATTGTATTACATCAGAAGCCAATTTATGCTGCTGATAATATGCTTCTAGTAATATGCTGCCAAATGAGGTCGTAGATCACCTTAGTTTGCTGAGTCAGCAACATAACTGTATTTTTATAAATAGTTAGTATAATCCAATATGTGTTGTTACAAGGGCAAATTTTGGCATCTTTTAAAACTGAACACTTGTGATTTGTTAATATGGGCTATAAATAAAATTTTGATTTGATGTGTTTTTCTAGTCACAGTATCATCACAATTACTTCAAAAATGCATCAGAAAAATGCATAAATTAATACTACTACTACTTAACTGCTAATACCATTACTAATAATAATAAGAATGATTTTGACATTGATTTATATGGTGCCTCTCAAGGTCCACACAGCTGCTTTACAGAGCTAACAGAGAAAATGTGTGAAAATTGTGCTTTATGGTCTCACTTGTCTGATGCTTACATTGATGTGGAATGACTTTAGATTGTGATATTTAAAAGGTTTGTAGTGATTCCACTGACCTGAATAAAATTTAAATGTACATACAAACTAATGCCTGCAAACATATATTTTGTGTTGAGAGCTGATTAGCAAATGTTGGCATGCGACATGTTGGCAAAAGGTGACAATAAACCTACTAATCTCACCACAGAGCTGCTAGCACTGTGCTGTAGACTGATCTAACCTGATTTTTGTGATGGTATTCTTAGATAATTTGTTCCTGTTAGAAGAGCAGCACCTTGCATGTGCAGTATGAGACAATTTAGCCAGTTTGTATAGAATGTAGGCTGTGTTAACCAAGCAGTGAAACATGGGCTCTAAGTTTGACTACACAGTTGTTAGGTTGCGTTTTAAACAATGATCTTTCATGATGTGGTTTTCTAGGATAACTTGTACCTTATATGCATCTTCAAGAAAAATAAATCTGCATTTTGACACTGTTCTTTCTTAGGTTGGAGATAAATGCAGGACTTTTTCATTCTATCCCTGAAATTCTGACATGTTGCAGTTTTCCAGTATATACTGTACAGGATACCACATCATAATGGGTACATTATGTCATATTTAAACAAATAAAACTTAAATGCAAACAACGGTAACAAGATTGCTATACTCCATATCTGTGACATACATACATTCAGAAAAACTTTCCAGTGCAAAGACTTACTGTCTGCTGTGTTTTCTTTTCTGTACTTGCTAGGGTGTCATATATTTCTTGACCACCAGAGGTTCCCTTAACCACCATGGGAGGAGTGTCACACACCTAACACAAAGGACAAGACAGACATTAATAACATGTTGTTATATACACAAATCATTGCAACAGGCAGCAATTCCATAAAGCCCTAGATTTAAGTGTTCAGCATTACACCTGACTACAGTTTAGATAACAGACAAGATGAGAGAGATAAATGACTCAGTGTAGCTGCCTGTGCCAGATGTGGTAATTATTTCAAACATCATCAGACATCATCGACCACCCAGCTGATGACCTCCAATGTGGCCATTTGGAACTGAAGTGATAGAGGGTTAGGGTTACACAAGCGTAATGAGAAATTAAAAACTCACAAGGGTTTTTGTACAGGTATTAATGGAATGAGTGTATGGTGTGGAACAATCTTACCACTATTAACCCTTACATGCCTTCACAGTATGGTCTGGGTAAATTTTGACCCAGGCCAAGAATTCCCTTATAATTGGTCTCTATACCAAATTTTGAACTACAGAATCCATTAAGAATGTATAAATAGCCTATCTGACATTAATAAATGGATTATTAATCCTTAATTAATGTTTCAGAGCGCAAGAAGAGTGTATTTTTTAGGTTTTAAAACATCTACTACAATTTCATGTGCTGCTTTACAGTGTGAGGACCAACTGATATAATTGTTTCTCGAAATAAATGTCTCCCTTTCTGCCGGCTCCTCTCTCAGTGTCATCTTCATCAGAGGGGCTGTAATCAGAGTTTTCCTCCATGTTGACTTCCTGCTCTGACACATCCTTCTCCAAATCACTATCTGCTTCCTCACGTTGGAAGATTAGATCAAGGGCCCCTTACACAGTATGTCTATAGCTGCCATAATATCAGTCACTGAAATGGCAGCTCACTTACCTTTATAATCTTATGACCCCACAACCCCTCTTTTGATCAATGTATTGATCTCAGTTAGCTCAGAATAAATGGATTCTAATTTGTTTATTTTTAGATTATTTTGTTAGATTGCTTATGTTTGCAGATGCAGATCTTGTGTCTGTGTCAAGGCACCCTCTGACCTCTATATAACATCTGTTCCTCATGCGCAACATATATAATCACTCCTATGCTGTTTTACTCTTTCACTGTTTCGAGATTCCCCCATGACCCTTCAAAGACCAGCAGGTGGATGTCTCTGTGGGAACCTGGGCAAATATGGTGAGAACACAAACAAAGAACTTTAGGAAAAGTCATAAAATTTCAGACTAAAAGAATGACATTTAGGGTATTTTTACTGCTGTCAAATGTCAAAATGGGTCAAATTTGACCCGAACATTATGTAAGGATTAAGCAATCTTAGTTATTGTTGATCAGTTTGACCATTTAGCAGATGCAGATGGAAAGAGTTTTACTTCTAACACATACCACAGTTTTTCCTTTTCCACACTCCAGTCAGAGCTTATATTCCAGTGAAAAAAAAATCAGCTGTCACTCTCTCCACAGACCTCAAGTAAGTGTGAAGCACAATGTTCACAAATAGCTCAATGTGCTACAAAGCTGAGCTGTGATTTTATTGAGTGTGTGTGATTACTTGTTATGGTCAGAACCATCTACCATGCGCCATATTCCACACAGCAGTCATTTTGATGAAGTGCCATGTGTTGTGGTGTGTTCATTCTTCACCTCTCAGATTGCTGACTTAAAAAATGCATTGTCATCTTGTTTTTCTTCATACTTCCATTCTGTGCACCTACTTCTTTTACCCTTCCTCCTGCTGCAGCTCTAGCTCTCAAATTGCGATAACCGTAATTGAGTGACCTTTCTCGGGCTTGTCAGCATCAAAACTTCCATCCTCTTTGTCAGCATGTGTCTGTTTGTGTGTGTGTGTGTGTGTGTGTGTGTGTGTGTTTGTGTGTGTGTGTGTGTGTGTGTGTGTGTGTGCAAGTGTGTGAATGTGGTGTTTCTCTCCCATCTGTTAGTTATGGAAGATTGATCTAATATTCAGAGAGGGTGAGGTTGAATATTATATCAGATATTGATTTTGTACAGATATAGTATTGAGTTGTGTACTTTAATGGAAAATAATTCAATGCTCTGATATGACCCACTGCTGATAAATCTGTATACAGAACACAATCACACATTTATACATTTTGACCAAAACATCAGACCTGGTGATCAAATCAAGATCACCAACACTGCTGCAGCTCCTTTATTGCTACTAATTATAACCAATACCATGATTGCATATGTTACACTCAAACTCAAAACAAAAACAGATATTTTTCTTAATCATTCCAGCCTTAAAAGTAAAATTGTCATTGTCAAAATGCTATGGAACATAACACATAACATGGTTTTTATCCAAACAGAGTACACAAGGGAAATACAAACAACAAATATAGGCACAATGTATAACTTACACACATATATTTGAAATTGTGTATAGTGGGAATTCTTGAGTGATATCGTATATGTTGCAGTATGACTCACTGCATCACTTTACTTTTTTTCACCCATTCACACACATTCATACAGTGCATCTATGGGCAGCACTTTTTTCTATGAGGGGCCATTCAGTGTTTAGTATCTTGCCCAAGGACACTTCCGCATGCAGATGGGGACAGCATCGGGCCGCCGACCTTCTTGTTGAAGGACGACCGCTCTAGCCCTAGACATGACCCATGAAAGAGCCCATTGGATTTTGGAGCAGATACAGATAAATGTGCAAATTGAGGAATTTTGTTTCCCTTTTTTTTTTTACATGACAGGATAGGGCGTTAACCTTGGCAGAGGAATATACTCTTGAGTGGCCTTCCAGTTACTAATGTTGCAATGCCACAAACCATGTAAATGTACGGAATGTATGCTAATATAAGTTGGCTATGGTGGGGAGTGATGTTTTTAATGTTTTACACTCAGTGTCGATAAAAACCTAATTTGGGGTTTGAAAGATAAGAATTAGAAAAACATGCTGGTTTTCGCAACAAAGTCAACATGAATCCATTATTACTGTGCAAGCCAATCAAACTAAATCATACTTGTGTAATGTCATAGAATAGATCTATCTAGCCGTATCTATTGTGTGGTTGGATGGACACACTCTCTCCTTGTCACACATACATACACACTGACCTGTGTGTTGGACTGCTGGCGGGTGGGTGGCACATCATATATGTCCTGCTGGATGGAAGGTGAATGTCTGGGTGGGACGTCATACTCGTCCTGGTCTGGTTTCACAGTGTCATATACATACACCTGTCCAACCCGAGTAGGAACTACCACCTGGACACAGGAACACAACCAAGAGTCAAAACAAGAGTCACACAAGATATACACTGATCAGACACAACATACACACAAGTGTGTATTTATGTTGTGGTTTAATCATGTATTTTTGACTAAGTCAAGTCGAGAGGCCATGGAAAATGACTTTAATAACTAAATTAACTGTTTGGTGATATAACTGACAGTTCAGAATGTAGTACAGTATATATAACCATGAGTCAGCGAAATTTAATGCCATGGAATTGGAATTGAATTTGCACGCAATCCTCAGTGTGTACTGTTAGTAGATCAGCTGGCATGTATTTTTGCAGGGGGAATCAAGTTTGCACACGTTTTTACACACACAAACATTTAGTAGATCAGGCCCAAAGTGCCTTGCTTATATCATAAAGTGCCTTCATCTAAAACAGTCAATGGGCCTTTGAAGGTCGTAATACACCACAAACAGTAAAAAAGTAAAATTCATAAATAAATCAATAAATAAATAAAAGGTATCTTCATCTTTGAATGAGAATTAATTGATTCTCCACAGTAGATGAATAGAGAGCAAAGGTTGTCCAGGATCATGAAAACACAGACACACACATAGAGGCAATAAAAACAAAGCAGAGATCCTTTCATAGTTGTCGTGGGAACAAGGCTGCCCCATTGTGTGCCTGTTTAAACTCTGTATTAGATGGTTGGAGTGTAGAGTCAACTGGCAAGCCTATGAAACCACTATAGCTGTGCTATACAACATATACATAACAAAAGTACCCATCACAGCAGGATCTCTTAGTATCCTCCGATCATACTAATTTTCTCTCCCTTATTTGTGACTGCTACAACATTTCCACATAATTAAATATTACCAGCAACAACTGCAGACAAAAGCCTCCACTTACCACTGGAATATTGTATCTAGTTGCAGATTAGTGTTCATTTTGTCAGCGATTTTTTATTAATCCTGAGATTAAAAGTCCATGTTAGTTTTAGTCATAGTTACAGCCATATACATTGCAAGGTCATATAATTATATTGGTCTGGTTACTCCAGGTCTCTGCTTGTTACTAAGGGTGACCAAGCTTTTCCAATCAGAGCCCTTACATCAGTGGTCACCAACCTTTTTGTGCCCAACATCACTTTTTAATTCCGAAGGTAAAACAAGATCTACCGCCCTGATATCTTCCAAAAAACCCACTTAGGAGGGTCATATTTATTATTTTAGCAATTTCTGGATTAATGTACAAGCATAAATATACAAAAAGAAAGGCAGTTTTGCAACTTCATCTATTCAATGCACAATATTCACATTAATATCAATTTATATTTACAGCATTTGTTCAATGCACAATATTTACCTTCTCAAT
The DNA here is from genome assembly GCA_026259375.1 of Verasper variegatus. Taxonomy (NCBI): domain Eukaryota; kingdom Metazoa; phylum Chordata; class Actinopteri; order Pleuronectiformes; family Pleuronectidae; genus Verasper; species Verasper variegatus. Next base: position 186,550 of record CM048042.1, read on the forward strand.
TCAACAATATGTCCTGCAATGGAGATGCTGGTGCAGCAAATATGTTTTTACATAGGCTTTGCATTAATATGGACATGAACAGGAGTATTTCCTTGTATAAAAGAAGTCCTGTGTACTCAAATACATACCAGTATTATACAGTATGAAGCCATGCATTTTCTGCTACTGCAAATATTTCACAATAAAACCCCTTTTTTTAAACAAAAGAAGGTATTCAGTCAACAGAAACGCTGGAGTGCTTTTATTTTGAAACACATGCAGAAAGATTTGTAACCATTTATGTTTATGAAATAAATTGATAAGATAAACATTAAAACTCAGGTGATTGTGTTTATTCTGCTGTTAACCAAAAGGTTTATCTGTCTGTCACAAACGAATTTCCAACACTTTCCGTACTGTGATTATTATAATGATGATGATTATTATTATTGGATTATTGGTGGCTCGTAGATTGTGATCATGGACATCACGATGGCTAATCAGATATCGTGATGGTGGACTGTGGATCGTGATCATGGTGACAGCTGATTGTGGCTTGTTATGGTGATTTGTGGATCCTGATCATGGATAGTGGTGATGGATCGTTATTGTGGATAGTGTTGGTGGATTGTGGATCATGGTGGTGGATCTTGATCGCAGTGGCGGCTGATATTGGAATATGATTACAAGACTGCTTGATATACAGTATACCTACTCACATATTCTACCATAACTCTACTCACATACAGTATTCTGCCATAAATGTTCATTGCTGCTCCCTCATCTCTATCAAACATTTACACACCTTTCCATAATGCTAAAAACTGTTTCTTCTAATCACTGTTGTAAATAGTGTAATTTTGTTGATGAGTTCAGCTAAACGCGGCATCTATTGCACTTCTCCCTGTCCTGGGAGAGGGATCCTTCACATGTGGCACTCTGAGGTTTTTACGTTCCCCCCCTCTTAATTGGGGGTGTTTTTTTGGTAGTTTTTTCCGTACTTTTGTTGAGGGTTATGGACAGGGGATGTCACGCCTTTCTAAGCCCTTTGAGACAAATTGTGATTTGCGAATATGGGCTGTAAAAATACAATTTGATTGATTACAGAACCATTTTAGTTGAGTTTTAGTCCAGACCAAGAATGAACTTCAGTTTAAACTTTTTTCAAACAAGATTTCATCCAACTGATGCATTATCAAATTAAATCATTATCAAATTAACTATTACTTTCGTAACATGAGTCAATCAGAGAGTGACCAGAAAAACAGTCTCCACAATAAAAAAAATGCTATGTGCTTAAAATAAAACCAGGCAAGGAACAAAACTTTATATATAAATGTGATTTTTATCTAAATGTTTAAATCCAAACAGTTCATCTGAATCAGACCAAATGCCACAGATCTTTCTGTCTGTATTTGTGAGTGAAATCCTTGTTTCATTTCACTCATCTCCAAGCCTGATGAGTAGAAACTCTATGCTGTGTATGTGACAGAGACAGATGATAGAACCATCTATCTGACAACCTGTCTGTACCACTCTGTGTCTGCTGCTCACTCTCGTTCTGCTTTCAACTCTCCAACTTCATAGCACATCCCATGGCATATATTTTTTATGGAATTATATTGTTGTGGCTTCAAGAGGAATAATTTCACCACCAGTTTAACAAAATCCTTGAAAGCTGAGGATGTATTTTTTTTTTTTTTCTCTCTGATTCTCAGTCTGTGAAGTGCCAGATGGGTCCCACAGACTGCCACACAGCTTAACTTATATTATTGATCACCTCTCCATGTGTACACTGGAGAATAAACACACATCATTCATTATTTGTATTATCACCACTGTTAACTGCTAATGCTTATTAATACAAGCACAAGTGCTTCATGTGTGCACTGTGTCTCTTTGTATATGACCAGTTAAAGAGCTGCTTTGACTTTGGTCATACTGTAGAATCAAACATGTTAACAGCACTGACTGTAAAGCTCCCACTCTATAACAGCATCGGTAATAATTTACTGTAACTAGGGCTGGGCGATAAAACACAAGTGTTTGAGTACAAAAAGAACTTTGGGAGTTTGAGAGGTAACAGTGTAGCTGATTAGTGACCTATCTTAAAATGTAATAACACAGAAAAAAACATAAAATTACTCCATACTGCTTGTGTGGTTTCATCAAACTCTCCGCAAGCCCCCGAAATTCATTTTCGACTTGAAATGAGGTAATTTGCACCATGTTTTAAGCTTAAAAGTGCAACAGAAGTGGCTAAGCCAGCGGATGTTAGCAAAGCGACTTACAATAAGTGCATTCAACCATGAGGGTACAAACCCAGAACAAGAATCGAGACAGTACAATTTCTTCAAAAAAGCAAAACTACAAAGTGCTATAAGTAAGTGCCATTTAAGTGCTACTAAATTGTTAGTTTAAAAATGTTATTCAAGGTATAGTCAGTCTAAAGAACGCATCCTCAACTCTCACAACCTCTCAAACCATTTTATTTTTGCAACTTTTCAAAATTGCCAATTTTGCAGTTGCAAAAATAAAGTTCATTAAGACCAGAGTTTGCCTTTTATTTTGGTCCAAATACCAAGAGGGGAATAGAAAAAACCTCTCCCAAACCCTCCACCCACTCCTGCAGTAGCTTAAAAAGATCAGGACACCACTAAATGATCTAAAGTTTCTGGAAGGGAACAGAAAGGACAACCCTCCTCAGAGCTCAGGTCCAGGTGAGCTCTGTATCTGTTTGTAGCTATTGCTCCATTTATAATCCTCCATTGGATGTCAGCCATCCGTTTCTCAACAGGAGGCTTATGCAAGACCCGTCAGCTGCCATTATGGGAAGAGTCCAAGCCAAAACCCTCAGTCCATCTCGACTCCCTGACTCCTGTAAGAGAGCGGTGGTTCAGTACCTTCACACAGCTAGAGTAGACCTGCTTCCCTTCACAGGAGCTGAATGTTCCCAGTGCTAGAGTCTTTAGGGATAACAGTAGGTTGCTCTCCTCTCTCCACTCCCCCTCAGCAGGACTCACACTCAGCGAAGGGAAGATGTATTCTTGTTCTTCACTTCACTGGTCAGCCAGACCTCGGCTCTCAGCGAGGTCATACCTCTGTCTCCCTACATCAGTTTCCCAGGAAGACTGGGTGTGTTCTCTGCACTCCACTGGCCTACCAAACATGCCACTTTTTCTCCCAGTTGACCATGGCTGAAGCAGCCTTCTCATATAAGGGCAGAATGCCCTCTAACTCTTGAATGTCCCCCTGACCCTGGACAAGGACATTTACATCATCAGCATAAGCTGATACTGCCCCAGGGGTCTGTGAGCCAGTTAAGGCAGACACAGGCCCCTCAGCAGGTTCCTGAACAGGAGACGTTCTATGGCCCCACTGTACAGCTGGTCTGAGATGGGGCAGCCCTGCCTGATCCCTCTTTTAACTGATACAGGACTGCTGAGCCCTCCCCCCACCTTCACAACACAACATGCATCACTGTACAACAACTTCAACCAGGATAGAAAGTGCTCCCCAACACCAAAAGCCTGCAGTGTGGAAAACAGAAAAGAGTGACCAACACAATCAAACGCCTTCTCCTGATCAATGGAAATGATGCCAACATTGTTATTGTACAGTTTACATACATCAAAAACGTCTCTCATTAAAAACAACTTGTCCAGCATGGATCTGTCAGGGGACTCAGTATGACCGATCAGCACCAATAAATAATTCAATAAAAACTTTCAGTCTATTAGCTAAAACCTTAGATAGTATTTTTTAGTCTGTAAATAAAAGAGCCACAGGTCTTAGATCCCCCTTTTTAGGCAGCAGGGAGATTACAGCGTGTCTACAGTAGGCTAGAAGAGTCCCTTTTCCAAAAGACTCCCTAAACACATTGAGCAGGTCATGTCCCAAAATACTCCAGAAAAGTTTGAAGAAGTCTGCTGGAGCCTTGACTGCGGCCATGTGTGAGACTGCAGTGGTCAGCTCCTACAGACAGCTCCTAAAACCAATTCTACTAAAACTAAATGATGGTCTCTAAAACCAGCAGCAGTAACCCTGTCAACTGTTATTTTAACCCAGTTGTATTGTTTTGTTGAAGGATGCTTCATCCTCCACACATCCACAAAATATCTCTCCTTTAACATCTGAGACAGAAAAGATGATGACAGAGGATGGAGCTCCTTTCCTGTCCGGTCTAAAGTGACGTCAGTGCAACAGTTCCAGTTTAATATCAGGGAAGTAATCAGTCACTTCCACTGACCTGCCAAAATAATCATTGAAGAAATCAAAATATAGCCTCAAAATTATATCACGATATTTCAAGGAAATTTGCGATAACAATATGTATGATGATATAGAAAAAAAGATACTGAACAACATTTTATCTGTGATTGCAGCTAGCAGGCAGCAGCATTTATTGGTGCAAACAAAATTAACATGATCATTTTCCATCCTTCTTTTCCTTCTTGCGACTTTAGCACCAGGTGTTTGGTTGACCTGTTAGCAGCCAAGTCCTGTGTGATGACCTTTTTAGGTCCCGAGCACCGTGCAAGGACCTATTGTTTTTGCTTGGATTGTATTTTTAGGTCCCGAGCATGACAGTGCAAGGTCCTATTGTTTTTGCTAGAATTCTTCTACTTCTTCTGACAAAACAAATGACTTTTGGGGGGCCTTAACATACTTGAAAACTCACCAAATTTTGCGGGCGCGTCAGGTCTGGTGAAAATGTACATATTTTAATGTGCTCAGGAACATATGACTCAATAGTGCCCCCTATAATTTTCAATGAGGGTCTTTTTGTTCACTTATTTTCACCTACAGTAATGAAAATTGGCACACGTGTATCATGTCCAGACCCGCAAAAAAATCGTCTTGACACTCTTTAACACACCCAACAGGAAGTCGGCCATTTTGGATTAAATATGACATTTTGCTGTTTTCACATGTGCTACAAATTTGTACTTCTCCTAGAGATTACATGCGATCGATTTCACATACGGTCTATATGTTAGAGACTTAAACAATAAGTGCTTATAACTTCCATGTATATTGTTCAATCTGCCTCAAACCACATATGTACAACAAAGGTCCTGCCCTGAACAGATTCATATGATAATATTTGATCACAGTCATAGCGCCCCATACCTGTGACAGTAAATATCATGTTTTACATTTTGGTGTCCTGTAGCTAGCCTGTTCACCTGAATCATGTGAAATTTGGCAGCATTGAACCGCAATGGCATGCATTTCGATCGAGCGCTAAAAAACAGGAAGTGGCTGTAACGTCGCTGCACATGCTCCAAACTGCCAACAAATGGATATGTACAGTGAGAGTCACTATGTGAACACAAGGACAATACTTGGCGGCAGAATGGCTCAATAGCGCCACCTAGTGAAAACTGGAAGTAGTCCCCCTGGTTCATGTATCATTTGAATGACATGAATTTTTCCCAGCCGACTCCAGACACTGTAGCCACAGTGGCCTCCCTCGCAGTGGCAGACAACGCAGCAGCGGTACTGGCTGGCCACCCCCACGCAGGCGTGGCAGCTTTTCAGACTCCGCAGATCCTCCCGGAGAAGTTGCATGTGTCCGAGTGAGATGCTCCGCAGTTTCTACGGACTTCATCCGCCGACCTTCTGAATAATGTCCGTAGAAATCAAGGAAGTCAATGTGAGAACAGTAGGGGAGCCGTACACGAAATCACGTGAACTACAAAACAAAGTTAAAATGACACTTCCTGCCTCTGCCAGCTGCACCCGGCTGCTCCACCTCTCGTCTGAATAATGCAGAGGATTTGTTGCTGTTGTGGACACGTCTGTGCAGAAAAACTTCTGCTGTGTTAGGCATGTGTGAAAGCAAGGTTACGGGTAAATTCTGGACCAAATTCTCTAGGTTTTACCCAGAGACCATGTCTGAAAACAGCTGAAGTATCAGAAAACAGGGGTGGTAATATAGTTGCTAACCAATGAGTAGGGTATTGTTTCTTTTCTGTCGAGTACAGTTTGTGTTGTTTCATCAGAACATATAAAGTCTGCCTGGAAGGCATATCTTGGTGTGGAGTTGACAGATGAGATGTGAAGGGAGGGGATGGAGAGGATCCATTCGGTCTCAATTAATGCCAGGTTGCAGTTGATTCTATTTAAAGTCATGCATAGATTACATTATTCTAAAGATTTGTTTTCATATAATGTATCCTAATGTATCTGATATTTGTGACTACTCTGTACTCTGTACTCTGTCCCCTTCTCGCATGATATTTTTAAATGGTATTCTAAAATGTATGATCTACAGATTGAACTTGAAACATTGGTTGCCCTGTTTGGCTGCTCTGTAGTTTCTCTTGTACTGCCATATACTGTACAGTAGACCCTTATTTTTGGTATGCTAATTGCAAAGAGAATAATACTCAGTGAATAGAAAGCTACCAGTTCTCCTTGTTTCCTAGTTTCAGGGTTACATCTTGAGAGGCTTCAGTGCAACATGCAAGGTTTTCAAATTAAAAGGCACCTTAACATCCCTGAAACCCATTCTACAGTTTGTGGGCTTTATATATGTATATGTTTGGTGTATGAGGTATACTTTTTTATTTTTATTGAACGTTGTTTGTTTTGTTTCTGTGCTGAGGTAATTTATATTCATAATGTATATGAAATATGTAACAGGCATATTTTACTCAGTGTATGGTGACAGGGTCTGGCCAACGTCTTCTCACACTAATTCTTTTGAAGAATAGTTTTTTAACTGGGTGTGGAAAAGAGAGACAAAAAGGAAGATATTATAGTTTTTTACTGTTTAATGTTGTATATCTGTACCTGGTATGCTGTACCTTTTCTTTTTATTTTCTTGTTTTGCTTTGGAGCAAGTGGAATTCAGCAGGGGGGAGTGAAACAGAGTCTGAATGGTATGTGATTCCACTTGCTAAAATTCATATAACATGATGCAAGGTTATCACTGAGGAATTGTTGGCTTAAGGGTCTCTCAGAAGAAGGTAGCATAACTGTTGGTGGTTCGAAAGCATTGCCAGTCTGTGAGTGACAAGCCCGAGGTAAGTTGCTGAGTGCAGAACTGTGTACAAATATTGTGTATTATGGCACTATGTCGACTATATCAACACATATGCCTTGTGACTCATGACTTATGTGTTGGTTGTTGTACTTTTAAAGTAATACAATGTTCAAATAGTGACTTAATGCATTCCCTGCCATAGCTTGGTAGCCTCCGTGCTAACAATGTGCTGTTCTTTTGTCGCGTGCTGTGTCTAAAATGTTTTTAGTTAAAAACAGTGTTTGAAGCACACTAATAATGGTGTGCCATTGTAAACAGGAAGCAGATTCTCTGATCTACAGTTGGTTGCTTAGTTGCAGAAAATACTACGAATGTTGAACAGCAATGTAATAAAGAGCAGGTATATCTTGTTGATGAGGTGGGACTATTACTGACTGTAAAGGGTTAGCAACACTTGAAAGTCACGGCTGATAGCTGATAACCTTAACCCTCACACACATTTGTACTTCTATCGTAGTGAGGACACTCATTGGCATAATGCTTTCCCAAGACCCGAACCCTAACCTTAACCATATACACTAAATACCTTACCCTAACCTGAACCTAATTCTAACCCTAACGCTAAAACCAAGTCTTAACCCTCAAACAGCCCTTTGAAACAGTGAGGATCGGTCAAAATGTGCTCTCTTTCCAAAAATGTCCTCACTCTGTAGGGTCTATGCTTAAAATGGTCCCCACAAAGGTAAAAGTACAGGAAAACACATTTTGGAAGGGCACCACAACCATCCTTATTTATCTTTGACATCCATTGAACATATGTAAAAATCTTAATTCAGTCAGAAACACTTTTTTCAATAATTGCGATAAGTTTCATTGGGCAGCATGGTTCTCTTCTGGGACATCCCTGCCCTTCCACGTTATGTGGAAAGCCTGAGGTAAGGACAGCACACCTCTCAACCCTTTCCTGTGCTTACATGGAAAGTCTGAGGCAGGGTGAGCCACAGCATATGACCCCCCAAGTTAACATGCCAGACAAACCTCCCTGGCTTTTCGTGCTTCCTGGACTCATCCAAGATGGCCGCTTTCAGTCCAGGCAGTCGCATGTGGCCCAAAACCTTTGTCTCCCAAAGCTTGTAATTCTTTTTTATCTCTGTCGAAACATAATCGGTTCCATCGCTACCATCTCCACAATGCAAACTGACAAATGTTCTTCTCCTGTTCACAGAAACTTTTAAGTCTGGTATATTGAAACCAAAACCTGTTCTTCCTTAGTATGATGTTTGGATCCATCTGTATATACTGGAACGCATGTTTCGTATTATGTATGCAATCTATCTTCCACCAAAACTGCTATATTGCCACAATATTTACGTCCTTGCACTTTTTCCATTAAGTAGAAATCAGTAGGCACTGAGGGGAACAGCCAAGGTGGTGTTACACTGCTCCACGCAAAACACTCCCTCTTTACCCCTTCATTCTCTCAACATGAAATAAGTTCCTTTGTTGTTGGATGTCTATCTTCAGACTGCCCCTGAAGATTTGCCCAGTAATTCATCATCAACTGTTTCTGCCTAAGATGCAAAGGCATTGCATTTCACTCAACTTGAAGAGCCTACACAGGAGTTCCTTTGAAAGCACGACAGCAGAGTCTCAAAGCTTGAGCTTGCACAACCTCCCACTTGTTTAACAATGTTTTAGGCGCTGAACCATAAGCGATAAAACCGTAGTCTAGAACAGATCTAACAAGCACTACATAAATCATTATCATTGATGACCTGCTCACTCCCCATTCTAACCCTGTAAGACATCTCATCACATTAATCACTTTTTTACATTTGGAGAGTACCTTGTGTATATGTTCATTTCATGTTGGTTGAGCGTCAAACCACACACCCAAGAACCTGATGACTTTCTCTTGCTCTATTTATTGTCCATACATACTGCATACTATATATTAGCATATCAACACTTCTCTTTCTAGTGAACAGAAACGCTTTAGTTTTTTCCACTGAGAACTTGAAGCCCCAAGAATATGACAATTTTTCTACCACATTAATTGCCTCTTGTATTTTTCCTCATCAGCAAAGCGACCACCCAATATTACCCTGTTCTTGAGAGAAAACATCATTATGACACTTTCCTGAGGAGTACCATTATGCACCATATACCTTCCTGATAAAGCTGTCTCTTACTTGAATAAACTTATCAAATAAAAAGTCTCTGATCCAATAATATGTCCTACCTGCTATCCCTATCATGTTTAAAGGGGCCATATTTTACAACTTTCTGGGACTTAATTTGAGGTATTGCTACCCCTAAGATGATATGTCAGTGGTTTAAATTTGAGAAAACTGCTGCAATATGTATTCCCATGTCCTCTCTTCTGCCTCCCTCTGGCCCTCCAGACACAACAGGGTGTTTTCACCTGCCTCTTTAATTATTTATGAGCCCCTCCTCTGATTGGCTGACTGCACTTTGAGTGACACATGCGACCAGGCCTATCACCGGTCTCATTCTGGCGCATTGACGATCTTTCTGGTAAACACAGCTGAAAGTCACATTGTTATGTTTGGACACAGCTATAGAAGACTAGCCAAATATTCACAGTCGGTTACAACAGGATGTTAAAGGTTATGTGGAATCGGTGTGTGCATATGTCAAAACGATGTCGAACTCCATAGTATTCTCTGGACCGCTACCTATTCTGACCAGTGGTGACATATTCAGCCACATGTTAATATTAAACTGCTGGCTGTGTCCTGCAAACAATGTGAACTTTTTGTAGGGAAACCTGGTAGTATGAGGAGAGACAGTATTGGATGGAGAGTTTCTATTATGTATGAATATAAACAGCTTATAAATCCAAATTGACAACCCAGAGTTGGGACTAGGAGGCAGTCCTACACACTTCTTTGTGTTACCTTTAGATCAGCAACACAGCCACAACCCCATAGAGACTGTGTCTGCCCCATTAAATGATTTTAATCAAAAATAAGCAGAGGGAGAATTCCACACAAAAACCTAATCAAATATTGGTTTTGTATTTATATAGCGCTTTTTTAGTCTTGATGACCACTCAAAGCACTTTACAGTTTTACATTCACCCACTCCCACACACATTCATACAGTGCATCTATTAGCAGCACTTTGTGGTTCTATGGGGGGCAATTCAGGGTTCAGCATCTTGCCCAAAGACACTTCGGCATGCAGATGGGGAAGACTGGGGATCGAACTGCCGACCTTCAGGTTGGAGGACGACCACTCTACCCCTCAGCCACAGCCACCCTATATATTAACACAACCTCTACAAAAACACAACCCAGCAACATAATTAAATGTGGGCTTTTAAATGTATGATCGTTGTCATAAAGGCTGTTTTGGTAAATTAATTGATTTCAGATCACAATATTGATTTAGCCCCAATCCCATTTCACCACTTGGGCCTACCCCTTGTTTTTGGGGGTTATATTGCCCCTTGAAACGGAGTCACAAGGGGTAGTGGTTTAAATCTTCAAATTGAAACAGCCCTTCAAGAAGCCATTACATAATTAATAGTCTTCGCAAAAACCAGACACGTCATCAGTATTCGTCGATGCAAACGGATGAGACAAAAAGTTTTGCCGGTGATGTCATTGTAATAACATTGTTCATTAACATCACTGCTATACGTGGGTTCAATCAAGTGCATTGCATGTCTTCAAAAACATGAAAAAATGTGAAAATATGGGAATATCATGCAAAAAAAAGATTGCTAGCATGCTAACGCTAGCTTGCTCGCAATCTTTTTAAAAGTTTGTTGTGAAAAGAATTACCATAATACATTGAAATTATATAAAACTAAGATATAACAATCATTATCGTAATTTTAAAATCCTTATTAATGGATAAAATACTACATTTGCGGGTCTATCTCCCAGCTTGCCGGTGATTCACAAGGCATTCTGGGTACCCCTTGGTTTGAAGTGTGGGTCTGAAAAATCTTCGTTTTGAGGGATTGGGCCTAGTTTCTCTCACTGAGACCTGGCTGCATCCTAAAGATTTTGTCAGCCTAAATGAATCTACTCCTCCCAGTCATATAAACACTCACATTCCCCAAGGCTCTGGTCAAGGAGGTGGAGTTGCAGCAATTTTTGACTCAAGTTTATCAATTAATCCTAAACTAAACTATAACTAATTCGAAAGCTAGTTATTAATCTGCCACACCCATCCAGGAAAACACAACAGCCAATCCTATTTGCTGTAATTTACCGTGCTCATGGGGCTTATTCTGAATTTTTAATAACGTCATTTTCTGAGTCTCATCCTGAAAACAGATACAGTTAATACTGTTGGTGACTGTAATATTCATGTTGATAATGATAGTGATAGTTTTAGTGTTGCAATTATTTCAATATTAAACTGAATTGATTTCATTCTGATTTAAAAGCACTGCATTCTTTCACTTGCGTAACACAAATTCATGCACTTCCTGTCTTGTGTCCACGCCTTTGTTATGTCCAGACTTAATTATTGTAATTCCTTATTATTATGCTCTACCAGACTCTGCAGTTTGTCCAAAATGCTGCAGCTCGTGTCCTGACAAGTACCAGGAAAAGTGATCTAATTTCTCCTATATTAGCTTCACTACACTGGCTTGCAATTGAGATTTAGAATAGCCCTTAATAATATGGCACAATCATATCTAAAAGAGCTCAGTTTCAGTTTCAAGTTTTATTTGTCATGGGTCAACAGTAAAATGAAAGTTGTTGGACGAGAAGAAACGGGTCAGCTCAGCAGCACAATAATTAAATTAAAATAAAAGCAAGGTAGAAAGAGCTTATTATAAAAAACAGTTAAATACAAAACAATACTAAAGCTATATACATTTAAATGTGCAGTGTGACATATATTGCAAATGTGATAACAACTTTACTGTATGGAGTGTGTAAGTTATTGCACGTGTATGTATAGTTATTGTTTTACAGTTATTTCACAATTTTCCAGAGGTGAGTGTGATTAAAAAACAAAAGTTCAAACAGGAAGGTAAGTAGATGTGCAGTGTTGTCATGAGTTGACTACAAGTTTTGAAACCCGATGGCCTGGTGGTAGAAACTGTTCTCAAGTCTGGTGGTGTGTGCAGCCCTGCTCCTGTATCATCTGCCACATGGTAACAGAGTGAACAGTCAGAATTCAAGCTTACTTGTCATCCCTAAAGTAGAGTAGGAGCAAGAGCTCCTCCCCTGTGGAATCATCTTCCAGTTTCAGTTCGGGAGGCAGACTCCCTCTCTACGTTTAACCCTTAGGGCAGCTTATGGACATTTTTGGCCATTTCAGTTTTCTTTTTTTAAATTTTGGTTAATGCATATGGCTTGAAATTTTCCAAAGGTGTGTATTTTTTGTGGAATTAAAAAATGTCAACCTCTTTTTCTATGATATGTCTTTTTTTCACTGTGTAAAATAAATAATACCTTTTAGCACCGTCGAGGCAAAATAAAAAATGCCCCATTGAAACGGCACTTTTTTTAAAAATCTCTCTGTTATTAGACCATAAAATAATGCATTACGAATTTTGATGCTTTCCTTCTGAGGCCCTGGCTTCAAATTTATATATTTGTTTTTGTAATTTAACATCATATTGACCCATTTTCCCATATTTGGCATATAGGTAAAATACATACTATTTCCTGTCTCCTGTAGTGGCACAATTTCTGCATAATGAAACCTAATGTTTGCAACGGAAATAATGTGTGTGTGTTAAAATAGACTGAAGGTAGTGGTATGAGTAAAAAAAAAAAAAAAGTGTTTGTGTGTGTGTGTGTGTGTGTAATGTTATAATTGCTCACTCCTTGTCTCTCTCACAAACATCCACACATCATCAGCAATCATACCACTCACACACACAAACATGACGTGCACATCTACATGAACACTCAATACAATGTAACAACTGAAACCTAAATTTTGCTGTGAATTCCTGTATATGGGTTACAGCATGCTAAGCTTGCAGTGTATGTGCACATGTGTAAGTGTGTGTGTATATCTGTGTGTTTGTGTGTTGCTAATCATTGACTTACCCAAGGCTGTGATGATCTCAAAAATATAGATAATAAATGAATAGTTTTTTAATAGAACTGAAGTTGGTGAAAAATAAGTAATTACATGTAAAAAAAAACAGTATATATTATTTTTATGCAGTTTGGGAGGAATTTTTCTTTTTACTACTACACAAAAAATAACAATGTAAAAACATGTTAAGGCTTATCAGTGACATATGCCAGTCTCTGTTAACCCTCCAAAAAAACTTTTTAAAACTGGCAGTATTTTAAGTGTTAAAATACTGAAAATATATGAATATTTGATATTTATGACCCGACTGAAGCTCCTTAAAAATAAATTGTCATTAAAAGTGAAAAATAATCTTAATATATAAATTTATATAGGAATCTTTTTTTAAATGCAGCCCTAAGGATTAAGCTTATAGTTGGAGATGGTTCAGGTCTGTCTTGGACCAGCTCTTAGCTATGCCGCTATAGGCCTAGATTGTAGGCCATTGTAACATGTATTAAGGTCTCATTAATACATGTTACTGACTTGACTTCTTCCCCAGAGACCTTGTGCTTTATTGTTTACAGATCCAGGATCGCTGCTGCAGCCACCTCGTGGATTGTGATGGTGGATCTGAGTCCTCTGTCCTGTCCATCTCTGTCTCTCCATTGTCCTCTCCAGTCATTTCTTTCTCTTATAATGAACTGTTCAGCAAGTTGTTGCAGACACCGTGGGGTGCAGTGTGAAGACAAGATCTGCTCTGAGATTCTGTTACAAGGGCATCATTTTGTTTGTTTTATTTTGGAATTACCCCTTATGTTCAGTTCTTTCTGACTACCAATGATAATATAAATTTCTGAGTGGCTGGTGAATGCCATATGGTAAATGGTCAGTATTTACAGTGTTTTTCTTGATGATCACTCAAAGTACAGTTTTGCCATTCGTACACACATTCATACAGTGCATATAGGCAGCACTTTTCTCCATTTTTACTTCATTTTGTTTCTTTCCTTCTTCCTGCGTCTACCTATGACTTACCTTCCCCAGTGGCTTGTTGCTGCTCTCCCAGTTCCTCTTTTCAAGGGATGATGGCACCTGGTACAAATCCTGCCCTGCTCCTGTACTGCCAGTCAGGGCTGCTCCCTGGCCGGGCCCTGGGCCAAGAGAAGGGGGCACCTGGTAGATGTCTTTTGCAGGCAGCTGGTACTGTCTCTGCGCTAAAGCTGGTGCCTTACTGGGGGGTCCTGGCATGGCCAGTGGACTGGGTCCACCTGGGCCAGAGGGGACCTGGTAAAGACCATGGGAACTTGGGGATGGTTTTGGGCTGTGAGAGGGGGGCATCATATAGACAGAGTCAAGATTGGGCTGTGAAGGACTGGGAGTGCAGTAGGTTGGGTGCATGGACGTGTACTGAGCTGAGAGAAGGGGCTTGTTGGCAAACCCGGAGGATGTAGCAATGGCAGCAGAAGAAGCAAGGGTTTGTTTGGTGTAAGCACTCTGAGGGGGGAGGGGTCGCTGCACAAGGGAGGTGGAACAGGCGGCTGGATCTGGTGTGGAAGGCTTGGACTGTTGTTGCTGCTGCTTGCTGTCATACATGCCGACCAGTATCTTGAGACGGTTCCCGGGGACGATGCCTTGGCGACCGTGGAGGGAGCAGAGCCACCAGCCATCCAGTCCCTGTGTGTCACGCTCCAACACAGTCATAATGTCTCCCTTGCGGAAGGACAGCTCATCCGGTGATTCGGCCACATTGTCATACAACGCCTTTGCCAACACATTCTGTAGATAGAGTAAAAATGGAAATATAAATATATTTTACATACATGGTCTATAATCCAATGTACTGTTATCACAATCACAATCACAAAGAAACTACAAGAGGAGATCATATTACTCCTGTCATAGCTTCTCTGCATTGGCTGCCTGTAAAATTCAGAAAGGAATTAAAAATCTAATTTAAACACATTCCCTGATTTTTAGATATCATGTTTAAGACAAACATACAAATGTGCTTTGTGAGGTCGCACTGACCTTGACCTTTGCCCCTGTACCACCAAATTCTATTCAGGTCGTCCTTGAGTCTAATATAATGTTTCTGCCATATGTAATGAAATTCCCTTTGGGCATTCCTGACATATTGTGTTCAAAATAATGCAGGCAATGTGGCTTTGACTTTTTGATCTATGCCCACCAAAAAGTAATCAGTTCACCTTTGAGTCCAAATGATGTTTGAACCAAATTTGAAGACATTTCCTCAAGCTGATTTTAAAATGTCATGTTGAAGTAAAACAATCATAATTTGCGAGGCCACCGGGACCTTGACCTTTAATATTGGGCTACCAAAATCAAATCAGTTAATCCTTCAGTCCAAGTTAATGTTTATGACAGAGTTGAAAGGATATTTTCAATGATCTCTTGAACTAAGGTCAGGTTGTACTTCCTGATTAATATTCTTCAAAAGGTTTTCAGAATATGTCTTTCCTAACAGAATTGACAGACTTATCAAAAGATGACAAAGAGAGAGATGGTGGCTCTGATTTCTATAACTTGTGTTATTGATTAGTCTTTCCTCTGCTATTGTTATGTTAAATCTTGTGAACGTACTTCATTTAAATTTTTTCTCATATCTTTGTGTTCCGCCCCAACATAATGGGTAGACCATTAAAGAAAGCATAATCTATTAATCGACAATCTATTGATCAATAGTTGTTGGAACATTGTTGTGTTTCAAATTTTTTCACACAGTTGAAATTATATTTGTGCTTATTATTAAAATTGTACAAATGTAAATGTCTCAATTAGATCAATTGCAGACCTAGAGGCATTCCACAATTATATTGAGATGTAAGCAAGCAAGTGCTATGCCTTCAGTCACCTGCTTTATAAGGCAGGAGTATGCTTGCTGCTACAACTTCCACCAAAACAGACCAACGATGAAAACTGCAAAAGGTACAGAAATATATTTATATGCTGCTTTTCTAGTCTTGATGATTACTCAAAGTGCTTCACAGTACAGCATTGCCATCCACCTATTCAGCACTTTCTCTCTCACACATCACTCATACACAGCCCTCAGGGGCAATTTGGGGGATCATTATCTAGCCCAAGAACACTTTTGCACATGGAATGGGAGTTTGGGATCGTACGAAGCGTCATCAAGTCTGCATGTCTGAAAAAAGCTTTAGTCATGGAGTCCCACAAGGTTCTCTACTTGGCCCAGTACTTTTGACTTTATACATGCTTTACGCAACATTATAAAAAAAGCACGAGGGCTGCACGATATTAGGAAAACATGCGATATGCGATAACGATTTTTGTACAGTTTTTAGTGGCTCTGTCTGTAATTTACTGCTCCTCTGTGTCTCTAGCATTCGTGCGGTGCGCTGCATAGACTGCATCAAACTAAATGTAAGGTACCATACTTTACTAAGTTTAAAAAGTCTGTTGTTTTTACCCAGACTGAGTTTACACACGTGCCCGATTGCACTGTGTGTGGGTGAGAAAGCAAAGAAGAGATAGAGAGATAGAGAGAGAGAGAGAGAGAGAGAGAGAGGGGAAAAGACTGAGCGAGCAGCTGATGAATGAGCTGCTCTGAATAAAGATTGAATTCATTAATAAAAGTATCGATCATTATGTGATGATCAGTATTGATATTGTGGCATCAAACAAATAAACTTTTAAACAGTAGTGAGTCAGACACGTCAGCTGAGAAAGAGACAGTGAGAGAGAGAGAGAGAGAGAGAGAGAGAGAGAGAGAGAGATGCATACATACACACACAGAGCAGTGCAGTGTGTGTGTGCGCGCTGTTACTTCCCTCAGGTTCTGGAATCATAAATAAGCTTCATAATTCTTTTATATAATCAACCGCTCATATTGATGTGTCTGACCCGGGACAAACATGATCACTAGAAGTTTCCACAGTAGATTTAGTTGGAGCAAGATTTGATGTAGACGCGTTGCTCCGTCAAATCTCAAATTCTCTGTTTTCTCTTGTTCTTTTCTTCCGACAATGATTCAATGAAAAACCCTGTCAATGATCTGATTGTCTTTGCAGTCTGGAGTTGCAATAGTCTAGGCATCTAGATATTGTAAGGGGTACAATACTGTCAGAGATTTGTATCTTGTTCCTCGTTGTCCCAGTGGGATTGCAAAATTGCCACTACAATTTGGGGGCTTGTCCAGGATGTCTAACTCATACCTTCTTCAGACCACTTTCGGTTAAATTCTGTGTGCAGTCGGTGAAGGGATTTTAATCACCCAAGAGCCAAGTTGTCTAATTCTCCTGAGGGCAGGTCATAATCGACTCCCCTAACCCTAACCCTTCCATCGTGGATAAAGAAGTTTTGATTTCCTGAGAATGGTGGTCTTAGCCTCAGCCGCACATCAGAGTCATCTGAACTAACAGCCTGCTAACTCATACAGGGACATGTCTGCAGAGCCTGGACACCAGAGAAGATGTGCTTAATTTCCAGTGAACTGCCAGACATAGCCACACAAGGAGGGGCTGCAGTTGTTGAAGTATGGGCCCAAATTGTAACAGCAGTACAGGCCGAATTTGAGAGAAACCATGAGTTACTTGCTTCACAGCATGAAACTGAAATGGGGCAGAGTACAAGGAGACTGGCCAAAGACAGACATGCGCTATGACTAGAGTACAGATGCTGTGGATCGTGAACATGTGGAGAGACTCTATGAAAGTATTAAAACTACTTTCCCAGCCACCATGAGATGGGGAGCAATAAAACAGTGTAAACAACAGCCTGGTGAAGCGGTGGCTGACTATCTGATCAGATTGATAAAAGTCTTCAAAGAAAACAGTGGAATGGTGTCACCAGCAGACCCTGACCACTGGGCGAGAAACTGCAGAGAGTCACGCAATACAGGTCCGCGGGACAACAGATGCTGAAATTGTGGAGATCCTGACCACTGTGCGAGGGACTGTAACAGAACAAGGATGAAAAGGGGATCCACTGGACCACCAGGCGGTGTAACTATCACTTATCCCAGAGGCTACACAGAGAATAAGGCATGAGTAGCGGCAGAGGTGGAGGAGACTCCAGATTCAGGTTACCACCCCAGGCACCACACACAAACACACGTACACATGGGCACAAAGAAGTGCTTAACATGACAAAAATAAGTGGATCTGAAATTTTACCTGAATCAAATCTACAGGTAGCAGGCAAAAATATCACATTTCTGGTTGATTCTAGTGCCACTAGATCAACTTTCAACATTTTTAGGTATAAATCTGAAACAGCATAGTACCCATTGTCCACAGAGTGGTGGAGCAGTTGAAAGAGAAAATGGAACAATTCAAAACAAAATGCAGTGATGAGAATAGCACTACCACTAGCCTTTTACACACAGGTGAAAGCAGCACTCACGCAGCCAGAAGAGGGCCAGTTTCATAACCTGAAACCAGGAGACTGGGTGCTGATAAAGGACCTGAAGAGGGAGCACTGGAGAAAACCCAGATAGATAGGACCCCATCAAGTGCTTCTCACCACACCTACGGCGATTAAGGTGAAAGGAAGAACCAGCTGGACACACGCCAGCCATTACAGAAAGGTGCCGCCACTTGAGACGGAGGCCCAGGGAGAGAGTCCTGCTTCACTCACAGACGAGGAAGAGAAGCAGACGAAAGAAGGCTGTTCTCACTGAGGTTTAAAAACCCAACAAGAACCAACAGATGCTGCAGACCAAGGAAGAGACAGAAGAAAGAAGTCGGAAGGAAGTTCAGAAGGGCAACAGATAAGAACATTTAATTAACACAGTGACTTATAACATTAAAATATCAATGCCTGACAACAGATCCCAGCACCCCTTTAGGGGGACAGGTTGTGGTATTGGAGGAACATGTTGCCTTACAATATAAGTCCCAATTGTATTTTATCTCCAAGTTAGGTTTCAACTGCGTAAGGCCCATTTCCTTTGCAGTTGATCACTTTCCAGGACTCCATCAAATTTGGAGTATCATTTCCTATAAAAATATGGACTCATTTCTTTTCTTTCAGGTAGTCCCATTTGCTTATAGCCTCATGTGTAGAAATTTCATCTTGGATGTACAATGATGAAAGTTTCATGAAGTAATTTACATCAATACTTTAGATTTCAAAACCGTATATCATGTTGATATTATATTATGACTTTCTCTTGATCTAAGGTTCTCAACTGGATTCTTGTCTTTCTTCCCCTTGCATGCAATAGTTTCCTGAGATCTTCGGTACAAAAGCTTGCAGTGCTTCCTGGGTCCAGGAAGATGTAGGTTTGCACACAGATGTCACTGATTGACAGCTTTACTTGGAAAGGAACGATGGAAAGTGTCAGGTACATTTACATTGTCTTTGTTAGTAACTTCCGTTTGCTTCTTCACAATATGCAATAGTGTGGGATGCATATTGAGAGTTTTCTACAATTTTGATGACCTTTATTCACAGATCCAAAACAAATACCATTTGCCTTAAAGAAGTATCAAGCTGCTCACAAGCATCAGTATTGTGATGCCATTTGCAGAATAGACAACCTTTTTCATCAGGTGGTTCTGTGTTTCCATCCATGGCTCTGACACCTTGAGCTTGATTCCTGTGTTATCGTCATAAAACTGCTTTCCTGGGATGTAAGATGTCTAAATCTATCGCTGATTTTGATGCTTACATTTCTGTCCTTCCTTGGTGCAGCATTGTTTATGTCTCCAAACAATGGGTTACAGGCGATATTTGCTTGACTTTCCACAAATCCACAAATTGCTTAAACTTGGCTCTTTTTCTTGCATGTTTGTAATAATCATAAGCAACAATGCGCCATCTTTCTATTAGCTTGTATGGCAGTTTTGCAATGACCGTCTTCATGTGTGTTGGGCTGTTCATGTCTTGCACCATATCAACATCAGTCATCGCATTACAACAGCTTCATAAGAACAACAAATTATCTTGAAGTCCCTTTCTATCCTCTGCTTGAGTACACTCCAATTCAGGGCTTTCTCTTGATAAGCTGAAGCGATCAATACCTCATTTCAGAATGCCTTTTGCAATAGTTTTTTCACTTCTTTAAATCCCCTTTTGGGTTCCATATGAATGCAACTTCTGACAAGCACTTACGGTCGTCCACTTGTGAACTGCTCCAGGAAAAGCAATCTATCACAATCATTCTCAGTTTTGCTTCCAATGCAGTTTACAATGTACGCATGAAGGACAAGTAATGCAGTGGATTTCCATGAAAAACTGGAATTTCTCTTGTTGGAAGAAGTGAGTCTTTGTTCTTTAATTAGCATTTCAGTAATTTCATTTTGTCCTTTGTCCGTTTTCAGCATGGTCTGAATTTTGATCATCCTTGTTAGGACCTTTTTTGAGAGGAGGCTGCACATACACTTTGGGAATGATGAGGGCAGTTGAAATATTTAGAAGTCCCTCATCATCATCATCATTGTCATCATCATGAACATGCCTTTGTGTTGAGTCATATCCTTGAACATACTTTTGAAAATCATCTCTCTCTTTGGAAGCTTCAAGCGGTCAATTTCTGCACTTGCTTGAGCAATTTCAATTTCCAAAGCTAAAGCCTATTTTTTAGCTTGAAATTCAGCTTTCAACATAGGTTCTTCCTTGTCAAGTTGATGCCCTTTTCGCTTCTGCTCGTCTCAGGGCGGATACAACTGAGGAGGCTTTACTACTGGAACTGCTTGTTCTCTTAACCACTCATTGTGATCAGAACCCCTTTTTTCATCTGGAAGAAATCTTTGAATATAACTCTGTAGTTCAGAAAGGTCCTTTAATAAATCACAGAGAACATCATAAGCCCATTCAACCATGTCAACATAGATATAATCCAGCATTAATGACTCAATATTATTTCTCTTTATTGTAAATTGTTTCAATTTAGCCTTTCGTACATTCCTTTGCTAATCAAGTTTTGAATCAATAGCCTTCTCTGTTAATTGATCTCTCTTTTATGTGTACTTTCTTCACGCATTCTTATCTCGTCTGTTCCGTTGTGTTGAAACACTATTTAAGGCAATGGGCACTTGAAATTGGACCATCTTTGCTCACAGGTCCCGTTACACAGATGAGGTTGATGAATGTTTGCATGTAGTCTAAATGTGTTTATATGAGGTGGCCTTACTTCTACTTCAAATCAGGTAGCTTAACGTTTAGTAAGTAAATTGGGTAAATTCAAAATAACAAACGGTAATTAAAGACAATCAACAAACTTAGAATTGGCTGTTGAATAAAGTCACGGTTTCATAACCGTAAGAATTGTAAAAACAGCGATATCCAACTATAGTATAGTTTGTGTGTCCGAGCCACTTAACTGAACCATTATTTGAGAAGACCTATTAGTCTTATTTCCACCAACACTGGCCAAAAAACTCCATCAGAGGAGTTCACAGCAAGGAATCCTTGTTTACTTTTAGTTAATATATTGCTTGTTGAGTGTCTTTTTCCTTCTATAGTAAAGACAATCGTGAAACCACAATATTTCAGCTGACAATAATCGTGGCACCAAAATTTCATATTGTGACAATATTGCACACCTGGTTGCACACCTGGTTACAATAACCTCTTGCCGGCTGTGTGTTACATCATTGGCTGCTGGTGCTGCTATCATTATTAACATAATTACATCGATACATTTCACACTTATTATTTTCATTATAACAACCAGTCGGACAGAGCTAATAAAATAAATAAAATAATACACAACAAACTTTTTACACAACTGTTCCTGCCCCCCCGTCTCTATCTTCTTTCCATTCTTTTCCACCCACCTCTCCTGTCTTCCCCATTTGTATTCGCTTACCCCAAGCAGCTGAGGCAGATGGCCACCCACCTACGCAATGCTGAATCACTCGACATTTTCCGAAAATGTTCCCTTGGACAGACCAAATCAGCCAATCTGTCAAAGATCATTAGCATATAGCACTGACAGTACATGCTGCCCTGTTTACTAACATGTAAATTACAGCTTTACACTGGGTATATTCAAATAATGTGGTGATGCCTTAGATTATCAAGACTAAAATATAAAATTATTTATTAGATGTTTTAGTTTGTAATTTTTTTAGGTCAGTTTCCAGCGGCTTCAGTTTCTCAGTAGACTGAGAGAGGGAGACACAGCAACATGTCCACTGAGGAGAAAGTAATGTGAACAGCTGGTAGAGTGAGCTCACTACAGGTTACTCATCTGTGTGTGTATGTGTGTGTGTCTTAATGTTCTTTGTGTCTTGCCTCCTATTTGTTCCATGAGTACAAATGCCTGCCACAAATGTTTTGTTCATGTTTGAGTTTGTGTGTCTATCTACTCACTACATTGCAGGAAGTTACACACAAAAAGGCACCTAACATCACTCCCTGTGTCTCTTTCTCCATTTTTTCTATCCAATCTGCCATTTCAGCAGCAGTCACAATTCATCTCCTCTTTATTCTCTCTTGTGGTTTGTCTGCTCTGTCCACCCCTGAGCTCCCCTGCAGAAAGTCAAACAACTCTTCCAGGCCTTAAGTTCTCTTTGCAGCCTGAGGTGAATTAGATTGAGTAAGCTTTCATCAGGGTGAGTTTTACCTATTTGGGGTAGGACTAGCAGAGGTGAAGTAATGTGAGTCAGGAAGATCTGTGTTGAACATTCAGGCTTGTTCTCTGCCAATCACTGAAAATTGAGGCCACATTGCTTTGATCAAATGTAATAACAGGGCACTGTACTTGTGCCAGTAGGATATCATCAGATCTGTGGGGTTAGTAAAATTTACCAGGACAATACTGGCTCTCGATTAGAAGAGCTTAAACTCCACAATTTAATAAAAAACAGACTGACAAATGTGAGGGAGCCATCCTCACTGATGTCTTTCAAGATCGTCACTGTAATACTACTATAATAACATGATGCCTTTAGTTCCTGCTGCGACATGATCAGGTTACTGGGCAGGGACAGTAAAAATTAAATTATTTATGGAACTGCTGAATGTCAGGAGGTTGTTCACACTGGCTCTGGTTCTGTAGCGGAGATGCTACTGCCAGCGCTGTTTTATAGTGTAAGCAAGTGAGCGTGAGAGAGAGAGACCGAGAGACAGTGTGTGAGCCTACTGCCCATTACCTGAAGTTCTTTACGTTGACTTTTAATATAACTACAGCCTCTGTAAGGTTTCTAGTATGACAACTGTATTTAAAAAATATATATTTATTCTGTTTAAGATTAAAGGAACAATGCTTATTAATAAATAAAATTCTGTAAATGAGCCAGTTTAGAACCCGAAATAAAAACCAAGCTGTTCCGTGGCTGTTCTGCAGCCAGTGTGGTCTTGGTGTTATGGTCTCTTTGAGAGATCATGAATCTCTAGAAGAGCAGCATTACTGAATTGTGGCTGAATCGCAGGCTGTGTGGCTGCTCCAAATTGCCTTTCGTCACCCGCTCCGCAGCCAATGTGGCACGATGCACGCAAAAGTGTAAAAACTCCAGGTGAAAAAGCAGTGTCATACACATATAAGACACCATTGAAGATGTTAAGAGAGTTTTTCGTTATAACAGCTGATATTGGTGTCAATGTGTTGTAAACACCATGGTCACGTCCCCTAACAAAAACTCATTGTATAGCATCATCAACTCCATTAGGCTATTTTCCACGTATCAGGTTAACAGGCTAGCTGCAGGACACAAAAATGTAAAATGTGACATTTCCTTTTACAGCAAGGGGGCGCTTAGGAGAGTATGATGGTGCATGCAAGAGAATATGGTAGTCTTTGGGTAAGAGTATACTGTTGTGTGTGTGTGTGTGTGTGTGTGTGTGTGAGAGATTATGATGCTGTGGGTGAGACCAAGTACAAATTCTGACTCCTTGTCACAAGGTAAATAGCTTATGTTTTACGAGCTGTAAGCATTTCTGTTCTGTCCCTCATATATGTGTTCTGTTTAGCTATGCAACAGCACCCCCTTGGGGCAGTTCAGGTACATAACCATTGCCAGGGTTCAAGGTGTGAATTTCCCTGGAAGTAGTTCAGGGTTAGTTTATTTGTGTTATTTACAGACGTCAGCTCTATACATAAGTTGTGTTTATTCTTCTGCGGGCTAACGCATCGTCTGTAAGTATTGTTGTTTTCAAATTGTGTCCTTACAACCAGTAGGTTATCTTGCCATACATTATTGCGTTTACAGTGGCAGTTTTGCCGAGCGGCTATGCTAAGCTAATGTGTATCGCCGTGTCTTTAAAGGTACGAGCCGCCGTGTGATGTTTATTATTGAAGTAGCTGTGTGAGCCAGATTGTAATTTGTCATGTCTTTATTGGTTTTACAGTTTCACCAACTCATTAAACTTCGTGAAAGTTGACATCTCTGCTGTGGAGTTTTTTGAAAGCGTGAAGGTGGTTGGATAGCTAGCGTCAGAGCTAGCGAAACCTTCACAATGTCAATCAAAGTTTTTTCATTTGTTTGAGAAAAATACAGCACGAAAAACATTTTGTGTGCCAAAAAATAAGTGGCTCACCAAGGTAGCAGTAATAATGTGTACTTGTAACGTAAGGTAACTTTAAGGTTATACAGCTAATTATCGCCATATCAGTTTTTTTAAATGGTTAATTCTCTGTTAATTAACTTAGTTTGACTCCTGAAATCAGATATTCTTCCTATATATTATTTTCTAAATTATTGACTAGTTGCACAATTCTTAATATTACAAAATATCAGGGTCTGATATTACATGTGGGGCCATTTTAAAGAATAATAGCATAAAAAACTCAATCAAAATTGTAATTAGAACATAGATTCATAAAGATGATAGAAAACATTCGGAAAAGTTCTGGTTGAGCTCACATGATGAATTAAAGACGTGAATCCAGGAGCTGCAGGTTCTCTGAGTCTTAATAAACATTTGTGTGTATTGCTGTAAAGCCCGGGTGTGATAATGCTGAAGCAAGCCCAGACTTGTAGTCTAACTTACTACAGCATTCCTTAGCTTCCACGCAGCAAACACACAACTCCCCTACCACTTCACATTCCAGAGGTGTCACAACACACTCACACACACTTAGATTCTTGCATTTCATCACAAAGATGAGCAACCAACTCATAAAATGAGTGATCCCATTTTCTGTCATTTTGTTGTTTCTTTTGCCTCTACCCTCCACCGTTCTTATTATCTCTCTCTGTCACACCCTCTACTTCTTCCCTACCTCTCCTTCTCCTTCTCCTTCAGTCTGTCCTCCCCTTCCCCCTCCTTCTTTTCCTGTTTTGGCTTGTAAGACTGTTCTTGAGAAATAGTTGTGAGTGCACAGCTGCTTTATACAACAGCGGAATTCAATTCAATTTTATTTGCATAGCACCAAATCACAACATACATACTTGTATATCCCAACATATTTTACATAGTGAGGTTGAGATCTTAGAAAATTACCAAGAAACCCAACAGTTATGAAAATTAGCCAACACTTAGGGAAGGGATCCTGCACCTAGGGGAACATCTATAGTATGGTACTGACATTCAACATCTAAAGGCCCAGAGTAGGTGGAGGCCAAATATTAGTTATCTAATAGTAATTAGACTAATTATAGTCTAATGATGATCTGTGGGTGCAGTTTTTAAACTATAATACAGTTCTGAGTTAATCCATGGGAATTTTGAATTCATCATTTTGGACATAGAAGGAGTACACTAATAAAATATTGATACACCCTATACCTTACCAAAAACATATTGTTTGGTATTTTTAGGTTGAATAGATAGATAGATGTATTTTATTGATCCCAATTTGGGAAATAATTGTGTCACAGCAGCATGACAAGGGCATTATACATAAAGCAAAGAACAAAAGACTAATTACAAAAAACGACAAAAGAGACAAGCTTGCAAAATTGTTCTGGGAGCTGAGCTTTTTAAACCTATTTAGCCCGCTGGTGCTGAGAAATAAAACTATTTCTTGGTTTTACAAACAGCCCAGCCATTATGTGCCCTGCTAAATACAGGTTAAGGCTCCTGCTTTAGCAAGTAATGATCCCAGCAGAAGAATTCCTGCCCTCAAGCTATGAGTAACAGCAGGAACAACAGCAGGGATTGTGTAGCCCTAAGCACAGGGTAGACTCAAGCAAGCGTAGCTTGAGAGTTGCTTAATGTGTTGACAGACAACCCTGGTAGTTGGCTGGTTCCTCTCTTTCTCTCTGAGGGAGTGGAACATTCACAGTTCATATAATTGTGTTGGAATATATACATTTTTAAGTGCTTCAAGATCCAATCATCACTAAGGCATGAGTCAGCAAGAGAGCCAACAAGATACAAATTGAATGGACACATTTATTCAATTATTATGTAAGGTTTATGGATTGATTTATATCAGCTCTCAAGTTGAGAAACACATTCCACCTAAAAGCTAGAGATAGTAAGCCTGTAAAAGCTAGCAAGAAAAGAAAACATTTTGAAAATATGCAACTGATACATCCCACCCCCTCCCATCGGCCCTCTCAGCAAAGCTACGTCCCCAAAACACGTGGGCACTGTCCACTTTTCCATGATTCCCTCACTAATTTCTAACTATCATCTCTGCTTTAGCTGTGTATGTCTAGAGTTCATGTTTATTATCAACCCTACCTTAAAAAGTAGCCATTAGCTGGAAAAACATCCTTTAATTCATAATTCACTCTTCTGTCTGTTGGAATGATGTATTTACAAAGAAACATTAGACAGCCTGCTAAGAAATATAGCTATCTAAGCTAATTTTTTACAGTGTAGCCTATGAAATGAGCTGGACCTCTGCTTATTTCCAATGAAATCAGTGAAAACACAAACTGATTGTGTTAATTCACTTTTGCTTGATTTCAAAATACCTACAACCTACTACATCCATACACAGGTTCATTTCATTTGCAGTCAGCCACACCCTAACATCACAGTTTGTTATATTAATCATTTGTTTCTTTGTCTTTGAGTTACCGTGGTTGTTGGGGGAAGTCCCTTCCTGATGGCAAAAGGCGTGGCTGAGGACTGAGGACTCCTTAATCCTGGAGCCAGCTCATCAGGCTGAACCATGTGCTGCTATATCAGGGGGGTGTGCTTAGTTAGTTTGCTTTGTATTTAGTTGCAGTTTTTGTCCATCTTGTTTACCCCTTCTTTGTTATTTGGTTTGGCCAAACCTCTGTATATGTGGCCTCATGTCTCATCGCCGGTGGTCAGTTTGTTAAGTTACCATGGTCTTCAGTTGTTACATTGAGTATAGTTGTCTTTTGTTGACCTCTTTTACAGGCCTAGTTATTACATTTTTGGTTTATAATGTTTTGCATTTCTTTGGGTAAATAAAAACCTAGGTTTTTCATGTACGACTCCTGTTTCCTTATTGCCTCACTGCATGGTCTCTTACACTCAGCTAGAGGTTACATAACCATAAAGAACTATAAAGTGTGCACTGTGGTGGTTAAACCAACACATCTCTAGTCAACTACTACTGCTGAAATTTGATTAATATACATTTTACACTGGTGATTCCAGTCAATTTACAACAACCTGTTCAACTAAACCCATCTCATCTGATGTTATTTTGGCCATATTTCTATTTTTCAAGGATCTATAAAAAGGGGATTTCCCTAATTACTAATCAATAGATAGGAAGATGTACCCATTATCATTCTGCATTAGGGGAAAGCACTCTGGCTTGTTTTTTAATTGAAATCCAAACACATTCATGTTGGGCAGCGCCTGCACCAAAAACAGTAAAAGATGTATTTCTAATGGCACACATCCACATCCTCATCAAAACAGCAGCATATAGGCTGAAGCTCACAGAATGTTGAAGGAGATTTTTACAAACAGTAAGATGCCAGAAGTAGAAGGGGAGGAGAATGCAGCCGGAGAAACAGCCAATAGTAGGCTTATACCCAGAGCTTATCCTCAGTGACTGAGAAATGATTTTAAACAATTCAAGCAAACTCAAATTTATACTGAGTTATGCATCGAAATAGAAGATGAAAGCAGTCTTAACACTTACATTTCTCAGCACGGCCTGTATGTGTGAACGCAAATCAGAGAGAGAGCCTACAGAGTTTTTTTGTGGACTTTCTCTGCCTGGCCCCCTTGTATAAAGTCCGCAGAAAGTCCGGAGGAACTGATGTGAAAACATAGCAGGAGATCCTTTGCAAGCAAATGGGAGTGTTGATGACGTTTCTAACACACGACAGACGTAAAAAAAAGAGTTTACAAACCTTTAGGAGTTTACCCAGTTTGCCTTTCACAAATGCACAACGCAGCGGGATGCTCTCTGCACTGACACGTTCACAACAGCAACAATGCTCCGCATTATCCAGGCGAGAGATGGGGCAGCCGGATGCAGCAGGCAGAGACAGGAAGTGAACAAAGTGGACTTAATAGTTTCAGTTTATAATTTGATATTGACTTGTAGTGTTTGGACTGCAGACACACACATGAACAAGAGAACAAAAAGTCAGTGAGATTTGTCTGACCAGGCCACACTGTTGTTGAAATTTTGCAGCACCCATGATAATTTTGATAGATAATTCTGCACACAGCACAGACAAACTTTCTAGGGAAGCACCCTGACATGTTTATGAGTGAAGAAGATGTTCTGTGAGATGACAGTAGTGAAGAACGTTGATTTGCATGGGACCTTTATCATTATGTGAATTCCATGACAAGTGTGGTGTGAGTCCGTCCACAACAGGACTAAGCCTTGTCTCTTTGCACTAGTCCAACCCACAAGGTGGCTCACTAGCTGCTTTCAGACATGCACTGACACTGACATTTCAGGAGAATATCTGAATGAGCCCATGTGAGAATACAGCAATATTGTCCTGAGAATTAAGTGGGTTTGTTGAGGGTGTGTTGATGATGTTTCTAATACATAACAGATGCAAAAGTAAATACAAAACAAAAGAATACAAATACTACTGTTGTTCAAATGTGAAAGACAAAGTCGTGATGACGTCCCAACCCAATTGTCTGGACATTATTCAGAATTGATGTCTGAAAACTGACTGACTGAATTTGTATCCTAAGTGATTGTATTACTAGTGTTTACTTACAACGTATTGCACAATCCATCCCCTGGTGCTTATAGTATATTCTATATTTAATTATTTTCCCTATTTTTAGATTTTCTATATTTATACTTGAACAAATACACCACAGCAAATTCTTTGTATGTGTAAACCTGCAATAAAACCAGCTTCCGATGTTGCTCAAATCGTCAATCATCAACTGTTCTTGGTCTCCCCCTGCCCTCTCTCTTCTCTCCTGTCTTTTCAACCCACCTCTCCTCTCTTCCCCTTCACTCACCCCAACCGCACACTGAGTCTGGTTCTGTTAGAGGTTTCTTCCAGTTTTCCAGGGAGTTTTCTCTCCACAGTCGCCATAGCGCTTGCTCATTGTGGGAACTGTTTGGTCTCTTACTATGTAAAGGGCCTTAAGATCATTTATGTTATGATTTGGCTCTATACAAAATAAACTGAATTGAATATATGGATATTGCAGTTCCTTAAGAGGGACATTTTATGAAAAACTCACTTTTCAGTGGTTTTGAATATCATTTGTGCCTCTTCCCTGTGCAAATATTTTAATATCACTGCAGCTTATTAATTGATTCACTGCTAATATAAAAAACATATTTGAATCAGTGAGCCATTCAGATTAGGGAATTCATTGAATTAGATCGCTCCTCTCTCTGAATCTGCACCCAATCTCCACCCATAAATTCAGAAGTATGCCAACTTTCACCTTTTTTTTTTACAGTAGAAATATATGGAAGCTAACACTCAAAATAGTTGGTTACATTGCCCCTCATAGAAAACAATAAAGTGCTGCTAATAGATGCACTGTATGAATGTGTGCGTGAATGGGTGAATGGCAAAACTGTACCGTAAAGCACTTTGAGTGGTCATCAAGACTAGAAAAGCTCTATATAAATACAAACCATTTACATAGACAAGCCTAGATTTTTACTTTAGTTTAGAAAAATCTGAGGGTGTGTGCAGAAATTTGGGAGGGCCTTTCTCCACTCTGGTCTGGTGGCAAGGTGTCTCCACCAGTAGCAGGAGAGCCTTGTGACCTGGCTGAAGAGCGGACAAAGTTACTTTTAAATTTCTGCTGTAACTACCTCAGCCATACGTAGCAGGAACCTTGGCCTAGAATCCCGCTGCCTATATTCATCATCGGCAGCCCTGCACAGCATGCAAACAGCAGCCGCCCTCCGATAAACTTATACAAACACAGCTTGCTCAGCTTCTACCCCACAAAATGTTCAGAGCTCCACTCACACACCTACACACAAGTGAAATCACTCAATCTAATCTTCTCTACCTCCCCGCCACACAACAATGTTCACTACACGCAGTCCCTTGCTCGCTTTTTCTCTCTCTCTCTCAAACACAAACACACACACACACACACACACACACACACACACACACACACACAGTGACTATTAGAGATGCACTAATTAGCTTTTTTTCATTTCCAATCCAATTCCGATACCTGGATTAAGTTGGTTGTATTGTACAATGCGACACATCATCCACCCCCCGGAATAATGGCTTTACACACATTACAAGTTGCCGTCTTTGATGTCTGTGTTTCAAGTGTGAAATATCTCCAAACAAACGACATGTTGAGTTAGCTAAACGCTTTCTCAGTTGCAGCCCGTCTTATTATGTTATGGCTCTGGTCCAGCTCCGCCTTTATAACACATATGGAAGACATAAAATATGAGGACCAATGAATATTTTTGAAAGAACTTTTTATAAGCTTACTTACTTACATAAGTTTCTATACTTCATGCCCAGTTCAAAGTAAAATTCATGATAAATCTACAGTGGGGTTGCTCTGGGAGAAGATGAGCATAAATCAGTTACTTATTAAGAGTGTGGATACTTGACCTGGTTTTAACATTGCACATGTCTTTAATCAGGGAAAACAATGTATCACAGGGACAGATTAACACAAACTCAGTCCAATTGTTGTTGAGTGTCAGAGCCTTGATGCTAAAAAGACAAATTTTCCATTAAAAGTAAAAAAGATATTTTACATGAGTAAGCTGACACAACACGGTGGTGTTATTTAGTCAGTGTTAAGCTCTGACACAGCCATCTCTGAGTTCCACAAGAGTTTAATGTTGTTTTATTGCACACTAATTACGGGCATGTAATTACTCGTATACACAGCAATCTGCTCCACGGTATTTCACTGTCTGCCACATTCCTGACTGTGTACTTACCCCAAACACACACACACAGTGTGGTATAACATGTGCAGTGAGCCAACACTGATGCAGAGGCCTTTCACACAATAGCAGGGAAGGACTGTTTCTGCCTGTTTCTTTGTCTTTCTATCATTACTCCTCTTCTTCCATACATTCTTTTCTCCCCTTTCTCACACAAAAAATGTTTCTCTTCCAAATGTGTCCCCCCTCCACCCCTCTATGACTTACTAAATCACTTTCATACTCTTCCGGCCTCTCTTTCTGCTTGTCTTCTAATGTAGCATTTTTCTCTCTCAGCCAACCGATCACCTCCCTCTGTCCCCCGGCCATAAAACCTACATTTATTTCCACTTTCCTCTGAGTCAGCACAAAGACAGACCAAGGCACTGCCTCCCTCTTTCTTTCTTTCCTTCCGTCTTCGCTCCCTCCTCCCATAGCCATAACCTTTTTAATTCTCCCTCCATACTCCATTGAGGCATGTGTTTGTATGCTGGACAGCAACAAGCAGAGAGCAGACCCAAACCCGAACAGTTAACTGTGATGAGGGCTAAGGCAATCTGCTGTGTGTTCTCATCTGTACTGCAGCGATGTATTCAGATACCAAAGTTTAAGAGAAAACATGCACTGTATATCATTTGGATTCAGTAAGGAAAGCTCTCAAGAGAATTACAGGCAGCAAATGAAAAACTTTAACTCAATTTGTATGTGTTTCAGAATACCAAACAAGGAAGGTAACATTTTTGCTTCATGTATTCAAATGTTATTTTGGATGTTTTATCTTCTAACATTTTTATATTCAATGGCCTTAAAGTCTTCTTTTTCATTGCACATCCCACAAGAGGGCAGTGAGGTCTCCTCAACCAGTGTGAACTGACCTTAAACCTTTAGCCCCGAACACACACACACACACACACACACACACACACACACATTCCTACAAAAGGTAGGAATCCACAGAGGATAATGTTAACTCATTTCCCTCTCCTCCCCCTTCACGGTTTCCTTTTCTTCATTCTCAGCCCCCCCCGCCCCACACTCAATTTGTGCACAGCTGGGTATAGCAGGTCCTGCTTTAACTCTCTCTCTCTCTCTCTCTCTCTCTCTCTCTCTCTCTCTCTCTCTCTCTCTCTCTCTCTCACAAACACACACGCACATAAATTGAACCCCAGAGGATGAACGAGTAGACAAACACCAAAAGAGCCACAGAATTAAAAAAGAAAAAGTGCCAAAGGCAGTGTTTTGTACATGCACACACTGAAATCTCTCTCTCTCTCTCTCTCTCTCTCTCTCTCTCTCTCACACACACACACACACACTCACCAGATAGTTCATTTTGTCCCTTCTGCAGCGAGACGGCTGTGTTTACTCCAAGGAAGGGCTGTATCTCAGCCCGTGACACACTTTTCCGACTAGATTCCGACTGGTGCTTAGAGTAGATCCCAAAAAAGTCCCCTCTTCCACCCTCCAGCCTTCCTTCCTATATCCTCCTGTCCTCCCTCCTTTTTCTTCTGTGTCTCTTCTATTGTCTCGTTCAGTCTTGTTTTTTGTAGTGAAGCAGATCAAAGCACATTATGCCTCCCCGTGATCTCACACAGCAAGAATGAGACTGCCACTTGGCCCATTTACTTCAGCCCTGCTCTTCCCTTCTTTCTCACTGGGTGTCTTTATCCCCCTCCCTCTCTCTTTGCAGCGGAAATGAGGGAGGAGTTTGTAACCTAACACATCACTTCCTTTGGA
The DNA here is from genome assembly GCA_026259375.1 of Verasper variegatus. Classification (NCBI taxonomy): domain Eukaryota; kingdom Metazoa; phylum Chordata; class Actinopteri; order Pleuronectiformes; family Pleuronectidae; genus Verasper; species Verasper variegatus. The sequence goes on from CM048042.1 coordinate 219,462, forward strand.
TCCTGATAGTCCCCATATCCAGTCTAGCCATTGGCTTTAGGAGCTCATGCAAATAAGCTTTGCCCTTCCAGTGTGACCACCCCCACCCCCTCCATCTCTCTCTGAGTCCCCCTGGCTGTGAGAGGCTGTCAGTGCATCAGGATGCTGTAAGGACACACTCACACAGTGTACCACACATGATTATAAAGCATTATTACCTTTCTCACTGCCTTTAAACTCAGATTGGTGTTTTTTTGTTACACTGCCTGTAGACATTGTAACTCATCTTGAAGCTACAGTCTTGGTTTGGTTCGGTGTTTGGAGCATGCCAGCACTTCATCATCATTATATAATAACTTCTATAGGTTTATTAACATGGTCCCTTTTGTTTAATGTATCAACTGTAAATCCATAGGAATTTAGGAACGGTGTCAGTTACACCATGTTTTTAGCCGAAATGTCTGCTGTGATCCATGCACGAACGCGGCTCCGGAGACGGATCACAGAGTGGTATGTGCAATGCATGAGCAATATTTTTGTTGAGTGCAATTGGGATTATGTGCAATTTTGGGATCTGATGTTGTTTCTGTCTGTTTGTTGTTCTAATTAGATTGTTGTTTTTACTGTAACTGTGGAGGCATTTATCTGTGCAGCGCGAGTCCAAGATACATTTCCATACAGCAATATAAAATATATTGTATCGTACTGACACAATACTACTAACACTATTTCTTCTATATCTTCATAGAAGATCTGCAGCTCCTTGTTTCATCAGCCCCTGTTTCACTCTCTCACATGCTTGCGCTGACACACACACAAACAATGTCATCAGACACTTCTTCAAACTCAGACTAGGTTGAAAAAAGATCACTCTGCCTTTGTGCACACATGGATACATGACTATTTGCATATGGAGCAGGTAAGTTAGATCCAAACACAAGTGGTCACAAGACATACATTCAGGCCAGATGTTAATACCATGTCTGAACAGGGCCATGAAGAGGCTGTGCACAGCAGGGCTGCACCTATCGAATATTTCTTTATCGATTAATCTAGCGATTATTTTTTCGATTAATCTAGTTGTTGAAGTAGCCTAGTAGTTGTATCAATGTCTGTATGAAGTCAAATACTGAAAAATAAAATAAAGTAAGTATAATTCAATAGTATTTCAACAATGTTTATTGTAAATTTTCACACGGAACTGAAATGTATAATAATAATAAAATATTATTTTCTCATTTCAACTAAATAAAAAATAATGGGCATTAGAAAAAAGCGTCTTAAAATAAAGTGCTTAATTTTTCAAAAAAAAAAAAAGATTTTGTTTGAGTTTTCCCATTTCTTCTTTTTTCTTAATACATAACTACATTTCACATATAAACAATCTCAACAAACATTAACAACTAAACAGCTTTAAATTTCCTCTTTGTTCCCACTTTCTCTTGTTCAGTGAGAGAAGTGAACTCTACTGTGTGCTTCCAGGATTTACTACTCTAAAGACAGAAAAAGCTGCAGAGGTTAAAATAGGACTACCGTAAATGCGAAAAAAGTGTGCATGATTAAATAGAAACGGACCGTCAAAATCGAATTATAGCATCTGGGTCCGTATAGAGCGGCCTTTGGGTCTGATCCGGACCGCGGTCCGACTGATGATGACGTACAGTGCATCTGGAAAGTATTCACAGCGCTTCACTTTTTCCACATTTTGTTATGTTACAGCCTTATTCCAAAATAGATTAAATTATTTGTTTCCTCGAAAGTCCACACACAATATCCCATAATGACAAAGTGAACAAAATTTTTTTGAAATTCTGAATTTTTTGCAAATTTATTAAAAATAAAAAACACACATGTACATAAGTATTCACAGCCTTTGCTCAATACTTTGTTGAAGCACATTTGGCAGCAATTACAGCCTCAAGTATTTTTGAGTATGATGCTACAAGCTTGGCACACCTATTTTTGGGCAGTTTCTCCAATTCTTCTTTGCAGGACCTCTCAAGCTCCATCAGGTTGGATGGGGAGCGTCGATGCACAGCCATTTTCAGATTTCTCCAGAGATGTTCAATCGGGTTCAAGTCTGGGCTCTGGCTGGGCCACTCAAGGACATTCACAGAGTTATCCCGAAGCCACTCCTTTGTTATCTTGGCTGTGTGCTTAGGGTCATTGTCCTTTTGGAAGATGAACCTACGCCCCAGTCTGAGGTCCAGAGCGCTCTTGCAGGTGCAATGTACAGAGACATCCTTGATGAAAATCAAGGATGTCTCTGTACATTGCTGCATTCATCTTTCCCTCGATCCTGACTAGTCTCCCAGTTCCTGCCGCTGAAAAACATCCCCACAGCATGATGCTGCCACCACCATGCTTCACTGTAGGGATGGTATTGGCCAGGTGATGAGCAGTGCCTGGTTTCCTCCAGACATGACGCTTGGCATTCAGGCCAAAGAATTCAATCTTTGTTTCATCAGACCAGAGAATTTTGTTTCTCATGGTCTGAGAGTCCTTCAGGTGCCTTTTGGCAAACTTCAGGCGGGCTGTCATGTGCCTTTTACTGAGGAGTGGCTTCCGTCTGGCCACTCTACCATACAGGCCTCATTGGTGGAGTGCTGCAGAGATGGTTGTCCTTCTGGAAGGTTCTCCTCTCTTCACCGTGCAACGCTGGAGCTCTGTCAGAGTGACCATCGGGTTCTTGGTCACCTCCCTTACTAAGGCCCTTCTCCCCGATCGCTCAGTTTGGCCGGGTGGCCAGCTCTAGGAAGAGTCCTGGTGGTTCTAAACTTCTTCCATTGACGGATGATGGAGGCCACTGTGCTCATTGGGACCTTCAATGCTGCAGAAATGTTTCTGTACCCTTCCAGAAGGATCGCAGCCTCCTGCCGGAGGGAAATACCTCGAAGAGTTTGTGACCCGGGTGGGAAGGATCGGCCACAATCTTACCAGCACGCCTCAGGGTCCTAGAGGCAAACAGGTCCTGTAGAGATGGCAGATTGCAGCCAATCACCTTCTCAGCAGAACGGATGATACACTGCAGTCTGCCTTTGACATTGGCAGTGGCAGCAGCGTACCAGATGGTGATGGAGGAGGTGAGGATGGACTCGATGATGCAGGTGTAGAAGTGCACCATCATTGTCTTTGGCAGGTTGAACTTCTTCAGCTGCCGCAGGAAGTACATCCTCTGTTGAGCTCTTTTGGTGAGGGAGCTGATGATCAGCTCCCACTTGAGGTCCTGGGAGATGATGGTGCCCAGGAAGCAGAAGGACTCTGCAGTGTTGACTGGGGAGTCTCTCAGGGTGATGGGGGTGGGTGGGGCTGGGTTCCTTCTAAAGTCTACAACCATCTCCACTGTTTTCAGAGCATTGAGCTCCAGGTTGTTCTGACCACACCAGGTCACCAGATGGTCAATCTCCCACCTGTAGGCGGACTCATCCCCACCAGAGGAGTTTGATAGACTGGTGACTGGAGGTGCAGCTGTTGGTATACAGGGAGAAGAGTAGAGGGGAAAGAACACAGCCTTGAGGGGAACCGGTGCTTATGGTCCTGGAATCAGACAGGAAGTCTGTGATCCACCTGCAGGTGGAGTCAGGCACACTCAGCTGGGAGAGCTTGCCCTCTAGTAGAGCCGGAATGATGGTGTTGAAGGCAGAGCTGAAGTCCACAAACAGGATCCTGGCGTAGGTTCCTGAGGAGTCCAGGTGCTGGAGAGGGTCAGTGATGGCTTTGAGGTGGAACAGCACAAGGCGCTCAAATGCCTTCATCACCACAGAGGTCAGAGCGATGGGTCTGTAATCATTGAGTCCAGTGATCTTTGTTTTTTTGGGGACAGGGATGATGGTGGAGGTCTTAAAGCAGGCTGGTACGTTGCATGTCCCAGATCTGTGCCTTGATACAATCCTGTCTCGGAGGTCTACAGACAATTCCTTGGACTTCATGGCTTGGTTTGTGCTCTGACATGCACTGTCAACTGTGGGACCTTATATAGAAAGGTGTGAGCCTTTCCAAATCATGTCCAATCAAATGAATTCACCACAGATGGACTCCAACAAGTTGTACAAACATCTCAAGGATGATCAGTGGATACAGGATACACCTAAACTCAATTTTGAGTGTCATGGCAAAGGCTTATGACCTGCTCTCCCCCTGAACCACAGCTGCCCCACTAACTAACAAGTGTTTGTTGCCAATGTGTGTGTGTCTGTGTTTGAAAAATCGGACAATGGGGTTCTGACCATGTCCAGAGTTTACCTTTCACATATGAAGCAGCAGCAGACGCATTCACAACAGAAAATCCTATGCAGCATTCACACACCAATATGTGTTCCTACTTTGGCCCTCCATATGAGACAGTGTTTTTCCAGTGTTTATCAAGATGATGAAAAGACATGGCTTATTTTCTGTACCCTTGGTGTTCCAATTAATAAATGTGCACAGATGATCTGCGACAGGAAGATTGGAAAAACTACACTACATAAAGACTTCTGTCCAGCAACATATATATATATATATAGTCTAAATGACCCAAAGGTTATCACACAGAACAACACACTGGTAGACATTGATTAGGGCTGTGTCATGAAGCAACTACCAAACCCAATGAGAACAGAATGAGCCATCACTAACCAATTAGTCCAATGTATAAATAATATTTAAATTGAAAATTCAACTAAGAGAAGAAAAAGTGATGGGTGGGAACATTATTCTAAGTTGGTTTTGGAATAGAAGCGGGCCCCGACCAGGCTAAAAGATGCTCCACCAGCATTGTCTGCCTCTCCACCAGCGTTGTCCACCGCTCCACCAGCGTTGTCCGCCTCTCTGCCTGCCACTGGAGAGCCTCCAGCCGCCGTCTGCTCTCCGCTGCCCGCTCCCAGAACATGGCTACGTACTCCTCCGCCACTCATGCCTGCCCCACCCCACTCCAGCTTTTACATTACATTACATTTAGCTGACGCTTTCATCCAAAGCGACTTCCAAATGCATTGCATTCAACATCTATGAGGGGCCATTCATGGTTCAGCATCTTGCCCAAGGACACTTCGGCATCGGCTAGGTTTCGAGCCGCCGGCCTTCGGTTGAAGGATGACAACTTTAGTCAATCTTCACCTCAGCCATAAAAAAGTGTACTACCATCTATCTACTGTGTTTGTGTTCTGCACTTTGGGTCTGCCAGAAGAAACCGATAGGGTAGAGGGGGAAGGAGGAAGGTGCACTACATTCATCAAGGAAAATAAGGCATTCAGAGTTGTCAGAAAGGGGAAAGGGGCAATATATTGCAGCAGGAATATGGACAAATATAAATTACTATAACCCATGCAGAAAGCTAGAAATCCACAAACTCAAACAGATACAAGGACAGACTAGGAATCATATCTTTTGGTGTGGGGACTTTAAATCACATAGCACATTGTGGGTTTAGAGACTGACAGACACAAATGGGGAGATAATAGAAACACTATTTGAGGATTGTAATTTGGTATGTATTAATGATGGGAGAGGGAGAAGGATAGATGAACACACTTCAGCACTAGATTTGACACTGCACATACAATTTCTGGAGTTGAATAATCTGGAGTTAGAGAAAAAACTGTGAAAGCATTACATGTTAAGAGTATATTTCCTCATTTCGACTACAGCTTGTGTTCAGGGATACTCTTTGGCGGTGTAATATTTCTGTGTTCATTCACCTGGTGTTGACCGGAGTGACTCAACACTTCTCCAGGTGTTGATAAATTTTTTGTTTTGTTCCCGCACCTCGCAGTCTTCATTTTGACTTCGTTGTGAGGCAGGTAAAGGTGTCACTTTATTTCTCAAACTATACCTTTATTTTAACGCGATGAGGGATTTTCTGTATATTTTTGATTGGACGAACTTGCTAGCTGGCTAAACTTGTTGACCACCCTAAACTTGTTGAACGCATTGAATATAACTCGATGGCTTCTCACATTTTACTCGCATTGTACATGAAATTAAAGTTATACTCCTCATTATGTCTCTTTCTGTGTGTATTGTAAGTTAGCTAACGTCAGCTCACAGTGTTTGTAGTTCTATCAACATATACTAGTGTTGCCAACCGCCCAGTAAAATATGGAATAGTTCCATAATTGGACACCAAAAGACTTTGTTCTGTATTCTCACACGGGCGATTTGTGTAACATAGATGTGGGAAATCCTCCTGCTCTGTTCTCTCTCAGCCTGTCTCTCATGTCGTGTTTCACTTCACAAGAGGAGGGAGAGGTTGCAGAGTGCGTAGGGAGCAAATTTCTACTCTGCCCACCCAATTGGCCAACTTTATTCTGTCACTTTTATTTCATTCGCCCATGAGAATTTCCTGATTTCTAAATTGCTGGTTGGACGCAGGGCTGAGTTTAAGCATTCTAGTGAGTTGTGTGGCATCCATAGGTCGCATCTCTTCTCTCCTCTCCTAGAGCGAGGCGGAGTGATCTCTCACACACTCAAACACACACACTCAGGTGGGGAAATAGGTTTGGTTTTTGGTGTTGCCTTCAGGTGCTGTTGAAAAACAAAACACTACACAGGGGACAACCAAGCAAAAGTCTCCAGGTGTTCACAGTTTCACAAAGCAAACTGCGCTGTTGAACTGTTTTTTAAAATATTTTAAATTAATGACACCTGTATCATAAAAATAAATCCTCAGTGTTGTGTTTAACGGCAGCATTGTGCATTCACAGCATCCTTACTGGAACACATCACCTGCATGTGTCCTTCCGCATAGGTGTAAAAAAGTTTGGTGGCACTAGTGTGTGTGGCAGGCTGCAGGCCTATTTTAATATTTTCAATTCTAATTCAAATGTCAGGCTGTATGCTCCATGACCAACAGCAGTTGACAGACATACTTCAAATGTCCCCTCGTTTCTTGGACACTAAGGGACTGATAAGTAACAAGTTTGAATTTGAAAACATTTGTGAAAAGTACTTGATTTACATTAAGTGATTGTTATGGTAGTCCCCCCCCCCCTTTTTATTAGACTTTGACTTGTTGATGTCTTTGACACCCTCCACAAGGAGGGTAAGCCACAAAAGGTCATTGCTAAAGACGCTGGCTGTTCACAGAGTGATGTATCCAAGCATATTCATAGAAAGTTGAGTGGAAGGAAAAAGTGTGGTAGAAAAAGGTGCACAAGCAACAGGGATAACTGCAGCCTTGAGAGGATTGTGAAGCAACGGCCATTCAAGAATTTGGGGGAGATTCACAAGGAGTGGACTAAGGCTGGAGTCAGTGCATCAAGAGCCACCACGCACAGACGTATCCAGGAAATTGACTACAACTGTCGCATTCCTCGTGTCAAGCCACTCCTGAACCAGAGACAATGTCAGAAGTGTCTTACCTGGGCTAAGGAGAAAAAGGACTGGACTGTTGCTCAGTGGTCCAAAGTCCTCTTTTCAGATGAAAGTACATATTGCATTTCATTTGGAAATCAAGGCCCCAGAGTCTGGAGGAAGAGTGGAGAGGCACAGAATCCAAGTTGCTTGAAGTCCAGTCTGAAGTTTCCACAGTCAGTGATGATTTGGGGAGCCATGTCATCTGCTGGTGTTGGTCCACTGTGTTTTATCAAGTCCAAAGTCAACGCAGCCGTCAACCAGGACATTTTAGAGCACTTCATGCTTCCTTCCGCTGACATCAGCCAATCACATGGCAGCAACTCAATGTATTTAGGCATCTAGACGTGGTGAAGACGACTTGCTGAAGTTCAAACCGAGCATCAGAATGGGGAAGAAATGGGATTTAAGTGACTTTGAACGTGGCATGGTTGTTGATGCCAGACAACCATGCCACGTTTGAGATTATAGAAAGGCAACAGTAACTCAAATAACCACTCGTTACAACCAAGGTATGCAGAATACCATCTCTGAACGCATAACACGTCGAACCTTGAAGCAGATGGGCTACAGCAGCAGAAGACCACACTGGGTGCCACTCCTGTCAGCTAAGAACAGGAAACTGAGGCTACAATTCGCAAAGGCTCACCAAAACTGGACAATAGAAGATTGGAAAAACGTTGCCTGGTCTGATGAGTCTCGATTTCAGCTGCAACATTCAGATGGTAGGGTCAGAATTTGGCATAAAACAACATGAAAGCATGGATCCATCCTGCCTTGTATCCATCCTGCCTTGTATCGATGGTTCAGGCTGGTGGTGGTGGTGTAATGTTGTGGGGGATATTTTCTTGGCACACTTTGGGCCCCTTAGTACCAATTGAGCATCGTTTAAAGACCACGCCTTGTTGAATCTATGCTATGAAGAATTAAGGCAGTTCTGAAGGCAAAAGGGGGTCCAACCCGGTACTAGCAAGATGTACCTAATAAAGTGGCTGGGTTTTCATTAGCTGTAAGCCATAATCATCAAAATTAAAAGAAATAAATTTCACTCTGTGTGTATCTATATAATATATGACTTTCACTTTTTGAATTGAATTATCGAAATAAATTAACTTTTCCATGATATTCTAATTTATTGAGATGCAACTGTAATCAATCCTATGCTGTTTTAGTCTTTCACTGTTTCGAGATTCCCCCATGACCCTTCAAAGACCAGCAGGTGTCTGTCTCTGTGGGAACCTGGGCAAATGTGGTGGGAACACAGACAGTTCTCATCCCAGTGTGAAGGTCCCCCTTGATGTCTGTCACCACTCTTCCATAAAAAATACACACAGACATAGCATGTACAGTTTCACAGTTTCAAGATTTTCAAGAAAGTCCTTGAAGATTCAATATATGCGGGTCAAATCTGACCCGAAACAGCCTCAATGTACAAAAACTTTTAGCACATGTACAAAAGAATATTAAAATATTTTTTCACTTTTGTAAATTTTGGTTCACTTTAGGAAGAGCCATCAACTTTCAAACAAAAATAATGACATTTAGGGTATTTTTACTGCTGTCAAATCAAATGTCAAAACGGGTCAAATTTGACCTGAACAGCATGTAAGGGTTAAACACATTTTATCTGAGACATCTTATTTTAAAGTATTTTACATTTGTCAGTTTTAATACCTTATTTTAAAGCTCTCCTGGTGTTTAGTTTTTTAACAGTGGTAATTCTGCTGGTATCAAAAAGAATCTTACACTTTGTGTGACAAAGGTGTCATGATTCTGCCCTGACCCCAAATTGGTTTTCACCTGTGTTCAATCAATCCTGCCTCCATTGTGTAAATAAGTCTCTGTGCTTCCCTTTGTCTTTGTCAGTTTGTCGTCTTTCGCTCTTCATCGTCTTTACCTGGTACATTTTGTTTCCTATCTTATTCTTGTTCGCCTTGTTGTCACGCCACCTCTCTCCTAGTTTTTCTCTTAGTTTAGATTATTTTGATTTTGATTTTTCTGTTTTTGGACTTGGTTTTCTTACCCTGCTTTTCTGCAAGACCCTTTGTTTGAATTAAAATACCTTTTTTTTTGTTACCTGAACCTTGGTTCTGCATTTTGGGTCCACATCACTCTGACAAAAGGGATAAAGTTGAAGTGAAATGATGAAAGGAGGAAAGACAGCAGACAACACTCAAGATGGATCAAATCAGCTCTGTGTATCAAAGCGCCATTGTTTTACAAAATAAATAGCTGTACACTGCTGTTGAAAGTGTATTCAAAACACCTAAAATGCTAGATTTAGAGTAAGTAAACAGACTTTACAAGCTTTACAGAGACACTTGATTAAAGCCTTGTTTCAACCACTGGAACGTTCCCCAGGAACTGGGAATTTTTGAAAAATGCCTTTTTACCATAGGCTCCATATACATATAAATTTAGTTCTGGGTAAAAAAATTTCCCTGCTCAGGGTCTAGTACGAAAGTAGAGTAATCTTTGGGGTGGGGTATGTAGCATTACTGCCTGCTTGCCTTTTATTTCAGCCAGTCAGTTTCTGCATGAGCTTTTAAAGTCTTTGCTTACTTTAAATCTAGCATTTTAGGTGTTATGAATACACTTTTCAACAGCAGTGTAGAGCATTTTTTTGTTTTTAAACATGTTTGTAAAACAATGGAACTCTAATACACAGAGCTGTTTTGATCCATGTTGATCAAATCAGTTGTGGTACATAAATCATGAATAGCCCAACAGAGGTAATGTGTGTCTGCTGCTGTGATGTAGATGGCAAATAGTGTGATATCAAAAATTGGCCCCAGGTAAGAAATACGTATTTCAGGCCTTATTTTTGCCTATGTCCCATTACAACACCTTCTCTATTCACTGCATTTCTGCTCCATTTAAATTAACTTTTATTATTCATTTCTTGTTCACAATTTGTCAGTAACATGTATGGCGAATGACTGATATCTTTCTAGTTAAAGCTTGGCTTATATCATATGTAGGATGTCCAACTATGACATTATACCCTTAGGCCCTCTTCTCTAATGTTTGAGGAACATTCAGTACATTGTGTGTGATGCAGAGCAACACTTGTCCAACAACCCAACAGAGCATTCCACACACCTACGCACATACACTTTACCCTCCATGACCTGGGCACTGTCCTCTCTGACCACCACACTCGACAACTACTGCCTCTGTCTCGATGACCTACACGAGCAGAAAGCAGTCATTGATGATTAAGAGATTTAGGTTAATGTGGATCTGAATATGATAATGGTCTCTGCTGAGGAAGTGGCTTCATGAACACTGTCTCTGTGTCTTCAGTCACAACTGCCACAAGTGTCTATTATCTTCAACGACTCTTGTTGGTCCCTTTGTAGTCACTGCTGGAAAACAGACAAGAAATTATCATGTCTGGCAGGCAGTCCTTTAACCAAAATGTTTGCTAAAATACAGTCTGATGTCCCCTGACAACAAACTGACCAATCAAATTTACATTCCTGGTGGATCGGCATGGTTACTCTGCTGTTTACCTTAACTCTAACCCCAGCGCACAGACCACTGATCTCCAGAAGAAAACCAGCAATCAGGAAAGTAACAGTGTGGTCTGAGGAGGCCACACCAATGCTGCAAGACTGTTTTGATACCACAGACTGGGATTTGTTCGCAAAAGGAGCAGACCTTGAGGAATATGCCAGGTCAGTCCTTGGAATTATAACCTGCACAGTGGTATCACAAAAAGCAATGAAGGTGTTTCCCAACCAAAAACCATGGATTAACAGCACTGTGAGGACACTACTCAAGGAGAGGGATGCAGCTTTCAGGTCAAATGACAAACAAGCCTACAGCGAAGCACGGGGGAAACTCAAGAGGGGTATCAGGGATACTAAGCCCAGACACAAACAGCGGAGGAACAATTCGACAATAACAACCTTCGTAGCATGTGAAAAGGCATCACGCTCACATTAGGAGCATCATCCTACCAGACCTGGATAAACACCAACTTGTCTATTGGGCAAACCGCTTCACAGAGGATGCCATCACAACTGCTCTCCACATCGCCCTGACACACTTAGAGGAACCAAACAGTTATGTGAGAGTGCTATTTGTGTACTTTAGCTCAGTATGTAACATTTTCATCCCCCACAGACTGGTCAACAAACTTGACACCCTGGGCCTTGGTTCCTCTTGAGGTGAACCATCTGGCTGAGTGGTGCAGGGACAACAACCTGGTCGTTAACACCTCTAAGACAAAAGAGATGATAATACATACATGGAGAAGTAGTGGAAAGTGTAATGACATTTAATTCCTGGGAGTCAATGTGTAAAGACAACTGACATGGATCTCCAACACCTCACAACTGGTCAAAAAGTCTCACCAAAGACTGTTTTCCCTCAGGAAGCGGAGGCAGGCCCAGCATCCACACAAACTAATGGCCAACTTCAACAGGAGCACGATAGAGGGCATCCTTACCAACTGCGCCACCGTGAGGTATGCCAGCTGCATGGCCACCAGGTGTAGAGACCTGGGGCCACATTTATAACCATTGCCAAAGGATATAAAACAACTTACAGCAAATTACGTTCAGATACCATTATGCAGCAGAGCTGTTGAGTCATTAATAGTTTTTGATATCTTCCAACACTGTGTGTGTGTGTGTCATCAAGGACGAGTGTGTGTAAAATTGCTGCAGTGAACATGACTGTGCCATAAGGCCCACAGAAGATCACTCTGAAAAGATAAAGAAAAACTATTCACTTTCAAACTTCTTTTTCCAAATAATATCCCAAAGTGGAGGTTAAGATCCCACTGATGTGTGAAGTAATCAGTCCGATTGCTCTGAATATAAATACTGCAGTGACATGCGTAATGCTGAGTGATGCATGCACTGGAACTGATAGGAGTCCATGAATGCTGTATAATATTTACCTTTCTATGTAAAACCTCCTTTAATCATTTTAAACATATATGTCTGACAATTTTATCGATTTTAGGCACTTTTCGAGTGTATGCGCACATACACTTTTAGTATGAATCCTATGCACTGTTTTGTAAATGTAAATTATTGGGATGGTGCTCCCAACCCTGGATACAATCTATGCAGGCCGACTGAAGGCCAGCAGTATTTTTCAGGGACTGCACACACCCTGGACACTACCTGTTTGAACCGCTGCAATCAGCAGACAGTTCAGAACATTAAGATCCTCCACGAACAGACTGAGGAACAGTTTTTATCCCAGAGCTGTGAACTCCATCACACACCCCCCTGCCCAAACACACCAAAGAGTCACACTTTCAGTGACTGCAGAGTGCACATACCACTCACACCAAGGACTATGACCGACATTCACACACATCAAGGACTGTGATCCACACACAATCACATCCCACACACAACCAACCCTCAGGGACTCTTGTTTGCACTAAAATACAGTTACTCTTCCTCCTGTATATATTTATTTGCTGATGCTGCAAATTTAGTTGTTTTCACACTGTTTCTATATATTTTTCTACACCTGTATATAGTAATATCTTGGCAAGAGAAGACTCTTACAATTACATTGTACCTGAGTATGGTGACAATAAAGTCCTTGAATCCTTTTTTTTCTCTCCACAGTTGCCAGAGTACTTGCTCATTGTGGGAACTGTTGGGTTTCTCTATTATTTTTAAGGTCTTGACCTTCTATGTAAAGTGCCTTGAGATAATGTATATTATGATTTTGCAGTATACAAATAAGACTGAATTGAACTGAAAATTACTGCTTCACCTGCCTCAACTACCTTGCACATCATGGTTTCTTCTTTTCATTGTCTCACTGGTACTTACAATACAGTTTTCAGTCTGAATACAAATTTTTCACTGATCACCAGCAGAACATGGTTGAACTAATCCGTTTCAACTGAAAAAGTATGAAGTCTGAACATGCAAATGCTTATGGGAAAAATAAAGAAACGAATTTGTAGGTGAATGTAAGAATGAAAAGAACACAAGCACTCATACATCACAACATAGTATTTTAAAATATTAATGTTTGGAAAAAACCTTTTATTTGACAAGTGAAAATAGATATAATGTTCAGTAATATACTACATCAATTAATTAATCTCCATCACTTAAAAAGTTGTATTTCAACCATGTTGAATCATCATTTTGATTTATTATGAATATCGCATCATCATTGTTTTCCCTTTTATTTACATTTTTGGTTGTTTAAGCTTGAATTTTAACTGAAATCTGTGAGCTTGTTGATTTCTGTGAGACCCCAAGGCTGTAAGTAACTTTTCTGACTACAATAAATTAATTTCCTCTTATGCTTGTGCATACCACTTTGTCATTCAAGTCGATAAAAATGTCATCTTGAAAAAGAGTAGAGTCAGATGAATGACAATTGTGTGGGTGAGCATATGATCTTCTCTGCTCTCCCATCTTCATTCACTTCACTCTAACCATATTTCCTCTTCATACACATGGTTAATAATTTCATTAACCCCTATTAGTTTGGCTGACACACACTACTTGATGAGCTTAGGGGATGTGTGCATGAAATTGTGTGCTCATCATTTATGCTGCTTAAAACAACAGCACTAGATGATCTCTCTCCGGCTGCTCCTAGATGATGTTCCTTGTGCTTTCAGATAAGAATGACGACCATTCCCAAACCCTTGCTAATACCTAAACTGCAGTTCTAAACAAAAGCTTGAAACCAGGCTACAGTAATGTCGGCATAACTGAGAAGCACTCAACATTGCCAACATTCAGGCATAGTAATGCACTGGCTACCCATAAATTCTAATGACTCTTTTTGGTACTCTTACATTTAGCCAAATATTGCCATACATTGCCACAAGCAGTATTTTTGGGACAAAAGCAGTATTGCATTATATAAAAAAAAAACCACACACAGGCTCTGAAGCATAACAGGATTGATGTGTCTCCAGATATGAAATAAATTCCCTGTTATTGTGTGCATTGACTTAGTGGTTTTAACACTGGGCTCTGGTCTAACCAGAGCTAGGTCAAAAGCTGTGAAATGGCTGAAATCTGAATCTATTTACAAAGGGTTGAGGAAAAACTGATTCACATAGAAGTTACACTTCTCATTTGAAATCAATTCACATATTCCACAAAATTATTTTGGGAATTACAGTAGTAGTAGTATTAAAAAATAAGCTTATGTTGATAGATGAGAAATATTGTACTGACCAGTGTAGCATCTGGACAATATAAATTGCAACTTTCAAACAACTTGACAATTGGGTGTGTGAAAGAGAGAGTTTCACTCGTGTTCACAATCGCTAATATGGTTTCCATCCAAGTGCGTGACAGAAAGAGAGAAAGGGAGAGTAGTTTTTGGAGTCATGTTTCTAATAAGGTGAACCATCTTTTTACCAACTATAATCTACAGCTGCAATATGGGACTGCAGTGTGAATATATATATACACAGTATATATATATATATATATATATATCAAAAAAATCAGTAGTTAAGAATACCATTCTGATCCTGGCCTGTTTTGATGTCACAGATGACTTTTGTCACAGTGACATCATAACAGGCCAGGATCAGAATGGTGTTCTTAGTTACTGAATAAAATTCAGAAGGAGTTATCTGTATAGTTAATGATAAATCATGGCTGAAAGACAAACAACACTGTTCTCACATCTAATATTCCTATAAATGTAGACCTATATCTTATGGTACTGTATCACTATTGTATCTGTATTTCTACTGTGTATAAGATAATCTTCCTTTCTTCTGTCCTCTCTTCATTTTAATTCTCCAACAATTCTACTCATTTCATTTATTTTCTTAAAAAGCCTCCTGTGAACATGTGTGGCAAATTAACATATTGCTACAAACACTACATGGAGTGCGTCTGGTGCCTGTGCAATATTGTATGTGACAGCTCCAATATGGCATTTGTATTAATTGTATTGGATTGATAATGTTGGACAAAAAGAGTGCGAACCTCTTGTGAAGTGACAAAAAGAGGAAAATCCCAAGTGGTTGTAAAGAAAATGGCCACAACGTTCTCTCTTTGTAGGCAAGACATCATTTATAAGGCCCCTGCAATCAAAGACTTTATGGAGCGATGCCCTGCATTATTTGATGCAACTCAGGTACGTTTTTTTGTAATATAAGTCTATGTATTTTGAATTTAAAACAGTATCTACTCGCCACTTTGCTGATGGAGGGGTGGGTGAAGTGTTTGAGTCCACAAAACATTTTAGTTTCAGGGGTAAACAGTGTTGGAGCCAAATCAAATAAAAAAATTTAGATGTAAAAAAAAACATCAGAAAAAAACATAAAATGCCTCCATACAGCTCTTGTGGTGTCGTCCAAGTGTCCGCAAGCCCCGACATTCATATACGGCCTGAAACGGCATAATTTACAGCGTGTTTTCAGCCTAAATGTCCTGTGATATCCTCCTCTGGAGCCGCGTTAACATTCACACGCACACACACTGCACACAACCTCTCGTCCAAGAGCATGCACGGGGTGAGCGTTAGGATCGCTATATCCGCTAGCATCGCATCTTCCGGTTGGGGACTTTTATTCTTAAAACATGGTGTAAATTATGCCGTTTCAAGTCGAATACGAATGTCGGGGCTTGGAGCTTGGATGACATCACACGAGCAGTATCGAGGCATTTCCAAACTTCAATTGTATCGGATTTGGATGCAACACCGTGTACCCCTGAGACTCCAAAAGTGTTTTGTGGACTCTAACACTTGGTGGTGAGTCGATAATGAGATAATTTCATTTTTCGCAGAACTACCCCTTTAAGTGGGCCAATTTGGTCATATTTGGTTATTGATGCAATCTATTTAGGCCATTTGAATTATTGGGTATGTGTGTTTGTAAAAGGTTTAAAATAGAAATAAATAATGTCTCTATTGATCAACTGAAATCACTGAGAGTGACAGTGTAAAAAGTCTGCAGTAATCATCCAGTTCATTATCTTGAACATGCTAACGTATCTTTTCGTTTGCTTTCCAGTACACCGAAGAGTTTGAGGCAAGCCTTGATAGGCATGTGATGAAATTTGCCATCATCGATGATCAGCAGTTAACCCCTGGATCTCACCACAAGACAACAACCATCATGGTTGAGGGAACCAAAGGAACTTAATCTATATTCTTTGTGTCTCAGAAACTGTTCCTTGATCTTGATGGACTGAAACCAGTGCCAAAGTGCCAAATCTCAAAACACTATTTTGATATGTTGAGTGGACTTTACGTTTACATACTATGTTCAGAGTTTTGAACATAACTGCAGGTAAAAATAAAAAAAGTTAATTGCAAAACAATTTTGTTGTGAATTAATTGATTTCTTCAAAGCTACAAGAACAAATACTGTTAAAAAGCTAAAAACTACTGAAGAAAATATAATTGGAGCAAATATAATTTTTAAACAGTTGTCAACTTAAAAACTTTTTAAGTTCATTACAACTTAATTTTAAACAGTATTCAACTTAAATGTTTGTGTTCATTGTAACAATTCTTAACTTAGTAGAAATTAAAAATACCTTTCATTGCAGAGGAAAAGCTCATTGACTGAATTGATGTTGGTTGTTGGTTGAAGGTCATTTCTGAATAAGTTACCGTGACTCAAAAAGATCAACGCAAATGCAAATAAATACTGCCGTGACACTGGTGCGTGATTCTGCATGATGGATGTACGCGAATGGAAGGATGAGGAGGAAACGAGGGTTCAGCGATGTCTGATCAGCTGATATAGATTCTATTGATCTGTGATCTTTGTGCTGAACTGAGTCCAGTATCACACAGATCGACTGACGGAACCGAACCGTCCCAGTACAAACACAAGCATATAATGACAATTCTGTTAAATTCTATAGATTGAGGACATCACAGCTGTCTCTGAATTTAATAATCCTGCAGTTTTGGATGATTAAAATACGAACAGTAGAAATTAAAATTCTGAGAGGGTGTTTTTTTTTTGCCTCCACCTTTGAATTTTTTAATTTTTTATTTCAGGCTCCGTTCTTCGTCTTCACTCTCACATATTGTATCATCCACAGCAGCAGCAGAGTATCAGTGTATTTTCTTTATTTGTGACATCACTGCCCTTCACCTCCACCTCACTAATGAAACACCTCAATGTCAAGTGTCGGAATATTCTTTTGCGGCTTTTGTGCGCACATACACTTTTAGTAGAAATCCCATGCACTGTTTTATAAATGAGACCCCTGGTGTTTCTAAATAAGTACATATTACCTGGGCTCTCCTACTTTGTTGTCAGTTCGAGTACATTCAACAAAAATATAAACCCAACACTTATTTTCACTCTCATATTTCATGAGTTAAAATCAAAGATCTAAGTTTTCTTCTGTGCACATTAAAGGAATATTTCTCTCAAATTTTGTTCACAAATTTATTAAAGTCTGAATTAGTTAGCACTTCATCTTTGCTGAAATCATCCATTCCATCCACCTGGAAGGCCAGGGATTATCTTGGCAAAGGTGAAGTGCTCTTTAACACGGATTTGAAATCATTTTTGTTTAAAATTTGAAGAAACAAGCCTTTTTGTTTTTATGATCTACAATATATTAATTCATAGTGTCAACATACATAAGTTTAAGTAAGCCTCACCTTCATTTCATATATCATTTGATATCTGGCCTTTACCCCACTTTTTCACACACATGCACACTTGTACTGCTATCTTAGTAAGGACACTCATAGGCATAACGCATTTGCCAGGCCCTTACCCTAACCATCACAACAAAATATCCAACCCTAACCTTACCCGAACCGTAACCTAATTATAACCCTAGCCCCAAAGTCTTAACCCTCAAACGACCCTTTGAAAAAGAGATGACCGGCCAAAATGTCCTCACTTTCCAAAAATGTCCTCATTCCGTAAGGTCTATGCTCAAAATGGTACACCCAAACACACACAGGAGTTACTATGGCAACCAAGTCTGGAGGACCACTGAGTCAGTCCAGACTGCTCTAGATCTGCTGAGATATATAAGGACAAACAGTTTCACAGCACAAACATCTTCACACAAAACACAAGTTGAGCACATGCTTTTACCTGCATGTCCAGACAAACACACACAAATGGTACAGTATATGCAACCAGGTAGGAAATAACAAAGCACACAGACCTTTTCATGTTTCCAACACTGACACTCTGGTTCATTTGAAATATATTCAGCTGACATGATGGACAAGACACAAGTAACATATATTCACTGCATTTATCAACATTACACTGACTGTTTATTGGGACACCATAACTTGAATTAGCTACATTTAACACAAGAATACATAAGGATTTATACCAGCAATAAATATATCAGCAACCGTCCCCTGGACAGTCTCCTTCAAGATTATCGAAATTAAATATGGGCATGAAAACTGTACAAATGTACAAAAGGACAGATAAACTCAGCATACGCAGATACACCTGTTTAGTTATGCCATTATCTAATCAGAAAAGCATTTGGCAGCAGTGAAGAGTATAAAATCATGCAGATACAGACCGGAAACACCAGTTAATGTGTTAATGTGTTAAAGTTCACATCAGACAGAATGGCAACATGTGATCTCAGTGATATTATGTTTGTGTATTTGTGAAACTGTTGACCTGACGTTTTTACTCCCAGTTTCCAAACGCCAAAAACAGAAAACTCCAGTGAGCAGTAGTTCTGTGTTGATGAGAGAAGTCAGAGGAGAATAGTTGCAATGGTTGGAACTGACTGAAAGTCAACAGTTACTCATATAACCACTCTTACAACTGTAGTGAGCAAAGCTTTTCAGATTGATCATCTCATCTAATCTTGAGGTGGATGATTTAACGGCAGAGATCAATGGTAAATGGTCTGTATTTATATATTTGTACAGCCCTTTTCTAGTCTTGATGACCATTCAAAGTGCGTTACAGTACAGTTTATTTCCATTTACCGAATCTGAGGCTGCATGACACAGACTCACCAATCCAGGTCAGATAAAGACTGAAAAACGTAGCCTGGTCTGATGAATGTGGATTTATGCTGAGGCTACAGATGGTAGAGCCAGAGTCTGGAATCAACAGCATGAATACATGGAGTCAACATGCCTTTTGTCAACAGTCCAGGTTGCTGTTGGTAGTGTGATTGTAAGAGGAATGTTGTCTTGTCATGCTTTTAGGGGTGCAACAATTAATCGACATCGTTGACAAAAATCGATGACAAAAATAGTCGCAAACAAATTTAATCGTCGATGATTCGTTGGTTACGTCATAGCACGTGTTTTTTGTGCCGTGCAGCTGAACTAAATGTTGATTTACCGGAGGTGCTGATGGAAGTAGCTGAGGAGTGAGCCATCTCGCTCCCTTCCTATCTCTGAAAGTCGCGCAAGTGCAATAGCGACAAAACATGGACCAATGGCAGTGTCCGTTGCAACATCATTGCGTACCATAAAGTCAAAAGTATGGGAGAACTTCACCATTAACATAGCCCAAAAAAAACTACCTGCAATATTTGTAAGGCGGACCTTGCTTTCCATGGAAGCAGGAAACGCGCATTTGAAGAGGAGGCACGTTTGACATCGTAACGTAGACGATGCAGACTTGCAGCCTCGGTAAGATAGCCTGTTATATAAACATATATACCTGTGCGCAGGATTCTAGAATCCATTACAAAAATATGGTTTAAACTTATTTTTTACGACTTTAAAAGCGTAATGTTATCCTATTGCCTGACAAACGTCTTTTTTAATCACAATTATGCAGTCCGAAGAAGACTGTAGTTTCGTTTGTTGATGTTTTTATTGCTGATACTTTCCCTGTCCTTTTGTTAACAGAAAAAATGGATACTTGATTTTGTATTTATTTTTAGTATCAGCACTTGGCCTGTTCTTGGTTCACAGGAAAAAGGGAAACTTGAATTTAAATTAATTAAATAAATTTTTATATTAGCACTTTGCCTGTCCTTGGTTTTAAATGGACAAAAAATAGATTTTTCTTTGTTTTTGTATCAATAGTACCCTAATATGCAGCAAAGTTTATTAAGACATTTTTGAACGAAGTATCGATCTTTATTGGGCGGCTGTGGCTGAGGGGTAGAGTGGTTGTCCTCCAACCTGAAGGTCAGCAGTTCAATCCCCAGTCTTCCCCATCTGCATGCCGAAGTGTCCTTGGGCAAGATGCTGAACCCTGAATTGCCCCCCATAGAACAACAAAGTGCTGCTAATAGATGCACTGTATGAATGTGTGTGTGAGTGGGTGAATGTAAAACTGTACTGTAAAGTGCTTTGAGTGGTCATCAAGACTAGAAAAGCGCTATATAAATACAAAACCATTACCATTTATTGTCTTTATTTTCAGTCATCACATGCCGCCAACAACCTCAAGCTAAATTTAAAAGCTGTTGGCTAAATAAGAGCAATTGAGAATTTGTGTCATTCATAATCCAATTAGTCGATTAATCGTTTCAATAATCAATAGATTAATCGACTATCAGAATAGTCGTTAGTTGCAGCCCTACACACTTTGGGCCTTTAATTCCAATCAGTCATGGTTTGAATGTCACAGTCTATCTGAAAGCTCATCAGGTTTTATCCCAGCCCATAAAGCCTAGCTACAGCACTGTGTTGGAAGTCTAACTTCAGTTAATACACAGATCCATGTATATCATCATATTGAAGAGGGCAAGCATGAGGACAGATCAGTCCCTCAAAGTTCTTCAGAGGCTGTAGTGTGTTTTATAGGCCACCAGAAGTAGAGTAGGCTAATTAGCATTCAGCCTTAATATAGACCAGCAACACACCCTGCATGCTGTTGAAATATCAGAATTTTCAGACAACACAATAGAAAAGATCAGCTCTGCATAAGTTTGGGAACTACATTCTTGATACTTGTCAGCTTCACAGCTGATATAAAAAATTGCACAAGAATCAAGCTGCAAAGGTGACCTTTTGCCCTGGAGCCTGATTGATGATGTGTCAACATATGTAGATTAGTGGGTTACAGATAGATTTTCAGAACATAAGGGCTCATACACACAGACCTGAGCTGTTATACTTAACATTTATGTTTCCTCACAAACACTTGATGATTTCAATGCCAACACCAAGTCAAAGATGCAACAGTGTTTTCTTTAACATTACCTTGATTATTGTGAGTCTTTGTTATGTTTTGCTGTAACTTATGTAATTTTTCTTTCCTTTCCTGTTTTCTGTGCCAAAATCTGGTCTATGGGGCATTACATAGTTAACCCAGTTGTCCCAGCGTGACAAAAACTATTCCACTCTATGGTTTATGTATGCTGTTATGGTGTCCATTTTGTAAATGTCCATTGTAATGTCCATCCATGCATTTAAAGTCAGGCTCTCCTGTGATACCCATTTCCTTGTAAGAGTCCTCTTTTCCAGCGACCAACAATATATTTAATCAATATTTGTCTTTTTTCTGTCATTCTTCATGTAGGAGTCCAAAATATATGGTCTTACTGTCCAAGAGCATGCGACATCTGAAAATATCTTGTAAGGCATTATGTTTTTGTGGCAGTTGACCATGCCACAGGGCTCTCACCACAACACCCGGAGACAAACCATTCAGGTTGTAGCATCTTTATTCAGAGACCAGGTGCAAACATAAACTTAAAATTCAACATAAAGAGGCCAACAATTCTGCTGGTGTGTTAGCATTGTAGCTCAGCACTGGTGTCCCTCCTGCGCGTGTCTCTGAGTCTCTCCGAGAGTTCTACCGTGAGGCAGCTCAGTCGCTGCCTTTTAAATGTGAGGATCAATCAGCTAACAGCTCTCACCTGTGCTGATTGATCCTCTGTGGTGCAGGTGAAGGGGCTCTCCCAGGCCCCACACCTCCACAGTATTATTCTCTAAAAATCTTTAATGACAGGGCAATCCCAGAAAACATGGTAATGGTTGGTATTTAAGTTTCCACAGCTCTTACAGCAAACTGGGGAGTTACCGTCATAATATGATATCTGAAAGGGCATTATAAAGTACCTTATAAAGCTTTTCCAGCCAAGCTCCCTCCAGTTTTGTGAACTGGTACACTTCCATTGGTATATCCACACTGTTCTCCATTTTTCCTCGGATATGATTATCCTTCCTTCCTTCTCCCATTTTGTTTAAATATACAAAGTTGAGTGTTTTTTAAGATTGGATAACCCTTTATATAAGTATGAGATGATTCTACTAACAGTATTAAGAGTTACATGCTTTACTGAACAATCCTATTAAACCTCTGCTTGGCTCTGTTACATTCTTCACCTTTCTGTTAACAAAGTGCTGCAACTGCAGGTTTCGAAAGAAGTCTTGTTTTTCTAACAAGAATTTTTAAAAACATTTTAAAACTGAACAGTGTTCACTCCTTCCTTGTTATCTGCAACATGGACAGCAACATCTTGCTTTAAATTATATTCTGTTATAATTGTTTTCTATATTTTAAGAGTAAATTTAGGTAAATTGCTTTGCGAGAATGGAGAGTATCCTATCCTCCATGTTTTTCCATTGGGCATCATATGAGGGGTTGCACCCGCATATTGTGTCTCAGTTGTGCTGCTAAATAATAATCTTTAAGGGACGGTAGGCCCCATCCCCCCTTTTCCTTTGCTAATTGTAGGGTCTTAAGACAGGTTCTAGGCCTTTTACCCTGCCATATTTACCTTGATAATATTTTGTCCCATTCGTTAAGTTGTTTTTGGTCAACATCTACCGGCAGTGTCTGAAATATATATAGCAATCTTGGCAAGATGTTCATTTTTATAAATTCAATTCTTGAGCTGAGACTTAAGTTCCATCTACTCTAAATTCCAAATTCTAAGGGGGTTCATGCCAAGGGGTTCCTATTTTTAAATTCCTCTGGTGGACTATAGTTGTATGAAAGCAGTTGTGTTTTTCCTATGTTAAATTTGTTTCCTGCTAGTTGACCATATTGCTCAAATGATTGCATCAAGTTAGGTAGAGAGTTAGTTGGTTGCCCTAGAAAGATCAAAATGTCAATTGCGTAACAATCCAATTTGTGTTCTGTCCCTTGAACAGTAATTCCCTTTATTTCATAATGTTGTCTTATATACTGAGCTAATGGTTCCAAATAGTAACGGTGACCACAAACAGCCCCTGATAACCTTTTCTAGAGAGATGCTATTTGATAGATGTCCATTTACTTTAATTCTAGCCGTGGGCTTATTGTATAGTGCCGTACTGTATAGTTCTGATAATTATTTAATGTAAACCAAAACTACAAAGAACTTGGTAGAGAAAGTCCCAGTTTACCAAATTGCTATTGCTTTAATTTCAGTTTTGCTAGGAACTCCTCTAACCATTTGGCCATGATGGAAGTAAATAATCTATATAGTCCACATTAAGAACAGATATTGGTCTAAATGAGTCACATTCCATTTTGTCTTTGCCTTTTGGTATTGCAGGGATTATGGTCTTCTTCCAGCTGGGAGGTGTCTGTGCCTTTTTTAGACCCCAATTGAATGTAGGGAGTATAATAGGTGTTAACTAATCTTTAAATTCTTTAAACCATTCTGCTGTATAACCATCTAATCCTGGTGATTTACTAAACTTGAGCCTACTAACTAAGCCTTTCTACTATCTTCTTTTTCAGTTTCCATGCCAATACTTTCATAGATTTTGATCCACTTTCATAGTGTATCTGTTTAAGGAACATAAAGTTGTTCTTGATTTCCTGTATGGCTAAATTGTTAAATTCATTCCTAGTATTCCTGATTTCAATGTATCCTGTGCCAATGTCTGTTTGTATTTTCTCTCCTAATTTCCCCTCTTAATACAGCCTTCAAAATGTCCCACAAAATGGGAGGGGAGACCTCTCTGTTATCAATAAACTGTAATTAAATCTTACTTAACTCAATTAAATCTATTGTACCAATACCATGTGTATATTTTATCTATATTTTTTCCAAATGTTAAAAAATGATCTATTCTCAAGAATGGAGAGCAGAGTGTCATCTCTTCTATTAGGCGAAAGGTCTCTCCATATATCAATTAGACAACCTCTTCAAAAAGTGTGTTGAGCCTAGTATCACTTGTTTTGAATCAAGCTTAAGATGTAAATGTATATCTAAGTCCCCCCCACAAATCAGCAGACTTTCCTTTCCTTTCCGTAACCAAGATTTTGATAATTTTCCGGAAGAAACTGATGTCACTTCAGGGGCCAGAGGTGTATAAAGTACTTCAAAGCCATACTTGAGTAAAAGTACAGATATCTTACCTGAAATTGACTCCGGTAAAGGTTAAAGTAAAAGTACAAGTACCAAATTAAAAATGCTAAGTGTGTTTTATAGTAGGCCTATAACAGACACAAAACAACCAAAAAATGCTCTCTTCAGGCTTTATTTCAACTGACTGAAAAATTATAACAAAAATATACATATACTGTATAATTTATTTTAACAAATAGTAATGGACTAGTGCATCTGAACTTCTAGGGACAACAAAGAACCAACACAACAGAATAAACAAGTGCCACAGAATAACCACAAACAAATTTAACATGGACCTTTCACTTTCTATCAGTAGCAGGAATGATACACAATGCCCCTTATGATAACTTAGCAAAAGGAAACAAGTTCTAGGCACACAAAATAGGATAGTTTTCTTTTGTTAACAACCTGCACAGTGCTAGTACATAGAAGAAAAAAAAATCACTGGACACAGTCTAGTTTTGCTGCAGGCCAAATTTCAGACAGAATAATAGACTGCACTGAACCAAGCTCCTGCATGAGCACTTGGATAATTCTAAAGGGAATACATGGCTGGGGAATGTGCTTGTGTTGATTAACGAGCCAGTTTTGAGAAGATAAGGAGTAGAAAGTACAGAAATTTGTGTTCAAATGTAGCTAGAAAAGTAAAACGTCGTCAGGAAAATAAATACTCAAGTAAAGGACAGATGTGAACATCAGTAACGAGGTATTTGTTCTTCGTTACTTCCCACCACTGCCAGGGGGTGAGATAAGAGTAGCAACTCCTCTCCTTCGTCCAGACTTATAGGAGGAGAACAAGAGTTTAGTTTTTCATGTTCTTAATCACTTAGGTTTCCTGTAAATATACTATATGGGCTTGTTCAACTGCCATTTACATTAAAGAAGATAATTTTACATTGCCACTAACCATTTGTACTTAAAAGGTTTGTATGTTTTTGAAATAAGAAAATAAGACATAATAGATCTAATCTCAGAAAAAACAAGAATTGAACATTTAGAAAAACACAAATGTGATTCCAAGGTAGGGGTCTCTCATAGATGACCCTGAGATGAGCTAGAGAAAATATCTAGCTGTGGATGAAAGCCTCTCTTACCTGTAGACTGAGCGCCCCCACTGCAGCATCCCAAAAGAAAAATATATATAAAAATAAAAATATAAAATAAAAATATATAATATTATAATATTTCAAATAGCTTACTTACATAACCTCCTGTTTGTATTCTCATTTAGAGAGGGGAAGGGGATGGATGTAACAAATAAAAATAATAACTAATAATAAAGCATCCTCCGTTTTAAGTTATGTCCTGCTCAATAGCATATTGAACATATCAAGAGCTTAAAGCTGGGGACTGTCTCCTGAAAGCCTGTAGTTTCTTCCTGATATCCTTCTGTCACATCCTGTCTGTCCCCTGCTGTCTGGAGTGTCTCACCATCTCCCAGGCATAGTGAGACAGTTGTTCAACCATATTCTCTTCTGGTGTGACCACTTTGACAGGCAGTCCTCTGTGCTTCGGTAGTCACTTCTTTCACCATCTGGTAAAACCGTTTCTCTTCATCATAGAATACAAGTAGCTTTGCAGGGAACAGAGTCTGGAAGCTTGTTCTGAAACACGCCTCAGAGTATTATTTTCGCTTCTGCAGAACTGCCGGGTGTAGTCTTGGTCAAAGTATATTAATCTCATCTTCATTTCGTAGCGGAGGAATCTGACTACTATTCACCACGGGTTGTCTACCCGTAAAATACATTTCCTAGCCCCTTACCCTAACCATCCAAACTAAATACCTTAACCTAACCATTACCCAACCCTAACACCAAGTTTTAACCCTCAAACAATCTATTGAAAAATTGAGTAAAGTAGACACTACTAGTAGATAGTAAAGGGACACACACACACACACACACACACACACACACACACACACACACACACACACACACACACACACACACACACACACACACACACACACACACACACACACACACACACACACACACACACACACACACACACACACACCTCTGTCTGGCCAAAGGAATGCTCCACTTCCTGTGTGTTGTGATCAGTGCACATTGACTGCTTACCAGCAGACCTTCTGATCGAAGCAGCTTAATAAGTAAATAGTCCTCTCTGGTAGCAGATTCAACAGCCACTGAAATCACATCATTCCACGATAAAGCCATATTCACACAAGTGTGCTTTTCTGTGAACACTGGTATATTAGTGCTTTGGTGACACAGTTTTGCTCAGCTAGTGGAAGTGGAATGAAACTACAAATCTATCAACTTATGTGAAGACCATTTAAAGAAATTTACCTGAAAATAACGATTGGACTGAGGACATTTGAGCAATCTAACACAATGTTTTAGTTGGAAATCCGCTTGTTCAAATATCCAAAAGACTCATTCTACTTGAATGCAAACCCAACCAAGCAACTGTTGGTTACATGCCCCCCCTTCTCTAGCGCCTCCCACCAGGAAACCCACATACACTCAACACAGGACAAACAAAGGGAGAAAGGGAGGAGCAGGAGTCGTCACACTATTCACCTCCAACCAGCATAAGGTTTTTGTTTAATACCGTTAAAGATTAGTATTGGTTTCCTGATGCTCCTTCTAATGCATTACTTCAAATTCAAACCTTTTTCAAAGATAATTTTGAGGACATTATAGATCAAACATTTACCCACCATCCTATGTCTGAATAAGCTTGTCCTCTGCAGGATACTCTATACACTATCTATACACTATTCAAGAACAAACATAAACAATTTCACATATGACACCATCCTCGAGCCGACTAGACATAATACTGACCAAAGTATTTTTAAAGGCTTTAGATACTTGAG
The DNA here is from genome assembly GCA_026259375.1 of Verasper variegatus. Taxonomy (NCBI): domain Eukaryota; kingdom Metazoa; phylum Chordata; class Actinopteri; order Pleuronectiformes; family Pleuronectidae; genus Verasper; species Verasper variegatus. The sequence goes on from CM048042.1 coordinate 246,819, forward strand.
CCATAAGCCTACTTTCAATCATACATCATTTATTATCATGTAGATGTGTTCCTGATTATTTTGAAACTACTGCTGACCAGCCTTTTTACAAAGAACCTGGTTGTGATCCCTCTGTCCATAATAATTACAGATCTTTCTCAAAGCTTAATTTTCCAAATAAAATCAGCTTATAAAAGTACTGATCAATAAGAGAAACAAGAGAAATTGCAGTCAGGTTTTCAACAACAACACAGCACAGAGTAATCAATGATATTATGATGAAGACTGATGCAGATATTCGCTCAACTCAGGTTCTGCTTTGATCCTGGTGCTGCTGAGAACATTAGTATTTCGGAGACTGCCTACAGTGGTTCTCATTACACTACACATTGATTGTTGATAACTTTGCCTTCTCTCAGGCACTGTCTAGGTGTGGGGTGCCTAAAGGCTCCATTCTGCGACCAATTGATTTTCTCTCTTAAAGAGACTCACTAACTTACTTTTAGAACACAGAAGCTCCCTGTGGCAGTCGCTGCCGAGGAGCACTTCTGCTCCACACCGCCACCTGTCATCCGTGAGGAACCCATGCAACTTGGTAGAGCCAAACTGTCACCGAAAGAAAAACAGCGCTGACTGTGGGAGGGGCAGTGTATCTACTGCAGACAGCTGGGCCATCTTTGGCTTTCTGCCCAGTAAAAGACAAGGCTCACTAGAGATGACAAGAGTACTTGTGAGCCCTGTATCTTCTCTGCTCGACTACTCTCCTCCTCCAAAAACTCAAATGTTTTCCTGTGTCACCCCCTCCCCTCTATTCTATGTTTTTGTGTGCTGTCGGTGTGGCCCTTTACTAATTACTCCTGGTAAATCTACCAATTTGTATATCCTCAACCCAGCCATACAAATACCCTGGTTCCCCTGCCATTCCCCGCCAAATTGTTCTACCGGTTTAGTTGTACTCCTTTGCCAGAGATGCAAGAAATATTACAGCCTGCTATGTCTGCTCTCTCCCTCTCTCCAATCAAGTCATATTCCAGTCATCTTCATTTCACCCTCTGTTTGTCTGCCTGCCTGCATGCCCCCGCTTGAACCATCACTATTCCCACTGTTAAGAGTCATTAAACCCATTTACCTTTTCCACTCCTGTGTCTGTGTCTGCTTCTGGGTCTAGTTCAACAAAAACCAACAACTTTTCTGTTTTGAGCTCACTCTCGCAGGCTAATCCATTAGCGATGGCTTCTCTCCCTTCCTCTTGTTCTGCTGCGCAAACTCTGTGTGTCTGATGTTTAGCTATTCCTCTGCCTGCTTAAACAGTAATGCTAGCAGTCCCTCGAACAGCAAGCAGCCTGGAACCCAGGGTGGCCTGGTGACTTTCCAAAGGGGGAAAGTCAAAGCCCACGATTACGGAAGCACCAGTTCACATTTCCAATAGAGCTTCTCCACTCAACGAAACATCTGTTGAGAAACAAACAAAGCTGCTGACTAATGCTAAACGTAAATACAGAAACATTGTAATACAAGTCAGCACCAATGACTACTGCATTCGTATGTGGCTTATCTAGGAATATAAATGAGTTCCTGCTGCTCTCCATCTGCTGGATGTTTTCTGCCTGATAGTTTCCCCTCAGCTCAGGTGCATCCCTCGGTGTACCTCCGTCAGATGGAAAAAAAAATAAAATACAGCGCATTCGCGACATCACAAAATCCTCCCATGCAGTTAAAACCTCACAAAGTAGCCGCTGCTCTCCTCCTCAGCACCTTAATTTTGTGATGCACGTCGCATGACGCAAGTGCCAAATTTACATACATTATTGCTGGATGAAAGGTGCCAATCACTGGAATGACATCACAGTTAACACAGTCTGTGCCCTAATTTGTTATTGTATGTACATACAGCACTTTAAATCTCCTACATTCATGGACTCATAGCAGGGAATCAGTTCAATGCAAGATGTCATCACCCCTTTTTACCAGCTTATATTCCAATCCGGCAGTTAAATTACCGTATCATTAAACAGCATCTATATAGTTTCTCCTCCCTGTACAGACCGCAGACAGCGTATTACATTCACCCTGATATCAGTAAGTCATGCATATAACTGGTAGTGGTTTACTATATTATCTTCTAACTGGCTCTGGTTGTGCTCGTAAAATAAGCTTTCCTATTTTCAAAATGCACTTTTTTTAGATCTTCGCTTTTGGTCATTTTCCAAACTCCACACCCCATGGTCTTCAGACCTCATACGGTATTCGAGACGTATGCATTGTGCACTGTATTTCTGTTCGGTCTTAGGACCATAATTTCTGTTCTTCATGCTGACTTTAATTTCTGTTCAGTCGGCTGACCTTATTTCTTTTGGCATTTTATATAATGACAAATGACCGTTTATTTAAGTTTGGTCCTTTGCTGACCTTTTATTTCTTTCTACATCATACATTCCTCATTCAACGTGCACTATATAACTCATGGCTCTGGTTGCTCTAGTAACATGAGCAACTTTTCCAATTTCAATTTGCACTTTCTAGTAATAGTATAATGAGGAAACGAAAAATATGTGCTTGACAATGACAACTAGTCAACACTTCGCTCAACTTTCATTGGTGACCCTTCACACTAAAAGTCCCAAACAGATACACTGCTTATGACAGGAAAAACACATTCAATGACCAACCTTTCACAATAAGGCAACAAAATTATTTTTAAATAGCCAAACGTTACACTATAAAAACGAACTGGATATAGTTGATGATAATAATTCATATTTTAGTTAATTAGCTATATTATTACATTCATATGTTTCTATATGTAACCCAGGTTTCAAATAATTTTAAAGTAATCTAAAAATAATATAATAATTTCCGATGCTCAACTATAAATATCCGGATAAATGTCAGGAGGGTCACTTCCTCTTTCCCCTCTATTATGGTGAGCAGTGTGCAGCAGCAAACATCGGCGTGAAAAATCTCCGGTAAACTCTTATCAAATCAGCGGTGAGTTAAGCAATGCCTGCATTATGTGTGTGACCCTTACTATAGATCAGCCATTCCCAAACTTAAGAATGCAGCGACCCAATTTGAAAACTGAAAAATTTGTGCGGCCCACCCACACCTTTAATCACAACTATATGATCTACACACAGGACAAGAATCAACTATTACCGTACATATTGTAAGCTATTTTATTTAGTGGCTTTATTATGGAAGGTTGGTGTGTAGTTCCTGTTATAAGCAGGGTGTTGGTTGGGACTCTTGTTTTGAAGGGGTTCTAATGGAAGTGGGTTCTGTCGGGGAGAGAAGTTTTGGAAGACTGAAGCAAAATAAACGGGTGTGTTGTCCCGATTCAATAAACATCTTTTGTGTCCTTTTTCGGCTGATGCCTTACAGTATAAGAGAACAAAACACTCGGCTACAATATTATTCATTTTATAGCAAAAATAATTGTATATGAATTAGGGATGGGCATTCGATTAAAATGTCTTAATCGATCGATTTTCGATTAATCATTAATATTTTTATATTAAAATTCACTATTTATAGGCTATATTAAAATGCAGTTAAAATAGAAAAAACACAGCGTGTTTCCTCATTGAGATCTTTATTACGAGATGAACAACTCTTGTGGCAGTTAAACAGGATCCGTTCAATGGTTACACTTGAAAATATGTGCCGCTGTACTCTTAAGCAGCGGAGCCGACAGCTAGAAGCCGGTGTTCATAAACACAACTGACCCAAAAAAAAAAATAATAATAATAATAATATAAAAAACAATCATGTTAAACAATAACTTAACCAAAAATATATAATACTTAGGTCTGACAGGTTTTGCCAAATGTAACTCAAAACTATCAAAAAAGGCACAGAGTCGAGAAAGAGGGTGAGAGAGAGATTAGCCTACCTAACAATGAATTAGGCTAATTAACAAAGCTTCATAAAAATAACCAGTAACTCACATACAACTTCAGCACCAGCCTACTGATTTTTGTCAGACGCGAACGCAGCCTGGTGACCATCAGTCCAGCCGCCGAAAACACCCGCTCTGAGGGGACTGACGTTGCCGTGATACACAGGTACCTCCGTGCTAACTTGGCAAGCCTAGGGAACCAGGAGCTGTGCTCAATTCTTTTAACAGCTACTGCTTCCATTCTTTGTAGTGCGTTTCTACCAGTCTGGTGATGGTACGTCGTGACGGAATGTGATATGCCGGTTCCAATAAGTTTATCAGTTGTCGAAAACCTTCGCCCTCAACAATACTTACATTTACATTTTTCATTTAGCTGACACTTTTATCCAAAGTGACTTACAATAAGTGCATTCAACCATGAGGGTACAAACCCAGAACAACAAGAATCAAGGGTTTTTAGTTTTGAATGATTCAGTTTGACTTTCTGATTCCCCTTCGTCATTAATAGCTTTCCTCTGCTCCATCTTGCTCGACCCAGCACACAACAAAGTTCTCCCTCACCTATGATTCCCCCGCTAATGATGCGTTCAAGTGTTAATGTGACAGTCAACAAAAAAAATTACACCTGCTATATAGGGCAGATAAAATGAGAACAACGTGGAATTTAAATCTCATGTCTTTTTTTCATTACCTGTGATGATAACTTTTTTTTTTATAAATTTTAATAATTTTTTGTGGTAATCAACGCTTACTTACAAATCTGAAACTTTTTTATCTATTTATTTTCTGATGACCTCCCACCTGCAGTGGCTTCATGGCCCACCTGCAGTGGCTTCACGGCCCACCAGGGGGCTGCAGCCCACACTTTGGTAATGACTGCTATAGATGATTCCCGCTAGCATAATGTGTTTTAAGTTTAACCTGTGAGCGTTGCCTCCGTTAGCTTCCATTAGCTTTAAGCTAACGGCAATACAATACACCCATAAGGAAATATCTTATTTAGTGATGATGTTGGTGTGTATGTTTCACATGCATTTATTCTGTGAGGCTTGTCCCTAATAGCCCTGGACATATTTGTTTGCATTTCGGTTGAATGTTTTGGTCGTTGTTAATGGTTAATTTATTTCATAAATAAACATTTTAGCCTGAGCCAAATGTTTGTATGTTGTGTCTATAATCCTTACTTTTCTTTGAGATTTTGAATTATTTGAACTGAACAAACTCAAATTATTTGTTTTTCCTCATGACCTTTTAAAAGTCAGGTTTTTTCCCCCCACCCTTTGTCAGATGTTGCAGGACCCAAACACTGACAGCAATGGCAAGCTACCCAACATGGACTATTATGAACTCAACCTCCCTGCCACTACGAGTTGTAGGAACGTAAACTCTTTTGTTTTCCTTTTATATTCCAACGTGGAATATCCTTGGACCAACTGAAATTATTTCTATATTTTTTTTATATTCCACTCAAGTATTTGATGTAACTTAATACTTGCTGATGTCTTCTTGACTCTTGCTGTAATACTACAAATTTACCCATTGTGGGACTAATAAAATACTTCTTATTAGCTACATATTGCTTGTCATGTGTCTTTTTCCTTGTATAGTATCAATAATCGTGAAAAACGTGAAACCATGACATTTCCGCTGACAATAAATGTGGTGCCAAAATTTCATATCGTGACATCCCTCCTACACACATATCAGTTATTATGACATTAAAACTTATCTTCAGCTTAGAACTGACAATTGCTACTGGTGGAACAGGAGTTGGACCCAAACGCACGACTGGTACAGAATGTCTCTGGCATGGACGTCGTGTTTGGCCCGGCTTGGTGTGCCGCATAGTGTGGTAGAGCTCAGCAGCGAGACAGCAGGGCAAGCCCTTTTGCTTCAGCAGGAAAATGGCAGACAGGATTCAGGAAGGATGGACAGTGTATTTTCTCTAAGTCAACATTCTGTCAATACAGACACATACACCCTCGTTTTATGTTTATGTCTTCCCCTCTCACACGGTTCATTGTTATGCATGTGCAGGACACACACACACACACACACACACACACACACACACACACACACACACACACACACACACACACACACACACACACACACACACACACACACACACACACACACACACACACACACCTTAATAATGTGCGATGCTCTTACTGAGCAGTCAGCAAAAATGTCCTTGTTAAAGCTTCACTCAGCAGAAACTCTGATATCGTCTCCACTTAACCGCTGCTCAAAGCAGCTCAACTAGAAGCTTTTGGCAACACATTTCTCACCACACTCTCACCAAGTCCACAAAGTCAGCGATAGAGATTATCCTTCACAGTATGTGTTATTTCATATTGTAATATCAATGTATGCCATAAATGTGACAAATTTAATGTACGATCAATAGACAGCTGGCTAGTGGGGGGTACAGTGGATGTTGTCAATGCTGTAGGTCGCCATAGTCAAAATATCTGAAAGGGAATGTTGTTTTTTTGTTGTCAACCCTTAAACATCACTGATTAAAAAAAACACATGGCCAAAAAAACATATTAAAGTCCTCAGTGATCTCTTGAAGTCACTGATTATAAAATAAGCCACAATGACCAAATGGAGCTATTAATCTCCTAATGGAGATATTAAATTACCTATTCCATTTTTCAATTACACTTTTTTCAGTGCCAATATTTCAATGGCAATGTTTTATTTGACCATTTAGGTTTTGTTGCCAAGACCAACATTTATTTTCAATTACAATATTTACTGTTACTGTTCTAGACCCCAATATTAGCATAAGATCATTTTCACTGCCTTAGCTTAGTTATTACATGGCAGGTGGCCGGCTTGTGCATTTACTGTGGTATGGCAGGTCATTTATTTGCAGCCTGTCCCTCTCTGCCAAAAGAGTGGACTCCTCAGATGTGAGAGAGAATCTGATGAGCCACACCTTTTCGACTACTTCACTCTATCATTCCCGGATGCAATTTGAAGCCAGCCTAGTTTTCCATGGGATCACCATTCCCCTCCTTGCTCTTGCTCAATAAAACTTTTTTATATCCAAGGTGTAGTCGATGTGATGAGATGTGTCTTTAGTCTGCGGCGGAAGATGTGTAGACTTTCTGTTGTCCTGATGTCAATGGGTAGCTCGTTCCACCATTTAGGAGCCAGGACAGCAAACTGTTGTGTTTTTCATTGAGTGGCTAACTCGCAGTGAGGGAGGAGCAAGCCGATTGGCAGATGCAGAGCAGAGTGGGCGTGCTGGGGTGTAAGGTTTGACCATGTCCTGGATGTAGACTGGACCCTATCCCCTCACAGCGCAGTACAGAGGTACTAACGTCTTGAAACGGACGCGGGCAGCCACTGGTAACCAGTGAAGGGAGTGGAGGAGCAGAGTAGTGTGAGTGAACTTAGGTTGGTTAAAGACCAGTCGAGCTACTGCATTCTGGATGAGCTGCAGAGGTCGGATAGCACTAGCAGGTAGACCAGCCAGGAGGGAGTTTCAGTATTCTAGGTGTGAGATGACCAGAGCCTACACCAGAACCTGCGCTGCCTTCTGAGTGAGAAGGGGACATATTCTCCTTGGATTGGCCCAAGTCACCCACCAGACTGACCAGTTTGATCTTATTCTGTCGGACAATCACCGTGAAAAGATCAAATTACTTGTCATTCCCTCACCTCATGCCCCTAGAGTGCTTGGTCAACCCTGGCATAAAATGTACAACCCCCATATTGACTGGTCCACCTGCTCTGTTGGGGTACCTTTTTTCATTCTCACTGCCTGTAGTCCACTCAATCGCCCTCTAAGAGGGCTCCAGTTCCCACACCTGTGCCTCCAGACCTCACTCTCGTTCCCCCAGAGTATCATGACTTTGCTGAACTTTTTTGCATAGTTAAAGCTCAATCTCTGCCTCCAAACAGGCCGTATGATTGCTCGACAACGCGCACAGAAGGAAGCCAAGCCCTTTCAAAACTAGTCAGTCCATGGCCTGAGCAGAGGGGGATCTTTTTATGTGTTGTTCTGTGAACCAGTCCAGGCCTTTAGGATGGCAGGAGATGACACTGACAAGGGTGATTGGGATGGGTCTTCTCAGCTATTGATCCCTGTGGACTGTGGATGTCAACCCAGGCCAGCATTGATGCAGAGCTCATGTGTCAAGTAAGTTTTACCTGCTGCACCCAAATAGATGCAGCAGGTAAAAGTTGCCTCTTCCTTCAGCTGCAAGAAAACAGCAATATATGCACTATCAAGTTGGGATGCACTGAGGTACTCACCCACAAGATCTTCGCCACCCACAATGTGCCAATAAAGCAGAGACCCTATCGTCTATCAGGGGTAACCAAATCACACACACACACACACACACACACACACACACACACACACACACACACACACACACACACACACACACACACACACACACACACACACACACACACACACACACACACACACACACACACACACACACACACACCTCCAAATTACTAGTGAATTCTTGTGAAGACCTCGAAGCTTGTTCAAAAACGTATTTAAAAATAACCTTTTCAGACATGAACTGAACTCCAGAAAATATATCATTCTCTGTATGTGAGGACACAAATGTCAGAGTGAGCACCCTCTGACTTTTACCGGAGTATCTCCAGCCAGCCCCCTTATAATAACTCCGGAGAATATATGAATGAGCCAATGTGAGAACACAGCCGAAAAGATAAAAGCCCTCTCTAGCACTGAATCCTTCTCCATCATAATCTGTCTCGTACAGACATGGTCCAACTCCTGGGTCAATGACATGACATGCACTGTAAACCCGAACAGTACTACGAACTCATAAGTATTATGGTTAGAGCACTCAAAAACAACTATCGAGTAAACCCAACAATAAACTTCTGAGTTCTGTTCACTATTAATGCTGTTTTAATTTCCAATGGATCAAAGTTTCTGAGTGAACATCCTGATATAAATTAAAATGTATGAGTAAACGGAGGAACGTAGCGTCTGACGTCGTCGACTGTGACGTCTGACGTCATGATGTAACGGCGTTCAAAATTCAAGACGGCTGCCTTGATGCGAGAGAGAGGAGTCGAGTCAAACTGCTTAAAAGTTCGGGTAAGTAGCCATCAAGTATTTAAATGTTTTTCAGTCAGGCGCTGTAACGTAGCGCACATGCTAACGTTGCTGTTCGAAGTTAGCTTGTTAACTTCCGTCGTGTATCAGCACCTGTTCGATAAATGAGCACCAGTAGAAACTTTTCATTGCGCTGTAACGTTGCGCACATGCTAACGTTGCTGTTTAACGTTAGCTTGTTAACTTCCGTCGTGTATCAGCACCTGTATGATAAATGAGGACCGGTAGAGACGTTTTTCACTTAACTAAAAAAGGAACGTCTTCAATCTGGGATATTTTCAAATCCCCTATTCAATTGGAATAGCAGGCAGTTAAAATTTAGCATAGTCTAAAGATTAAATAAGAACAAAATGTGGAACTGATTCAAGGAAAAAAAATGGGAAGAAAGCAATACACACAAAATGGATGGAGGAAGGAAGATTTTTTTGTGAGCCACATGTCCAATGAACCTTTTTTAAGTATCCATAAAATGTTAAACAGTCAAGTATGGGTATCTTAAAATTGTACTTTGAATTGAGTGCAATAATTGAGTAAATACTACACCCCTAATAAGCTAAATGAAAGCAGCATAAACTGTAAGTCCTCTGTCCAAAGTCCAATGTTTTAGTCCTCTGTTTTTATGATGAATATGCAAATCTATGATCTTGAAGTCATATTTAATAATTTACAAATTGTTCCCATTTTATGTGAATACATATTTTTACCTGACCATTAATTTGTATTATATGCCCATTAAAGGTTATAGAGACTGCTGGTGAAGGCATTTCATCAACCACTCCAGAATCACCAGAAAGCCAATATTTTGTCGGTGAGTTTTATTGTACAATTCTCTTTTTAAATCTGCATTTGATTATGATGTCCATGACTGGACTAAGGTGACTTATTTCATATTGTTTTTAAATGTGCTCCTGCAGGATCACATTGAGGGTGACACTGTTCTTTCTACCGCAATATAAGGTATGTTTTCTATTTGCATATCTTGCACGTTAAGGATCCTACAAGCATCATAAGGTTTTCCTCAAAGTAAATGTCTCTTCCTCACTGATAACCAGGTTTCCAGTGATTCAATGGAATGGAAGTGCAAGTTGTGTTCTGTATCCCTAAACACTCTGGCAAAGTTATTTAGACACTATCGTTTGCAGCATAGGGGGACTTTTTGGAGAGATGGCCAGCCCTGCGTGTTCAGACGCAGGTAAAAACTGTTCCTCTTATGTTTGCCATATAGTAACATGATCATAAATGCTTCCCTGTGAAAATCCAAGTAGAAAACTCTCAATTAATCTATATACATGAATGTGTTTTTATGTCTGCAGGTTTTTGCGGAGTTCCATAGAATCACAAATGTGAACTTGGGCAGCCAATTCTACTGCGAGCTTGATCGACACACACCAAAACTACTTGCCCTGTACAGGGAGAAGGCAACCAAGACAGGCAAGACGGCAGAAGCACTGCGGGATATCCTCGGGGTTTATGGCTGCCTGGTAAGTTTAAGATGAATTTCGCCATTGGCACAATGTTGCTCATATATATTGTGCAGACATTACAGATTGGGCCATCTCTACTATGTGAGCTTGAGACGAGCTGAATTAAGCTGAACAGTACTAACGTGTACTTTGTGTCTGATTCGTTTTGATTTTATGAGGCAGGTATTTAAAAGTGTGCGCACCGTGTCCACCTAATTCATCTGCTAAACACAACACAACAAGTGCACAGTAAGGGCATCAGGATTAAAGTGACCAGAACGATCATGATCTGACTGACACTATAGATTAATAACTAAATACATGTGGTTATCAGTTTTTGTCAGCGACACAGACGGGCAGACACACACACACACACACTGCAGACAGAAGTGTTAGAAGTACTTTCCCTCGATTATCACACGTAGAGATTTTTTAAATTTCATTGTTGCAGAAGAAGCTATACCCTAAGAAGATAAATATAATTTCTGCAGATTTTTATAAAAATCTAAAGTTTGAATCATGGGGGGGGGCACCCTGATACAGTAGATGCTGCACACAGGTCTAAACTGAATTAATGTCAATTCAAGGTGATCACTGACCACCGTTGTATACAGATGTTTTGCTAAAATTAAATATTTGTATAATTACTTTTCCTTTTATTCAAGGAACAAGTGGATGTTGACATGAAGCGCATTCTGACCCTTCGTGCACTCCCTGTGTACCTACGGGAGGATGGCTCACAATTCTTCAAGACCTTCTGTGTAAGTACTCAATTCACACACTGAAATGTCAATATCAGTTACTACTGTAAGTATGACAGATTGTATAGAAAACCAACTTGAATACCTCTTGCAGCATTTTAGCAATTCAAATACACTAGATTTGTAACTGTAAGAAATTAGGATGAAATCCACACCCCTCGTTTCATTCAAAAATGTATCCCCCAGTTTAGTTGAAGCTAATGTGTATTTAAAGTACATATATTTTCCAAGCAATAAACATGTACAACTCCCAGGAATTGACCCTTTACTGCAGCTCAGCAAGAAAAAAACTTTTGTAGAAATGCACAGAAGAAAAGGAAAAAAGACTCGATACAGATGATATGACCAGGTTCTCTAAACATGCATTTTGAGCTGCGAGTGTTGCATCAAGACACACTAGGGGTAATATCAAGTTGTTCTTTTTTGGGAGATCACAGATGAGCATACAGTGCATGATTTGCAAACTTGCTTCTGAAATTATCCCTTTAACTGGATTGCTTGTGTTTTGCAGCTGGGAGATGAGCCAGACATTTCGAACACTCCTGTGGCTTTACTTACTCTCGTCACTGAAGACGCCAGTGCTGCAGTCCACTTTAATGCAGTGAACACTTCTGTTGTGGTGGAGGACGAAATTGTTGTCCGTGATCTCCCCAGGTTGACAGATGCGCTAGTTCTTTGTTTTGGCTTGTTCTATGCACTGCATTAACATTTTGGGTTACCTTTTTATTTATTGGTTAATATATTTTATTTGCACTTTTAAATAAACCTTTATTGGTTATTTTCTTTTAATGTGCTTTTAAATAACCCTTGTTTATTGTTTAAGTAAATTTGCTGCAATGGACATTCATGGTTACTTGTTTAATAGAAATGCGAATATTTCAACGAAATAGTGAAGTTGCTGAAAATGTTTCAAGTTAATTGTTTTATTTTAAATAAAACACTTGAATTGTAATAATGGAGTTGTATTCATATTTTTGAGCATTGTGAACTAATGAATTTTGTAAATTTTAAGTTGACTAGTAGTAATTTTGTTGAGTGACTTTCTGTCAGTGTCGGAGTGTAGCACAGTCACAATATTTAAGTTAATTTCCCCTAGCCTTTAAGTTGTTCAAAATCAATTTTTTTAGTAAATGAATAGTCAGTGCAATGTAAATCTAATAAGCATTGTTAATTTAACTTGATTGAGCATGCTGAAATTAAAATTTTTAGGAAATGTACCAAATATATTTAAGTAAACAATTTTTTTAAAAATTAAAATTCTCAAGTTGACAAATGTAAATTTTTAAGTACTACTTAACTTAAAAGTTATGTTTCTGTTACTTAATTTTTTTCAGGTAATCAGTTACGTCAAACATTTTCAGTACTGTGAACTTGTTCGGTTTAACACTGTGGATATTGTCATGTCCGAGTGCATTACTTTCCTTTTCATCGTCTATTCTTGACATCCATTGTTTTATTTTATAAAACCTATTTAGTTAGACACAATTTCAGTACATTCCAATAATAATATTCTTAAAATTCTGGGCTTTTAATTTTTGGTGGGGCTGTCCCAGCAAATGTGTATACTAAGAGAGCAATCAAAAAAGTTACTTTAATGACAATAAATTCTAAACAAATTCATATGGAATTATAAAAATGTTTGAAATTCTTCAGATGATCCAATTTTTTCAAATCCCATTACTTTTAAAGCTGTTAGTTACAAACCTTTGTCCAGCAATTTGTATTTCTTAAATGTCTGGTTCGCGCAATCTACGTTTAATTTGAAGTGGAGAGGTAATAGCTGAGATGTTGCATCAGCCAAAGGACCCCAAGTCAAAATGGTTTGAAGCTGAAACTAAGAATTTATAAAATTATTACAATTTATCTATCATTTAAGTCATTTAATTATAGCATTTAAGTAGAAGCCTTTATAATTTCAATTAATTTGCAAAAGTCAGGGTGGGTCAACTAGTAAGTCAGGTTGTGCAACTACAAGGAATGTCACTATATGAAATAATAATGTTATTCAAAGCTCTCAGATCATCCATTACATATAAAAAATGTTTACTTGTACTACTACTACTAAGTAAATGATGCTATAAATAACCAGTTCATGTAGTTATCATATCGTCCGCTTGCCCCTTACTCTGACTTTTTATCTGAATTTCTATTTGAGCTAGTTCTTAGAACAGATAGTCAGCATTGTAGGTGATTTCAACATTCATGTAGATGTTGCCAATGAGAGCCTTAGCCCAGCATTTAACTCAATGGTTTTACTCAACATGTGAATGAACCCACTCACTGTTTAAATCACACTATTGATCTTGTTCTGACATAGGGCATAGACATTGAAAATCTTTTATATTTCCCCAAAACCCTATTCTGTCTGACCATTTTTTTTAAATTACATTTGAATTATTGACTACACTGATTCTGGACAGAAATTCAATTTGTAAACAAATCTAAGGAAATAATTTTTCTGACAATTACTTCACATCCATGTGTCATTACAATACAGGAAAGTTGTCAAAACCTCCCTCCCACACTAGTTGATAACTTTGTTAATTGTACAGCAGTCTCATTAAAAACAACTCTTGACACTGTCTGCCCTGCTGAAAAAAAAGAAAGTAAATCAGAGGAGATTAGCTCCATGGTATAATTCTCAAACACGTGTTTTAAAACAGACATAAAGGAAGCTGGAGAGGAGGTGGCGTTTCACTAGCCAAGATGATTTTCACCTAACCTGGAAAGAAAGCCTGATAAATTACAACAAAGCACTGTACAAAGAAATGTCATAACCTCCTATTCATTATTAATAGAAAAAAATAAGAACAACCCCAGGTTCCTCTTCAGCACTGTCATAGCTCTACTGATCCATCTATTCCTCTAACTCTGAGAAGCAATGATTTCATGAGCTTCTTAAAAAAATTATAACCTTCAGGGGATCAATTTAGGGATATACGATATATTTTTTCGGCCCGATAATAGGAATAGTATATTATTATTTATTTATCGGAAATTATAGCCGATTAAATAAACACAGCACGCCAACGTAAGCGACGCAAGTTTTACCACAGACATATGGACCTCAGATGTCAGACCAGTGAGTTTGCTTAGTTAGACAGCATAGTGGCTGGATGATGATTTCAATATGAAACGGACATTGTTGCATGCACTCGCATACAGCAGTCAGTTCTATAAGAGCCTCCAATTTTTTAATGAAAGATGCACTTTATATTTTGTTTCAGCTAATTGTGTATAATAATTGACATTTCTGTTCAGAGATAGTCAGTGCATTTCATTTATTTATAATTTCTATGGAAAACATTTGTTAAGATTTATGTTACATGAAGGCCAAAGTATAGAGAAACCTTCTTTACTCTCATGCACTAAAAGTATAAAAGCGATTCTCAAACTTTTTCCTTTTGTTTATTGAGCATAATATTCCATGTGCTTTCGTCAGTTTTTAATCAGGCTTTCAGTTCTATAATAGCCTTTATATTTGAATGCACATTATTTATCTGAATTACTATTTGAATACATTGACATGTCTTATTTGAGACTTATTTGTATAGCAACATACACTACCTCAAGGCACTTTACATTGTCAGTCAAAACAAGGGATGTCAAGATATGACATTTTGATGCCACGATTATTGTCAAAGGAAATATCACAGTGCCACGTTTGTTTTATGATTATCAATACTATAGAAGGAAAAAGACACAAAACAAGCAATATATAGCTAATAATATAGCTAATGGACTAAAATATGTATTATTTTCATCAACTATATCCAGTCAGTGTAATGTTTGGCCATTTTCGTTGCGTTATTGTGGAAGGTTGGTCCGGGAAGGTTTGTGTTTCCTGTCATCATAAGGAGTGTATCTGTTTGGGACTTTTAATGTGAAGGGTCACAGACGGAAGTTGTTCTGTTTTGGGAGCGAAGTTTTGAAAAAGTAAAAGGGCATTCTTCAGCCAGCATTGGTGGAAATAAGGCTCTCACTTCAGTTCCCTCTTCTTAACTAACATTTAAGTAGCTTGCAGACACAAATAATGTTACTCGCGAAAGGCAGGACACCATAGTTAGATTTCGTAGTTTTTCAAATTCCTACGTTTATGAAACCAGGATGTTATGAAACAGTGGTTACAGTAAAACTGGTTAATCAAGACATCTCTCGTCAAGACCTTGCAATATTATATAGAAACCCAACAGTTCCCAGAGCAAGCAAAAACTTATTATGTATTGTGTGATCTAATGTCAAGTGTCCTGTTTTTGATAAATGTACTACTTTCAATCTAAAAAGTTTGTTTTCCTCCAAAAAAAATTGTTCAACTTAAAAAGAGACTGTCACATTTTTTGTCAGTTGTCAAGAGGCACAACTGATAGGTCAAAGTGAACAAATGGTATAATGTTAATAGTTATTGTAATGATTGAATTAGTTTTTGTAATTGTGTAATTATTTTTCCATCTATAAAATGTTATGCCAACTGTGGTTTAAGGCAGACATGTCAAACTCAAGGCCCGCTGGCCACTTCCGGCCCATGGTACAATTATATCCAGCTCGCGATAAAATATCATACGTCTATCTTAATTGGCCCGCATCGTGAACGATGAACTGAACGGATCAGTTTTCATATGATGAACGTGAACGTGAGTGATGTTCACTCCAGTGAGAATGAACGTCACTCACATTCAAGTTGATTTTTTAAATCATCATCGTATCAGGCCATTATGTGAAATAACAGGAGCGTATGTGAGAAAACTCCATGATATCATCAGCACGATGGAAACGGCTCACCCTGATGCTGCATTCATTGTCGCGGGAGATTTCAACCACTGCAACCTACGGACTGTGCTCCCGAAATACTTCCAGCATGTAAACGTTCCCACACGAGATCGGAATATGCTGGATCATGCTTACAGCAACATCCTTGGTGCATAGAAAGCTGGCCACCGCCCCCACTTTGGACTCCCTGTTCCTGTACCCAGCCTACAGACAAAGACTCAAACAAACAAACCCAGTGACTAAACAAGTTAAACTCTGGTCTTCAGAAACTGAGAGCTTCATGCAGGACTGTTTCTCA
The DNA here is from genome assembly GCA_026259375.1 of Verasper variegatus. Classification (NCBI taxonomy): domain Eukaryota; kingdom Metazoa; phylum Chordata; class Actinopteri; order Pleuronectiformes; family Pleuronectidae; genus Verasper; species Verasper variegatus. The sequence goes on from CM048042.1 coordinate 263,119, forward strand.
CAGACAGACTGGGATGTGTTTAAAGCTGCAGCAACACTCAGGTATATGCTGAATGTGTGACTGGGTACATTAGCACCTGTGTTGATAACATTGTGCCCACCTTACAAGTCAGGAAGTTTCCAAACCATAAGCCCTGGATGAACAGTCAGGTAAGTCAGATGCTGCATGCTTGGTCTCTTTCATTTCGATCAGGGAACAAGATGGAGGACAAAAAACCAAAGTACAGACTGAGAAAAACCATCAAAGAAGCTAAAAAGCAGCACAGGGAGAAACTGGACGGCTTCTACTCTACTGCTGAGGTCAGGTGGATGTGGCTGGGTCTGCATCAACTCATCGGCCATTGTGGAGAGGATGAGCAGCTTCAAATTCCTCGGCATCTATATCAGTGATGACCTCACCTGGACACTAAACACCCCCCAGCTGGTCAAGAAAGCACAACAGCGGCTGTACTTCCTGAGGAGGCAGAGGAAATTCGGCATGTCACCAAAGATCCTCAGCAACTTCTACAGCTGCATCAATGAGAGCATCTTGACCAGCTGCATCATCGTGTGGTATAGGAGCACCACTGCAGTGGACCGCAAGCGCCTACATAGAGTGGTAAAGACCGCTGATCACAAGGACATCACAACACTCTCTGAAGGACATCTACCACCGCAGAGTCCACAGAAGAGCCTGCTCCATTGTAAAGGACTCCACCCACCCCCAACACAGACTGTTCTACCTCTGGTAGAAGGTACAGAAGTGTGAAATGCAGGATGTCCAGACTGAGGAACAGCTTCTATCCAACACACAGATCCTTCACTCTATCCCACACACACACAACCCCCCCTTGACCCTGTTTGGCCCTCGACGTAGTCACAGTATTTAATTTTGGCCCTCTCTGTGATTGAGTTTGACACCCCTGGTTTAAGGTGATGCATAACTTTTTCTGCATTTCCTACACACCTGTGATTTATGAACTTTATAGGGGTGTGCAATATGACGATATATATATAACCTCTATTGTTTCATGTCATGGACAATTGTTTATTTCCTTGTGACATAAATCACATTCTTAATGGTAATATATTACGTAATTTGCATTGGCGCTTTGTGTTTTTTCACATGCAGATGTAGGCAGGACATTTGCATGATAGCAACACAAACTACCATGGAGCAGGGTGAGTGTGACACAGAACATTGGAAGGTCTCTGACCTGCCAAGACAAAATGAGGAGCTCAAGAGGGGATACTTCTCTCCCATGGAAGTGGTCTGGGTATTAAAAGTCTGGCATGGAACAGAAAACTACTTTGCAAATAATGCTGCAGAACAGTCCCCGCACCTCTTTTGCCATCCATGTAAAAATCCTGTCAAATACAGAGTCTACAGCTGAGACTCAAAACTATCAACAACCCCCATACATTGGGTAGGGTAGCTAGCTAAATCACTAAATTGTTATTAAATAATTATGTAACATTAATTAATATAATAATGATTAATATTTATAATTATAAATAAAACTTTTTGTAAGAGAGCTGCCCAAAAAGTATAATTTGCCCACCTGTTTTTTTTTACCACTACAGCCCTGAACAGGTCATAAAACACAGCACTGTACTGACATTTACCAACACCATGTTACAAAAAAGCATTACAAGCTTGCAGAACAAAAACTGCAGGAGCAAATATGCAGTTTCTTGTGAATGTATAGTGAAATCACAATTGAAAAACTGTGATGCACATCACCATGTGTATATATCTTGTAGAGTTGTCCAAAAAATTGAAACTCAGATACTTAATACAACATTTTTTTATCGGATTAGATCGGACTCATTTTCAACAGCATCGACACCAACAGCGCATCTTCGCCTCCTCCGTGACACAAAACTTCACACAGCACTGCTGCAGACAGGCAGGCACACAACACCTCCCCTCACTAGTAGCTGAACACATGAACGCTAGTTGACTTTCACAACACTGGGTTGCCTTGTATCACCACCATAAAGCTAACTTAACATGGCAAGTGTTGCTGTTTTAGTCAAAAATGAAAAAGTAACTGTGCCGTTTGTAAGCATTTTTCATACGAGGCAAACAACCAGGGAAAGGCAAATGATGTCATTAATGTCATCAAGCACGTTAATGTGGGAGCAGTTACAGTCCTGCCCATCTCTTACGTTTATGACAGTGTTAATTTAACAGGATAACCAACTTGTTTGTGTCTGAAAAGTGTTATATTTCTCTTAAAGTCCAAGATTGAAGCTGAGAAAAGTCAACTATTAACTAGACAGAAACAGTGATGTTGATTTTATTGTTTGTATTGTTATAATCTATATTTTTAAACAAAAGTTCCCCTTTGGTATAGAAAATGTTATCGACTATCGAGTATTTTTCTGGGTATCGGTATTGAGTTTGAAATTCTAGTATCGTGACAACCCTAATAGCTTGACAGTTATAGTACAACAGTAAACTGCAAAACTAGATGTGGAGCTCTGACAATGAAATTAAATACAATATTATCATTATCCTTATTGTGTGTATCTGTGAAAATTACCAGATGTGATGTAACAATGCCAATGTTGTGTATTCCAATAATATAATTTATACAAAGAATGAAAAGCCCATGTCCATTTGTCCACGCACACCAGCTGGAAATGTGTTGACAGGCCAGGCCTGTGAATAGCTGGTACTACAGAACCCGTATGTGGCCATACCGCTTCGTGAATGAGCACACCTGAACAGTTATAGCTGCTTTCAACCATTTTAGTCAATGGGTTCCTAAATAAATTTCAACTTATTTCTGACACACACGACTAGCTGTTAATTCCAGTATTATGTATATTATACAAATGTTGACGCCACTCACTGGCTAGCTATTTTTGTGAGAGCACTACTGAAAGTTGGCATTTTAGTAATAATGGTGCTGTTTGGAGGAGAATTGGATGGTTTGGCTTTTTTTTTAACTTACCGGCACAGACATTCTGCTGATGCCGTCGCTGTCCCCGTATACTGGTATGAATGCGCACGGTGGTCTCCTTCAGAGATGCTACGAGCTTATCTTATGGGCTCCAGAGTCACTCCTTCATCATCCAGACAGTCCACGACATGCTGGGCTCTACAGGAAAGAAGAGGTGCTCGGCGTTCCGTTCAGTTTGGAGTGTGAGCGTTTGAAAATGTATCTGCGGTAAAAGCGCTAGCGGTAGCAGCGTTGGCGCCTGACTGTTCAGCAGGGCCGACTCTCTCTACTCCGCCCTCTCCTCTGTCACGGGTTAAACCTCTCTCTCTTTGGAAACGCTTCGACAAAAAGCCAGTAAACGAAGAAGCGGTTGTCCGAGAGGTCAACTGACTTCCACTGTAACGTTGACAGGTTCATACCGCGCACGGGACAATCGCTCCACCTGTGCCGCTGTCTGCTGACGCGAGAAACATCCTCCTGCAGCGCTTGAGAGCCCCCTCCCCCGTTTCAGACGTACGCATGCCCGAGTCATAGAACCACCTTTTTAGACCTTTTTTTCCCAACTTCCTCCTCATTATTTTTTTTTTTAATGCTTTCTTGAAAAAAACATTAACGTGTTAACGGGTGAAGACAAGGGCTCAAAACAAATAATGACACATATGAGTACATAAATAAATAATATAATAAATAAGAGAAAAAATAAAGAAAAACAGAAGACGGTAGATTTGATTCATAACATATGAAAATGTAATATATCTTTCATTCCTCTTTAAAGAGATCAGTTTACACGTTGACAGTTTTATTACTTTTTTGTGTTTAAAAGTTTATACGTTTTTTTCATTTTGACCTTATTCAGATATCTGTTTTCCATGTTAGAACAACATATTATAACTTTCTGTAATCCTTAAGATGTTTTCAAACCAAACCAGAATAAAGAATTGAGATATCATACTGTCACTTTGTAATCTGAGACAGTTGTATTTGGCATTAAAAAAATCCTAAATAACCTTACTTTTAACCTTGCCAAGCTCAATATTACCAATTCCTTTTAAAGCATTGTGAAAAAATTACTAAGAAAATAACAAAATGTATATTTTCATAAATTCATATTAACATGTAAAATTTATTTAATAAATAACCCCAGTCTGAATAAAGAAACTATAATATTAATTTAAAACCTTCTATTAAGGTGTCTCAAGGGCTAAACTTTAGTCAGGACTCAGCAAAACAAAAACAAAAAATATAAGGCAAATTAATTGACTTTCCATAATTATCCTAAAGGTTACTGGAACTTATTGAGATAAACAATTGGAGCTGGAACAAAGCTTTTCCTGTAGTACTTTGTTCTACACCTACACCTTCACCTTGCCTCACTAGACAAGGGATGGGCACAATAAAATAAAGTCATCATGGTTTTTCCATTGTGGAAATAGGACAGCTTCCTTAGGCAAAACAATTCTGGTGCCACTTCCTGCATACAGTTTTACAATTTGCACAAGCTGTTTTCATCTGGTCATTTATTCCTTTGAGCTTTTCTTTAACCAGTAACCCTAACCATGATATCAACTGTATTGGTATTTATTTTTTGCTCAAGGGAAATAAATCTGCTCGACAACTCCTGCATGGCTTTCAGTATGTTCGCATTAGACACTCTCCTCTCGGTCGCTTGACCAGACTTTTTTGGATGAGGACTCACCAGGGGGGTTTCAGGTAAAGTAAAGGTTTCCCCTCCTGTACTTGTCTCACTTTGGCATGTTTGACGTTCAATAGGCAAGTTAGCTTAAAGCAGGTTGGAAGCTAAGCTATTCTTGGTTGCAGTTATCAGACCATGTATTTCTTACGAAAATAATAACTCAGTATTAGACTAGTACCGGTATCTTGCTCTACTCAAAAACACCAGTCCGTTAGATTGACATTTTGGAGCATTTTATCTTTAGTTAAAGCAGCTGGTACTGAAAACAACATAATTCCACTGACTGACCTCTTGACCGAGCTACTGTTTAGGACCTATGAATGCACCACCAGTTAGACATATGCATACAGTGAAAACTAGGAGAACTATATCAAGGCCAACATTATTAAAATAATATATATACACATATACAACCCCAAATCAGAAAAAAGTTGGGACGGTATGTTACATTTAAAATTGTATGTGAAAACAGTGATTTGTAAAAGATCTTTGACCTGTATTACAATGAAAACGATACAAAAGCGCATCATTTGATGTTGAACCTTATGTATTGTATTTTTTTTTCAAAATAAACACTTGATTCTTAAACATATTTCAAAAAAGTTGCGACAGTAGAGCATTTACCACTTTGTAATGTTGCCATGTCTTTTCACAACAAGACGTTTAGGGACTCAAGACACCAAGTGATGAAGCGTTTCAGGTGTCATTTTGTCCCATTCTTCCTGCAGTATGATGTCTGCTGTTGCATTTTGCATTTCAAAATGCGCCACACATTCTCTACTGGGGACAAGTAGGGACTTCATGCAGGCCAGCCCAACCCCCCCACCCTCTTCTTCCGCAGCCATGCCTTTGTAATGTGTGCACAATGGTTTTGCCTTGTCTTGCTGCAATATGCATGGATGTCCCTGGAAAAGATGTCGTCTTGAAGGCAGCATGTGCTGCTCCAAAATCTTTACGTACTTTTCGGCATTAATGGTGCTATCACAGAAGTGTAAGTTACCTTAGGTACACAACCCCATATAATGACCCTGGCTTTTAGACTTGTTGCATGGTCTGTATGGTTCATTTCATCTTTGGTCCAGAGCACACCGCATTCATTTATTCTAAAAAAAAAGACGTGAAATACTGACTTATCTAACCACAATACACGTTTCTACTGTGTTATGGTCCATCCCAGATGCCTTCAAGCCCAGAGAAGTCGACAGCGTTTCTGGACTTGGTTAACATAAGGCTTCCTTTAGGCATAGTAAAGTTTTAACTGGCATTAACCGTAACTGTTTCAATCACACTCACTTGTTGTGACATATGGCATAGAAACTGAAACTGTAATAATATTTCCCCAAAACACTATTCTGTCCAACCATGATTCTGGACAGAAATTATATTATAGTTTGTATAGTATAGTTGGTATACGGTGAACAAATTTAAAGAATTGCTTGACATTAACCTCACAGCCATGTGTCATTTCAATAAAAGAAAGTTATCAAAACTTCACTCCCACACTAGTTGATAATTTTGTGAATAGTGTAGCAGCCCTTATTAAAACAAAAAAAGAAGAAAGTCAATCAGAGGAGATTAGCTCCATGGTATAATTCTCAAACACATACTTTACAACAGACATCATGGAAGCTGGAGAGGAAGAGGCATTCTACCAGCCAAGATGATTTTCACCTAGCTTGGAAATATAGCTGGATAAATTACAAGAAAGCACTCAGAAATGCCAGAACCTTTTATTATTCATTATTAAGAGAAGAAAATAAGAACAACCCCAGGTTCCTCTTCTTAGCACTGTAGCCAGGGTTACACAGTCATAGCTTTACTGATCCATCTATTCCTCTAACTCTGATAAGCAATGATTTCATGACCTTCTTTACAAACAAAAATTATAACCATCAGGGAAAAAATCCATCACCATCTCCTCATGAATAGCACAGATTTAATTCAATTCAATTCTATTTGAATGGTCCCAATTCATAATATACATTATCTCAAGGCACTGAGGGTCAAGACCTTTGGTGACTGTGGAGAGAGGAAAAACTCCCTCATTAACTGGAAGAAACCTCTAGCAGAACCAGACTCAATGTGGGCGGCCATCTGCCTCAACCGGCAGGGGTGACAAATTATTGTATGCCCTATTGCAGTTTTACTGTTTTTATAACTTACCAAGATTGAAATAAAGTGTCTATTTTAAAACTAAGGAAGAGTCTGTGTGTCATGCTGTGTACTTGGGGTTTTAATCAGCCACACCTGGCTGGCCATTTAGCCCCTGTCGGTGACACTATACACCTGCCAGGCACAACAAAAAGCGTTGCAGCTAAAAGTAACAGATTTAGTGTCCCGGAGGAACAACATATACGCATCTTTGGGATGGCAGAGGAAGTAGAGGAAAACTCAGTACCGCAGTTTATTGAGAAACTCCCCAAAAGCGAGTTACCGCAAGATTTGGATGTGAAAATACAGCGGGCCCATCGGTCACTGGCACAAAAACCTCGCCCCCCAAAGTCCCGAGAAACCGATTACTATCAACTTTCAGAAGTTTACTACCAAGGAGAGGGTACTGAGGGAAACTTCGAAAAAGGGGAAAATCAAACTGGGCAACAAAACTGTTTACTTCATACACGACTATGCATCTGAGCTAATCAAGAAGCGCAAGTAATACACTGGGAAAGTCAAGAGAAAGCAAATTCACTTTCAAACACCATACACAAATATATTCACTGGGAGACAGGGACTCGAACATACTCCAGTGCATAAGACGCACGGCAGGAGATGAAGAAACGGGGATTCACAGTTGAAGAGCCAGTACAAGCCGAGGAGGGCAGCCCGGAGACATGGCTTTGTTAGCTACTGCAATGGCAGCAGATACCAGGACACCAGGAGAGAGGGACAGCCAAAGCCCAGAGAGCGAAGGATAAACTTCAGGAGTTCCAGAGAAGTCACACTGAGCATGGATTTAAACAACATATGGCTAACATAGTTTTGCATCTTGGCCTTGTATTGATCACTCGTGTGTTCGGGAGATGTGGTTTCATTTTGTAGATAGGATTCGTTGGACTCATAGGATGGGAGAGTCACAGCTGTCTGACTCACTCATTCTGCCCATTGGGCCATCTCTGTGTGAGAGGCTACATCCTCGACCCACTTACAGGGTCACAGGTAAGGAGGAGAAAGGGTCTTCTCCCCGTTTGGATAGCTGTTCACGATTGTGTTCCATAGTTACTGTTCTTGTTAAGATTTTGATTTTGATTTTGTGTTCGGGGGATACTAGCTATGTAACATTTAGACTTTGTATGATAGGGTCACATAACTTGAGAAATTCCTCAACAAATGTGAATGGCCTGAGTAACCCAGTCAAGAGGAGTAACAAATCTGAAAAAGGATAAGAAACAAGTTATTTATTTTACAACAGACACACATGTCGAAAGAAGAACACAATAAGTTGAAAAAGTCTGGGTACTTGAACTCTTTTTTCAGTTCATATATAAATAGCCGAAAAAGAGGAGAGGCTACTCTGATTTCCATTTCTTTGAACTTATTAAAGAGAAGGGAGATAGAGAAGGTTGATATATAATTATCAAAGGAAGAATAGATCATGTTTTAGTCACTGTGGTATATTCAGCTAACGTAAATTGTTAACATAGGGGTAAATCATAATGACCTGTTTATAAGCTAGGGGGCCCTCGTTCCTGGATTCTCAGGAATCCCTGGTTCTTATTCCAGATATTACTTGTTAAATTCTCTCCCTCGGAGAATGCTCTTTGACCTGTTCGATGGTGAGGTTTCCATTCCTTTTACGAAGCATGTCTTTAGAGGCCCCTATGTGTGATGTCATTGTATCTCAAGTCTTTGGCGAAAACATCTTCCCTATAAGAATGCTTGTCCGGCACCGGCGAGGCGGACTTCTGCATTGTCTGAGAACGTCTCCGGGTATACCATGGTACCCGTCCTGACCTGTAACTTCTGTGTAATAAACCTTATTATACAAGCAATAACGGTGTCCGCGAAGATTCCTTCATCATCATCTACAACATCACTGCTGCCTAAAGATACAACATCACATTCACCAATATATATGCCCCTCCTGAGAGTTATGGAAAATTCTTTAAATCCCTATTTGATACAATAACATGTGAATGAGAAGGAATTCTAATCTGTGCTGGAGATTGGAACACAATTCTAAACTATTCCATCAACATGACAAGTGCCAAAAGACATAAATCCCACAGGTCAAACAACCTTAATTTGTTAACCAGAGAGACGTTTGTATGATGTCTGGAGGAACCTCCATGCACTAGAAAAATACTTCACTCATTACTCCATTACTCATCATGTGCACTCCAGAATAGATTACTTCCTCATGAATACAGGGGATAGACCAGTGGTGGCTCCTGCCAAATTTCTCAGGGGGGGTAATTGTTGCGATGATGGCTAAGGCTTCCTGTTTAATGGGTAAATACATGAATTTGTGTCGCTCCGGTCCTGCTGTTCACGTCATGTCTCATGTTGTACTGAGCACAAAATGTTGATGAGTAATTTTTCATGATGTTTAAATCTCATACACTCTAGAGCAGGGGTGTCAAACTAATTTTAGTTAAGGGGCCACATACTTCCCACTTTGATCTCAAGTGGGCCAGACCAGTAAAATCATAGCATAATAACGCATACATAACAACAATATTTCTCTATGTTTACATCATTGGTGAAGGTTTTGGATGATAAACCCTATTTTAAGGTCTTTCTACAATAAACTAGAAACATAAAGACCAAAAACTCAGACATCAGCCCACTGTTGATCTGCCTGGGCTCTCCTCTGCAGAGTCCCTCGCTTTGTGACGCGTTTGACGTCAAACGCGTCACAAAGCGAGCAGCGAGCGCTGCTGCCTGTGGCAATGAGCGCTTCTGTCTCCGGAGCAGACGTCGCACTTACACTGTGGCATGCTCTTACTGATTGACCGTGCGACCCCCAGTGGACTGATTAGGAATAGCAGCTACTTTTATAGAAATGCAATTTATGTCTTTCTGTAATTTTCACACTTAGCAAAGTCATCCGGCGGGCCGAGCTGGGCCCCCGTATGTTTGACACCCCGGCTCTAGAGCGAATCAAACAAACACTGAGTAAACTTCATGTACTTATTAGGTCCTAATAACAGAGTTAAAGTGAGAGCAGGTCAGCAGGAGAGTGGAGGAGGACTCAGAAACTCCAGCTCGTTACAAATCAACTGCAGCTTCTGCTCTGATCATAAAAGCAGCGGCTCTGATCATTAAGCAGCTGTGACCAGAGAGGAACTCTATATTTTCACTGATTCCACTGTTCTTCAACAAAGTCACTTACCAGCTGCTTCACGGTAACGCTCCTCATCTCACTGTGCCACTCTCCGAGTGAGTGATTGGGGCGGAGCCCCGGGGCCTGTGTGTGTGTGTGCTGTCTGGGAGCATGCACACACACATTTTCTCTCGCTCCTGGTATTTCACTTGATTGCCTGATACGAAGATGATTTAAAAAATGAACTTGAACGTTCACGTTCATCATATATAAACTGATTTGTTCAGTTCAACGTTCACAAAAAATATGCACAACACTGATCCTCTCGAGTGGCGAGATGATAGGCACGGCGTGATTGGACCAAGGTGCAAGTGCAACAGCTTATGTATGACCAAATCACGTTAGTGTGTCCCCTGCCGGACGTCAGACAAATTTCATTGCAGTGCCTGCAGTATGAAAAAATCAACTTGATATGAAAATCTATCAGAGCGATGTGGGTGTTTTTCAAACAGTCTGAAATCGCCTGTACTCTATTGAACAGGGCTTGTTGCTGCCGCTGATTGGACTATTATATTCACAGGCATTAGGCAGGACAAAATGTCTTGAGAATTTGTATAATTGAATACATTTTAAAAATAATGATAATTATGATAATTATAAAAATGTATCACTATCATCTTTTTTCAGGTACAGCAGCCATACACTTGAATAATAGACCAAAAAATACATTATGGAATCAGCATTTTGAACAATGAGACTGTGGTTAAAGAGATTAAGAATGAAATTAATGATTGTATAAAGGATAATAAAAATGACCAAGTGAACCCAAGCATTTTATGGGATACGGTCAAAGCAATAATAAGAGGGAGACTAATTTCAAGATCAGCATATTTAAATAAGATGAAGAGGGCAAAATACAATGACTTGGTAAAAACATAGAGAAAATTAGAGAAAGAACAACAAAGAGACAAAGACAGGTTTGACAAATCATGTAAAAATAATTAAAGCACATAAAACGATAAAATAGAAAAGAAAATGAGATTCACAAAACAGATAATAAATTCAGTATACAAGATTAGAGACCCCTGAACTAATAGGATACACCTCAAACCAGAACAGATTCATAACATTTTCAAAGATTACTATGAGGCTTTATACTCACAACCTAAGAGTGTCGATGAGGAAATAATTTAACGGTACTTGCTATCTTTAGACCTCCCTGCCATTAGAAGAATACAAAAAGACAAACTAACTGCCCACATCACAAGAAAAGAATTGGATATAGCGATTTTGGTAAATTGAAAACAAATAAGTGCACATGGAGTGACGGTTTCCCAAACAAATTCGATAAAATCTTTGAAGAACACCTCACCCCTGTGTTGCTAGAATCATTAAATTCTTATCAAAGCACTGGCACCACCATCATGGAAAGATGCTGTGATATCAGTCATCCCAAAAGAAGGTAAAAATAAAGAATACTCTGAATTGTGATGTGTGAGATCAAATAGGAACTCTAAAATTGATAAGAACTATATGCTCAAACATAAAGTTAAACTGGGAATTCAATATTTGAATTGAATTCAAATTTATATATATAATGAATTCACAAAAAGGGTAACAGTCCTATAAATCATTTAGAATGTCTTAATTATCTATGGAATCAAAGCAACAGAAACACTGTGTGATTACTGAGAAATCACATTTGTAACAGAAATCATGGAACGCATTAGGGATTTGTGTCAGGTAAAAATAAACATGGATGGCCCCATCCACAGGGGTGAAGTCATGCTATCTCCATCGTCTTCTCAGAAAGATTCATTTAATTTACCTTTACCTATGAAACGTCCAATCAGTGTCAGGCTTTGGGTCAGGTATCTCATCAGCCACACTTACTGTACATACTTGGAGGTCTGTCATCAGCCATTAAAAGAATGGGATTAAACATTGGAGAATGCATGAAACTCAGAATATTTCAACAGATCCAGTCAAACGTCTTTATCTGTGCGTTTCTCTTTGCTTATAGGGAACTCAGAGGTGCATGGTCTTAGTTGCTGATTTTCTGTCAAGTCTCAATATGTTCGGGGGAGAGGGATTTGCCCTCTGATGTGATCACGTGACCCAGAAAAGTTACCTTTTGCTGAACAAATTGCAATTTAGACAAGCTTGCTTTTTTAACCTTCAGTGGCCAAATGTTTTAGCAGAATAACTGTATCTCTCTCTCACATTTTTCCACGTGATTTTCATCAATGTACTGCAACAGGGCAGAGCATGACAATGGTTCAAGACTTTCTCTTTTAGCGCCTTATTTAAGATTGTGGGAGATTCACAATAGCCTTGACACAGGCTAGTGAATGTCCAACCCTCTCCTTTAAACTGCAGACTGAACCAGTATTGGCTGTCAGGGTGAACAGGAACGCTGAAAAATGCATTAGCCAGATCAATAACAGAAAACCAACAGGCATCAGGAGGAACCTGTGACAGGATAGTATTTGGATTAGGAACAGCTGGAGCTCTTGGTTGAACAACTGCATTCAACACTTTAAGGTTTTGAACAAAACGGCACTCGGTGGGTTGATTTTTATCCAGTATTTTCTTAACAGGAAAAATAGGTGTGCGTATTTGTGAGTTGTTTTATGGAATGATTACTCCTACTTTACGCAATGATTCAAAAACTGGAGTAATACCTTTAATTGCTTCAGTTTTTAATGGATATTGCTGTTAGCAGGGCCTGTAGTCAGATTTAGGCATTATAACTACAGGTTCCGCATTTTTAATTAAGCCAACATCATGTTTGCCTTGAGCCCACAGTGTCTTAGGGATTTCCTGTAGGGCGGAGATGTTCGCAACATCCATTTGAGATAAAAAATTATAAGACGATGACATTAAAAGTACCAGATGAACAGTTCTCTGCACATGTGCTGTAACAGAAAATAACTTTTTATATGCATGCAGTTGGGGAGAATATAGTACAGATGCATCCTCAGTACATTTCTAATCAGTGACATTTTTAAGCAAAGAGACCTAGGTCTTTCCATGTTTGTTTTTCTCCTTTAGCAAGTGAGATGTGTGGGCTGGAGTCTGAGACTTGAAACATTTCAGACTGTTTCTCTGATTAGCGAACTAAACCTACACACTGATGTATCCAAGCATAAATGTGTTATCAAAAGTTTCTAATTTTTGCATTCATCTTTATACCATTGTTTTTCATATGTACTATCAGGACCCATATGAGCATGCGATGTACATTGCAGAGAATCCTCTAGCATGTATTTGTGTGCGAAGGGGAGATGTACTTCCTGGATTCTCCAAAAAGGGCCTCACTTACTCATCCAGATGGCAATTTCCACTGATAAGTGTATTGCAGAAGGTCAGGGTCACATTTTACGAAGGCTGATTGCTGATTAAAATTTGTTACAACCTGCAGGCCGTCAGGATTGGAAATTAATCCCATACCTAGACAACACATGAGGTTTCATCCTATTAAATTAATAGGACCACACCCATATACGATAAAAAAAAGTGTTTGAAATTTTAATGAGTGTGGTTATCAGAACATGTTAGAGGAACAGAATATACTTCTTTAACAATTTTGCCAGAAGTGCCAATGGAGTGTGGGAATCTTTCTTTGGGTGGAACAGGAAAATCATCTCTCCTTAGCACAGAGTGTGTTGCACCAGAATCAACCAAAAACATCAGATATTTTTTCTCTTCCAACCTTATTACTTGCCTCTGACTAAATGTCCCCCCTCTGAGAAATCTGAACTCCTTTATCCATATTGGTAAAGGTCCCGTGGCAACATCACCATATTTAGTCTGCATTATTTTCACATTTTGAGCCTCAAATTTGGGCAAATTATCCGGATTTAATTTATTTCCTTTGTTTTCCATCTCGTAGCAGTCTCTGATCCCGTAATGTCCCAGACCTTAGTTTCCTTTGGAAAAGATCCTGCATCTTTTCTTGTGTACACTTTTTCTCTTCAAGACACACTGTCACTGTGAATTCAGATCGTTAATGCTACAATGGTGATAAAAGCAAACAGCGGTAAATATTTTTAAAGGAGATCCCGGATTTTTCTCTTTTTTCCATATGTTCCAAACATATCCTATCAGATAGGAATCAAAGGAACAATTTCTTGGAATAATTTGTTGACTAAATTGGGTTTATATGATTATTTTCAGAATCATTTCAGAGTCTCGCCATAAGGACAACAAAGGTCTGTTTGTGTAGAGATCCCAGTGGTGACCGTCCGGGGCCCCGTCGGTCAGCCCTCTCTTCTCTGTGTTTCACTGAGGTAGAGGCTGAAGTACTTTTTCTCTCAGGCTGGCCAGTTACCATCCGTCCGTGGCTCCAGACGGATCAAACAAGTGATCCTACTTCTGACACCAAGTTTGTGTTGGAAATTTGACCTGGTAAGGCTTCCGAAATAAAGATGTCTGAGAATAATAGTCTTTTAAGTATACTTTATCCCTTGCAAGGATGTTCAGACAATCATACAGCAAACGAAGAACATTCTGCAGAGGGGATGACAAAGAAGCAGTGTTCAGTCTTTTGTTTCCACTAGTTAGCTGTTTAAGTCTTGCTGTGAGAAACTGTGTAGCCAGCCACTTCTACAAAACAGCTACAATGCAGGAGTGTCCTTGTCTTTTGTGCACTTCATCCAAATAAACACAATATATGCAGGGATTTTTTTTCTCTTTGCTACAGAAATTTGTAGATAATAAGCTATTGTTACCTTTATAATTGCATGAACCGTGGGGTCAGATGGTGTCTCGTATTTAAAGTAGTCAAGTTCCTCCTTATCATCAAGGTTGTCCAAACAGTCAGGATTAGACTGTGCATGTTCACAGCAGTTATCTGTTGGTTTCTCTCCGGGAGTAAGGAATGTCGGACTTATTTTCCCCAACTCTGCACCCAAGTCATCCAACCAGGAGCTGACGTCTCTGTTATGAAGGCAATTTGTGAAGCATTCAGTTATGTCCATTTCTGGTGACACGTCACACCGCGCATTAGGTCGCACACCTTTATTTTCACTATCATCCTCATCAAAAATCCTTTTTTGAGGTTTTGGTGTAAATCGGAGTAAAGCATCAATGCGTGAGAATACATCCAGTGTTCTCTTCCATTCACTCCACTGAACAAAAAATCGTGTGGTTAACCATGTTTCCCATTCTGCGGATGTGAAAGGTTAGAGTTTGTCTTCATCAGGAATACCCTTCCAAGAGTTGTGAATGACAGTGTTGTCCAGACACTGTCTAAAAAAATCATAGACCTTCAGCATCATAGACCTCTAAGTCCGTTTCTACACAATAGGTCTCTCCAGACACCGATCCATCCAATTGTCATGTATACTCACCGTTTGAGTTGCTCAGCTCTTTACAAATTGTGTTTCTGAAATGAGCACAGTCTTTTGCAAAACAACTGATATGAGGTGTGACTCCTGGTACAAACATTTCATTAGCCAATATTGTGTCGAGGTCTTTTAATTCTATGCATTGTTTTGGAGTCAAAAAATGTTGGTCTCATCTCTCACACACACACGCACGCGCACACACATTTGTACAGTTATCTTAGTGAGGACACTCATTAGCATAATGCATTCCCTAGGCCCTTACCCAAACCATCCAAACTAAATGCCTAACCCTAAACCTAATTCTAACCCTAAACCAAGTCTTAACCCCCATCAGTCCGTTAAAGGGGGGTCACAAAGTGAAGACCAACCAAAATGTCCTCACTCCGTAGGTTGTAGACTCAAACTGGTCCTCACAAAGATAGCTGTACAAGAGCACATACAAAAACAAACACACTTTCAGATTTCCCCCTTTGGGAAACACAACACACTTAGACCCAATCCCATTCACCCCTTGGCCCTACCCATTAGCCCTTCTCCTTTGCTTTGCACGTTCACATGTAGGGGTAGGGTGTCCCAATACCTGTTGGGACAGAGGTGTAGGGCTCTATACCCCTCCAAACTGGCAAGCTAGGAGAGAGACCCACAAATGTAGTTTCTCCATTAATAAGGATTTAAAAATTACAATAATGATTGTAATATCTTAGTTTAATATCATTTCAACGTATTATGGTCACTTTTTTCACAACAACCTTAAACCAAAAGATTGTGACAACAAGACATCCTTTAACCCCTCCTTTGTACTCTCATACACATTCCCATGTCACTCTCTCTCAAACCCTCACACACACTTAATATTTTATAACATCGAACACCTTCAGATTTTCTCCTTACATCCTGCACGTATTGTCAACTTCCCCCTATGATTCATCTGACCCCCCTTACATGTTGCTCCCCCCCAGACACACACACACACACATTTATTGTTTTATAACGGTTAAACCCTCACCTGTTAGGACACACATCGACACACAATGCCCTGTTATGCACAAACACATATAGACACCCATATTATAAAATACACAGTCACTACTACACACCACCTGACATGTACGCGTACATACACATATACAGTACATGCAAATAGGTGTCTCTTATATTCTTCTCATTTCATCCACTGCCCCTGTCTGGCTTGAGATCTTGCTGCCTCTTCTTGATTCCGGATTTCCAGGACTACTTATTTTCGCCGGTCTGCAGGAGTAGCCTTGTTCCACAGCGGTATACTCTGACCTAGGCCCTAACCTCCTCTTCCCTTCTGAACGTGGACCACAATGTCAGCATGCTGGAGTGCTGCTTTTGGCTTTGAGTTGCTTCTTTTGGTGTCCATTTACATCCTGTTGTCAATGATGGTCCAACAGCCCATATAGATTTGTCTCTGGACTCTGAAAGGGTCATCACCATCCACTTCTGGTGCATTTAAATTCCTCTACTAGACTTGAGATAGGCAGCTCGAGGATGCTGTGTTCATACAGCCCAATGTTGATTAGACATCTAGGGAATCCTAACCACTTTCTCACATAGGAGTTGATCATTCTCTCCATGTGCTCAACTCTTGTAAGGGGAATGTCGACTACGGTAAGTGGCCACAGTGGTAACAGGCCAAATTAGGCACCAGAGGTTTAGCTTGCCAGGAAGCATGGACTGGTCGATGTTTTAAAGGCCGTTGCTGACCTCCTGCTACAGTTAATGGACCTACTCACTGCTAACATTTTAACAAACCAATACAGTCTCAAAGAAATCTTAAAACTCAATCCACAAGCACAACTTCTAAAACTGGTTCACATGAAAAATGGCAGCATCCTCATCTTTCCCAAGGTCATCCCCTCCCACAACACACTCTTCTCACAATTGCTCAAAGACGCAATAGAGTACAATTCACTTGCAGACTAGCACGCAAATAAGGCTCCTTATCTGAAACCCCTGGTCATCAAAAGACTGGTCATCAAAAGCATCCACACCAACATCACATAGAATAAGGTTAAAGAGGAATTGGAAAAACAAGGCATCAATATCTCCATAATACACCACATCATAAGCAGAGTCTCCCAGCAACCAACAACATTCATCAAGATCCACCTCAACAACATAGATCAGTCTGTCATCCTTTTTCACAAAGGCTTCAACATGAACCTCATCCAGTACAGAATGGAGAAGGCTCAGCCACAATCCACCATCAAACAGGGTTTTGAATGTCAACAGTATGATCACATATACCAACTGTACCAATCCGGTTTTCTGTCTCAGATGCAGAGAAAATCCCTACCCGAGAACCTGCACAAAAGAGAAGGCAAATGTGAGAAACTGTGCTGGCTAACAATCTGCCACCTCTAAATCCTGCCCTACCTGTCTACCTGGTATCTCTCACACAATACACACAGGACACAGGGCTTCAGCTTACGACCTTTCTTAAAACAATGTCTACACTGTGGCCCATATGTGTGTTCTAGGTTTCAGAAAGTAAATATTTACCTAATTGGTACTGGTTCTAATTGAATCATTGATCTTTTCAAGAACCCACATCCTGAGACCTCCTGCCGCTTGTACACCTGAGCCACCACACACTAAGATGTTTCATGAGTCTTATCTTAAGTATTATTGTGCCCCAAATGTGTCCTTTATTATACAGTCTATAAGAATAATAAAAAGTGTAATGTAAAGTGTTGGGACATCTCGCTATTCTTTCTTTTTTCATCCTTATTCTCTCAGCAGGTCCTTCTGTTGTTTCCCCACCAAGAAGTCAGACCAGCCCCTCGTACACCTGAGCCACCACACAGTAAGATGTTTCCATAACGGTTTTCTTAAACGTATGATATGTACATTACATTTGACATTTTTCATTTATCCAAAGCGACTTACAATAAGTGCATTTAACCATGAGGGTACAAACCCAGAACAAGAATTGAGACAGTACAATTTCTTCAAAAAAGCAAAACTACAAAGTGCTATAAGTGCCATTTAAGTGCTACTAAATTGTTAGTTCAAAAATTGTATTCAAGGTATAGTCGGAAGAGGTGTTTTTAGTTTGCAGCGGAAGATGTGTAAACTTTGTGATGTCCAGATGTCAATGGGGAGCTCATTCCACCATTTAGGAGCCAGGACAGCAAACAGTCGTGATTTCGATGAGTGTTTAGCTCGCAGTGAGGGAGCAACAAGCCGATTGGCCGAAGCAGAGCGGCGTGAACGGGCTGGGGTGTAAGGTTTGACCATGTCCTGGATGTAGACTGGACCCGATCAGTTCGCAGCACGGTACGCAAGTACTAGAGTTTTGAAACGGATGCGGGCAGCCACCGGTAGCCAGAGAAGGGAGCAGAGGAGCGGAGTAGTGTGAGTGAATTTAGGTTGGTTAAAAACCAGTTGAGCTGCTGCATTCTGAATGAGCTGCAGAGGTCGGATGGCACTAGCAGGTAGACCTGCCAGGAGGGAGTTGCAATAGTCTAGGCGTGAGATGACCAGGGCCTGGACCAGAACCTGCACCGCCTTCTGAGTGAGAAGGTGGCGTATTCTGCTGTGTTGTACAGCATGAATCTACAGGAACGTGTTGTTACAGCAATGTTGGCAGTAAGGGAGAGTTGGCTGTCAAGTGTCACACCCAGGTTCTTAGCAGTCTGAGTCGGGGATAACACAGTGTAATATTTCTACATTAAAAAGTGTAAAAATTACACCTACAGGTATGATAGTTTGTTGATTTGTATATCTACATTATCTCAAATGTTTCCAACAAAGCTCCAACAAAATTGAAATCAAGTAACCATAACTTTCAAGTTTGATATGTGAGGAAGGAAGTCGTTGAACATAACTAAACATAATGTAAATAGAACGTTAACTTACTTGAGAACACTTCTGCTTGATTTGGTTGTTGTTTTACAACAAAGACAAAAACACTACTTCATACTGTCAAACGATTTATTCTCTTCTGCTTTTGTTTGATTCAAAGACCCCTACAGCAGAAGAAGTTACATATTGTGCATTTAGGTTTTACTGTGCCCCATATTCTTTAATAAGGTGAATAAAATGTTATTACATTCAAACCAGCCTCTCGTACATCTGAGCCACCACACAGTAAGATGCTTTCATAACTTCTCTGAAGATGTTACTCTTCCCCCAAAATGTCTAAACTACTACATGGTTTTGTTTTTTCATCCTTATTCCCTCAACTGAACCTTCTGCTGTTGTGCCCCTACCGACTCAAGCACCAGATCAGGATATAAAAAGTTGGACCTGTTCTTCTCATAAGAAAGTCTGAATAAAGACAGAGCTTCAACCTCTGTGACTGTGGCCTGGGTTCTACCGCATACTCAAGTCAGGAAAAGGTTGAGAAGTTCTTGACATATGTGTTCCACATACAGACAGACAAATTCTCGAATTATTAGAATAATATCTTTAAATAGATAAATTGTCATTTTCTCCAACTCTCCTCCAACCTTTCCCTGTCTTCCCACCCCCCTTGTCTCTCTGTCTGTTTGTGTGTGTGTGGCTGTGTCTTCCTGCTCCTGAGCTCTGGCAGCTGGCACACCTGATTATAAGTCTGATTATCGTGGCATATTACTGTGCTTTTTTGGTCGCATGTAATGTTCCGTTTTCCCTGTGTTCAGAGCCATCCCTGCCTGCCAGCTCCTTAGGGCTACCACCTGCTAGCCTGCTTACCATCAGCCACCTTACTACACCCCTCTTCTGTCTGCTGAGCCACTGGACCCTTCACTGCCACTTCACCACTGTTCTGCCTGCCCACCGTGAATCTCACTACTATTCTCAGTTAGTCAACAAACAGTTGAACTGCCTTTCTGAGTCTATCCTTATTATATTATTATATATTCCGTATTATCACATACTATCTTATACTAATATTACATAATATATTTCCTATGCATGATCTTCTAACCAACAGAATGATGCATAAATATTTCAGAGTGAAATGATGTTGAGTTTAACCTGTCTGCCATTTGAAACTAATTAAAAAGTTCAGTATCATTGACAGGGACAGTACAATTCAGCACATAGTACAGTGGACAAAAAATACTGTAAGTAGAGCTGCACGATATTAGGAAAACATGCGATATGCAATAAAGTTGTTGAATATCGCGTTGACAATTTGACTTGCGATAAATAAACAAACAGTCCCTAGCTAAGGATGCAGGGACCACGGATAGATACACAGCTTGGAGAAGGCGCACAGCCCGGGCGTAGCACCACCAAGTCCGGGGCAGACACCAGGGAGCAATGCACAGGTCCACTGAGTCCACCTATAGTGTTAATTTAGAGTCTTTTCATACATGTGTGGACTGTGAAAAGTTATTTATTTACAGTTTTTAGGGCTCTGATTGGCCAAATATATTGCATACATGCAGAGCATCAATGCATGGCTACATATATATGTTTACCATCTTCTGCAGCTTCCAAAGGTTCATTGGTAATGTTGGTGAATAGCTCAGGACTTATGGTGACACCCAGTTTAAGGTATCCTTCAGACCACACACAATGTAGCTATGTTGCGATGAACGGGTCCCCGCTTTTTTTTCCTTTCTGGTATATGAGGGCCCACATAAACACATCCACTCCAGATTTGACCAAAGGCCTTTGCATTTACAGCTTTATTTTGATTCTGACGCCAATGCTTTTAATGGGCAGTAACATTTAACTCTTTAAGAAAAAAAAAAATATTTCCAGAGCCAGTTGCTCTACCTAACTTTAACCAGATCCCAATTTAAGTCTAACTCCTTTTTATTTCTATTTTGATCTTTTTTGTTGTAATCTGTAAATCGAGTCTGTCTTTACCATTGTCTGAGTGCTTGTGTTTCTTGGCCTGACTTTCAGAGTTAGTTAGATACAAATTTCAGCAATTAAAGTGGTGAGTACATGTTACAATAACAAATAAAAGTAATGTACAAAATTAAAAACAAAAGTTGTAATAATAGCAAATAATTCGATTCTTGGTCTTAAATCAGCCCCATGAACAGACAAGAATGACCTCACAATTCAAAAATGTTCTCAGAGTGAGGATTTGAAAATCTAATTGGTTCTCACAATGATGGAAGGACAGAACACTCAACCCCCGACCATTACACAAACTACGCCTATTAATATCCATGTCCTGAAATAGACCCAAGCCACAGCACCAGTCTGAGGCCGCTTTACTGAGGAAACGGCAACTATCATTGTTTCATGTTGCTCAGTCGTACTGCTTTTTCTAACTCAAACTGGCGATGGTCGACCCGCTCCAAGAAGTTCTTCCGCTCGACAAACCTAAAACACACACAGATAAAAAGGAGAACATTAGATCGACTTTAATCATTACAACTACAGACACACACACTGAAAAGAAAGATCAGCTTGAAGGACCTTTGGGGAATGGAAGCAAGCAGGATTAGTTTCCTGCTTAGAGCAACCTATGACGTCCTTCCCTCACTCAAAAACCTACAGGAGTGGCTGAACGAAGATCCATCCTGCCCACTATGCTCAACTCCAGCTACCCTAAGGTACATCCTCACTGGTTGTAAAATAAGTCTCTCCCAAGGTAGGTATACGTGGTGACACAACCAGGTACTCAAATGCCTTGCAGCAACAATAGAAACAAAGAGAACTTCTACCAATGCCTTGCCATTCAAAACATCAACTTGGGTCCAAAGGACAACATATGTCCATGAGTGGGAAAAGGGACAGAGAGGGCCACCTCCACTGACCAGGAGTGGTCAGTTGGAGCAAGCCTGAGACTGGGAGATGTTGGTGGACGTGGGCTTGCAGCTTACAGTCCCATCACATATTGTCACTACCACCCTAAGACCTGACCTGATACTCTGGTCCAACACCCTGCGTATCGTCTATTTCATAGAATTGACAGCACCCTGGGAGGATAATGTTGATGAAGCAAATGAGAGAGAAAGGCAGACATACTGTAGCATTTGAAGTAGAGACATGTGGCTGGAAAGCAATAGTTTGCCCTGTGGAGGTTGGCTGCATGGGTTTCCTTGCTATATCCATGATCAGGTTGCTCAAAGATCTGGCGATCCATGGACAAGCCTTGCACCAGACCATAATAGAAGCATCACACACTGCAGAATGCTGCAGATCCCAACTGGGCCCCAAGATGCTAGGGATATGCACCCTGGTCTGATCAGACTGTGGTGGTCATCAAGACTATAAAAGCGCGTGAAGTTAACTACTTGTTTGTGATCAGCCCTTGGGAGACGAACCAGCGGGTGCGGGGCTGATTTGGAGACATTTGTTCACCCATTAGTGTGTTTTGTGATCTGACTACAAGGTATGTGTTCCCAAATAAGAGCGTAGTGTGGTAAAGTGGCGTTTTCTCTTGGGTTCACGTCAGTTTTTTCCCCTTTTTGTAGTGCTGGAATGACTAGTGTCAATTGTCTCTGAGCAATTGTCCGGGGAGCAAGTCCGTGGGATTTGTGGGGTTGCCTGATCACAGGTCACCCTCCAACCCCACTGGTTTATGGTGCGTAACAACCTGCCGCAAGCTGCATGAAGACTAGGGTTGAGTTTAGTTAGTTTGTGTCAGGCAGTAAGTGGGGGAACTCCTGCTGTAAATGAGGGGTGAGAAAGTTAAGCAGTTTGCTCTAGAAAAGATGAGGCAAAAATATGAAATGTATAGGGAAAAGTTGAAGCAGGGGACTCTAAAAATTTAAATTCTGAGCAGGAAAAACTCACTTTGATGAGAGACAGGGTGATTTCAAAAGACTTTCTTTGAGTGAAGAGGTGTTTTCTCCAGGGCATGCTGAACAGAGTAGGTTTGATTTTGGCAGTAGTTTGCTTCTGGTCCCTGTGAGAGAGATCCTGACACACTGTCTCTCTGTTTGAATGTGTGGCTGATATGAGGGGTTGCTCAGATTCAGAGCAAGCTTTGTTGGTTCAAGTGCATTAACCGGTTAAGCCAATGCTGTTTATTCTGCACTGTGTGAGTCATATTGTGTGATTTATGAGAAATGGAAAATGTCCCCAAAGCCCATGAGTTAGACTCTGAGGCATATGGTCCACGGTTTTGATCGTGGAAACGCGGGAATAAACTAATGTCGAATTTGCTCTGGATTTGTTGTCTCATTTAAATCGTTTAAGAGTTCTATTCCAGAATGTATTGTTACATATTTAAACAAGCTTAAAGTTGTTGATGTTCTGTTGTTGAGGCAGCAACTTTAGCTGACGATTATGTTTTGACACATAAGGGTTATTTTGGCGATGCATGCTCCCAGGATGACAGTGGGCCAATGTCGGTGTCAGGGTTGGATAGAGGCTCAAGTGTTACATCTGACTCCACGTGGACTTGCCATTATTGCCGTGGCCAAGGGCATTGGAGGGATGAATGCCCTATCCTTAGGTCGAAACATTTGCTTTTTGATAAATCAGGCTCTCAGGGGAAATTTTCTCCTGCTTCTGTGTTGTTCTGCTCCAGCATCTTGTCTCATGATGTCTCATGATTAAGCGGGGTGCAGAAGACATTTGCCTTTTGCTGTATTTTTTCCAGCTGAACCATGATGTGGCTGCTTATATTAGAACGTGCCACACCTGTCAGCTCAACAGGAAGCCTAACCAGAGTGTCAAACCTTGTGCAAATTCCCGCCACTGGCAAGCCTTTTGTTCACTTGATTGTAGACTGTGTAGGACCTCTCAAATCTGGTGTTTCTGTGTATAAGACAAAGTCTAGAGAGCATAATATCTGAGAACAGAACTTGTCAGTGCAAATGATGGAGATTTATGTGGGAACTAACACTGATGGAATCCATTTCACTGTGTTTCCAGAATCAAACCACCAACAGCACCAAAACAGTCTCTTACCCTTCTCTGCCTCTGTTGTGAATAGCCAGCTCCTCCGTGATGCCCTCCTCTGATTTAAATGCATCCCAGTCCATCTTTGACTTTTCAAGTGTGCTCATCTTTTGTTTCTTTCCCCCAATACGACTCAGAAGGCTCGACATGCCGGCTGGCCGCTTAGCACTGCAAGCACAAGAGAGGGAACCAAAGAAGTTTTTCCACTACATATACACACACTACACATTGAACTCTATAATAAAGAATATTGTTTATAATATTGTTTTCTAATCAATGATAGTATTTTAAACATTTACATATCACATTAAGACAGTACAGTACCAACAAGTACAAATGTTCATCACACTGAAAAGGTATGAAACATATAGAAATATGCTGGGCAAAACAGATGTGAATTCGTAGAAGCCCCAGAGCTGTCATGCTTGAAGAGAGTCAACAACATGTAAATGGTAAACGGTTTGCATTTATTTAGAGCTTTTCTAGTCTAATCAACCACTCAAAGCAATAGAAGGTCTATAAAGATGGACAACGCTTCTCCACCTCCTGCCACAGTACAAAAATTAAGCCTGGTCATGAGGTACTAATCGTGGAGTGGAGCAGTGGTCCCACGGATATATGCCATTGTATCAGGAGGTAGAGAAGGTCATATACTAACCATAGAGTCTGTGGTTTGATCCCAAGCTCCTCCAGTCTGCATTGCAAAATGCCAATCGGGCAAGACACTGAAAACCCAAATTTCCCTGACTGTACCTGCAGTGTGTAGAGGCTGTGTGATAGAAAAAGCAAAGTGTACAGAGGCATTGTGTTAATGTGTGAGTGAATGGTTAAATGGTAAATTATCTGTATTTATATAGCGCTTTTCTAGTCTTAATGACCACTCAAAGCGCTTACAGTAGAGTTTTTTGCCATTCACACACTCATTCATACAGTGCATCTATGGCAGCACTTTTTTACTATGAGAATAGCACAGCCGTCAGGGGCAATTTGGGGTTCAGTATCTTGCCCAAGGACACTTTGGCATGCAGAAGGAAGACTGGGATCGAACTGCAAACCTTCCTACAGTCAGTGTGGATTGTGGTGATAATGTCTGGTGTGGTGCCCAAAGACCTGCTGAGACATTGGTCTCTTTTCCTACTCCCTGCGAGGAAGAGCAGCACTTGATGTCCTCACCATTCACTTTGGCAGCAATGACATCGGGGAGATGAATTGCTTCAGGCTAGTTAATATCCAAGTGCTAAAAACAGGTCAACTGGGCTTGATTGAGTTTCCTGAAGACATTTCACCTCTCATCCAAGAGGCTTCTCATCAGCTCTAACTGACATCCAAAGAAACCAGCTTCCAGCCTCTCAGGTAACCTCAACGATTCCCACAAGTTTAATACCTGGGACTCCTCGCAGTCAGTTAGAACTGAAGAACTCTCTTGGATGAGAGGTGAAACATCTGTCTGCCTCTCTCTGGAGCTGCAGACAGAACAGGCTGTTTTCACCTGCCTCTTGATCCCCACCTCTGATTGGCTGACTGCACTTTGAGCTCACCTCTCCCGAGTATACTCCTCTCCAATGTCCGCTCACTGTGCAACAAGATGGACGAACTGCGCCTTCTCATCAGGACAAATAGAGACTTTTCCCGTTCTTCTGTTTTGTGTTTTATGAAATCGTGGCTGACCGAATCTACAACGGACTCTGCCACACAGCTGACTGGCTATCAGCTGTTACGTGCGGACCGCGACCTGATCCTCTCACGCAAAGCAAAAGGCGGAGGGATTTGTTTCTATATAAACCATGGCTGGTGCAGCGACGTGAAAGTGATTTTACAATCCTGCTCTCCTGACCTGGAATCTTTTTTCATCACCTGCAGACCGTTCTACTCTCCCCGTGAATTCACTTCTTTTATCCTGGCCGGAATTTACATCCCACCGCAAGCTGACGTGCGCAAGGCTCAGTGCACGCAGTTTCCTGCGCTTCCCTGGGTCTATCCGACCACACTCTTATTCATCTGATCCCGGCTTACAGACAGAAACTCAAACTTTCTAAACCTGCTGTGCTGAGATCTAACAACTGGAGCAGCAGTGAAGCTGTGGAGGAGCTACGTGACTGCCTGGACAACACAGACTGGGACATTTTTAGAACTTTTTCCAACAGCCTGGACGAATACACAGATGCTGTGACATCATACATCAGCTTCTGTGAGGACAGATGTATTCCAACACGCACCAGGGTGAGTTACAACAACGACAAGCCCTGGTTCACAGCAAAACTCAAACAGCTTCGTTTGGAGAAAGAGGTGGCCTTCAAGAGTGGGGACAAGGACAGGTTCAGACTGGCTAAATACTCGTTTGGCAAGGAGATTAAGGAGGCCAAACGACAGTATTCCAAGAAGCTGGAACAACAATTTGCAGCCAACGACTCCTCGTCAGTCTGGAAAGGCCTCCGGGTGATCACCGGCTGCAAAACCAAATCCCCCCACTCTGTGGAAGACCTTCAACTTGCAAACGACCTGAATGACTTCTACTGCAGATTCGACAGACAATGGACCAGTTCTAACACTACTGATGCAGTCAACATGGGACTCCACTTCATCCTCCAGCACCTCGACTCCCCCGGCACCTACGCCAGGATCCTGTTTGTGGACTTCAGCTCCGCATTCAACACTATCGCCCCAGCTCTTCTCCAAGACAAGCTGACACAGCTGAGCGTGCCTGAGCCCACCGCCGGTCAGCTGAGAAGGTCATTGGCTGCGACCTGCCGGCTCTCCTAGACGTGTTCCACTCCAGGATCAGTAAGAGAGCAGGCAAGATCATTGCTGATCCTTCCCATCCCGGTCACCACCTCTTTCAGAGACTTCCATCCGGAAAAAGGTTCCAGGCTATCAAGACTAAAACCTTGCGCCACCTGAATAGTTTTTCCCCCATGGCAGTGGGGCTCACAAACAAGCCCCCTGCATCACACTCTGCACATAATTTATATATTTATATATTACCTGGCACTATCCTGAAACCAAGCACTGCACCTTAGCACCGCATGTGCCCATAACTATTGTTCTTACTCATAACTTATTGTTCTTACCCATAACTTATTGTTCTTATTGTCTTACTGTATATATTGTTGTTTTATGTCTATTGTTGTTCTTATGCACCAGCCACATCAAGGCAATTTCCTGTTTATGTAAACATACTTGGCAATAAAAAGAATTCTGATTCTGACATGCGACCAGGCCTATCACCGGTCTCATTCTGGCGAATTCACTCTGGCTGTAAACACAGCTGAAAGACACGTCGTATATTTGCGGCTATAGAAGACCAGCCACATATTTACAGTCGGTTACAACAGGATGTTTCTGAACAGTAAGTTACACCGTCCTCATATTTTTTCAAGTTTTAAACAGTTGGCCAATGTAGGAGTAACGTACCGAGTTACATTACAGAGTTTCAAGTAACGTAGACTTTACTCCGTAGTGAGCACACCGACACGGCACGTGAGAAGAAATAAAGCATAACTGCTAGTTTCTAACAGTAACATTCTTAGGAGGAATGTGCACGGACACAATCTCTTCCTTGCATCCCTCCACGCTGCAGTGTTTCTTCAGTGTTGTTTGTTGTGGTTAGCCTGTGTTAGCTAACAAGCTTCTAGCTCAGCAACAAGTCTGCTTGGTGTTGCATTCGGTGTGGAGGGGTGGTGGTGGGGAGCGGGGGTGGTGTACGAAACGAGACACACACAAGCACACACAGGACTGACATAAACTGGTTATGTTTTTTGGACAGACCCGCCTCTTGGCAGTTAATTTCCTGTTTCCTTACTAGGGTTTTGGAGGGAAGATGCAAACATCCCAAATGATTTATTGGTACTGCAATAAAAGGTAGAGGTAGGGAAAAAGCACGCAATGCACTTGTGGGGCTCCAGTGCTGAAGGTCCGGGGCTCAGAGACAAGCTTGCCCAGCCTCACGCGCTGCTTCCTGTCTGTCAGGAAGTCAGTGATCCACCTGAGCACTGACTCAACAGGTGGCCTCTGGGATGCTGTGGTAATATCTGTCACCTGGACAATAGTGTCATATATAAGCTGACAAACTCGGGGTGGGCGATATATCGAATACGCTCACTGTATCGTGGCTTGTACCACGTGCAATGTATAAAATGACTATATCCCGACCATCGAGTATACATTTCCATGTGAATGTTTTAAGCCGTTGACATGAATGTCTGCCCATCCACTGTAATTTTTTTTTTTTTATTATGTACTTATATACTGGCTGCTCGCACGAGAATTGACGCTTTGCGGCGCTTCCGCCTCCGGTGTGTCCCTGCCGTGAGTTTCGCTTCTCTATTCTCATGCCCCTCTCACAGCAGACAGCTCACCTTCCAGCCCATCCAGAAAACTCTCCTGCGTGCATGTGTACTCCTTAGGAGAGGAGGGAACAGACTCAGAGAGCGAGGAGAGAGAATAAGAAAGTACTCGAGTCCCAGCGAGTTGACGAGTTTTCAGAGACAGTAACACACACACACACACACACACACACACACACACACACACACACACACACACACACACACACACACACACACACACACACACACACACACACACACACACACACACACACACACACACACACACACACACTTTGTTATAGGCCATAGCGCCCAGCCCTATGACAAACATGTGGTGGGAGTTAATGATGTGTGTACTTACACTTATATATTTGTGAGGATCATTTTGAGCATAGACAGACAGAGTGAGGACATTATGATGGTTAAGGTTACTCATTATGGCAATGAGATAAATATGTATGTTTGTGGATCTGCGTGTATACCTGGTGCCAGGAAGAGGTTGTTGACCGGGTGATGAGTTTGTGTCTTCTTCTCCATTCTCCTCTGGTTCAGCGTTTTGGCTCTTCAGATAACTCTTACCTTCTCTGGAGTTTGCTGACACCACTTTATTCACTCTGACAAAGGGAAACATAAATATACAAATTGCTAAACTTAAAGGGGACATATTATGAAAATTCCACTTTTTTAGTGCTTCTACACGTTAATTTGGGTATCTGGCATGTCTAACAACCCCAAAAGGCTGGAAAAAAAACACTTGCGCGTTTTGTTATAGTTCCTTTACGTCAGAAATGTCATGCTTGAGTGACTGAGAATAAGCTTCCTGTGTACTCTCTCGTCACAATACAGTGGGCGTCTCCCTACATGGCCTTGGCCCACCCCCCACCTCACCCCCCGCACTCGTTACAGATAAGACATTTGCCAGAGCACTTCATATACTTTTTTAATCAGAGAATCAATTTTTCAAATGCAGCCCTTTCTGGGACTGTTGCTCAGGAGGATCAGAATTGTCTTCTATTTTAAAAATAAATCTATGGTTCATTTCATTCTTATGAAAGGGTCAATCGAGAGAGTATGGACTGTAACTCACGCAGGTAGATAGTACAATAGCCCCTAACCCTGCGTTGTTATGGTGACGTAAGCCTCAAGTTACTCTATCTTGTTCACACACACACACACACTTTTACTTAATGTAGAAATAAAAAAATACAGCACCCCCCCAAAAAAAATAACTACGACAGGGATTAAAAAAGCACTGTGATCAGTCACATACACAAACATCACACTGTTTAAATGTAATTTTCAAAAAGTTAAATAATTAATAAAAAATGTAATGTTAGCTATGAAAACTCATTGAGTGGAGTATGTTGAGTATGAAAACCTGCATTATACTTAAATCTTCTTAATACTGCATGTGTTGTGTTCATTGATTCACTGAAGTTTATAAAAAACTTGTTCTGAATAGTTCTCTGAATAGCTCAATTCTAAGGCTGTTCTGTAGATAGTTTTCTAATAAACAATAAATATAGCAATTCCTGATCAACCCATATCCATGTCAGGCTTAAAATACCAACTTCCGGGTTAAGCCCTGCCCCTTCTGAGTATGGATGCGGATCATTTAGTTGTGTGTAAAATCGCTGCAGTGAATGTGACTGTGCCATCAGGCGCACAGCGCACAGGAGATTACTCACAAAAAATGAAGAAACTATTCACTTTCAAAGTTCTATTTCCAAAGTGGAGGTTAGGATCCCACTGATGAGTGAAGTAATTGGTCCGATTGCTCTAAATATAAATAAAGCTGTGACACTTGTGCAAAATGCTGCATGATGGATAAACGTCAATGAAAGGATGAGGAAAAGAGCTTTCAGTGATTACATATATTTTTTGTCCTGTCACAGGGTTATCCCGTGCCCTGTAAAGACCCAGCCAGTATAAGGGAGGAGGCGGGAGGTCCCAGGGGGAGTAGTGGTCTTAACTGGAACAGAGACAAGCCAAGGAAAATGCAAGGGCCCAATAGTTAAAGGGAGTTTTCTTATGTGTTTCACCCAAGCTTAACTTATATTTATTAGTTTTTGGTTACCAGTATTATTTTTGTATTTTTTCCTTCTGTGGAGGTGTGGGGACTGGGAGAGCACCCTCACCTGCACCACAGAGGATCAATCAGCACAGGTTAGAGCTGTTAGCTGATTGATCCACACATTTAAAAGGCAGCAACTGGGCTGCCTCGACAGGAAACTCTCAGACACTCAGGGCCGAGCACAGAACTAAGTTGTAAAGCTAGACCCTTTAAGCTCATTTAAGTTACCGTATGTTTGATGTGTGTGGTGTGAATAAAACATGCTGAAAGCAACAGTTGTGTCTCTGGCTGTGTGGGAGAGCCCCGTGGCATGGTCAACTGCCACACCTTCTGTCTTTATTTTCTTTAAAAAAAAATCAGGCCTGAATTGCACATATTGCTTCACACGGACATAAGTTGCAACTGAAAAAATATAAATATAAAAATACACGTGGACTGCAGAGCTGGGTTTGTCTCAGTGTTTGTGCCATAACCGCTTGGGCCAACCCTACATGTCCCATGATGACTTATAGATTCTATAGATCTGATATCTGGGATCTTTGTGCTGAACTGAGTCCAGTATTACACACACTGAACTGACAGAACCGAACCATCTCAGTATAAACACAAGTACTCACCACTCTTGTCAAAAAGCCTACAGGTATGTACGTGGTATGATAAACACTGTATAATATTTATCTTTCTATGTGGAGGCTCTTTTAATTATTTAAATAAAACAATTCTGTTAAATTTTATAGATCTGGGATATCACAGCCTTCTCTGAATTTAATGATCCTACAGTTTTGCATGACTAAAATATGAACAGGTGGTACAAGTTCCCTCACATTCTGACAATGTGAAGCAATTCTTTTTTTTGCCTCCACCTTTGAATTAGTTTTTATTTTTATTTTAGGCACTTTCTATTGTACTCACTCTCACTGTTTTATCCGCAGCAGCAGTAGAGTATCAGTGTATTTTCTTCATTAATGACATCTCTTCTGTGGCCACCAAACAATGGGCATCATTCACAAACAATGCGGATGCACCGATCTGTGCTTGAACCCTGCGTACGAACGTTTGACGCAGAAGTCTGGGAATCATCAATATGTTCTTACCTAAATTTGCTTGTACTTTGCGAATTTATTGTTTTGCCTTTGAATTAGATTTTTTATTAATTTCAGGGACAGTTCTTTCTATCATTCTCACTCACACTCACTGTATTATCCGTAGCAGTGTTTTTTCTTTATTAATGACATCACTGCTGTCTCATAAAATTGCTCTTCACCTCCACCTCAATAACAAACACCTTGATGTCGCTGTCAGTTTCGCCTCTTATTTTTTTTGCTTGATGCCATGATTCACCACAGAAACCCATTGGTCAGCAGGATAATGGAATATTCATGAGGTGATTTGCATTGACCATTTATGGTTGAATGTGGGCTGCAGAGGGCGGAATATGAGGCAGATCCACATATGAATGTTTCAAGGTGGGCTTTGATTTATAAAGGGAACATTGCGTTCAGGTGTGCATGCAGATGGTTTTATAAATCTGATATGAATCCTCCCCCATGGTCAATAAATTTTTCACATTTCTCCTGATCACTATATGTGATTTTTTTTTTTTCTGTTTCGGGTAGTGCTCACAGATACCAAGGTCAAAAACACATATTTCTCTGGCCTGTTTGTCAATATCAAGTAATGATTGGTTGATGCCGAGGTAAGCTAGTCTAATTTAAGATGACCAAGAATAATAACCTCATGATTAATTAGTGGTGCAATTAATTGACCAAATTTATTAAGAGCTTCTGAATGTGCATAAGGAGGTCTGAAGACATCGATTACTGTTACTGAATTGTTAGGCACAAGATACATTGTCAAATTTTGTTTAATGTAGTTTTTGTGTGTTTTACAGGTGTCCTCCTCTTCTAGTCTTGCATCCACAATGCTAGACCTATGCAAAATCGTATGATTCACATTTATGGTTCTATATATCATCAATAACAGCTCAGCCCTACTGCAACCAGAGGGTCACAGCTACAGACCACTCACTTACAGCCGGGACAATCTTCTCAAACTACAATCTTCTGTCCTCTGCAATACAAAAGCAGCAAGTATTCCCTATCACCGATCCGTCTTCGTAAGAGAGGAATGATTACCCACCAGACTGATAAAGCATCCCTTCGGAATTACCTGTCTTCCATCATCCTGGCAAATGTATGTTCCCTCCAGAATAAAATTGACTGGTGTCAAGTGTCAGGTGGATAGGGCCTTCAGGGATGCCTGTATCATCACCCTGACAGAAACCTGGCTCAACGAGACCTACCCAGACTAAGACAAAGAAAGAGGCGGTGGGGTCTGCATCTACTTCAACAGCATGTGGAGTAATAACATCCAAGTCCACTGCCTAGTCTGCATACCTGATGTGGAGATGCTGAGACTGTCATTACGCCTCGTCTACCTCCTGAAGGAATTCCCTACTTTTGTCATGAACTGTGTTTACATCCCACCGGACGCGAACACCAAGTTAGCCGCGGGACTAGTGGCCAAGGTAGCTAGCTCTATACAGGCCAAATACCTCGAAGCCCTGCTGTACATGGTTGGTGACTTTAACACCTGTTAAGAGTCAAACTTTGTTATTTACACAACTGCTTCATATAGCTAGGTACTGATACAACATATCTTTGGAAAGCTAAGATTCTTGTGATTCGATTGATGCAAATCATTTCAAAATACAATCAACACCTCTCTCACTCACCTAAGAAGCCTCAGATCGATAACATTCCAACAAAAACGGTCTTGTTACATTGCCAAAGTACTAGACGATCCAATCCAGTAACATATTTAGTCCAAAACACATTACATCAAAAAATGCCCACAGACTGCTGTTGCATCATTTCAAACTAGCCGGCAGCTATGTGTAATTATTGATGTATTTTCCCTCGTAACTCCTGTTTGCATGTAAACATAGCCAATATCTTGATATCAAAATGGAGGCTGCACTCTGAACTTTAGATTGACATCTCACTTGACCCAATAGGAGCTGGCATGTCCTGTCCACAGCCTACAATAGCCAACGAGAGACCTCGTTGAAGGACAGTGCCTGCCCCTCTTCGGTCGTGTAAAGACTGAGCCAATTGCAACCGATTGTTCTGATGACTGGCGCTTCGTATAGCCAACGAAATTTCGAACACACAGATATGCTGCTTCAGGGGGTAAATATAAAGCCACAACAAGGAAGTCACTGCGTAAAGACAAACAGCTGGTACCAGTTTCTCATGCGTCCGTGCGTAAATGGCAAAAAGTGTTGTTTTTGAGAGTTTGAGACTTTAGAAGGTACACAATGGCGAAACGTTTGGAGAAAACAAATTACTCAACCAAAGAAGCCCTTTGTTTCACTGTGTGTGTGTGTGTGTGTCTTTAGGTGTTACTGCTGATCTGGGGGAGGTGGGGGAGGTGGAGGTGTGGAGGTGTGTGTTTGTGTCCCTTTGTTTCACTGTGTATGTGTGTGACCATGGTTACCAAGGGTCCTTTGGAGTCACCAAATGGCCTTTTTTGGAAAACGCCTAGACATACCCTTAGAAAAACATGTGTAAAATATTCGTTTTCTGTGGTAAAATTCTGTGGTTCTTGTTATCAAATTTGAACTTGGGCTTGGTAAGGCTTCATGCTGTGGTCCCATGATGTTTTCCAGCTCATAAGTCCCAGCTAGAGTCATCTGCAGGCAACTGTTTACCAAAAAATATTCAGGCGGAAATAAAAACCTTCTACTTCAGTGTGTTACCTTTCAAAAGAGACCAAAACCAGACATGTACTCCAAATGGTTCAAGAACAGCTTTCAATTTACTTTGGGTATGCCTTAGATAAGTGTTTTAGGCAAATTTTACCAGAATATCAAGAGGTTGTAACAGCTGCAGACTTCACAGCGTTCTGCTGTCTTTCCACCAATATGTGTACATTCCCACAAGGAAAGATAACTGTGGCAGTAGTTTCTGCTGGCGTGTTAGCGTTGAAGCTCAGCACTAGTGTCTCTCCTGAGTGTGTCTCAGAGTCTCTCATAGTGTTCTCGAGGCAGCTCCGATGCTGCCTTTTAAAAAAGATCAATCAGCTAACAGCTCTCACCTGCGCTGATTGATCCTCTGGTACAGGTGAAGGTGCTCTCCCAGTCCCCTCACCTCCACATGAACATTCTGAGTTTGTGTTACAGAAACATTACTGATGCCTTCAGCGCTCTGGCATATCCTCCACTCAGGTTTGCTGACCACAATGTCTTTTTCCTGCTTTAACGCTAAAAACCAGAACTCAAACGCACCAAGCCTCAGACCTATGGCATTACACAGCTTCAGGGCTCATTTTAACCACTGCAATCTAAGGACTGTTCTTCTATTTACCACGTGAATTCAGCGCTATTTTCCTGGTGTGTGTTTACATTCCCCCGCACGCCAACTCAGTGGCAGCTCTCACACTGCTCCATGATACCATAAGCGTGCAGGAACCTGCACACCCTGGCACATTTAATGGTGTAGTGCCCATTGTACAGATCAGTGCATATCCAAATCAAAAGCCTTGGATAAATGATTAGGTGCGACATATGCTGCATGCTCACTCTGATGCTTTTAAAATCAGGCAGTGAAGATGAATAAAGGCTGGCAAAATACAGGCTCCGAAAGAACATCAAACAGGCCAAAAGTCTGTACCGACAAAAGCTGGAAGGTTTCTACTCTGCAGCTGATGCTAGGTAGATGTGGCAGGACCTGAGACACATCACAGACTATGGTGGCACTAACTCAGGAATAACAAACTATAACACCTCCTTACCGGATGAGCTGAACACATTCTATGCTCACTTCGAACAAGCCCATCAGCCACAGAAGTCCTTAGAATATGGAACACACAATCCACTGCTCACTGTGTCAGCAGCTGACGTATGCAGAACCCTGAGGAAAATCATCCCCCACAAGGCCATGGACCCAGACAACATGCCAGGACAGGCCATAAGGGTATGTGCTGCAGAACTTACTGATGTCTTCACCACCATTTTTAACCTGTCCCTCGCACAGGCCACAGTTCAGTCCTTCTTTTAAAAAATAACCACCATTATCCCAATCCCCAAGAAAAACCCTGTAACCTGCTTGAATGATTACAGACCAGTTGCACTTACACCCATTATTATGAAGTGCTTCGAGCAGGTCATACTGGGTTACATCAAATCCAGTATTCCCTTCACACTGGACCCCTGCAGTTTGCATACCGGTCCAACAGATCTACTGAGGACACAGTCTGTACTACTACATACCTAACTTCTTCTCCAGCGAAGTCAAAAACTTTAGTGATGGTGACTTTGGCAGGTTCTGATGCCCTTGTTTCTGTAGACAAAAGAGCAGTCTTCATTGTTGGAGAGTCTGCCTGAGGATAAAAACAAAACAATAATCCAATTGAAAAAAAGAGACACTGAGAACATTCAATTCAATTATACTTGTTCAGATTATATTTCCAGAAATGTTGTCAATGTCAATTTTTATTATATAACACATTTAAAACAACTTGGTTGAGTGCTTTATAGTAGTAAAAAGGTACAATAAGAAAACAGCAACACGCAATACATCAAAATACCACTGATACAACATTTTATATAATAAAACCTGAGGGGA
This sequence comes from Verasper variegatus, assembly GCA_026259375.1. Lineage (NCBI taxonomy): Eukaryota > Metazoa > Chordata > Actinopteri > Pleuronectiformes > Pleuronectidae > Verasper > Verasper variegatus. The sequence goes on from CM048042.1 coordinate 299,213, forward strand.
TAAAAAATTGTTCTCAAATTGAAGGCCAAAGAGAAGAGATGTGTTTTAACAATGATTTGAAGTGTGCAAGAGAGGGGGCAGATCTAACATGGAGTGGTAAGCTGTTCCACAAGTTTGGGGCGACTACTGCAAAGGCTTGATCGTCTCTTGTTATGAGCCTCATTTTAAGCAAATCCAGGAGCGGTTGACCTCAGTTCAGCTAGGTAAGGTGGTGACAGTCCATTAAGAGATTTAAAAGTTAAATAAAAAAAATAAAAAATCGATCCTTTGACGAACAGGAAGCCAGTGGAGGGAGCACAACACAGGTGTTATATGGTTCCTCATTTTCCTTCTGTTGGGAGGCGAGCAGCAGCATTTTAGATTGCAGACATTGAAAAGATGACTGGTCTAAGACCACATACAAAGAATTACAGTAATTAAGTCAAGAAATTATGAAGTCATGGATCACCCTCTCTAGATATTTAGGTGGAATATAGGCCTTTACCTTAGCTACGAGTCTCAACTCAAGAAGCTAGACCTAACAACGGAGGAAATCTGCATGTCAAGTTTAAAAACACTTGCAAAATAAACACCATGAGTGAATATTAGGGGTTAGAGCAGTTCAGGGTGTCTGAACACAACCTCAGTTTTGTTTTCATTTAGTTTGAGCAATTTAAGTTCATCCATGATGCAATTTTGGCAGTCAAAATGAGGCTGCAGTGAACTCTGCAGTGACATTTTAAGGGCAAGTATATTTGTGCATCATCCGGAAAGCAGTCAGACTAGAACGGAACCTAACAATTACCCAAACGTGAAAACAGAATTGAATGATCGACAAGTGTCAAAAGCAGCCGACAGTTAAAATCTGATCGTTAAAAACTCTTAAAAGAGCAGTTTCAGTGCAATGACAGAATCTTTACATATACATTATTGTAACTAGAAATGTTTTCAGCTGCATGATAACTACAATGCCTATACAAAGTATTCACCCCCCCCCTTGGATGTTTCACCCTTTTGTTGCTTTTATACATGAAATCATGGTCAATATAATTTGGCTTTTTTGACAAGAATTTGCAAAAATAAACCTCTTTAATATCAAAGTGAAAACTGATTTTTTCAAAATAATGTCAATTAATTAAAAATATATAAGGTAAAGTAAATGATTGCATAAATATTCACCCCCTTCAGGTCAGTATTTGGTAGATGGCTGCAATCACAGCACTGAGTCTTGTCTGATGGACAAAAAGCTCCATTTTTGTCTCATCAGACCAAAGAACCTTCTTCCAATTGACCTTGGAGTCTCCCACATGCCATTGGGCGAATGTGGGACCTCTGTTGAATTAGGTCAGTCACTTTAAAGGGGGTGAATATTTATGCAAACACTTATTTTACACTATATATTTTTTATTAATTGACATTCGTTTGTATAAAATCTGTTTTCACTTTGACATGAAAGAAGCTTTTTTTGCAAATTCTTGTCAAAAAAGCCAAATTATATTGACCATGATTTCATGTATAAAAGCAACAAAAGGGTGAAACATCCTAGGGGGTGAATACTTTTTATAGGCATTGTACTTTCTCCATGACTTTAGACAAGAAAGGCAGTTTAAAAAATGTGCTTGTAGTTAGAAAGAACAGAGGGATTGAGATTTTCCTTTTTTAACAAGGGCTACACAACAGCATGTTTAAAAGGTAGCTGGGACACAACCAGAGAAAAGACAGGTATTTATCAATGACAGAATACATGGTCCAACAGTGATCACGTCTGAGTGAATATCTTATTAGCAATGGTTAATGGCAGATGTACTTAAAGTTGCAATGTGTAGAATTTAGTGACATAAAGTGGTGAAGTATCATGTTGCAGCTGAATACCCCTCACCTCATCCGCCCCTTCCAAACATGAAAGAGAACCTGTGGTAACCTTCAGTTTTCATAAAAACTCAAAGGGTGTTTACTTTGTCCAGTCTGGGCAACTACAAGAAACATGGCGGCCACCAAAGAGAGGACCCCCCCCGCCCCTAAATAAAACAACAATTTGTATAATTTAGATGAAACATACAATTTCTGTCAATAGATCCTTTTCACCTAAATCTTACTCACTGAACATTTAATGTAAGCTTTTGGACATGGGACAGGTGCAGGACATTGTTACACTGCTTTATAATTAATGAATTAATCTCTTTTCTTAATTTTTTTCTAATGGAACATTTCAGCTCTGACATTACTGGTGCAACTCTGTAATAATAAATATCTCCATATTTACTATTTCTATTTGATATCCTTATTATAATTTTGTTTGTTATAAATGCTGTTGTTATAATTTACTTCCTATTATCTGCCACTCTTGTTCTAGTTCATGTTTTGGGTAATGAGTGAGGGGATGCACCAGAAGTTTAAGAGTAGTTTTTTCCTGCGATTCTCTTAGTTTGGGGAAGTAAACCTAGGACTTTTTGTTTTTTTGTTTTGTCTTTGTACAATCCAAACCGTAGTATGGGCAAACTGATACTACAGCTGTTAAAAGACAGATCAAAATGACGGAGTCAGGAACACCTTTCTTTTGGACCATTTTCTGGCCCCCTCCTTTCCAATCTTTATGTCTGTGTCTCCCTACTTTAACCCCAAAACCTTAAATGGTTAACACTAATAACTCCTGTGATGCTTTAAGGATGGGAGATAACTCTTTTAGATTAATTTCATGGAACATAAAGGGGGTAAACGGACCAATAAAATGCTCAAGAGTGTTTGCTCATCTAAAATGATGTGATTTGTGAGACACATTTGAAGGTATCTGTTCATGTTTGAGTGCATGAAGCCTGGATTAGTAATGTGTTCCACTCCAATTTCTCCCAAAAAAACAGGACACAGGGAGTTGAAAAAAATGGATATATAGACCCCTGAAGGCGTTCAAACCCAAATTTTAAAGTGTTTCAAATTGATTATTCGTTGACACAGCCTTTATACCATATATTAAGTCTGTAAAATAGTTAGCCATTGTAATTTCCACCATGCCCCCTTGAAACTAGACAATTCCTTTACCTTAAATCAGAAGAACTGACCACCATGGAGGCTGAACCCCTTGTTACTTTCTGATAAAGACTTCTGTAACAAGGGGTTCAACCTCCATAGATACTTTTATTGAGACTAAGTCAGTCTCCTATTCCCTTGTGTGGGATACTCTAAAAACATTTTTGCGAGGGGAAATTATTTAATTTATATCTTATTCAAACAAAATGGAGAAGCAAGAACATTTTACTGAATCAATTTACAACTTCGATAAGCAATGTGTTTCCAATCCCTCACCAGAACTCTTTAAAAAAAAACGGAGAACCTGCAATTAGAGTTTAATTTATTATCTACAAAAACAAACCGAACAGTTACTGTTGTATTCCCATGGTTTGATATACAAGTATGGGGACAAAAACAGTCAGCTGTTAGCACATCAGTTAAAGCGACAAGCGGCCTCAAGATTGATCCCTGAAAATAAAGATAATCAAGGCAACCTGGTAACAAATCCACAGGGAATTAATAAAGTCATTGAGTCCTATTATATTAAACTGTACACTTCTGAATTTACATCGAATAAAGGGCCAATGACAACATTCTTAGATGGTCTAAATTTCCCATGTCCAACAAAATTGCTGAGCTAAACCGGACTGTAGAATTAAAGGAGATCCAGGTGGCAATTGCATTAGGGTTAGGGTTAGTTACTTTGGAGTGCCAGCCAAATCTACCCAATATGGGACTAAAGCAAGGGACATTATTGCCTTCACCACTCTTTTGGCATGCCATAGAATTCTGCTTGCATGGAAATCTCTTATCTCACCATCTCAGTCTGGCTGGCTAAAGGAAATTATGTTTTTCTTGAGCCTTGAAAAAATTAAATATGCACTCAGGGGATCTAAGGATCATTTTATTAAGAAATGGAAACCTTTCATTTTTAATTTTAACAATCTGTCTTCGTTGCCTCCTGAGTGAGACTGACCTGTCTGCTATATATTAATTTAGCTGGTCCTCTGTCTGTCCCTTGTCTGTCTAACTGATATCAACCTGTAGCTTCACAGCACAACTACTGTATTACAGAACCTTACCTAATTGTTTAGGCTATCCGGGTGGGAGGGTGGGCGAACTGGCTTGTTTATACTTATATACTTTTATTCTTATAAATTTTTTTTCTCTTTTATTTATTTATTTTTTGTTCTTTTGTGGTTAAAAATTTAAGTACTAGATCTTTAAATTCTGTATGTTATATTGTAAACTTCCTTCAGTGGTCGAAATAATAAATATGGATGAATTAATATTCCATTGTTAACACGACAAAAACAGTTCTGGCTCAGTTCTGATTGTTCATTTAGTTTTTTAGTTATGTACATCAGAAAACTTCAAACAACTTTAGGTGGAGGAGGAACATTTTTCCTTCGGAAGAATTTGAATTAAATATTTTTGAAAAACGTGTAATGCAGTATCCACTGGACGAAATTTCACTAAATTTGGAACCAGTGCTGTCTGGGAAAGAATGAACCAAAATCACAAAAAGTGCCACATTGATCTGATGAAGGGTGGACGAATGGCGTAACTCTGATTGCACTGCTACTTGCATTGAAATGATGACACGAGTGATTGTTCTCACTGAGACTGAAGTAAACCTGGCTGAAGTAACTTTCCTCAACTATGCGAAGCCTGAAAACTGCTTATTGCTTCTTTTCACTTGAAATTTGGCCAATTGAGCTGCTTCCTCCTATTGAGCGCATTAAGACTCTAACTCGCTCATTGCTGCTATATTATTCGATATAATTTTTACAAATCCGTCGCGTGTTGGAAATGTCATCAATCCCCCTTCTTGCTTATCATGAATGCAGAGAGGGATCCCTTGCTGTGTTCTCCCATCGACTTCTGCAGATTTTCTGCGTACTTTATAGCAGGGGGCTCTCACTCTGACATTTGTGTTCACGCTTACACTTCATCCTGAGAAAATGCAGAGGATGTCTAGAGTTCACTGTATGTCTAAAAGCAGCTTTAGTCATACATTTGGGTTTGGAATATACACCAGGTATCTTTACCTTCTGTGTGGTACTGGACTGTGCATTATCTGTGGATTGTTTGGGTCTGGATCCAACATCAGACAGGAATCTCACCCAGAGGTCATCAGATTTTTTCTTCAGTTTCTCTTCATCAACATCCCCTTCCCGTCTGGGTTTGACCATCTCTTCCTGTGCTGGATGGGACTCTTGTGCTTCACCTCCATCCCTTCCTTCCATCTCGAATTTTAGTACTCCTTTCTTCCTCTTTCTGTGTATTGTATATTTCAAGGACCTCAGTGAAGGTAAGTATTTTTAATTAGTACCACCTGCCTTTAATAAGAAAAGCCAAAGATTTCTCTTACTTTACTCTAATCAATTATTAAGCACATTGAGGAGAGTCAATTAAACCACATTCACCTCATGCTGATGGCCTTCTTCTTCCTTTTTGTTTTGCTGACATCATCAGGATGTGGTACACCATCATCTGCGTACACAGGGTCTTCCTTTAAACACTCATTAATGTCATCCTCGCTTAAATTATCATCTAAGGAGAAAGAAGAATGAGAAGAACAAGTTAGAGAAATTGAAGATCAAATTAAGGAGTAGGATGATTTCTATTGTTTGTATGTATACAGTGAAGGAAATAAGTATTTGATCCCTTGCCACTTTTGAAAGTTTGCCCACTGACAAAGAAATTAACCCTCTATAATTGTAATAGTAGGTTTATTTTAATTTCAAATAAAAAAATCCAGAAAATCACAACCTATAAAAGTTATAAATTGATTTGCATTTGATTTAGGGAAATACGTATTTGATCCCCTACCAACCAGCAAGAATTCTGGCTCCCACAGACTGGTTAGATTAGTCCTCTCACTTTAAGAAAGTCCTCCGAATCTCAACTTGTTATGTGTATAAAAGACACCTGTCCACAGAATTAATTAATCAGATTATAACCTCTCCACCATGGGCAAGACCAAAGAGCTGTCTAAGGATGTCAGGGACAAGATTTTAGACCTGCACAAGGCTGGAATGGGCTACAAGACCATCGGCAAGCAGCTTGGTGAGAAGTAACAACTGTCGGTGCGATTATTCGGAGGGGAAGAAACACAAAATGAGCAACAATCGCCCTCGGTCTGGGGCTCCACGCAAGATCTCGCCTCGTGGGGTATTGATGATCATGAGAAAGGTGAGGGATCAGCCCAGAACTACACAGGAGGAACTTGTTAATGATCTCAAGACAGCTGGGACCACAGTCACCAAGAAAACCATAGGTAACACACTATGCCATTGTGGATTAAAATCCTGTAGCGCCTGCAAGGTCCCCCTGCTCAAGAAGGCACATGTACAGGCCCGTCTGAAGTTTGCCAATGAACACCTGAATGATTCAGAGAAGGCTTGGAAGAAGGTGATGTGGTCAGATGAGACCAAAATCAAGCTCTTTGGCATTAACTAGTGTTTGGAGAAAGAGAAACGATGACTAAAACCCCAAGAACACCATCCCCACCGTCAAGCATGGAGGTGGAAACATTATGCTTTGGGGATGTTTCTCTGCTAAGGGGACAGGATGACGTCACCGCATGAACCATGAAATCTTGGGCGACAACGTTCTTCCCTCAGCCAGGACACTGAAAATGGGTGGTGGATGGGTCTTCAAGCACGACAATGACCTAAAACATACGGCCAAGGCAACAAAGGAGTGGCTCAAGAAGAAGCACATTAAGGTCCTGGAGTGGCCTAGCTAGTCTCCGGACCTTAATTCCATAGAAAATCTGTGGAGGAAGCTGAAGCTTCAAATTGCCAAGTGACAACCTCGAAACCTTAAGGATCTGGAGAGTATCTGCAAAGAGTAGTAGACCAAAATCCCTCCTGAGATGTGTGCAAACCTGGTGACCAACTACAAGAAACATCTGACCTCTGTGCTTGCCAACAACAGTTTCTCCACCAAGAACTAAGTCATGTTTTGCTAGGGGTTCAAATATTTTTTTCACACAATCAAATGCAAATCAATTTATAGCTTTTATATGTTGTGATTTTGTGGATTTTTTTATTTGAAATTCTGTCTCTCACTGTTACAATAAACGTACCATTACAATTATAGGCCGTTCATTTGTTCATTCATTTGTTGACTTACAAAATCGGCAAGGGATCAGATACTTATTTCCTTCACTGTCTATATATATATATTAGGGCTGTCAAACGATTACAATTTTTAATCAGATTAATCACAGGGTAGCTGTGATTAATCACGATTAATGAAAGTAACAACAGGTGCAATGGAGAGGCAAAAGCAAGACAACCCCCAAAAAGGGATTGTTTTGCATGTGGCGGCCACAGACAATTGCTCTCTCCTTATCCTTACTAAATTATTCTTTCCTATTTTTGTATTCCTCAAGTGGGACCTGTGCTCACAGCCCAGCACCGTGCAGCTCAATTGGCATTCACCAGAGAACACCAGAATTGCCAGCTCCGCCACTGGTGGGCTGTTCTCTTTACAGATGAGAGCAGGTTCCCACTGAGCCCATGTGACAGGCATGAAAAAGTCTGATACACTACGCTTGGACTCTCTTGAAAACTCCCTTACTCTCGTGCAAAAGGAACAATCAGCTGTTACAGAGAAAGTAGAGGGTCTTCCAAGAGCTTCAGGCTACAAACAGCGTTCTCCGCTGGAAGGTGAACGACCTGGAGAGCCGCTCAACACAATTGAATCTGAAGATTGTGGTGGTCACAGAAGGTGCGGAGAAAGGGCATCCTATGGCTTTTGTGTCTGAACTGAAAACTTTTCGGCCAGACTGCGTTCTTCAGCTGGTGGAAGTGGATAGAGCCCACCATATTCCGAAATTTACATTTACTTCTGTGTCCATATGTAATCTCAGTCTCAAGCAGGATTGGTCAACTGAGAGCACACACACACACACACACACACACACACACACACACACACACACACACACACACACACACACACACACACACACACACACACACACACACACACACACACACACACACACACACACACACACACACACACACACACACACACACACACACACTTTAGGAGGTTGCATTTAAGCATCATGAAATATGGCTCGTCAACATGTTGTACTCAGTACACACAGTGCTCACAGTCAGGACTACTGACACCTAAATCATCACAATAAAACATAACCTTAACTAACCCTAACCCTCTAAACTTGAACTAGTTCATTTTAAGTGTGAACTGGCTCAACAATGCAAACAGCTACTGGACAACTGTCGGCATTGAAAGGCAGTAGTAGGACTGGATCATCACACTCCTGTGAACAATCCTGCATGAGACGTTAGGACCGCCTTTGTCATTAGCATAAAGATTTCACTTTTATAATAGCCTTTATTTTTGAATGCACATTATTTTATCTGAATTACTATGTTAATATGTCAACATATTTTATTTAAATTCTTTTGAAGGAGAAATTGTTGTTTGAAATTTTCTGATGTACTGTTTTAATTGTGTTAACAATTGAATATTAATTCATCCATATTTACTATATTTTGCAATTTTACACTCAGGTGTGATTAAACTACAGGCTATGAACTTCTTTTTAAGAAACTTAAACTATTTGTCTACTGCTCAAGAAAGGGAGGGAAGATTTAGATCCGCTGGCATATAGACCCCTCAGTCTATTAAACTATGATCAGAAAGTAGTAGCAAAAATGATGGCCACTAGGCTGGGCAGGCAAATATCCTCATTAATACATCCTGATCCAACAGGCTTTGTATCTGGCATACTTTCTTTTTTTAATACTTGGAAATTATTTTATATAATATTGTTAAAAATAATCTAAAACATTTTGAAAACCCACCAAAGGAACACATCCCAATTCTACATAGATTATATTATTTCAAAGTAAAAATAATATAATGTATCCTAATATATTTGATATTTGTGACAGATGTAAATCTTAAAAAGACACTCAAGGCTACACCTTTTGGCTTTATCCTAAGATTGTCCCCTTCTGGCAGGTATTCTAAAATGTATGATCTACAGATGCACTTTACTTGGGTGTTGTTGTTTACCTTTCACAACCACTATTCATTTTGGTATGAAATTAATGCAAAAGTATTACATTTAAGTCTAAAACCAGAAATCTAAATTACTGTTCAATGTTCATACACTGCTCAAAAAAATTAAGGGCACACTTAAATCATATACAGGATCTCAAAGAACAACATTTTTTATGCATCAATTGATTTCAATTTGAAATCACTCATTATCTACTCACCACTAAGCCAGTGGAGGGGTGGGTGATGTGTTTGAGTCCACAAAACTCTTCTAGAATCTCAGGGGTAAACAGCGTCGCAGCCAAATCCAATACAATTAAAGTCAATTGTGATCTCTTCTTCAGACGTAATAAAAACATAAAAAAACCTAACATGCCTCCACACTGCTCGTGTGGGGTCATCCAAGTGTCCGCAAGCCCCGACATTAAAATTCAACTCGAAAAGAGGTAATTTAATGTGTTTTTTAAGCATAAATGTCCACTGATAGCCTCCTCAGGGGCACGTTCACGTACCCATGGGCACCTCGGACCACACACTCTCGCCACTTCTGGTAGTGGACTTTTAGGCTTAAAACACGGTGTAAATGATGTCTTTTTAAGTCAAATATAATTGTTAGGGCTTGCGGACACTTGGATGACACCAGACGAGCAGTATGGAGGCATGCTGCGTGTGTTTTCTGTTGTTTTATTACATCTGAAGAAGAGGTCAATTTGGCTGAAACACTGTTTATCCCTGAAACTGTTTTGTTGACTCAAACAAGTTACCCACCATCGGCATTGGGTTGAGTAGATAATGAGTGGATTTTTGGGTGAACTATCCCTTTAATTGCACTTTGTCACTAACCTTGGTTAAAAACACAAAACCATCCAGAAGGGATGGAGCAAAAACCTCCAGCTTAGACCAAGATAGAGAGGACCTCTTTGACACAGGACTAGCAGTCTTAACCAATGCAACCAATTTTTCTTATTCAACGTGTAACAATTAGCATCAATATGCACTTGCCTTTTCCAGTAAGAATACACCGTTTCCTCTCTGCACTTACCATCTACACTACTGTTATACCGTCTTTGGGAGAAACAGAAGAACCTGCAATTTCCTCTGAATTATTATCATTAAATCGAGGCGACACAACAGATTCCAAGTCAAAACTGCATTACGTGTGAGAACATATTCATCTGCAAGTTTCACAGCGCCAGACAACTTGGCAGCTTTTTGCAAGTTAGCAACTCACCCAAACAGACAGTTCTCAAACGCTTCTATCAGCACTAAAGCTTTAAGATCATTGAAAGTTTTAACTCCTGAGCTAAGCACCAACGATCAAACAATGCCTCCTTCTCACGAGACATATGCAAGGCTCTAGACTACCTTTTTACATTGGTTGCAATGGTTTGCAAAACTTTTTCATTTAGGTGCACCACCACAAAATGGAGGTGCACCAAAATTGTTTTACTGCACCTTTCGGCACCACAATAATACACACATTATACCTTTTCTTGACTAGGGCTGGGTACGCCACTGACTTCCCAAATCGATGCAATTCCAACTTAGGCAGTCTTGTTCACTTTTGCATTACTAAAACTGCACAACACGTGCTCTGTTTTAAGTGTAGAGAACAGTAGGTTTTAGGAAGTTCTATCAACATCATCACATACATCGTTCCTAATGAAACCCATATATTTTACTTTGTTCGTTACATCTAATATAATAACCCTCGAAATGAGTGACGATGAAATCCAATCTCCAAAAACGATTTTAGCACATATTCCAAAAGTACTAGCAAAGGACGACCACTATGATAAAGGGGTACTTCTCCCGTTCGCTCCATATGTGCCTGGGATGATCTCAGGTCATCATCCATCAGTACAACAATGACCGTCAGTAGAATCCTCGGGTGATTTTCCTGTAGCAACTAACCAGTGTTTTGTATAGCGCCAGTTCTCACCTGATGGGACGTAGTCTGCGTCCTCATTAGACGAATATCCGTCAGAGTCGTAGTCACTATAATTCATTATTGTGCATTAAAAGCCTCTGACTGATCGAAGAAAATGAAACCGACCGAAATCTAACAAATAATTCTTCTTCTTCTTCTTCTTCGTCGTCTTCTTCCTCTTCCTCTTCCTCTTCTTCTTCTTCTTCTTCTTCTTCTTCTTCTTCTTCTTCTTCTTCTTCTGATGTTGAATGGCGGTTGGCAAACAACCTATCGGTGGATTACCGCCACCTTCTGGAAAGGAGTGTGAATGGTGAATGGATATTTACCTAAATTCTGTTTTAGACTCCTGTTTTTTTAGAAATCTGAATATAATATATCCTGCATCACCTGAGTCCCTCAGTAGTATTTCTCTTTGAATTAATGTTAAACTGTTTCTTTGTAGTGCGTTTTTAAGTGTCTGTCTCTGTAATAATATTGTGGACAGACAACTACTAAAATATATGCTCACTGTTTCCTGCTCATTACAATTGTCACATCTGCCTTTGTCATGCCTGTTCATGGTCTGCAGGGTGCTGTTTAGATCTGTATGACCAAACCTCATTCTTGATACTATCACCTTTTCCTTTGTATCTCTGCCCCATTCTTCCTGCCATCTCTTTTTCAGTCCTGATTAGAATATACTATATGATCTCAGCCTTGCTATAATTTACTGCCACATCCAGGGGCGTAGCACAATATTCTGGGCCCTATACACAAGCAGACTGTGTGGGCCCCCTTCCTCTCTTGATTCATGATGCCCTTCATGCATATTTAAAAATAAATTTCTACAAATAACAAAATCAGATGTACAAATGAATCTGTAGTTTTTGTTGGGGTAGTCACTAATGAACAATACATACCAAATTTAGTATGAGTACATATGAAATCTCACTGCATTTCAATTTTCCTGTCTCAGACTTTTGCCTACTGTTACTTTACTATCGTTAAATGAGGTTTGTTTCAAGTATCTCAAGTGCTAAAAAGAACATTATTTAACATTTATTCAGGTATTTCATAAAGTATGAAGCAAACCTTAAAAAATACCATCTTAAATTTCTAACACATACATTGAGAAAATGTTTACTGCAAAATAAAATGGTAAATGGTTTTGTATTTATATAGCACGTTTCTAGTCTTGATGACCACTCAAAGCGCTTTACAGTACAGTTTTACATTCACCCACTCACACATACATTCATACACATCACATAGCAGCACTTTGTTGTTCTATGGGGGGCAATTCAGGGTTCAGCATCTTACCCAAGGACACTTCGGCATGCAGATGGGGAAGACTGGGGATCGAACTGCCGACCTTCAGGTTGGAGGACGACCCCTCAGCCACAGCCACCCAATAAAAAAAGACAACACTTGACTTCACTAGACTCTATAACCCTTGGGTTGTCCCTGCTTCCCCCGGCTGTTGGCCCCCTCACATAGCCCACCCCATATTAGGATGCACACGTAGGGCAATAGACAAGTGAGCAGCCCTTGCAGATGTATTTGTTACACCCACGGCACGCGATGTGAGTTTTACAGTCCTTCTTCCTGGGGCATATCTGACACCTCTTCCTCTTACTCGCCACGAGCGGGGCTGCTGCTAGGGCTATGGAGGAGGCCGGACTCTCGGGTAGAATGACGTAGTCGTCGTGGTCAAGAGCTCTCTGTGGCAGCTTTTACAGCCTTCACAACCGCGGCAGACACTTCCGTGCGGGGATGCGCGCCCTTCATGCGATGAACGGAGTCACGAGAGCCTTTCCCAGCTGCTCTAGGAACACCCTCCGCTTGTTCCGCTTGCCAGGCATCCAGTCTGGGTTGATCTCTCTCCATATCACGAAGGTGTTGTAGGAAGAGACGTCGATAATGTTGTGAAAGATGACCAGGGGCCAGCGCGCAGTCATCCTCCTGCAGCTGTACGTTCCGATCACCTTGTCTAGGTTGTCCACGCCACCTTTGTTGCGGTTGTAGTCCAGGACGATGACCGGTTTCCCGTCCTTGCGGCCCCTGACGTCTGCCTTGGTGTGCCATGTGCTCAGGAGCACCACGTTCCTGTTTTTCTTTGGGATGTAGGACACCAGAGTTGTGGTGGGCGTGAATCCTTGGATGAGAACACCTCTCTTCACCTGACCGTGAGCATCCCGGTCGGGAGCTCGGGCTTGTTCTTCCGAACTGTGCCGACCACGGTGAGCTTCCTCTCCAGGAGCTGCCGCGCGAGTTCGTAGGAGGTGAAGTAATTGTCGCACATGACATTACGACTATGCAGTCCCCCCCTGGTTACATTCTGGGCGTCCGCTGCTCGGCTTTCCGGTGTACACTTGCATCTTCCAATCTCGTCTCGCGGTCGTCAAAGCGCAGCAGTCTGGAGTACGTGTGGAAGAGTTTTAGGGGCATCGTGGCACAAAATATTGCCCGGCCACTCTCGGCGTCCCACAGGCTGGCGGCGGCCTCGCCCCGGGACCTGTACACGGCCGCCAAGATCAGCAGCCCTATGTAGGCGCGCAGGTCGGTCTCATCCATCCCTTTCCATTCGTCGCCGTATTTTCGATGACCCTCCCGATTCGTCATCTCCAGGATGATGCTCTTTACCGTCGCCGTGATGAACAGGTGGAACGTCGAGGCTAGGTCACCGCTGCGGCTCGTCGCGTGGAGCATGGGGCCCGGGGGGACCCCGCTTTGAGCTGCAGCAGAGGAGGAGGAATAGGAGGAGGAGGAGGAGGAGCAGCGGCCCTCTTCTCGGCCATACGCCCTTGAGGACCATGTTATTTCCCCGTTTCTTGATGGGAAGGTCTCTCTTTCTATGAGTCTGGTGGTGTCGCCATGGTCTTGTCCTCCTTCTTCTTCTTCAAAGGATGATGAATCTGCAGAAGCATCACCCACTGGGTCGTAGTCTTCATCGCCGTCGTTGTCTTCGTAGTCACCGTTGTCTTCTACTTCATCACCGTCTCCATCCTCTCTGTCTTCTTCTCGGTCTGCTTTTCTATCTGCTTCTCGGTCTGCTTCTCCATCTCCTTGTCCGTCCGCTTCTCGTTCTGGCTCTTTCGCGTCGTCTTCGGGTTCAGAGGATGGTTGCTGGGAGAATAGCCATTGGAGAACCTGTTCTCTGGTGAAACGCTCCTGACGTGACATCGTGCCATGGTCTGGGAGGGGGGCACATGACGCACATGACGCTTCTTTGTGGGTCTAATGTACCCCCCCTAGATTACAATTGGAATCAGGTGTGGATCTAAATGACCCCACAGAGCACCACAGCGCCCTCTCTGGGGGTCTAAATGACCCCCCAGGAGATACACCCACAATCATGGGTCAATTTGACCCAGGAACAACACAAGGGTTAATTTGCAGAAACTTAAATATCATGTTTAATTTACAGCTTTCATCCCATCAACCGAAAGTATTAATTTATGAATGAATGTAATCTCTCATCTCCAGCGTTTCTGTTGACTGAATCCATTCATTTGTTTTTTAAATGTTTTTATTGTGAAATATTTGCATGAGTGGAAAATGCATGCCTTCATATGGTATAGGACCGTATAGTACTGGTATTTATTTGAGTGTATAGGACTACTTTTTTACAAGGAAATACAGTGAATACATCAGAAACCTTAGAAAGGCTGTAGTTATTGTGGCATCACAAGGGGACAGGTTGTGGAGGGGTGCTCCATCCTCACCCAGGATCAGTGCCCACAACCCAAAATGGCCGCCGGGCTAGAGACTACAGCTCCCAGACTGCCTCATCGTGCACCCAGCTGCAGGTGCTTAAGGCCCCTAATTGAGGCAGGGCTGGGAGACTGAATAAAGGGCAGAGGAGTTGGGCTCGGGGAGGGGAGAGAGGACGCCTACATGGAGGAACAGCTACCGGGGACCTGGCAGGGTTGGATTACTTTTGTTTGATGAAGAAACCACTTTCTCCTCCAGGACGCTTTATGTTTATTCATGGACTTTTGTTTAATAGTGATGTAAAGGAACTGCCTGTGGCATGGACCAATAAACCTTTATTTTTCATTTATACTGTCTGATGGTGCCTGTTTTACGCTCTCTTTACGCACTGCCCCCCCCAGGGACAACCCGTGATGCTACATTATATTAAAAGTTAATGTAAAAAACTTCAGGTTAAGGGCAATAGGCTCTCTTTCCCTCTCTCTCTCTCGTACTATCTCTCTCTCTCTCTCTCTCTCTCTTGCTCGTCCTATCTCTCTCGCTCTCTCTTGCTCGACCTGTCTCTTTCTCTTGCTCGCCCTGTCTCTATCTCACACACACATTTATGTCCATCTTCAAGATAAACCCTGTATAAACTTGAATAAACTCAGCTATAGCTCCGCGGTGGATCATCACCCAGTGTGAAAGCAAGCAAGCTATTTTATTTAGTTGCCTTATTGTGAAAGGTTGGTTGGTGAATTTGTGTTTTCCTGTAATCATAAGACTTGATGTGGCAAAATAGATGGACATGTCCCGGTTCAAGTCCGCATTCTTATTTTACTATGAGCTCTCAGTAATGGTAAATTAAAACCTCGGTGACAACATCAGACAACTGAGAATCTGCGACACACAAACGAGGCGCAGCCAGTGTGACCCGGTCATAATAAACTGTCATTACTAGTTGGGCTCACTCACCTTTCTGTGAAAAGAAATCTGTTAAGAGTTGTCTGCCGCCCGTTTCCTTTATTTCTCTTTCCTTTTCAGACTCATCGACCTAACTTGCACTTTTCTGACCGACTCACTTTGATCATGTGCATAGGCAAAGACTAAACCATTTGTTTGTAGGGGTGAGAGAGGTGACATCAGGAAGCCTATTTGGATACAAATTTCATTCAATCAATCAATTTATTCAGCCAGTTTCAGCCATTTTCATTAAGCAATTAGAAATTAAATGAATAATATTAATTAAAACATTTGAATAAAAAAAAAATCATTCAGGCTGTTTAAGGGCCCCCCTCCCCTTTGGAGCCCTGAGAAGTCAGGTCCACTTTTCCACCCACTATGACGCCCCTGGCCACATCTACAGTTCTTTTCAACCTCCTTTTGCGTATTTATCAGTCAGTTTGTTTCCTTCCACCCCAATGTGTGCAGGAATCCATATAAACTTGATTTCAATCCCTATTCTCTTTATTACTAATACAGTATGTGTTATCTCTAAAATTAAGTCTTGTCTTGTGTCTGAGTAACTATTTTTGATCAAGTGCACTGGAATTTGAACAATACTTTACTTGGTTATTCTTTCTCAATCCAGTTTAACGCTATATTAATGGCTAACAGTTCCCCGGTATACACTGCCAGGTTATAACTAACCCTTTTATTTCTTATATTGTCCATCTCTGGAATGATGAATACTATTCCAAACCCCATTGTCCTGTGTTTTGATGCATAAGTATATATTTGGGCGTATTCTGGATACCTTCCTTCTAAATAACCACCTACTGGGTTTTGGTGTATTCCTTTATCTTTATTTGTTAATAAGTGTAAATCAACTTCTACTTCTTTCAAAGTCAAAGGTGGGATTGTAGAGAGTGGCACAGTGGGATATTTCTTGTCTGTTATTCCCATGTCCTTCACCCTCTTCTCAATTGGCTTGGATGAGTATTCTTATGTCGCCTCAAGTATGCCGAGTATGTTAATGTAGGTTGTGATCTTCTCATTTCAATGTGTACAGGGGCGCCTGTGGCTGAGGGGTAGAGTGATTGTCCTCCAAACAGAAGGACGGGGCCTTGAATCTCAGCCCATGCCTAATAGCCCCTCATAGATGTTGAATGCACTAATTGAAGTTGTCTTTGGATAAAAGCATCAGCTAAATGTAATGTCATTTACTTGATCTTTTCCTGGAGATGTTTTCTTGGCTTTCTACAGCACCATATTTAGTACAGACACTGTGAATATCATATTAAATGTATTCTGATATTGTCTTACATCCCATAGTGCTTCAATATTATTTGCTAGAGTTTCTTTTCTTCCCGTTTTCTCATTATTACTTAAATTGTCAGAGGGACAGGAAAAGACTAAATAAACTGGTTAGGAGAGCCACCTCGGTATTGGACTGACATCTGGATGCCACTAAGGAGGTGGGTGAGAGGAGGATGCTAGCAAAGTTGAATTCAATCATGGACAACACCTCTCACCCCCCACATGACACCTTAGCAGCTCTTTCAGCAGCAGACTGCTGCACCCACGGTGCAAGAAGGAACGCTTCCGCAGGTCCTTCATTCCCACTGCTGTTAGACTGTACAACACCATCAAGAATGCTAAATAATTGCTGCTTTGGTCTTTGTTTACTTACACTATTTGCACATTTTTTTCTTTTGCACAATTGCAGAATAGATCTTGAAAGCCTTATATCTATTCTGTATTGCTTTGGCATATTCTTGAGTCCATCATGGAACAAACCTTTTCCTTGTTATGCCACTGCTTCTCTTTTATCCTGTTCATTTTGGCTTTCTATTCCTATGTAACTATGCAACTAATATTGCGTAGTGGTCGCTCCCTATAGTGTCTTCTTTTAAACCTTCCATTCACTTATCCCACCCAAAGCTTGTGAGACCAATGTGAGGTTGATTGCAGATTCTGTACCCTTCACCAAATTCACCCTTGTCCCTGACCCATCATTTAAACACACCAACCCCTTCTCATCCATTATTTCCTCTATGATTTCTCCATTTGAGTCATCCTGAATTGTTTGCAATTTAAGCACCTTATTTCTCTGCTGTGCGCTTACGTTTAACCAGCAGACTGCCATCACTAAATAATTTTCAATATCCCCCAAAGCTTTCTTCAAACCATTGGTGAACGCAATCAGACTCACAAATGAGATATCATGTCCTGCTTTAAATCTGAGAATGATCTTGAATTCTTCAAACGTTAACTTTTTACCTTTCCTTCCTCATCCTTTCCTATTATTCGCAATCCTCAACCATTGAAAATCCATGTCAATATACTCATCCTCAGTACACAACCACTACTACACGCCATTCTGACCCAGTCACAATCCAGGTTATGCCCTTCTTCTTCTTCTTCTTCTTCTTCTTCTTCTTCTTCTTCTTCTTCTTCTTCTTCTTCTGTGGTGGAAGTTTAGTGGGGAAGTGTTTTCATACTTTTTTCTGTATTTCTTACTGTGTGTTTATTGTATGATCATTGTGTGTAGTATTTGTGTTGTGTTTATGTACTGTTAGTATAGTTTTTCCATGCGTTTTCCGTGTCTCGTGGCAGGGATGGCGTCCCCTGGGATGCCACCGATGTCATTATTGGAAATGTTTAATATCACTGTGAAACGTTGTAATGTCCTTAACCCGGCAACACTTCTTCCTAAGCAGATGATGGTGAGACCCACGACTGTGTCGAAGTCTTGCAACAAACGTGGACCCCAAGGCCTGATCTGTGGACACACCTCTCCCGCCTATCTTGAATTATTTGTTGATTGCTCCACCTCTCCTCCAAAACATGCACTTGTCAGGTTTTGTTTGCCGTGGTTACACCACATAAAAAAACATGATTAAAACATGATTTCCCTCACACCTCTCTGCACAAGCAGCAGAGTTGGATGCACTCACAGAGGCATGTAAACTGTGAATATCTATTCACAAAACACAGAGAGTTCCTGACATCTGGTAAACCGATTGCACACCATACCCTTGTTGCAGCTCTTCTCAATGCTATTTTGTTACACCAAGCTGTTTCTGTGGTTAAATGTGAAGCTCATACCTTCTCTTCTGATCCTATTTCTTGCAGTAAAAGCATCAGCGTCATCTGGCCCATTCTTCCCCCTCACCCACCTGCTCTCAACACCACCTGACTTTGACCCATATGCTGACCTTCCCACAATCCAGTCTCTCGCCGATGCGGACACTCCGGTGCCAGTCCCTTCAAGGCGGCATATCGCACTGAGGAGGAAGAATTGAATTATATCCAATATATGGCGGTCCAAAATAGAATGGCTTTAGATCTGATTCTAGCCTCACAGGGAGGCTCAGAATGTGGCACCTATGTCTCAGATGCTTCCTCTGCATTACATGATGTTGTAGCAGACACAGAACGGGGCATTTAGGAACTGCACAAAGACCATGGCTGGAATCCTTTTAGGGGAGTGCAATCAATGACTGGGTTTTGGGGAGCTTCCTTCCTTAAAGGACTAGTTTGGATAACAGGAAGAATAATGATAGTGATTGTTATTATCCTGATTGTAATTGTCTTCAAAGTTTATGTTAAGAAGGTTGTAACAACTTTGGTGTCTGTACAAAACACAGATGAACTTGAAGATTGGTTTGAAATCATCAAAATGTCTTATTTTCCTTTTGTGATAAATGTATAATAACAGTTCCTATAGTGAAGAGAGCGAATGATGTGATGTTTTGAATCATTATGAATTAACATCACTCATGTCTTTCTCTGAAAACATTGTATGTTACATAATATTTGCTTGCTTAGCCAATACAGTTGGCCCAGCAGAGACTGTACTTTTTGAGGAAACTTAAGCAAGCATCACTCCCCACGAGCATCCTAATAACATTCTACAGAGGTGTGATTGAGAGTGTGTTGACCTTCTGTATTACCACCTGGTTCATCAGCTGTAGTGGAGCAGACAAGAAAGCCATACAGAGGGTGGTCAGAGAAGTTGTTTTTTAACTATTTATTGTCTATAAGTTTTTCTATTTATTGACTTTCTCATATTAAAATGATTGACTAAATTATTTCATTTCAATTGCACTGCACAGTTTTAATATTTGGTTTTGAAATGACAAATAAATTCTTGAACATATTTCATACAGTATATCTGGTGTGCTGTGGGATGACATTGGCTATGATGATAACAGTGCTGAAAGTGGATTTTAACACACTTTAACCTTTTTAATCTTGTTTTGCTCTGTCCAGTGTAATGCCATTGCTATTATCAACATTTTGACTGTATATACTGTGAGCTGTTGTTTTTTCTTTTATATTTAATTCTGAGACAACAACAGCAAACCCAATCTTTCCATTCTTTGGCTCCTTTGATCCATCTGTGTATATTGGGAACAATGTATTATGTTCAGTTCTTCCCTCTATATGTCTGCCCAATTTCCTTTTCATTTGTCTCTCTTCATTTTCTCTTGAATATAAAAATCTAGGAAAATAACCATGTCGGATTCACAGGATAAAGAACATTGTATCTTTTATCATGTAACCTCATAATTTTTGCTATTTTCTATTTACTTGCTGTCCAAAACATAACACTCTTTGCTTGGTCTAAGGGTCATAACTGCACTTCTCTTTTCTTCTTTTGTGGTGACAACTTTTGTGTGACAACTTATTACCGCCATCTATAGGATTCGAGCTGGGGATGGGTACATATTACTCCAATTACACTGCAAACATGCTAAACTCTAAGCTGTCAGCCTTATTCAATCAAGTGTAAGTCTTTAAATAAATACAATTAAAAAGTAAAAATGTACAGCGAAAAACATTTAAAATGAAAAACACAAATTAAAACATTATTTTCCACCTTTGACAATATAATCTGTAAATTCAACAGTAAACAGAAATAACTAAAATAATAACTAAAATAAGTCTAAGTAAGGGTGGAATTTTCAAATCAAGATAAGAAGAACACTTGTGGGAAGTTGTTCCAGTTTTGACTGAAAGAAAAGAGTATCAAGTTAATTCATTGTTTTACCTCCTTTGTAGACACAATGAAATTCAAGCTTTTTGCCTGTAGTCATTCAAATGTAGTCAATGTAGTAAAATACAACTGAGCTTTTAAAATTGTCACATGCCTGTGGCAGTAAGCAGTTCATGTTTGTTAAATAATTATAATCAACAATATGACTGCTAAGAGAAAAAGAGTAATTCTTCCAAGGTCAGCAGAAAAATAGGGGGGCTCTTGACTACAACAAGTGACATAAACTCGGTTGTTTGATGATTTCTTTGTCAAACATTGTCTAGCGAATCACTGAGTTTCAATGTGTGGTACAGAGTTTAGAAATGCTCTCCAACCAGCAGAGGGTGCTGTTTGATTGAATTAACTCTGAGCCTGAGACCTTGGTCTCCAGACAGTGGAATCAGTCACAAGCACTCTCACTACAGACGACATATATGCTATTATAGATATCATTCCACATGTTACAAGTGCTGAAAATAAGGATTATTTCACAATTAATTCCCTGATTGTTTGATTTTGCATCTGAAAAATATAAGTACAGTATATGCCACGTTTGCTACTTTTTCATTCCATTGTAAGAATTTTTGGAGGCACTGTACCACCTGTAAACATTTTCCTCAGTGCTGTGACACTCATAAAATGGGTCAAATATTGCACCATATATTGATCACATATTTGGACTCGCTGTAAATACATACAGTATTGTAAGATATGCAGATATTATAAAATAGAAGATGGTTCAGTACACACTACCTGATAAATGTGTCCAAAATCTTTCAGAATTGAGCCTTGAATATTCTTCTTCAACTGAAGACAATGATCTGTCTCACAGCAGACTACTTTACAACCACTCTCACAATGGGCCTCATTCACAAACAGCATGTCCGCACAAATTTGTGCTTAAACCATGTGTTTACAAACGTTTGACACACAAATCTGGTTTTCATCAATATTTTTTTATCTAAATTTGTCCGTACTCAGCAAACAAATCTAGAACTTCCTCAGACCATGCCTACACACAAATGATGAGGGCACGGCTGTCCAAGAAAATGTAAACACACAGCCTTTTAACTAAATGAATAATATATTAAAACTCTAAAAAAAGCATTTAATAGACAACAATAATTTAATTTACTAATGCATTGACCAAATGTATTAAATAACCATACAATTGATGCCCTTTCATTTATTGTTATGACTAAAACCTTAAACTATACCAGTTGAGATAGACAGATGAGTATATGAGAATTTTCATATTGAAATGTAACAATTGTTAAATTGTTTATTGGCCTATAATTGATCGGTCACTTCCAACAATTTGTAGTGCCATGAAATTGTGCATCTATACTTGATTTTAACTGAATAATTGGTAGCAAAAAAACTAATTTGATATGAGAGCATTTAAAATGATATTCATATATATTTAGCAGATAGTTCCTCTCAAACTTGCTGACCCTCGAACCCCTCATGAGGTCCTCTACAATGACATCCATACCCACACACATACATTTCTGCTAAATTCACTAAACAAGCTCATCTGCATATGTAAACATAACATTTCCTGGGGAAATACTGTCTTGATGTAAGTCATTAACTGGGGAAGTTCTGTGGTGATATATTTCAGTTAATTTTGTAAATCCTATTCACCTGCAGTGCCAATTGGCAAATGTATAGAATTTAGCACATTTTATTTAGTTACTGCCTAATTGGCATATCAAGGTGGCGATTGTGATGACATAATTTGATACAAATTTGACTTTATTCACCTATAGTGTCTCCCCTTACAGTACATTAGCCTGTATGCCCAAACTTATTACATTAGTTAGTAGCTCATACGTGTACATAAGCAAGACACAAGTTAACTAGATTTGTTTTTGTCTAATTAGCTATATACTCGAGGCATTGTATCTTAGTCCTTTGTTCATCACCACTCACGGACCTCTGCCTGCATCTGCACAAATGTGCTGTCCAGGCATCTGGAAGAGCCATGGCCCTGATGATCATCCAGGAGAGAGCTCGGTGGCTAAATTTATCTAGCCTCTCCCAGAAGGAAAAGGCCCCACTCCTTGATGTTCCCTTGGACCCGAAAGGCTTATTCGGCCCGGCGGTAACGGCCACCATGCAGAAATGCTGTGAGGAGAAAAAAAGAGAGGGGGAAGCGTTCCAGCTTTGCCTCTCCTGAGACAGCAGTTTGGCGGTGATAGGACTATGCACAGTAGGAGTTATGACAACATCGTATCCTTTGGCGAAGGATGAACCTTCGCCGCACCTCAATGTTTACACGGTTTGAGGAAATGTCACAATTCTGACCACGGTCCAATGACTTGACTGAGCTCACTTGAGCTGTATATTGTAAAACAGCCAGGAGCAGTTCATCAAAGTATAAAACATCACTTCCTGTAGCCACCAGGGGGCGCTGTGATTTTAAGTCAAGATTTCTGTGTAGATGTCATCAGGCCGGGACTCTTGTCCTACATGTCTAGTTTGGACTTGATTGGACCATGTATGTCCGAGATACAGAACCTCGTGTTTTGATGGCGTGTCATCAAACTTTGATGCAATGCCACGGTCACACCGTGTGACGAAAAATCGATCTTTGAGTTAGTTTTTATCTCCATCTTGTTGTGATGACACTCATCTCAATTTGAAGTTGATCTGATGAAAGCCCTGGGACAAGTTCGTCAAAGTAAAAATGTGGAAAATGTGGAAAATGGCCACTAAATCCAAAATGGCGGGCTTCCTGTTGCGTTTTTCATAATGCTCCTTGAGACTTTTTTACGTTACGATACAACCTAGTTCCGATTTTGGTGAAGATCGGTCGAGGGGAAACCTAGGGGCTGTGTTCCAGGTGGCGCTGTTGAGCCATTTTGCCACGCCCATTTTCAAATACTCCACAATACGTAAATTTTCACCACTTTCTAATTTACTGCAATCTTTAGAATATTTTTGAGCATGTTAAAGCCCTCAATAAGCCCCTTCTTTTGTCGGGAGAAAAATAATAATCATCCTTTAAATTTCAATAGGGCCTCCCACCGTCGGTCCTCGGGCCCCAATGATAGAGGAATGGAACATGGGGGTGTGTTAAGCGATGTATATAGACGACTGGCTGATAGAAGCACAGTCGCCCCAGCAAATTCAGGCCCACACCAGTCAGCTCACATCGCATCTGGCAGCCCTGGGTGTTCTGATTCCCACTCAGAGAATCACATTCATAGGACTGTCCCTCGATGCAGTCACGTTCAGAGCGCGTCTGTC
Organism: Verasper variegatus; assembly: GCA_026259375.1. Lineage (NCBI taxonomy): Eukaryota > Metazoa > Chordata > Actinopteri > Pleuronectiformes > Pleuronectidae > Verasper > Verasper variegatus. The sequence continues at coordinate 323,092 of CM048042.1, forward strand.
AGCGGAAAGGATAAAAGCTTTCCAAGCTTGTCTGGCACTTTTTCGCAGGGGGGGGCATTGCTAAAGTTCAGGTCATGCCTCAGACTTTTAGGGCTGATGGCCTCAGTGCTGGGGGGCCATGCACGAGGGGAGGACAGTGAGCGGAACATGGAGTTTACTAATGCAGTCCGCTCACAGAAACTCACAAATAGTCTGGAACTATTGGCTGTATCGCTGGCACTGAAACATTTTCTGCCCCTTCTCAGAGGAGCAGAACAGACAACACCACCGTGGTGTCATATATCAACAGACGGGGGGCTGCGCTCACGTCATCTTCACACATTGGCACTCAGACTGATAGTGTGGAGCAGTTCTCATCTGTTATCCCTCAGGGCAACACATGTGCGGGGCACACTGAACTGGGGAGCAGATTTGCTCTCCAGGGGCAGCCCTCGCTACAAGGATTAATAACTCCACGGCGAGGTGATAGCGCAGATATGGAGGAAATTCGGCCTGGCTCAAGTAGATCCCTTCGCGTCAGAAGTTAACGCACAGTGCCCAATGTTTTACTAATTCTAATAGCTCCCCGCTGGCTGGGAAAACACTGGCTAGTGAAGATATACCAGCTGTTGTGCGCTCAGCCGTGGCCTCTGCCTCTACGGAGGGATCTCCTGTCACAGGCGCACAGAGAGATTTTTCACCCTCATCCAGAGCGCATGGCTCTATGGGCTTGGCTCGTGAGAGGCTGAACCTGACCACAACTGGACTTCCACAGAGTGTCATCAAAACCATTCAGTGCACCAGGGCCCCTTCTACACGCATTGCATATGATGGCAAATGGCGTGCGTTTGAGGATTGGTGCGCAAAAGCAGATGTGGAGGCTTTTCAAGGCCCTACACCCGGCATTTTGACATTCCTACAGGAACTTTTGGACAAGGGTCTGGCGTTCTCACAGTCAAAGTGTACTTAGCTGCTATTTCAGCATGTCACATAGGCTTTGGGGGCGGGACAGCATCCTCTCATTAGTTTATGAATTGGCGTTCCATCCTCCACCGTTCTCCACGCTGGAGCAGGGATGGCTGAATGCGCTCTGCCCGGTGCGTACATTACGCACTTATGTGGACCAGACATCTGGCTTCAGGAAATCAGAGCAGCTGTTTGTGTCTTGGACTACGTCACACTTGGGGAAGCCTCTTACGAAGCAGCGTTTGTCATGCTGGATCGTGGAGGCAATTGCCACAGCCTATCATTGCAGGGGATTACAACCCCCCATAGGCCTGCACACACATTCCACTCGTGGGATGGCTGCATCATGGGCACTGTTCCAGGTCATGTCTGTTGAAGAGATATGTGAGGCGGCCAGCTGGACAACGCCTCATACCTTCACCAGATTTTATAATCTGGATGTTACTGTACCTACATGGTGTCATACAGTTCTGAGCGTGGGGTCAGTCACAAATGTCCCTGTCTGACTGACTGATTGATTTGTTAGTTATTGGTCTTCGAGGTAAGCTTATCTGGCAATGCAGGAGTCATTATATCCCATAGTGAGATACCGAAACGAATGTTGAAAGAGAACTTTGGGTTAAGGAATTAACCCCGGTTTTCTGAAACATGAGTGAGTTATCTCACCAGATCAGCCTCCTTGCCTGGAGCAAGGAAGAGGTGTGCTTACTTTTTAGACTGAGGCGATGACGTAACATCCAGTCTTATATAGAAGGAGGAAGTCCCTCCTCTCCAGTCAGGACTGGCGTAGAGTAAAATTGCTTCTGGGGGACAGCGCTGAGAGCGTGTCCCATAGTGAGATAACTCACTCATGTTTCAGAGAACCAGGGTTAATTCCTTTACCCAAAGTTTCAAGGCAGGGCACTCAACTGAGACTGCCCTCCTTGCTGTCTCTGAGCAACTTAACCAGTGGCGGCTGGTGAAAAATATTCTTGTTGGGGCTGTGCTGTGCCATACTCAGTTTTCAGTAACCATCCCAATACGATTTAACACAAACTGCAGGATACCAGTTCTTTGTGAAATAGTAGGTAATTATTTAATTATAATAATAAACATGTCAGTCATTTTTACACAAAAACAGATAGCTAACAGTATACCGCATACTGATCAAACTAATAAAATCTAAATAATATATACAAAATTAATAATAATCAGCCGATTGATAAATAATGTAAATTATTATTAGTCAGGGGAACATGGGTGTGTGTGTGTGTGTGTGTCACATCTTATTTGTACCGGAATTTTGCCCTACATTGCTTCCGATTAACAAATCTCTCAATGACCCTGTTATTGGAATGTTTCTGACTAGTTTTCCAGGGAGAGCATAGCCAGAGCATTCAGGCGTTCCTGTGTCATGGTGTTCCTCAGGAAGGTTTTGATCCTCTTTAAGGTGGAGAAGCACCTCTCTGATTCTACTGTTGTCATGGTGTAGTGAACAGTATTTTGAGGAGATACAACACCATCACCCTCTTCTCTTTTCTCTGTACCCTAACTCTCTCGGCTCTGGCCCTTTTATTCATTTACAACTTCGTGGTAGCCCCCACCCAGACCTGAGTGTGACACTCGACAGTCAACTCTCCCTTAGTGCTAACATTGCTGCAACAACCAGCTTGTATAGATACATGCTTTACAACATCAGGAGAATACTTCACTTTCTCACTAAGAAGGCAGCATAGGTTCTGATCCAGGCTGTTGTCATCTCACGCCTAGACTACTGCAATCCCTCCTGGCTGCTCTGCCTGCAAGTGCCATCCGACCTCTGCAGCTCATCCAGAATGCAGCAGCTCGACTTGTCTTCAACCTACCTAAATTCACTTACACTACACCAGTCCTCCGCTTCAAGACACTGCGAACAGATCGACCCAGTCTACATCCAGGACATGGTTAAACCTTACACCCCAGCCAGTCTCCCCTGCTTTGCATCTGCCAATCGGCTTACTGCTCCCTCTCTAGCTAGCCACTCAACAAAATTACAACTGTTAGCAGAACGTCAAAACATCTTCTGCCACAGACAGAAGACACATCTCTTCTGACTATACCTTGGTTAAGAAGATGATGTCTAATAGCCATCATTGACTTGATTAAAAAAAATTCAGTTTAGTTGCAGTTATGTGTGGCACTTGTGGTTTGAGTTTGTGTGTCTTTCCTGATCCTGAAGCAGCGGTGGTTATAATTATTCAGCGGAGTCCACGTCAAGAAAGTCCACAGCTCTAGTGCTTACCACTGTGCAGGAGATGTGAAGGGAGCGAGGGTAGAGAATAAATCGAATCTTCTGACCTGATATTAAGATTTTTTATTCAATCAGTATATTTGTTTGACAGGAAACCTTTGCACAAACAGGAATGTAATATCTATTTATGTTTCCTTTTATTTATCTTGTCTGCGATTCGTTTTTTGGCATCAATTTTTATGTCAAACCATTTTTTAAACTTATGCCACTGTCCGAACCTCAGGGGAAATTCATTTCAGTTATTGCAGCTTCAGGCTTCATTTTTAAAAACATTTCACTCCGGAGGACACTCTATGCAAAAATGTGCCTTTTTGGTTGAACAAACGTGTCATGAATCTGGCTGTGGTTTTGTGCACACACTTATTTTGTGTGGAGAGTAAGAACATGTCTGCACACATGTTAGTGAATGAGTGTGTGTGTGAGAGAGAGTCCAATTTTCAACTCCCTCCACATCTGCTTGTCACATTGTCCTTATGCAAAACTATCAACCCTAGATTGCCTACGACAGCAGTGTCAGGATTGATAGTGCGTTACGTATAGAAAGTGATATATGAAATATGTGTGTGTAAATGTTGTGAAGACTAGAAAAGCGCTAAATAAATGCAGTCATTGCCTACCTGCACGATTCTTGAGCACAGTTTGGACAGCAAGTCTTTTCATGTAAGTTGCAAAGCGAATTTCCTGTTCTTTGCAGATTGATGAGGATTATGATTTTCAGATATTTATATTTGTGCACAGTGAAAGATTACATATTTTATGTTTTTTTTGCAAGGGTGTGGCAATAATGATCAGAAAAATCTCCTATTTTCCTTTTGCCCTAGATGTATGAATCAAAAATAATAAATCACACTTTGTGTGTGTGTGTGTGTGTGTGTGTGTGTGTGTGTGTGTGCACGCGCATATGAGTCACCTAATGAATTATTTGTTGTTATAAAGGTCTAAATTACTGGTCATGATGCATGATGAGGGGTCCAGAAGGAACAAATTTGCAGCAATGGGGGAAAAAATGGAGGAAAGTTTAAAGGGGTGAAGGATTCATAACACTCCAAATAATTGAAAGGCACAGTAGTACAAAGGTTACCAGTGACGATGTTCTTGGGCCTAACCATCTTTGGAGAGTTTGCATATTCTCCCTGTGTTTGTGTGGGTTTTCTCCACATACTCCACCTGCCTCAAACAGCCCAGGGACATGCAGTTTGGGGATTAGGTTAGTTGTGGAGACTTTAAATTGACCCTATAGGTCCAGGGTGTACCCCTCCTCTCACCCAATGTCAGACACCATGATGGATGGATGGAATACTCTAAACACAAACTAGAGCTACTACCAGATACATTTAGGGTTATATCTTGTGTTTACATCTAGTTGCTTTTTCCACAACTAAGGAAATATTTTTCCTTATCCCTTAATTTTGCTTGCTAGTGGTATGAGATTACAATTTAGAATCTGTTTTTTTGCGGTACGAATAGACACCATAAAGCTTAGTGACCTCAATTTATCTCCCAAACCAAAGTTTTGAAAATTACAGACGTTTTAGTTTTGAGGAAGAACACACAGTATATTAGACAGTAAAGATCATAAGAAGCAAAGAAAGATGTTCTCACAAAGAGTAAGCCATTATACATCCTCTTCTCAAATAACACATAATTGCCATGTCACAATGTGATGTGTTTAAATGGCAGTCGTGATGCTCCATTATAAAATGACCTAAATGACAAGTGATTAAGTGTAATTTGCACATATTATTATTAGCAGGAGGTGACAGAGTAGTGCTTATCATTTGTTGGGTTCAGCGAGGATAGCCATTTAGCTGTGATGATATATACAAAACTAGTCAAAAAAGTTTAGTCTTAGTAGTCTATTGTTTGATTGCAATGACCATTGGCATGACGAGACATCATTATGGAAACTCTGGAGTGTTTCCTGCCCTCCAAAAAATGTTAACTCACTGTAACAAATAGTAATGCTGAGATTAAAAAAAAATGTATTCTCATCTCTCCTGTAGCTATACCCTAATTCAAGCAACCAGTCATCAGTGAGGTGCACCTGGCCAGGGAAATGAGGTCCTATGCCAGTAGCACAAGGGGAGGCCTCCAGTGTGGGGACTGATGGATTTGCTGTGCTTCAGCCAGTGGTCACTGATTTTATGTGTCATAGGGCCACTCAATCTTGGGGCGTAACAAGTAGAGGCTTTAGATAGAACAATAGAACATTAGTGAGGTGAAGTAAATATTTGGGTATATTTGTCTCTAATGACAAAATTATTTAGCCTTTCTTATTTTTGGTGTTATACCTAGGCATGGGTACATTGTCAGGGTGTGTCAGGAGACTTGCCCTTTCCCAATTCACCCCATAGCCCTACCACTTGGCCCTACCCCTTCATTTGCACGTGGTCATGAATGTTGTCACATTTCTCTATATGATGTAGGAGTAGTGGCCATCTAGCCCTTCAAACAGACCTTCAAATGCAATGTATTCAGGACCGCCTAAAAACTAAGGGGTAAAATGAAATTTCAGAATGCTTCACGACCGGACAAAGCAAATCAAGATGGCGACCGCTGAAGGTAAAATGCTGATAAATGTGGGTACGAATCTTGCAAAATAACCATCAATAATTTTTTTAATCTAGAGGAATATTTTAGTTTAATCTAGTAGCAAATGAAAATGTATGTGAATCGCTGTGACACGTGTTGCAGGAAAATCGCTATTCGCGCTGTCAAAACAAGCATGTAAACAGTCTGAGAGTAAGGAGTAACGTTTGTAACCACCGCATCCTAAATATAGAACATTTTCAGTGCAGACGTTTCTGCACTAATTCATTTATGTTGTGTACTTACATTTGACTGTAAAACTCAGTTTACAAGTTAGTAAGCCCAGTCATAAAATTTAATTACATTACATGTCATTTAGCTGACGCTTTTATCCAAAGCAATTTCCAATTAGTGCATTCAACATCTATGAGGGGCCATTCGGGGTTGCAATTGTGCATTACCCATGAATCAATAGAATTTCTAACTCTGCCAGTGTCAGTATCAGAAGGGGAGGCTTCCAGCAGCGGGACTGCTGGGTTTGCTGTGCCTCAGCTTAGAATTTTAACATTGTGTTTATTATCTTGTTTAAATTGAATAATTCCCATTTTGGTCGTTTTTTCTCGTTTTTTTAATGTCGTTGATTCTTGTCAGTGGTTGTCAGTGATGTGTTGTATGTCCTATAGGGCCACTCAATATTGGGCTGTAACAACAATATATATCTACTGTTTTTCCTTAAAAGGCCTTTATTTGCCTTATCTTCAGCGGGTACCTGGGGCCTCCTTTTATAACTGTTGTGAATGCACAAAAGGGGGCTTCATTAACATTAAAAACCACAGCATTATTTGTGCTTGTGTCATACGAACCTTCAATTGAAAAATATATTCAACAATTTACAGCAAATTACGTTTGGATTCCACTAAACAGAGGAGTTATAGAGCAGAGACATTCAGAATTCAGAATATCTTCTAACACTGTGCATGTATCATCAAGTTTGTGTAAAATCGCTACAGTGAACGTGACTATGCGATCAGGCACACAGAGCACACTGGAGATCACTCACAAAAAATAAAGAAAAACTGTCTTTCAAACTTCCATTTCCAACTAATATCCCAGAGTGGAGGTTAGGATCCACTGATGTGTGAAGCAATCGGTCCGATTGCTCTAAATAAATAAATACTGCGGTGACACTCGTAGGTAATGATGGATGCACTGGCCCTGATAGAGGAATGCACAAATGGAAGGATGAGGAGGAAACAAGTGTCCAGCAATCACAAAGATTTTTTTGTCCCATGATGATGACAAATCAGCTGATATACAGGTATGAGTGTGGTATGATTATCACTATACAATATTTACCTTTCTATGTGGAGCCTCTTTTAATCATGAAAAAACCCTCCACCTTTGAATTAGATTTTTTTTAATTTTAGGCACCAATTCTTTGTTCTTTTTATTGTAATCACTCTCACTGTTTTATCCGCAGCAAAAGCAGAGTATCAGTGTATTTTCTTAATTAATGACATCACTGCTGTGGCCAACAAACAATGGGCCTCATTCACAAACAGTGCGTACGCACAGATCTGTGCTTAAACCATGCGTACGTACGTCTGACGCACAAATCTGGGATTCATCAATACGTTTTTAATTCCCTCAGACCATGCATACGCACAAATGAAGGCCCGGCTGTCCTACAAAATGTAAACATACACCCTTTTAACTAAATGCATAATATGTTAAAACTAAAAAAAAAAGTATTTACTAGACAACAATAATTTAATTTACTAATGCATTGACCAAATGTATTAAATTACCATGAAATTGATGCCCTTTCATCCTCATCATTTATTGTCATAATTCAAATCTTCAACTATACCAGTTGAGATTGTATATTTAGTTAACTATAATTGTTTTGTCTTTTGGCTAATTAGCTATAAACTGGAGGCACTGGTATCGAACTCCTTTGTCCATCACCACTCAGCTCCACACAAGAAAAACTGGACAGGAGGTGGAAAGGTGCGCTCGTTACGTCTTGTGTTGTGTAGCAGGTTTAAACATGGTCTGTATATAAGGAGTGCAGGACACAGCATTCAGCGCCTTAGTTATTTCAGCCCAGGTTTATTTTTTTTAAACAATGTCACTCTGGAGGACATGCAACAGAGAAGTGTTCCTTTTGTGGCTTCCACCTCCGGCACAATTGTTTAAAATTCTGCTGTGAAGGCAGAAATCTATGCTTAAGCCATGTGCACGAACGTTTGACGCACAAATCTGGGATTCATCAGTTCTTACCTAAATTTGGTTGTACTCTTATAACGAATATAGATCCAAATATTTCCAGACCTAACTGTATGCAGAAACTGAACTCTAAATCCACAAATGATGATTTGTTGATCTTCTTCAGCCACTCATTACTTCACAGGTCATAGTTATGGTCGGGAATCGACTTAAAGATTCAACAAACATCTGTCTGTCTGTCAAAATCAACGGCAGATAATTTTGATAAGTTGATTAGTTTATTTCATCATATCAGACTTGGACACAGACACAGACAGTCACAGATGCTGCTCTGATTTTTTCCATGTTATTAACATGCATACAATCACTTCCTGTTTGGCAATTTGAGTTTTATTTTTGAAAAGGTGTGAACTTAGGTCTGAAGATTGTGTTTGTTGATAAACTGACCTCTGAAATAGCTGACATGCAATTCATGAAAAAATATCCCCAGTCAAGTAAATCAATCAAACGTATATATAAGCCACACACATTAACAATAATAAAGACAATTCAGTTTCAAAATCTTCATTGCAGATAAACCAGATAGGATGAAGAAAAGTTTTTTTTAACTTTTTAACAAATTACAAACAGGCAGGTTTAGAATGGGCACTGCACTAGTATAAATGAAGCATATGGCATCATGTACAATACAGTACATTTGTTTGAAGTACAATTTAAAACATATACCTGAGCTGTCAACAACAGCCATTTGCCAGCCTTAGTTTCATACATGCAACTTTATAACCCTTGTATAACATGTTGAGGAAGAGATGGATGAGGGAACAAGAAGAAGGTGAGATGAAGAAAATATCAATGGGAAGATTGAGAAAAGGTAATTTCCTATAAGATACACAGTAAATTTTTGTTGTCATGAGAAAATCCTCAGGAATTGGATACTGGCACAATGTTTTCTTGTAGTTGTATTTCGACATTTCCATATTACAGAGATGGAATAAAGATACTATAGAAGATAAAGGAGATGAAATAAGCAGTCATACAATAAGCAGTCCTGATCTGGCCTCCTTGTCACTCTGAGCAAGGAAATACCTGTGTCAGATGATCATCCTCCCACAGAAATAGAATATTAAATCTGAAATTTCTGCAGTTTTTCCTGTTTTTGCTTTTGTGCGTCACTGTAGGAGTCTTAAGACCTCTAATGGATTTCAAGTGTTTTTGTTGGTGTGGATCCCAGGATGATCCCAACCTCTCTAAATGCTAATGATGTGTGTAGTTGGGTGATAGAGTTCTCACAGAGCCTTGCTTTAGACCAGCAGGAAAGCACAGGCATATAATTAAACTACGGCTGCTTATGCTTCCTCATTTCATGACAAAATGATCACAGGGACCCAGCAAGGGTTATAATTTTGGCCTCAGATTTAGGAGCTACATGAGTAGACTTTTCACTGTGAGTTATATGTCATATTTTTCACTTAATATATACCTGGACCCCCTCAATTTGATTTGAAGGTAAGAAAATGTTATTGACATAAGTTGACTTATGATGTCATCCATCTTAATAGTGAACAAAATATACAGAAAAGACACTAGTCCCCACCTGTCCACTCTCCAGGACATGTAGACCTCCTTAATCAGGAAATAGAGAAAATCGATAAATGCCTCACAGCCTGGACTCAGAGCACTGTATGCCAAAACAGCCAAAGACAAAAAACTTATTTTCTCATTCATTACTCTCATGGTCAGTTAATCAATCAATCAAATTTTATTTGTATAGCCACATTCACATATCACAATTTGCCTCATAGGTGCAACATCAGAGAGGAAAACCTACCAAAATAAGCCTTTTAACAGGGAACAAAATGTAGTAGTGTATATATGTTTTGTGTAACAGAGCACATCAACAAAATTAAAAAATATTTACATTTATTAAATGGAGAGGTGTATCAATGTTTAAAGTATATATACAAAAGAATCATAATCTTCGATCAGCTGCCGCCATAATACCATCACAATCCACGATCCAAAAGTAGAACAGTTAAACACAGTAAAACATAAAGACATTAAAGGGATAGTTCACTGAAAAATGAAAATTCACTTCATTTTTCAGTGAACCATCCCTTTGAGCTCTGCGTTGAGACAAATTATTTTATGTTAATAAACAGGTACCTGTGTAAAACACTGAGTCTGAGATGACCTGTGAAACAGCTTTATAACTTACATGTGAATTAAATTTACTGTGCAGAACCCCTCAATTCAGTTAGCAGATTTGTTGGGGGATTGGCCAATTTACTGGCAGTGTATCGTAAACTGTCCAGGAGTGTGTGTGTGAGAGAGAGTGTGTGTAAGTGCATGTGTGTGTCTTTGTATCCTGCTGAGGATGTCCTATTGTGGCTATCTCTCCATCTACCTTTTCCTGGACCTTTCACTGATGCTGTAATAGCTCACTAGTCACATCCTGTTCTGTTTCTTCTCAGCAAGACCTCTGTGCCTTTTCAAAGCACAGTGGTCTGTTCTGCTCCATTGCTGCTGGGTTTTTTTGATGATGAGAACAGCAGAGACAGATATGAAAGCAGATCAAACTGGAGCCCCAATGCCCCAATCCCAAACCTCTCACTGCTACATAATTGAGAATTCAGGGAAGAAAATGTTAGTTTCCTTCTACCTGCTCTAATGCATTGCAAGTTTTTAATTATTTCTACAACATGTCCTAAATATCCTTTTCATCTCAAATTGCATTCCCTTTTTTAACCATGGGCCATGGGCTATCAATGAATCAATCAATCAATTTTGAATTGTATAGCACATATTAAAAAATCACAAATTGCCTCATAGGGCTTGACAAGGTGTGAGAACAACTGCCATTATCCCCTCAAGAGAGGTTTTTTTTGGGATGGACACCTCCACCAAGGAGGTTATGCTTTAACCCCTTTGTCAGCAAGCTTACTCTAAATCAACTGAATGGATTCCCACAAAACATGGTAGAAGTTTACAGTATGGGTTAGGGAAGAATCCATTCAATTTAGTTTCTGATGTGCGGCAGATGAAAAAATTAAAAACACAAAAATAAAACAAATAGCAGAATTAAAAAATGGAGCGACACACGTAGAAGACACCAATGAAGATGTCAAGAGATTTTGTGGTGATAAGGGCCAACACTGGTGTCCATGTGATGTAAACTAAAACATGTGATCTCTGCAGCATAAATAATGCATTATGCCCTGCCTCTGCTTGCTGCAAACTAAGATCTTTAATTGCATTACCAATTTTCAGCAAAGTGATCAATGCAGCTACTCATAATTTCATTGTAGAATAAAAATGTCCTTTTTTCTACAACTACATGTCTTTTTAGACCACCAAGTTTTAATTTAGCATGTTTAAGTATAGGCAAGTTACTCCAACAGACTTTTCAATAATCTACTTATTTAAAAGCAGAATTACATCAAAAAATCTTTCATTATAAATCTGTCATGTTTGGGGTCTACTCCAAATGTATTGATCCACAACAAGCTGCAACAAAAAGCCGATTGACTTCAAAATGAAAATACATCCATACTCCTGTCAGATTTTCAACATGTCAATCTGGATCCAAATTCTCAGTGCACATTTGTACACATCAATAAACAAACCTGTACTGGGTCTGTAGGATTATGTGGTTAAATGGCTGAATTTGTGTCAAAAATGTTTTCGTATTGAAGGACTTTAATAAAAATATCTGTACCTTTCTATATTTTTGCTAGTGATTTTAAAGGAAGTATTATGTAATTACTGTATAAAACTGGAACAACATGAAGTGAAACTATTTTAAAACAAGTGGAAGCTTCAGAGGTATATGGAGATTTTGAGTTCTATTACTGACTTTTACAATTCATCATAACAGGGCATTTATTTTATTATTTCTCATGCGGATAATATTCACATCAGGGTATAAAACATATTTGAAATTTGTATGTAACACACAGACCTTACACACTATCCTCGTTATTAATTTTGGCCATTACACCCTGCGGTAGAAGATGACTTCTGAATCAAAATATTGTGAAATAATAAGATAAAATGTAATGTGTAAAATTCAGTTTTCAGTTTTGTTTGGCTAAACAAACACGTCACAGCACTACAGCCCTATGTGGAGTGTTATCACTGTTGGTAAGTTAAGTTCTTGCAGGGCCTCTGACAACTGGCTGTAAGAAAGCTTCAGCAGACCTTTACTGATGTTACCAAGACATGTATGTCCTGATCTTTTTGAGGAGACTCTTCCTCATGTGAAGGACACATTTGTGTTTAAAGGCATGGATCCAGACAGGTCAATAGTTTACAGCGTACAAATCCTATTCACCTGTCACTCTCACCCAATTCAGTCCTCCATAGTGGTCTGTATTACTTTTTATTGAGTTTTAAACAGTAAACAGCTCAACACATGGTACCATCACCCCAGACAGCCATACAGCCTGTCTAACAGTGGTCTGTATTGACAGCAGTAAGACAAGACTGTGGCAAACCAGAGCAGGAAGATTAGGTTACAGACATGAATTCAAGACTAACTTAATTTGTCCAGGCATCCCACAGATCCTCTTTTACTTTGTCAAATCTGCCAATATCACATCAGCCTTAAGAAGATGCTTCACATTATAAGTAAGAAAAAGGTGAAAGGTCTGATCCAGGTCTGTAACCAAACATATGGCCAAACCTAATATCAAAGATTAAACTTTTTAATGTATATTATGACATTTTCTAATCCAACCAGTGACCACTTGACAAGCAGCTCTTCCAAATTGTGTGTCATATGGGTATGGCAAGGAGTGCCACCGGGGTCTCCCAACAGCAGCCAGAGACAATCTTGCTTTTCAGCATGCTTTATTTGAGAACAGCAAACATACCTTTTAACAAAACATAAATTAACCGACATATAACCTTTTCAGGTTGCTTGGCTAAGCTCTGTCTCCGTGTCCATGTCCTTCTCTTGTGTTTCTCATCTGGTGGCAGCTCTCCTGCAGCATTTAATCCAGGGAGAGTTAACTAGACTCAGTAGTTGAACTGGGGGTGCTCTGACAATCTACCTCCACTGTCATGGTTACACACACACACTCTCAGCATATCCTGTTTCCTGTTTTATGTCACTTACTGTTTTACTTTGATACTCACGTTTGTCTCTGTTTTCTTGGGTAACTTCACTCCTGCCTTTGTGTGTCTCACGGATTACCTGCCTCTCCTTACTATGTTTCACCTGTGTGTAGTTAACTTGATTTCTGTTTCGTATATATGGTCTGCGTCTCCCCCTTTCCTGTGCCAGTTTGCTCATTCCAGCAATGTACCCACGTCTAGTCTTGTCTTGTGCTTTTGACTACGTTTTTTATTTATACGTTTTTATATTTTATTTTACTTGCCTTAGCCTCACGTCTTTTTGATACCTCTGCCTTGTCTTTTTGCCTTCCGTGTACCAAACCCTGACTGGAATAAAAGACCAGGTTTTTTGGAAACTGGACATTGTATCAGAGTTGTGCTTTTGGGTTCTCAGTTCATGTACTCAGCCTTAACAGTACAAGCTGGCCAACCCAGCTGACTCAGCTCCATTGCGCAACGCCATCAAAATGCATCGAGAAAAGATGGTGAGACAAAAGGAGGAACTACGGAGCCTGAGAGAAAATCTTGCTGCTACCAGCAGCCAACACACCCAGGTGCTGACTTCATTTGGTGAGCAACTTACCTTCCTCACCAAGCATGTTCACCGACTGCTTCCCAATGAAGCAGCGAGCAGACAGGCATCCGCCACGGCTTTCCCCTCCTTCACTGGTGCCAAAGTTTCAGCTTCACCCTTGTTCATGTCTGCCATGCCTCCCAGCGTCCCCATGAACAGACTGTCCCGTCAAGAGAGGCATTCCCCATTGACCAAGCCCGTATCGCTTTCATCATCTCACATCTCAGCGGTCGGATGGAAGGGTGGGCCACGGCAGAGTGGAGTTGCAGATTGCAGATGTGTGTGAACCTCCTAATGTTCACTACCACGCTCACCAAGGTTTTCCAGCAAGTCTCTCTGTGCAGAGAGGCCACAAGGGCTCTGGTTAACCTTTGTCAGGGTAAGCAGAATGCCACAGACTTTGCCATTGAGTTGCGTACCCTAGTAGCTGATAGTGGCTGGAATCAGTCGGCGTTGTTTAATGCTTTTCTTCATGGATTGGCACCTCAGTTAAAAGACCAGTACGCTCCACTAGATCTGCCCGATGATTTAGACTCTTTGATCGCTCTTGCCATTTGCATCGATAAAAGACTGTCCGACCGTGAAAGAGAGAGACACAGAGCTTCAATGTTCTACCCTGCCCTGCGATCCACTTCCAGGCATACTCCTGTTCCAGCAACTGCACTCATCCACCCAGCTAACCAGGCATCTACCCTGGGAGAAGCAGTAGAACCCATGCAGCTGGGGCACAAGCATCTGTCAGCTGAGGAGCGTCGACATCGACTCCAGGAAGGCAGATGTATCTACTGCGGACAGTCAGGACATCTCATCGTCTCTTGTCCATTAAAAGATCGGGCACACCACTGACGAGGGCTGTGGTGAGCCAGACACATATAATTTCTAATCCCTAAAGTCCCAAAGTTCTGTTCACTGTGTCTTCTCTCTCTCTCTCTCTCTCTCTCTCTCTCTCTCTCTCTCTCTCTCTCTCTCTCTCTGCAGCTGCCGGTGTTGGTGGATTCAGGTTCGGACGCAAACCTCACGGACTATGAACTGGCTGAGAAACTCGGACTAACCTTGGAACTGCTTCCTCAACCACTGTCAGCCAGCACTCTTGATGGACGTTTAATCTCAGCCAGTTCATGTAGTCAGCCTTAACATCCACAGTCGGTCATGTGGCTGAATACTTGACATTGTACATCATGCCTGGATGGCATCAAGAGGCTCACTAAGTGCTTGACTACACATTAAAATCTGTAAGAGTAATTGTTAAAAGTAACATCAAATTTGCTATTAGAATCAGCTATTTAATGTAAACTGCTCAAAAGAATTGACTCTTCAATCAAACATAAGATCTTGATGAACGAATTATTCAAGTTGAAAATCTTGACTCATGTACATTGTTTATATCATAATTTATTGAGAGCAAAATGATGTGACAACATTCAGTGGAAAGCAAAATCATCAGAAAATCTGTGTAAAAATTTTAAACCACAGGCCGAGTTATCGGATGGTGTCCTGGGGGATCTCCTCCCAGACCTGGATCAGGGCAGCAGTGAGCTCCTGGACAGTCTGTGGCAGTAATTGTAGGCATCAGATGCATTGATACATAATGTCCCATAGGTGCTCAATTGGATTAAGGTCAGTGGAACGTGAGGCCTAGTCAATGGCATGAATGACTTTAACATCCAGGAACTGTCTGTGGCCCAGACAGGACTGATTGCTAGCACACTGGATGCTAGCAGGCCGAGGAGCAGGCTGGTTGCAAGAACCAGCTGGAAAACCCCTCGACCGGACAGGCATGGTTGCGAAGTGACTTAATAAGACAATTTGTTCTCGAGGTTTACTGAGGCTGCTGGGTCTTCCAAAAGCCAGGCGGATGCCAAAGTATGGGTTCTCGGTTTACACAGGGATAGTTTGTGGGAGGCTAGCAGGCTGAGTCTGAGACTTGGGTGCAGAAGAGGCTGTACAGGCGAGGAAAGTGTTCAGTCTTTTCTGGACCACACTCAGATGAAGGACAATGTTACTTGGCCAAGGTCTCTCTTTAAACCATGCCTCCAGGGTACAGGGTCTAGGGTCCGGGGGGGTGAGGGAGAGCTGTGACGTGCTGAGAGAGTGCTGCACGATCGTCGCCTACCGTAGGAATACAAATCTCAAACATATTTTAGTCCACACAAATCTTAATAAATTCAATTCTATTTTATTTGTATAGCGCCATATCATAATATACATTGGCACAAGACACTTTACATAGAAGGTCAAGATCTTAAAAATTACAGGGAAACCAAACAGTTCCCACAATGAGCAAGCACTTTGGCGACGGTGAAGAGAAAATACTCCCTCATTAACAGGAACAAACCTCTTCAGAACCAGACTAAATGTGGGCGGCTATCTGCCTCGACTGGTTGGTGTGAGCAGATAGAAATGGGGAGGAGAGGAGAGATGCGTGGAAAAGAGGGAAAAAACGTTATTGATATTTAAATAAATGGGGGTTGGAGACATAGAGAGAGGGTGAGAGAGAAGTGCTCCTTGCATGGTAGGAGTTCCCCCAGCAGTCTAGGTCTATAGCACAACAGAGGGATAGTTTAGCGCTCTCCTAAGCCAGCTCCAACTATAAGCTTTATCAAAAAGGAATGTTTTAAGTCTGATCTCAAATTTAGAGGTGGTGTCTGCCTGCTAAACCCCGATTGGGAGCTGGGAGACTGTGTTAACGGAGCGAAGAGATCTATTTGGACAATATAGTGCTATGAGCTCTTTAATATATGAAGGGGCTTGATTGTTAAGGGCTTTGTATGTGAGGAGCAGGATCTTGAATATTATTCAGAATTTTACAGGGAGCCAATGCAGATAAGCTAAAACAGGAGTAATATGATCTCTCCTTCTAGTTCCTGTCAGCGCTCATGCTGCAGCATTTTGGACCAACTGGAGGCTTTGCATAGACTTAATGGGACATCATCCTGATAATAAAGAATCAGAGTAATCCAGTCTAGACGTAACAAATGCATGGACTATTTTCTCAGCATCCTTCTGAGACAGGTTGCTTCTTTTATGATATTGCGCAAGTGGATGAAAGCTGTTCTAGAGACTTGTTTTATATGTATTATATATTATATATACACGTATGTCCTTGTCAAACATAACTCAAAAGTTCCTCACAGTGGAGCTAGGGGCCAAACTAAAACCATCCAAGGTGACTACCTGGTCAGACAGTGTTTCTCTGAGATTTTTAGGTTGAATTACAATGACCTCAGTTTTGTCTGAATTTAGAAGTAAGAAGTGCTTGGTCATCCAGGCCTTAATGTTCTTGAGACATTCCTGAAGTCTAACTAAGTGATTATATTCATCAGGCTTCATAGATATGTACAGCTGGGTGTCATCTGCACAACAATGGAAGTGTAAACAGTGCTTTCTGATGATGTTGCCTAAAGGGAGCATATATAGGGTGAAGAGTATCAGTCCAAGGAAAGAACGTTGTGGAACTCTATGACTAACTTGTGTTTGCGTGGAGTCATTTTTAACATTAACAAATTAAAATCTATCTGATAAATACGGCTTAAACCAACCCAATGCTGTTCCTTTAATCCCTCATGTTGTTCCAGTCTCTGTTACAGAATCTTATGATCTATGGTGTCAAATGCTGCAACAGGATGAGTATAGAGACAAGTCGATTATCTAATGCCATGAAAAGTTCAGTAGTAACTTTTAACAGTGCTGTTTATGTGCTGTGATGGATTGTTAATCCTGACTGAAAGCTGAAAACCATTACTATCTAAGTAATCACATAGCTGGTTAACAGCTATTTCAAGGATTTTGTAAATTAAGGGCAGATTTGATATGGGTCTATAATTAAAAACATCTGGATCAAGAGTGGACTTTTTAAGCAGAGGTTGAATTACCTTTACCTTAAAAGCCTGTGGTGAGTAGCCACTTAACAAAGACATATTATTCTACTTTAATATGGAATTTAAATCTTTCAATAAGGATAAAAACATCTCTAAAAGTCTAGTAGGGATTTGGTCCAAATCTGGTGCTACAGGTGGTTTTATGGTTTCTGTACTAGACAATGTATCTGTGCTATTCATAGGAAGGAGGTGATGAATTATTATTTGTAAAGAAGCTAATGAAAGCATTTCCCCCTTAGAGTTACAGGAATAGATGGATCTGTAAAGCTTTGACTCTCTGTCAGCCTGGCTACAGTGCTCAAGAGGAACCTAGGGTTGTTCTTATTTTCTTCTATTAATAATGAACAGGAGGTTTAGGCTTTTCTGAGTGCTTTCTTGTAATTTATCAGGCTTTCTTTCCAGACAAGCGAAAATCATCTTGGTTGGTGGAATGCCACTTCCTCTCCAGCTTCCGTGATGTCTGTTTTAAAACACGTATTTGAAAATTAAACCATGGAGATAGTCTCCTCTGATTTACATTCTTATTTTTCAGTGGGGTGACAGCGTCAAGGGTTGTTTGTAATGAGGCTGCTGTACTATTAAAGTCAACTAGTGTGGGAGTGAAGTTTTGCTAAGTTTTCTGTATTGTACTGACACATGACTGTGAGGTTAGTGTCAAAGGAATACATTCTATAAATTTGCTGATAGTATTATCAGATAAACATAATTTATGTCCAGAATCAGTGTAGTCAATAATTGTTAATTTAAATGTAATTAAAAAATGGTCGGACAGAATAGGGTTCTGGGGATATATTATTACATTTTCCATGTCTATGCCATATGTCAGAACAAGATCAAGAGTATGATTTAAACAGTGAGTGGGTTTATTCACATGTTGATTAAAACCAATTGAGTCTATTTAAGAATGAATTGCTGAAATAAGACTGCCATTAGCATCATCTACATGAATGTTGAAATGACCTACTGTAATGACTTTATCTGTCCTAAGAACTCGCTCAGATAAAATTTTAGAAAATTGCGATAAAAATAGTACGGGGCAGGTGGACGATATATAATAACTAGATGAACTGGTTTATGTGATTTCAGACTTGGATGTATGAGGCTGATGATGAGATTTTCGATCGAGTTATAACTACCTTTAGGTCGAGGGTTGATAGAAAGGTCAGCCTGTGCTTATAATAATATGGGTGGGGCGTTGCTTTATTTAAACCTACATATTCATCTTTTTGCAGCCAGGTTTCAGTTAGACGCAGCAAATCTAACTGATGGTCAGTAATCAAATCATTAATGAGTATTTTGGATTGAGTGACCCGATATTAAATAAACCACATTTTATCCTTCTATATTATGGCACCGATATAGTGGTTGTATTAACTTTTATTAGGTTAAGGTTAAGTTCTCTCCTGTTTAATTTTGATTTCATTTATTTATGTGGTCAGGGGGCAGACAAAGTTTCTATAGGATATTGTTAGGGTGACTGCTCTAATAGAAGTGCAGAGAAACGTAAGACTGCAACTCTGCCTCCTGATTTTTGTGTCCTCTGACTAACATAGTTAGACGTTGTTACTGACGATGTGATGTTAATAACAATCCTACTGTCTTTACGCTTACCCTTAGCCAGCAGTTTTAAATATGACATCATATGTCATCAGCTCTGGCCCAGGAAAAGCTTTAAATGTGGTCGCCGGGTTTGCTAACTTCATGTTTCTCAGATTAGAGTCACCAATAACCAGAGTTGGTTCCTCAGTGGGGGTGTCGATGAGTGGGGAAAATTTTATAGAAACGTGAACAGATTGGTGGTGAACCAGGAGCTTCGGTTTAGGACTACGCTACGTTTAAGACAGTCACCCAGTCGCCCTGACTTCTGGCTGCTCGGGAGCTGCTGGGGGGGCTGTAGAAGCTACAGCTCCTGGGCTCACACCGGCTGTCAGGGACTGGCTAACTATATCAGCTTATATACTTTCCATGGTGCAGAGCCGCAAGTACAAATTGCTAATCCTTGCCTCTATCCTGGTAAATAAGGTACATTAATTAATGTACCATTATAGCGAAAGGAGGCAGAGGAGTAACTGAATATGATGACATGCGTGTCTTAGGTTGCTGACCCCTGGTTTACACGGTTTGAGGAAATGTCACAATTCTGACTATGGTCCTATGACTTAACTGAGCTCTTTTGAGCTGTATATTGTAAAGCAGCCAGGAGCCGTTCATCAAAGTATAACATGTCACTTCCTGTAGCCAGCAGGTGGCCCTTTTAATGATGAGTCAATATTGACACATGGATCTGATCAGGGTGGGACTGTGAATGTGTGAATGAGGTTTGAGGCTGATGGAACAATGCACAGGAGTTGTAATAAATCCCTCTTTTTTGGCGAATCATCAAAATTCTACGCCATGCCACGGTCAGACCGTGTGATGAAATTGTGTATACCGAAGTAGTTTATATCTCCATCTTGTTGAGATGACACTCATCTCAATATGAAGTTGATCTGATAAAAGCCCTACAACAAGTTTATCAAAGTAAAATTGTCTAAAATGGCCAAAATGGTGGGCTTCCTGTTGGGGTTTTTTTTTGTCTGGTCATGATACACCTCGGCTACGATTTTTGTGAAGATCGGGGAATGCTAACTGAGGGGCTTTTCCTTAGATGGCACTGTTGAGCCATTTTGCCACGCCCATTTCAAATTTGTGTTCTCTCTCCCCCTCCCCTTTCTGTTCTTCTCCTGCAGGTTATGTGTGTGGCAGGGGGTGTGGCTGGCTTCTCCTATGCAGCAGAAAAGGCACACCTGCTCTCACTCATTCATCAACCTCCCCATAAAAGCCTGGTCTTGACTCCACTACTCTGCCAGATAATTTCGTCGAGTTTGGTAGTGCGTTTCCTTATTATCTCTCGGTGTGTTGTCCCTGGGTCGGATTGACCCAGAGTGTGTGTGTGTGTGTGTGTGTGTGTGTGTGTGTGTGTGTGTGTGTGTGTGTGTGTGTGTGTGTGTGTGTGCATGCGTGCGTGTGATCATCTGCAAGCCCTGGCTGGTCAGGGTTAGGGTTAGGGTGACCCACGAATTGTCATTCTCGATTCTCCTGGGGGTCATTTAGACCCACAGAGAAGCCTGTGTGTTTCTCCCAAGATCACAATTGGAATCAGCTGTATTGTCGAGCAAATTAACCAATTCCCGCACGTGTGTGCGTGTATAGGGATATAAATAGATTACTAACAATAAATCCGGTACAAGTCAGTACACGTCCGTGTGCCGTTCTCCCTGACCAGGTCACGATGTCACGATGTTTCATCAGAGAACAGGTTCTCCAACAACAATCCTCTGAACTGGAAGAGGACACGGAAGAGCAAGACCGAGAAGCAGACCAAGAAGCGGGCCGAGATGATGACGACGACGAAGACAACGACGATGACGAAGACGACGACGAAGACCCAGTGCATGATGCTTCTGCAGATTCGTCATCATGCTCATCCTCGGAAGAAGAAG
Source organism: Verasper variegatus (assembly GCA_026259375.1). NCBI lineage: Eukaryota > Metazoa > Chordata > Actinopteri > Pleuronectiformes > Pleuronectidae > Verasper > Verasper variegatus. The sequence continues at coordinate 344,113 of CM048042.1, forward strand.
AAGAAGAAGAAGAAGGAGGAGAAGGAGAAGACCACGGCACCACCACCACCACCACCCCAGGACTCATGGAAAGAGAGACCTTCCTGTCAAGAAACAGAGAAATAACATGGTCCTCGAGGGCATACGACTGAGAGGAGGGCCGTTGTTCCTCCTCCTCCTCTGCTGTGGCTCAAAGCGCTGCTGCCGCTATGCCCATCGGGGTCTCTCCAGGCCCCATGATGCACGCGATGTCCCACCTGCGACGCCAAATCCAGCTACACTTGGAAGATGCAAGTCTACACCGGAAAGCCGAGTGGCGGACGCCCGGAGAGGAACCAGGGCATGCGAGTCATGCTCGATGTCACTGAGGGACTGTGCGGTCGCAACGTCACGTTACTTCAGCTTACAATTACTTCACCTCCTACGAACTCGCGCGGTAGCTCCTGGAGAGGAAGATCACCATGGTCGGCACAGTTCGGAGGAACAAGCCCCGAGCTCCCGATCGGGCTGCTCGCGGTCAAGGGAAGAGAGGTTTTCGCCTTCACGCCCACCACCACTCCGGTGTCCTACATCCCAAAAAAAAACAAGAACGTCGTGCTCCTGAGCATGCGGCATGCGGAGGCCGACGTCAGCAGCAGCGAGGACAGGAAACCGTCATCGTCCTGTCATGGAAATTTCTGTAAAGTCAAGCACAAAGTCATACATTGTCTCTCGGTAAGTTTAATTCTACACCTGCAGGTGGACTCACCGCCAAACATCACCTAGCGTGACGTGTAACAATGAGCAAAGGGCATAGGAAAATCAATACACTTATACAATTACAAGCCCCTCTACAAGGAGGAGGAGTGGGGACAACACAACAAGGGTTAGTTAAATCAGTACCCAAATGCTCACACAATTGACCATCAAATTTTATTACAGAGACTAGAACAGTTTATTAGCATTAAAGGAACCGCCCTAAACTGGTTTAAATCATATTTTTCAGAAAGATTCCAATTCGTGCAAATTAATGTCATCTGTGCGCACCAAAGTTAACCATGGTATGCCACAAGGCTCTGTGCTCGGTCCAATTTTATTCTCATTATATATGCTTCCACTAGAAAACATTATCACAACACACTCAGTAAATTTCCACTGCTCTGCGGATGACATCCAGTTATACTTGTCAATAAAACCAGAACAATGTAATATATTAACTAAACTCCAAGCATGTCTCAAGGACATAAAAACCTGGATGACCCGCAATTTTCTCTTATTAAACTCAGATAAAACAGAGGTTCTAATACTTAGCCCTAAACACCTTAGAGATACATTTTCTAATGATATAGCTGTGCTAGACAACATTGCCCTTACTTCCAATGAAACAGTCAGGAACTTGGGAGTGAACAAATTTCTAGGACCGCCTTCTTCCACTTGCGTAATATCTAAAAAAATCAGACAAGTTCTTTTCCAAAAAGATGCAAAGAAACTTGTCCACATCTTTGTTACATCCAGACTTGATTATTGTAATTCCTTATTATCAGGCTCCAGCAGTAAGTCGTTAAAGACTCTGCAGCTTGTCCACAATGCTGCAGCACGTGTCCCGACAAGAACCAACACTGGCTTCCGGTTAAATCTTGAATAGAATTAAAATTTCTCCTCACCTTCAAGGCCCTTAATAATATGGCACCATTATACCTCAAAAAAAAAAATGGGTGTGGAAGACTAAGAACAAGACTTTCAAATGAGTTTTAGCTTAGTTTAGGTTTAGAATTAATTGATACTGGCGTTAAAAATAGCAGCAACTCCACCTCCTCGGCCAAATTCTCGGGGAACTTGTGAATTTACATGACTGGGGGGAGTAGATTAATTTAGGCTGACATATTCATCAGGATGCAGCCACGTCTCAGAGAGGGACAATAAATCTATTTTTGATCTGAGACTAGTTATCAGTCATTAACTAAAATAGCCTTTGATGATAATGATCTTATGTTTAAAAGACCACATTTAAAAGTCTTGTTTCTTGAGTTGTTGCAGAGGTTGTGTTAATTTGCTTTAGTTTTTTGTGTAGAATTCTCCCTCTGTTATTGTTTGATTTACATAATTTAATGGGACGGTGGACAGACACAGTCTTGATGGGTTTGTGGTTGTGTGACTGATCCAGAGGGAGTGCAGAGAAGTGTGTAGCACTGCAGCTCTGCTTCCTGGTCCCAACTCTGGGTTGTCATTTTATAGACTAAGTAATATTCCTAGATAAGAGAGCTGCTCCCTCCCAAGTGGGATGAACGCCGTCTCTCCTAACAAGACCAGGTTTCCTCCAAAAAGTTTGCCAATTGTCTACAAAGCCCACACCATTTACAGGAAACCACCTTGACAGCCAGCGGTTAAAAGACAACATGCGGCTAAACATGTCATCACCTGTTGTGTTAGGAAAAGGTCCAGAGAAAACTACAGTGTCTGACATCGTTTTTGCAAAAGCACACACCTACTCAACATTAACTTTAGTACAACAGAACCTTTTTCCTGACGGACACAAGCTCCTGCGACCCAGGAGAACTCTTCCCGGGGTTGCCCCAGAAACTAACCAACCACTGGTAAAGACATTTAGTACAGACTTAGCACACTAGTACAGTGCATTATGGCATTATAAATACACAAAATCCAATTTTAACTACAGCTCATTTCAGTTCCTTTTATTTCTGCTCATTCACTTCAAATTCAGATTGATCAATTTGGATTTGACTCTCACTGGGAGACCGGCACAGCACTTTGTTGTTGATCGCTCTCTCTCACTCTGATGTTACGCAGAAAAGAATGATGCTGTACAGATGTAATGTGCGAGGATGGTCAAAAATTCACACCGCTGACACCAGTCCATTCTGCTGCTCTCACCTCAGTGTCCTACAGAAACACCTGGGATTACCCCGCCGATGTTGGCACATACGAAGGAGAATAAATTCCACAGTTATGTTTTAACTATAGGTTTGCAGTTGAGGCATTAGTCAACACATCATTGCCAAAGCAAAATGACTGAAAAGAGGATATGCAATTGACCTGGAATGACAAATGATACGTTCTCTTGTGACAAGTCAATGATGGGGTCAGAATCTAATATACATAGTCTAAATCCAGGGATTAATTTGACTGTCAGTACTGTAATGCTGCGGAGAAATTCAATTCAATTTACTCCAGTGATCTGCAGAGACAGCATTTGGCTGCTCAGATAGGGTGTTTTACTTGTTCTAACTATGGGCCTCATTCACCAATATCTTCTTTAGAATTTTCTTAAATTTGTTATTTGAAAGTTTTCTCAGAAAACTCTACGTCAGATTCATGACTCGCTCTTAAACTGCGTTTTGTTGTTCACATCTGTGTTCTTATATTGATGAAGCCTATGTCTTCATAAGTTGAAAGTGTGTGTCAGTTTTTCCTAATTAGCATTGGTAAATGCCCTGCCAATGCCCATAACACCAGACTCAAAAATCAGTCCTTTCTCAAAAAGATGCAGAAAAACTAGTCCACGCCTTTGTTACATCCAGACTGGATTATTGTAATTCATTATTATCAGGCTCCAGCAGTAAGTCGTTAAAGACTTTGCAGCTTGTCCAAAATGCCGCAGCATGTGTCCTGAAAAGAACCAAGAAAAGAGACCACATGTCTCCAGTATTAGCTTCGCTACACTGGCTTCCGGTTAAATCTAGAATAGAATTTAAAATTCTCCTCCTCACCTCCAAGGCCCTTAATAATATGGCACCATTATACCTTAAAGAGCTGTTAGTACCTTATCAACCCACTAGAGCACTGCGCTCCCAGAATTCAGGCTTACTTGTCGTCCCTAAAGTCTCTAAAAGTAGAGTAGGAGCCAGAGCTTTCAGCTATCAAGCTCCTCTCCTGTGGAATCATCTCCCACTTTCAGTTCAGGAGGCAGACACCATCTGTATGTTTAAGAGTAGGCTTAAAACCTTCCTTTTTGAAAAAGCTTACAGTTAGACCCGGTCCAGGTTTGTCTTAGACCTGCTCTTAGTTATGCTGCTATAAGTCTAGAAGGTCGGGGGACACATGACACATGGAGCTTCTCTTTCCAGGTTCTCCTTCCTCTTCTCAATCGTTATCACATCAAAGTAATTTATATCTCATCAATGCATATTACTGACTTGACTTCTTCCCCAGAGTCCCTTTGCCTTATTGTCCACAGATCCAGGGCCGCAGCTGTGGCCACATCATGGATTAGGATCTGTGGATCGCGTATCAGAGATCGTAATGGTGGATCCAGTATGACGGATTCTGTATCGTGCTGGCTGATCGTGATAATAAAGGCGGATCCTTTATCGTGTTGGCATCGGAAATTGGGGGTGGACCACGATCAAGGTGGCAGCTGATGATGGATCCTAATGGTGGCAGCTGATGATGGACAACAGCGGCCACAGCGGCAGTGGACAATGACTGTGGACTATAGTGGCATCCGATCTTGATGGTGGATCATGATCTTGCTGACTGCTGACCATAGACTATGATTGCAGCAGGACTGCTTGATACATAATATTTCTCCTCAGATACTTGACCATTACTGACATTAATCCATCAATTCATTGACCTTCAGTTATGCTTCAAAATGTTTATTCTTATCAATGCTGCTAAAACCCTTATCTTGGTGATGTTCTCCTTTACACTTGACATCTATTGCACTGTCCGTCCTGGGAGAGGGATCCCTCACATGTGGCTCTCTCTGAGGTTTCTACGTTCTTTTTATCCTGTTAAAAGGGTTTTTTAGTAGTTTTTCCTTCCTCTTGTTGAGGGTTAAGGGCAGAGGATGTCACACCCTGTTAAAGCCCTATGAGACAAATTGTGATTTATGAATATGGGCTATACAAATAAAATTTGATCGATTGATTGAAGACTGCAGTGCTGTGTGCACACAGAAATTTGAGAAACTGAAAAGAAAATTTCAGAAGCCTGGAATGATTGAACGAAAATCTAAAAACAGCACCGCACCGGACTCAAACCAAAAACCATCTCTCGTCTCAGAACATAAATAAACTCAGTTAACAGAATTATTGGATACACTTTTGTAACCGTTGTATTTATGTAGTTTATAAATCCACAATAGTTCACGTTTTGCTGTTGTTTTTCCTGAATATATCTATTTTTATATTCATTCTTTTTGGGGAGTTATTTTGTTAACTTGTGTTTTTTTTGGGTGACCTCTGAACCTCCTTGTGATGTCATTTCCTGTGGATTCGGCTACTTCCCTCAGATCACAGAATTGTTCATTGTTGACAAAATGTCCATTTTGTGTGTGCGTATGCATTTATTTTACCGTGCACAGCATTTTTTGTAACATGCTAGTTAACTATCTGAAGCTGGGCTAGCAGAGCACTGAGATGGTTTTTCATGTGGTTCATTTTCTCCTTTAAAGATTTGCATGGAGACCTGGTTATGTGAAGTTGTTGTACTGAAAACCTTCTGTTTTACACAGGTATGAGAACTCCCCTCTTGTTATTTTGTCATGTAAATTTGATTTGTGTTAATAATTTTGTTTTTTACAGTTGTATAATACATACATTATATTTAAGTTTATTTTTGCTTTTCAATATGCATTAATAAAGCATTGCCGCTTGGGAGTGGGAAAATAGATTTAAAGGGATATTATGAAGACTAACAATCAAAAACTGAGGAGAGATGTGCATGGAGACCTGGTTATGTGAAGTCGCTGTACTGAAAACCTTTTGTTTTACACAGAAAATAAATCCTCCCACAGCTGGCAAGAGAGCAGTTGTCCTTGTTTTCAAGTCACAAAACAACACAGAGTTTGTAGCATGACAGAGTGTCGACCAGACCGGCTACACTTGGACAAAACATATTAACTAAAAACTGTAGTTGTGAAACTGGAACATGTAACACGTAAAGATGGTCGACTATTTTTATGACTATTTATTCGGTTGTTCATGTTCATGTGTTCAAAGTGTTATCTTTTCACTATAATCTCTGTGTGTGTTCTCCTTATCAACATTTCCATGCATCTTTAAAGAAGAATGTGCACTGAAACTTGTCTGGCAATTTTTAAAGATAAAAATAAGAACATATTATGGTAATTTAAATCTGATTATACAACTGTAGAATTTAAAGTACACAACACAATAACTGATTATTTTACACAAGTGTTTTAGTTGTCAAGTGTGCGTAAGAGTGCTCTTCAGTGTGCGTAGATTCTGTTCTAACTTAAGAACAAATCCCAGTTAAAAAAACATTTTCGAATGTCAGAATCTTCGTTTTAAGAATAAATTAAAACGGTTGGTAAATGAGGACCAATGTTTCACTTAACTGGCTTTTATTCGTATTATTAACTGGTGCTTGTTTGGGGACATCTACCTCATACTATTTTGTGAGGTACTTGTCCCTGGTGCACTCATTCAACAATTCTCTTTTCAGACCCTAACCCAAGAAACTCAATCCCCAACTAAGCATTTGAATATGCAAGACTCATCATTTCCCAACTTTTAGAGATTTATTAACCATTTGAAAAACCTTTTCTCTGGCCTAAGTTAAGCTACCTGAACTCTATCAACCCTTGTATGGAGGTGGGTGTGATTCAGGCACTCCACTCTTGGAGTGGAGAGTGTGGAGCTGGCTCAGCAGGTGAGTTGATTGACACAGCTGCATTAAGTCGTCTAATCATGCTCTTGTTTAAATGCAGTAGCGGCTGGACTGAGGTAAGGTAGGCCTACTGAGAGAGACACAAAGAGGTTGGTGAGAGCCAGAGATAACCACACACTCTGAATAGGTCCACCGAGATAATGGAGAGACTTTGAAAGGAGCCGGGTACCAGAGCAGCTGGGTAGTAGGCGCATCCTGGCGCTTTGTTTAGGGCAAACCTAAATTAAAGGTGAGGGATCAAACACGGGAACTTGAAGGAACTAAATTTAACACAAGTGACTAAAACAAAGCTCTTGGCAACCAACAGAGGGAGTCCACACACATTTTTTATGATTCAAAAAGTTTATCCTGCTTAAACAAGTGGACGATCAGTCAGTCAGCATTTGTCTTGTATGTTTGGATGAGGCATGTGTACAGATACTCAAGAGGTCTGCGTGCCGCCATTATAGCCAGTCAGAGAGAGACATATACCAGCCAGGTCTGCTACTTTAATAGACTGGCCATTCGGCACCAGATCACAACCAGCTGACTGAGGCCCTTACCAACTTCCCCCGTGGGTGACCTGCAAAGAAGTTCAGGGAGACAAGACAACTTCATCCATCCACCTATGGAAAGTAACTGAGTACCCCAGTACTGTATTTAATAATACTATTTCAATTCCTTAAAACGTCCAGTTCCTAGAGTCATGTTCTACTTATCCACAAAATTGTATCTGTTGGGTAGTCTTGCATAATCCTGCTAATAGACAAATGCAGATGACATGATGACCTTCTTGATGGAGATAGTTATTGAAGGAAAAACAGCAGAATCAAAGTGAAGGAGTGATTCCTCTAGTAGCAGTGACCACACACACGGAGGTCAGCTATTGCAACAACCAGAAGACAGAGACAGGCAGACAGAGAGGTGAAACTGAAATGTAACCATTTTCAAGTTCAAGTGTAGTGTTTTAAACTACTCTGCTGACAGTGAGAACTGAGGTATATACTGTCTTATATGAATGGTACTGTGCAGGTTCAACTGCCAACCTGACTCCCAACAGTGGAGGGGGTCACATACTACATGATCTATCCCCAATATAAAAGCCTGACTACTGTGGTGGAAAACTATTTTGTAGTTGAAAAGTAACTTTTTGTATACCTGTCTGAGACTTTTATGACCTGAACTGTTTGTAACCTGAAACTTATATGACCCGTCTAATACCTTTATGACCTTTCTGTTACTTATTGACTGTCCAAGAACTTAATTTCTGTCTGCTTTATTGTCAAAGGAAACATATGCAAATCAGTTTCCTGTGTCTTAATTCCTGTCTCAAACTGAACTGGCTCAGACAAACAGCCTTAGTTCTCCTATATAAGATCATTGCATTTGACTGTTCTCCATCAACACTCTGAGGTCCCTGTGACTCTCTGTGTTGATCCTTTCTGCAGAAAGCTCCCATTAAAATACACAAAGACAAATTTGGTGTTCCAGCCTCTTGTATTTTCAGATTTCAATCACACTACTAAACAATGTTTAATCACATTAAAGAAGATACACAGTGAATCTATCTGATCCAGTCAAGTGGACATCAGTTGTAAAGAACAGTGAGTGGCCCGGGCCAGATGTTTTTGTCTCAACCCATCACAGCCAGCGAGAAAAACTAACCAAGTCCAACCAGAACCAGACAGGTGTTCAATTAAGTAGATCTGTGTTGTATGCACATCTACTGTAAAAGACTGCATTCATTAATTTGTTCTTCTTGGAAAAATGCAGCCCTTCAGTGTTACATACCCACCTTTTGACATGTTGTATTCCCTTCTTCCCCCCCTTCTTTGATGTCTTACTGTGTTTCATTAAGCTTCATCTTCATCACCATCAGGTTCACTGACTCAGTGGTAATGCCCTCCATCATGTCTGATACCAGTGACCATCATTACAGGCAGAAATAGTAAATCCTCAGGGGGAGCTGCTGCTCATTGCCAGGAAGGCCCCTCCACAGGCCAGGGTGGAATGTGTTATTACAGAGTAAAGGTGGAGAGTTGACGAGAAGAGCATGAAATAGCTTGCTCTCTCTATGATGTATTTTTCACCATCTTTAAGTATTTACTTTCACCACTGCAAGGAAGTTTTACTGTCACAAAAATGTTGGATGAATTGGATTGGTGTTTTCTTGCTCTGTTCTACTTTTCAGTGCAATGTAAAACTCAACTTGACTGTCTGCTTGACCTGTGTTAATGCTCAGGAAATACCTCAGATTTATTCCTTGTCATTAGTGAGTCCTCCTCAAACAGACCCACAAGATACTGTCACTTTTAAATTTGTTTGTGTGCTGGACATTGTCTGCAGAGCCTTTTATAAAAAAAAAGCTTTTTATGATGCAGAGTGAAGTTTGAAACTCTGTGTTCATCCTACCTTGTTTATCTATAATTATGTATTTAAAGCAGATCCTGTATCATGCTGGCTTATTGTGATAATAATGGCGGATCCTGTATCGTGTTGGCATCTGATTGTGGATCCTGTGGCGGCAGTGGATCATGATTGTGGACTATGGTGGCATCCGATCGTGATGGTGGATCCTGATCGTGGTGGCTGCTGACCATGGACTATGATTACAACAAGACTGCTTGATATACAATATTTCTCCTCAGATACTTGACCATTACTGAAAATAATCCATCAATTAATTTACCTTCAGTTATGCTACAAACTGTTTATTCTAATCAATGCTGTAAATACCCTTATCTTTCTGATGTTCTCCATTACACTTGGCATCTATTGCACTTCTGTCCATCCTGGGAGAGGGATCCCTCACATGTGGCTCTCTCTGAGGTTTCTACGTTCTTTTTACCCTGTTAAAAGGGTTTTCTGATAGAAAGTAATTTCTTTCATCAAATGGAACTGAATTTGATTCATTAATGTTCACTTGTGTGGCTTACATATTTGTTATGGTCGTAGCAGAAGACAACTGCCCTCCCTGACTGTCACATAGCACATATCGCCTGTTAATAAAAATTGTATCAATATTAAATGTATCATGTGTCCGACTCACACCAAATTTGATGCCACATATGTCAAGTGTAAGGCTGTTAAGATGAACGGTTTTCTGAGATTTGCATACAGACAGACAGAAAGTAGATAGATGACAAACGACATAGCCAGTTATGAAATTGGCTGTGTACTTACTAATGATACTACAGTCTACTCCTTACAATGATTAATGAGGTCCCACATAAAAACTAAAGCTAGAGCAACTTTGGTTAATGAGAGATTTCTGTGTTGCAAAAGTAATTTTTATATGTCGGCCAGGTCTGTGGTGCCTCCAGACTGACACTTTTCCAGATTTGCTGTTTGGAGGATGCCAAAGATCCACTTTGAACTTAGAAATGTGATGTAGACAATTGATGCATCCAGTGCACATACACTGACAATCGTACTTAAGGGGGAACTACACCTCCAAATTCAGTAAGATAGATGTTTAAATTTAGGTAAAACATATTTACCACATTTAAAGTGTTTGTTAATTTTCTGTGGATACATTTTATTTGTTTGTTTTGCAGAGATGTGCCCGAGGACCAGAATAAATGATTGCTATTAGAATTGATTATTAGTATCGAGATCAGATTAGCTCCCAATGTGGTGTGTAGAAAACCATGAAAACATCATCAGAAGGTTCCTCTGGGTCCCCACTGAGATGAAACATTGTTTAATTTCACTCTCTCTAACATGCCAAATTGTAATTGATTTTTTTGTTTGTTTTTTTCAGTCCTGTTAAAGAAGGAGAAAGTTCTACATTTCACTTAAAGAAATTAAATTATACCAAATCAAAACAGAAATCTTCTCACAGGTATTTAGAGGATAAACTAATAAAATATAAGTTATAGGGACATACATGTATTTAAAATTACACATATATCATAATTTAGGGTAACTAACAGTTTATCTAGAACACAGAGGCTTAATGGGTCTTTAAAACAGAACTTTTATCTGGAAGCTCCATACCATACGTACCCTAAATATGTTTACGGTAGAAATCTCAAAGCAGCTGAGAATCCTTGTATTTTAGACCCCATTCTAACAAAGCTACTGAAACAAATTCTGCAATTAATAAATACAGTACTTTACTGAATATAATTGATCTATCTCTATTAACAGGCTATATATCACAATCATTTAAACTAGCCATAATTAAACCATTTCTTATAAAACACTCTGTTTTATCTAACTACAGACTTTAGCTAACCTACCCTTTGTTCCTCAAATCCTCGAGAAATGTGTTGCGATCAGCTGTGTGGCTTTCTCTGAACAATAATGTATATGAAGACTTTCAGTCAGGGTTTATAGCTGATTACAGCATAGAAACAGTTTTGGCCAAAGTCAGAAATGGCCTTCTTATAGCTTCAGATAAACGGTTTGCCTTGTCCTAGTCTTGTTAGATCTTAGTGCAACATTTGATACTATTGTTTATCGCATCCTATGACAGACTGGAACATACACCACCCCCTCTAGACTCTATCAGGTTTATGCTTGCGTGGTGGTGGGGAGGCAGTCACCTTTGTGCACTCTTAATGGTATGGTCCAGCTGTTACCGCTTTCTGGGGCATAGTTACTGTCTCAAAAATGTTGAACGTGAAAGTATGTTAATGTCCAGCTTCATGCTTGTTGGCCATCCAATGGCATCCAGTGCTGGAGCACCTGCCCCTTTGCCCTTGATGGCCAAATGTGCCCTTTTGTCAAAAGCATATTTTCCATAAAAAAAAAACCAAATAGCTATAAATAAAATGACCTGGCTGCCGTCGGTCACATGATGAGTTTTCACCTCACCTGAGCTCATCCTGACATCTTCCGCAACTGCGACCACGCGCTGAAGCTGCAGACGCACAGCGCCGTCTGAGACATCGGAACCAAAAACTTCAACGCCGGTAAATGGGGTTTGCAGCCGAGTGCACATTATTTGGTGTATTTCTACATGAACGCAGTGAGCAATGAACATGCTTGGTTGTAGTTTATATCGCTGTGTTCACTGCGCAGCCTGGACAAGTAACGTGTGTACTTCTGTCCACCGGTTTAAAGACAGTTACGGGGATTTTCCCAGGTTTGCGGAGGGCTTAGGTGCTGCACTGTGTGTGTGTGTGTGTGTGTGTGTGTGTGTGTGTGTGTGTGTGTGTATCATATTTTCTTATGATATTTCAGTCTGCAGTGCAAACATGCCTCGTAAAGAGAGGAAGTCCCCCTCAACAGCAAATTGTAGCTTTAAGTTATGTCGGCATTTGAGCCTTTTTCCATGAGCCCCTTTTGGAATTTGAGCAACTGCCCTGCTACTGCTCTTTTACCACTGGTACAAAAACACCATTTAATAAATGTGATATACTGTGTTAAGTAAAATCCAACGAAATAAGTAATTAAGCAAGAAACGGTCATAGTAAATTAAATCGATGCTGATTATTGACAAAAAGACGTTTGATTGTTACTCATACGTGAAACTCCGTGGAGCATGTAAGCATGTTAAAGTCCGATATTAAATTAGGACAGAGGAATCAGGCAGGCGTAGTCTATTTTCCCCTTTTTAAATTTAATCGCATGTCTCCGAGGGCGACAAAGAAAAATCTGACGATTATATAATATTATAGAATTTAATTATGCGTTGTGTTCGTGACCTGCCATCCTGCCTGCAGGAGGGGGCTGCTGACGCCACCTGACAGCAGCGGGCTCGGGTGGAAGGATAATAAAAGGTGCGCGGAGTCCTCGTCTCATCCCAACCACGGAGTTACACAGCAACCTGTGAATTCAGAGCAGAACTGACGGCGGAGAGTCACATCAAAGGTTAGTTACTGTTTTTATAAACTTTATACGATGTTTTTCTTTATTCTCTGGAAAAAGTGAATGTTGAACAAAATATTTGAGATTCGTATTCGGCAAAATAGCTTTCAAATCCTTCACTTTCTTGTCTCTCTGTTTCAGATGCAGAAGTGCTTTGGATTTTTTTGCGTGTCGCTCATCTTCTGTGCAACTCTCTCAGAGACCATCGGTTTGGTCATTGCGGTAAGATGTGTAACATCCAGCACCGGTTTATTGTTAATGGGTTAAGTCAAGCATGTACTATCAGATATACGAAATGATAATGGAAGGGTAACAAATGAGTAATGATATAAAATAATTCCCCAAATCACAGTAAAAATAAAGTATAAAATAGTCAAACAAAATACAATACAGGTATAGAAGAATTTTGTTCACAGAAGTCAAATATGTGTTTGATAAATCTACAAAAAATGCAGTGCTGTTGTGAGCAAAGTCACCTTATGATCAACTTAAATGCTATACAATTTGCCAAAGAGTGCATAGTATTTAAAATGAGAGTTTAGTTGAAATAATTCAGGTACATTTGGCTGTCTAAAATCTTCAGTAAAGTATGTGTATGTGTGTGTTTGTGTGTGGTTCAAATGTTCAGAAGGATGGTGAGTCAACAACAACAAAGAGAAAGTGGTTACAGAAATAGTATTCAATTACTGACTTGGCAAACTCATTTTTAAGACACGATTTTAGACAGCCTCATTAAAAACAGTCAACATTTACCAGTAAACCTGTGGTATTAATCATTGTGTGTCTCTGCATCCTGCATCCAGGCGAAGGAGAAGCGAGGCTGGACTCTGAACAGTGCTGGTTACTTGTTGGGTCCCCGTAAGTACTGACTGCATACATGTGCACGGACACACACACACACACACACACACACACACACATATCAGCTGACAGGAAAAAATATGATGTGAAGCCATCACAAATTTGGACACTTTTGGATGACCTGCATGTTGTCAGAACATCAATATTACTTTAATATACAGAATGATACTGCATTCCATTAAGCCAAACCAGTTTCAGGCCTGTACCTGCTAACTTATTGACATAGTTTACCTGGGTACTCAATGGAGTAAAGCCTTTGTTAATGTTATTAGTATGTGTTTTTCTTCTATGACAAGTATGAATATCTACTGGGTGAAGGGTCTAATAGATAACTTTGGTCCTCCATCCATTCTCAGCTGCTGAAGTGAATTTATCATCAGCTCCGAACCTGTGTGAGACAGATATGTATGAATACATATTCATATCTGATTTTGCATTAATACAATCCCTGAATCTGAAAAAAGACAGAATGAAAGAGATTATTCTGCTAAATATCTGAAGTTACATTACTTCACATTAAAAAATGTTCTCCTACTATTTAGAAACTAAAGCAGCACTCCAGCTGCACTGCTGCTTAAAGGTTCCATGTTATTTTGTAGTTCTGATGTGAAAGTGGAAGCCTAACAATGTTAACATTAATAACATTGCCATTATATCACCTTATAATGATCTAACTCTCATCTCATGGTCGAAAGCATGTGGTGCAAATGCATTTAGGACATTTCAAGATGCACATTTGTTAGTTTAACAGCAAAAAAAAGACACTACCAAACATGTGTACCAGTTGTACTTAGTTTCTTAATTTCTCATGGGTAGGTTTTGGTCGTAGCATCCAATAAACCATTCATTCCCTTTAGAAGCCAGGTGAGCTGTCACCTTGGAAGATTGATATAGTAATGGGGGTTTGCCAAGCACTTAGAGAGCACACTCTGCAGAGGAAATGGTTTTGACTGCACACACAAGCAGATCTGTGTGTTTAACAAGCACAGTATGCTCACATTGTGTAACAGCCTATAAGTGCATAGTACCAATATTTCTCCAAATAATAACAGTGAAATAACACTGATTGTTGACAAGGTTTATGTTGATAAAATCTTGATTGCTGTCCACTGCAGTGTCAGAGCCAAAGATGTGCCTGACCACAACTAACTTTAAGGCCAGCACATGTATTTTTGATTACGCCAGACAGGAAAAAGACAAATGGCACATGAAGTCCATATGGTAAATGTGCTTGCAAGCAGCATCTTATATACACAGAGTGGTGTTTCTGTCCACCTGTCTATGCAAAAACCAAATTGCTAAATAACATTTTTACAGATTAAACAAGTTAGTTATAACGTGAAGTAGTGTACTTTAGAGTTTTTGGTAGGTGCTGACTTTTGACAGAATCAGATAAAGTATTAATCTGTTTCCAGTCTGTATCTTCATATATAACAGACAGGTACTGGAGTGGGGTTGATCTTCTCATCTACCTCCTGCATGAAAGTGAAAAGGCTGATTTTCCAAAGGATTTAAGTAGTCCTTTAAGTATAGCTTCGACCAAAAGTGGGACATGTATGCAAGCTTTTATTTGCTACATTATAACCACTGGGCATTATTTTCACATTTTACTCACTCTAAGTTTGTACATGTATTGCCTGAAAATGCTGCCATGTAACATAGCTTATACAACACAGTCTAACTCATATTCCGTGAATCAATGCTGTTTTCTTTCTTTGTCCCCCGTCCACTGTCTCCAATGTGTGAGGTAATTTTGTGTAATTTAAAGATTGCCTCATTACCTTTTGAGGGACATAAAGTGAACCCTGGATATCCATGTGTGTATGTGTGTGTGTGTGTGTGTGAAGCCTAGGTAAAGGTTGCCCCTGCCTCATCCTGTGTTTCAGGTCGTATTGATCACCTAATTCAGATAAAGGATTCTCCCAGTGCCAAAGGCAGAGATGAGCTGGTCACTCAATGTAAGATAGAAACATACGGCCGCTGCAGGGCCTTGGTGTCAGGCCTAGAATTGCTCTGTCCAAACATCCATCCTCTTAGCTGCTTTTGCCAGTCATCAGGGTAGGACGTCTGTCATCCTGCTGCTCTTTGTGCTTATGCATCCAAGTTTAGCATTTCTCTCTGTGCTTTCATATTGATCTCATATGAGTGTCTGTTGGGTAAGGAAGACTCTGGTACAGAGAGATTACACACTGTTTACCCATTGTCAAAAAATGGGAAGAATAGGAAAAAATTATACTCCATCTTATGAGCATATTCTAAAATGGTCACCTCCACTGCTAACTAATTACACCATATTTAATTAGCCATGGTGTTCAGCTAGTCATTAGAATGATAACAGACAGTATTGTTAGCTGAAATTATCATATTAATGTTAATAGTATAATTTATTTATATGACATTCCCTATGAAGGGCACTGCTTCCATTTTGCTACAGGCTGTTGGCACGTGCATAATTGTCTTCCCACAGTAGGAGGTCCCATAACTGTCAGAAATTCTGAAATCCATGGCTGTCATGAAAAGTTTCTTGGATAAAACATCAACACAGTATAAACTAGAATGGCAAAGAGCTCATACTTACCCAGATGCCAAACAGTCCCCTTAAATTGAATCAAGGACCACCAAATTTGTTCACCCCCCTAAATATGCCCAATGTTTTTTATCAAGTTTGAAAGAATTGTTACCTGGGAAATCAGTGAAAATGTAAAAAATAAAATACCTCACAATGTTAGAGAGAGTCATATTCATGAATCACAAATTGTCTCATATGGCTTAACAAGGTGCAACATTCTCTGTTCTTAACCCTCACCAAGAGTAAAAAGTGAAAAAAAAAGTTTAATGGATGCCTCCTGATCTGGATTTACACCAAAATTAAATAGTTCCCTTGTGTGTTCATAGATGTATACTGTAGGAACAGGTTAGCCAAGTTTAAAGAAAATATTATTTGCACCTACATCAAAACTGTCTCATAATACTGCATCATGTTAGCTAGTAATTCAGTAACTTAAACCTTCTTGCCTCAAATTTACATTTTTCATTCTCCATCTGTCAAATAACATGTTGTTTAGGCAGTGCAGGAGTGGTTTGAGGCAAATTATTCAAATGTCACGAGCAGGTGGTAGTGATGGTCCCACGTTAAGACCATGGCATTGTTTACAAGAGAAGAGGTTATAAAATGACCTCTGAGCAGTTCTATTTCTTCATGACAGACTGAATCCTACAGTGACGCACGCTTGTTACAGTTAAAAGTTAGTAAGCAAGTTACAAAATGGGAGAGTTGCTGTTTGTTTCCACCCTTGCAGACATCTATTGGTAAAATAAATTTGATACTTAAAGGGATAGAAAAATGAAAATTCATGTGTGGCTACGACCGCTAGCTTAGCCACTTCCTGTAGACTTTTAGGCTTAAAACACTGTGCAAATGACCTTGTTTCGAGTCAAATATGAATGTCAGGGCTTGCGGACACCACACAAGCAGTATGGTATTCACTTGGACTCAAGGATGAACTGCTTTGATTTTGGTAGTCAAGGTCACAGTTGCCGTTAATGTTCTTTCTTGAACGTGATATCTTAAAATTAGCTTAAAGGAATGTCTTTAAACTTGGTTCAAATATTCACTTGGACTGATTAGATTTTGTTGCTCAAAGGTTAAAAGGTCAGGGTCATTCACATTGCTGTGAATGTGATATGTCAAGAACGCCCAAAGGGAATTTCACTACATCTTGCACAATGAACTTGGACTTATGGATTACCTGATTAAAATTATTTCAAATTTGAATTTTCAGAGAGGGGAGCACATGATCAGAGTCAGTTCTTTTAAATTGTGATCAGTGTTTCATTCTGACTCTAATTTCCACTGGAGCCAAGACAACATTAACATCTTTCATTGTTTCAATTTGTTTAACTGCATCTCCGAAGATATTATTCCCGAAAAGAATGTAATGATGAATTGATGATGATATTGGATTCAAAATCCTCTAAATAAATAGTACAGTTATACAGTGGCGCATGGCTGTGGCTCAGGAGTGACAGTGGGTTAGAAGTCTGGTTATTCAACCCTATTCTCCCCCATTCCTGAACCTCCAGAACCTTGCCCCCTCTTCTGCCTCTCTCTGGAGCTGCAGACAGAACAGGCTGTTTTCGCCTGCTTCTTGAGCCTCTCCTCTGATTGGCTGACTGCACTTTGAGTGACACGTGACCAGGCCTATCACCGGTCTCATTCTGGCGCATTTACGATCTCTCTGGTAAACACAGCTGAAAGTCATGTCGTTATGTTTGCAGCTATAGAAGACCAGCCACATATTTACAGTCGGTTACAACAGGATGTTTCTGAACGATAAGTTACACCGTCCTCATGTTTGTTCAAGTTTTAGCAGGACAGTCGGCCAATGTAGGAGTAACGTACCGAGTTAGAGTACGGAATTTCACAACAGAGTTTCAATACTGAGCACACTGACACTGCATATTAGAAAAAAATAAAGCGTAACCGCTGGTCTCAAACAGTGACGTTCTTGAGAGGAAAGTGCACGGACAAATTCTCTTCCTTGCATCCCTCCCCGCTGCAGTGTTTCTTCAGTGTTGTTTGTTGTGTTTAGCCTATGATAGCTAACAAGCTGCTAGCTCAGCAACATGTCTGCTTAGTGTCTCTAGAGTTTGGTGTGGAGGGGTGGTGGTGGTGGAGGTGACTGGGAGTGGGGGTGGTGGGTTCGGAGGCTGGACTGGTACTGGCTGGGTCGGGCTGAGAGATGGGTGCGATCCCGAATGACATCATACGGATAGGAAGTATGAAACGAGGCATTTCGAAAACATATTTCTTAGAATGGACTGATGGAAAAAGTCTGCGAAGTGACTGTTTTACTACTTTGAGGGTCCCTACTGACCCCCTTCAAGTAATTACAGATAGTAAAACCCCACAAAATGCATTTTACACAATATGGGTCCTTTAAATTCAATCAAGCATGACCAAATTGCATACACATACATATCAGTCCTCTAAACATGCATGACTTTTTTAACCATGAGCATTATTTGCTGAGAAATCAATAAAATTGTCAAAAATGCCATAGTGATAAAAAAAATTTTTTATATATATCTTTGTCTGGAACTGTGCCAAAATTGTATTAATTCTTCTTTGGATTATGCCCAATCCTTACACCAGGAGATAATGGGTTCCACAGTTTTTGTGTAAACCTGTGAAGAGACAAACAGATCAACAGCAATTAGAACATGACCTCAAAAATATTTGTCTATTCAGTTTTCTTTTACACTAATATACCTTACTGTAATGTAGCAATAATGCAGACAGGGATTGTTTTACTCTTGACTCTTTTGATGTAAAACAAAAATCATTAAATGTTCACGTACTGTAAGTAGATGCTTTATATTTTTGGTGGCTGAATGGTGGTTATCAAAACTTACATTACATACATTACAACCTACATATTGGTCTTTTGTCCCATACCTCAGATATGAGTTGAAGGAGTGTACCAGCAGCGGGCTTATGTTATTATGTCATCTATAATTATAACGTGGTTAAGGTTATGGAAAAGTTATAGTTTGGTTAGGTTTAGGCATCAGTTTCACGCAGGAATCCTGACTGGAGTGTTTGGACAAACCCATCCCTCTCTGCGTGTCACCTGACTTACTTTATTTTACTTTAACTGTTACGGATACTTCCGTAATTGACTATTAGAGGTCACCTAATTATAAAATCTAACTATGGGACCAATGAGCTGCATGCACAGACCACATATTGTCAATTTTTTTTTACAGGAGGACATTCTTGTTAAGGTTGATTGCTTATAACATGCAACTTTGAAATTTGGATTCCCAGTCAGGGAACCTTTGTTTCATGCCATACCTCTCTTAATGCCATTGTTTCTAGTCTGTCTCTAGACTGTGGACCATCTTAAAAAGGTGAAACACCAAATATTTACTTGGAAAATATATTATGAAGCATAATATATTATGTAAGTGGTACAAGACACACTACAAATACATGGCTTTTATATATAATTATAAATATAAAGATCAGAAGCAGAGACTGGCAGAGGAGCAGTTTGTATTTGACAGACAAAACACTTAAAATATTTTTTCCCCCTCCTTGTGTCATTGAATGTAATTTTTTTTATTGGATTTAAATGCTTACAGTTAATGCATGCACATAAAGTCCAGGGGTTAGCAGCTCAAGCACTACTTTAGCTAGTGAGGAAGCACCTCAGATGAGTCAACAATTCTTGCTACTTAGCCCCTCTCCTCTTCAATCACACATCATGACCACTCATAGAGTAAAGTGATGCGATGAGTACATGAACTTTAAAGATGAAAACTCATATCTGAAAAAGGCTGGTAGCCCTCCGCCAAGAAGGTTGTTATCGGTGCGGTTTGATTTTTTCTTCGTTTGCTAATTTACAGGATTAT
The DNA here is from genome assembly GCA_026259375.1 of Verasper variegatus. Lineage (NCBI taxonomy): Eukaryota > Metazoa > Chordata > Actinopteri > Pleuronectiformes > Pleuronectidae > Verasper > Verasper variegatus. Next base: position 363,799 of record CM048042.1, read on the forward strand.
GCACAAACTACTTGACGGATTACCACAAAAACTTGGTTAACGGATTAGGTATGGGTCAGGGAAGAACGCTTTATAGTTTCTTTAACAATGCGAGATGGGATAATTATGGCTCTTGAAAATAACCAGGCATGTTCAGGGGACTGATTATTTGAGCTTGTATAAATTGGTGCAGATCCAAATAAACATCTGGATCTAGTAAATTTAAAAGTCTGTTTGGTTAAAAATTTAAGAGACTGTTGGACCTTGATGGATGTATGTGCTCTACCGAGTGGCCTTCTAGTTCTGTTTAGATTATCGGATTTTTCTAAGGTGGAGTGGATATACATGCAAATGCATATCATCTTAAAGATTATATATGAGCTTCAGTTTATAAAAATAGAAGGTAGCGGATACGAAAGTATTACTTCACTCATTCACTCATGCCTTCAGAATGGACAGTTGATAAAACAATTTGAAATAGGTGGTTTACCAAATGTTTAATTGTTGGCGAGCTCATTGAATGAGGACTTTGAACTCTGACCATGACGTTTCCCTATCTTTAGGCCCATGAAAATTCTTTAATTATACAATGTGAATTAATGATGTACCTACCACCACAGCACTTTGCTGGTCCATTATTTTTTGTCTTTATTGTCATTATTATTCTAATCCATTTCCCTGTGTGATCCCATTGTAAATGTGCCATTTATTTATTTGTTTTACTGCAATTCTGTGAGCCAAGCCCTGCAGTTGGTCCGTACAATTTTGGTAATAAACCCACATGATTACAAACCCAAAATTATGACAAAATATATTGTGTACAACAATGACTTAACTTCTTTTATAAAAAATAGATAGAAGTGTGCCATGTGTTCAGTGTGTATGTGTTCAATGTAAAGGCGGAATATTTAGGACTTGGTAAATCCTAATCAGATACTGTATTTTTAATTCAATCAAACATAAAATAATTAAATTTACAGCTGAAATATGGAAATCCTGGAGCAAAATAAATTTATACTTATCCTTTCATCAAAGTGAACTGAACTTTTAACTTTACATCATGCCATTGCTGGAACTTCAAGTGAATTTAACGTAGTGTAGGAAACAATGAAATACTCAGCTGACCAATCTGCTGTTCACATGACTGTATCGATTGTGCTCACCCCTCATTGTCCAGATGGAATAGATGGACACCGGACATTAGGAGACAAGCCGGGTCTGGCTGGCAAGAGAGATATGGGTCAGGAGGAAGACTTCAGAACAGGTCTGTCTGTCTTTCACTCACAGAATCAGGACAATCTTACGATATTGTATAGATTTTATTTTACATCTTCATGGTACTCTCTCCATCTCTTCGAAAGTTGGCTGTTGTGTAAAGCTACAACAATGAAACATTTCAGACATCTTAAAACAACCTAACTACACCCAAGCAAACTTCAGTGGCTCTGGTCATTTAATAGGCCTTCATATTTTATCATATTTTACCCTAAGTTCACAGTTTTTTCCTAAAATACTAATTAATTCATACCAGACATTGATTAGTTAAATTTTATCTGTAATTCCCATCACTTTCATGTTGAACAACTGTTGAGGGATTCCAATAAGATTCGTCCTTGTATAAAGGTATAACAGTATATCTGGAGATATTCATTTCATATTCATGTGTTGTTACCAGAGCTAACCTTGCAGTCTATAGCTAACGTTAGATGACATAAGACTGAACTTTGTTGCTCTGCCTCCACAGGTACCCTAAGAATAGCAGATGAAGACCTCATCCACACCATCATTGACTTCCTCTCATACCTCAAACTTAAAGGTATGCTTATCATTTCTGTCTAAACTAACTTCAGCAGAGGCTCAGCACATGTACTCACACAAAGCTATTGTTTCCAACTGTTTTTTTGCTTGTGATGCCAAAACATGAAGAAATGCCTTGACTCATCCTCGCAGGATATTAAATACAAAGATGCCATTAACTTTGAGCAAGCTGAGGTAGAAATGAGAGTCTATGAATGTGTGCTGAACATGAACTCATACAACAATATGGGCCAAATTTGACATTCATCTTTATAAAGCCAAATACTAAAACATACAAAACTTCTAAAGGCTTACTACCAAGCTACAGAGGCTGAATGTTCATTATTCCGATACAAAAGTGTTGGATTGGAAACCAATAACCTTGATGTAAATTATTCCAGACATTTGCATGCCGCCCATTAAATTATAAGGTATAATCAATCAATCAAATTTTATTTGCACAGCCCATATTCACAATTCACAGTATGTCTTACAGGGCTTAGCAAGGTGGACATATTTTGCCCTTAACCCTCAGCAAGTGTAAGAAAAACTACAAAAAACCTAGAAACCTCAGAGAGACACACGTGTCCCTCTCCCAGGATGGACACACTTCATTAGATGCCATATGTATAGAGCACATAAACAAAATAACAATATTAAAGTATTTGTACATAAGGAAATGTCCAACAGAGAAATATAATAATATAGTAATAATAAACTTTATTTATACAGCACTTTTTAATGGCAAAAGCCTGATCACCCTTTGTATCAGACCGTGACCTAGGAGTAACCAGTAGGGCTCCAACTGCAGATCTCAGCATACGAGAGGACACATACAAGGTCAATAAATTTGAAATAGATGTAGATGCAAGGCCATGTAAGGCTTTAAAAGTGAGCGATAACATTTTAAAATTAATTTGAAATCTAACAGAAAGCCAGTGTGCAGTGTTTTGTACAAGCTGGAGGCGGGGGAGGGATCTCTAGCTGAAACCTAAATAGAGCCCGCGAATACATAAAAGCATGTACAACTTTTTGTACATCAAAACGAAAATGAGCTGGAAGAAACATGATTAAAATCATTTTTGACTTTGTCGTCAATATAAAGGTTAGCATCAAACATTACCTCTAGATTCCTAGCAGTCAGCTAAATATTATTTCACAGACTCAATAAGCTGATGGAATTAAGGGGACCAAACAGAATGACTTATCATCATCAAATTTAAGAACATTTTAGGAAATCCAGGATTTGATATCAGCAAGGCAAGTTGTGAGATTTACCAGGCTGCTAGGATCTGTGGGTTTTAACGGTCAGCATAAAAATGATAAAGCACATCATGGTTTTGAATAACCTGTCCAATAGGCAGCATGTATATAGAAAATAGAAGGGGACCAAGAATGGAGCCCTGAGGGACACCACACCTCAACTGAGCTGTTGAGGAATTGGTACCCAGAACTACAGAAAAAGTTATTTAGGACAGGTATGTGCATAATAATAATAATAATAATAATAATAATAATAATAATAATAATAATAATAATAATAACAATTGCTGTTGTCTGGATCCTTCAGCTCGGGAGTCAGATATACTTGCAGAATACAGTGAAAGAGAGCCAGAGAGAGAGAGAGAGAGACTGGGAAGGAAAAAAACAAGTTATTGATATTTAAATAAATGGGGGTTAGAGACATAGAGAGAGGGTGAGAGAGAAGTGCTCCTTGCATGGTGGGAGTTCCCCCAGCAGTCTAGGTCTACAGCATAACAGAGGGATGGTTTAGCGCTCTCCTAAGCCAGCTCCAACTATAAGCTTTATCAAAAAGGAATGTTTTAAGTCTGATCTCAAATTTAGAGGTGGTGTCTGCCTGCTAAACCCCGATTGGGAGCTGGGAGCCTGTGTTAACCGAGCGAAGAGATCTATTTGGACAATATAGTGCTATGAGCTCTTTAATATATGATGGGGCCTGATTGTTAAGCAGGATTTTGAATTCTATTCTGAATTTTACACAGAGCCAATTCAGAGAGGCTTAGACAGGAGTAAGATGCAGCATTTTGGAACAACTAGAGGCTTTTCTCAGACTTCCTAGGACATCCTAAAATAAAAAATAAAACAATCCACGCAAACAAATTAACAAAGGTAACAAAGGCATGGACTAGTTTGTAGTTGAGATGTCAAATGACATGTCCAAATCAAACAAGACTCCAAGGTTCCTCACAGTAGAGCTGGGGGCTAAGCAAATGCCATCCAAAGTGCATATCGGGTCAGGCAATATTTGTTTGAGGTGTTTAGGGCCAATTACAATGACTTTAGTTTTGTTTGAATTTAGAAGTAAAAAGTTGAACTAAGTGATTCATCAGGCTTCATAGCTGGGTGTCATCTGCGTAACAATGGAAGTGTACGTGGTGCTTTATGATATTGTAGCCTAAAGAAAGCATATACAAAGTGGAAAGTGTATCCAAGGACAGAACATTGTGGAACTCAATGACTAACTTGTGTGTGCATGGATTCATTGGTAATATTCACATTTTTATTGGAATATACCTGATAAATACAACTTAAACCAGCCTAGTGCTGTTCCTTTAATCCATGTTGTTACTGTCTATGTAACAGATTATGATCTATGGTGTCAAATGTACAACTATAGATGCAAGTCCATTATCTGATGCCATGACAGGTTATTGGTAACTTTTGACAGTGCTGTTTCTGTGCTGTAATGGATTCTAAATCCTGATTAAAAGTCTTCAAACAAACCAGTATTGTGCAAGTAATCGATTAACTGGTTAGCAACAGCTTTTTCAAGGATTTTGGAAATGAAGGGAAGGTTTGACATGGGTCTATAATTAGCTCAAACATCTGGATCAAGAGTGGGCCTTTTAAATAGAGATTTACTACCTTTAAAGCTTGCAGTACTTAGCCAGTAAGTAGAGACATGTTCATCAGATTTATTATGTAACTATCAATTAGAGGAAGAACCATCATGCTGAAACAAAGTTTTTTAAAGTGCTTCCTCAATGTGGGAACTGTTGGGTTTCTCTACAATTTTTAAGATTGGTATATTATGATTTGGCTCTGTACAAATAAAACTGAATTGAATTGAAGTTCCTTAAAAAGTATAATAGGGATAGGGTCTAATAGATAAGTTGAGTTTAGAAGAAGAGCCAAGTGAAGTCAGCTCAGAAAGATGGCCTTAATCTAAATCTTGTACTATAGTTTGAAAAAAAAGAGACGTTAGCTTCGTTGAAATTTGTGAAGCACCTGAAGGCAGCACCATAAACGAAACTTATGGTGTAAATGTGGTTTGCATTGTAAACAAAGCTTTCTGTCTTCTTGTTCCTTTGTAATGCACAAGGGATCACTTAGTACATCCATCCTCTCCTTGTGTTCTGCACAACCTGATACAATTCAAAGTTGTTTTGAGAGCACATTTGACCAAAGCAAGACTGGTGAAAATTTCCCCAAATTCAGACCCTTCATGACCTCATTGCAAAGGCCAGCCAGCAGATTTTATATATATATATATATATATATATATATATATATAACGATTGACCTAAAACGATTGAGCACCTCCGGGACACTGTGTGACTGTCCAGGAGCTCACTGATGCCCTGAACCAGGTCTAGGAGGATATCCCCCAGGAAGAATTGATGCAGGTTGAATCAGCTTGATGATTTAAATTTTTTACTTTGATTTTCGGTGTGGTTACGAATCCACATTTTGTTTCCATTGACCATTGTTACCTAATTTTGTTCTCAAGAAATTATACAATGTACATCAGTAAATATTAAATTTCAACATGTATAATTTGTTCATTAAGATCTGACGTGCTCCCTTCATTTTTTAAGCAGTGTATTTGGCAAATCAGATGGATCCCCACTGCCTTAGTTGATAAATAGATATTCAGATCAGGGTTTTCCTGCATAGAGGGTCAGATTTTGTGCCGCCACCGCTTCACAACAAACTTATAGTACAGTGGAAACTGTTACTGATCATGTTTTTCCTGATCCAAATTGATGTGTATAAGCAGTTGATTATTATACAAGAAGTACGTAGCTTCTTTATTATAGTCCTAGATCCTGAGGAAAGGGTATCTGCACACACACACCAGATCGATAATCGATCATCGATCTATATGCTTGCTCTCTTCCTCACACACACACAAATCGGACATGTGTAAACTCAAACAACAAGAATTTGTAAACTTAAGACAATGTTTTGAGAGTTGGGGGAGAAGGTAGGGCGCATTTGATTTGGTAATTTCAGTTGGCAGTGCGCAGCAGAAATGGTAGAGACAGAGAGAAGCAGTGAATTACTGAAAGAGCCGGTAAAAACTGTAAAACATAACTTTTTTACTGTCCAAACCTGATCACTGGAAACAGACTTGCATGGCTCCCTGGGTGTCTACCCCGGACTTGGTGGTGCTGTGCCTGGGCTGTGCGCCCTCTCCCCCTTAATATATCACAAGTCATATGGTCATTGCAACAAAGAATGCAAGCCTGCACCGTGCTAGAGGCCACACTAGTTATTTGGAATATCAATGTGTAGCAGCAAGCATGCTGAAGACCAATTGTTCTACTTCTGCAATCTCAGACTGTAACAGTCCATATTTTATTGCTTGATTGTTGACAAACCAGCAGCCTGGACTTGGTGCCAATGTGTATTTTTGAAATTATTTATTATTAGGATGAATCCCTCCCCATCATCTTATGTTCAAGGGGGTCCTCAACACAATAATACAAGTACATTTTTACATTTAGACAACATATTTAACACACACACACACACAAAAGAAAACAAAACAAAGAATACCGAGCAAGTAAAATGAAAAAAAAAAGAATAAAGATAAATGAATGAATGAATGAATGATCAGAAGGTCAGTAATCTCAGTACTGTCATTGATACAATTAGAAATTATAGAACATTATCATACTTATTATTATAATATATTCAGGGCTTGTACAGCTAGTCCTATAATATGAAGAGGACATTTTGGAACACATGGAAAAATTATATGGACCGCATATTTGCTGATAAATGATTCCAATCAGTACAAGCTTTAAACATAATTACTTTATTGGCTATTGAATTAGAGACTGCTGGAACAGAGAAAAAGAGCTGCGTAGAGTGTCTCAATTGATAACTGGAGGAGAATGGTACCATTCACTGTCTTAAATACTAAGGATAACTGAAATGTATGCATTTAAAAATAAACTGCAGCCTGTTGACCTTACTGCAATGGGCAGCCAATAATAAATCTAAATAGTCGAATATAAGCTATTTTGCGAGAAAGAAGATTAGTTTTAGATGCAGTCTGATATAAAATCAGCCTAATCAAGAATTTGATTAGGCTAATTTGACCAGGCTTGTGATCAGTATGGCATTTAAATGTCAGTCCAGGGTCAAGTAAGAGTCCTAGGTATCTTTGCAAAGAAGTGCCACCAAGACAGGAAATAACACAAGTAGCTTTTGTTCTAATGTTTCGGTGAGTACCAAAAATCTATATATTAGATTTAGTTTTATTAATTGTTAGTTTGTTAACAGCAAGCCAGTGTTGTACTTTATTGAAATCAAACGGATCAGATGATTCAATCTGGGTTAAATTAGTTTGAAATGTGTTTATTACCGTATCATCTGCATAAAGATGAATACAACATTCTGAACAAATAGTGGGGAGATCATTGATACATATGTGCAGTGGACAAAGAGTTGAGCCTTGTGGCATACCTCGTTCTTTATTGTATTATTATTGTCTCAGATCTGTTTCCTTGAATAACAACAAATTGTTTCCTGTTATGAAGATAAGAGTTGAACCATAGTATAGCAATATGAGACAGACCAACAGAGTAGAGTTTGTCAACCAGATCAAATAACTTCTCTAAATTGATGAAGATTGCTCCTTTTAATTTGGTGATAAAATGTTATTATAAATGAGATGTATGACAGTATGATAGTTTATCATAAATTAGCTTCTTAAAAACGTTTGCAGTAGAACAAAGAATTGAAATTCTTCTATAGTTATTGAGTTTGAGTGCATCCCCACCTTTGTGCAAGGGAGAGATGCGTGAATCCTTCCACATGACAGGTATTTTACAAGTGGATAATGACGTAAGAGTTCACAGAGAGGGTACATAAGAATATTAACCCTAACCCTAAACCCTAAACCCTAACCCATGGTTACTGACCACTTTTAGATAATTAATATTAGAATTTTATATTTACTTTCAGCGTTTGCCTGCAGGTTTAGTTTGGATTTAATGTGACCCGCTCTGGCCCCTGGCATGCAATTGACTGTGATCACAGATATCGCTAACCTCACATTTCTAATAATTGAGACACCAATGACAAGAGTTTGTTTCTCAACAGGTGATTATTAAGTAAAGAAAATCTATTGGAACTGTGAAGTGGTGCTTCCTTAAAGTTTCAGTGTGTAGAATTTAGTGACATCGAGTGGTAATGTTGCATGTTTCAGCTGAATAACCCTCACCTCACCCTCCCCTTCCAAACATGAAAGAAAACCTGTGGTAGCCTTCAGTTGTCATAAACACTCAAAAGGTGTTTAGTTTGTCCAGTCTGGGCTACTGTATATAATTGTGGACTTAGACTTAGCATTATTCCCCCTTCAGACTGCCACCGAGCCAGCCTGGGTTTCTAGGCTGCTTAGCAGTGGCTTAGGGGGCATTGCTAACCACAACTAACTTCCAAATTGCTAAGCCACGCCTCCATTGCTGCCAATACTCTTCATTTATTACATATAAATCGTATATGGTCTGTATTTATAAAGCACTTTTCTAGTCGATGTTGATGACCACTCAAAGCACTTTACAGTACAGTTTTTCATTCACCCATTCAGACACACATTCATATAGTGCATCTAAGAGCTGCACTTTTTTCTATGAGGGTCCATTCAGGGCCTCATAGACAATGACACAGTCGCTTTAGTACCAGAGAGTGCTTGAGCAATATAAGTAAATGTTTAACTGTGGATCGGCCATAAGCCATAGTAATATTGTAATTCGCTTTGGATAAAAGCGGCAGCTAAATGTAATGTAATTAATGTAATATAGAAATGATCAGTGGAGGAAGTTTGTCACCTTGTGAATCTTCCTTTGGATGTCGTGAGAATGCTAAGGTAAAACAATTGAAATCTTGCCAGTAATTGTGTTATTTGTTGTACCCTGGATAAACAGCAGACCGAGTGCCATCAGCAGACTTCCCTGCACTTCAGTGAAACATTCAGCATTTATTGATTTCTCATTTGTCAAATATACATACAACTGCTCAAAAATATTAAGGGAACACTTAAATCACAAATCAGATCTTGTTGAATGAATTATTCAAGTTGAAAATCTTTACTGATTTACATTATGTAATTTGTTGAGAACAAAATGATGCAACAACGGTCAATTGAAACCAAATAAACCCACTGAGGGCTCGATTCAAAACCACACTGAATAAAATCTAATTTGAATCACATGCTGCTCATCATGGCAACTCATAATGTGAGTCAGTTGTGTGTATGGCCTCCGCGTGCATGTATGCACTCCTGACAACGTCTGGGCACTGATGAGTCGATGGATGGTGTCCTTGGTGATCCCTCCCAGACCTGGATCAGGGCATCAGTGAGCTCTTGGACAGTCATTGTGAACATGCTCTCATCTATGAAGAGAATGGGGATTCTTAACTGACTTTTTAAACTTGAAACCTTATGTCTGATAGAAAATACATGTCTAGAAAAAAAACTAAGCAGACAACTGTGTGTGTGTTACAGAGATGGGAGCTTTGGACACCCTGCATTCCTATGTGCAATCAGATGAACTGGCCAATCCCTAATGGTTCTGCATCCCTGCTACTCACCTTCCTACACTCCTGCTACCCAAAAGGTCACCTTACTGTGGCTCCATCAACATTCTGACACTAGATTTCTCCTTGTACCAAAGATATGATTCCTTAACTCTTCTTTAACTCTATTCCTCCCAATACAAATATCAGATGCTGTGTAAATAAAAGTTGATCTCTACTGTAGATTAGTGTGTACTTGCTGACTGTAGGTGCATCTAAGTAATAGGGATCTCTCATCAGAAACCTGCACTGTATAATTATCTAAATATACTACCATCTGATTTAAAAGAATGGAGTCAAATAAACACATTTATGGCACTGGACTAACTTGAATTTCTTTCTTTTCATCATTTACACTTACATAAAAATTAAACAAAACAAAAAACATCTTTTATCTTGTATTTCATGATGTAACATTTCTGAATTCCCAAGTCAACAGTGAGGTTGTACAACAACAATGTAAAATTTAAAAGAATGTTGCCCGCAAAATCTCAATGATCTTTGTATCTCTGTTGATACAAAAGTATCAATAACTACAGGTTGTTCTCTCTTAGAGTTGTTAAATATCTCAGTGTAGCGAGTCTGCGACACCCCACAAAATCACTCCGACAGCACAGCTCTCTTTGGATCTCTTTTTACTGCAATGATACAACATGTGAGAGGGACTGCATCAGTTCACATCCTCTTCTTAGACTACTGTAAAGGATGCATGAAATAATAATATAAACCAAAGGACAAAATAAACATAAATATTCCCTGCCTCACATGTCTAACCCATCACAGAGTAAACACAATGACTTAATGTGGGTTCACAAACATTTGGAAAGAAACAACGCACTTCACATTCGTTCTATACAAATCCCACAAGAAAACTACACCTCCCATAATGCCGCGGGTTGCTGCGGCACTTCAAAAGGAAAACAGCAAAAAACAATGCAGCGCTAACTTTTGAAATAACTAACACTCCGTACAGTACAGGCTTGCGCTTTACACATTACAGCTGTCTTATATTGCTCTATAAAGCAGTCACAGTAACATGCATTAAACGTCGGAATGACACTTAGAAGCAGAACACTCCATAACATACCTGTCTCTTTCAGCTCCAAATGCAGACAGAGAGACAGGTTCCTGAGCGGCACGTACCACAGCACGACAGGGGAGTTCACAGACCAGAATACTGATATAAAACATATTCAAATGAAAATAAAAAGGTACATAAAACATTACTCCTTTTGTAAATACTGAAAAGAATCTCACAAAGATGTTAAGACTGATTTAGCCTAATCACTGGCTATAAAATAAAAATAAGAAAGTACTAGAAATAGATATCCCACCCCTCCTCTCATTGTCGGCAAATGAAACATCCCCCTGAGACGATATTCACTGCAGGGTTTTTAAAGTTAGCTGGAATATAAAAACACACCATTACATCAGTATAACAAAAACTAAGCTGAATTCCACGTTTGACGCTAACAATTAAGAATGTTATCAACATCAAAACTGTAAACTTGTTGTGAGGTGGAAAAAAAGGTATCACAGTAACCACTGTAGAAGCAATACTTTTCATGTCATTGTGAATTGCTTTTACTACTGTAGTACTCTGTATTATTAACCAAGTTTTGAGAGGGCAAAATTATATATTTTGCCGAAACACAGCGGTTTCCAGACACCCTGAAACACGAAGCTGCTCAGACAGAGCACAGTTTGCTGTGTATGAAAGGACATGTCTGCCAGGAAAAATTAAAATAAATATGAATAATCAATGATAAATTTAAATGTTAATTACAAGAAAAAATTACAAAGTAGGTAAGTCACAATCTCAACTAAATATAACTCCCCAGTAAACAAAGTGGTAGCAAGTAGTATGCAAAATTTACCAACTCATCATGCTATCAACCTGCTGCCATACTTTCTTCTGTTTGACACATGAACAATAACTACAGTAAGTGAATAAAGATGAGATCGTATCTGCATTTTCCTCAAATTACAAATAAAAACTCTCCATGACTAAAATGACAACATATTTTTTCCATTCAACAAAAAGAGTCTACTGCCATGGTTGTTGCTTGTGTTACTCCGGACAAGATGGTGCCGCAGACGGCTGCCTCGGTGTGTTGGTGCGCAATGTTTTATCTTGTTTTGTTAGTTAATTCAGTGTTCTGCCTAAGAACCGGGAGCTCTTTCACCAGAGAAATGCTCATGAACATCAGGGTCATAACTCCTGAGAATTTATTTCCGACTTTCATTGCCTCATCTGTCGAAATTTTGGATATTCTGGTCAAAGGTGCCCTCACATCTGGACATACAGTGAAGCGACGGAGGCGAGGTAAACGTGCCGGTTCGCTGGTGCGTCTCCGCCGGCGGGGACTTCGCACACGTGCGTTCACTGTGCAACAAGCTGGACGAACTCCAGCTAGTAGTTGGAAAGAACAGAGACTTCTCCTCATCTTCCATTCTGTGCTTCACGGAGACGTGGCTGTGTGGTTCGATACCGGACTCTGCGCTGCAGTTGGCCGGCTTCCAACTTTTCAGAGCGGACCGCCACATGGAACTCTCCGGCAAGACGAAAGGTGGAGGAATCTGCTTCTATACTAACTGCGGCTGGTGCAACGATGTGACAGTAATTCAACAACACTGTTCTCCTGATCTGGAATATTTTTTCATCAAATGCAAACCCTTCTCCTCCCCCTGTGAGTTTGTTTCATTCATTCTGGTCGGTGTTTACATTCCACCGCAGGCTAACGTGCAAGAGGCGCAATGCATGCTCGCCAACCAGATACTGTGTGTGGAACGGACTAACCCGGACTCCTTAGTTATTGTCCTCTGCGACTTTAACAAAGGAAATCTCACCCGCGAACTTCCCAAATACAAACAATTTATTAAATGCCCGACCAGAGAGGAGAACATTCTGGATCACTGTTACACTGTAAGCCGTGCCTATCACGCCGTCCCCCGGGCTGCACTGGGACTCTCGGACCACGTCATGGTCCATTTGATTCCTGCATACAGGCAGAAACTAAAACTCTGCAAACCTGTTGTGAGGACTTCAAAGCAGTGGAACAGTGAAGCTGTGGAGGATCTTCAGGCGTGCTTGGACTGTACAGACTGGGAGGTGTTCAGGACTGCTACAAACAGTCTGGATGAGTACACAGAGGCTGTGACTTCATATATCAGCTTCTGTGAGGACAGCTGTGTTCCATCACGCACCAGGGTGTGTTACAACAATGACAAACCCTGGTTCACAGCCAAACTCAAAAAGTTAAGGTTGGAGAAGGAAGAAGCGTTCAGGAGAGGGGACAGAGTCAGGTTTATAGAGTCGAAATACAGGTTTAGCAAGGAGGTGAGAGAAGCTAAACGTCTGTACTCTGAGAAACTCCAACACCAGTTCTCAGCCAATGACTCTGCCTCTGTCTGGAAAGGGCTTAGGCAGATTACAAATTGTAAGCCTAGAGCCCCCCACTCCACTAACGACCCACGCCTGGCCAATGACTTGAACGAGTTTTACTGTCGCTTTGAAAGACAATGGGACAGTCCTGACACCTCCACCCTCCAGCCCATCAACTGCACCTCCCCCACCATAGCAAAGGCCTGCGCCTTTCCACAACTGCCCACCTCAGAGCCCCCTCCCTCCTCCCCTTCCACAGTGACGACTCTCTCCATCCTGGAGAGGGACGTCAACAGACTCTTCAGGAGACAGAACCCCCGCAAAGCAGCCGGGCCAGACTCTGTCTCTCCATCAATCCTGAAACACTGTGCTGATCAGCTGTCTCTGGTGTTCACAGCCATCTTTAACACCTCACTGGAGACATGCCACGTACCAGCCTGCTTCAAGACCTCCACCATCATCAGCCATCACTGACCCTCTCCTGGACCCCCTGCAGTTTGCCTATAGAGCCAACAGGTCTGTAGACGATGCAGTAAACATGGCCCTTCACTTCATCCTCGAGCACCTGGACTCCTCAGGAACCTACGCCAGGATCCTGTTTGTGGACTTCAGCTCTGCTTTCAACACCATCATTCCGGCTCTACTACAGGACAAGCTGTCCCAGCTGAGTGTGCCTGACTCCACCTGCAGGTGGATCACAGACTTCCTGTCTGACAGGAGGCAACACGTGAGGCTGGGGAAGCATGTCTCTGATTCAGAAGCAGAAGGACTCCGCAGTCGACACTGCGGAGTCCTTCTGCTTCCTGGGCACCATCATCTCCCAGGACCTCAAGTGGGAGCTGAACATCAGCTCCCTCACCAAAAGAGCTCAACAGAGGATGTACTTCCTGCGGCAGCTGAAGAAGTTCATCCTGCCAAAGGCAATGATGGTGCACTTCTACACCTGCATCATCGAGTCCATCCTCACCTCCTCCATCACCATCTGGTACGCTGCTGCCACTGCCAATGACAAAGGCAGACTGCAGCGTATCATCCGTTCTGCTGAGAAGGTGATTGGCTGCAATCTGCCATCTCTACAGGACCTGTTTGCCTCTCGGACCCTGAGGCGGGCAGGTAAGATTGTGGCCGATCCTTCCCACCCGGGTCACAAACACTTCGAGATACTTCCCTCCGGCAGGAGGCTGCGGTCCATCAGGACCAAAACCTCACGCCACAAGACCAGCTTCTTCCCGGCTGCAGTTGCCCTTGTCAACAAGGCCCGGGACCCCCACCTGACTTGGACTCTTATCCTCTTATATTTTCTCTGACCCGCAGCATCAGACAAACAGGTAATGACGGTGTTTGTGCAACCCCCCGACGTTGTTTGGTGATAAATTAACCACAACATTAGCGCTGCTGAAAACATTACATCGCAACTGGTCCGATGTTTCCTAAAAAATAAACAAACAAAAAACTCACGAAATCCGTGATTTCAAAGCCTTGTCCAGCTGTTTACTGACGTTTGTCATGTTTAATGAAGAGAGAGAGGGAGAGAGATACAGGCAGGTAGCAAGGCAGGCAGGCAGTTAGTTTGTTAACAAAAATAAATATATAAGTTGAAAATATCCTACTGCTTTTTTTAGTTTTTTATTTCATAAATAATTTTGGCGATAGGTGCCGTTTGTTTTTTGGTTTGAGCACCTGCCCCCCAAAATGTCTGTGCACGTGCCTGCTCTTCAGAGTTGCTCCATACACCCAGTTGGCATTTCAGACCATTCACTTGTTCAGGTTTCAGTTTCTATTAAAAATATAAAATGCAGCAGTAGTTAATGGCATTTCAATGTAGCCCTGCTTTCAGATAATGTTTTCAAAAATGCTTTCAGTTTGTTTTGGAACAACTATTCAAAAACTAAATCTGACTACACCTCATTACAATAGTGGTGGGATATAGGAAAGGGTAAAATTCAGCATCTGTGTACACTATCAATGTCACAAGGGACATGACCAGGTCTATGAAAGCTCTGGAGAGAGAAATAGTGGATCTGCAAGATCTAGCAGAATCCACCGGAGAGGGAGAACACATTAAAGTTCTCAAAAACAAAAAGTCAGCTCTGTCAGACCTGTTGGGTTTTTCTGCTCAAGGTGCTCTGGTTCGCTCCCGGTTCCAGCATGTTGCCAAGATGGATGCTCCCTCTCACTTTTTCTTTGGCCTCGAACGTAAGAACGGACAAAAACGACTCATGAACTCCCTGCGGTCCAACACAGGGCAGCTGCTGCAGGAGTCTGCAGAGATTCGCAGGTATGCTGTCAGTTTCTATGAGGAACTTTTCAAGATGGAGTTCCAAGAGAGACCAGAGGTGGCACAGACATTCTTTGAGGGTCTACCCAAGGTTCCTGCAGAGGTCAGTGCAGAGCTACACACACAGCTCTCTGCTGAAGAACTACATGCTGCGCTGCAGAAGATAAAGAACGGCAAGGCTCCGGGCATCGACGGACTTCCTGCGGATTTTTACAAGGTTTTCTGGCCTGTGATTGGAGGAGATCTGCTGTTGGTCCTCAGAGACAGTTTTAACAAAGGACAGCTACCTTTGAGCTGCAGGAGAGCACCCTTCTCCCCAAAAAAGGAGATAAAGAACTGGCGACCAGTAGCTCTGCTCTGCACTGACTATAAACTTTTGTCCAAAGTGCTGGCCACAAGGCTGAGAAAAGTGATGGAGCATGTCATTCATGTAGACCAGACCTATTCGTGATATTTTGGACCTCTCTGGTTCATCGGGCTGTGAACTTGGTCTTATTTCTATAGATCAAGAAAAGGCTTTTGACCGGGTTGAACACAGATACTTGTGGCAGACACTGCAGGGGTTTGGGTTCAGCTCTGGTCTCATAGCCATGATCCGGACATTGTACAGTGACATTGAGTGTTTTAAAGATTAATGGTTGTTTAAACTCTCCTTTTAAAGTTCAGAGGGGAATCAGACAGGGCTGCTCTCTATCTGGCATGCTGTACTCTCGAGCCATAGAGCCGCTCCTGCACAGACTGAGGGTACAGCTGTCAGGTGTAAATCTCCCAGGGTGTCCACAAACTTTAAAAGTATCTGCTTATGCTGACGATGTCATGGTCTTTGTTAAATAACAAGATGACATCAATATACTGGTTGAAACTGTTGATCAGTTCGGCAAATTATCATCTGCAAAAATTAACTGGGAAAAAAGTGAAGCTTTAGCAGTGGGAGCTGAGCTGAGCAGAGAGCTTGTGTTACTGGGGGGGTTGACCTGGAATAAAGTGTTTTCTGTTTATTAATACATCCCTGTATGTTTGTCTGGTTCTTTTAGTTCCTGTGTTTCGTGTTTTCACACTCCGTGTTCTGTTTCCTGTCTTATTTTGTAGTCTCTGTTCACAGTGTGTTTTCTTGCTTTACTTCCTGTCCGTGATTGTCTGCACCAGTCCTCATGTGTTTCACCTGTGCCCAATTGCCCCTGCCTTCCCTGTGTGTATTTAAGCCTCTGTGCTTCCCCTTGTCCTTGTTGGATCGTTGTCGAATGTTTGGTGTGATCTCTTGTCTGTCCCGTCCTGCTCTCCTGTGTTGTTCGTATCTAGTGTCTCCTGAGCCTCTGCACCTCTGCATCCCCTGTGCAAGCTTCCTGTATTTTTTCCCTGTATGCTTTAATTGTTTTGTCTGTTAAAGACTCGTTTTTGCATTAAATTACACTCTTCGTTAAAACTCTGCATCTGGGTCCAACTGCCTTCACCACACCCTGACAGAACTCAAGTCTAAAAAAAACGCTCTTACGGGCCTACTGGGCACTAAGGCTCAGGGGGCGCTGATCAGGTCACGGTTCCAGACGGCAGCACTGATGGATGCACCATCGAAATTCTTCTTTGGACTGGGGAAAAAGAACGGACAAAGCAGACAAAGAAGAAATGTATAACAAACTGGTTAGGGCTTTTTTAAACTTTATTTGACATCTCAGCCAATTCGAATATCTTAATTCACTGAGCAACAACACCCATAAAATGCAAACTTAATTAGCAGACAACCACATCAAGTACAAAAATAACTGCTTCCCTGTAAATAATTTGTAAAATGACATTTTACCCACATGAATTTTACATTGAGTAGGCTTAAGGTTTAAAAAGAAAATGAATGCCATGGTGTCTTTGAAGAGACAAAGTAAACAGTCCCTTTTCAAACTCTACAATGAATAACATTACTTGATACTTGTGAACTTGTGTCAAATGACTCCAGTCACAAAGTCTTCCTTTTCTTTTAACCTGCTCATCACGGGCACCTGTGTGCCGCTGAACTTTCAGCTCTGCTGTGTTTGCAGGACTGTTTGAAATGTCCAACTATTTTACAGCACTTGGCTAATGCACCATCAAACCCGCTGTCACGCAGTGTAGCTTGACGAGCACGGCTTGATCTCGTCTCGGTGTTAGGTAGGTGTTAGCAAAGATGTGCTTTGCACGAAGATGGTACTTCAGACCCGTTGTACTGCGGTGGAAAGACAGTTCATCGCTGCAGTATGTACACACAACTTTGGTTTTATCTAAACTCCCATTCTGAAGCTTTTAAATCTAAATTTGACGTTAAGCACACCGGGGTCCGTCTCCTCACTCATCACTTCACTACTTCTTCACCCACAGGCAGGTAAACATCCGTGCTGGAGGACTACGGCAGGAAATTGTGGTCAGACTTGGTGATATGATTAATTTGCGCAAAAAAATAAATAATGCGTTAAGGTTTCCAGATTAATCGCATGTGTTAATGCGTTAACAGCCTTAATATGAATGCTTCTGTGGAGACCTGCCCAAAGTCCCACAAGATGTGAACACTGGGTTGGATGGCCCCCTATCAATGCAAGAACTCTACATGGCCCTGCAGAGCATGGAGGGGGGAAAGGCCCCTGGTATCGACGGGATTCCGGTAGAGTTCTTCAAAGATTTCTGGAACGAGATGGGCGAAGATCTTTCAACTGTATTTAACGAGAGTTAGACCTACAGGAGATTAAAAACTGGCGTCCTGTGTCACTCCTATGCACAGATTACAAGATCCTTTCAAAAGCACTGGCAAACCATCTGAGAGAGGTGACAGATCAAGTGATTCACCAAGACCAAACCTACTGTGTGCCTGGTAGGTCTATCCTGGACAATGTGTCCTTAATTTAAGATATTTTGGACATCTCTAGTTCATTAGGCATAAAACTGGTCTCATTTCTCTAGACCAGGAAAAGGCTTTTG
Organism: Verasper variegatus; assembly: GCA_026259375.1. NCBI lineage: Eukaryota > Metazoa > Chordata > Actinopteri > Pleuronectiformes > Pleuronectidae > Verasper > Verasper variegatus. The sequence goes on from CM048042.1 coordinate 382,011, forward strand.
GCCGGGTTGAGCACCTTTACCTCTGGAAGACTCTGGAGAGTTTGGGCCTCAGCCCGTGTCTCATAGCTATGATCAAGGTTTTGTATCAGGACATTGAGAGTGTAGTGAAGATTAATGGAGGCCTGAGAGCACCTTTTAAAGTGCACAGGGGGTGAGAAAGGGCTGCTCTCTCTCAGGGATGTTATATGCACTTTCTATTGAACCCATGTTAAACAAAATAAGAGTTAACATTGAAGGTGTGATTTTAAATTATTTTTAAAAAAAGCTACATTTTATCAGCATATGCAAACAACATCATCGTCATTGTAAAAAAACAGAAGGATGTCAAAGAACTCGAAAAAATTGTCACTGATTTTAGAACCATGTCAGCTGCCAGAGTACACTGGGAAAAAAGTGAAGCGATGGCAGTTGGGAGGGGGGTCTACCCAGTCTGCCGGGGAGGTTGATGTGGAAGAGAGACGGTCCCAGGGCACACCTCAAACAGCTCCAGGAGGCAGTTTTCATAGACAATATATGTGGGTGTCTTATGAACAGGGTTGAAGATTCCATTCTATTAGACAGACAAAGATTTCACAAATAAATCAACTTCCATGCTGCTACAGCTAAAATAATTGTAGGAATGTAATCCATCTGATTATTAAAATGTTTAGATTAAATATTGAGTCACTCACGTCACATCTGATGACTCGGTCACAGTCTTGACTGAGTCATCAGATTATATATTGGCAATGAGACCATAGTTCAGAAGAACTGGGAGGGGGTGGCTGAAAACATACAAGGAAGACTCAACAAATGGAAATGGCTGAAGCCACAATTATCCTACTGAGGCAGAACATTAATAATGAATAACCTGGTAGCTTCTGCTCTGTGGCATCGGCTTGCCTGCATGGAACCACCAAAAGGATTAACACAAAAGCTACAAGCCATTTTAACAGACTTCTTTTGGGACAGATTACACTGGGTGCCCCAGTGTGTATTGTTTTTACCAAAGGGGGAGGGGGTGAAAGGTCTGGTGCACATACAAAGCAGAATAGCCACTTTTAGAATACAGGTCATCCAAAAATATCTCACAGGTCCACAGGATTTTGTTTGGAGACAAGTGACAAGCAGCATACTGAGGGAGACAACTGGTCTGGGTTTAGACATGGCACTGTTCTTAAAGGGGACATATTATGAAAATTCTACATGTTAATTTGGGTATCTGGCATGTCTACCAACCCAAAAAGAATGAGCTTCCTGTGTACTCTCTCGTCACAATACAGTGGGAGTCTCCCTACATGGCCTTGGCCCACCCCCCACCTCACCCCCCCCCCCCCCCCCCCCCGCCCCCCAACGCTTGTTACAGATAAGACATTTGCCAGAGCACTTCATTTCGTTATTGCAAATGAAGTGCATAGCTAGCTAGCAGCATGAAGCAAATTAAGTCCTCAAGATGCGCTGTGGTCGGCTGCACAGATCCGCACAGATCTATACATCACGTTCCAGCCTCAGAAGACACAAGAGCGAAATTGATTGATTTCATATTTGAAGGCAATGTCCCGGAAAGAATTGGCAAAAGTCTGTTTGTGTGTGCAAACCATTTTGAATTGGACTGTTTTACCAACCTGGGCCAATATAACTCTGTGTAAAGGTCACCTAAGTGCACTTTATGTAAAGGCAATATGTTTGGGAGGACAGATAAATCTGCGCTTTCTTACCTACATGTTTTATAAATTCTGTACATAGCCAAACTGTCAGAGGGCTTAAATTATAAGGATAAGGGAAGGGATCTCCATATGTATTTGTTTATTGAATGTGTTATTGGATATGTATTGGTTTCTTTAACAGCCAAATGTTATAAATGTGGGGGGAAGTGACGTGTCATGGGGGTTGTTTTGGTGGTGCGGAGCGACGAGCTACGTTCGAGTCAACTGTGGTCCTGAAGAACTACATGGGATTATTTCCAAGGAGACAGGATTATTGCCTGACATTTACAAGGATTACCGCGAGGACTGAACTGTTTTTCTGGGCGCTCGGAGGTGGTGAGGATAGCGTGGACCCATTTTGTTTGTATTGTTTGCGGCACCTCACCATGCCACACCTGCATAACTTTTGTTTTGGGATGGTTTTTGGGGATTCACCATAAGGGACTGTATGAACCTGGGGTTTGGGAAATATTGATGCATGGGATTTTGTTTAAATTGTGGGGTTTTGTTCACGTTGCCATCTTTGTTTGGGGGCTCACGTCCGGGGGGTACGTGTGTATGATTTGGGTTTATTGTCAATACAGATAATTGTATGCAATATATTTGGGCCTATTTCGTTATTATATATTTTATTTAATATGGGGTGGGACCGATGACAAGGTTATCGGTCTTATTAAATATTATTTGTTTATTGTAAATTGGTCAGGCGGCAGCGCCCGTACTCAATGGGACACGTCCACCCGTGCTCCTTTTAAAATAGCGTAGTAATTTTTCCCTTTTCCTGAATAAGGTGAATTGTTACATCTGGACTTGCAACAAGATTGACCTTGCAAGCGGGATCGGTACCATCTATCCGTCGCAGTACTTCAGATGAGGGAAATTTAGGGTATTTTTAAAAATAATTCTGGTACTTGCTTCTTTTTACCATTTAGTGTGGGGGGTTAGCGATGTTATGAATGTTGTAGAGGGGTTGGGGGGATGTTAGCATTGTTGCGTTTTGGGGAAATGTGTCCTTGTATCTGTAAACAATAACTTTTTTAACATTAGCGTGTAAGACCTAGCCTCGGAGCCAGCTGGTGTATATAGCTGTAGCAGTTTATTCGTTAAAAATGTGGCCAATGTGTAGATTTTCTCTGTTGGCTATGTGATCCCTTAGGCTAGTTATGTATGCCTTGTACAGCAGTTCGTTTGGATGTAATTCGTGTGAGAATTTACGTTTGCATGGGTATATAGTGCCTACCGCAAACAAGAAGATTTCTGTGAACTAGTTTGTTAGTTGAAGGTTTTCGAGATTAATTGTTGACACTAAAATAACCTGACAGTGAAATGATAGGCTTTGTGTAAAAGTTAGCGACATTAGCATGTTGTAGTGTGTAGGAGCCAGCTGGTGTACAGCAATTGCTAAAGATGTGGCCAACAAATTTTTGTGTGAACAGTTTGTTCTATTTGAGCTATGCTTACGTATACAGTAGATAGTTTGTTTGGGTGTCTATGGAGTGGAATTTGTGTCAAAATATATAATGTCTTTATGAGAAATAGTTCTCTCATCCAAAAAACATTCCCTTGTGAAAAGGCTTTGTGTTGGGGTGGAGGGAGGTGTTAATAGTCTGCCTGCATATATGATTCAAGGCAATTAGCCCTCCTGTTGATACCTTTCGACACAACAATGATGGGGTCATACATGTTAAATGGGCACTTATTTGTTCGTGAACGACGTGATTAGCAGCTAAGAGACTCACCTGCACAGTTTGTCAGTGTGGGGCATTTTAGGGTTTTGTGTAGTACAGCACAAGTTAAAAATACTATTTACTATATGATTATTTCAGAATGATTTCAAAGAAAAATGCAAGTAGAGTATGCATAGTATTCCAATGTTATTGTACCTACACTTCTGTGTTGTGAAAATGATATTAGGTGTAATGAGACTACATTTCTTCAAATGCAAGAGATTTATTTGCTTTTAGTTAATTTTGTATGCATGGCAGTGCAAGGATAATGGTCAATGAAATGATTTTTTATATTTGTTTAACTTTTATTTACAGTATAGAGTGTTTTGCTTTTTATGACATTCAGGAAAAAACATGCATAACATTGCTGCTCTTGTTGTTTAGGCAAGCACATCTGGACAGTGTGCTAGGGTATGTCATGTAGCCTGCCAAACGGATCCACCAAAGATGTGCACAGTTGGCACGCAGCTTTCTGTGAAAACTCTACAACCTCACCACAAAAGTACAGGTTTGTTTACCATCAGTTACTTTGTCATGTCATTCATTGTGTCTGTGTTTTAATTGTAACAACTTCTCATTGTTTCATTTGGTGTGACTCCAAGGATACTGAATGTATGTTTTTATGTATCATAGGTACACAGAAAACTGTGCCCTGCACTGATGTCGGTGTTGGAATCTCAGCTGTGGCCTTCAAAGCATCACAGCCATTCCTAACATCGTCACCAATAAAGAGGCCAAGTAAGAGACCTCACTTGGAGGAGGAAGAGGACAGCCCTTTTGGGGTAAGTTCATGTATGGACTTCGGAGAGCCACAGGATGCTACCTATGATCATGATGACTCAGCATTTCTCACACCATAGCTATGGGCACTCAATACACAGCCTCGGCCATCTAGTAGCATGGGGTAGTCAAGAGTCGCCCTGAATGGACGGCGGGTGCATTACTTATAATAGTAGGTCAAACTTCATTGGTAAATAACGAGGGGGAGTCGCCGTAGTATCAGACTTTGGCTTTCCCTTGCTGGTGCACAGGCGTGGTCCCCAGCCTCTTGGTGCTGGAATCGAATGATGAGGAGCTGCTCCCAGTTTTGCCCCTCCTTTGTAGCAGCAGGGCAAATCTTCACATTTCTGATAGTGTTTTAAAAACAAGCCTTGACAGTACTGATATAGATTGGAGTGAGGAATATTGTGTTCCTGCTTTAACGGCTGTGTGTTCTGTGCACGTAAGCATGTGCATTTTCTCTCTGCCTTTCAGAACCTGGGGCAGCTGCTATCTTCGTCTCCAGTAACCATATTTATTTGAAGATAATGGGTATCCCAAAACCTTAGGTGAGCACATCTGGTGGAGGAGGGAGAAGGGGGGTGAGGGGAGAGGGGGAGCTGGCTCATTAGCATTTAAAGGAACTTTGAAGGCACTCAAAACAGGTCACTCTGTGGAGGGCTGTTTTAGACAGGGTAAAAAGGGTGCTGTTTTAAATGATCCTTGTGGTATTTTGACCAAAGTATGTTACAGACATTTCATTAAGACCCCAAGGAACCATATCAACTTCAAGATTGAAGCAAAAAAATGGGTCCTTTAATGGATTTTAAGCTTCATGGAACCTTTTTAAATGGAAAAGACTGGAACCTGCAAACTCTCTGCACTGGCTAATGGAAGAGCCTCTAATCAATGGAGCCAGGCTGGATGTCCAGAGCAGCTCAACACCAGGCCTCACCAGCATGCTGTGCACCTCCGGAGCTGTAACTAGAAAATAGTCGATGCAGCAGGTCCTGGTCTAACCGACATCCCGGCTGTGGCTTCTCTCATCAGACAGCGGTCCATGCGACATACAGAGAACATTTTAAACTTGTAGATTAAGAGACTCACAGATGAGGAGGTAAAGATGTGCTGGAACAGAAACCCCTAACGACAGCGACCCTTTTCCAGAGTTTTACTACATATCTGGATGGGCCTTTTTTAAATAAAACAGACTGGAAACAGGTAGACCTGTACACAGCCAAAGGGAGAGCCATGTATGAATGTTGTGTTTTAACCCTGAACAAAAGTAAACTGGATGTTTAAAGCTGGATGACCAACTGGGCAAACTGTATACCATCCCTGGGGTCTGTGGCTCATGAGTTAAAGTGGGCTGTCCACTGACCAGAACTTTGGCAAGTTGTTCCCAGTCACCAACAGTGTGTGCCAACAGTGTGTGAGTGATGTATGACAGAGAAAATGTGTGTGGAGTGCGAGTGAACAGTTGAATGGAAAAAATACTGTAAAGCACTAAAAGTGGTTATCAAGACTAGAAAACCGCTATATAAATAAGGACAATTTACTATTTGCTGCTTTTTGACCTGTTATGATCCGGTCTGGAAAGTGGGCCCTGTGTCAATACCTTACTCGTCATAGTGTTGTTAGGTAATTATATGCCCAGCACTAAATGTTTGTCCCAGGACCTAGAAAAAGGCTATATGCTTCATATCAACTGAATATACTGTACAGTACAATAGAGCATAATGAATTTGACCCACTTAATTATGAAGGCTGATAACCAATGATGCCCAGCACTTCCATGTTATCAGTTTTCACAAATGTGATTACCTGACAATGGAAAACCTCTGATGGAAACATAATCAGCTGCAACATGAAATACCTATCTCTGTCACTCACTGGGCCAAAACCACACACAAACATAAAGACCACCATTTGTAGGAATGACACAGCAGGTTGATACTATTGATGTTCCTCACAGCAGATCATGTTCATGACGTCAGCCTTTGTTTTTGTGCTGTTTTTTTAGCCTCTAGTAAACAGGAGTCCGACCAGGCATTACGGTGAGCACGATCGAACGTGTTACTGCAGCTGTTACTGATGGGGGATATAAGCAGCCTTGAACATTGCTGTGAAACACATGCTGTGACTGGACTGGTTACTCTCACTGAAGCAGACATGGTAAGTAGAAAGAAGTGCATCTTTTTTACCTTTTATTGTTACATTTCATTACATATTGTTCAATCAAATGTATGTTTTTGTCTTTCAAAATTGTGGCAGTGCAGATACGTCTAATTATTTTAACTTTAGTTTTTCTAAAGAGCTTGTTAAATAAAATAACTGTGATTATTTGAATTCTATCATGTAGAATTGACCAAATCATTTAAGAAAATGTATGTATTTATTTGTCAAATAATTAATTCACATTACAAATAGCAATCCCTTCTCAAGTGTACTGTAATCATCATTATTAAGTGTTTTTTTGCAATGAAGCATTCAAAACCCAAAGAATCAATAAAAACAGGACAAAAGTGCTGCATTTACAGGTATAAGAAGAGGAACAACAGAGGAACAAATGTGCACAAAAAGCGCTTAAAGACGACTAACAGATTCAAGGCTCAAATGTTTGCAGGTGCTTAAAATCCTCTTTTAATATTGCTACTCTCAGACTCAGAGGAATCTACACAAATCTTGAGCACATGTTATGTGTGTGCATTCAAGCCCTACAGGAAACTTCAGTGTAAAATATCAGTTATTTCTAAATGAATAATAAATACATTTTTATTAATTTGTGCAGTTGGCACCTTTTGTGTAGTGTGTTGTCCATACTGTATGTCACACAAATGGTTTGATTGATTAAGCTTGACATAGTCCAAAGATGTGAGTATTTTCCTTTTCAACAAACACATAAAAGCATGTTCAACACTACAGATTTTTATTTTTCCTTCCAGTTAAAAAAATAAGACATATGTAGAGAGAGTTTTCGAGCTTTAGTGTAAGACAGTGGCTTTTTAAGCTACTGTGGAAGATAAGCAGTCTATTCTGACTGAAGTGTTTGCTTGTTTAAGCCCTATGAGACAAATTGTGTTTTTTAAATATGGGCCATAAAAATAAAATTTGATTAATTGATATTTCTTAATACAGAAGGTAAAAGCCACAGTTGTCTGGACATGGACTTTAGTCATCTCCCTTTTGGTGGACTCCTGTCATGCACAGAAGGTAAATCTCAGCAGTCCCTTGTTATCCTTCGCTTTCCTGTAAAATATCTTCTTCCCAAAACAAACTGACACCCTATCTCTCCCCTCAGCTGCACATCCACTGGGGTCCCCAGTCCATGATGTACTTGAAGGGTAAATGTAAGTAAACTGCAAAGCAGCCTCTCTACTGTCCCTCTGATTTAAAACAAGTGAACTGAACTAAAATCAGATGATCATGTCTACATACAGTCAAATCTACAAGTCTAATCAAAACATATTTATCTGTGTCAGTATATTAGAATACAATGAAGATACTGTAGATCCTGCTACAGCAGGTACAGATATATCTGCAGTTAAAGTACTGCTACACATTTGATACACAAATTTTGTAAATTTGTAAACTATGGAAAATTCATAGTTTACAAAGGGATTTTGTTTAAGACTGAAGAAATTGTCACATTAAGTTACTAATATGATTACTTATTATAAAAAACATTGTAAAATCAATAGTGACAGACAGTAGCTCAGGGGTCACCAACTGGCGGACCCCGGTCCAAATCCGGACCGCGACTCTCCATTAAAAAAAAAAGGGTTAAATACATCGGCGACCTTGTTTGACTTTTAAGAGACGCCAGCCCAGTGGAGCCGCTTGGGTCTTATGTGTTGTTATCATATACTGTGCAGCCGGGTTGCTAGGCAGAGAGAAGCACACAGACGGAGATGATGGCGTTATCAAAAGTTAGGGAAAGTTGACGTTTAAAACTGAGCTCAACAAGACCAGTGTGTCTCATTTGCTTTGAGTCTGTTGCGGTTGTCAAAAGCGGCAATTTAAAACGCCATTATTAAACCAAACTTTGAAGACTCGTATCCGCAGCAGTCCGAGGTAAGGACGCGGAAAATAAATGAGCTCAAAGCCCAGTATGAGCGATCTACGCGGGTCCTCTCTCATTCCCTCTCCGCACAATAGCGGACATACGAGTGTTCGCTAAGAATACGGTGGATTTTGGGACAACATAAAAAGCCCTCCACTTCTGGATGGAAAAGAAAGACGTGAACTGAGAGAAAAAATTCAACAAATCCCCCTCTCAGCCACAACAGCCACAAGACGCACAGAAATATTAGGAGAGGATGTTCAGTCACAGCTCACTGCTGCTTTTAAGAGTGCACCTTGCATAGCTTTAGCTTAGTGACAATGCTCAACTTTTGGTATATGTCAGATTTTACCATGCAGAGAGGAAAGATTTCTGTGAGGACATTTTAGGCATCACAGCACTTACAACACACCAGAGGGGAAGACATATATTTAGCTATAAAAGAAATGTTAACACAGAGAGGTATCAGTATGAAAGATGTTGTGTCCATCACCACCGATGGAGCTCCCTCCATGATATCACGGCATTATCCATCAGTCTGTTCTGCTCTTTCAGAAGAGTATGAAGAGGTTATGAATACTGTGATGAAACTTATCAACTTTCTCAGGGCATCGTCATCACATAAACATCACCTCCTTTGAGAATTCCTGACAGAGGTTGATGCAAATTCAAATGACCTACTGATGCACTGCAATGTTAGATGGTTGAGCAAAGGCAGAGTTCAAGCACGTGTCTGTCCTGGAACAACAGAAGAATCATAAGGCCAGACAGTTTGCTAATTTTTTGGAAGATGAGAGAAAAAAAGATTTTATGGCCTTCTTAGTTGACATAACCTCACACCTAACTGACCCAATTCCTCCCAAGGTTCAAAATACTAGCAGAGAAAGCTAAAGCCAATTTCTCCCAATGAATTAGGGAAGTAGGCCTACAGACAATAGGCTACAAGTGAATGAAACTATGAAGATTATTTGTTGTTCCCTTTTCTAAGAAGTTTTTGCTTCAATCTTTAAGTGGTTGTTAAGCTCAGTTCAACTTAAAGCACTTTATATGTTTGTCTTTGAGGAAGTTACATCTTTATGGTTAAAAGGAATGTAGGCCTATATCCAAATTCCAAAATGTTTATTGCAATTTGTTTCATGTTTGTCCAGAATAGACATTGTATTTTTGTTTGATTTTGTATTGTTACAAAAGCAACCTTGTGCAATAAAAATGTTAATTAAGCTGATTTAGTCAGAGCCCATATTTGTATGTCTCTAATTGTCTGGACCCCAGAAGGGGAGGAGGGTTGATGTCTGGACCTCTTTATTGTCACGATCAGCCAGCAAGATCCTTCATCAGCTGCCACCTTGGTCGTGGTCCAGCACCATTTTCCGATGGCAAAACGATAAAGGATCCGCCTTTATTGTCACGATCAGCCAGCACGATACAGAATCCACCATACTGGATCCACCATTACGATCTCTGATACGCAATCCACAGATCCTAATCCATGATGTGGCCACAGCTGCGGCCCTGGATCTGCGGACAATAAGGCAAAGGGACTCCGGGGAAGAAGTGAAGTCAGTAACATGTATTGATGAGACATGAATTACTTTGATATGATAACGATTGAGAAGAGGAATGAGAAGCTGGAAAGAGAAGCTCTGTGTGTCATGTGTCCCCCCGACCTTCTAGACCTATAGCAGCATAACTAAGAGCAGGTCCAAGACAAGCCTGTACCAGCTTTAACTATAAGTTTTATCAAAAAGGAAGGTTTTAAGCCTACTCTTAATATACAGGTGGTGTCTGCCTCCCGAATTGAAAGTGGGAGATGATTCCACAGGAGAGGAGCTTGATAGCTGAAAGCTCTGGCTCCTACTGTACTTTTAGAGACTTTAGGGACGACAAGTAAGCCTGAATTCTGGGAGCGCAGTGCTCTAGTGGGTTGATAAGGTACCATCAGCTCTTTAAGGTATAATGGTGCCATATTATTAAGGGCCTTGAAGGTGAGGAGGAGAATTTTAAATTGTATTCTAGATTTAACCGGAAGCCAGTGTAGCGAAGCTAATACTGGAGACATGTGGTCTCTTTTCTTGGTTCTTGTCAGGACACGTGCTGCGGCATTTTGGACAAGCTGCAGAGTCTTTAACGACTTGCTGCTGGAGCCTGATAGTAATGAATTACAATAATCCAATCTGGATGTAACAAAGGCGTGGACTAGTTTTTCGGCATCCTTTTGAGAAAGGACATGTCTGATTTTGGAGATATTACGCAAGTGGAAAAAGGCGGTCCTAGAAATTTGTTTTAAGTGTGAATTAAAGGATAAATCAGGATTAGCTATGCTTGCAACATGACGAGGGCAGTTGGACCCCATCCAAGTCTTGTCCAGGTTCAAACTCAAAAAGGTGGAAAACGGACGGTCTTCCTCTTCAAAGCTCATCCCTGGACCACTGCTTGTCTTTGTCTGTTAAAGGCACATAAATCACCCCCATCAAGGGCTTCATTTTGGTGCTGCCATCCTCCATCTTGTCGTACTGCTCCAGCATCTGGTTTCCTCCCGCAATTTTAGTTGAAGACCCCTGCAGTAGCTGTTAAATGTCAGAATTTTTATTTTAATCATGAGCCGTTTTCTTTGTCACCAGTCAGTTTAAACTGTGCACTGAACAGTTCCATGTGTTTCCAAGGTCAGATCACAGCTATATCTGAAGAACAAATTCATAGAATAAATTACATTTTGTCTGTGAAAGAGTTGCAGCTGCAGTTAAAATGTCTCCATTGAAACACACAATCAACCCAGATGGACTAATGCAGTCTTTGTAAATGTGCATACACAAATCTAATGTGTCACTGAAATAGACTCAGGTTTGGTGAAAACCAAAGGGATTGATGTATTAACAGACCTTAGTATTGGAGGTGGACATTAGATTTGTCCACTATCAGCGCAGTACCTTCTCAGATTATTTCTGTTTTCTAACTCAGATGGCCGGAGGTTTGTATCAGAGGATGACAACAGTGTACAGAAGCAGGCTCTGCAGGGCTGGTATGCATTGATCAGAGGTACAGTAACATCATCTTCATGCTTATAACAAACTCACTGAACATTTTTGTTCTTAGTATTACATGGTCTGCAATTTATGTAAAGTTGCTAAACAATGAATTTACTACAACACTAGACACAGACGTATGTGCACAGTCTTTTTTATAGATGTAGTAAGTCAACCAGCACCAAGTTTTCATCAAAGATATAAACACCTTCTATTACTATCACTTATACTTTTTTCAATCAAATGCTGTTTTCCCTCATCAATCTACATTCTGTACTCCATAATGACAAAGTGGATACATAATTTAAAAAATATTTGTAAATGTATTGTAAACATAAATATCACTTAAGAATTAAGTCTCCTATATGTCTTCATCATCTTTGAGATGAAATCCACTTTATATGATGGGGAAAGACACACCTGTCATACAGCTACATACCAGAGCTAACACCAAGTCATGAGGTGGAATGAGCTGCCTGCAAGGTTCTGAGATGAGACTGTGTCAAAGCACAGATCAGCGGGAAGAATAAAAATCTCTCCTGTATTACAGCTTCATAAAAGCAGCAGTGACATAATCATATTTATTATTAGAGGAAGACACCTGGGGAAATCAGCACTCTTACTATAACTGGCTGCCATATGGAGTAATCAAGGGAGAAGCCCCTAAGTAACAGAGTTGACCAAGAACCTGATAATTACTCCAACTGGGATCCAGAGCACGCACACACTCGAAAAGAAGGCAGTGGTGATAAATGTAGCGATGTCAGCTAACTCTGAAAGAGTGGGTTCAGCAGATTCCAGAAACCTTCAGGCTCACAGGCCTCTAGTAGATGACCCAAGCTTGAAGGACACACATCAATGTTTTCTGTGTGATGAATATGATTGTGGCAGTAGACCATGCCACGGGGCTCTCCCACACACAGCCAGAGACCAAGGGTGTTGCTTTTCATTGAATGTCAAATTAAAGTGCCAGCAGTTTCTGCTGCTCTTTTCGGTGTCTCTGTCCATCAGCCGCTGTCTTTTAAACCTAAGGATCAATCAGCTAACAGTTCTCACCTGTGCTGATTGATCCTCTGGTACAGGTGAAGGGGCTCTCCCAGCCCCCTCACCTCCACAATGATATATGGAATTATGTAATTTTCTATTCTGAACTAATGTTATTTAATAATATTAAAACAAATAATGATGTGTTAACTGTTGAGATAACGTGTGTGTGTGTGTGTGTGTGTGTGTGTGTGTGTGTGTGTGTGTGTGTGTGTAGGCACCCAGAGGCTGCAGTCCCTGGAGCTCAGTAAACCCAGTCACTTGGTGAGCTCAGACAAAGTCCTCATCCACTCCCTCAAGGAGAGATGAGACATCATAGGTCACTGTCTATACACTCTGAATAAATAATGAAAGGTCTTTGCATCTTTATTGTATCCAAACCTCTCACTGCAGTGTCTCATTTTGTCCTCCAGGTGACAGCAGTACACTGCAGAAAACCTGTCCACAGAGTGATGTAGGTCACATGTGCTTTTATACTGATGAAAGGTATTAAAGTAGAGGGTACTGATGTACTTGAGTTATGTATGATAGAGAAAGTGCTGCATATAGATGCACTGTATGAGTGGGTGGATGGAAAACATGTAAAGAAACAGTTGTGCAAGCATCATATGTATGCTCTTTAAGAGTGGTTGTTACAATGAAAACAATAATGATATTTAAAGATGTAATGATGTTATTATGATAGCAGAGGGAGAGAGGGAGAAAAAAGTGTTCAGGGCATGATGGGAGTTCTCCCAGTAGTCTAGACCTATAGCAGCATAACTAAGGGACGGTTTAGGACTCACCTGATCCAGCCCTAACTTTAGGCTTTATCAAAAAGGAACGTTTTAAGTTTAACCTTAAATGTAGAGCTAGTGTCTGCCTCCCAAAACCAGAGTGGGAGCTGGTTCCACAGGAGAGGAACCTGGTAGCTGAAGGCTCTACCTCCCATTCTACTCTTACAGACTCTAGGAACCAAACATGAGCTACTATTTAGGGAGTGAAGTGATGTATTTGGATAACAAGTTGACATGAGCTCTTTCATATATGATTGGGCTTAATCTTTGAGGGCTTTGTATGGAAGGAGCAAATTCTATTCTGAATTACACAGGGAGCCAATGTAGCTAAAGCTAAGACAGGAGTAATAAGTTCTCTTCTTCTGGTCCTGTCATCACTTGTCATTTTGGACTAACTGGAGGCTTTTCACAGACTTACTGGTACGTACTGATAATAAACCAATGTGGTGTTTTACTTCCATAGAAGAACAGGCACAAATGCAAGGTTTCGAGTTGCTATATGTCAATATTGTTTTTTTTTCAGACTTTGACTTTAATGCATTATGTCTAATTTCAGAATGATGAACAGCTCAGCATAGGAAGGATACAAACAGTTCAATTCAACAAAAACTGAAACACAATTTCTACTGTGGAATGAAGTACCTTGTCCTTCACTGAATAGCTCTATGTGCTATGTAGCTGCATCAAACACTTAAATTAAATTAACAACAAAAGCAACACTGGGCTAAACATATACACATCTTCCAGAGTCCACCCGCATCCATATTAATACTCATATTCCCCAAAGCATAGGCAGAGGTGAAGGTGTCGCAGCAATCTTTAAATCTGACTTACCTATCAACCCTCGACCTAAAGGTAGTTACAACTCATTTAAAAGTCTCATCATCAGCTTCATAGATCCAAGTTCAAAATCACAAAAAACTGTTCATCTAGTTATGATATATCGTTCACCAGCCCCTTACTCAGAATTTGTATCTAAATTCTCAGAATTTCTATCTGAACGAGTTCTAAGGACAGATAAAGTAATTATAGTAGGTGATTTCAACACTGAGTTAGATGTTGCCAATGTCATTAGCTCAGCATTTACTTAATTTATAGAATGAATTAGTTTTACTCAACATGGGAATAAACCCACTCACTGTTTTTATCACAGTCTTGATCTTGTTCTGACAAAACCCTATTCTGTCTGACCATTTTTTAATTACATTTGAATTTAAAGTTTTTTACTACACTGATTCTGGACAGCAATTCTATTATAGTTGGTGTTTATCAGATAATACTGTAAACAAATCTAAGGAAATAATTCCTCTGACAATTACTTCACATCCATGTGTCAGTACTTTGTTACTTGTACAGCAGCCTCATTAAAAACAACCCTTGACACTGTCTGCCCTGCTGTAAATCAGAGGAGATTAGCTCCATGGTATAATTATCAAACACATGCTTTTAAATAGACCTTTATCCAATTGGGTTGATTTTCGCTTTCCGTGAAACGACTAATAATAATCATAATAATGTACAAGAAAGCCCACCGAAATGCCAGAAACTCCTATTATTCATTATTAATAGAAAACATTAGAACAACCCCAGGTTCCTCTTCAGCACTGTAGCCAGGCTGACAGAGAGTTTTAGCTTTACTGATCCATCTATTCCTTTAACTCTGAGGTGCAATGATTTCATGAGCTTCTTTACAAATAAAGTGTAATTTTATATATATGTATGTTATATTTAGACCACCTTTCTTCAATATAGCCTTCTGAGCTGACTTTACTGGTCTTTTCATCCAAACTATCACTTGTGTATTAGACCCTATCCGGACTATACTTTTAAGGAATTTCTTCCTCTAGACTGGATTATTGTAATTCTTCATCATCAGGATGTCCCAGTAAGTCTGTGAAAAAGCCTCCAATTGATTCAAAGTGCTGACAGGAACTAGAAGAGATCACTATAATACTGTCTTAGCTTCTCTGCATTGGCTCTGTGTAAATTAAGAATATATTTCAAAATCCTGCTCCTTACATACAAAGTTCTTAATAATCAAGCCCCATCTTATTTAAAGAGCTCATAACAACGCATTTTCCCAATAGATCACTTTCGCTCCCATAATACAGGTTCTCTTGTGGTTCCTACAATCTGTAAGAGTAGAAAAGGAGGTAGAGCCTTCAGCTACCAGGCTCTTCTCCTGTGGAACCAGCTCCCACTCTGGTTTTGGGAGGCAGACACCATCTCTACATTAAAGGTTAGATTTCAAACGTTTTTCTTTGATAAAGCCTATAGTTAGGGCTGGATCAGGTGAGTCCTGAACCGTCCCTTACTTATGCTGCTTATAGGCCTATGTCCAATCCATGGACATTATTTAATTTATGACGCAGTGTTGTGTCACTTATATGGAGAGAGCAGAACTTTGTAAATTTTTTGTATACAGTTAAAATGAGTAAGGGAAGAAAGTAAGAACAAAAATTGCTATCTTGCAGTTGTACTTGTATGCTAACCAATCAAGCTGCAGTTCTCATCCATGTCTCTCCGGGCTCATTTAATATATGAAGACTTTAAGAATGTAATTAATAAAGAGGTCGTTATTTAATCTTGGATTGAAATGAAAGAAAAAATTGAGAATAAGTAGAAAAAGAAAAAAGGCAAATGGTAAGAATGACAGAAACAACATTATCCTCTTTATACCTTGTAATGTTTTATTACCTTATATAATAATTATGTAATCATCATATTTCATCTCAAATGACATTAATAGATAAGTTACAGAATCCCATAGAAACCAGCTGTGTGAAGTTCAGTGCAGTGTTAGTTTTGCTGTGGTCCATCATCTGAAACAAACGTCTGCACTGAGGTGCTTCAGCTGCACATCACACAGGTCATGACATCCAATTTAACACAATATCCTTACTTCAGAAAGGCACTTCATTTGTTTTCTAAAAGCTTGTACAGTCAGAGGACAGTGACCAAGATGTCTCTGCACTGACCTGCTGTCAGGATGGAAACAGGCTACAAACAGCAGCACAGTGACATGACATTGACATGATCATCACAGACTGTTCACACATCAGCAATGTGGATCAAGGGAGATGTCACATTGGTAAACTGACCCACAAGATAGTTTGCTTTACAGTCTGGTAGGTCATCTGTGGAGACTGTTTACTTAATGTCACATTTATGTCTGTAGTTGCCAGCACATATTGACGGCTGGAAATGTGGATTTCCGCGTGCTCTTGCAAATGTGCTGTTTTGCTTTTCAAGAAAGGCTGTGGTTAAGGGAAGACCAATGTAAAGTGGATTTAATCACATTTTTCATATTTAAACAGTTTATTTATAAAGAAAATATTTCTTTACATTTACTTCATCACAGTACCAATCATTAAGAAACAGTCTGTTTTTTTTGACAGGTTATCCAGATTCAGATAAGGAGATCAGTAATTTCATCTCTGAGATATCTTAGCGTGACGAGTAAACTAAAGTTTCATTGAAGATTATCAAAATATATCAAATGCCACCGCTGTTAGAATTAGGTGTTACACAATGTAGACAGTAGCTAAGATGCTAGATGAGCTTACAAGGAAGGAAAGGTGGCAACATAATAAAAGCCTAAGAAGAACAGTAGGGCACAGTGAAAGGAGCTGGTTAAGTACAGCTGCTACTGAAAATCCAACTACAATCTGACACCTTCAAACTAATCAGTTTTAACTTAATAAAATTACCATTGTCTTGTTTTGCATTTACATTGGATGACTGATGCAGGAAGTGCTCAGCTAAATGGCAAATACTTTGCGTTAACTGAGCACTTTATTATTATCAAAATTACTTGTAATTTGGCACATAAATGCTTTTAATATAAAGCAGTAGGGAATGTTCAGTATGCATTAATAGTAAGTGGATACAGATTGTAGTACAAATATAGTTACTGTACACCTGGCAACAGGTGGCTGGTTTAAGAAATACCTCAGCTAACAGCTTCTTAACAGACTTTGTTATTTTCATAATCTAATAATAAATTAAATGTATGAATATGAGATTAAAGATCAGATTTGAAGCTAGACAAGCACTTTCCTCTTCCTTCCATTCTTTGAGCTGGGATAAACATGTCCTGGGTCTGTGTATGTGCCTCCACTCACTGTATAGTTGGGAAACGCTATTGGACTGTTCCCTTAATGATTGGCTTTGTGTGTCTATTAAGCAACCCTACTCTAACTATTCAAGTTAGTTTGACTTTACAAAGATTTCCTAAAGAATACAGCCAGTGTTGTATTAATAATAGGGGAAATATTAGGTTTTTAAACAACATTGATGCTGGGTCCTTACCTTAATGTAAGGTCTAAGAGCAAGAGTCACTTAACTTTCATTACCCTTCTCATTTCACTTTATATTATTGTATTGGTGCATATTTCCAAACAAACTCACAATTAATCATATCACCAACATTGCCACACACTGAGGCTGGGGCCTTCAGGGCTACAGTTGGTCTGGTCAGATTTGCCCAGACTCAGTTGTTTGTCTCCATTATCTCAATCCTTATTAGTAAGGGGAAAAATGTAAGTCACATAACCTGTCAGGGCTTGTTAGCATTATAGCATGTGAACATTGGAATGATGGACATGCACACCAGTGGTACTTCAGATGGGAAACCACTCCAAGAATTCCATGATTAACATGCATTCATTACAAATGAAAGAAGAAATTAAGTTGAACTAGAACTGGGAAACACTAGTCTCTGAAAAAGACCATCTTTACTTAAGCTACAGACACTTCATTTTAACACACTTGCACAGTGTTCATCTTTGTCTCATCTCCTCTCATGTAGTTTAAAATTACAAGAATAAGAAAAATACTCTCAATATTATACATATTATAAAATCTTCTCTTACATAAAAACATCTCCCTGCTAATGAAATCTCCCTTGTTTCATAATCTTACATTTACATTAACATATATTAAAGTGAAAAAAAATATGTTATATGTGTGTGTGTTCAACTACTGCTGACATCAAACTTCTGCCAAAATATATTCTGGTCAGACAGACTTGATTTATCTCTCCTGGCATTGAACAGCATCAGTAAACTGAACTGTCTACTCTGAGGTCCATGGCAGCTCTGTTTACCAGGAAAGCTGATGGTTTTAACAGAGTTGTAAAATAGCAGGAGACTGTTAAATGAGGCTGTACTGTAAACACACGGAAACACACAGACTCATGCAAACCGGAACCCCAATCCAAGTCAGGCCAGTTTGGCAATTTGTTGTTTGTGACTGGACAGAAACAATGCCTAACCTTAAATGTGGTAATTATTCAGTGATATTGTGTGCCATTTGTCCGGTTAGCTGTGAAGTATATGGAATGGGTTCAACAGGAGTATCTTTCATAGGTTGAAGATCAAGTTTTGTGGTTTTTGAAATTGTTTTTCCCTGTAAAAGCTGTTGATTGATTAAACTGTGGCAATAACATTTTTGTTTAAACATCAGGTAAGAAATAACAGGTTTCACTAACTGCTTCATTCTCCTACAAATGAATAGTTAACACGTTTTTTGAAGACAATCAAAGAAACATTTTTGTTGGAGTCGTTATTTCTATGAGTGGACTTGAACAAAATGTGTCCATCTCTTCCAGGCTTTTTGCCATTTTAATGTGAGAATAAATGATTTGTATTTCTATAAATAGCGCTGTTATAGATCACACACACACACACAGTTACTCAGTATGTGCTTCATACATTCATACAGTGCATCCATGTGAAACACTGTCTCTATAGCACATCAGTCACACAACGTCGGCACAGCCATCAGGGGCAATTTGGGGTTCAGTATCTTGCCCGAGGACACTCCGGCATGCAGAATGGGGGAGAATGGAACTGCCGACCTGATTAGAGGATGACCCGCTCTACCTCTTGAGCCACAGCTGCCTCATTATATTTCATAGATGTCTTGCTACAAATCCAGCTGTGAACATGGTATCCCATCAACAAAACAGGATCAGTGACATAGAAATCAGTGGGCACTAGACCGGCTTGAATCACTGATGAGTTACTTAGTTAACTTAGTATGTGCTTAAAAGTAAAAATGCTACTTCAAATTGACCATAATTGAGTTTCTGACCTCTAACAGTGCTATAGTGAAGCTTCTCATAGATGAAAATAAAGCAGGATTTTGAAAACTTTTAAAATCAAAATAGTAAACATTTATTTAACTTAAAGTAAAGTAAATGTTATGGTAAAGCCTTACTTTCAGATTGTGATTCAGTCACACCACAGGTATTTTGGTGTTATCTGTAATTTTGTATTTTGACACCCTCTCCTAATGGTTGATGTATGATTGTGTGCCTGTGTGGAAGTGTGTATGTTATTGTTGTAGTTTTTTGACATTCTCTCCTTCTCCCCAAACTGTTGCAGAAAATAATTAAAAATCACAGCGAATGTGTTTCTATATTTGTATGCCAGACTGTAAATGCTTATTGCTATATATTATCTATTACCCTTTTCATTCAGTAATTTGCATTGTAAAACCAAATGATCCCTTTGAATTCTTCATGTTTTAGAAAAATCCCTTCAGTATTTTGATCCGTTACTAAAACCCATGAGATGAATCATGTATCATATTCTATACCAAATGATTTAATGAAAAAAATAATCAAAATAATTACAAAATATTTTAAAAGAGAGAAAAAAATGTGAAGTTTTCACATCACTTTGAACAAGTTTGAACCTTTTTCTGTTTTCTGCTGTCTGGTCTATATTTTTTGTATATTGTAAGGTATAGTACTTTTTGGGGCATTAATTTACCATTACTATTACTATGACCATTGGTAGAACTTGGGCTCATAGACTGAGCACGTCCATCTGCATTTTTGGTCATGCAGATGCAGCAGTGCAAAGAGTGGAAAGACTGGGGGTGCACTCTTGCTCTCATAGCTAAAAAACTTTGATCTAAGCAACAAATCTCCAATCAGACTGCCAATTTATCAACATTTGTACTGCTGCCTTCAGGTGCTGCAGGGATTTAATGAACTAAAGGAGAACATTTTCATATGGTTTAAAGCAGCTGTGGAATACAGATACTGTAGGAAGAACTCTGCAGGTGCACTCTGACTAACTGGCTATAAGTACATTAAACTTGTATTTTGCATTCAAGCTTCTACTTGTGATGCAAGTACAACTAAGCTAGAATATTTTTTGGTACAAATCACCAGATTGCAGTGGAAAAACTCAAAAACACCAACAATTCACTTTACACCACCTCATCTGAATGAATGGTGAACTTGTGGTACCAAAATACCACCCAGACAAGCAAAGAATATTTAATGGGCTGTGTGTGTTGGTCCTACTGTTGCCATTAAAATGGGCTTTCATCAAATCGTAATGTTTTGTTATTGTCTTGTTGTACTCAACAAATCAGACAACAAGTACCGTATGTTAGCCTTTGCGGCATCCATGTTTCCGTTGCCTAGCAGCGGTGTTGTCACGACGTTACTTACATCGTGACAATGCTTTGGCTTTAACAAGAATATTTAGAATTATTTCTTGATTATGCTGCTCTCTATAAGTATACCGACCAGTTAATACATAACGGCATTTAAATCATTTCCCTTACTTAATTGCAGAACAAGACAATGCAGCTGTGTACATACCATCAGCCACATGTAGCACACATATAAAAAGTCGATGCTGGAAGCTAAGAAAGAAGCAGTGGTGTGTGATTTTGTTAGTGAGCCTAACCTATAAGACTCAGGTTTCAGCCTCTTCAAAAAGATGATCAGCATGAGTCAACAGGAAAAAACTGTCAGAGGGGCTGCTGCTGAGTTTGACATCTGGCTGACAAGGAGCACAGTTAGCTGAAATGGATGCAGCACTCTGTGGTTGCAACATCCCAAAGTCCTCACTGCTACTGTGTAGCTGTCAGTGTCATCATGATTACAGTGTTATTATGTTGCCATCTTCTCTCATGCTCTCCTGACTGATGCTGGCTGTGTTCTCGTTGTGAATGGACGTCATCATAAAGCTGTCACTCAAGGATGCTCCAACACTATTGGGCAATGAGATGCTCTGTGGGAGGGGCCTCACCACGGAGGAGGGGTGCTGCCTGTTCATAGGTAAGTCTCTATTGAGGTTGGTGTTGTTACTGTTGTTTACTCTGTGGGAGTCGCAGGATGTCAGACAGTCATTCTCCAGAATGATGTCGCCATCATCATCTTCATCATCACTGTCACCCTCTGCAATGCTGTTGCTATGGTAACAACACATGACATGAAAATAATGGTTATAGAATCAATCTTGGAGATACAGTGTGATACAGACATTAAGCAGTTTGTTTTGTGAAAAAAAGCAAATTAAAAATTTAAATGAAAAATTCAGTCCAGAGGCGATTAATGCATGTCTGTTGAAACTCCTTAGACTTTGAAATAACGTATCAGAAATGACATGTATTCATCTACATCTACAGGTTTTGCAGGTTCAAACACATTTTTAAAATAGCAACAATAGTTGTTAGTCACTATTAGACTGATACTCATAAATCTTCTCACTCAGCAAGTGATCATGTACCTTTGCTTTAAAAATCTTTGAGACGTTGAAGCAGAACAATTGGGTTTCATTTTACTCTGATCAGAGTCACTGAAGAATTAAAATACATTGTATGTCATTCTACATAAATGCTATATATCTGTTTGCTGTCAATTTGTTTCCTACTAAATATTTTAGTTAATATAGACTACTTTGCCCATTTTATCTCTTGCTTGTGGCTAAATTTGCCACTACAATCCAGTCTCAAAATGGACTTAGTGCTGTTTTAAAGGTTTTTACCACATTAAATTCTGTGAAAACACTGCAAACTCTTCAGTCCATCTACTGTGAATTTTCTTCTTGCAACTTTGGCAAAACAGCAACATACAGTATTTTTTTCAAGTCACTCTGCCCTGTCCATATCATACCTTGCAGTAATGGGATTGCTCTGAGAGGCAGGGCTTGGTGAGTCACGTGACAAAGCCGAACCAGTAGATCCAGCTGAGCCTACAGAACCAGAGTTTCCCATTGAGGTCTTACTCCCACGATGCAGCACGTTGTTCCTCTGGTTAGCTGGTTTCACAGTCACAATTAGGTTGTGACTGTTGGCCACCATCATGTCTGTAACCTGAAATGACAGACAGAGGGTCTTAACACTGGAAGGAGAGTACATAATCTGATCAATAGTTTGATTATTGCCCAAAGAAGACAAAGTTAATCACATAAATTTGAAAAAGATTACACTTGGAAGACATAGTTTTCTTCCTGTTGCTCTTTTCTTCTCTTCTGATATAGAATTAAATTGAATTCCCCTTTTTAATTTAGCTTTCCTGGCTGTATGGCATGTATTATTTTATACAGACCCATGTAAAATAAAAAGACAGACTTCAAGGTCAAGTGTCAAAAGCAAATAGCCCAATAAAGTGTATTCACTGTTGAATGTACATACCTCCAAATCAGTAAAGCTACATTTTGACAAAAAAAGGATTATAAATGTGGTCTTAAATGTAGTTTGACCATGTAATGTTTATTTAAAGTTAAAATAATTATACTGATTTGTTGTGAGACAAGCCCAGACTTAAAAATTCTTTAGTCAGGTTAAACTGTGTATATGCTATGGATGATTTCTCAGTAGAATCAGCATAAGGTAGCCCTGCAAAGTCTTTTCATTATCACCTTTACAAGGAGGTTACATTTTCACTCCTGTCCCTTTGTGTGTTACCTATTTTGGGTTTTTTTAAGATTAAACAAAAACAGGGTAAACAGAGTTATTTTTCATTGGAATGGATGGTGTTTTTCAGTATTTTCACAATTTTCCCAGAGAATAATTGATGGATGTTGATGAAAAAAACAACAGGCACATATAGAGGACGAATTTCTACTACTGTGTGAAATTTGGCGCAGGTTGACAGAATTTAAGGGGACTAGTAGAGGTGTGCGCTCTGAGTAATTTTCTTAGAAATTATTAATCTATCTCATAAGCAGCTTTGGAGACAGCAAACACAAACTGAAAAAAAACATTATTGTGACAAGTTTTAACTTTTGCTTTGGTTTGGGAATTCTCTTCTGCATTTACCTGATCCAAAGATTTCCCTGCTACATTGATGCCGTTCACCTCAAGGATCTCGTCATTAACTCCAAGCAGCCCTGTACTCTCTGCTAGCCCACCACGTACCAGACGAGATATGAACACTCCTGGAACCTACATGACAGAGAAACAGTTTCACATGTTTAATCTTTTACATCATTCTATCATATTCAATTTATCTTCAACTTGGTCAGCTTACAAGGTGGAATTTTATCCTCAAACTTAAGAAGGTTGAAATTAAGTAACTGATCTCACCTTCTCTACACCCTGTGACGTCACTCTCACGCTCACCCCATCACGAATGTAGAAGCCTAGTGGTTTGTGGGTACCGTGCTTATGAAGTCGTACACGTCGATGAGTCTCAGGTAAGATGTCCACATCAATGATTGAAGAGATCTGTCTGAAGTTCTGTGGGAGGCCAATCATAAGACCTGGTTTGTTCTTTGAGTGGGTGGAGCCTGAGGTTGTGGTGCGCAGCCCAGTTAAACCCAGCCCCTTTTTACGCCTCTGGAGGGAGTT
Organism: Verasper variegatus; assembly: GCA_026259375.1. NCBI lineage: Eukaryota > Metazoa > Chordata > Actinopteri > Pleuronectiformes > Pleuronectidae > Verasper > Verasper variegatus. The sequence continues at coordinate 405,690 of CM048042.1, forward strand.
GGTGGCAAATATGACAGGTTCATCCTCTAAAAAAGAGAAACATACAAGGACAAAGAGAACAGTTCATTATTTATATTTAGATGTGTCTGTGAATCAGTACTATGATTACTCTTCTCTACTCTAGATCAGGGGTGTCAAACTCATTTTAGTTAAGGGGCCACATACTTCCCACTTTGATCTCAAGTGGGCCAGACCAGTAAAATCATAGCATAATAATGCATACATAACGACAATATTTCTCTATGTTTAAATCATTGGTGAAGGTTTTTGGATGATAAACTCTATTTTAAGGTCTTTCTACAATAAACTAGAAACATAAAGACCAAAAACTCAGACATCAGCCCACTGTTGATCTGCCTGGGCTCTCCTCTGCAGATTCCCTCACTTTGTGACGCGTTTGACATCAAACGCGTCACAAAGCGATCAGCGAGCGCTGCTGCCTGTGGCAATGAGTGCTTCTGCCTCCGGAGCAGACGACGCATTTACACTGTTTTTGAAGCAATTACTGCATTGATTAAAAAAATTACAAAACGTTTGTACATAGACTCTATAGCATGCTCTTACTGATACAGTGCGACCCCCAGTGGACTGATTAGGAATAGCAGCTACCTTTATAGAAATGCAATTTATGTCTTTCTGTAATTTTCACACAAAGTCATCCGGCGGGCCGAGCTGGACCCCCTGGTGGGCCGGATCCGGCCCGCGGGCCGCATGTTTGACACCCCTGCTCTAGATAGTTCTGTAATCACTCATAATATCTTAGAAAATGTCTATTTATCTGGGTTATTACAAAATCTTCCTGCAGTATATTTTCACACTAAAATGGTGTTTATGAACCAGTTACTTTAAAAATGTACTCGTATTCACTCAAACATCTAACCTGACTTACTAAGTGTAATTCAAATATGGAGACCTTGTGTATGTTACTCTTGATTAAAGATTGCTTCACATATTTTTACCTTTGCAGAGGAGGTTATGGTTTTTGACCCTGTCACTTGTCAATTGTCATTTTTCATTTACATTTTTCATTTACATTTTTCATTTAGCTGACACTTTTATCCAAAGCGACTTACAATAAGTGCATTCAACCATGAGGGTACAAACCCAGAACAACAAGAATCAAGAAAATACAATTTCTTTAAAAAAAAAGCAAAACTACAAAGTGCTATAAGTAAGTGCCATTTAAGTGCTACTAAATTGTTAGTTTAAAAATGTTATTCAAGGTATAGTCAGAAGAGGTGTGTTTTTAGTTTGTGGCGGAAGATGTGTAAACTATCTGATGTCCGGATGTCAATGGGGAGCTCATTCCACCATTTAGGAGCCAGGACAGCAAACAGTCGTGATTTTGACGAGTGTTTAGCTCGCAGTGACAGAGCAACAAGCCGACTGGCCGAGGCAGAGCGGAGTGAACAGGCTGGGGTGTAACGTTTGACCATGTCCTGGATGTAGACTGGACCCGATCTGTTCGCAGCACGGTACACAAGTACAAATGTTTTGAAACGGATGCGGGCAGCCACCGGTAACCAGTGAAGGGAGCAGAGGAGCAGAGTAGTGGACCAAGAACCCATTCAATATTGCGGCAGATCTGAACAAAGACGCAGAAGTTTTTTTTTTTATAACATTGTTTGTTGTTTTACATTTTCACAGATTTCCCAGGGAATAAGGCATCCTCTGATATCCTCCTCTGGAACTGCGTTCACGCCTGGATCTCAGAGGACATTTAGGGTTAAATCATTGTCTTAATGACCTTATTTCAAGTTGAATTTAAATGCCAGGGCGTACTGACACTTGGATGACACCACAGGAGCAGTATGGAGGCATGTTATGTTTACTTCAATTGTATTGTATTTGGCTGCAACAGTGTTTATCCCTGAAACTCCAAAAGTGTTTTATGGACTCAAACAGTTGACCCACCCCTCCATCAACATAGTGGTGAGTTTATTCTTGGGTGAACTATCCCTTTAAGCTGCTAAACTAAAGACACACTGAGAGTGGACCCTCTCTGAAATACAGATTTTATACAACTGATCAAAATTATGGTGATTAATTAGTCTCAAAATTTGCTAACAAATCACCACACAAATCACCACACATTCACAAGGCTCACTTAAGTTTTGAAGCTTTGGAGAAGAGGACACTGGTTGCCGTCTTCGCTCTTTTGATTGGTCACTTTCAACATGTGCAATCTCTAGCCAGGATAACGGCCATGATCACAATGTTCCAACACATACTACAGTTTTTATACATAAACAATCACATAATGGATCTCTCGAAAGTTTTTCATTTTGAATATCTGTTTTGAATCATGAAAAGTAACAAGTGGATTGTAGATATTTCCGATTAAGATTTCCATTGCAGATGAAAAATCTAATTGTGGATCATTTCATCTATCCTCGGAAGCATTTTGTTGTGAATATTTATGATATAACTATGGATAGGAAGAATTGTGCATATATGAAATGTAATTTTTTAACGAGGAAGACATAATTTGTAATTAATTTTGAATAGTAAAATTGTATCTTGCAATACAATCCTGACCAGTGAGAAAACAGTTTTTTCTGAGAGAAATGTTATTTGGTATTTAACCTGTGATTACAGAGAGGAGTGTGGTTTGTTTAAACATTAGCACATTACTGTAACCGACACCAATTGGACTGGAGTGTGAAACTGGAGATCACACATGTAAGTGATCATACCAAACTATCATCAAAGGCCATCGTCAGTATGTCAAGTGACCAATGAGGAGAGTGGAGACCTCAGCAAGTGTGAGTAGTGAGTGTGCAGGGAGAGTCCGGCTCACGCTCATTACAGCCCCATTTCATGGGATCACAGGCCGAAGTGTCCTTGGGCAAGATAATGAACCCCAAATTGCCCTTCATAGAAAAAAGTGCTGCCCATAGATGCACTGTATGAATTGTATGAACGTGTGTGTGAAAGGGTGAATGGCAAAAAAAATAAATAAAGATACTGTATAGCACTTTGAGTGGTCGGCAAAGATTTGCAAAATGCTATATAAATACAGACCATTTAGAATTCCATAAGAAGCAGTATTGCTTTCACAGATACTGTTCTGTGCACGTCTATCACATGCATGGTTTAAAATAAGCAGTTTTTGGGACTAATTAAATGGAATAAAAAATTCATATGAATTTGTGGGTACCTACAGTAGTCATTCAAAGAGAGGTTAGGAAGAGGTAAACACCAAATGAGTAATGACAAAGGGAAAAATGCATATTCACATACCAACAAGTTGATCTATATAATCCAATCAGGTTGAGCAGTATATGTGAATATTTTTCTTCATTTTTGTCCCTGTGGTCCAAAAATATTATTCTGTATTCGATTTAATATGTATACATTACTCTGACTGTATGTGCAGGGGAATTCATAAATCTTTGTTTTACAGCATTCACATCTCTATTTTTCTCTTTCTCGCTTTCTTTCAACATCTCTTTGTAGATAATTAGCAAACATTTTGGAGGAAACCTGGTCTTTAAGGTTAGGAGAGACGGCGTTCATCCCATTTGGGATGGAGCAGCTCTCTTATCTAAGAATATTACTCAGTCTATAAAATGACAACCCAGAGTTGGGACCAGGAATCAGAGCTGCAGTGCTACACACTTCTCTGTACTCCCTCTGGATCAGTCACACAACCACAAACCCATCGAGACTGTGTCTGTCCACCGTCCCATTAAATTATTTAAATCAAACAATGACAGAGGGAGAATTCGACACAAAAAACTAAAACAAATTATCATAACCTCTGCAACAACTCAAGAAACAAAGACTTTCAAATGTGGTCTTTTAAACATAAGATCACAATCATCGAAGGCTATTTTAGTAAATGAACTAATCTCAAATCAAAAAATAGATTTATTGTCCCTCACTGAGACGTGGCTGCATCTCGATGAATATGTCAGCCTAAATGAATCTACCAGTCAGGTAAATGCACACTTTCCCCGAGACTTTGGCCGAGGTGGTGGAGTTGCTGCTATTTTTAACTCCAGTGTATCAATGAATCCTCAACCTAAACTAAGCTACAAGTCATTTGAAAGTCTTGTTCTTAGTCTTCCACACCCATCCAAGAAATTCCAACAGCCAATCATATTTGCTGTAGTTTACCGTGCTCCTGGGGCTTATTCTGAATTTTTATCAAACCTAGTCCTAAATACAGATAAAATTATTATTGTTGGTGACTTTAATATTCATGTTGACAATAATAATGATAGCCTTAGTGTAGCATTTATTTCACTACTAGACTTCAGTCAGTGTGTACACCAACCTACTCATTGTTGTAACCACACACTTGACCTTGTAATAATATAGTGTCAAAATTTAACATCTAATAGTACTTCCACGTAATCCGATTCTATCAGACCATAATTTAATAACCTTTGATTTCTAATTATCAGAATATATGCCACTAATAATAAACTCCTTTTCTAGATGTCTACCTGATGTCTGATGTCTACAGTGCTGTAGTTAAATTTAAGGAAATTCCAATTACATTTAAACCTGTATTACCCGTTGATATAACCAACGAATTCTTTAAAAATCCTAGCTCCATGAAATTTACCAGCTTGTCGATAGCTGTGTGAAGTCATTACGATTAACATTAGACTCAATAGCGCCTCTAAAAAAGAAATGTGTAAAACATAGTAAATTAGCTCCCTGGTATAATTCCAACACACAAGTTAAAACAAGCATCAAGAAAACTAGAAAGGAAGTGGCGCTCCAACAACTGTGTTGAAAATCACCTAACCTGGAAAAATAGTGTTAAAGCATATAAGAAGGCCCTCCACAATGCAAGAGCTGCCTACTACTAAAAACAACCCCAGGTTTCTCTTCAGCACTGTAGCCAGGCTGACAGAGAGCCACACCTCCACTGAACCCAGTATTCCTCCATCCCTGAATAACAATATCTTTATGATCTTCTTTAATGATAAAATTCTAACTATCAGAAATAAAATCTCCTGCCCTCAGTTGATGCAAATACCCCATCAAGAACAGAAATCTCAGAATCAGCTGAGAATCCTACCCATCATTTACAGCTTCTCTCTGATCACCCTTGATCAGCGGACTTCAATAATCTCATCTTCTAAAGCCACAACTTGTATCTTAGATCCCATTCCTACAAAGTTACTTTAAGAAATTCTGCCCCTAGTTTATCAACTAGGGGCAGACACAATCAATCTATGATGTACCACAGTCCTTTAAACTATCTGTAATCAAATCCCTTCCACCAGAGGTTTTAGTCAACTACAGACCAATATCTAACCTCTCCTTCCTGTCTAAAATCCTAGAAAAGGTTGTATCCAATCAGCTGTGTGAGTTTCTGCAGGAAAGTAATGTATATGAAGACTTTCAGTCGGGGATTAGAGCCAATCTCAGCATGGAGACAGCCTTTGCAAAATTCACTAATGACTAGCTTCAGATCAGGGATTTGTGTCTGTCCTCGTTCTGTTAGATCTTAGTACAGTTAATTAGCATTAAATGAACCGCCCTGAACTGGTTTAAATCCTATTTTTCCGATCAATTCCAATCCTTGCAAATTAATGATGAGTCTGAACAGTGTAATAAATTAACTAAACTTCAAGCATGTCTCAAGGACATAAAAACCTGGATGACCTGCAATTTTCTCTTATTAAACTCATAAAAACAGAGGTTTGAATATTTGGCCCTAAACACCATAGAGACACGTTACCTAATGATATAGCTGCACTAGACGACATTGCCCTTGCTTCCAATGAAACAGTCAGGAACTTGGGAGTGATCTTCGTTCCCGATTTGTCCTTTAATTCACACTTTTTAAAAACAAATTTCTAGGACCGCCCTTCTTTCACTTGCGTAACATCTCAAAGTCCTTTCTCAATAAGATGCAGAAAAAGTAGTCCACACCTTTGTTACATCCAGACTTGATTATTGTAATTCATTATTATCAGGCTCAAGCAGTAAGTCGTTAAAGACTCTGCAGACTTCACTACACTGGCTTCTGGTTAAATCTACAATAGAATTGAAAATTCTCCTCCTCACCTTCAAGGCCCTTAATAATATGGCACGATTATACCTCAAAGATCTGATGGTACCTTATCAACCCACTAGAGCACTGCGCTCCCAGAATTCAGGCTTACTTGTCGTCCCTAAAGTCTCTAAAAATAGAGTCGGAGCCAGAGCTTTCAGCTTTCAAGCTCCTCTCCTATGGAATCATCTCCCACTTTCAATTCGGGAGGCAGACACCATCTGTACATCTAAGAGTAGGCTTAAAACCTTCCTTTTTGATAAAGCTTATAGTATAACTAAGAGCAGGTCCAGACTTGTCTCGGACCTGCTCTTAGTTATGCTGCTAGGTCTGGAATGTCGGGGGACACATGACACAGCTTCTACTTCCTTTTCTCCCTCCTTATTACATCAAAGAAATAAAACACATATTTTCAGAATTCTCCAGTGATGTTCAATTGGGTTCAAGTCTGGGCTCTGGCTAGGCCACTCAAGGACATTCACAGAGTTGTCCCGAAGCCACTCCTTTGTTATCTTGGCTGTGTGCTTAGGGTCATTGTCCTGTTGAAAGATGAACCTTCACCCCAGTCTGAGGTCCAGATCGCTCTGGAGCAGGTTTTCATCAAGGATGTCTCTGTACATTGCTGCATTCATCTTTCCCTCGATCCTGACTAGTCTCCCAGTTCCTGCCACTGAAAAACATCCCCACAGCATGATGCTGCCACCACCATGCTTCACTGTAGGGATGGTATTGGCCAGGTGATGAGCGCAGTCTGGTTTCCTCCAGACATGAAGCTTGGCATTCAGGCCAAAGAATTCAATCTTTGTTTCATCAGAACAGAGAATTTTGTTTCTCATGGTCTGAGAGTCCTTCAGGTGCCTTTTGGCAAACTCCAGGCGGGCTGTCATGTGCCTTTTACTGAGGAGTGGCTTCCATCTGGCCACTCTACCATACAGCCCTGATTGGTGGAGTGCTGCAGAGATGGTTGTCCTTCTGGAAGGTTCTCCTCTCTTCACAGTGCAACGCTGGAGCTCTGTCAGAGTGACCATCGGGTTCTTGGTCACCTCCCTTACTAAGGCCCTTCTCCCCGATCGCTCAGTTTGGCCGGGTGGCCAGCTCTAGGAAGAGTCCTGGTGGTTCTAAACTTCTTCTATTGACGGATGATGGAGGCCACTGTGCTCATTGGGACCTTCAATGCTACAGAAAGTTTTCTAAACCCTTCCCCAGATCTGTGCCTCGATACAATCCTGTCTCAGAGGTCTACAGACAATTCCTTAGACTTCGTGGCTTGGTTTGTGCTCTGATATGCACTGTCAACTGTGGGACCTTATATAGAAAGGTGTGTGCCTTTCCAAATCATGTCCAATCAACTGAATTGACCACAGGTGGAGTCCAATCAAGTTGTAGAAACATCACCTGTGCTCAATTTTGAGTGTCATGGCAAAGGCTGTGAATACATATGTACATGTGATTTTTTCGTTTTAATGAATTTGCAAACATTTCAAAAAGTATTTTTTTCACGTTATCATTATGGGGTATTGTGTGTATAATTTTGAGGGAAAAAATGTATTTAATCCATTTTGGAATAAGGCTGTAACATAACAATATGTGGAAAAAGTGAAGCGCTGTGAATACTTTCTGGAAGCACTGCACATTAGCTCACCCTGAGAAGCAGTATCGACTAATGCACACACACATCAGATACATACATAAAGTCTCCATTTGGAGAGTGTGTTTCCAGAGACCTCACCGGAAAGGGCTGGACTAAACCCTGAAAGTACAGACACTGCTAAGCACCCTCAAACATGTGCACACATGCACACAGTAAATTGATAAAATAATATTTCCTTTTCCCTGTCCCTTAATGGAGTGTTACACTCAAACTCTGAGCAACATTATGTTGCTGCTCCTAAATGGCTGGCCTTATCTTGGAATGTTTAGAATGGCATCATCTGAAACAAATGTCCCATCCATGAACTCTCATTTTAGACAAGCTCTTACTTTTTCTCTGGTCCAAAACATGTGCGAAAAAGGTTAATTGAATATAATGATTTCAAGGGCCCATATTTTATGGGCCTACAAGCAAAGTAAGAAAACATCTTCATCAATTTCACAACACAACACATTACAGAAACGTGCTGCAAATACAGAAATGTGCAGCAAAGACAGAAACGCGCAGCAAATACAGAAACGTGCAGCAAATACAGAAACGTGCAGCAAATACAGAAGTGTTTCCAGAGGACACCTAAAAGTGATGGACAAGTCCGCTTGTGGTGTCTTCTGTTAAACTATAGACTTGGTTGTTCAGTTGGTATTCAAATTGTAAATTTCATAAGTTAAGATCATTACAGCCAGTATCAGTCCAGGTGTTGAATTTAAATCTGAACCCAATTGTCACTATGAATGAGAGTTACGTTGTGAAGATAGGAGAACCTTACAGAAGGACAACCATCAGTGCAGCCCTCCACCAATCAGGCCTTTATGGTAGAGTGGCCAGACAGTTCCATTCGTTACTAAAAGGCACATGACAGCCCACTGGGAGTTTGCCAAAAAGCACCTTAACAACTGTCAGACGACAAGAAGCAAAATCCTCTGGTCTGATGAAACGAAGATTGAACTCTTTGGCTACAATTTCCAACTGCGTGTGGAGGAAACCAGGCACTGAGCATCCCCTCATAAATACCATACCTACAGTCAAACACTGTGGTTGAAGCATCATGCTGTGGGGATGCTTTTCTGTGACAGGGACTGGGAAACAAGTCTGGATAGAGGGAAAGATGGATGCAGAAAAATATAGAGCAACCCTGAGAGAAATCCTTTTCCAGAGTGCTCTGGATCTCAGGCTGGGGCGAAGGTTTACATTTCAACAAGAGAATGACCCAAAGCATACCACCAAAAGTAACAAAAGAGGAGGTAGTCTGGGCCAGCTCACAGGGATCGTAGGACCCAGAGCTTCTTCCCCTAAACAAATTCATCCGAAGGTTAGCCTTAACTAGAAATATATAAATATGCTAAAATAAAGCCTGAAAACTGCACTACCAGACCTTCAGCCTTGAACAGAAAGAAACCCAAAGAACCAGAACCACATTCTCTAACATCATCATCATCATCATCATCATCATCATCATCATCAAGATGCTGCTGCTACTGCTGCTGGGAGAGCAAGAGTGTGCCTCTTCTGCACCCTCCCTTAAATAACGGGCAGGGCCACAATCAGCTGATCCGTCACACCTTTGAGGAGAGGAGAGCAGACCAAAGAGTAAAGGGGGTGGGCGTAATTACATTAATGAAGGGGTCAGAGATGTTGAGATGTAGAGACAGAAGTGTTTATAGACTCTTTCCTCCAGCAAAATGCATGTGGCGCTAGATGCACAGCCTGTCCCAAGTTAAAACATTTTGGAGGTGCATTACCAGCTGAAACAACACTGTGTGCTCGTGGAAATAGAGTCATTTCTGGCAAGTGGCACCAAACACAAAGACAGAAACGGTGATGCTAAGCTAGACTTTTCTTCTCTTGTGGGCGTCTGAAGGTCGGTGGTCAGTGGTTCAATCCCTAGCTCCTCCATTCTGCATTTCTTGGGGAAGATACTGAACCCCAAATTACTCCTCGGCTTTGCCGACAGCGTATGAAAGTTGTGTATGTGTGTTTAAAAATGGGGGAATGTGGCTTACTGCAAAGCCCTTGTAAAGGTGACCAATGAGTCAAAAATGCTATGAAAATAAAGTACATTCACTATCTTACCTTTCTTGGTTATAATAATACGAAGCAGTGGATTGGCTGACGAGACAGCTTTCTGGAAGTTATCATTGTTGTTGATTGGAAGGAGGTCTCCATGGATGTCAGCATATCCCAGGAGCACATCAACACCAGGTATATGATGGATGGTCTGGAGGAGGCGGTAGAACTCCTGGAAGTCACCGTGGCCATTTTTCTTTAGTGCGAAGCGACGGTATTCTGCCTCAAACTGCAGAAAGTGAACAACACATTCATTAAGTGTTAGTTTTCCTCAGATATTTCTCAGACAAACTGGATTGATATTATTATTTTCACTTTAATTTCTTTTTGACATTTTAAGTGTCTGGCTGCTGTCACCACTAACATCAAAGGGGTTAGGGTAGGGTTAATTTGGGGTTAAAATTTGGTGCCTTTAACAGAAGTATTCTCGCATGAATACAACCATCATCAAGAACAACATATGCTTTTCAAATCATTTTTTTCAGTTCTCCATTCTTGCTCAGCATCATGTTTTAGTTCAGGTGAAGGCTGTGGCATTATGCCCATTGAGGCATTATAATAATAATTTGCATTACATGAGTCAAGTGCGTTCTACTAATATTGACATAAATCATTCCCCAAAATGTCAAACACCCCATCCTTGTCCTTATTTTTCTTACATTTTGGTTATGAGGTTCTTCTGTGCTGTGTAACAGGGGCTAATAAGTAACTTTTTCAAAGCCAGTAGCTGGCAGGCCAGGCTATAATTAAAGACTAAATCAATAAATTAATCATGATTTTTTTTAATAATTAAACAAATAAATATAAACTGTTATCTCAATCACAGTCAATTGTGTTGTGCTCTCAGCCCTTTAAACAGCATCATTTACACCATATTTTTAGCCTAAATATCCATTGTTATCCTCCTGCCTGGAGCCGCGTTTACATTCACGGGCGCACACACCTCACAAGCTCAAAGCTCTATGCTCTCGCCCAAGGGGCACGTGACGGCATCAGCGATACTCGAACTGCTACCGGAACTAGCAATGCTCCCGCACACACCGCGCACACCCTTGGGAGAGAGCTTGTGTGCAGTGTATGATTTGAACGTGTGAACACTGAGGAGGATATCAGAGGACATTTAGCCCAAAAACATGGTGTAAATTATGTGGTTTCCAGTCGAATTTGAATGTCGGGGCTTACGGACGGTTTGATGACACCACAGGAGGCATGTTATGTTTTGTTTCTGTTGGTTTTTTACGTTTGAAGATGTGGTCGCCAGTTACTTCAATTATATTGCATTTGGCTGCAACACTATTTACCCCTGAAACTCCAAAATTGTTTTGCAGACTCAAAGACTTCACTCCTCGATCGGCAAAGTGGTGAGTTGATAATGAGTGAATTTTCATTTTTTGGTGAGTGAGAATGGGGATGATGCTGTTTACAGGTTGGAAATTGACCATTTAGAGACAACAAATTGGAGTTCAACGGCCTCAAAACAGGGCATATGATTGTAGAATTCAGGAAGAGCCAACCCCAACCTCTCCCCATCACCCTGTATAGCTCCCCAGTTGACACTGGGATTTTGATGGTTTATAATTTAGAGTAAAGCAACCGTTTTAACAACATTGAAGTATTAAACAGTTATAAACGTTAACCTGGCCTGCAGCACACGTTAACGTTAGCTGTTACCTCAAGGTGATCTTAAGATATCACGTTCAAGAAAAACTACTTTGTGAGGCCACCGTGACCTTGAACTTTGACATCTGGTTACCAAATTCAAATTAGGTAATCCTTGAGTCCAAGTGAATGTTTGTACCAAATGTGTTCACGCCGTTCCAGAGCCATTACCTTTGCAAGGAATAAAATGTGCTTTGTGAGGTCACAGTGACCTTGACCTTTGACCACCAAAACAACTACCGGCCACTGGCTATCGCTGGCGCAGAGGCATAGAAATTACACTGCATTCTGTTTGTTTGTTTAGAGCTATGTTAAATAGGCCTTGTAATGTAATCTCTCTTACAAATAATTATTATGGTGAAATTTGTTACCAACTGAATGAGCAGAAGCATAGTAAGCCAAACATAATAAATGATGATGACCTTGGGTGAATGTGAATGCTAATGCTTATGATGATGGGGTAAATATGCTTTATTGATCCCAAACTGGGAAATTCCTGAGTTATAGCACCAAAGTATCAGAGAGACACCACACTATACAAAATATAAAAATGTAAACAAATAATACATAAAATATAATGAATAAGCAAGAATTAGTGCACTGTGGCTGTATGCCTCGTCCAATCAGTGCAGTTCCTGTGTACATATTTCTCCATACTTTTTTTCCAGATTCATATAAGGCCACTGTGACCTCTGACCCCCTTATCTTTGAGTCCAAGTGACAAGAGGTAAAAAGTTGAAGAAATTTCCTCAAGCAGTCTTGCGATATCACATTAAAGAGGCCCAAAAAAAATCTGCTGAATCATGCTCATAGTGCTCTTTACATCAGTTTACCACAAGTGAGTTCTGTAAGTCTATAGTCAAATATTACTTTCCACAATGAAAAACATACTTATGATTAGGGCTGTGCCATATGTTATACCATCCACGATAATACCGGTATAAATTTTATAAAAAAGTGTCATATCGCGATATTAATGATATAGCTACTCAATGACGTATGATGCATTTACGTTGCTTAGCGCACAACAACGTCGCAAGCCCAAACATGTATGAGAACACAGCAGTGTGTCTGCCTCCAATGGCAATTTCCGTAAAAAGGAGCTACTTCAATAGTGTGGAAGCGGTTTGGCGAGAAGAGGTCAGACCTCCAACAAAGTACAATACATTGCAAAATATACAAGAAAACTGTTACTGTTAATGGTGGAAACCCTATAAACTTGTTTCACCACTTGAACCAAAAACACACTGTCGAGTACAACCAGGCTATAAAGGCACACAAGGAGGAGACGCTAGCAGCTGGTGATGTGCAGCCCAGAAGTAAACAAACGACCAAACCTAGTTACTCTCGCTGGTTGCGCTCCATATGACAGGAAGAGCAAAGGTGGATGGAAAGTACTGATGTGGTTACATATCCTTGCCTGTGATGTATGAAGAATGCCGTGACAAACTAGCAGCTACACTATCGTCGGTGGAGTTTTTTTCCAAAACCATGGACCTGCGGTAAAGCCGAACCATGGAACCATACATCAGCCTGACCGTGCACTACATCGACAATGACTGGAAAACGTTGTTCAGTATTGTTTTTTCTTTATCGTCATACATATCGCTATCACAAATTTCCTTGAAATATCATGATACAATTTTGAGGCTATATCGCCCACCCCTCCTTATGATCTGAATAATAAAATATGTTTGACTGAGAATGTTCAATGTTATTGTTGCTACACTTAAAGAGTCCAAAGTTCTAAAAACAAAACACTCCACTCTACACTCTCTTGAGGTGTAGAGGGTGAACAAGACAGAAGAGAGCACAATCCGCTGCAGTTCACGATTGCTACTGACCACAATCTCAGAGATGTAGTCCCTCAGCTTGACATACTGTGGTCTCCCTGTGAGGTAGTCAGTAATCGGGGTTACCAGTTGTGTGTCCACCCTCATCTCTGTTAGCTTTTCTCTCAGTAAGAGGGGCTGGGTGGTTTTGAAGGCGTTGGAAAAAACGAACAAAAGAACATAATCCTTGCAGCACTGCTCCCTTTATCTAAGTCAGTCATTCCCAAAGTGTGGGCCGCGGCCCCCTGGTGGACCATGAAGCCACTGCAGGTGGGTCGTGAGTGGTCATCAAACATTGCATAAATAAAAAAGTTTCAGATTTGCAAGTAAGCTTTAAATTACCACAAAATATTTATGATTGATTTTAAAAACTAAAATCATCACAGGTAGGGAAACAAAGCCATGAGATTTAAATTCCAATTTATTTATATTCCATTCTTATTTTATCTGACCTATATAACAGGTGTCATTGTTTTTGATGACCGTCACATTAACACCTGAACGCATCATGCATCATTAGCGGGGAATCATAGCTGAGGGAAAAGTGGCTGTCAGGGGAGAAAGAGGCAAGCTGTTAATGAAGAAGGGGAATCAGAAAATCAAACTGAATCATTCAAATCAAAAAAGAGGACTCGCAGAAAGTACTCAAGTGAGTACCTGTCACTGGGATTTACGAGTGCTGGCTCATAAAAATGATTTATTGACTCATCAACGATCTTAATGTCTTTAATTTATTATCATCTATAAAGGCACATCTGATCACCATCTGATTGGCCAAATACTGTATATTGACGTGCAATGCATGAATGCGTGGCGCATGAAACACCATTTATCGCAGCTTTTGCCATCTTTTACGATACGTCTATCGCGAACATTAATATCATGAGGATGATACATGTTTGATATATTGTGCAGCCTTAGTCTTCATTATGTGTAATTTTAGAACAACTGGTCTGAAGTCATGCAGACACACTCCTTCTTTGGGAGTGGGATAATGCACAATGTCTTCCATAATGCCAGGACCCACCCCAGTCCCAAACTCAGATTGAAAAGATGTTGAAGGGGCTCCCCCAGTTCAGCAGCACAGGCCTTAGCATTCTTTGACAGCTGTCCTCATAATTATATTAACTTCAAATTGAGCATTAGCATAAGTTCAGGTAGGCCACGAAGTCAAACTCAGCTCACCTGACAGCAGCTTATCTAAAAGCCAGCCCATATCAATTAATGGCTCAGCTGATTCCCTTTCATGCATTCATTGGCAAAGCTCAAACAAGGCGTCTTATTTAAGCTGCTTCAAACTGCCCACCCATGCTGCTTCCTCTGCAATCTATTTTGCAACCCACCTCCACCCCAGCTCCCCCCTTTTCACACTGTGTTTAATTTATTTTGTGTCATTTCTGTTGTCTGTTGTCTCCTTCTGTTTCCTTTGGGGGTCTTGATGACCAATCAAAGCTCTTTACAGTACAGTTTTACATTCACCCCATACACACATTCATGCAGTGCATCTATTAGCAGCACTTTGTTGTTCTCTCTACCCCTCAGCCACAGCCGGGTGAACATGTATATAAACAAACACACACACACTGAAAGCTTGGTGATGTTGTATGCATGTGTGTGAGAGAGACAGAGAGGGAGAGAGACAGGGAGTGACGAATTATAATATTACACAATATAATTTCTCTTATTTGTCTAATTCTGGATACCGTCATAACTGCACACACACACCCCTCTCTCACACACACCCCTCTCACACACACACACACACACACACACTCTGTTAAATAATAAAGCCAGGACCTCAGAATGAAAGCATAAAAACGTGGAGTGCATGATTTTATGTTCTAATGCAGTTGATGAATATCGCCAGCAGGTCTCTGAAAAAACTTGAGTGGCTTATTAATGTGACTGGGGTGTAATGTTTTTGTAAGTCTCTTCTTAATTTGTTGTGACTCATACTGTCAGCTGCCAGAGTTTTCAGACATAAAATACACACTGGTCGCTCCTCATCTCCTACCGGATTCACTGTGAACCGAAGAGCAAGATAGGATTCGTCATACTTTCTTTTCAGCTTGATTTTTGAACACTGTGTCTTGTTTGTCTCGGAAGCATCGCTTGTTTTCCTTTTCGTCCCTGTCAAATCTGTCCATTTCATCCACATCGCTGACCGAATACTATAGCTACGGTGAAAGCACAATTTGTTTACTGCCTGAAAAAAAGATTCCGACGTTAAACATTAGTTCTGTCACAACATGAGTTCCGCATCAGATTTCAGAAAATGCACAAAAAATACACACCATCGGAAAATTTCAATCCATATGCATAACACAGCCAAAATTATAAAAAAAGAAAACTTAAATGGCCCAAAATATCCATTTATCCTAAGGGCTATTTATTCAAGAGCAATTTTACAAAAGAGAGCCAGAGAGTTGATTTTATATATTGTTTTGGTTGTGTGTGGTTTATTTTACATAATATATATATATATATATATATATATATATATATAGGATATTTAAATACTTTTTTTTACTGACTGAATATTCTTAAGAATTAAGTTCATTGCTCTTTGAAAGCATGAACTTTCACAATTATGCTATTATATTATCAGTATATCAGTGGTATACAATGGTTTAAAAATGATGACAATAATATAATTTGTCACAATATATTCTGGGACAATATATATTGTCCAAAAGAATGATGACAGGCCTACCTTAATAGTTTTAATAATGCACCAAGTGAGGTTTCCTTGCACAGTTAGTCATATCCAAGTAAAATGGTATGGTACTATACTGAATTGATATTGAATCAAAACCTTGTGCATCGGAAATGAATTGATTTGGTAAATGGGAACAATTTTGGACACACCAAAATTATGTGCTGGTGCACCTGAATGAAAAAGTTAGATTCACAAGTGGAACCAATGTAAAAAGTAAGTCTGGAGCCCTGGTGTGATATGTGTTAATGATAAACAATAATTTAGTATGGGCCTCTAAGGAAGTTATGAACGATTTAAATGGCCCTTGATAGAAAAAGCGTTCCCGCCCCTGCATTAAAATGTTACATAACACATAACAAGAGTTTACTCACTGAACAAACTGGATATCAGCTCCTCTGTGTCTGTTGTTACTGAAGAACAAGCCTTAATCCTGGTGAACAAAAAACTAAATTAAACAAACCATCAGTAAAGGTGTAAAAACCTTCTCCACCGACGAATAACAACAGAATAAGAGTAAATGTAAGAGAACTGAGTGAAGACAATGTAAATAAAGCTCAACTTTCAAGCAGTCTTTTGCGATACGTATATCGCGCATGTTGATATTGCGATGACATATACATTTTTTCAATATATCGTGCAGCCATATAGGAAATGCAATCCTAGTTAAGTTTTCAAAATTTTGAAAAAGTTTAGAGTGGCAACATTTCTTATAATTTCACTGTTCCTTGTGAGTCAGTTTCTCTTCTGTCTTTTCAATTAGACAAAACATGTATGGCAAAAACAAAGTATCTGATACTGCACCACCAAAAACTGCTGTTTTCCCTGGTAGCTTTCAATAGCTTTCCCCAGGTAGTGGAACAAACAAAGTTACTGTGGAAACCCAGCCTTTCAAAAGAAGAAAGCTTCATCAGGTAAAGAAGGTGAAGCCAGAAAGTGATAGAAACCGGGGTTGAAAAGTCTGTTTCCACATCCACAAGATACAGTTGCCACATAGAGCTTATGGCCAACTATAGATTTACATGCTCCACACTGAAAGTACTGAATCAAGCCATTTTCAGACAGACCGACGGGTAAAATCTGGAGAATTGGCTACAGAGTTTACCTGCAGTTTGCCTTTCACACATGCAAAGCCAGAGGTTCTCTGCACAGACAGGTTCAAAACAGCAACGAATCCTCCACATTTTTCAGGCGAGAGGTGGAGCAGGCAGAGACAGGAAGTGATGTATTAACTCTGCTGAGGAGATCACATGATTTTATTGTCATCATCTTTGTTGGTGTCTTCTACGCGTACCAGGAGGCTAGGCAAGTCCGCAAAAACTGCGACACTTGCCTCCACACATGCACCTCCTCCAGACAAAATACAAAGGAACTGCAGAGTTCAGTGCATGTCTGCAAGCAGGGTGAGAGTTCTGAAGCAGGGAAACCCCATTACATCCCTGTTTGAGAACTAGAAAGGTTTTATATGAGGAGCTTCTTCCATCTTTTACATTTTTCCTCAGATTCCATCTATTCATCTAGATTTACAGTTAGATTCATGTTCAAATTTTCTAAGTCTGTATGTATTCATGGGTTACTATAAATATCTTAAACGACTCTACCAGGTTTTAAATGTCTGACTCCAAACACTGCTGACCACTTATGTAATCGTGATGCTGTTACAGAGATATACAATAAATGGTATATATATACATATTTATATATAATGCTTTTCTAATCTTGATGACCACTCAGAACGCTTTACAGTACAGTTTGCCAGTCACTCACTCATTCATATGATGAGCAGCACTTTTGTCTTTGAGGGGCCATTCCAGGTTCAGCTTCCTGCCCAAGGACACTTGGCATGCAGATGTGTTTGTATTTGTAGATGGGATATACTGCAGTAATAGAGCAGCATAACCTCCTGGGGAAATTAATTGGATGAGAGCAAAGGAGGAAAGGGACCATCCAAACAGTGAGAGGAGGAGGTTTAACAGCAGAGTGATTGGGGGGGGGGGGGGGGGGAATGCGGAACTGAGCGGCGCGGCGGAAACAGCAGGCTCGGCTGTGGTTGGGCAGTGGTTAGGATGTGGCAGCCTGCTCCCGGTGCAGGCAACACCCAGGCCGCCTGTCAGTTGCACCACACGACAAACAGAACAACATCTCTTCTGAATTACAGCTGTGGGGCGCTAAGGCGTAAGTGTGTTTGCAGAGAGACACATCACGGCGGATGATTGAACGACAGCAGACGGTTATGTCGGTCGTGTCGGTACACTCGTACACCATTAAACCAGACCCATATCCTCTCGTTACCGCTTAAATTAACGATAAAAACATGCCCGTTAGATTGGTACTCACTTTGCTCTTGACCTCCACCACGCTGTCGGTGACTTTTAACGGCGTCCGCTGCTGCTGCTGCCTGCTTGACATACTGCTCCCCGGCTGGCTGGTTGGCTGAGGCACTGCGGATAAAACCATCAACCAGAATTTTGCTTGTTGTTCCCTCCTCTGTCGTTGGGTAAAATAAAAAAGAACATTCAGTACGTAAAACAGGTGGCGGGAGCTGGTGCACTTGTTATTCTCATGTCGACACAGACAGCTCTCGTTCCAGTATGTGTGTCTCGTGCATTCCGGTAACAGAGTGGCTGTTTTGTCCGCTTGCGATAAAGACACTAAACAACAGAGCGCGAGCTCGCGACAGGTGGAGTCCGGTAAATCCAGTCTGGAATGTGAGGTGCCAGTGTAACCCGTTCTACTCCTCCCACCTGCCCGGACTGGACGACACAACCAGCGGGGGCGGGACATACCACTGTTACTGTACGTTCTTTCTCAGGGTTGGGTCAGACTATTTTCAAACCTTGTCACTCAAAAGAAATGGCACGCCAATGTTTGTAATTAACAACACAATGCATTTGATTATAAAAACACAAAGTGACCTTACGTGATACTTTTGGATTACTTACATATTAAAAGTAGAAAATGGACCAAACTGAAATATAATTTTTCTCTTGAAACATCTCAAACATTCTCAATGCAAATAACATTATTTTAGCATATTCAGCATTTGCTTTTAACTGACGAGTCATCACTAAAGATACTCCTTTACAATACATGCAAATAATTGGATGAGCACTGCAGTAACAAGCAAAACTTAACTTAAACTCATCATATACATTTTTTTAGCTGCTACCTAAGAGGGAAACCCACTTTTCTTCAGATTTGGAGTGAACTGAACCCCCAACCCCTTCATGGGTGTAAAATGGAATGCATTAATATAGCAAGTGGTTTTGTTGACCATTGCAGGTCACATTCATCTATTCACAAACACACACTCTCATACAGTGTATTTTCTTTTCAAAACACTTTTCGAACACACTCATTGACACAGCTATGGTACATCATCAAGCGCAATTGAGGGTATCAACATGGGGACTAGGAGCTATGGTTTAAACTAAACACGGAAAAGTTGCCCCTACCTCAAAGAGCCTAAATGTCTTAGAACTGCCCGATAAGTGCAGGTTAGAGTAATTATTGTAGTTCTATACCTAGTAATTGACCTAAAATATTTTCTATTAGGAAAATAATTAAACAGGTACACCCTCATTATGAATCTTGTTTAATCCAAAATCCACAAACACACACAAAATATATACCCCCCTAGTTCCAAAATGCAGGCTTCAAGATCAATCAGGATGAGTGTACACAGGCTCACCATCTGAAACATGGACGCAAACAGTTCGGTCAAAGCACTGCACCTTGCAGACATTAGCTATTCACCAACCAGCACCACCAATTTTCTGGCACAGAATCTGGTTCTGGCTCTGGAAAAGGAGGCTTCAATGAAGAAACTATGAGAGGATGGGAAGAAAATAAGTGGCTGCTGTACGAATCCAAGCTGAAAAAACTTTAATGAAATTATTAAATCAACATGGCTGTTTCATAGAGGAGAAAACAATTAAAACAATTTCTTGCCAAAATAAATTTCAATGGAACTGCATAAATGGACATTCAAGAAGTGAGTGTCATGTCAAGAAGAGGGATGGCAAAAAAACTATATTTTTTAACTGGAATTGCATACATAGGCATAGCTGATAGGACAAAACTGATCAATGTACAAATTCCTATGCAGATACATTTTTATGCCATGCAGTCAACCAGCCTCATACCTGTGATTCAGCTTGTCTCCCAACATCAACAGGACAAAATCATAAAGTGCATCCTCCAGGAAACATCATCTAGAGAGCCAACTAATATACCATATCCATTCTTCAAATTTTACTGTGATACAATAAAAAAAAAAAATTCTTTCCAGGATACAGTAGTAAAATAGTCAACCCACTGCTTCCAAGACCACAGTAAGGGAATTGAGACTTTGAATTGGTTGAGGTAATTCTTCATGGAGTATTTATATGTAAAAATAAAATATCTGTGTCAATGATTGCTGATCAGAAACTGTTATACTTTAGGTTTCAGAAGCAACCAACTACTGGCAATGGAATTTATGGGGTTCCAGAGGGGGCTGAACAACTAGCTATACATGGGGTTGGATGTTGGTTTCATGACCACAGACAGATCACTATCCATCAGGAAAATAATTTACGGTTCCTTCACTAACATTCACCATGAATGTGACTCCTGGCAGGTCACAATTATTAGTAACGTATCTACAACATCAATATCTAGTACATAAGCTTTTTCAATAATTGATCTTTTGTCCAACATTGCACAAATCATCCAATTTTATCAAAACATTTTGTGGATGATTTGTTGTTGCTGTTGTTTCCCAGGAGAAACCTATGACTCAAGTAAGAGAGACAACAATGATCTCCAACCATGATTGAAATTAATCTGCCATCACTTGTACAGGTGTTAATCAGGACATTTTAGAAATTATAAACTAAAAATGACTATTCACCATGTAATCATCTTTGTAATGTAAACAATGTTCAAATACTTGATATTAATGATTTCCCAGAAATCTCCTCTACACTTTAAGGAGATATGTGTGCTGTGTACGCTGAGCCTCATCATCAAACACACAAAGGATTACTTTACAACATCCTATCTGTTCCAAGGCCTGATAGGGCAGACTAAGTCTACGGTTTAGTAGTCAAAAGGAGTAAAATTTAAATGGTTAACCCATAGCATAATTTTACGTGAAGGATTTGTTACTGTCCTTGTATTTATATATGCATTATATCTGTTATTGTTATGTTTTTAATAATATTTTTTGATTGTATGTTTTCTATCACTGATTATAGATTTGAAACAAAAAGATAAACACAAAGGTGTGTGTTGCTAAACTTATATGCACAATAACAAACATGACTTCAGAATACGTTCTGCCTCTTTGAACCAAATTCAAGGTAATGAGATAATGACAGAGGCATACTGGCTTTAAAGAGATTTGATCCAATAATACATTTTTATCATACTGAATGGAACACCTTCAACAGGCTGTTCAATAGTGATGTCATAATTGTCTAATTGTCGTAAATGGAACATTCCTTTGTGGCATTGGTGTGTTTTTACTGAATTATAGTCAGATTTTGTCCTGTGTCTCCTTGAATCCAATGTAAGAGCTGTCATGGGAAGGGTACTTCCTTCTGATGGTAGTGACGAGCAGCTAGTCAATACTAATTTATTGCCACGACCAAGGTGCTCTTCTTTCAGTGCCCATTCCAGAACTCCAGCCACAAGTCTGCATTGGCTGGATGAGAACACAGGTCAAGTTTGTATGTGAATAGTATGAAGCCAGAATAACTTACATAACAGTAGCTACTCATTCATTAAATAAGATTTCTATAGGTAAATAAATTACATGCATGTAATGAAAGCTGCCCATTTTGTCCGTGTGGCTTTAGCCACCTCTTCCAGTTTATATCGGGCACATAGAAGAATGTCTCAAGCACAGCACTGTTGATCAGAGAGGTAAATTCTCTGACGATAGTGTATTGCCCAAGGTATCGTCTGTGGACACATCAAGACCACCAATATCAGACATCAACAGATCTCACTTCACCATTTAGGCTTCCTGCCTCTGTGGAAATATGGGTCACAGCACCCACAAGTAAACCACCAGTTTCCAAAGCCTCCAGAGCAGCTGTTCGTCTTTCCTCTCTCTCCTCTCATCAATTTGGAGGAGCTGTCCGTCTCTATTCTTCAGCGCAAACAGGTAAGGATTGCTATCAAAGTCAAATGCTTAACTAACAAATCCAAATCTCTCCAAACTATCTCTCTCTCTCACACACGCACACAAAAAGAGAAATCTTTTTAATCCTCCATGCAAGCAATTCTGAAGCAGAAATTATGTATCAGCAGAGGTTGACATGGCACAATTGTACCAAAAGTGTCTGCAGCCTTGTGAATAAAAGACTCCAGAAAGCTGCACACATTCAGCCCCAAGCAGAAATAGTTACTCTATTAAACTCTCCACACCTTTAATTACAAATGAACGACAAGTATAAGCCAGGCTCGCTCATATCTTACAAAATGACCTGATTCCAGTGTTAATGCTAAGCTTGGATAAAATGTCCTAAATGTAACATTTAATGTTGATTGAGACCAATGAATATGCAGTCTGTGTTTTTGTCAACTTTATTGCCACAGTCCCAAGGAAAGTTGTCCAGAAATGACTGAAACAGTTAAAATTGTTATACAAGCCTATATGGTTACATTAATGTTATTCCAAGGTACAAGAGAGCTGTTGAGGTCTTCTGAGGATATGCCAACCCAGTCTCATCTCAAAACATACAATATGGCCACTGGGGAAAACATAGGCATCTCACAATTTGGCCTCTCAAATTTTGAGATGCCTACGTTTTTGTCTGTCCATTGTTTTGCATTGGTCTATGACCACATCACATGACTCTGAAATTCCTGTCTGCGAAAACAAAAACATGGCCGACATTCCTCATATTTTCAGATAGAAATGTAAGTTTATAACATAGTTTGGACATTTAAATACATTTTGACAACATTTCTAGCAAGAAATGTGCCCTTTACTTTAACAGACTTCAGCTAGTTTATATAATACATACATACATACCATACATACAAAACATACATACCATACATACCATACATACCATACATACCATACATACCATACATACAAAACAAATGTTACTACATTCCAAAAATACAAAACAAACCTTCAGCCTTTTGCTTTTCAGTACCTTCTTCACTGGGTACTCTGTTCAATGTAGGGGTTCGGGAGTAAATGATGATGGTCTTCATTAGTGACTGACCTACACAAGCCAATATCCCCAGTCTGCTTGTGTGCTTGTAGTGGATGGGCAGATGGGGAAATTTCATCATGTGGGGGGAAAAAGCTGGGAAATTGAAACTCCAGGAGAACAGCAGGAAAATCTAGTATGGGATGCATATTTGATCATTTATATCATATATAATATATTATTTATATAATTTATAAATTTATTTTCTGTGTTTTTTAACCGCCGTTAATCGACAGGTGCATGTCTGCTCTCTGCAATTAGCATACTGCCACGCCTCTATTTCTGCATATAAGGACATCCGTTTATCATGGACTTTTGTGTGAAGCACTTTGTAACCTTGTTTAGATAGCTATACAAATAAAGTTGATTATTATTATTAATATATAAGGTAGAAAACTGAAAAATGTCACAACAGCAGAAATTGAAGGCGTCGGAGGTGGAAGGAACACAAAAGGAACACTTTTATGTAGCGTGTCCTCTGGAGTGATGATGTTTAAGACAAATTTGACCTGGGCTGCAATAACTGAGGTGCTGAATGCTGTGTCCTGCACAGAGCTGAGCACTAGAGCTGTGGACAACCGGCTGCGTCGTGAACGTAGTTGATCACATACTTGCCGATGTACTACGAGGAGAGGAGAGGAGAGGATACCACTAGACGGGACACCGGAGAAATCAGACCATATAGGACTTCTGGATTTGCATGAATTAAACAATAAACATAGCGACACTCAATGAGGTTACTGTTTTGTTAATTCTGAGATCATGGCAGAAAAAGAGACAGCGGCACCATCGTAGATGGTCTGTAAGGCCCTTAAATCAAGCACGGCGTGACAATGGCGAGTCCCTTTCTCTCATTCTGCCAATGCGAGAAATCAATGAAGAAAAACACCACCAGTATTTTCGAATGTCTGCCAGGACGTTTGATTATTGGCTCCACCGGATTAGCCCGCTGATCATACACCACAACACACACACAGCGAGCTTCCCTAACTTCCGCTACACTGCCCCTACCGGTCAAGTGCATATTGCATCTGGCCGTTAATTTCTGAGGACGTGCACAACCGACACACCAAATGGATGCAGGATACACGAGGCAGCCATCATGTGCACACGTATGAGTAGACTGATGTTTACTTTGTGTGTGTTTGATTCCCTTTAGAGTTTGAGACACATGTTTAAACCTGCTACACAACACGAGACGTAACATGACGCACATAGTCAGGACATCAGGGTTAAAGTGAGCGATCCGGAGTCATGATCTGACATCATCAATTAATAACTAAATACATGTTATTATCAGTTCACACACTCCTGCAGACAGAATAGTTCCTCCCGCAGATTATGACACAACACAATTTCATAGTCTTTGAATACATTTGTTCAATGCATTAGTAGATTAAGTTATTGCTGTCCATCTACTTTTTAGTATACAAACTAATTTAGGTAAGTACATATTGATGAATCCCAGATCTGTGCATCAAACGTAATATCAACACAGATCATCACATAATGATCAATACTTTTCTTCAATGAGTTACATTTTTATTCAGAGCAATGCGTGCATTCATCAGCCCGTCCCACTCACTCTTTTCCTCTTGCTGACATGAAGACACATACAGACGCACACAAAAACAGTGCCATCAGACATGACCATCTGATGAATCTGATCTCAATTTGAGAGGGAAAATTGTGAGATGCCGAAGTTTTCCCAAGTGGACCAACGTAGCTATTACACGTTTTGAGATGAGACTGGGTTGCAACATGCAGAGTAGTATTACATGACCTTTGGCTCATGTTGTCTTTCAATCAATCAAATTGTATTTGTATAGCCCATATTCACAAATCACAATTTGTCTCACAGGGCTTTTGTCCTTTCAGACTTTGTGCGATAAAAAAGGATGCAAAACCGTCAGTTGGGAGACACACACTTGTACTTCATCATCATCCAAATATGATGCTCCACAATTTATCATAGTGAAAAAAATAGATTAATACCTCACAATTAAATCATTTATCAAATATCAAAAGATTACTGATTGCTATTAACTGTAAATATACTTTTAAAATTCATTGTGAAGATGAAGATTCACTGTTATGCGTGGAAATGATTTCAGACCTAACATCAGTTGAGCATTTCACCCATCTCTTTGCTTCCTCCTCAATTCTTTCCTACTTCCATCCTCCTACGGATTTATACCATGTGCTAACCTGTTCCAATCATTGTCAGTACCACTTGGTACAGGGGCCAGTGTGTGCGTGTGCGTGTCCGTCCCCACCATTGCTTGCCCCACATGCTTATGTATGAGGCTGTAATTCTGCAACTACAAACATGTAAGCCTTCCAGATAGAAATGCATTCCAAAAAAGAAAAAGTGAAATATGTTTTTATATAGTACAAAAATTATGTATATTTCCTTTTTCTTGGTCTTTTACATCTTCTGTTGATTGCTCATCCATACTCCCTTTCTTCCTCACATCTTCCCCTCCATCTTCTTTTCCCCAACCCCACTCCCCTTTGACCTTACCACCCCTGTTCCATCTTCCATTGTCACCCTCTTCTCAGTGATGATGGAATGTACATAGGAATGTGAGGAGAGTAGGAATAGGGAGGACTTGGACTGACATTGCATATAGAGCCAGCCAAAAGAGTTACTGTGTGTCTAAGTGTGTGTATGTGGGAGTCACTTGAGTCTCAATTTGGTTCTGTGATGCCTCAAGACACCTCTGACACCAGAAATACTGTATAACTTCAAGAGGAAATTATCATCTCCTGGACCTTTGTAGTTTTTGCACAGTACAGAACATATAGTGTACATGTTACAATTTATTAATACGAAAATCTTAAATCAAATAAATATGACACGTGATAATAGTCAAGAGTGTAGTAACAAAATATATCAATCTGTGTGTCCAAATTTAGTCTTGGTGATGACAACAGAGAAAGGGTTAATGCATGTTTAAAACTATGGCTTAACCTTGGAAAGGCATGTTGTAAAATTACAACATCCCTTTAAGCTTTCCTAAAAACAAATCTGAAAATTAAAAGATCACATTTACAAAGTCAATGGGGCCTGTTTAACTTTCCACAAAGTTCATCACTTTGTTGAACTGGACTGAACACTCAAGTAACTAAAATGCCTGAAATATGTTTGTGATTATTAGAATAAAACAAACTAAGGGGTAGACACAGGATTAAACAGATAGAACAGAAACTGGTCAGGGAAAACAAGGAAGGATCAGGAATACAAACAGACAGGGACAAAGCAGACAACTCGACAGAGAGAGAACTGATGAGTTGACTTTTATACAAACTGAACTAATGACAACTGGAAAAAGGTAGCACAGACAGAGCAGGTGAGACAAATCAAAACTCGAGACAAACACAAAGGCAGGAAGTAAACTAAACTGAGACACATGAGAGAGATCAGAACTACAAAAAAAAAGGAAACAGTGAACTAAAACAGATAACCATGACAGATACTTAGTTACTGTGGAATACATGCATCAAATTAGATTTTGTGCTTGTTATGTCATGTAATTTGGGTTATGTTAGTAGTCATAATTGCAGGTACACCATGCACATTACATTGGAGCATAATGTCTGTAATTCACATATTCTAAATGTGTTTGTTATAATTATAAGTTAGGACAAGATTTGAAGAATCCTGAATGGATAAACTCTTTCTGTAGCAGTATTTACAAGTTGTACCTATAGGTAAAAATACAACTATTTGTTTGGCCTTACTTGCATGAGACAGAAACAGTTTTTGGATGTTTTGCAATGTTTTGGGGGATGGTGTTTGCTTTGGTAAAGGGACAGGTGTGAATGTTCTTGAATATGGGAATTTAAATTCTCTGGGGGAATACATTCCTTGTACATACTCTGATGTCATCTTAATCTGCATGTATGCTTGACTCATCCACCAATCACCCACCCAAAGGAATTATTTTCCCTAATTATGAGACCCACACACACATGAACATTCCCCAAATAAAATTGCATCCACTGTACCAGAATTCAGGCGACTCTGCCATGCCTCAATGATGCGCCCAGCTGCACTGAATGAGCAGTCTCACAGTGCCTGTGTCAGGAATGCTCTAGATTCTGTTAGCAAGGTGCTACAGCTGTTGGAATAAGCGGTTTTGTGTCTCCCATAAAGAAAGCAAATTGTCCGTTGACGACTCGTCTAATTGGCCTATTTCACCCACTCAAACCCATCCGCTATTAATCAGAAATGTTAATTTTCACGATCCAACCCACCCGGCCCGTGATCAACCGCGAATCCACCAGTATAACTGCAATCCGTGCATCACTAGTAAGTAGTGATTAAGATAGTGTAGCTAGACTGTGTTGTGTAGCTTCAGTGGAACGGTCATGATTAGGAATCAAGCATTGGAAATATTTATACTGGCAAATACTTACTGTTCATTCTATGTCAAAATGTCAAAAGCAAAAAGAGGACCTTTATACAGTGTGCAGGATGTTATTGATGCTATCCAAAATGGAGGGAGTGATTTTGACAGATGACACAGATTAGTGAATAGTATTTATCTTATTTAACGTTACAATATTACAGCATTTCCCTAAAAATCCTTTAATTTCTTTCTGGGTTTTACAGGATTAATGCAAGAGGGGAAACGTTTGCTTATTAAATTTCAAGGTACTCGAGCTTGAGGGGTACTAGTGCCCCTCAAGCTTCTGGTGCTCATGGAAGGAAATACAAATAATTTTGAGGAAAACATATGTCCAATCCAGAAGAATGAAGAATCCAGGTCCAGGCACTCAAAGTGGTTTGAAAAATGTAAAAGGCCTTTATTTAAATGGGCTTGAAGCTTTAGAATACACCAACGCGTATCAGTTTATGCCTTCATCCTAAAATGATCGGCGTTGGTGTATTTGAAAGCTTTAAGCCCATTTAAATAAAGGCCTTTTACATTTTTCAAACCACTTTGAGTTATCTTGTAATAGTTTACTACTTTTTGTGGAGTAAAATTCTGCGAGTCACCAGAATAATTTGAAATAATCCTCTGGAAAACCACTACAGAGGACAGATTAACCAGAAGTTGTTGATCTCTCCCCAAACATACCAGAGACAGTTTTCAAAGAAACTAGTCTGCTTAAAATAAAGACAACGAAAACTTCAATGTGTTCTGTGGATTACCTAGCACAACAGAGACTTTGTTTCAGACAAACTGCTGTAGATTTTTGAAAATGTCACCAATGCTCAACATTGACCTCAAAACAACTCATACATTCACAAAATCATCATTGACATCCTGCTTAATAATTATGAATGTTACATGTGGAGTCTGTCATTGATACTTGATACTGAGACTTAAAAGAGTACTGTAGGGATTTAGAATTACATTCCATAACATTGTAATTGTAACTCACTGTAGCAATAAACATTGGGTGAGAGAGAGGGAGTTGATATGAAAAAACATAGTCTGGAATGAAACCAGGGATTTTGTGATTATTTGACCAGGACACTGCACAAGAGAACCACTCTATTATGGACTGGAACAGAAACTGGACCCAAATCCAGCTGAAAGTAAAATAACTGTTTTAATGAGAGTTTGCAGATTAATCACAGCAAAGGACTCACAATGTCTCTGGCATTGTCATCGTGTTTGGCCTGGCGTGCTTTGCAGTGTGGCAGGGCATGGGGGAATTCCTTTGGGTGAAGCCCCTCTCACCGACTGATCAGCCGATGACTGAAGGAGAACAGGAAGCTGGTCTCTGAACAGCTAGAATGCGTTGGTTTAATGAACCAACTGGCAGATGATATCCAGGCAGGAAAACAGGCAGGCTGTATTCAGGCAAGGCGAAAAGGCAGGTAAATACCTCATGCAGGCAGAGACATGGTCAATAAGCAGACTAAAAGGCACACCAACATGGTAACAAAACTGAGCCAATACAGAGGATACTACAGCATAATCAGACTGTACAATCTGACGACGAGTAGAATGAAGACCAGGTTGTTTTTTACTGCGCCACTCGAGTAAAGATAAGCTGCAGGTGGAAACCATGCCCATGCCCAAACCTACCATACCAATCACATACAATCATTCATCCCAAGCATTTTGCACCAATTTGAATTCACTTACACATTCATTCATACTCACACACACAGGGCAGATGGGGGGGGGCACCCTTAATGTCAACCTCCCGGTTGTCTACCAGATTTGTCCAGATGGTGATGGTATATGTCCTTTATTAATGACAGATCCAGGATGACAGATCCAGTCCACATGCCACGGCCGTGAAACTGCACTAACCCATATCAGACGTTGTAGGCAGGATGGTCATCGATGAGGCACGATGGTCGGAGGGCTCAGCTAACTCTCACAGACAGGTTAAGACATAGAAAATAGGATGTATCATCATAGAACTGGGTGACTTGACTTCAATATTATATGGTTCAATGAACCCTAGGTGCTAGCATTTTGGAATCAGAGAAATGTCTTTTGAGTTTTGAACTGGTTGGTATGTGGGAGCTGGGGTCCACTGTTGGTCGGCAATGGCTTTGTTCAATTTGGATGATCAGAGTTGAGCACAAGTATCTTGCCACAACCAATGCCCAGTGCCATCTGAGACAGTGGGTCCAAAAGCCGAAAATGAATACCTGGCTCAACTTTGTGGCCACGGAAACAAACCGAGTACTTAGTTTCAACAAAAGGACCAAGTTTATGGTTTAAAGTGATGCACCGGTAATGAGTAAAGTTTTTGGCAGCAGATGTTCTATTCCGTCAACACCATTCTGAAGTAGCTTCAATGCCATGCAAATGACTCACTGGAAAGAAATCTTCTTTCAGTAGAACAAATCATATTTTTGACATCAAAGTACTGTGGAAATGTTAAAGAGAGGAGATCGCTGCAAAAAAAAAAAGGAGCTTTGTGAGGTTGCTAAAGGCAGTGGATCCCTGACCAGCTGGATTACAAAGAGCAGGCAAGAAAATACCAGTTGTTCACAATGCAGTTATTCAATTTTAGACAACAACAATAATGAAATATATCAGTTATTTCATGTTTTCCATCATTATTTAAGGTGGTTTTATTATTGATTAGGTGCAAAAGTAGTTAATTATGGTTAATTTAAGTATAGATTAATGCTGCAATAGTAAATTGTGCCATGTTCCTAGATGAACTGCAAGTGAAAACTGATGGGTCAGATGAGGAGATGGACACCAAGCATGGAGGGAAAGAGGGAGTCATTGGGTCTCATTTACTAACAGTGCGTAAACCGTACGTGATGCACGAATCTGGGATTCATCAATATGTTTGTATCTAAATTTGTTTGTACTTTGCGAACAAATTTAGAACTTCCTCAGATCATGCGTGCGCACAAATGATGAAGGCCCGGCTGTCCTACAAAATGTAAACACACCCCTTTGACTAAATGCATAGTATATTAAAACTCCATATATTTAAATAAAAATAGTAGATAGACAGCAATAATTTAATTTAACAGACTCCGACAGAAACTCTGACAGAGAAACAGGACGACCGGACCTTAATGTGTGTCTTTTCTAATCCTGGAGCAGCGTTGTTATAATTACGTCTGCATCGCGATGCATCTAAGAGAAATGTCCACAGCTCCAGTGCTCAGCTCTGTGCAGGACACAGCATTCACTGCCTCAGTTATTATAGCCCAGGTTTCTTTTTTATTTTAAACATCGTCACTTCGGAGGACACGATGTTTGGGGCGTCTCTTTATAATTTAAACTGTTCAGCACACCGCTCTCTTCATGACAAATGGATGTCCTTATATGGAGAAATGGAGGCGTGGCAGTATGCTAATTGCAGAGAGCGGACATGCGCCTGTCAATTTAGAATGATTCTGATTCACAAACATATGCATGGTGGTGCGAACAAAATCGGCTGGTGCGCACGTCTCATGAATTTTGCGCACGCACTTATTTTCTACGGAGAGTAAGAACATTTCTGCGCACATGTTAGTAAATGAGGCCCATTGTGCCACAGCCCACAGAGAGAGTCCAGGGAACAGAAGCTCAGGAGAAAGAGGCTGGAGAGAAAGAGGGAGACGTTGGGCCTCATTTACTAACATGTACGCAGAAATGTTCTTACTATATACATACTGTTGACTCAGCTAACCTGTGGCCACATGAACGCAGGAAACTTCCTCACTCAGATTTAATGAATTCAGACCTGACTTACACCTCAACTTGATCCGTTTGCTTTTGTGCTTCTTCCCCTGGGAATCTGAGTTAGAGAGTGTGGCAGAGATAGAGTGTGTATGCGAGCAGGAATGTGAGCTATGTCAACCAGTCAAGTTAGTGAGCCAACCTGTTACTACAGTCTCTACACTTCTCTCTTCTCTTCTCTTCTCTTAAGTCATTTATTTAGTTTGTCTTCTTATTGTTAGTCCTGCTCAACCCTAGACTGAAACAGTCACAAAAAGATCGAAAACATTTCATTACAAAGACAATATCTGGTATAGTTAAGCAAGGCAAGGCATTATGAAGACTTTATTTAGTACTGAGTCACACAATTATCTGCATTACATGAAGTTCACCTCACATATGTCCATTATGTATGGTATGTTCTGGCCTCCAGTTAGGGTAGGTTTGTTTTGTGTGTCAGGGTGTGACAGGTGGTAACGCTGAAGCACAGATGTGTATGTATGACGTCTGGCATGCCCCCGGTCTAACAATAAAATGTGGATCTCTCTCTCCCTCAAACACACACATGCACACGCGCGCACACACACACACACACACACACACACACATTTAAGTTATATTTATACTTGACCATATATTTATAGCAAGTATAAAACAAGAATGTTCCCAAATTGTCTGAAATTAAAAACTTACATGCAATGAAACCCAGTACATGGTTTCATGTCTCCTTAGAACTATTGGGCTTCTGTTACAGTTGGACATTCCTCAGTTTCAGCTGAACTTGAGAATTAACTTTTACAAGGATCAGGGATTTTGTTCTCCATCTCTTATGCTCAAATTGATTTAGGAAGGGAATTCCTTACAGTCAGACCGGAAGAACAATACACAGACCATCAACAGTCTCGATGCACATATCGTAATGTACGTGATGTAGACAAAATTACAACAGTACAGCATGCAGAGCCATTACGATATGAAGTGTCATTACACCAGCTCTCATTTATTGAAAAATCAATCAATCAATCAATCAAATAGCCCATATTCACAGATCACAATTTGTCCCATAGGACTTTAACAACCTTTTAACAGGGGACAAATAATATAGAAACCTCAGAGAGAGCCACATGTAGCTATGCTTTTGAAAAACAGGTATTAAGATTAAGCAATGCAGTGGAAAATTGCACTGACCAGTGTCTAAGGTATTGGAAATCCCCTGACTAGGTGTCTCACTGCTGTGACCTTGATAAACAGGATCTATGCCATTATTTGGTGGTGTTTTCTTCCAACTGGTACAGCGTACGGACAGACACAGATGATCTCATGTCTTTCATGTCTTTTTTTCATATTATGTCTTATGAAACGCCTCTTTGTATAAGTTCTGGCTTTTGTGAACTTGCGGCCATGTTCCATTTTGAGCACCCGTGATTGTTGTGTAAACTCTGCAGAGTTAACTATTAAAAAGACTCAAAGGCAACTCCAGTCAGAGAATTTCATTATTTCAAATCTCAAGATGAATTTCCATCCCAAAATTGGCGTCCCTTGAAAGATCGTCTGGACCCGAGAAGTTTTCGGTGGTTGGCCACCCGGGAGAAAAAAATCTTCTGCCTCTACCTCCAACAGTGAGGAGAAGACTCAAAGTCAACTCCAGTCAGAGAATTTCATTATTTCAAATCTCAAGATGAATTTCCATCACAGCAATTTTCATTTTACATCTGAGAACACAAGCATGTCACATGATCCAGACACATTCCATTCAGTCAAAACATGGAGGTCTGGAATGTTGATGAGCTTGTCTGACTTTCAGTCTCTGTAGACACAAGGACCTCCCTCACGCATTACCTGTCACTACAAGGAATCACAAAGTACTACACATAATATAGATATAAATATAGTTATCTAAAATCTAATAATGAATATGAATAAGATTGGACCACAAGCTGCCACAAATTACTCCAAGAGTTCATTAAGTTCTTGTCAAGTGAAGTTTCTAGTTTGCTCCACTGCGCACACAGCGGCCTCTTTAAATAGAAGTCAGGTGTGGAAGCTGGCGTGGTAGATGGTTGTTTCGCATGTCAGACTAGATTTGCAATGGTCTATAATTTGCTTTTATATTATTTACAGTTGAAACCATTAATTGTGATCATGGGTCAAAATGATCCCAATAAGTGGTTGATTACAATAAATTAATTGAGTAGCTTCTGTATGAACTTGAGGGACAGGTAATATTGTATATGTTCGCCCTCACTCACACTAACACATGATGATGATTCTGATTGTTGTTGTTATCCTTGTTGTGAGAGACCTGGTATGATTCAATGAGTTTGAGCAATACAGTTTTTACAACACAAACTCAGACTAGAGAGCACTCATAGAGTTCCACCAAAGCTAATGCCCTATCTTGCCATGTTAAGAAAGGGAAAAATAAATAAAATATCTGCCTGTGTATCCTGACGCACACCAAAATTGAATGGTTTCCTTGTTGGCCCTCACTCCACCCTTCCACCAAGTGGAAGGAGTAACAATGTGCATATGCATTGCAAATGGCCACAATGACCAATACAAATAACCTACAAAGTACAACTAAATGTGTCCAAGCCCCTTAAATTCTATCAGAATAAGATAAGATGTCAAAGAACAGTAACAATTCCCTTTAACAAACTGTGTCTACTATGAAGTACACAGTATAAGAAAGGTCCATATCCCACATTACATTACACGTGATTGCTGTTGAACATTAAAGAACTAAAGTAAGTAAGAATTAGAAGGACAAATTTAACGTTTTCAATAAACTAGAATTTATGAAATTATATAGCTGTTGATTACTTGTCAAACTGAAACAATACAATGACTCAGCTGTTCAACAGCTCCTAAAATATCTTGGGTTTGTTGAACACCTTTCATCACATGGTATTAGGTGTGCCTTTTGTAAATGTGCTCTGATAAAAGACCGAAAGCTCAGAAAAAAAGTTGAAAGCAAGGCAAAGAAGTGTGCAGAAATCTTTTTTGTCATCTCAAGGTCCTCTTAAGGACCTGGCCCTGAAAATGGGCCTCAAATGTTTTTTGTAAATGCCCTACACGCTGTTCTCTGGTGACATCTGCTGGTTAGGGTGGTCAGTGTGTGGTGATGAGAGGTGTGTATACACACACACAAACACGCCTACACACACACACATACACACACACACACACACACACACACACACACACACACACACACACACACACACACACACACACACAAATTATATATATATACACACTATCTTCAAGGGTGAGTAGAGAAGGTGGCTGATTTCAAGAAATTCACCACTGGCTGGAAAGGATGGTCTGACAGACATCTCAAAGGCCCTAAGCACAGTTCCATAGAGGTCAGAGTCTATCTCAGCAGACAAGGTGCAGGCTATGCAAAGATGACCCTGAGACAGTCCAGCACATAGTAGCAAGGTGTAAGATGCATGCTGCAACAGCGTACACTGAGAGAAATAACTAAGTGGCTGGGATATTGTACAGGAACAGTAGAGGAACCCAAGTCTCGATGGGGCTTGCCACTGAAGGTGGTTGAGAAAAACAGAGCTAATATCGTGTGTACCATATTCCAGATGGACAAGCTGCTGGCTAATCAACTGGAAGTGGGGGTGGACAGAAGGAAGGCAGTAGCGACAGATGTGGCATGATTGAGGAAGACATACCACCCCATGTGAGGTGCAAGGGAGATTTTTTAACTTATTTTTAATGTGTTTTTTTGAAAAAAAAAACTGTTTCTTCTTTCTTTGGGGCTACTAGCATGTTCAGCACTGCTATTTGGGGGTTTTGCGGTTTGGTGTTAAAAAACATAATTGCAAAATCTTTCAAAAAGAATGTTCTCCTGTGAAACAACTTGTCTTGATTGAAATAGTGTTTTGCCACAGAACTCTTCCAAATCCAAGCATTTAACATCATTATCAGGGCAAGGTTTCAGGACAACAAGTTGATACATCGGTATGGCTTATTTCTCATGAACCACTATGAGGGACACAAAATTACATCAGTAGAAATTAATTAATTAATTAGGAAATAAATAATTAAATACATAAATAAATGAAAATATTCATTTATATTTTTACTTGTATCTTATTTATGTATTTCTACATTTATTTATTTATGTAATTCCTCATTTCTACGTGTACTTATTTCTCTATTTCTATTTCTGTTTCTGTATGCTATAAGGTAGGCGGTCCTTATATCAGTTTGAAGCAGGATTGGTCAGCTGGGCAAACCAAACAATTCCCACACTAGGTGCATTCAACTTGATGCGGTGCTGTGCAGCTCTGACTTAACATGATGAATGCTGGTCCTAACACTATGCATGCTGGTTCAAATTTTTTTCAGACTTCATCCAGTGCTGCAAAATATCACCGTTCACGTGACCTTAAAACATTGCGGTAGCGAGCCGGCTGCAGACAGACACGTGCAGTTGGTCTCCTCTATGCTGCAGCTCCTTGGGGCCGCCTCTTTGATGTCACAACTCTGCTCTGGATAGCTGAAGGCTTCAGTAACATGAATGACTTGGCTTATGTTTTTAGAATTCAGCTGTGTTTTCTGCTCCATATATCCATAAATATAAGGTGTTAAAAGCCAAAGCCTCTTTTTGTACTTTAAAACTGTCCAACACAGGAACAATATCCACCTCTTGGAATTAAAACTACATGTAATTATATATACATATATGATTGTGTAAATATATAATATTAACTTAATATATATAACCACTGGTAGTGTATATCTATTGGTTTCTCTTTCTTTCTGTTATGTTATTTCATGTGTGCCATATTTTGTATTTCTAATGTGCTGATTAATAAAAAAGAAAAAGTTCTCAGTGTTTATCTCCAAAGGCAATGTGATGAATTTTTATTTCCATCTGACATGGTCTGACAGTAGGAGGAGAACAGAGGACGTGTCAGGGCTTATGGACACCACAGGAGCAGTATGGAGGCATTTTTCTGGGGGGGGGGGGGGGTTTAATTGGAAGAAGTGGTTGCCATTTACTTCAATTGTATTGGATTTGGCTGCAATGCTGTTTACCCCTGAAACTCCAGTGTTGGGGGACTCAAACACTTCACCCACCTCTCCATCAGCATAGTGCCGAGTAGATAAAGAGAGAATTTTCATATTAGGGTGAAGTATCCCTTTAAGTTTAGGTGACCGGCTAATACCAAGCTACAAGCAAAGCCTCCGTGTACCAGTCAAGTCCTTATTAGCATACGGAGGTAGAAATACGGAAATAAATATATGTAGAAATAAATGAATAGATAAATGGAAACTGCATAAATAAATACACAAATAGCCCTTTTCATTCCCAAAATGTTTAAATTTTTTATTTATTTATGTATTTAATTATTAATTCCTACATTTATTTATGCATTTCTACTTATGTCATTTTTGTTCCTCATAATTTATGCAGTAGAATGTCGGGGGACACATGACACATGGAGCTTCTCTTTCCAGCTTGACTTTCCTCTTCTCCCTCCTTATCGCATCAAAGAAATGAATATCTCATCAATACATGTTACTGACTTGACTTTATCCCGGAGTCCCTATGCCTTATCGTAGTAATGGCGGATTCTGTATCGTGCTGGCTGATCGTGATAATAATGGCGGATCCTGTATCGTGTTGGCATCTGATAGTGGTGGTGGACCACGATCGAGGTGGCAGGTGATGGTGGATCCTGATCATGGTGGCTGCTGACCATAGACTATGATTACAACAAGACTGCTTGATATACAATATTTCTCTTCAGATACTCGACCATTACAATAGTCCATCAATTCATTTACTTTCCATTATGCTACAAAGTGTTTATTCTAATCAATGCTGTAAATACCCTTATCTCTCTGATGTTCTCCATTACATGTGGCATCTATTGCACTTCTGTCCATCCTGGGAGAGGGATCCCTCACATGTGTCTCTCTCTGAGGTTTCTACGTTCTTTTTACCCTGTTAAAAGTTTTTTGTTTTTGTTTTTCCTTACTCTTATTGAGGGTTAAGGGCAGAGGATGTCACACCCTGTTAAAGCCCTATGAGACAAATTGTGATTTGTGAATATGGGCTATACAAATCAAATTTGATTGATCATATTATCATTATAAAACTATAAACATTACCACCATTAACCATGGCCATTATAATCCCTGGCAATAATCATTGCCAAATAAACAAAATCATCCTTATCCCTTTATTCTTGCTGAACATCTTTGCACTGGTCATTTTTCATCCACACAGTGGCAGCACCAGCACAGAGATGTCCCAGCAATGACCAGCATTAGCCCAGTTACCCAACAATCATTGGTAATGATACTGGATCATTACCACATTGGCAAGACAAATTAAGAAAAAGAAAAGAAACCTTCTTTGTAATGTAGGTGTATCTCTGTTTTATATCTGTACACAATACTTTGCACCTCTTTCAAGTCTGGGATTCCATAAACAGCAATAATGCCTATCACGAATACAGCAAAAAAACAAAGACAGTATATAAATGGTATTATATTCGGCAAGTCACATTATGTTTGACATGTTTCATTACCATTATTAAAACAACATTTTTAGCATTTAATTTAGTCATTTTATTAAAGGTCCTGAACAAGGAACTATTCATTTTTGTTGATTTTGGTTTCAACTGTGTTTCACCTCTGTGGACAGAAGCAGTAGTGTTTCTATTGTCAGCTGTCAGGAAAAACCTTGGTCCAGACAGCATGTGTGTTTGTTTTGGAAGTAAAAAAGAAAAAAAGACACACAGTAAGTTCAGGACACAACCCTGCAGCTCTCTTTAGATTGTTTTTACTTTAATGATACAACATGAAACATGGACTGCACCAGTTTACATCCTCTCCTCAGACCACTGTCTGTCTCAGATCCTAATGTAGACTGAGAGAGCAATTCCTGGGCGCACATATATATGTGATTATAATCACTGGCAGTTTATCTGTTAGTTTCTATTATGTTATTTCTGGTGTGCCTTATTTTGTGAGTCACACACATATCTCTTTTCTTTCACTTTATATAATTAGATTCAGACTGTCATTTCATTCAAAAACACAGGAAAGCTATCAAGCTTTGATACAGAAGTGCAAAAAATGAGGCAGTGTTTGACCATATACAAAAATGTAGACAATAGTAAAATAGTATTCAGAGTAAAGTGACCTGTATATTTTCAAAAGCACTTCAAAAGAAAGAAGAATGTAGTTAAACAGCAAATATCAGATTAACAATAAATGAGCCTGTTCAGGAAACTATCTAAAATAATTCCAAGTAGAAATTGGGTAGTTGCAGCAGGTCCATATCCCAAAATACAAAATGTAAAATGAACATAGTGAAACAGTATCCATCAGACTAACAGTAAGTAAGCCTTCAACAACATTTCCAAGCAGAAATAAGGTGCTTTGCAGGTTCATATCCATTAACTCTTAATGTAAGATGGTCACAGTCAAACAGCCAGATGAATCTGGTAAAACAGCATTCACCAGATTATCAAAAAATGGGCAGACTCGTGATACATTCATATACAAGCCAAAATAAGATGGGTATAGTAGATATAGATATAGGTTCATATCCATATTTGTTAAAGGTAAAATCTTGAATTTCAGAAAAACAAAAATGGAGCCTGCTGAATCATAAAATGAATTTGTAGTATATGGTTAGATAGCATCACATGCCTCAGTCATCGTACTTTACTACTACACAACTATCTTAGTTTGGCTCATACGTAGGGACGGGCAACCCTGAGACAGTCTTGTAACTTCTCATCGGTCACAGAGCAACGTGCCCTTGTTTTAATTGCGTTCATATGAGCAAAGCTGGACTCACACGTGTAGGTGGATCCAAACATTGTTAGTATTAGCAGTGCCACTTTCCTGATTGTGGGGTACTGATATTGGCCAACATGGTTACACCAAAAGTTCACTGCACCCTCAGACTGCAAGGGCTGCTTTAAAGCTTTAAAGGACCGGATCAACCATTTCCATGTGAAGGGTGCTTTCATCAATGCAAGACCTTACCTCTTTTGCTTTTACACAGAAGTCTACCTCAGGTTTGATGGAGAATGGGTCACTGGCAAACTGCAGTACCTTAATAGGAATACCAAAGCCTTGGAATCTCAGTCAGTTTTCTTATAAAGTCTGTCATGACTGGTGTTATGTGTGCCCCAGGTGCTGCGCTCATGAATGCATGGAGTTGTGTGAAGTGCAGCAACTTTTTTGCCAGTAGGTCTGATGTCAAAATCGTTAGCCTTTTTTTAAAGGCACACAGACAAAAGACAAAATCTCCTGGCGGGGTTCACAGAACCGTTCCAAAATCTTTCCTTTGCTGAACCACCTAACATTGTTATAAACCAGTAAGTCAATGTGCTTGGCACATGTGTCAATCAATCAAATTTTATTTGTATAGCCCATAATCACAAATCACAATTTGTCTCATAGGGCTTAAACAAGGTGTGGCATCCTCTGCCCTTAACCCTCAACAAGAGTAAGGAAAAACTACATACATTTTTTTTTTAACAGGGTAAAAAGAACGTAGAAACTTCAGCGTGTGTCAGCAAGAAAAATATGGAAGAGGCCATGTTGAAGGCTGGAGGTTGAGCGGATGAAATTCACAATGTTCAGTGTCCATGTTGTTTTTTAAATCACCGCTGAGCTTTGCACACAGTACAGCCTGATGAATAATGCAGTGTAAAAACTTCATATGCGGGGCTACGGCTGCCAATCTGGCCACAAACCCTTGCACTCTACCGATCATAACCGGAGCACCATCCATAACCAACAAGCAGACTTTTTGTAAATCCAGTTCATGCTCATTAAAAAATGTGACAATCTTTTGAAAAATCACTTCACCTGTAGTGTAGCTGGGCCATGTCGGTACAGTCAGAATGAGCCCCAGTAGTTCCTCCTGAAAGTGCACTCGATCACAAAACCTCACATATATACACAGCTGGGCCATGTCGGTACAGTCAGTTGATTCATCCACAGCGATAGACTTAAACTCTGCTTTTCGAAGGTTTTCCAAAAGCTTCCCTGGGACATCCGTTGCCATGTGATGTGTCTGAGAGAAGTACTTTTTAAATGAAGTGACACTTTCCTTCTCTTTATCGTCAAAAATCATAATCAATAACTGCAAGCATGCATTCTTTAACAATCGTTTACCTCATAATATGAAAAAAAAAAAAAGTTGAGTGAGCATTTATCTGTATCTGTATCTGTTCAACCAACTAAATTATCCGTAGCCGTTTCAGTACTCGGACTTAAACTGGAAGTGGGCGGGACTTAAGCCAGAAGTTGGTATTTTAAGCCTGACATGGATATGGGTTGATCAGAAGTTGCCATATTTATTGTTTATTAGAAAACTATTTACAGAACAGCCTTAGAATTGAGCCTCAGTTCAATATTTTTAATCACAATATTAAAAGAACTATTCAGAACAAGTTTTTTATACACATCAGTGAATGAACTTCAGTGAATCAATGAAAACAACACATGTCGTATTAAGAAGTATTAAGTAAAATGCAGGTTTTCATACTCCATATTATCTATTTTATTTTTATTTTTATTTTGTAAATTACATTTAAACAGTGTGATGTTTATGTGTGTGACTGATCACAGGGCTTTTTTACTACCTGTTGTAGTTTTTTTTAATGGGGGGGTGCTGTATTTTTTATTTCTACCCAAAGTAAAACCCAATGGCAATTATGTGGTGTGGTTGTGTATGTGAGTGAGTGAGAGAGAGGAGCGCTCAGTCACTCGGCTAGTGGCGAGGAGTGCTCACTCCATGTGTGTCGAGCTGGGCTTTGCGCACTGCGGCTCGCCCAGTGGAGCCCCCGCACTCCTCCTGGCTCTCACGATGTTACACGTTAGTATCCCTGTGGACAGAGTGGCTGTCATTCATCTCGAGTACGGATATTGAAACATTTTACTCGGATTGGTACTCATGCTTGTAAAAGTACATTATCCATACCGGATACTCGTTTCAGTCGAGGATTCGGCTAAACCCTTCTTAAGACGTAATAAAACAACAGGAAAAAAAACCCACAAAATGCCTCCATACTGCTCTTGTGGTTTTATCCAAGTGTCCGCAAGGCCTGACATTCATATTTGACCATGTTTTTTAGCAGAGACACCTGAAAAGGTTATGTGTCAGACACTTTATGTTTAGTGTAATTTATGTTTGCATACGTGTGGTGAAAAATAATGATTTTATTTTTATATACATAACGATTATGTCTTGATGCATAAGGTTCATTTTGGTGATGCACGCTCCCTGAATGACAGGGGACAGTCCGTGGCAGATGCTTTGTCCTGGTCCCCAGTGGGTTAATTTTCTGTGACCTTGGGTCTCCACTAGTGCTGATGGTTGTCTCTCTCTCTCTTAATTTGCTTTATTGATCCAGTTGCTGAGGGTAGAGGAAGGTGTTGGGACAGTGAAGGTAATGTGGGTTTTCCCTGGTGTTCCCTGCAACTCTTTATACCACTGAAAGCATAGATGTCACATTGATTGGTGGGGGGAGTATGACGTATGAAAGACCTTAAGTTCAGTCTGCAATTTGTTCTCCTCTTTTCAATGTCATAGAGTGTCTTCACACCTTGGAGTGCTTCTTTTGTAATGTTTGCTGTTTTCCAATTATCTGGGACTGTCAGGCAACTCAAGGCATTCAAGATTTCCCATCAGGAATCTCCTCCTTTAAAGCGTCTCTGAAGGAGTGTCATTGTGTCTATACAAAGGTAATACACTTTAACACAGTATTACTTTTCCAAAGCTGGGAAAGCATGGCCAGCAGTAGCTGATGTGGCAGCAAACTTGAACTTTGCTCGCACTTACAGCTTGTCCAGGGACCTCAGATGGGGAGTCCAGGCCCACTGATGCATGTTTATCTGTAGCCTGTTTGTAAATGTTCTCAAACTCTCCTTCTGTTGTGCTGTGGGCCAGCCTCTGCAAAACTCCATCAGCAATTGTGTATGCTGCAGCCAGGTCCATGTCTTTGTGCTGAATGCATCAGAAGCAATTGCAGTCACCTGGAAGATTAGAAAGGTGATCTCCAGACACAAGAAGAATTCAAAATGTATGCTTTTGAGAAGGATCATTGCATCACCCGCTAAAGAGACTGGGGGAACTTGCTGTGTCATTTCTTAAAGGAGCTGCATGACAGCTGGGAGGACCTTCCTCCTGAGCCTCTGTTCCCTGAACTCTTTCTCTGGGCGGTGACACAATGTCTCCCTCTTTCGCTCCAGCCTCTGTCTCCTGAGCTTCTGTTCCCTCTACTCTTTCTCTGGGCTGTGGCATAATGTCTCACTCTTTCTCTTTTTGCTGTGTGTCCATCTCCTCATCTGACCCACCACTTTCCACTTGCTGTACATCTACGGAACTATTGCAGCATTAATCTATACTTTAATTAACCATCATCACCCTGTAACTTAATTTAAAACAAAGTACAGAAGTAACATTTTCCCATGACAAAAGAAAGACATAAAGAAACAAAACAGCCATCATACGTTTTTTTTGGCAGTAAAAGGTTATGTCGCTCACTTCATTCATGTTAAAATACACCAAATAATGCGTACATTGCTGCAAAATCCATTTACCGGCATTGAAGATTTTGCCCCCACGGTTTCAGACAGCACTGCGCGTCTGCAGTGTCCGCGCATTGCTGCAACAGAGGGCATGTCAGGATGAGCTCAGGTTGGGTCAAACTCATCTTGTGACTGACGGCAGCAGGGTCATTTTATTTACAGCTAAATTATTATTAATTGTTAAACGTTCTTCATAAAGAGCCATGGGCAGGACTTCATTTAGAAAAAGTAAAATATGCCTCTGACAAAAGGGCAAAGGGGCAGGTGCTCCAACACCCCCCCTCTGCATGTACATGCTCTCACACCCTACACTACTGATTCCACAGATGGCTCAAACTCGACTCCACTCCGGGTTGTGACAATTAACATTGATCACCACATAATGATAGATATTAGATACTTTTCTTAAAATGAGTAAAATCTACTTCATAGCTGCGCATTCACCCAGATTTCAGGTCGTCTCTCGTACTGACACATGCAAGTACACACACACACAAACCTTGTCATCGCACACACGTGTAAACTCAGACAGGGTCAGAACAACTGAATTTGTAATATTAGACACTGTATGGAGCACTTGAGGAGATGGTGGGGCACGTTTGGTTTGGCTCTATTTGGTTCACTGAGCGAATGATAAAGAAACACAGAGAAGCAGTAAATTACTGACAGAGCAGGTAAAAACTGTAAAAAGATATATCTTTGATTGGTCATAACATGTATGAAAAGACCCCAAAAGAACACTGTAAGTGGATTACTTGATCACTATAACCGAAATCACTACATCCGGTTTCCACTGTATTTTTCTGCCTCCAAACTAGATTGGCAAGACCATCTCTCTAAATATGATAAACTTTCTTGATACTGCAAATTTACAGGGAGACTGTGTGAATAAATAATTGTGACCAGTGTGATTATCATGGGATTATGAAAACTACTACTTTTATCAGTCACCCAACAGCGAGAAATCCTTCAATAATGGTCCAGTTTGTTCTGAGCAGTGTAATTTATTGTTGAAATAGGATCATTGAGTAGCTAAAACCAAGTGCTCCCTGACAGATGCTGAAGGTCAAGAGTTTAAGGTTCCCATGTGACAACAGCTCAGTGGTGCTCCTATTAGATAGCTGATACTCTGTTAGTGATCCTTGAATGTCAGTGTATCTAGTAGCAGCCATGGCAGATGATGCAGGTTATTACCCTTAGGACCTGCCTCATGTGACCTGTAGACTCTGAGGCTACTCGCACACTTACTGAACAAGCTTCTCTGGTATCTAGCCTCAGTCTTTTCCACAACTTTAGATCGTGGTTTACAAAAGCTGCATCTCTGATTTTCTTTCGGCTGTTGTTGGGAACCTCTAGAACCTCGCTGTAGAATATCTCAGAGTTCAGAGGAGAACCTTAAAGTAATATCAATACATTTGGCACTTGCCACATTGCAAATTAACATTCATACCTGTGAATAATTTAGAGTCTCCAATTCACTGGACTGTGGGGGCAAGCCTTAATACCCAGGGAAAACCCAGGTGAAGGGACTGTGCTAAGGTCAAAGGCAGGCTAAAAAAGTTGACGTGAAGTGAATTTTATATTGTCAATCAAATGTGGAATCTCCAA
Source organism: Verasper variegatus (assembly GCA_026259375.1). NCBI lineage: Eukaryota > Metazoa > Chordata > Actinopteri > Pleuronectiformes > Pleuronectidae > Verasper > Verasper variegatus. Next base: position 450,192 of record CM048042.1, read on the forward strand.
CAAATTTCTCTACAAGACCATATAGACCACATAATATACTTTCATATACTGGAGCCAAGGCCTGACCTTCCAATTAAAAGTTATCACAGCTTATTATTTGTGCAGCCTTTGTCCATACCTGCTTTCTAGCAGATTTTAAAGATGCACAAAGTTAAAGGCTGCAAAAACTTTAATCTCAACAGAAGCATAAAATATGACCTCTGTATCATCCATGGTAGCTACAGTATTAGAATAGATTTTATGACAAGGAGCAAGTAAGCCGTTCTGAAGGCTTGTGGAAGAACAACACCATCTGTTTGGAGTGTACCTATGCGCATGAAAACACATTATTTTCTTAATTTTATGTCTTATCGATGTCACCAAATTTCCACAGTTGGAGAAAGAAGTCCTGCTATATTGCAGGTACATTACGGTAACATCCTCATCATCTTTATTGCACCTTAAACAGAGCGGGTTTTCCAGGTAAACAGCTGTTCCAAGCTGCCCAGATGGTGACAACAGAGCCCCTGAAAAAAGAAACATATGATCCTTTGTCATTTAATGGAAGCAGTATATTCACTGCAGCAATAAAAACTGTTATGATAGTGCTATTGCCAGTAATGGCATATGTGAGTAGGCATATTGTATATCAAAGCAATCTAATTGTAATCATATTCCATGAGCAGATGCCGCCACAATCCAAGATCATGATCCACAATCACTATCCATGATCATGATCCATCAACACGATCCACAAATATGAGATAGTGGATGGAGTCAGAAAGTATGGTGTTTGTATACATTGAACCTCTGGCGCAGGCTATAAGGCAGTGTGAGGAAATAAAGGGAATAAATATAAAAGAACAAAAACATGTAATAAGTCTGTTTGCAGACGATGTAATAATATATTTAGAAAGACCGGAGGCAAGCCTAACACATTTGATGAAACTTATAAGTATATACGGAGACCACTCAGGATATAAAACAAATGTGAGTAAAACACAGATTCTGACTTTTTATTATACCCCGTCCCAAGAAACTACAAACGCCTATAAATGGAAATGGAACTCAGAAAGCATAAAATATCTTGGGATAACCTTAACAAAACAGATAAGCCATCTTCAGAAAATAAATTATGATCAGATCCACCTACAAATTAAGAGGGATACTGAGAGATGGTCGACCATATCACTGGACTTCAGTTCAAAAATCAACATTATTAAAATGAACATTTTCCCTAAGCTGTTGTATTTTTTCCAGTCCCTTCCTGTTAAGATACCGCTAGAAAGATTTAAAACCTGGGACAAAATGATATCGAGGTTCATTTGGAGCAGTAAAAAACCAAGAATAAAATATAGCACGCTACAACTGAATGGGGGGGGTATGGCACTCCCAAATTTAAAGGATTACTATGAGGCAGCACAACTTGGACCAATAGTCAAGTGGTGTGACAAACATTATAACTCCAAATGGAAAGAGATTGAGATGAGGGTGGCTAATAAACCAGTGCAATCCCTTTTGGGCAACATTACATTGATAAAAACATTAAAAGGTTCAATAGATCCAATAACCTCCCACACACTGACTATCTGGGCTGATTTCATTAAAAGGCATAGACTGGAAAAGGAAGTGAGGTTGTTGAGCTGGATTGCATATGATGAAAGATTCAAGCCAAACTTGAGTGACCTGACATACAGAAACTGGGAGAGGAAGGGAATCACTGCCATGTGTACAATACTCAAGAAAGGAAACATAATGTCTTTTCAGGACCTTAGAGAAACTTATGGATTAAATTTTTTTTATTTTTTTAGATACCTACAGCTAAGGGATTATTTTATAAGGGAAATAGGGAGCCCAAAAAAATTAAACGGAGTGATAGATGTACTAACGCGAGGATATAATGGGTCAAAAACCAAGGTGGTATCTGTGTTATATCAAAACCTCAGAGACTGTACGAGTGCTTCAACTGATTACATTAGGGCTAGATGGGAGAGGGAGCTGGGCATCAGCATCACCCCTGAGGAGTGGCTTGATATGTGTGAAACACCACATACTACCACAAACTCACGAATGTGGAGGGAATTTGGGTGGAAAAATCTGACCCGATTCTTCATAACACCTAAGATAAAAAGTAGACAAAGTGCTACAGAACAATCATGCTGGCGGGCGTGTGGAAGCAAAGAAGCTAACCATGCACATATTTTCTGGATGTGCCCCAGGCTGCGCTCCCTTTGGGATGATGTCGGTGCCTCAATTAAAGACATACTGGGATATGAAATACCAAATGAAAGCAAGACTATGTACCTTGGAAATGTATCTGAAAGTGTAACTGGAAGTGATAGATATATAGTCAAGATACTGTTGATTGCAACTAAGAAAACAATAACAAGAAACTGGTACAAAACTGAATCTCCTACCATAGAACAATGGTTAGGGATTGTAAGAGAAATATACTGTATGGAGAGAATGACCTCCCAACTTCGACTGAAGGAAGATGTTTCTATAACAAAGTGGAAAAAATGGGTGTTGTATGACATAACGAAAGACATGTGAACTGTAAACTGTATAAATCTGATTCTGTAGAATAGGGATACCTGCAGCCATGACCGAATCATGTTCAGTCATGTTCACCTGTATTTTCAGCCTTTTATCTTTAGGTACCATAAAGCAATTGGCTGCTATGTACACTTTTGTTTTTTGATCATCCTGCGTGCTGATTGGTGTTATTATTTTTTCTAAACGTTTTTGACAGTTTAATTTGCACATTAGCTTTATTACTATGGTGATGGCACTTTTATCCACTAATCCACTGTATTGTCCAATCGTTGTATTTTTGAATTGTATTTTGGATTTTTGACTGCTTTTCTGCTTTTTTTCTGCTTTCATATCAACTTTAAGGCCTCTTTGGCATACTGAAAAGCCTAAAGCAGGAATTGTGGGAGAGCTGTGTACATTTTGCACAAAGTAAAATGCTATTAAAAATTATAATCAAGTTGTGTTTTCAAAAATGTATTGTATTTTTTTTCTCCTTTCGGAGAAAAAAATAGGTATACACCATTTTAACTTTCCAAGTGTTAAATAATCCATTTCTACAAATGCACGGCATGGAGTACATTTTATTCACTGAGAGTTCTGGGTTTACACAGGGGTAGATATTTCATCTAATTTTTTGTTGCAGGGGAGGGTGCCAATAAACAGAAAAATTTGTTAAGTGCCATTTCTGAGGTGGACAGAAACATACATAAACACTGCTCCAAAAAATTAAGGTAACCATCATCACACATCAGATCTTGATGAAGGAATTATTCAAGTTGAAAATCAACGGACAATGGAAACCAAATCAGCGTGACCATCTGCACTCCGGACAACATCTGGGCATGCTCCTGATGAATCGGAGGATGGTGTCCTGAGGGATTTACTCACAGACCAGGATCAGGGTATCAGTAAGCTCCTGGACAGTCTGTGGCAGTACTTGGTGGCGTCAGATGCACCAATACATAACATCCCATAGGTGCTCAATTGGACTTAGATCAGGGGAACATGACATCCAGTCAACGGCATCAACGCCTTCGTCATCCAGGAACTGCCTACACACACTGGCCACATGAGGCCTGAGCATTGTCCTGCACCAGGAGGAACCCAGGGCCCACTGCACCAGCATAAGGTCTGACAATGGCTCTGAGGATTTCATCCTGGTAACAGCAGTCTATGACATGGAGGTCTGTGCAACCCTTCAAGGATATGCCTCCAAGACCATCAATGAGCCACTGCCAAACCGGTAAACTGATTATTTATTTAGAGTTATTTGTTTTACTATTGGCTGGTGGCTGTCAGCAAGGGCCCGAATGACACACTCATGTTGGCCAAGTAGATCTCCTTGACTGGAGCCTTTCCTTTGAATTGTTGTAAATACTGGGTCTGGATCTGCTGGATCCATGTTGACCAGAATATTCTGTTTGAGGTAGTAACTGGACCCAAAAGCAAACAGACACAGATTAGCAGATCAGCAGTAAGAATGTTTCCAAAGCAAGCAGATGGACAGACTAAGCAGGGCTGATGGAGCAGGGCAGACAGACTGTGAATAGGGGAACAGTGAATCTGTGACAAAATGAAACTAAGGTTAGTCAGTAAATCCCACAGGCAAAAATAAAGGAAAAAGGAAAAAATAGCTGGTGTAATATTTGGCCTTAACACAACACCACATGAGTAGATCTGAAGAGTGGATTGCAGAGCTGGGATATTTGTACCACTGGAGCTTGTTAAATTAATGGGTTGCGGATGTGCAGGGTCATTGGCAGCTGGGGTTGATTGACAGCAGTCATGCTTCAATTAACCACAGCCACACCCAGCACACAGACAGAGAGAGGGAATGACAAGAAAGAAACACAAGTGGGAGTGGGGAAGAGGAATGACAAGTGCATATAATATCTGCTCATATATTAATTGATGTTAAAAACTGATTAACAATACTTAAAAAAGTTGTACAGTCATAAATTTACATATATTTGAACAAATTAATAACCACTTCCTTTTGATCTTCAATATTCATTTTCTACACAGATTATGCAGCCACAATTTATTTCAAACACATTAAATTCCATAATAAGCTAATATGGCAACATCATGAAATGTGTATCATAGTGAACCTGCCTTGAGTTCCAGAGAAAGACAACATCCCTGGGCTGCTGAAACAGACTCACAGTTGGCATGCTTGTGTGATGAGCAATTATATGTAAAATTGCATTACATATCATTTAGCTGATGATTTTATCCAAAGCTACTTACAATAAGTGCATTCAACCATGAGGGTACAAGGTATGAGCTGATTGGCCAATGCAGAGCAGAGTGGACGGGCTGGGGTGTAAGGTTTTACCATGTCCTGTATGTAGACTGGGGCCGATCCGTTCGCAATGTATGCAAGTACTAGTGTTTTGAAGCAAATGCAAGCAGCCACTGGTAACCAGTGAAGGGAGCGGAGGAGCCATGTAGTGAGTAACCAAGTAAATTTCCTGTATGTGTAAATATACTTGGCAATTAAAAAGAATTCTGATTCTGATTCTGAGAGAACTTAGGTTGGTTGAAGACCAGTCGAGTTGCTGTATTCTGGATGAGCTGCAGAGGTCAGATGGCACTAGCAGGCAGACCAGCCAGGAGGGAGTCTCAGTAGTCTAGGCATGAGATGGATCCAAACCTGTGCCGCCTTCTGAGTGAGAAGGGGACATATTCTCCTGATGTTGTGAACCATGTACCTACACGAGCGGGATGTTGCAGCAATCAATCTTTGAATTAAATTGTATTTGTATAGCCCATATTCACAAATCACAATTTGTCTCATAGGGCTTTAACAGGGTGTGACATCCTCTGCCTTTAACCCTCAACAAGAGTAAAGTTAAACTACTAAAACACCCTTTTAACAGGCTAAAAAGAACGTAGAAACCTCAGAGAGAGCCACATGTGAGGGATCCCTCTCCCAGGATGGATAAAAGTGCAATAGATGTCAAGTGTAAAGGAGAACATCACCAAGATAATGGTATTTGCAGCATTGATTAGAATAAACATTTTGAAGCACAACTAAAGGTCAATGAATTGATGGATTATTGTCAGTAATGGTTGAGTATCTGAGAAGAAATATTGTATATCAAGCAGTCCTGCTGCAATCATAGTCTATGGTCAGCTGCCACCTCGATCGTGGTCCTCCACCACTATCAGATGCCAACACGATACAGAATCCGCCATTATTATCACGATCAGCCAGCATGATACAGAATCCACCATACTGGATCCATCATTACGATCAAGTTGTCCGATACGCGATCCACCATCATAATCCACGATGCAGCCCTGGATCTGCGGACGATAAGGCAAAGGGGCTCCAGGGAAGAAGTGAAGTCAGTAACATATATAGATGAGATATTAATTTCTTTGATATGATAAGGATTGAGAAATGAGCAATGTTGGCGGTAAGGGAGAATTGGCTGTCGGTTCCTTGCGGCTGGGTGGGGGCTACCAGAGAGTTGTCCATGGTGATAGTATGGTCATGGACGGGAGAGCACTTCCCTGGAAGGAAAAGTAGTTCGGTCTTGTCAAGGTAGATTTTTAAGTGGTGTGTGGACATCCACTGTGTGATGCCATCAGGATTAGAAGGGGTGAAGCAGTGCATAGAGAAGACAAAGAAAGTGAAGAAGGTGGATGACTTTGGAGGAGAGGTGAGATTATAATGAGTCTTACCTTGTGGATGTAGTATGAGAGACATTGAGGTGAGCAATTTCCAATTTATGTAAATGAAACATAAGTGCAGGAGTGATATAGGGTCATAAGAAAAGGTCAGCAAGACCAAAATAAAATAAAAGGTCATTCGACCGAACAAAAATTGAGGTCCGAGGACCAAATTATAAAAATGGCAAAAGAAATTATGTCAACTTGACAAACAGAAATTAAGGTCTTTAAGACCAAAAATACAATACCGTGCTGAGAGCAAGATTTAAATGTAGAGCTTAATAAAAGGTAATTTGACCAAACAGAAATTAAGGTCCAAGATCAAATGATATAAAATGCCAACAGAAACTATAAAATTGGTACAGCAACCGCAACAGAAATTAAGGTCTGCTGGACCTAAAGTAAAATACTGTGTGCATCACATATGTCGTTAAGCACATATAGGTTCCAAAGACCATGTAAGGTTACGAAGAACGTTTATGCAACGAGTGAGGGGAATGACCAGGTGTGAAATTCTGATATAGGAGGTGAAAGCAAAAGATAACCATTTTCCCATTTATAGTAGGGAGGAAGAGGAAATACCTTGGTTGGCTACAGAAGTAGCGGCTCCTATCCTGAATGAAAGAGCTGAATTGAGCTCGGGCGATAGGTTGCTTTTAATGAGGACTTGTTTAAGATGGCTATTGAACCATGTTTTTTATAGAGGAAGTTTTCCAGGAATGAGGAATAGAGGACAACTTGGGCTGGTAAAAGGTCTGATTTGTAGAAAATGTATCATAGACTTGAATGGCAAAAAGGAATTTTTAGGCTGGAGACTGTAATAGGTTGGAAATTTAGTTTGGAGAAAGAAATGTTTACATCGTGATTAAATGTTTGGGAACATGTGGTGAACTCCCCGATCCTTAAAAATTTGTAGAAAGCTAATAGAACTACGGCATCGAGGAGAGTATCTGTGTAAGGGGGAAAAGTGCTGTTTCTAAGAACTGACAGCATCCTGTGCAGAACAGAGAGTGTGATGGGTCTACGGTCTGGAAGGGGAGGAGAACATTTTGAGATGCATTTTAGTAGTAATTTAACAGCAGGATTTGAAAATAAACTGGGGAAAGAAGGGTTATGACATCTGGCGTATTCCTGCTACTAGTCCTCAAATGTAAGCTGTAAAGTAACATCCATACAATAACAGATGAATGCACAGACTGTGTTTATGTGTACAGGATTAAATGGTACATGACTGGAGACACAGACAAGTTTCATTATTTAATTAAGAGCAAGAACGTGGAGGGAAGGAACTTTGATTGGATGGGAGCAGGCTTCTGGACAGATGTTTTAAAATGTCTGGAAATTGAAACGGCTATCGACAATCAAAGTGTTATAATGCCCAGTCATGTGATGTTCCATAATTATGAAGTTGTGGGTGATGGCAGACAATGTGACACTTCTCATGAACGGCATGATGATCTCACATGAGGAACGGTCTTTGTCGATTATAGTAACTACCGGTTGTTGCAAAGGACAGAGATGCTTTTGAGTTTCCAATGCTGTCCCCAGATATGACATGCTACGGCGATGGGGTAGATTTCAAACAGAGCGGACGACGAGTTGGAATCTTTGGAAGGAGGGAGGCCGGCAGCTTGCAAACCACTGTTTTAAAATTTTTTAATAAAACCCACGGAGGAATTCCAAATGTGTGTCTGGGCCTATTTGACAGAGGGTCCCAGAGAGATTGAAAGCAGCATTTATGTTTGGAAAGGGATGCACCTGAGGTGTCTGGTGGGGATCTATCAGGAGGAAATCAACCAGCATATGGCTAACAACTGGAACTCGGACTCTGTTAAGCAGAATCCAGCACAACCCCTTGGAGAGTTGGTTAAAAATGCTTGGGTTACTCCTACAGCCAAAAGTTAGGCATACCACAAAGTAAAATTTTGATTTCCATCAGATGCCAAGCAGATACTACTGCGAGGGATGGATTGGGATGATATTGAAAGCGTTATGTCTGCTTTGGAAAGCCAAAAAAATCTCTTTTTCCCCGGATATTTCCTTGTGGCTACACCACGGAATACGGAGAATGGAGATGACTGAAAAGCAGGGCCGTGCAGGGACCTAAAGCAGGTGCTAAAATTTAAAAAAGGGCACATGGAAAAAGGCTCATATGCTGACATAAATTAAAGCTACAATTTGCTGTTGAGGGGGTTGCTGGAGAGGTTGCTGCAGTCAGAGGGCTGTATTGATCTGAGATTCTTGACATTAAAAGGAAAAGAGGAGAGATATTAGCTGATTAACAAGTTATGTGACCACGACAAGATGCAAACACTGAGAAAGAACATTCCGTAGTTGCTGTGGACACCAGAAGTGTGATATATGTCTTAAGCAGCTCAGTCATGTTTATAACTTTTCCACAGTATTTTGATGTCAATAACATTATTTATTCTACTGAAACTTTCTTTCCATTGAGATATTGTGTTTATTGTGATTGTGCTGTTGTAAATATTACTGTTGCTGCTGTTGAAATACTAATTTGTCATATTACAAATGTAATCCTGTTCTGAATTCATAATTTATTCTATTTTTGATGATAATTAAATAACTAAAAAACAAGTATTCATAATTGGGAGGATGAATAATCACAGTTCAAATCCATTCATATAAGACTTATAATTTTTTATGGCACACACACACACAGACACAGTGCAGCACCTAAGCCCTTCACAAACCTGAGAAAGTCCCCGTAACTTTCTTCAAACCAGTGGACAGATGTAAGAGTCGCATGACAAAAGAAAGACATACAGAAACAAAACGGCCATCATACGTGTTTTCTTCAGGCAGCAGCAGCAGCGGTTGACAGATGTCACCCGAAGTTACTTGTATAGGTTGCGCAGTGAACAAATTGATATATAAACCACAACCATGCATGTTCATTGCTCACTGCGTTCATGTAGAAATACACCAAATAATGTGCACTCTGCTACAAACCCCATTTACCGGCGACCCAAGACGGGTCAGGTGAAAACTCCTCATTAATTGTTTAATGTTCTTCATGAAGGGCCATGGGCATGATTTCACAAAAAATAAATAAGGAAAATATGCTTCTGAAAAAGGGCACATTTGGGCATCAAGGGCAAAGGGGCAGGTGCTCCCCCCCTCGCATGCTGAAAAGGACAGATTACGTAGCCCTTTTTTTAGTTCTTTCTTGAGCAACTGAGAAACTATTTCTGGTTAATTCTGGCAGACTGGAGATTTTTTGCCATGTATGTAACTGTGGGAGAGGAGAGGACCCCACTCGGAAGCCCTGAGAAAGCCCTTTGATTAAATGGTTTACGAACATAGAGTCGGGGTAAGAAGACAATTCTGCTGCTAAATATTGAACGTATATTGCCGTGGAGGGATGCGCGTTCAGAAGAGCTTTGAAACAAGATGTTTCTGTGGCTGAGGTGTGATCCAGAATGGGATTGGGCATCTGGGACAGACAGACCTGGGATGAGCGTCTTAGTAGATACTGCAAATGTAGAGAAAGTGGCAGTTGGGATATGTAAACACACTAATGTTGAATTTATGGCAAATTGGTGGTTTGTTGAATTAATGCACCTGGCGGCCTAGACTGTTGGTGTGCTGAGAAGGGGATGGGGAGGGGATCTTGTTTTGGAAGGGGTTTGTAGGACAGAAAAGGGATGTGTGACCTGCATTGCTGCAGAAATTACATGAGATTGTTTGAGCGCCTCCAGCGAACATAATGAGAAGGCTTTGTGTAGGGTTAAATGGAATACTTGGATGAAGTATCCAGTATGGATAATGTTCTTTTACGAGCACGAGTACCATCCGAGTAAAATGTGTCAGTATCCGTACTCGTGATGAATGAAAATCCTCATTGGATAGCTGTGTCCACATCATTCCTTGATAGGCCAGCCACACACAGAGCTCCTCCCCTACTCAGAGATAGCAGCTGACTCTGGACTGGATCTGCTTCCAGACCGGCAGATCCATGTTACAGTCACACCTGTTTTACATCCAGGTTCCAGATACGGACCGCTACCAGTCTGTGTACTCAGGAGTGGGCAGTGTCATTGGAACTTATGGTCATGGCAGAATTAAAGCAGTTACGGGCTGAAACCTTGGGAATCAGCACGCAAATTAGTGTTTTCTTCAGACCGGGTCAGATCAGACCAGGGAGACCGCAGCCATTCATTCAGCTTGTAAAGGTACTGTAAAGTGAACAATCACTAGACGAAAAGCCGAATTTTCGTCACCGCAAACGTCTGCAGACTCGCCTAATTCTTGGCAGTTTGTGCCCATTTACAGAAGGACCTATACATGTAACTGAAAAATTATCTCATGAATCTTATCTTACCCTCTTTCTTCTCTGTTGACTCCTGAACTTCTCAATGCTGCTGCAAGAGCTGCAAGGTCTGGTTGGATGTACAGGAAGTTCCTTCATACTGGCTCATAGTACGTCTTAGTATGTCATAGTACAGGCAGCTGGAAAACAACACGAGTAACATGAGTATATTATTAATAAACGGAAATAGCCTCGCTACATCACCGTTGGAAGATCCACAGTAAAAAAAAGACATTTACTAAACAGTTACTTACAGACAATGGCGTCATTTTCCACACTGCAAATCCGGACTTGCAGCTAGAGTCTAGGCCTAATGTGCAGTGACTGCCTCGTTGTGTGTGTGGCTGTGAAAACACAATGATGAAATTGTTACACATGGGCTCATGTTGTGCAACAAGAAACCAGGAAGGTCACAAAGTTCAGCAGTTGCAGTATTTATTTATACAAAGAAAGCCAACTTAAAACTAGACATGGCCACCAGCTCTGTGGGTGGGTGAATAGAAGCAAGAGCCATGGAAATGCCAAGGTGGGATGTCCATGTGGAGGTAGACCTGGTGAAGGAGAGAGAGCCAGATCCCAGTCTGCAGGCCTCTTAAATACTGGTCCGCCCAGGTGTGCCATGTCCCTGCTGATCACTAGGGTCTGACTCCGCCTACAGGAGCCTGAAACACAGACACAAGCACAACCCCACAACTCCAGGGTTATCACAAAATAGATCAGGTAAAGTAAACCTGGAGAATGTATTTTATACAGCACAGCGTATCTCTTCTTTAACGTTACCCTCGCTCCGCCATTTGCCTCAGAGGTGTGAAGAGACGGGCAGTTTCCTATAAAACACAACAGGACAAAAAGTCACATTTATGAAAAAACTTAACCAGAACAAACTCTTGAGTTTAAGCAGTTCATACATATTTAAACATGCACTAGTTCTGCTCAAGCACTCAATGCTCTTTTCTTCTTTTAGCAACTTTCTCGCTAATCCCACAGTTGTTAACACGGTACTCAGATCTAAGAGTTAACTTAGCAGTTAGCTAAAATGGCTTCTCTCTGTAGCTAAGCTCTTACCGTAAGTTTGGGATTGTGCGCCCGTCTTCTCTGCCTCGACTCATCCACACTGGGCCCGCGGCTTTACTTTCCAACGCACTCAATTCGGGAGGCAGACACCACCTGTACGTTTAAGAGTAGGCTTAAAACCTTTCTTTTTGAAAAAGCTTATAGTTACAGCTGGTACAGGCTTGTCTTGGACCTGCTCTTAGTTATGCTGCTATAAGTCTAGAAGATCGGGGGACACATGACACATGGAGCTTCTCTTTCCAGCTTCTCTTTCCAGCTTCTCATTCCTCTTCTTCCTCCTTATCACATCAAAGAAATTCATATCTCATCAATGCATATTACTGACTTGACGTCTTTGTCCCAATTGCCTTATCGTCCGCAGATCCAGGGCCGCAGCTGTGGCCACATCATGGAGGTGGCAGCTGATGATGGATCCTAATGGTGGCAGTGGACAATGACTGTGGACTATAGTGGCATCCGATCTTGATGGTGGATCATGATCTTGCTGGCTGCTGACCATAGACTATGATTGCAGCAGGACTGCTTGATACATAGTATTTCTCCTCAGATATTCAACCATTACTGACAATAATACATCAATTCATTGACCTTCAGTTATGCTTCAAAATGTTTACCCTTATCAATGCTGCTAAAACTTTATCTTGATGATGTTCTCCTTTACACTTGACATCTATTGCACTTCTGTCCGTCCTGGGAGAGGGATCCCTCACATGTGGCTCTCTCTGAGGTTTCTACGTTCTTTTTACCCTGTTAAAAGGGTTTTTTAGTACCCTGTTAAAGCCCTATGAGACAAATTGTGATTTGTGAATATGGGCTATACAAATAAAATTTGATTGATTGATTGATTGATTTATAAATCGCTCCAAGAAATTTGACTATAGTGACTATACTGCTTATGACCATTCCCATGGAAATCCCTGTTTTTGATTCAGAAACCTCCATCTCACTTCTTCATCAGTTGTAGTAGACCAATACTACAAAGCGAGTTTAACATACCCTGGAAATCTTTCCAGCTGATCTGAACATAACAATCGCAATCAGGCTAAACAGTCACACTACGTGGGTTATCATCTCATTAAGTCAACCCAGGTTTCACATCTAGATGTGAGCGCATGTTTTAGGCATCTGGCCAATCGCCGACATGGACAATTGTACTGGCAGCAGAGCTGCATGCTTTAGCAACGAGCAGAAAACCATTATATTAGAAAAATATGAGGAGTACGAACACATTATCCAGATCAAAAGAAACAATTAGCTGCAGCTGCTAAATGCAGGAGGGAAAGATGGCAAAGAAAATCTGAGTATTGTGTTGTTTGTGTCTCAATTACACTAATACGTTATTTACATGTGTTCTCATTGTGTGTGTGATACTTTTACTGTTGTTCCTTATGTTGCATCCCTGGTGGATTCAAATGAACTTGAGAGCAAGTAAAAGAATAAGCACAAAAATATACTCTATGCTATACAAGATAAGGTGTAAGTAGGCGGAATTTTCACATGTGCTGAATAAATCAGGTTTTGCTATTTCTGCTGTATATTGATATCAGTATACATATCCTCCATGAAATGGCTTTGTCATATCTGCATCAAACAGGAAAAAAAAGTGTTTAGAGGAAGACAGGAGTGGGCCCTCCTACCCAGGACTTCACTTCTGCTGAAGAGCTGGCCCTCAGCAACAATGAGGGTCGACCTCTAATGGATGGGGTGGAAGGGGGGGTGTCAGCAAAAAAAAGGGTAAGTATGTATGTAACAATTCTTTTATTTCCAAGCATGGGGAATCTTTTAACTAAATGTATTTTACTTTTTTTTTTACAGTAATGGGAGAACAATAATCAGGTCTGTATTTATGTTTTTCTGGTCTTGATGAACACGGTGTAATAAAAAAGGGCTGGCCCCCTGTCTGCTACCAGCACTCCACTAAACTTCCCCTAAAGAGAAACTGAGTATTATAATGATTAGTATCACAAAATACTGCAATGCAGTTACATAATTTACCCCAAAAATGTTTGCTGCACCCTGTTCCAATTTGTGGCGGAGCGCTGACTCCCTGATGACTGTCACCAGCATCAATGCTGGTGACAATGCACAGAGGGTCACACTTCATCTGCAATGTGGTTCACACATACAGGATAACAGCATTAAAATGAATGTTCATTAGAAAATACAAATGATGGAGACAAAGAAAGTCAAGACCAACTCTGCCACCTGTCCCATGTTAATATTTCCAGAGAGAAATATCATTACAGTAGTTACTGCATCTCCTGCAATACATTAGTGTATATGCAAGCTATGTGCTGCTACCAATCTATTGGTATCATTATTTCTCTGATGGTGTCCTTTATTTATATCAATGATAGGAGGTGGAAGTTTGAGATACATGCATACAGTACATGAGAAAAGATTATCAACTGAATACATGCACAGTGACATATTTAAACGTAAAAGTCAGATGATAAAAGAAAATGATTGGAATACTAAATTAGAACATAATAAATCTATACTTAAAGGTTAAATGTGTGAAATTTAGGTGAAAAGGATCTATTGGCAGAAATTGAATATAAAATAATATAATCCACACACAGTAAGTGATGTTTTCACTCATGTGTAATCATCTAAAATTGAACAAATTGTTGTTTTCTTTATCCTAGAATAGGCCCTTTATATTTAAATACTTTATATTTACATCTGGAACGGGTCCTCTTTACGGAGGCTGCCATGTTTTTTACAGTAGCCCAAACTGGACAAACTAAACACCTTATGAGTTTTTACAACAACTGAAGACTAACAATGGTTCTCCTTCCTGTTTGGAAGGGGAGGGTGAGGTGAGGGGTTTTCAGCTGCAACATGCTTCACCACTAGATGTCACTAAATTCTACACACTGAACCTTTAATAAAAGACATTGCTATTGATTAGCAAAATGCATGTGAAATGTGGATAGCACTTTTCTGAGTGGAATTTACCTGAATGTTAAGGCTGTGGAATGATTTACATAATCGGCTTCATTCTCCCCCAGCCATTGGAATAGGTATATGAGTGCAATCAATGGCACTGATCACTCTGTGGAACCCTATGAAAAGAGCTGCGTTCAATATTCAACAATCTATGTCATATTAATAAATTAATGGAAAGGAGGTGGGGCAAGCACATGGAAACACCTTATAAATATATATATATATATATATAAATTAAACAAGGGTTAAGTTTAGGGTTGGAATGGAGCCTTGAAGGACCCCTGCAGGACAGTCGAGGTAAGAGGATTTACTGTCATCAACACAAACACATTGCTTTCTATTGCATAAATATTAGTTTATCCATAGAATAGCAATCCCACATGGGATTGCAGGCTCAAACACATGAGCTTGTGCCTTAGCAGCTGCTGCTGTCTCCAGGGCCAGTGCTGCAGCAGCCATCTCCAGTCCTCCTGTGTCGGAGCTGCAGTCCCGCCACCTCTCCCTTGGCCCTATCCTTTCTGAAGACATTATATCCAGACATGGCTATTGCAGCCTTTGGCGAGGAAGGGGTTAACCAAGTTTCTGTTGGACCAAACAGACACATTTAGAAATTTCCGAGCAGATGTTCTAATTGTTGGTGTCTGGGAATCATACTCCAGATGTTTAGATGTCCACCAAATAACCCTTTCGCTTTACATCGTGGGTCCCATACTATTATAGCCTGATTTAACTTTTTCAAGAATTTCACATTCATACACTCACCATTTGAAGCTTGTAGGCTTGCTTGCGCCACCACCAGGGACCAACCATCGCACAAGGCGACAACCCTGGGAACAACCATGGTAAGTAAAACGTAGCTGGGGTGGTGAGCCAGGTATTACCAGGTGTTGCGCACTTTGCGCCAGGGAGTGACAGTCCCGCAGGTAGTGCTTGAGCTGATGGTAACAGTTGACTTTGGGCCAGGATTAAGTACTACACTACCTGCTCGTAACAATATAACGGGGAACTGGAGAAACCCCAGACAGGACTTGGATGATAGTGTTTCCTCATGCATTTTTGGAGGCGTCTTGGCCATTGTTCAGAAACGAGGAGCTTGTAGGTATTGGTTCATCGCTATTTTGTTTTATATAGTGGCATCGTACTGAACTCAAAAGAACAAGTGTCCTGTGACTTTAGCTGATCTAGAGTAAGGAAAATTGTATCCCTTATACCTGAAAAAATATAAATTATTTAGCTTTTTCGTTTTTTATAAGGGAGTGAATTGTTTGTGGTTATATTCTTCATGTTTCATACACTCATCAATGCCAATGTGTGTGCATCTGTGAGTATCAATATCTAAAGTGTTATTCCACTGTGCAACAGAGCTTAAATGTTTCTTCTTCTTCATCAAACCCTAACCCACACTCTGTAGTTTATTTTAACTTGTCTCACAAACACTGTCCTACTGCCCCAATTTCTTGGAGTGGCAAATGTGGATGAATCTGGTGCTGAGACTAGTAGTTGAGGTGTTTTTAAAAAGCTTTGTCATCAGTAGGAGTCTGTGAGCTTTGAGCTGACCTCTTCTCTAGTTTCGCAGCTTAAGCACTTTTGTTTGTTATAAACATTTTGCATAAAGATACAAATAGTATCTAGTAGTTTGACTGGCTTTGTTTGAAACAGGTGCTTGAACTTTTGCACAACCCAGTCCATAGATGTTGTTATTGTGAGTCATTCAGGCCAGCACCAACATCAGGCAAGCCTCAAATAAGTGTTCAGTTTAGTGTGATGCATATTTCAGCCTCTATGATCTGCAAGGGGTGTTTCAGCTTTACATGTCTCTGCATTAAAGCAAATTAAAATTTAGATGGTAGTCATTACAAACAAATGATATGGCAAAGTCACGGTGATTGAAAAAGCAGATCAATTACACAGTAACAAATTCATGGAGAAATATAAGGGTCCTAGTAATGGTTGACAGTATAGTGTAATATTGTGACCAGTGCATTAGTGTTGGTTTGTGATGTGAAACATGTGGTGAGACTTACAGTCTTAAAAGGTGACTGTGGAATGCTGCTGCGGTGCCATGAAGTCAGAACAACCCACCATAAAGAGGCTCTAATGCCACTTAATGGGCGGTGTGTGCATGTGTGTGTGTCTGAGAATGGGGTTATTGGTGAGGGTCTGTTGAGGGTTGCTGACTGTGGCTGTTGTGGTGAAGGAGCATTAGTAAATTGAGGGAAAGCATTAGTGAACAGTGGGATTTAAGACAGCACTAAATCTGTGGTGTGCTTCCATTAACATGGCAGAATGGGGAAAGATATGTTGGTTTGGGAATATGGTTATATGTGCTTGTGTGGTGAGGCATAGAGAGGACTTTAGGCTACATAACAAAATGGGATAAAACACCTTTTATTGATGACGTAAAAGATAAAGTGACCGCAGGTAATCCTGTTGCTCATTGATTTTGGCCTCCCTCTGCACTTTGGTCAAATTAACCATAAAGAGATATCCATTTAAATTGCTAATATATTTGAAAATCAGCAAGAAACTGAAGACATTAATGGGTAGGAATGAGGAAGTAGTTGTCCATTAAAGTGATATGATTAGGGTAAATCTATCAGAAAATGGCAGATTGAGTTGTTTTTATGGCAAAAGGGCTGACAGTGTCAGGTTGGAGGAAATGGTTGTTCCTCCAACCTGAGTTTATTTTAGTTATTTTGCTTTATTAGTATTCTACGTGGCAGTAAGTGTGTAAGTAAGCCTCCCAGCATGCAGTGGGGACACAGACACATCTCTACCCAGTCTACACAGGGACTCTTACACCCGTTTTCAGTTCATTGTGAAATGTTAGCAATTCATAGGATACCAGCTTCCTAGGCTTGCAATGCAGCCCATTTGGATTAACACAGCTAAAACAATGTGGCTACATCTGTCCCTGACCACCTATTAAATTAGATCTAAAAAATCTCTTGGGTTTGTTATAACCTGTGCTTTCTACAAGCGTGTTGGCCAAATAGCTGAGTCAGAGATACTTGCAAAGAGAGAGAGACAGAGACTATGGGAGGGAAAAAACACAAAGTTAGTGACATGTAGTAAAATAAATAAATGTGGGGGCAGAGAGACAGAAAGAAGGGGATAAGTGCTCAGTCCATGATGGGAGGTCCCCCAACAGTCTAGGCCTATAGCAGCTTAACTAAGAGACAGTTCAAGGCTTACCTTAGACAGCCCTAACTATATGCTTGTTCAATATATATAAATGCATATAAACCTCAGAGAGAGCCACATGTGAGGGATCCCTCTCCCAGGACAGACAGGAGTGCAATAGATGCTACCATAGATGTGTAAAATAATTCAGCCGTAAATTCTGCTAAAATCCCCCGTAAAGCAAATGTTAACTTCAGATTACTTTTACATTACCCCAGACTAACATCTGAATCCCTCCTTTTGAATTATTTGTGGCCATATTGACCAAAGGAAAGATGCCAGTTGGTCCTTACATTACAGCTAGTCTCCACTTGGGCCAGGCTGGGGTCCACTCTGATCAGTCATATTGTCTTTGACCATGAAGTAGGCCTACAGGTTCTGAACTTGATCAACCAGTTTCAATAGAAAAATAACACAAAAGACACATAAGATAGGGTAGTTTCAAAGTTTAGTTTATTATTTCATACCAATAACACTAAAAATCCAAAGTCCATCTCATTCTAAAAAGGTCACGGAACAGTCAATTTCCTACTAGCCGAGGAGGAGAGAAACTGTGAGGCTGAAGGTCAGCTCTGCCACAGTTGGTTGCTTCTTCACAGCTTCTTGCTAACTTTTTTAACGGTGGCTTCTAGAGTGACCTAGGCTTATCAAAACTTGTATGGGGTGCATGGGCAAAAAGACAAGGCAGAGGTATCCAAATGACGTGAGACTAAGGCAAGGTTGGTAAATAAAAAATGTAGTCAAAAGCACAAGACAAAACTAGATGTGGGTATATCGCTGGAACTCTACATACAAGATGAGATGAACTGGCACAGGAAAGAGGGAAACGCAGACAATATATACTAAACAGAAATCAAGTTAACTACACACAGGTGAAAGACAGTAAGGAGGGGCAGGTAATCCGTGAGACACACAAAGGCAGGAGTGAAGTTACCAAAGAGAACAGAGACAAACGTCAGTATCAAAGTAAAACAGGAAGTGACATAAAACATAAAGCAGGAAATGCTGAAGGAGTGTGTGTGTCTAACCATGACAGTACGACTGTTTGCTGTCCTGGCTCCTAAATGGTGGAATGAGCTCCCCAATAACATCAGGACAGCCAGGGGTGTCTCCTGGCATTGGCGAATAAGGTGGATGCCTAGGACGCAAAATGCAGAGAGGGCCCCACAAGAGGCTGATTTATCATGACGTGATACAAGCAATGTTAACCATTGCAGTAACGTCACACCGTCATCCTCTAACCCCGGGGACACCAGAGGCCCCGGGAAGCACCATGGCCGGCACGTTATCTGCAGCGATGGTTTCGGGGTCTGTTCTGTTTTTTCCACTCGCCGCGAGCGAATTGGGCCAGAAAACACTGAAAATCAATATTAAACGATAATTTCCCAGCTGTTCTCCTGGAGTTACAATTTCCCAGATTTTTGCCCCCACATGATGAAATTTCCCCATCTTTAATTATGTACCACACAATTCCACACATTGGTCAGTTGTGTCTAAACAGACAGATACACAAGCACACAATCTCTTGTGGGGGGGTTGCAGCCAAAGGCTTGCATAAGTCAGTCACCAGTGAAGACCATCATCATTTATCCCCGAAAATGCGCGGAGAAATGCGCTTCATGTGTGAACAGCCTGGTGGAGAATCTGCGCTTCTGCCTCCCGTGGGTCCCCGATGTTCACGCTGCGGGGTTAGACTGCGGTTACAGTCAAAGATGAGTCAAAAAAGAATTAAATTGTCGGGTGCACAATTCAGAAAGCACTGCAAAGAAGAGGAGGAGAAGAAAGAACAATATAGAGATAAGAATCACCACGATTGTGCACATCATTGTTTATTTTTGTCGACATGAATGGTTAGCTAGCTGCCAGTACAGCAGATTTCAGACTCTTTTTTATATTTTTTATTATATATTTGTATTATTTTTTATAGCCTACATTTTTGTCTGCCTGTGTGTGCATCTGTACTCAGTGCAAAAGTTCTTGGGGATGTATGACAATTTTCAGTTTTGCGTGTGTATGTTAGGGGGCCTGGGGGGGTGCCAATCTGAAATCTCGCCTAGGGCTCCAACATTGCCAAGGCCGGCCCTGAGGACAGCAGAAAGTCTACACATCTTCCGCCGCAAACTAATCTCTTACGACTATTCTTGAATAAAAATGTTTTTAAAGTAGTGCTTTAGTAGCAATTATATGGCACTTACATATAGCACTTTGTACTTTCTTGTTTCTTTTTGTTCTGGGTTTGTGAGGGTTCATGGTTGAATGCACTTATTGTAAGTCGCTTTGAATAAAAGCATCAGCTAAATGAAATGTAATGTACCCCCCCTTAAGGGCCCACTCTGGAAGGCCCAGGTACTTCAGGATGTGAGTCATGAAAGTCTCTGAGCTGTGGGTCCATTATGTTTCTGGTAGAAGTCCATGGCCGCTACTCAGGACCATATCCCTCCCAGTCTACCAGATATTGGCGACCATGCCCCGAAGGCGAACCGCCAGGAGTTTCTTCACATTGTAGACTGGGCCGCTGTCGATGAATCGGGGGGAGGAGGGGGTTTAGAGGCGGGAACCAGTGGACTGTCCTTGATGTGCCTAATGTGACTGACAAGGAATGTGGGGTGTATCTTGAGGGAACTTGGAAGCTACAATTGTACAGCAAGAGGGTTAATGATTTTGGACACAGGAAATGGTCCCACGAAGTGTGACGCTAACTTACGGACATGTGAATAGGGTGCATGTGAATATACACTCATTATAGCATACTTACTTATATGAGGCAAATTTTTCAAGCTACAATTTATGATTCCATAATTATACTAAAGCCTGATATACTAATACAAGAGATTTTCTTAAAGGAGAGTTAGTACTGTTTAGAAAAAGCTGTAACCTCTGCATCACTGAGTGAAACTATCCATCACAATTTACAGTGCTGTTTACTGACAAAAATCCCACTTTTCATGCAGTGGTCCATACCACTTTGATGAGAAGCAACTCGAATTTCCATTGTTGACAGTGCAGGCAAATACCTTCAAATGTGTCTGTGAAGGTGGTTCCTCAATTGCAGATAAACCGATGTGGAAAGCCATGTCACACTGACCAGGAGAGAGCACCTGCTCTGGGGAGTTAGCAGTTGGGCTAACCGACTTGTGTCAGGCAGTGTCAGGTCTTCCTCCTCAAGTCTTGCTTTATTAGAATAATTTATTAAATACCTTTGTTTAGCCATTATATGGGTAATGTTACACAGACTGCATAGAGAGACCACCTGTCGCAACCATAGCAATCAATTGCGTCCCAGAGTCTTCCTACAACTTGTTTCATTTGTTCTGTTTTAATTTAAAGGATACCAAGTGGGTTGTATATGTTTTTTGTGAATGTAAACGTTGTGCATGGTTTAAAATCTCAAAGTCAGAGGGAGCTCTTCTCTCCTACAGTTTTCCGGAGGCTCTGAAAAACATCATCTTTGATTTTTCTAATACTTCAGGCGTGTGTCTACGTCACAACATGGGTCATTAAAGGGATAGTCAACCGAAAAATGTCTACTCACAACTATGCTGATGGAGGGGTGGGTGAAGTGTTTGAGTCCACAAAAAACTTTTGGAGTTTCAGGGGTAAACAGTTCTGCAGCCAAATCCAATATAATTTACATCTTCAAACGTAAAAAAACTACTAACCAAGTGCTTTTCTAGTCCTGATGAGCACTCAAAGAGCTTTACATTACAGTTTGTCACACACACATTCATACAGTGCATCTATTAGCAGCCCTTTTCTTTCTATGAGGGGCAATTCAGGGTTCAGCATCTTGCCCAAGGACACTTCGGCATGCAGATGGGGAAGACTGGGATCAAACTGCTGAACTTCTGGTTGGAGGATGACCGCTCTACCCCTCAGCCACAGCCCCGACATTGCAATTCAACTCGAAACGGCATAATTTATAAAACAAATGTAGCCTCACCCTGCTTTATATAGCTTGATTATATAGTTTTAATTATTAAACTTTATCATACAAAGCCCTATTGCACTAGTCTGTGCTATTAATGTGTCATTTGACCACAGCCCTGCACAGCACCGCAAACTCTCAAGGTATTGGGTGTCCTCTTTTTAGTCATTGCTGCTGTCAAGTTATGGAAGAGTGCATATAAAGGAGGAGGATGACTGAAGAGAAAAGTAAAGCTGGGTGAGGCTGGAGAGGTTTACGGAAGAGGATGAGTAAAATGAAAACCTACCTGGTGCAGATAAAAAAAAAGAATGGAAGGTAGATGTTAGAGTAAGAGGCAGAAAGAAGTATACAAACATTGAATCATTAAAGTTAAATTGTGACATAAAGTGGTGAAGTGTCATGTTGCAGCAGAATACTCCTCACCTCATCCTCCCCTTCCAAAAATAAAAGAGAACCCGTGGTAACCTTCAGTTTTCATAACAACTCAAAGGGTGTTTACTGTGTCCAGTCTGGGCAACTACAAGAAACATGGCGGCCTCCGAAGAGAGGACCCCCCCCCCCCCCCCCCCGAAGTATATATAAAGTATTTCAATATAAAGGCCTATTCTAGGGTAAATAAAACAACAATTTGTATAATTTAGATGAAACACACTTGAAAACATCACTAGGATTATTTTATAGGAGGAAGAGATGAGGCTGAGGGAGGAAGGTGGACAGAAAACAAAAAAGAGGTGTGTGTGTGTGTGTGTGTGTTTGTGTGTGTGTGTGTGTGTTGTCTGCTTGCATGTTTATCTATAGTTATGAGGTCCAATTTTGCTTCATCATTGTGAGGACAGGGCTTGGTTATGGTTAGGCATTTATTTGTGATGCTTAAGATTAGGGTAAGGGGCTAGAGAATGCATTATGCCAATGAATGTCCTCACACAACTATAGAGAGACAAGTGTGTGTGTGTGTGTGTGTGTGTGTGTGTGTGTGTGTGTGTGTGTGTGTGTGTGTGTGTGTGGTCTGATTCTTAAAACCTTTTTAATGGCTAAAGGCTGGTTTATACTGCCAGGGGCACCAGACAATAACCTAGTCAATAATGGTGTTCTTATATCTCTGTGTGTGTTTGTGCTGCGGTGTAGGCTATGTTTGTTCTTTTGTTGGAATAAATTTAAACAACATAATTCCATTACACAGTTAATGGACTCATCTATCCCTCTGGCTCTTTGGGCTCTTAGATAGAGTGAAATAATCCAATAGGCTGGAAATAAATCTGTTTGTTTTGGCTTAAAGTATGAAGAGAGCTAACCATATAACTGCGTTTCTGGGATTATCTCACTACCAGTCAGTATCCTTTTAAAGGAGAACTGTGACTCAAGAGTAAAAACTGCTCAGCTGTTACAGACTGAAACTGAAGGTCCCACAGTTTGTAACACATCAAGTGCCTTTATTTAGTGCCATTGTGGAAAGAAGAAAATTACAGTCTTATCCAGAGAGAGATGAGTAGGACCATATATGCTTCATCTCTGGTAGCTCAGATAGATCCAGGTTGTTGAGTCTGGCCTAGAGACTTGAAATAAAAAAGCTGTTGTTAAGAGACTGTCCTACTGTACAAAAGAGTACATAGGTCATTTGCTTAAGCCAGCTTTTACAACCCATAATTGTGTTTTATTGTTTGATGTCAAGGCTTTGGCTCAGGAGGTTAAGCAGGTCTTTCACTAAGTGTCACTTGTAATGCTAAGTTCTTTGAGTGGTTGATAAGACTAGAAAAACTGTATGAATACAGTTTCTTACCATATATTTATTTCATGTCTTGTACAAAATTCAGTAGGCATGTGAAGTTTTTCTGAATTTAGTGTGCTGGTGTTAAAATGTATTGGGGGTGCGCAGTGTTGGAGGGGGACAAACAAACTTAAGCCAGACTCAACAAAAATTTTAGATGTTTTGGGGCTTGCACCCCCATCGATGTCCACAGTACTTCAGTGCTGACACTTTAAAACAGCAAACAGGGGAAGCAATAAAAGACATTACTTACACCATATCCAGTTAGCCAACTCGGTTTCTCATAACAAGAGCGGGAGAAGCCCTGGGTGTAAGCTCGGCCTCAATCTCTTGCCGGCCACTGAATCTGTAATTCGGGTTAACCCGGACCAAGTTGCCTTTTTTTCTTTGAGTGAACGCCTTGTGAAAGTGTGTTTTTATAAATAAATTACCGGATTTGCTGCAGTTCCCCTTGAAGTCGCCATATCTTTGCCTGACAGCTTGCAGTGAAAGTAACTCAGTGAGGGTCGACCAATCACATTGAATTAAAAAACTCTTGTTTGGCTGGTGCCCCACACCAGGAAGTGTATTTAGACAGAAATTAACCAAATACAATTTTAAAGCATTTTCTATTAAATGCTCACAGGCAATGACGGTCTACCAGGATCATTGTAAGGGTGAACTATTATTATTTTATGATTATATAGGCTTTTTTTCTCAGGATGTCCCAGCGCCCCAGCAGCCGTAGTAACAATCCGCCACTGCCTGCTACCAAAACCTACTGGCTCCAATTTCCTGGATCATCCTGTCTTTTGTAACCCCCTTCGGCCCAACTCTTCCTTTTCAGAAACCCCATGTTCACTGGAGCCACCACAGATAAGAGACTCAGCCCCTAGCTATTTTACTGCTGCTGCCATACTAAGTCTGACACAGCCTGTCCGACAATTCCCTGCTCAGCCCTTCACTGGCCTCAGTCCCTTGCGCCATGATTTACCTGCAAACTGTACAATAAACTGTGAAACCTTTCTTTCGTGTTCTGTGTCTACATTGTGTCTACTCCATTTTGAACATGGAACTTAAAAATCTTGTCAAAATGTTTCATCAACAATACGTACCTTATAGAGATCAGAGAGGACGATTAAGTTACAACAATGAAGAAACAAATTCAAAAAGGATTATCTCCCATTCATCCTTGCTTGAGCAATTTTGATAAATGCTGCTCTTCAAATACAGATAAGTGACGAAGGTGTTTCTCTATGCACACCTTTAAAAGTGGATTGTCATTTCTCTGTATGGTCAAAGATAAGCTTCTTGAGCTTCATTCATTAAAAACACAACTATTTTCCCCTGTTCTTGCAATGAAAAAAGTCTGAAGACACACAGAAAGGCAGAACTGTTCTGTAGAATCATTTAAGAGGACAGGGATGTTGTATCCATTCATTATACTTGTATCCATCACACACACACAGGCTATGCAATAGTGCACTTATTGTATAAGAAACCAGGCCCAAGTCTCTGCTGCTTTTGTTTTGTCATATCAAAATTATGTAAATGTATATGTGTTCCCTGAAGGACCTCTTTTCATTTGCCCCTTTGTCATACATATACGCAAAATCCATCTCCCATAAAATGTCTTGTCAGAGATTTTGCAAATTTTAGTAATAGAACATGATGTTCCACTGGTTGATTGATCTGGTCAAAACAAACATACTCTGGACTTAGAGAAAGTTGAAACTCTGATACAGGTACATTTATTTTATATGCTGAGATGTGGGAGAGTTCTTCTCCTTGAAGAACAAGTTCCGGTATTTTAGTTTTAAAAAATTAAGGTACAGGAGCATCCAAGCCAAAATATATTTTAGTGTTTAAAAAATGATTTTCAGTTGAATTATTATTATTGTTATTATTATTATTATTATTGTTATTATTGTCAGATATTTCTTATTTTCAGTATCATCTAAATGTAGATCTCGTTTAAAATCAGTCACATGTTGAAAAAGCACAAAGAGACAGTGATTGGTTGAAAGCAACATGATGTTGGAGGGGTGTTGTTTGCAAGAGGCAGTTTCATTGGCAAAACAAACACACATCTAAAATCACTGATGTCTGCTCTAGCACTTCAGTCCACCCACTCTGCTGTGTGTATTCCTCTGCCCCATCACCTTGTGTGTGTGTGTATGTATGGTGTGGCTCACGCAATGTAAATTAGATTTCAGAACATTGCACTGCAGCTGAGTTGATCATTTTCATTTTCCAGCTTGAACAATGAAAATTAAATATAGAAATCCAGAGATGGAAAGAGTGACATTTCGCTTTCAAAGTTCTCATCAATGTTGGAAATGTTGTTATTGTATTAATGTGCTCTGCTACACGTGTGAAAATTATTCAATAACGTCACTCTTATAATGTGTATTCTCACCAAAATCACATCCATTGTCTCCTGCTGGTTATACTACAATACTTAGTTTGGAAAAATGTGATTTTGCATATTTTTTGGAAAGTTTTATTGTGAAAATTATTCAATAACTTAACTCTAATATTGTGTATCTGGAGCCTAGATGTGTAATGTAATTTGGTGAATATGAAAGCTCATATTGATGAAAACGGGCTTGTAGCCTGTTCCTGGTATCAGATTCAAAAATGAATAACGAAATGATGACTTGTTTTTTAATTTTCCGATTTTGGTTTAGTAATTGAATATGAAAAGAACGAATGATACACGGATTGGCATGTTGTTGTTTAAGGCCTTTAGATATAACAACGTCAAGGGTGTGACCCTTATTATGACTAGGCACAGAAATGTGCTGTATGAAGTCAAAACATAGTAACATATGTCTGTAAATTGGTAAGCAAAAGTGTAAATTTTGTTTTAACTATAAATATTAAAGTCTCATACTCCACAGTAATTTTGGATAAATGGTAACCGAATTATATCAGGTAAAAAAGCCTTTTAAAGTCCTTGAGGGTGATAAAATGAAAGCATTAGACAAGGATTAACAGATCTGAATACCAAGGCTGAATGCACAAAACTGTAATTTAATATACTCATACATTATATTATATATTTATTTGAACATTTTGTTTTAATTGTAGATAAAATACATTGCTGAAACTGTTTTCTTTCCATAATAAACCTGAACTTGAGACTGACTGGAGCCAACTGCTCCCCAGCCCACAATGTTTGGTCAAGCATCAGTAACATATTCACATTTCAACAGAATAACAGTGTCTTAATACACAGGTCAAAAAACTCAGTAAGGGAAACTGACAATACCAATTAAATGCTGCAGCAATTAGAGCATGTTTATGAACCCAAAATACAGTAGCAGTCAATAACAATATATTAGGCATAGGTTGACGGACTATAAACGAACAGACACAGGTAGTTGTAGACTTTAAAAAACAATTTTCTCTGTGGAAGAAAACAAATAAATGGTGTTTGCATTTTCAATGAGTGTGTTTACGACCATGACCTACAATACATGAAACCAGTTCTACATTAAAGTTAGTAATGCTCCTGGGGTGCTGCTAGTGGTTTAAGATGCATGTGGTTTGGGCCACACCCTTGATGTGTTTAGCTTTTTAGCAGCCCACAATCCATGGAGCAGAGACACAAAGGGCCCTGAGGCCAAATGGAAGGACCAGGACAGGCAGGAAATTCATTTTACTGCTCCTTTAAAAGGAAATGGAGCTCTATAAAACCAATATGTGCTTGTGATTTTTTGCGGTTTCTATTCCTGTGTGTGTGTGTGTGTGCGCATATGCGCGTGCATGCATGTGGTTTAGATAATGATAGTGAGCTAGTCTACTGCACTGAAAAACAGGGTTCTTGACAGTTTGTATATATACAAACTATAAATGTATTAATGTAATTATTTTAATTATTGTAATCCATTAAAAAGGGGAAGGGGGGGGGGGGTAGGTGGCCAAATAGTCTACCAGAAACTAAATGTGATTTGGGAAAAGGATGTCAGACCTCAGAATGAACATTCCAGGAAAGAAAATGAATTATAAAACTCCCCGTGGACCACAGCTTTGTCGGACAGCGCAGTACAAATGCGAACCCCCTATCCTAACGGTCTTCGTCAAAGGCGGCCCTAACAAGCCACAAACGACACCCTCCTGCTCCTGGATCAAGCACAGCTATCAGAACACAGCAAGCTCCAGTGTGCTCTCTCCCCATTTGAACCACAGGTTCACCACAGAAGACTAAAAATTTCTGCTCTGATCTAAATGTATACTTCAGGGGACTCCAAAAAAAATCACACCCACCCCTCTGTTACCACTTTAGCAATAGTGCTGGTCTCTTGATTAGGGAGGGGGAAAACCTGAATCCACTTCGAAAAATAGTCACCTACACCAAAGATATACCTATTCTTACCAGGAGTTTCTGGAAGAGGGCCTCAGGTTTTCTTTAGTAGTTTTTCCCTTAGTCTTATTGAGGGTTAAGGGCAGATGATGTCACACCTTGTTCTAATAGTACATCTGAACATCTAATAGTACTTCCGCGTAAGACCATAATGTAATAACCTTCGACTTTTCATTATCAGAATATATGCCACTAATAAAAAAATCCTTTTCTAGATGCCTACCTGATAGTGCTGTAGCTAAATTCAAGGAAATAATTCCAATTACATTTAAACCCGTATTATCCGTAGATATAACCAACAAATTCTTTAAAGCCCTAGCTCCATTGAGATTGACCTTCTCGTCGATAGCTCTGTAAAGTCATTACGATTAACATTAGACTCAATAGCGCCTTTAAAAAAGAAACGCATGAAACATAGTAAATTAGCTCCGTGGTATAATTCCAAGACACATGAATTAAAACAAGTATCAAGAAAATGAGAAAGGAAGTGGCACTCCAGCAACAGTGTTGAATATCTCCTAGACTGGAAGAGTAGTGTTAAAGCATATAAGAAGGCCCTCCGAAAAGCAAGAGCTCCCTACTATTCGAAACGAATAGAAAAGAATAAAAACAACCCCAGGTTTCTCTTCAGGTCTGTAGCCAGGCTGACAGAGAGTCACACCTCCACCGAACCCAGTATTCCTCGATTCCTAAATAGCAATATCTTTATGAATTTCTTTAATGATAAAATTCTAACTATTAGAAATAAAATTATCAACCATCTCCTGCCCTCAATTGGCTCTAATACCCCATCAAGAATAGAAATCTCAGAAACGTCTAAGAATCCTACCAATTATTTAGACAGCTTTTCTCTGATTACCCTTGATCAGCTGTCAAAATAATCTCATGTTCTAAACCAATGTTGTGCAATAATACATTAAACGTATTTTGGCATTCAATAAATTTGGTTACCAAAATAAAATATTAAATATTAATATTTTATTATTAATATTAAATAATAACTTTAATTGATTAAAGTTACCTTGGGGCACCACCCTTAAAAAGATAGCCAATTTATTGATTAAGTCTCATAAAAGTACTAACTACAAATTTGGAACTCTGATTAACAATTAAATGAATAACTATAATCAAAATTACCATTTAGATAGTTAGTTGAAAGTTGAAGGATATAGAGTTCTTGACAGTGTAGAGGTTGGCAAAATTCACTTATGCAACATTGATGAAAAAACATTTGTGAAAGAAAAAACATTTCTTATGAATATAATAAAGTATCAAAACACAAATTACTACTTACTAAACAACGATATGTATGTGAGTCATCATGTGTGTGTGTCTATATGAGTCAGACGTGCTTTCAAAATGGCGGCTGGCCAGTCATTATCATCAGGATATGTACCACAGTCCTTTAAAATGGCTGTAATCAAACCCCTTCTCAAAAAACCCACCCTAGATCTAGAGGTTTTAGCCAATTACAGACCGATATCTAACCTCCCCTTCCTGTCTAAAATCCTTGAAAAAGTTGTAGCCAATCAGCTGTGTGAGTTTCCCCTGGAAAGTAATTTATATGAAGACTTTCAGTCGGGGTTTAGAGCCAATCATAGCACAGAGACAGCCTTGGCAAAAGTCAATAATGACCTTCTAATAGCTTCAGATCAGGGATTTGTGTCTGTCCTTGTTCTGTTAGATCTTAGTGCAGCATTCAACACAATTAACTAGTACAGTTAATTAGCATGAAAGGAACCACCCTAAACTGGTTTAAATCTTGTTTTTCTGATCGCCTCCAATTCGTCCAAATTAATGATAGGTCATCTGCGTGCACCAAAGTTAACCACGGTGTTCCACAGGGCTCTGTGCTCGGCCCAATTTTATTCTCACTATATATGCTTCCACTAGGAAACATTATCAGGACACACTCTGTAAAATTCCACTTCTCTGCAGATGACACCCAGTTATACTTGTCAATAAAACCTGGACAATGTAATCAATTAACTAAACTCCAAGCATGTCTCAAGGACATAAAAACCTAGATGACCCGCAATTTTCTCTTATTAAACTCAGATAAAACAGAGGTTCTAATACTTGGCCCTAAACACCTTAGAGATACATTATCTAACGATATAGCTGTGCTAGACGACATTGCCCTTGCTTCCAATGAAACAGTCAGGAACTTGGGAGTGATCTTCGATCCTGATTTGTCCTTTAATTCTCACTCAAAACTAACCGCCTTCTTCCACTTGCGTAATATCTCAAAAATCAGACATGTCCTTTCACAAAAAGATGCAGAAAAACTAGTCCACCTCTTTGTTACATCCAGACTTGATTATTGTAATTCCTTATTATCAGGCTCCAGCAGTAAGTCGTTAAAGACTCTGCAGCTTGTCCAAAATGCTGCAGCACGTGTCCTGACAAGAACCAAGAAAAGAGACCTAATTTCTCCAGTATTAGCTTCGCTACACTGGCTTCCAGTTAAATCTAGAATATAATATATGTATATGTATGTTTAAGAGTAGGCTTAAAACCTTCCTTTACGATAAAGCTTATAGTTAAGGCCGGTCCAGGCTTGTCTTTGACCTGCTCTTAGTTATGCTGCTATAGGTCTAGAATGTCTGGGGACACATCACACATGGAGCTTCGATTTCCAGTTTCTCCTTCCTCTTCTCCATCCTTATCACATCAAAGAAATTAATATCATATTATGATTTGTGGATCGCGTATCAGAGATCGGAATGGTGGATCCAGTATGATGGATTCTGTATCGTGCTGGCTGATCGCGACAATAATGGCGGATTCTCTATTGTGTTGGTATCTGATAATGGTGGTGGATCGAGGTGGCAGCTGATGGTGGATCCTAATGGCGGGGTTAGGGTTAATGACTGTGGACTATAATGACATCCGATCTTGATGCTGACCATAGACTATGATTAAAGCAGGACTGCTTGATATATAGTATTTCTCCTCAGATCCTTGACCGCTACTGACAATAATCCATCGACCGCCAGTTATGCTTCAAAATGTTTACTCTTATCAATGCTGCTAAAACCATTATCTTGCTGATGTTCTCCTTTACACTTGACTTCTATTGAACTTCTGTCCATCCTGGGAGAGGGATCCCTCACATGTTGCTCTCTCTGAGGTTTCTACGTTCGTTTTACCCTGTTAAAAGGGTTTTTTAGTAGTTCTTCCTTACTCTTGTTGAGGGTTAAGGGCAAAGGATGTCACACCTTGTTAGCTTACAAAGGCAAAGAGGTAATGATGTCTGATCTACTGAGCGGGCTACATGGCTTTCATAGTACTGCCATACAAGCCAGTAGACAGCCAGATTTACCTTTGGCCTCAGTGTACCCTCAGGTTCGGCTTGTAACGCTATTGCATTTAAAAGCCTGGAACACCTGATGACACAAAGGTACACAAATGAAGATATGTCACTAACATCCACCGGAGTCTGCATGAACAGGACCAAAGGTGTTATTGATGTTTGAAGCCCTATGAGACAAATTGTGACTTGTGAATATACAAATAAAAATTTGATTGAATTTGATTGATATTTCCAGTGCCACCTGCTCAAAGGGTCTGGAAGTAACTGATGGCTGCAGCGGAGCACATGGATGCTTCTCCTGGGTCTTACACGAGGAACAGTCAACACATTATTTAACCCACTACTTAACGTCCCCAAAACAGACTGGCCAATAGAACCAATTCTTTAATTTCCCTTGCAAATTCTGCACCCCCAAATGACCCCCATAGAGTCATCATGAAGCTGTGCAAAAACCTTAGGTACGAAAGAATGAAGAACTAACACCTTTAATTTAGCTGCAGAATCAGAATTGGCAGGAGAGATTGTCACTAGCCTAAACCTTTGTACATATAACTGACTCCAAACAGGGGCACACTTCTGCAATTACAGTCTATAAACTGCTGTAGCTCCCTATCCTCCATTTTGGCTTGGACCAGTTCCTCATTTTTGGGGGGAAGCTGAATTGTTTTCTGAAGTGCACACACTTTAGGGATCTCCATGCTTGTCTTTTTACTAACTGATGACCCCTCAGCCGGACCTCCCCCATCACAAAGGAAGGAAACCTTTAGAGATGCATGCAGCCATAGAGGATAAATTGCAGGGTTGAAAAGTGTTAGCAAGGTATGATGAGATCTGTGTATCTTCTGTGACCACATTTTACAGAAGTGTTTAGAGCAACTGGGGCATTACTGCTGTTTTGACCTTGGAAACACAAATTTCAAATACTACTGAATTTTAATGAATTCCTCAAAAATAACACTAATGAGAGATGCCAGTCAAGTACCTCTGACAATTATACATCAATGGTATATGATATTAATTACTTGTAAGTATTAGTAATTACCACTACACTACACTAGAGCTACAAATGATTTAATTATGGGTCATTAAATAGGTTTACCAGGTTGGTGGGTGGTTTAGTTTATTTTTATATTTTTATTTATTTGGGGAGGGTATTATATTATATTCTTCTCCCCGGACTCTCATATTATTATCATTAAATTAACTGGTGCTCCTTTCATTGATAACATCATTACATCTATAAATATCACTCTTATCATTTTCACTTTAACAAGTTCGACAGTTCTTACTGTTCCTGTACTGTATGTATGTGTGTGCCATTACCTTTCCCTCAAAATCTCTATGCAGGAAAAACCTGTTTAATTAATTTATATAAAATTAATGAAAGGACTGTGGGTGGCGATGGCAAACACTTTTGTTTTGTTTAAGTTGAGGGAAACCAGACTATGATCTGATATCAAAATAGGTGAGAGTAATAAGCCCCTATAAAGAAATTGTGGAGCTGAACTGCCACAGGGAGAAGGAGAGACTGGAGAGATACATGAATAGACTGGAGAGAGCTGAGCGTGTGGCCTCGAAGCCTGAGCAGAAACTGCTGGCCAATTACATTAGAGTTTTTTTTGTTGTTGTTCATTTTTGCTCTGTTAAATATATAAAGATGCTTAAAAAGCAAATGATGTTTTTCTGGTTGTTGTTGGGAGACCCCGGTGGCATCAACATGTGCTAAGATAGACATACGATATTTTATCAAGGGCCGAATATAATTGTACCACTGTCTAGAAGTGGCCTGTGGGCCTTGAGTATGCATGTCTGCCCTAGATTGTTTTTGTATTTGAAGATATTGTCAGAGACCTCCTCCCAAATCAATAGCAAGTTCTCAGCATCACTTCTGTCAGAGTAACTTCTGTCAAGCTAGGAAGACATGCTGATGCAAAAAAGTTGGCAAAGCAGACCCAAGATAACTTGGATGATTAAGGTTTTTCTAAAAAAGGTTTTTTTTAATGGTTCAGAATTATGAGAATGTATAGGATACATTAAACAACCTCTGTATAGGACACAATAAACAACCTCTGTAGTTTCTGCTACAGGAGTTGTTTCCAGGACCACATTTTGCAATGACACAAATACACACACATGCTAACAAGGTGAAAACAATACATGGACCTAGTCTCAAATGGTAATTATGTTACTATGCAAATGTCCGCAGCGAATGTTCAACTTTCACCCAAGATCATTTACTTTTCAAAGCAGAATATAGTGCTCAAGATAGCCCTCTTGATGTATACCTTTTTGGCTTAAAATTAACAACCAGAAGGGGCCATTTTGTTGACCACTTAATGAAAGCCAATAGGTCAGTACAGTCTTAGAACTCAAACCACATGAGGACTTGAGCAGTTCAAAATCCATTGCTTTAACTACAGATGGGTGGACCTCCCATGCAACAGAGAGCTTCATCACAATCACAGTGCATTACATTACCTTTTAATAGGGAAAGTACAACAATTTCTTTCTCTGTGCATCAACAGATGAAGAAATTGCTGTACTTTCCCTGAGTGCAGTCATTGCTAACTGACAATGCTTCTGCATCTGGGGCTTTGTGAATTTTTAAATATTTGAAAGTCCTAAGTACGTTGATATACTTAGGACTTATAAATTAGTATTCTTTATTGCTTCTTTAAGGTTATTAAACTTTTCTTCTGATGACAGGCAATATGTAGTCAGCTCCGTCATCTTATCATGGTAAAGTCATGTATATACCCCAGCACTTGTTAATCATCTTGATGAGCTGTCAGTTACACTGAGGACGCAATGTTGTATTCAGAAGTATAGAACATATCTGTCCTGTTTCCACAGCTTCTCTTGTTCATGGTAACCCCTAGACAGCATAGCTTACAGAGAGCTATTTCCGACAGCTTGCATGCTTGTTCACAATCAATATCACACTCTCTACTGACAAGTCTTTTCTCTCTGTCAGATTTTCTCTCCGAGCACACACACACACACACACACACACACACACTAGGGATGAGCGAGTACACCATTATCTGTTTCTGTATCTGTATCTGACGAACTAACTCAATTATCCGTGTCTGTATCCGTACTCAGAAGGGGCAAAAGTTAAACCGAAAGTTGGTATTAGAAGCCTGACATGGATATGGGTTGATCAGAAGTTGCTATATTTATTGTTTATTAGGAAACTATTTACAGAAAAGCCTTAGAATTGAGCTTCTGATCAATGTTTTTATCACAAGAGTAAGACGTTTTTTATAAGCTTCAGTGTACAAACTTCAATCAATGAACACAACACATGCAGTATCAAGAAAAATGCAGGTTTTCATAAACATACAACATAAAAAATGTAATCTAAACAGTGTGGTGATTTGATGATCACCTGTTGTAGTTTTTTTGGGGGGGGATGCTGTATTTTTTATTTCTACACAAAGTAAAACAGAATGGTAATTATGTGGTGTGGGTGTGTATGTCATTGAGTGAGAGAGAGGACCACTCGCTCCATGTGCATCTGGCCGGGCTGGGTGCACACTGACTTGGCCAGTAGATGCTGAAAATATATGATCACATATAATGATGTTACACGTTAGAGTGGCTGTGACAACAACAAAATTGTGTTGTGTGGCGCTGCTGGCGCAGCAGCAGGGAACGTTTTCATTCATCACAAGTACATATATTGACACATTTTACTTGGATGGTACTCGTGCTTGTAAAAGTTAATTATCCGTACAGGATACTCGTTTAATCGGCTCAACCCTAACACACACATTTAATTTAGCTGAAGCTTTTATCCAAAACGACTTACAATAAGTGCATTTAACCATGAGGGTACAAACCCAGAACAACAACAATAAGAATTTCCTTTATCTTTCCTTTGAACAGAGCAGTTGCTGAAGTTGGTCCACTGTTTTGTGAAAGGTGTAAACAACAATTCAACAAGATATTAACCTCATAATGAACACTCTGCTAGAAACACTATATGGCCATGTACATACATTTTAAGTTATCTTTGGAGAGAAATTTCAGACTAAAGGTAGGTTAAATGTTAAAATTGTACCTAATAATTGAAAGTCTATGTATTGTCCCAAAAGTGACATGTTACAACATTGTGTCTGTTTGAGGAAGACAGAGACAGAGAGTATGCCAGGCAAGTGAAAGAGAGAAATGGGGGGAGTGGCTGGGTCATCCATCTATCATGAAACCACAGCCTGGTTACATGCAGTACATTAACTGGCCATTAGGAATCAATGGTTCATCCATAATGCATAATGGTCATAGGTACATTAAGAAGTCATGACATTAATATCTGATTGATGTCATCTGAATGGGTAGGACCAAACCCTCTTAGCCAAAAAGCACAGTAGAACAAAAATAGCAGCAGCAGCAGTGCTTTACAGTAAGAACAAAAAGAAAACTAACTGATAACAGTTGACTACAATATGACATTAGACATTTGCATCTTCACAATGAAATATACTGCACATCGAATGATTATTAATTTGAATACTTCAAAGAACAATTGTGTGTTTACAATTTAATTCTTATTTTCACAGTTTTGCGGGATGTGAAAAATTGAAGTTCATCAAAAGTTCAGATGTGTGATTGGGAATTTAAACCTGATAAATGAAGACATGATAGTCATTGCGATGGAGAGTAACAGTCCTAACAAGACATCAACATATCCTTTCTTACACATCCTGATCAGACAGATCATGCCTCCTAAACATGCTATGACATCCACTTGTGAGGGTGATTCACTGATGACAATAAATATACTGTGGAACAAAAGAGAGAGCAAAGGCAATACTAGGTAGTAGGGCATCTTTTAATGCTTACAGGGTCAGAGATCCATTGGTTGTATCATTCAGCAATTAGTCCATGGCAGGCTCAGTCCCTCCAAACAACCTGTCTTTTGTCATAGAGGTCAGATCCCCTTGTTGTTCTCCTCATCGATTCCATCGCAAAACATTCTTCACTAGTTTCACATATGTTGTTGATCCCTGTCAAACTACATGAAGTCAACTGCCTCTTTTGACAATTCACCAGAGAACTCTCCATCAGTTTTTTCTACACGCCGAGTGACTGTGTAATGAGAATGGACTGATATTTTCAGACTTAGCTTCAACTTCAACATTCAACTTTTTTTGCCCCCAAGGGCAGCAAGAAGTCCAACAGATAGATAATAAAATGAAAATGCAGTACAATAAGGGAAGTGGGAGAAACTCTGGACACAGTAGGCCAAAGAAACCAATTCATATTTATATTTCTGGTTAAACGGGGCGTCGCTTCTTCTGCAACGATGAACTTAAAACACTGCGTTAAGTCGTAATCTGCGGGAGGAACTCTTCGGTCTGCAGGTGTGTGTGTGTGTGTGTGTGTGTGTGTGTGTGTGTGTGTGTGTGTGTGTTCGTCTCGCTCCCTATATAGTTATTTATCGATGATGTTAGATCATGTCTCCGGATCGTAACGCTCACTTGAACCCTGATGTCCTGACTGTGCGCGTCACGTCTCATGTTGTGTAGCAGGTTCAAACATGTGTCTCATAAACTCTAGAGAAGGGGTCTCAACTAAAATTGCTGGAGGTCCAGAAATCAACCCTCCTTCCCATCTGGGGTCAGAATAATTACATACAAATACGGGCTCATGCTTTTTACCAGACTAACTCAGTTTAATTAACATTTTTTATAGCAGAATGATTTTGTATCATTACAAAATCAGCTTTGTAACACAAACTGGCAAAAATACAATGACTTTGGTGGACAAACATGAAACAAAGTGCAATAAACATTTTGTCTTGGAATTTGCATAGGCCTACATTTGTTTTATCCATAAAGATGTATCCTCCTCTGGTGTGTGCTGTAAGTGTTGTGATACCTAAGATGTCCTCACAGAAATGTTTCCTCTCTACCTCTCTTTAACTGAACTGCACTGATGTCCCTGCTTGTGACTGTGACACTTCACAAAAAACAGTAACTGTACATTTTCCACAATCCCTTCCACTTATAGTATTTTTTATTCTGCTTATAGTTTTATTAAATTTTTAAATGAAATTTTTTTTTCCAATTTTTATATTTTCTATATTTATAATTGCAGAAACACACCACAGCAAATTCCTTGTATGTGTAAACCTGATTGGCAATAAAACCTGATTATGATTGTGATTCTGCGTGGTAAAATCTGACATATACCAAAAGCTGGGCATAGTCACTAATATCAGTCGATTCATCAACTGCTAAAGCTATGCAAGGTGCACTTTTAATAGCAGCAATGAGCTGTCCTGTCCTAATATTTCCATGTGTCTTGTGGCTGTTGTGGCTGAAAGGAGAATGTGTCTTTCTTGCAATTTTTTTGGACACAGCATTTAACGATGCTCCCACCTGTAAAGGGCTTTATATGTTGCATTCTCAGCGAACACTTGTATGTCCGCTGTTGTGCAGAGAGGGAATGAGAGAGGACCCACTTACATCGCTCATACTGGGCTTTGAGCTCATTTATTTTCCGCTTCCTTACCTCGGACTTCTGCGGGTAAGAGTCTTCAAAGTGTCTCTGTTTAGTTTCGTAATGGTGTTTTAAATTGCCACTTTTGACAACCACAAAAGACTCTGAGCATAAGAGACGCACCGGTCTTGTTGAGCTCACTGCAGGAAGAATAAAAGCATACTTTTCTGTCCGCTCTGCTCGGAAGACTCGGGTTTCAACCTCAACTTTCCTGATTTCGCTTACATATGAGTGTCTATCTGTGTGGTTCTCTCTACCTAGCAACCTACACAGTGTATGATAGCAACACATAGGACCCTGACGGCCCCCCTGGGCTGTCATCATTATGCCGGATTAAATGTCTCTTAAATGTCAAACAAGGCCGCCGATGTTTTTATTTGTTATTTATTAATTTTTTTTGAGTGAAGAAGAGTCGGGGTCTGGATGGAAACCTCTCGCGGTCTGGATTTGGACCAGAGTCCGCCAGTTGGTGACCCCTGGTCTAGTGTTATAAGAGTAGCGTGGCTCCTTTAAGAAAGTGCTTCCATGTGTTTATGAGTGAGTGGTGAAGCAAGAGATAGAGAGAGCTTGTGGCAGAGAGAAAAGTGAGCTAGCATGAACAGAGAAAGTATAAAGATGGACAGTGTAAGTTGCAGTGTGTTGGAAAATAAATACAGCAGCTTCTCCAGGCAAGAAGAAGTGTCATTCGTTATTTCTCAGTAAAAGTGAAGGGTGTTAACCCTGAAGCAAGAACCGTCTTCAGCCCAGGAGGAAAACAGACATCTCCCCTGTATATTCCCGACTCCGGTCTGGAGGTCGAGCATGAAAGGTTAACACTACATTACCTTGTATATTTACCAGAAGATGATCCACTCTACCACCTACTCACTCACCCACCCCCCACATACACACACAAGCAATGACGGTGATGATCAGACAGAGGAGCACATCGTATTTTGGCATTGTACAAGTTATTTTTAGGCAGTTCAATCACTTTTTTTGTTTTGTTTTTTTAAAAAAATAATACCAAGGTCCGGACCTCGGTGTCCTCAAAGATAGCTACGGCCATGTCTTCAACATCTGCCGGACTATGCTGAGGATGTTTTATGAGACTGTTGTAGACAGTGCTCTCCTGTTTGCTGTGGTGTGCGGGGGCAGCAGACTGAGGGTTGCGGACGTCCAACAGATTCCATAAACTTATCCGCAAGGACAGTGGCGCTGTGGGGGTGGAGCTGGATTCTCTGACGGCAGTGTTTGACAGGAAGATGGTGTCTAAGTTACATGCCATCCTGGACAATGTCTCCGACCCTCTCCATGACGTGCTGGTAAAACACAGAGATTGAGACCTCCAAAATGTACCACAGAGCGCCACAGGAAGTCATTCCTAACTGTGGCCATCCAACTATACAACTCCTCCCTCTGAGTGTCAAACACTCTGAGTCAACAGACTGGACTCATTACAATGCCAGCAGATATCAGCACACTCAATGTACAGAATGCACCTATTGTATATATATATATATATATTGTTTTATATATATATATATATATATATATATATATATACATATATATTTATATATTCTGATTAACAGTAGTATGACCGCTTACAGAATGCATGCCTGCATTCTTTAGATTATTTAAGAGGTCGGCAGCATGCTTGGTGATACACATAGATATTTCACATAACTGTAGTATGACCTCTTGCAGAACACGTGCCTGCATTCTTTTGATAACTTTTGAGGTCAGCAGCATTCTTGCTGCTACACATATTTCACATAACAGTAGTAAGACCTCTCGCAGGAAGCACTCTTGCATTCTTTCGTCAACAATTTTACATATAGATATTATTATTCTAGCTTGGCGTTAGGCGTTCCATTGTTTTGCATGTGTTCCCTCTTTTATCTTAGCATGCTGCGTGGCTAATCTAGGGAATATCCAAAGAATTGAGCCATCAGTGTCAAGCATAACTGTATTCGGGGTGGCTGTGTCTGAGTCTGGTTGTGGCTGTGGCTGAGTGGTAGAGCGTCTTCCAACCTGAAGGTTCGCAGTTCTATCCCCAGTCTTGCCCCTCTGCAAGTGTCCTTGGGCAAGATGCTGAACCCTGAAACTGCCCCTCATAAAACAAAGACTGACTGAATTAATGGTGGATTATAAACATTTGGGTGTCAGATGAAATGAATGATGATGTGATTGTTGTGCCTCCGTGGGTCATTGTCTTTCTCAATCCAAATGAGTCCGAGTCTCCGGGGAAAAGGTCCACTTTATTCCAGAGGCTCTGCACTGAACGTTATGAATGAAACAATTCAGTCTACACATAATACACCATCTTCCCTGCATGTGATGTAAACAACACTGGCGAGCCGGCTCGTGTTTCCGACAGGATTATGGGAGCTGTAGTCCCACCTCCAGCCATGGGTTTGAGGCTGCCAATGCTGCTACAGTAGAAATAATCTACAAAGCCTCAATGATTAAAGTCGCACCCAACATTTAGCTTGGCTTTCTATATCCGTATTACTAAAATGTTGTCAAAGTGAGTCAGAGTAGATATGATGGAAGCAGTGTACATGTCTGTTATATAGATAGATTTTGTCGAGACTTCTGAATTATCATTGCTAAGAATAATACTGCTTTCTGTTCTTTCTCCTCTATGATGAAACACGTCGCGCTCACACCCATCTGGCGACACCCTTGCTTACCAACAATGGTTGAAAACGCATGATGAGATCTCATCAAAGCTTATAAATCCCTGCCAAAGCTGAGGCCTAACACTCCACAGGGTATACCAATGCAGCCTTTTATCAGGGGCATTTCCCTTAACACAGAGGTGTGTCAGGGCCCTGAACTAACTAATTCTCATGTAGGAGTCATCTTGAGATTTTGCAGAGAGCCTTTGGCTTCATGGCAGATGTTAAATCAATGTTTCATCAAATCAGAGTGGCAATCCCCTTAGAGCAAAGGAAGGCAGGAATTTGGATCTGGACAAAGACAGTCTCCCCACAGAAAGACCACTGGAACTACAGTAGTGTCTGGACATACATCTTAGTCACAAGCCACATACCCAGCATACTCTCTGTCGTAAGCTTGATCTTTGATCCAGTTGGCTTTCTGGCTCCTCTCATTCTTCCAGCCAAGCAGTCGCTGGAGGAGCTCTGTCAGAAAGGTTTTGGACTCGTCAAACATTTACCTCAGGCCACATCACAGTGGTGGATGGAATGGATAGACAATCTGGTAAGGAATACAAATGTGTGTATATAACTTTTGTCCTGGTGAAGTCAAGGGTTCTTTCTTTAAAGCACATCACAATACCACGACGGGAGTTGGCAGATGAAGCACTGTTAGTGAAGGTCGAAAAAATGCTAAGGAATGAACTGCACATTAACCTCAAACCCCCAATATTTTGGGTGGACAGCCAAACAGTACTTAAGTACATTGGAAACAACCAAACCAGGGTCAAGACCTTTGTTGCAAACAGAGTTTCACCTATGTGGGACAATACAGATCTTTTTCAATTGAGATAAGTAAGCAGCAAGGACAATCCTGCTGATGACGACTCAAGAGGAATGAGGGCAGGTAAATTCATGCAGCAAAGGAGATTGATTCATGCACCTGACTTCCTATGGAAACCTGAGGAATGTTGGCCTGTGGAAGAGGGATTGGACCCCCAGTTGGTGTTACAAAATTACCCAGAGGTCAGGAAAAATGCTGCTGTATTCACAACAGTTACAAGAAACAGTGAAACTCCCACTGACCATCCTAATTCTTCTCAGGTTGGATCAGGCTTTTTAAATCAGAATAAGAATCAGGGTTTATTGCCAAGTAGGTTTACACAAACATGGAATTTGCTGGGGTGTGTTTGTGCAATTATAAATATAGAACATATGAAAAATAGGAGACAAAATTTGTATATAATATTTAAAATACTATAGGCAAATAAAAAATATATTATAAGCAGTAGGGATTGTGCAAAATGTACAGTAATTGTTGTTTGTAAAGTGTTAAAGTTACAGGCAGGGCATTTCGGTTAAAGGGTACCAGGCCAGCAGCAGTTGGGATAAAATGCTTTTGTGGCGTGAGGTTTTGGTCCTGATGGCCCGCAGCCTCCTGTCAGAGGGAATTGGCTTAAAGAGTCCATGTCCAGTGTGGGAGGGGTGGGCCACAATCTTACCTGCACGCCTCAAAGTCCTGGAGATATACAGGTCCTGGAGAGAGGGCAGGTTGCAGTTGATCACCTTCTTGGTGGAGCGAATAATGCACTGCAGTCTAGCCCTTACCTTGGCTGTAGCAGCAGCGTACCATACAGTGATGGATGAGGTGAGAATTGACTCAATTATGGCAGTGTAGAAGTTCACCATCGCCGGTTTCGGCAGGTTTACGTTTTTTTTTTTTTATGTCGATGTTTAGCTCCCACTTCAGGTCCTGGGAAAAGAAGGTGCCCAGGACTGGAGAGTCACACATGGTGGTGGGGGTGTGCCAGGCCTGGCTCTCACTGAAGTCCTCCACTGTTTTGAGACCACTGAACTCCAAGTTGTTGTCATTGCACCAGGTAACCAGGTGATCAATCTCCCACCTGTAAGCAGACTGGCCCCCGCCAGAGATGAGT
Source organism: Verasper variegatus (assembly GCA_026259375.1). Taxonomy (NCBI): domain Eukaryota; kingdom Metazoa; phylum Chordata; class Actinopteri; order Pleuronectiformes; family Pleuronectidae; genus Verasper; species Verasper variegatus. The sequence goes on from CM048042.1 coordinate 492,372, forward strand.
CCGATGAGGGTGGTGTCATCCGCGAACTTCAGGAGTTTGATGGACTGTTGACTGGAGGTACAGCTGTTCGTGTACAGGGAGAGGAGCAGAGCAGAAAGAATGCCTTGTGGGGATCCGGTGCTGATGAAGTCTGTGATCCACCTGCAGATGGAGTCGGGTATGCTCAGCTGTGAGCGCTTGTCCTTGAGCCCTGCAGGGATTATGGTGTTGAATGCAGAGCTGAAGTCCACAAACAGGATCCTTGCGTAAGTTCCTGGGGAGTCCAGGTGCTGGAGAATGAAGTGGAGAGCCATGTTTACAGCATCGTCTACAGATCTGATGGCTCTCTAGGCAAACTGTAGAGCGTCTTGGTGATGTCCTTGAGGTGGGACAGGACAAGACGTTTAATAGACTACCAGAGAAGTCTCCTAAAAGCTGTCTCCTTCACCAACCTCAACTGTCTGAATTTGGCTGTGAACCAGGGTTTGTCGTTGTTGTAACTCACCCTGGTAAGTAATGGTATACAGCAGTCCTTACAGAAACTGATGTAAGAAGTCACAGCCTCTGTGTACTCATCCAGACAGTTGGTAGCAGTCCTGAAAATATCCCAGTCAGTGTAATGCTTGAATGTCCTCCACAGCCTCCATGGTCCACTTCTTACATATCCTCACAACAGGTTTTGAGAGCTTTAATTTCTGCCTGTATGTGGGAATCAGTTGGACCATGACTGGTCAGAGTGTCCCAGTGCAGTGTGGAGGACAGCGTGGTAGGCTCCACTGACTGTCGTGTAGCAGTGATCCAAAGTGTTCTCCTCTCTGGTCAGACAATAAACTTTCTGCATTTGGGGAGTTCGTGGATGAGACTTCCTTTGTTATAATCACCAAGGACAATAACCAAGGAGTCGGGATAGGTCCACTCCACACACAGTATCTGATTATCAGCGGCAATCATTCCAAGTTTAAATGGCAACATTGGAATAAGCCCCATCCAGAGTGCAGAAATCCAGTAAATTGTAGGCTTGACCCTATGCTAGATGAAGGCATCATATGAGTAGGTTGAAGGTTACATAGATATGCAATGTCTGAGGAGACCAAACACCCTTGTACTTTACCCAAAGATGCTCACATTTCAGTTGTCACACTGAGGCACATTCATGAATGCTCTGTCCACAGTGGACAAAATCACATGCTTTCAGATCAGAAGTACTGGGTCATAAAAGGAAATTCAGTAGTGTGGAGAGTGATATCTAAGTGTGTTATTTGTAGGTGTATCAAAGGTAGGAGAGGTGAGCAGAAGACAGCAGATGCATAGGAAAAAATCCAACCTGATCTCCCTCCTTTAACTAATCTGGAATTGGACTATTTTGGAAGAAGTATAATTAAAAGGTAAGAAGTCCTGTTCATCTGTACGTCCTTCAGAGCCGTTCACTAGGATGTGTCCTTCACAGACTATACTTAAAATTGACTTGGGGCTCTTTGAATTGTTCAGGCGGCAGGCAGAGCAAAACAGAGAAATGTTTTACAGATTTCTGTACCGTTAAGCTATCTCCTAAGTGCAATCTATGTACTGCAAACAGTACTTTATGCATCCCCTGAGCAGGTCAGATTCCCACTGTGACCCCCTTCTTTTTTCCAACAGAGGATGTGAAGCGATACGATATGATGTAAAATCAACAATCACACATTACATTTAAAATCACAACATAGCACATAATCCCAAACAACACATGTTGAACACACACAGTGATAAAAACACCATGAGACTATTGCAAAACAAAACCTAAAAGCAGCATTGTTTACAAGTTTGACTGAGGAAGGGACAAATTAGTTTTTAAAATGAGAGAGCAAGTAAGAGGACCAAAAATCTACCCTGCTTAATGAGAAACAGACTGAGGAGTCAGACTGATGCACTGCTATGGGGATTGGTCTTAGAAGTAATAGGGTTTAAAAAACAATATAACGACCCTGTTGTTTTAGGTTTAGGAATATGTTTTTTTTCCGTTTGTTGAGTCTCCAAAAGGTGTTAACTAGACTATTAAAATATTATTTATGACAACGTAGACCTTAATTTACTCTATTTGTTCATGGTTTCTGTTAGTAATAAAAATCTACAGTCAGCAAATTGCTTGTGCAGTGACTCTTCAGTTAAAGTCAAGTTGAAAAGATACTTTTTCACACATACATGGTGAAGATGCAATTAATAACGTGCTGACATCAGCATACAGCGTACAAAAAGTAATAAACTAATATGTGTATGTATGTCTGTGAGAGAGAGTGCTGTTATTATGTTTATATATTATATATATATATATATATATATATATGTATTGACTCCTGATTATTATTACATTTCATTGTGAGTGAGTGAGTCACCATTATCAACCGCTTACATTTGATGTTATGTCTACATTCTGTTTTCAGAGTGTTCTACTGCCCCCAAGTGGCTATGACTCCTTTAAGAAATATCAAATTTGTTTGTTAACAGATACGTGATTCTGGAAAAGTGTGAAACAAGGAAAGTTTATAAAACAGAAATGTAGCTAGCGCATCATGTTCCACATCATGACAGTAAGCTCAGTGTTTGTGTGTGCATTTGTATATGTGTGTATGTTCGTCATCTCTCTGTGGGGTTACTCCTCTGACGCGACGTGCATTTGAGCACCCATATGTGCGCACGTAATTGTGTCACTTTCCACTTTGCCCAGTGGGTGGAGGCTCGACTCTTTCCTATCTTTCTATGTCTCCTCGTCATACTCAAAGCCTGGAAGCATACCAGCGAGCGAGCGAGAGAGAGAGAGATGTTTCACTGCCTTTATTCCTTCCCTGCATTGTATCATAACCGAGCAGAACCCGTGACTGCAGGACATCATCACGATATCTGATACACACACACGTATAGCCTATGGATACTACCGACATGAAAGAAGATAACGTTTGTAAAATGTTAACGTTTTAACGCACTAAGGGAAATAAGGTGTGGAGACCGATCACCTCACGCAGAGCGGAACGGACTCAGGAGAGGATTTGAGCCTTTTTTTCCCATTTGCGCTGCAAAGTTATAAGAAATCTGGGAACTTGAATTGTGACAGAATGGAGGAATCTGGTGCGTTATTTTGTGCATTCAGCACACGTTGTGCTACCAGGATATGGTGCTGCTGGAAGGGCTTCTTTCTTCTCAGTGTCTTCGTTCACATGTACCTGAGCTCCTTGCTGGACTGTCCGCCCACCTGTACCTGCTCGCCCACAGAAATCTACTGCAATAAGTCTGACATCAGTAAAGTCTTCCCGCTGTTGTCATTCCAAGGCACCGGCAGCGCCGGGAACAGTACCGGGGGAATCGAGGATCTTTTCCAGAACATTACCTCAATGTAAGTGCTGCTGCTACCAGAGATCGTTTTCACACACGTCCTGTCATTGTGAGTGGTGCGTATTACAGCTGATTATGGAAATACATGAATAATTTGTTTTGGAGTGACAAAACCTATTGCAGTATATCTGCAGGTTACATACATATCTGGTATAAAACTGATAAGAAACGGTTTCTGAGTTGAACAAAAGTGAGATTATCATGTCTTTTAAATGTGACTATTCCTTGTTAGAAACTCATGTCAAATTTAAATCATCACAATGCACAAAAAAATTATTGTTTGAGATGGCCACCAAATACTAATTTAGTACCCTAAAAAGATAACCATGGAACCATAAATTACCCCCAAACCCCAGAAGAGCTTGTTTGGTTTTCCTTAAATTACAAACTAAGAAACATTTGGTCATTATGCTTGTACTGCCAGTGAAAGATTTATTTGCAGGGTAAAGCACCTTTAGTATACCTGAAGGAGGCTTACCCCTTTCCTCATAATTGTTAAAAGTTGATCTTAACCAAAACTACCTGGAATGCTCCAGTTGTACATCATGTGATTTAGTCTCCATATGAAACAGTGGCTACAGGAAAAGCCTAAGAGATGTTTTGGCCTTCCGCTATTTGAACAGGAAAGGATAAGATGATTAGTAATCCACTTCTCGAATCAAATACAGCAGGAAAAATATTTCCTGATTTTGTACCTTTAAATATTATTATTTCTCCTCGCAGTCACCTTCTGTAGTACCTTCCTGAATACCTTTGTTTATCCTCTGATGCCAGAGAACAGCAAAGCCTGAGAGCCACATATCTCCTAAAAAAGCTATTTTATTCAATGTACGGTATGTAGCCATGAAGTCCAGATTTCAGTTTTCTTGCAATAAACCAATATTTATTATTATTATTTATTTCCATAAAGGGCTGTTATTCTCTGTATCTTAAAACATTTTAGACAGTCAATTCTCTTTGCTTGCCCATTTCTCCTTTGGCCCAGACAGCTCCTTCATTTGGATGAGAATGGCAGAAAATACACCAAATCTACAATATGTCATTGAGTTTAATGGGAATTTTGGGTTAGTTCTATGACCAAACCAATGGTATTAAGGATTTGTATTAAGGTTGATCAAGCTCATAACGTGTGTGTTGCCTTGTGTACAATATTTCTCAAGCATCCCTGTGTCACCCACTCAGCATTCACAATGTTGTGTCATAGCTGAATTCTTTAAGTAACACAAAGTATTGCAATTACATTTAAAACAATTGTGGTTGATACATAGTCAAGGGTGAGAGTAGATTAGAGTTCTTGCTGGTACTACCCCAATTTTCAGTGCTTCACATTCTCTTCCTTCAACAAACTTAATACACACATTAAACCACCTGTATGGTGAGTAATTACAAACACCTCCTCACATCATATATAGCAAATTATTTATTTAAATGTTCACATTAAAATAAAAGGTAACTAGTATTTGTTTTATGGCAAAATATAGATGATATACACTTGATATTGTGTGCCATGCCACTTAAGTAGGCCTATGGGATGTGAGCAATCAATCAAATGCACCCTTCAAAGTTTAGGAAGTACATTTGCGCATGTTACATGTTATCATGCCAGAGTTACAGAACAACTCATTGAAGTCACGTAGCTTGTCTGCTGTCCGTGTCATTTGAATGAAACATCCTGACTCATTTTGTCAGTTTACTTTGGAGGTTTTTGCAATAAACAACTGCCTGCCAAAAACACACGGCGTTCGATAGCAGCCAGTCAGCTGCAGCAGAAGTTGATGTTAGCCAGCAGCCAGTAACTACTGTAACTGTTGTGAAAAGGCAGAGAAGTTCCTTTCAGATTTAAAACCCACAGCAAATGCATGTTTTGGGCACACATTGCAATGTGTTGTAATGGTACTATCTTGAATAATAGTTCCTCAGCAAAGTACCTGTTTAAATTGGCCTGAGCAAACTTGAATGATAGCTCATTGAACCATAGTAAAATCTGCATTCAGAAATATGCTGTATTGTACAGTTCTGGCTCTGAATTTCCTTTCATCGCCTTGTAGCTGTGTGCATGAGGGATTTTCGTTTTGCCAAGCACTCGTAGTCCATCAGACACACACACACACACACACACACACACACACACATACACACACACACACACACACACACACACACACACACACACACACACACACACACTCAAAGCTTTTAATCTACCATTGCAATGTGCATCTCACCAGTTAGTGTGAGTAGTTAATTGAAAAGCAGCTCTTCAAATGATCTTTCTCTGTCTGTGTAAAACCAATCTTGTTGCTGGTAACAGTGAAATAAACAGAAAGCTTCCACACAGTAATTCATAAAAGAGGGGACACCCAAGATTAGTAGGGTGCAGGAAAATGCTGAGATCCTAAGCTACAACATCATAACGAAAAAAGTTCATGTGGTAGATTCAATTTTTTGAGCCAGTTTACAACACATAATGTGCACTGCACATAAATGCTTACTTATTGCCACAACATACAAAAGCCTTTTTTAAAGAAATTTCCATTTACTTTTTTCATGAATGGAAATTAATGATCAAACAATTAATTGTTATCAACTAAACAGTTGATAATTTGAAAACAAGTCTGATAATAGTCATCTTAAGTCATCTGAAAAAATGACATTGATGATGTGATATTTGCTGGTTTAAGTTTCTCTGCTGTGTGTGATTTTTTATATCTGTGTTTCTGACTGTTGGTAGTTGTCATGCTGGGTTCTTGGACATTGTAACAGGCATGTCTCCCATCTTATTCTGATATAATGTTGACCAAACATTTTTTTAATAAAAAATAATCAACTAATGAAAATATTTGTGGACTGCAGCCTTAGTTCACTGTGCCTATTTATGGTGTATACTGTATATACTGTATCACAAATCTGAACGTCTTTGAAACAAGAAAATACTACACAATTATTTGTCAGAATCAGAGTTCATAAGTATATTAAAATGAAATTACCATGACAATTTGTATGGATATTTGACAGCAAACAGTGAAGGAAGAGAAGATGTTCACAGTGATTAAACAGGAGTCAAGTTTTCGTTGTTAAGTGATTTGTAGAAAATAATCGAAAAACACGCAATACCGTGTGTGTTGCTTGAAAAGTTTGGTAAGCAATGAACCATTTCCCGGCGACATACAATAGTCATTTTTATGAGTGTGCATTGTGGGCATTTGCACTCAGGTAATCAGTATGGAGTCTTGCTCCCTGCTGTGTCATGTTCACTGTGAAGTTGTTTGGTTGGTAAAAGTACAGCAGTTGTTTTTCTCGCTGGAAGGATTTCTAGCTTGATTATGAGCATTTCCATGTCCTCAGTGTCCCTGCTTTTGATACCATCTCTGGTCTTTCAGCTCGCACCAGCCAAAATATTGTGCATTAGAATTCCACAGCACAGCAATGAATTGAATTATGATGGCAAGGAAGCAAGTGCTATTAGTGCAACATTGAAGAAGATCAGTTACATTATAAATAAGTCTTTACAACAGGAGTGGTAAGAAAAAGGTGTAAAAAGATAACTTTGAGAGGCTTTGTGTGTGATAGCACTGATTATTTTATGAGAACAAAACCTCACTTGATCATTGATCAGTCTTGCTGTGAACATTTTCAGGGAGAAAAGAAGCAGCAGTAATTCCTGACCTCTTTTTCCACCTACTACTGTGTGTAGGAGAGAGCAACAGAGAGCTGCTTCCAATTGTTTTTCATGCTAGTCACAGAGAATTCACTGAAACGAACAGGAAAGAGATGAGATAATGAAGCATTGTATTCATTTAATTTCTGGTAGTGGAAAAGTCAGAGAGCGGTGTAAAGCAGAGATAGAGAGAATCCTCAAGGAGGTGGTATACCAAAGAGAAAGAAAATTGCATATAAGGGATTAATGGACAGCAAGAGGAAGCTTCCCATTAGCTCAGCTCCCTGTAGAACTTATGAGGAAAATGTCCAACAGTCATCATTGCCTTCTGTCATTCCGCAGAAATACTGAAATAAATCTAATATTATTAAATGTAATCAAATTGTCCTGTATCAAGTAAAAAAACATTTGTTGTTTGGGTGTAAGCCAATTTTTATAGACTAGAATTATTAATACAAATGTAAAATAATTGGTACTTAAAGACCTTAATGGACCGGAAAACTTGACAAAATCCCAAAGATAAACAAGTTGTGCATATTTTATTCAATGAAAACGTTTAAAGCAGCCCAATGTAATTGAAGCTGCAAGCAGCAATGGTCGGGACCATGCAGTTTGTGAGCTTAGGGATGTGCTGTGGGTGCGGTGCAGTTGCTGGAGGTTGATTGACATGGTTTGGTATTGCTTTATGCGTTTGCACAGTTAATGAAGGAGGTAAATGTCACATCCTGTTGCTAGTAGGTCGTGCAATGATTATGTAAAATTTGGGCATGTAAATGTGGTCACAGTAGATCATCAAACATGTTAAGTGTCTGAAGGAGAGGTATGATAGGTAGTTTCTTCCTGCAGCTGTTAAACTATACAATCAGCTGTGCTTTCAGTAGAACTTATAACTAACAATTAGCATAACTTTCACTAATGAAACATTAAAATTATGAAGTCTAAATTTTTAACAACTACATACAACATTTAAAGTTTGGGCGATTTAAGCATGTACACTCAAATGCCACATATATCCTCAATGTCTTTTGATTGCACTAACAAAATCTGAAGTTGATATGATTATTCTGGAGGATGAGGTCATTAAAGTACAATGGCTGCAACTAGCAAAAACCAAGCAACAATTTTACATTACAGTCAACATAGCCAGCTTCCTGTTCAATTTAGGGAACCAAAAATACACATCAACATTCTGTTGAACAAAAATGCACACAATTCCCAAGATGCCTTTATCACACTCTTAAGGGTCTTTGGACCAAATTTCAGCTGCATTTGGTCTCGTGAAGTTTGGTGCAAAACTAAACAACAACTAAACTTTCGGCACAACAGATATGCATGAAGATTCATAACCTTTTATCGACCACATCTAAAGGGTCTTCTCATCAGATTTAGGCTGGATGTGGTCAACCTGCTAGGAGGAGTTTATCACAGTATAAAATATGTCATTTCTTGTTGTGCTGTGACTATGACTATTGGTATGTAGATGTGTGGGAGAGGGACTCTTATCAAAGATGTTAAGTTAGGTGAAGACTGGATAATGTACACTAAAGTTACAACTTCTTCCTGTTACATTGCAAAACAATGAAATTCAACGCCACGCCAAGGACACGCCCTCTGACAACAACACACAAAGATCTATTTATTATCAAGGTGTTTAGAATGCACTGACCAAATTCGAAGTCAATCTGAATAATTCAAAAACAATCTGATTAATTCTCTAGTTTGTTAAAGTACGATTTGTGTGAATGGCCAAAAACGACTTCATAATCCAAAATGGCTGATTCCTGTTCAGTCTGGAATATATGTCCTCTAATCCAAACGATTTTCATGCATTTTGCTAAAACATGCCACAGGGGTTGCACTTTAAGTGGCACTATTGAGTCAATTAGGCATGCTTATGCGCAAAAAAACATTTGACACGTACATTTTTCGCACATCTGAATTTTACGCATGTTTAGGCTGCCAAATATATGATTCATTGGGAGGAGAAAAATGTATTATTGCTTGAATATCAATAATGTCCCTGCAGCGGTTGCTGCTTGGGCCCTAATAATTGGGGTCACCCTTTCTTTTTTTTTATCAGTGTCATAAAGACAAGTCTTGGTTTGAGCGCCTCCCTGAACAACATTGAGCATGTGAATTTGTTTACAAACTGATGAAAAAGGAATCTGCTATGTAAAAAACCAAAGAGCCGTGTTGACTGATGAGGTATACAGAATTCTACTCAAATATGATGCATAGTTTCATTTGTTGAGAGATTGGAGATAAATTTAACAAAATTAATAGAGTATCAAAGGGGTGATGATAACTTAATACTGTTTCTAGAAGAGTGACATTAGACACGAATAATATTGAACAAGTGAGTGTTCAGTACTTTGATCTAGCCAGTTACCTTGGTTCTGTTAAAGAAATTAAAAGAATTGGTGTTCTTTTTAGAAATCGCTGTGTATTATATATCAAATTATGCCAGAAAGGGACACCATTGTCCATTGAATGAAATGCAGATGCAGGATTGGTATTGTAGTTGAAGATAATGAATGGGGGTTGATCAACCAAACAAAAAATAAAAGTGAATTTGAATATATTGGTAGTGATTATTGAGCCTGAGATTATACTTTTTTAGGCATCATAAATAGTATTAAAGTTATACAAAGACTGAAACACTGTTATATATATTTGGCAGCTGATGGTGTCTTAAATAAGGAAACCCTGTTTTTTTGTATATCCAAGTATTTGTGAACCAGCTGATAATAAAAACTCATTGTTGAGCTCAGAGCCTCCAACAGCTTTTGTTCACCAACACTGAGTTGCTGCAGGGAACGTCATCATTTAGACATTTTAACATATTTTATTATTAATTTTATTCTTTTTTGTATGAAGCCCTCAGTGCATCATTACTACTTTCATACAATGAAAAACATGATGCAGATTTATTCTCTGAACAACAAATTGAACAGCAAATGTTAAAACATTAACAGTATTTCATGTGATATGAGATGAAGCTGTCACGTTATGTGAGGCGATTATGATGAGTCTACATTAGACTTCCGTTCAATGTGATTAATTAAAAAAGGACATTACTATCTTAATCATTAACTAGAGACAGATGCGTATAACACAAGGTGTTTATTGTATATGTGTTCACATATGTACAAAGCTGAATTTATTTATGACAACAATAAAACACACACAATTGCAAATTTCAAATACCAAATCACTGTTTGTCACAGTGAGTGGTTGGTTTCAGTCATTATTCAGTATGTATAAGGTTTGCCATAGTTTGTTGAGTATCAGTTCACCCAAGCTGTTCAGTGTTAAAAGGATTGAGTGAGGTGAAGGGTATTCAGCTGCAACGTGCCACCTCACCACTAGATGTCACTAAATCCTACATGCTGTGGACACGCGTGCCTGTGCTGGTTGTGAGCAGTACCTTTTACATTAATTTGAAAATAAAATAGCTATTGAACTGTTTCATTGATGTTATTGTTTAAATGCTGTTTCACTAAAGCCGAGATAGAAAGCAAGTAAAAACAACAGCAACAGCAGGGTTAGGAGTACTGCACACAGCAACAATTAAGTGACAGTGCAAAACACTAAATTACAATTCTTAAATGTTAAATTTAGAAAATTAAGTATGAAGCTGTGGCAGGAGAAATAAAGTATATTTACTGTATACATGGCAGCTTATATACAACACTTTTCTGAATAGCATTTTAATGCTTTTCATTGGTTCATTTTTCAGGCCACTGTGAAGACCATCGCATATGATTAAAAGTTTACAGTTTTTCTTTTAACATTTTAATACTTACTTTAGACTTACACCTCGGTAAGGAAATCACTTTGAATTAAATGATAAACTGTTTTCTTCCAGCACCTGTTGTCCTTGGCCAAACACTTATTGCTGTAAACATACACACTCCAGTAACACTCCTGCATCATGCTGCATGACCGATGCATTGGCACTGTACATGAGTGGAAGGATTAAGAGAGAAGTGTTCAGGGACCACAGAGATTTCCTGGCCAATGGTGATGACTGGCTAATCAGCTCGTTAGGATTCCCTTTAGCTGTGCTTGTGGATCTATGTATTGAACTGGGTCCAGTATTAGATAGACTGACCTGACGGTACCGCTCCATCCCAGTACAAACACAAGTAGCCAACTCACCACCCTGGCATTTTGACTGCAACTGATATGATTTAATAATATAATGAGAATTATATAATTCAGATAAATTCTTTTGGTTGGGGATTATTTTTGCAGTGCCATTTTTTTCTTTTGAGCGCAATTTCACTTTTATTGTGAATCCTCCACACTGGACCTGGTCGCTGGTCCTGACCTTGTGTGGCCAGCCATGTCCTTGATATAAAAAATGCCTACTAACAATACTCTACCATTGCTGGCAATAATCCCTCCATTTCAATTGTCATTGCTGCTCCATTCATCTTTTTCTTATGTATAAATACCATTGACACACCTTACCATTATGATAAAATCTGTTTCTTCTAATCAGTGTAGTACATGTTGTAATATTATTGATGAGTTCAGCTACATGCGGCATCTATTGCACTTCTGTCTCTCTCTGAGGTTTCTACGTTTTTTGGGGTCATTTTCCCTTACTCGTTTTGAGGGTTAAGGACAGATGTTGCACCAATTGTCCTATGAGACCAATTGTGACTTATGAATATGGGCTATACAAGTAAATTTGATTGATTGATCATGTGAGATTAGCTCGCGTGAGATGGTGCATTGCTCCCTCATTGCTCTCTGGAACAATAAAAAAACATTATTTCCAAATCTTAGAATTTGGGCATGTTTGAGATTAGAGAGAGTAACATCTGTGAAGTGTATCCATATTAGTGACGCAATCCAATTTAAAAATCAGTCTTTTACAAACTCCTGTAGTTGGCTAAATGGAGCTGTTTATGGGACACATTATGACAGAATGTCAATGACTGAGGATCAATGCTGTGCTGATGTCAATATTAAAATCCTGTCAATTATGAAAATGAAGAAAATGTCAATCTTTTTCAGTAATGCACTAATGCTGTCTGTGAATATCAATAATTTCCGGAATTATGGATCACGGATAGATCAGTGGGATGTCTGATGTGTCAGTGTTTACAAGGTCGAGTGTACAGACTACATCGCAGAGTGAGCTATTACTGTAATTAAGCATTGTTATTTGTTGTCAGTTTTTGGTGTACAACAACCTTGAAACAGAGCACAATGGCAATCCTAGACTGCAAATGTCAGAGTGAGATGCTCCGTAGTGTCATGGAAATGTCTGTAAAGTCAAGCACAAATTCATACAGTTGTCTCTTGGTAAGTTTAATTCGCACCTGCAGGTGGACTCAGAGTACAAATCACCAGAAGGACATTATACAATGAGCAAAGATTTAGAGGAGAATGAACACTTTTATACATTACAAGCCCCTCCCTGGAGAGGAGCAGAAGGTTCTCAATCAGCCTCTTTGATGTATGATCAAAAGGCAGATGTCCTGTCTCCATCTCTATCAGCCCCCTAGCTTCGTTTACAGAGACAACAGACCCCCCTTCCTGTACACAACAGAGATCCCTGCACCCATCTTCTCGGACACCTTGAGTGACCCCTGGAGTGAAACATTTGCCCAGTGACACAATGGGGAAGGAAGCTATAAAACATCTGAGCTCCTTAAGCACACGACAGGTGTAATTTTTTTTTTTAAAAAGTAAACAAATATCTCCCGGTAAAAAAGTGTTGTGACAAACAAACAAGAGTTTGTGGTCCTGCAAACAAAATCACGTGATCTACGCAGCGGAGTTAATAGGTCACTTCCTGTCTCTGCTGTACCCGACTGCAATCTTTAATCCAAAAGATTTGTTGCTGTGTTGTGCATGTGTGAAAGGCAAACTCTGGGTAAACCCAATTTTCCGGATTTTATTTTGAAGTCATGTCTGAAAATAACATGAGTAGTGCCCAGGTCACTCATTCACACTAGTTTTTTTGTTTTGGCAGTGCAGATTACCCGGTGTTCCAGTCTGTGTCAGTTTAGTGTAAACACTTAATTGGAAAATGGTTACAGTAATGTAGGACAAATAGGCAATTAACTTTAAATAAACAACTTTTGGTTTTACTTGCTGTCACTTTATTCTCCCCCCTCCCACATGCATGGCCTCACTCAGTCAAGCTCAATATCTTCTGTGAGCACATTCAGGAGGAGCTTTGCAAATGCAGTGTCTGAGGAACAATTGCAACATTTCTGTGCAAACAACCCTAAAACAACCTTTAGGGCAAAGACAATTAAACATAAGACAACAAAAAACAAGCTAAAAAGAAAGAACAAAACAGAACCGGCTTGCTGCATCTGAACAGATTTGAAATACATGCCTAAGACACATTACTTAGATCCCGTTTGACATTTAACTACCTCAACTTCACAATGGAAAAAGCTAACCCTATGTGGCTCCATTAGGGAGAAGAATCAACATTGTTTTTGTGCATGCAAGTAGAGATCCAATATGCCCAGAACCTCACCCAGGGAAAATAATCATCACTGCCCTATGTAAATTCTGCCCAGTGAGATCAGTGTAAATGTTACTACACATTTTGAGAGCAAGGTGTGTTTACCATCCACGACCCCTTCCTAGTCCTCCTAACTGTGGTATTAATTTATAAACTCCTGCTTTCCGCAGTTCTGACTTGTAAATGTAGGACTGCTGCCACACAAGAAAACTTGTGTTCGCCCACTTAAGATATTTCTATGTACTAAAACAAAGAGAGCTTCTCATTAAAGCTACCACACAACTGTTGTATACTTTGTCATGGAAATTACTTTTATATATAAATGATTTACAGCTAGTACTATCCATCCAGGATGAAGCTTTAATTACGCCCTTTACCAAACAATTGGTTTACAGAGAAGGCAGGGCCCTTGTGTTGATAAGCTGGACACACAATTCTCTCTCTCTCTCTCTCTCTCTCTCTCTCTCACACATTCAGTCTGAGCATACAGATCATAGACTATATATATAAAGAGGGACAACATGACAGCTCCCAAAAAGAAAGGCCAAAGCAACTCAAACACAACCTGGTGTCTGGTTGCAGTATTGGGACGTGGAGAAAATCTGTTCAAAACATGAATTTGTGTGTCCTTAAATGTAGCACTATGTACCCTCCGGACAGTCACCATGCCACCCTGGGCTACAGGCTGCTCGGTAGAAGTCAAGGGAGTGCTAGCTGGGGCTAAGCTAGGTGGCTCCAAGGCAGCTAATGGGGGATGGCTAACTACAGCTAACGAAGTTTCTAACCTGCTGAGCCGAGCTTCTAAGTTGCTAAGCCTCGCCTCCATTGCTGCCAAAACCCTACATTTATTAAATGTACCACTACTGTTAAAGGAGGCAGAGGAGTAACTGAACATTAGACACTCGGAGCAGGGGAGAGCAATGGAGCAAGAGGGAGGGAGAGAAGCCATCGCTAATAGATAAGCCTGTTAGCCTACAAGGTTGAGCTCAAACAAAAAAGTCAGGTGAAATGCAGATGGAAAAAAACAGAGTCGCTAGAGCACCAGAGAGTAGGGAGTGATATATGTGAATGTTTAACTATAGATCTGCAATTAGCCGTAGCAATATAGAGAAATATCGTTGAAAGCAGAGGATCTAGTTCACGGAGGGTGATCACCACCAGCGGCAGGAAAACAGGAAAAGATACAATATGCTTACCGTAGCACGTCAGCACTTATGTGGCAGCAGTATGAGTCCCACACCAGTAGATGATGGATGAAGTTGAATTTTCCCACCATGGACAGCAGCCAGTCAGCGGGTGTCTTTCATTCATTCTTTTGGATGATAATTTAACACACATTCAACCTGACTAAAACAGGACAATAATACCAGTACTTAAGATGAATAATCTAGAGCAGGCGTGTCAAACTCATTTTAGTTAAGGGGCCACATACTGCCCACTTTGATCTCAAGTGGGCCAGACCAGTAAAATCATAGCATAATAACGCATACACAATGACAATATTTCTCTATGTTTAAATCATTGGTGAAGGTTTTTGGATGATAAACCCTATTTTAAAAAGGTCTTTCTACAATAAACTAGAAACATAAAGACCAAAAACTCAGACATCAACCCACTGTTTATCTGCCTGGACTCTCCTCTGCAGATTCCCTCGCTTTGTGGCACGTTTGACATCAACTTTCTTGATTCTTACTGTTCTGGGTTTGTACCCTCATGGTTGAATGCACTTATTGTAAGTCGCTTTGGAAAAAAGCGCCAGCTACATGAAATGTAATGTTGGCCAAGTTTCAACAGTTCTCATGCATGTTTAGCCTTGAAAAAGGAATGCAACTGTAAAAAAATTCACATCAACATGTGTTGCCACGGTAACAAGGTTAAATGAAAACAAACATTAACAAGATCTCTTCATCACACTCTTAAGGGTCTTTGGACCAAATTTCATCTGCATCTTGTGAAGTTTGGTGCAGATTGGACAATATATAGTGAAGTTGGAAGAACTACCTGTCAAGGCTGTCACACTATGGACATGCCGTTCAACAAAACCTCACGAAGTGTAAAACTTTTCATCTTGAAGGTATTAAGATTACACTGACCAAATCACTGACCAAATCTGATTAATCATCTAGGAGGAGTTCATTGAAGTACAATGCATGGAAATAGCAAAAACTGCGCAAAGAATTTTCATTACATTCAAAATGGCTGACTTCCTGCTGGGTTTAGGGTATGGGTCCAAGAAGCGTTTTTGCAAGTATTAACATTTTGCCACACCCACATGCAAGACCCATATTGGAAGTAAATGTTTGTTAGGTCCGATGTGTGTGATGACTTTTCTGGGATTTTTAGCCCCTGAAAATTGTGATCAAATTCATAACATTCAGATTTTCAGCTGGATGTGGTCAACCT
Source organism: Verasper variegatus (assembly GCA_026259375.1). NCBI lineage: Eukaryota > Metazoa > Chordata > Actinopteri > Pleuronectiformes > Pleuronectidae > Verasper > Verasper variegatus. The sequence goes on from CM048042.1 coordinate 508,277, forward strand.
GCTAAGAGGAGTTTATCACAGTATAGAACATGTACTTTATTTTTGCCAGTAGGGTGCACTATGACCTTGACTGAATATTGGCATGTAGATGTGTTCAAGCCGGGACTCTTATCAAACATGTCAAGTTTGGTGCAGATTGGCTAATGTGCACTGGAGTTGCAACAACTTCATGTTTCAGGGTGAAACTTCGAAATTTGACATCACAAAGACAAAAACTCTCGAAGATAACAACTTTTCATCTTGTGTGTGTCTCGTGTTTCGATTGCACTGACCAAATTTAGAAGTGGATCTGACTAATCCTCAAGGAGGATTTTGTTAAAGTACGATGTGTGTGAATTGCCAAAAAAGACCACTTAAGCCAAAATGGCTGACTTTCTGTTGGGTTTGGAATATGGGTCCTCTTTTTTGGAAGTGTGGGCAATTTTCATGCATTTTGGTAAAATGTGCCACCAAGGCTGCACTTTGGGGGGGTGCTATCAAGTCAAATGGACACGTGTCACAACCATTTGACACGTAGATTTCATGCTCATTTGAATTTCGTGCAAAGTTTCATCAAATTTACACACATTTAGGCCGCCCAATATGCCATTAAAAAAACAAAATTATAATTCCTTGAATTTTGAAAGCAGCACAATATCAGAGACAGAGAGAAAAATAAACAGTACAGGGGTCTCATTTATAACCATTGCATACGCACAAAACGGGGCCTGAAACGTGTGTACGCCACTTCTCACGCAAACGTTGGGATTTATAAAAACAAACTTTTGGAGACAGGCAAGTGGCGACGTAGACATGAGGTGGTGAACTGAAGCAGATTATTGATCCACTTCATCATTTACATTAAAAACAACCTTTAGTTGTGCTCGTGCGACATCTGTTTCACACAAACCTTTTAATTTAAAAATATATAAAACAATTTACAGCAAATTACATTCAGATTCCATTTAACAGCGGAGTTACAGATCCGAGTCATGAATAGGTTTTAATAATATCTTCTAACACTGTGCATGTATCATCAAATTTCTGCAGTGAACGGGACTGTGCCATCAGGCGCACAGAGCACACTGAAGATCACTGACAAGAAATGAAGAAACTTTCCAAATAATATCGCTGAGTGGAGGTTAGGATCCACTGATGTGAGGGAATCGGTCCGATGCTCTAATTCAATAAATACTGCCGTGACACTGGTGCGTGATTCTGCGTGATGTGTGCACGCGAATGGAAGGATGAGGAGGAAGCGAGGGTTCAGCGATGTCTGATCAGCTGATATCGATTCTAGTGATCTGTGATCTGTGATCGTTGTGCTGAACTGAGTCCAGTATCCCACAGATCGACCGACGGAACCGAACCATCCCAGTACAAACACGAGCAAATTATAATAATTCTGTTAAATTCTATAGAGAGGGAACATCACAGCTGTCTCTGAATTTAATAACCCTGCAGTTTTGGATGATTAAAATACAAACAGACAATACAACAAGTTCCCTCAAATTCTGAGAGTGTGTTTTTTGCCTGCACCTTTGAATTGGATCTTTTTTTGTTTCAGGCTCCGTTCTTTCTATCGTCTTCACTCTCACTCCCTGTATTATCCACAGCAGCAGCAGAGTATCAGTGTATTTTCTTTACTAGTGACATCACTGCTGTCCCATAAAATCGCTCTTCACCTCCACCTCACTAACAAACACCTCAATGTCAGTGTCAAAAAGTTTCACTTCCTCTTCTCATCGCTTGATGCTGTGACTCCATCAGGACTCACGGTGGAAACCCATTGGTCAGCAGGATAATTAAATTTTCATGCCGTGCTTTGCATTGACCATTTATGGTTGAAAGTGGGCGTGTGGAGGGCGGATTTGGAGGCAGATCCACGTATGAACGTTTCCAGGTGGACTGTGATTTATAAAGCGAACATTGTGTTCAGGTGTGCGTGCGCATGGTTTTATAAATTGGAATTTCCTTTGGCGTATGCCATTTCCGGCTTTTGGGCATACGTACACTGTTAGTATGAATCCTACGCAATGTTTGATAAATGAGAACCCAGGTCTCTCAACAGGTATAAAAGCACTGAATGCATGTCCGAGACAAATTGCCCTTTACAAATATAGTCAAAAAGTTTATTTTGGAACATATTAGGCCAATTTGATAGGACAGAGTTAGATGTGAAAGGGGGACAGAGAGAGAATGGGGGTGACACGCAGCAAAGGCCTGCAACCCGGAATTGAACCTGGGCCACTGCAGGGGCTTATACTTACATATACTATACATTTTTTTAAATGTAGACTTATATTTTAAAAACCATTGTCTGTACAATGTAATTGTAGCTGATGCAATCAAATGCCACAGTAAAAAAAGTAAGATCCAAGTTGTGTCAGCATGGAATTGTGACATCATGTCTGTACAGGAAGACATCAATGAGCAAATATATTCACATCCAAATTTTCTCACAAAATTTTGGTTTGTCATCTTTAAGTCTGTTCATATATCAATTCAGTGCTACAAAACCTCTTATAGGTTTTCATCTGGCTTAAGACCTGGGCACTGTAAAAGTATCAGCACATATTCACATCAATCTCTCTCATTTTTTTAAAGTAGTCGATACTGTATTGTGTTACTGATTTTACTGTAGGATTTGCGACTACTGATGAATGAAAAGTGATGTGAAACCATTGTCTTTTGAACAGGAACCAGTTTATCCAGTTAGTGAAAGAGACAGATAGAGTTGGTGTAGATATAGTGAGAGAAGAGATGAAATCACACAGCTGCACTTAAGATATGCTGCTGTCCTCGTTCTTTCCCCCTCTCTGTCTTTGGTCTTCCACACATTTCCCAAAGCTTTCTGCTGTGTTGGAATGCCCTAAAGAATCATCCACCCTCTCCATCCCACTCTCTACTAATGGAACAAAATTCTGTGCGTGTGTATGTACCTGTGTACAATATGAGAGGAATATTTCTGTTAGAGAATATAAAAGAAGCAAGGTTTGCCTCTGGCACTGTCTTATTTTCTACATCACACCCTTTGTATAATTTAAAGCTTTTCATTATTAAATAAGATGATTGCTTCAAGCCATCGGCCTCCTGTTCGTTTTCAAAGACCAAAGTAGCTGCAAAAGTGCATCCTGTGTGTGTGTGTGTCTCTCTCTCTCTGATTTAAAGAACAGATTCAGTCACAATTTCCCATACTTCAATTGGACTCAGCAGTATGTAAAAGCTTTGTCAAATGGAAACACAGCCAAATGAAAAGAGAGGTGCTGATGTCAAAAAATCTAAAAGAAGATGTAACATTACTAGTGGACAGTTATGGTTCAAGAGGCTTTTTTGTAGAAAACAGCTGTAGCTGGAATTATGTGTGAAATTTCAAGTCAATCGGACAAACTATGTCAGGGGCGTGGCCGGTCAAACTTAATAGAGCAACCATGTGGCAGATTTGGCTCAAATTTCTTGGGCATTACTTTTACAATATTCCCAATAGATTTGCCAATTTTTATGTTTCTAGCATAAAATATTTTGAAGATATCCCGCAAAATATACAAGGGTTTGATTGGCCACGCCCACTTCCGCCAATTAATTCAGCACTTCAATGTTAGTTTTTAGTTGCCCCCTAGAGCATTCTTACCAAATTTGATAAAATGGTGGAAAGCTGATGCGATGAGTCTGTTCGTATTTGGTCCCCCCCTCAACCCTCCTCTTTGGCTGACTCAACCTCCATCAGTAGGTCCCCAAGGTGTTGGAGTTTATGTGGTTCTCCAATGGAGATTTTTGGAAAACATTCAAATCTTTTGAGGAGTGCATTTTCTTTTGCTTCAGGTGAGCCAAAACACTCTTCTAGTCTTTCCCAGACCTTGTCCAGACCCAGTGCAGGGTGGTTGATATGCACTGAACGAATGCGTTTGGCGTGCCTAGATGACTCATCTTCAAGCCACCATGTCAGAAGATCCAGTTCTTGTGCTTCTTCAACTTTCAATTGTGCTTCCTTTACTTTGTATCACATTTCTTAACTTTCTGTTACTAGAGTCTGATTACTAGAAATCAGAATTGTAACAGAAATAATGGAAAGCATTTGGTATTTGTCTCAGGTAGAAACAAACATTGAAGGCCCCACCTACAGGGATGAAGTCCTGCTATCTCCATCGTCTTCTCAGAAAGATTCATTTAATTTACCTTTACCTATGAAACGTCCAATCAGTGTCAGTCTTTGGGTCGGGTATCTCATCAGCCACACTTATATTTGTGGAGGTCTGTAATCAGTCTTATTAAAAATGGGGTTAAACATTGGAGAATGCATCAAACTCTATTTTAACAGATCCAGTCAAAGTTCATTATCTGTGTTTCTCTTTGCTCATAGGTAACTCAGAGATGCATGGTGTCAGTGAAGTCTTCTTTGTTTGTCTCGTCCCCTCTAAACCATGTCAGTGTGATTGTCATCAGTTATTCTGCTCAGCAGATCATTTAGCTCTTTTATTCTATATGTGTGCACTTTGAATAGTGTTTATTTTGTGCGGAACATTTAAGTTACCAGAACAAGCTCCTCCTCTCGAGACCACTCAGCAGGGGATGATGAACCACTCCCATTTTCCCTCTGTACGTCACCACTTCATGGGCGTCTGGAGAAACATGCGTCCAAAGCAGAGTAGTTTTTATCGGGTGTCAAAGGTGTGCTTTCAATGGAATAAAGCACAATAGGCAATCTGTGTGTGGCCACTTCAAACCAGTGGTCACCAACGTTTCGGTCAGTGTTTCTTTTTTTATAAACTTCATTCTATCAACCTGATCTGAGCTATTTATATCAAAAGGTATCCACTTAGTTGGGAAAGCTTTAACCTACTTAAAAAAACTGGTCTACAATACTAGCAAGTATTGTTGCTCTAACAACTTTGCATATTTACAAAATCTATTTCCATATTTATAAAAGGACCTGATTAATGGAACAAATGATCGTTGTTAGGACATGGTTTTTGTGAATCCACACTTCGGCCTACATGTGCCATCAAAAGCCTGAAGCAGCATGTCCCTTTGTCCTGGAGAAAACTAGAGCAAAGGAACTCAGTCTCCCAGAGGGCATTAACGTCACACAGAGGTGTGACCCCCTAGGGACACAGGTTTCAACTTCCATTGGTCACTCTGGACCCCATGACCTGTGAGGTCACTGGGCCAATATAAGGCCAGGTCTCCCCCTCTTCTATCTCTTTCTACAATCCCTCCAAGGGCAGAAGGCTGTCCAGCCTCTTTTCCTGCATCGCCGAAGGGAGAAGCCTGGGTTCTCCAGCTCACATCTTCTCTTTCCATCCAACTCTTCGAGATTGTTCAATCTCATTGACATCTCTTTGTTCAACATTCCTCTAGTTTCATTCTGAAAAGTCAGCTTTAAAAAACCAACAACATGGCTCAGTTCAAAATTTTCATTCAATAACTCCTCCTCTCATCTCTGACATGATCTTAACATCTGATGATTATTATTTGAACCATTGTTCTGCATTAGTGAGAAGAAATCAACGTTTAATCTCTGCTTTAATACTGCTCATTGAAAGAGGTCCTGTTTTATCAGTTTCATACATAACAAAGTAAGAGTAACTTGTTAGTTAATGGCTTTAAAACCTTCATACAATAGAACATGAGTCACAGCAACCTCGTTCATCTGTGTTACTTTAAATAAATTTGATATATTTATTTTAAATTCCTGTCATAATGTGTGTTTTACATTTTGCTGATTTTGAACAGGAGTGATTATTATTCAAATCATAATTTTCATCACATGTCCCAAACGGAAGAGGACAGTACAGAGACTGTCTCTCCCTGCTCTCCTTTGGATCTCACTCGAAGGTCATCTATCTTTTTTACAGTGTAGTGTTTTGAAACAATGAAACTTAACTATCTAAGTGGTAAAGTAGTTCAGTATAGTTACTCTACAGTATTTCTTTTTTCTTTATTTTAGTTGGACTACATTTTATAGCACTTGTACTGTTAAGATCAAGATTTCACACTATGGATATACTTACACTTAGACTTGTGTTTTGTTGAAGCTTATGCAGTTTTATTAATTTAAAAAGGACCTTAATACTTAAGTCAACGCTTCATAGCACATTTCATTAATTCCCTCAAGCATATCACACATTATCTTATGTAGCTGAAATCCTTGATGGATTTTCTTCATTTGGTCGAGACCAAATAAAAACATTGCTTATTTTATTGTCATTATCATGTTTTCTTTTGAAACTTTCAAACATTAATTCATCAGCATTTATCAGGAACATTTTATCACTGATATTTGTGGATATCGGAGCATTATTCTACATCTGCTCTAGTTTCTTTAATCCCCTCTGATTTTAATCAGTCATCAATTTTAACTTTGAGCCAGCAATTCACCATCAGTCCACTCACACGAGGGCTGGACCTATCGCTTATTTATTTATCGATTAATCTAACATTATTGAGTACTGAAGTTTAATAAAATAAATATTATTTTCTCATGTAACTAGGAGAAAAAATAAAGGTGATCTTAAAATAGTGCTTAATTTCTGAAAAAAATTATAAAAAGATGTAGTTTGAGTTTCCCCATTTCTTCTTTATATAACTACATTTCACATATAAACAATCTCAACTAAACAGCTTTAACTTTCCTCCTTGTTCCCACTTTCTCTGGTTCAGAGAAGTAAACTCTAGCATGTGTTGCCAGGATTTACAACCTTAAACATGTAAAAAGCTGTGCAGGTTAAAATAAGACTACCGCAAGTGCAAGGAAAAGTGCCCAGGATAAAATAGAAACAGTCAGTCACAATCTAATAACAGAGTCTGGGTCCATGTAGAACGGCTTCTGGGTCTGTTTCCGGACCACAGCCTGACTATTGGGGACCTATGCTAGTGGGCGATTTTATCCGCTTCAGCTTGCTTTTCTGGTGAGTCAATGCTTTGACTGTGTGCAGCCAACTTCCATACGGTGCGTCAACCCAGCCCTAACTCACACATGAGCGCAGTTAAAGACTCAACATTCTCTAAGTCTCTATCAATTTATCTGCATGAATCCAGCTGGCATTCTGGAGCAAAACATTGCTTCGAAACAGGCACCTTGTTTTGACCATTTATCACCGGTGGACTTATTTAATTCACTTGACACTTTTACTTTGCCTTATTTTTTTAACATCGGCTGTGGACTGGTTGTTTGCCTTGTTGGCACATCAATTTGAAAAGTAAAATACAAAGAATGGTAAATGGTTTTGTATTTATATAGCACTTTTCTAGTCTTGATGACCACTTAAAGCACTTTATAGTAGAGTTTTCACTGTACACACATTCATTCATCTATAACCTGACCTTGGGTACTGTTTAAAGAGAGAATGGAGTATCTGTGGAATTAGACAGGCACTATTATCCTGTACAGATATAATATGTAATATACATAATATGTGTGTTTAATAGTTTTTCAACAGTGTTTATTTTTCAGTCTGAACTGCAGGGTAATAATAAAATAAATGTCTATTGTTTTTTACAAAAATTTGAAAGGTCAAGCCAACTCATATTCCACTTTGGTTGTCACAACACAAAACAAATAAAGAGATTGGCAGAAATACTGACAGACTGGTGGCATCATAAAATTCTAACAAAACTCATGTCCACTTATCAAAAAGCAGTATTAGATGCCACATTGTATAAAAACCTTCCTTTTTAACTCTGCAGAGCTAATAATTAAAACTCTAAGGCTGAGAAACTCATTATTTCAAATCTCATGATAAATTTCCACAACAGCTCACTCACTGCCGAACAATCACACTAACAATACAACAACTACACAATCATACAAAAAACACAGTTTGGAATATAACTATAGCAATTTGCGAAAATACCACAAACGCTCACCACCACTCCACCAACAAACTCCCAGCATGCACACACACACACACACACACACACACACACACAGACAGAATTAGAAGCCAAATAAGGCATAAAGGAATATTTCACTGCACACTGGGAATGTGTGCATGTATGTATCGTTTTTGCACGGCAAATTTCGTCGTACTATTTTGGGAAATGACAATAAAGATTTCTAATTCACATACATACTTACTGTCACACAAATACATATAAACATGTATATACACTTTATTTAAACATAAAGACAAGTGCCAGTTATTTTGTATGATGTCCAAATGTTATGTTAGTTTGATGCTTCAAAAAGTGTTCCTGTTTATACCTTGTAATTGATAAAATAGACATGAATGTAAAACAGCATGACATTAGCCTGCAAAAAAACAAATCCCTGTATAAACAGGGACCCTTTTTTGAAGTAACAAAGTTTTATATGATTACACATTAATTTTTTTCAGTATGAATAAATAGTCTGTCTGTCTGTAGTACGCATATCTCGTAAACCATTCGTCTTATCGACCTAACACTCAGCATATTGTCAGTATTGTCCTACTTTTAATCAGTATTTGTAGTGGTCCAGGGGCAGAGCAGTGTTTAATATGGTGGGACAAGATATGATCAATAATGTTTGTCTGCGAACAGATTTGATCATGTCCTCTTCTTCACCATCGGATAAACAACAGCAGTGGTCCATAACTGTGTTAAACCACAGGTCAAAATGGCCACTAAATAATTGTGATAATTTGTTCATTTCACAATATCGGACTGACAGACGTTAATTTTTGTCATGAGTGCCGATTCCTGCCTGGGCATTAACATTCATAGAATTGCTTCCTCTTTAGCAATTTAAAAAAAAAGAAAAGCACAATGTTTGTTTTGATTCAGCAATGCTTTATATCCAGCTGAATTACAGAGCTTTTAATTTGAAAAGTTGTGAACACAGGTCTTTTGATTGTGTTTATTGCCCAATTGCACTAATGACAAGGAGTAATTCCATATCAGGCTCCCCAGCATGACCACAGGCTAAGCAAACAGCCCATTCCAAACAACAGGTACTGCAGTATTTATTGTAAATGACATTTTTGCACCATTGGTTTGTAGAAACAATTATGACTGAGAAAATGTTATGGGTATCTTTCACAATTTTTATTTTATGGGCCAAATAGTTCAAGAAAATAATCTTCACAGCCCAACTGATAAGTCTTTACTTTCTTTATTTTCAGATACATTGAGTCCTGGACGGGTCTGCAAACCTTGAGGGATGTGGATATGGAGCTCTACACCGGCTTAGAGAGGCTGTAAGAAGAAACATTTCTCAATGTATTTGTGGCCGTTTGCTCATTCAGTGTTGTAATTGTAGAACATATCACAACTAAAATATCTGGCTGCTAAGAGTATCTAACTCCATTTCCATATCAGCTTTATTTGCCATATATGTCCCGTAACTAGCAGGATACGTTTAAGTAAAATCAAGTATTGTTATTAATAACGTAAGGTCTACACAAAATGCCCTTCACAATATGGAAGAAGGAATAAGAAAACAAACCACTAACTGAAAACAATGTTGTAAGAAATGAAGATTAACCATGAAAACAAAAGAACACCAACAGAAGTTATCCACAGAGTTCAACAATACACAAAGAAACACCCTCCAACCAACCAACCAACCAACCAACCAACTAACTAACTAAAACATACTAGGAATTTGACTCCATTGTAGTTCCCCTTACTGTACTTAAACAAATAGACATGCAATTAACAACAGACTACCAGAAATAAATCAAATAAGCTTGATCACCATGTGTGTTGAATTTTCTTCTACATCATCTGATAAACTACAGCAGTGGTTAGTAACTGGGTCAAACCCTGAGCAAAATCACCACTAGATAACTTTGATAAGTTGTTTTATATTTTTCATTTATTTCACCATATGCACTGACACAAACACAGTCAGTGCATATGGTGAAATAAATGAGTGCAACGGCCAATGATAAATCTAATGGCTGTTGGTGGATAATTGGCAGACATGGGTAACCCTGTGGCATGATTTTATACTCAATAAATACTAATCTCCTTCCACACTCTTATTTAACCTCTTAACCCCCCCTCGGTGAAGCAGTAATGAGATTCAGAGGGGGAGGATTGTAATTAAATTTGATTTGGGTTGAGATTTAAACTGCAGAGAAAAGAATAAAAATAAAAAAAATGTTTTTACTTTTTGTACTATCAATCCTCAATCATTATGGAACATTGCTATGGACAAAAAGCAACTCTACATGGTTTATAATGTCACTTTAGAAAGTTGCTTATCAAAAAACATGTGCTATATTCATTTTAATTTGAAATGTCTTTGAAGAGCAAGAGAACAGAGTGTTAGTAGATTTCTAACAAAGTTTTCCATCAACAAATATTTCACAAATTATGGTTTTAATTCGTTTTCAGGGCTTTTATTGTATGCAAGCTCATCAGTGACATTGAACAAATGACCATGCTTGTTTGGGGGAGTAGGTGCACAGAGCACACTGGAAATTCCTCTGGGCTGCCACTTGCAATTTGCCTTCTTGAGGCACCTCACCTGACACCTGCATTCATTACTATGAAAATGAGATGTTAACTTTTGGCCTGGGTCCTATGGACAGTTCTATAAATGAGATCCCTTCTCTCATTCATGTTATGTTAACAGTCTGTTGGTAGATGTAACACATAAGCCTTCCTATTGTATGGAAATTAATTTGTCATTGTTTGAATTATTTATCATTTATCCACAATCAATAATTTATGTTTGCAGCTTTGAAAATGGATGAGATTTAGAAATTGCTGTCTTCATTCCAACTGTATTGTGTTATCTGTTTATCTCGTAATATCTTTTGTTTTTATTTCTGCCTGTCTTTCTTTTCCTCTCTCTATCGTTGCTTGAATTGTCTTTGATGATTGTTTCTAATCTGTCTAACTCATTCAGAGATGGAGCTGAAAGTCATTGTCTCTCTCTCTCTCTCTCTCTCTCTCTCTCTCTCTCTCTCTCTCTCTCTCTCTCTCTCTCTCTCTCTCTCTCAGCACTATAACAAGGAGCAACCTGCATACAATCCATACTCGTGTTTTCTCCAAGAACCCCCGCTTGCGTTACATGTGAGTACATACAAACACATTACTCTGAGGCAAAGCAAAATGTCTGAAACCCCCCAAAAATCTAAAAGGTCCCTTTTATAGTTTTGGGATAAAGCAATGATATTGTTAGCACTAGGGCAGGTGTCGGCAACCTTTACTATCAAAAGAGCCATTTTGCCCCCTCTTTCACCAAATACAATTTGTCTGGAGCCGCAAAACATATTTGATAACACAGCTTATAAAGTTTTATATATAGTTATACTCAGTCTTGTGCCAGTTCTGACTTAAAATTAAGTAGTTCAGAGTTAAGTTCATGCAGATTAAAATGAACTAGTTCACGTTCATAGTTACATTTTTCAAATTTTGAACTAAGTTCACGGCTCCTAAAATGAAGTAGTTCACGTTCATTTGTTCCATTTTTTATTGGGATGATTTAGGTGGCAAAAGTCCTGTCATGTGTTTGGTTATGAATCGATGGTGTCGGATCATGTCTGCGTGTCGCTCTGCTCATTTTAACACTGAGTCCTGACTGTGAGCGCCACATCTCGTGTTGTACTGAGCACAACATGTTGAAGAGTAATTTTCATGATGTTTAAATGCAGCCTCATAAAATCTGGAGCGAATCAAACAAACACTAAGTGACATCATGTGCTGATCAGGTCCTGATAACTAGTGATGAGTGTGATTAGTTATAGTGAGAGCAGGTCAGAGTGGAGGAGGACACAGGAACTCCAGCTTGGTATAAACCAACTGCAGCTTCTGCTCCGATCACTGACCAGCTGGGACCAGAGAGAAACTCTGTGTTTTCACTGTTTCCACTGTTCTTCAACAATGAAGTTCACTCTCGTTGGAGTGAACGTCACTCATGTTCATCATATGAAAACTGATTTGTTTCATTCATTCTTCACGAAAAATATAATTCATGCACTTTACAGTGAGCCACTGCAGAGGGGCTGAAGAGCCGCATGCGGCTCCAGAGCTGCAGGTTGCCGACCCCTGTACTAGGGTTATTACTTGTCAACTCTGTCTTTGCGTGTGTCGTACATGTACATGATATTTTTTCTGGTAACTATATTTTGGGGTTGTATTATATTTGAGAACAAGACATTTTGCATTATGAGATATTATTTGATAGGGCTGGGTTTACAAAAGTGTATTCTCCTTTTAAAATAGATTTCCTTTGAATGATCCGACATTGATTCATAAAATAGCATAATGAAGAAAGATATCTGGATTAATTTTGCAAGGATGTACAACCGTACCATGTTGTGTTTTACCAGCATGCAAACATTTGAGTGAAGTAACAATCCCTAACCTTTGTACAGATGTGAAACATTGCATTAAAACTTCTCTTAAATCAGCAGAGCAGAGATAATTGCCTTAATTGTGACAGTTGGACATCCAAAGCAACAGATTTATAGCCGACCATTACTTCTCACTTTATCAACAATGATTGGAGGCTCATGTCTCATGCTTTACAGACCAGGGCAATAGAAGCCAGCCATATTGCAAGTAATTAATTTGAAAGGTTTTAAGAAGCAATTAAAGGGGTTTACCCTTTAAGCAATTAAAGGGGTTTAGGGTTACCCTAACCCATAGGGTTACCCTAACCCATAGGTTATTTTTCCACTACATTGCCCCTCTTTTTGTCTTTCATGACAACATAAGATAATGCACAACTACAGCAAAAAAATCTAATACATAAATTCACAAGTATTCTAAATGCATCATCACCAATACTGTAGGAGAAAGCCAACTGCTGTTGTTGTGGACACAGGCATTCTGACATGTAGATTTAGAATCCTGTGTCACCCTCACGTTGAATGGTGTCATAAAAGGTTGTAGAAGGAAGCAAGGAGTCATAAGGCCTGACTGAGGAGCCGGCCCAATATCCAGATGATTAGGAAAAGTTATCAGTGGTGGGGGCTGGAGAAGGGGGCGTGCCGCTGCGGAGTCGGAGCGAAGGTGTTATCTAATTAGCATATGAATTGCAGCGAGATCGCTTGTTAGAACTTATCTCACTTCACCATTGGATGGAACCACAGACCTTTGACACGAAAAGTCACTTGTGATTGGCTGGTAGATCTGTTGCTATTGGTCACCCTGGGTCATTATAATACACATGTGGGTAAACCCCTCCCACACAATATTAATAATAATAATGAATATATAGTTATTATTTCTAATAATTTGTATATTAATATGTATTATATATTTATTATTAATTAATATATATTATTATTCTTACTGCCGACTATACATTCATTCATGTGATGCTTGATGTTATATGTGAGTATATTATTAATAAACAGAAATAGCCTCGCTACATCACCGTTGGAAGATCCACAGTAAAAAAAGGACATTTACTAAACAGTTACTTAGACAATGGCGTCATTTTCCACACTGCAAATCCGGACTTGCAGCTAGTGACTCGGCCAAATGTGCAGTGACTGCCTCGTTGTGTGTGTGTGTGGGGGGGACTCAGGGTGTGAAAACACAATGATGAAATAGATCAGATAAAGTAAACCTGGATAATGTATTTTATACAGCACAGCGTGTCTCTTCTTTAACGTTACCCTCGCTCCGCTTCGTGGCGCCGGCCATTTGCCTCAGAGGTGTGAAGAGACGGGCAGTTTCCTATAAAATACAACAGGACAAAAAGTCACGTTTATGAAAAAACTTAACCAGAACAAACTCTTAAGTTTAAGCAGTTCGTACATATTTAAACATGCACTAGTTCTGCTCAAGCACTCAATGCTCTCTTCTTCTTTTAGCAACTTTCTCGCTAATCCCACAATTGTTGGGATTAGCACTACTGAGATCTAAGAGTTAGCTTAGCAGTTAGCAATGGCTTCTCTCTGTAGCTATGCTCTTACCGTAAGTTTGGGATTGTGCACCCGTCTTCTCCGCCTCGACTCGTCCACACTGGGCCCACGGCTTTGCTTTCCAGCGCACTCATCCTCTCCTCCAGGGAAACAGTGTTGTGTCGACTTCAGCAAGTTTTTGACACCGAAAACAGAGTCACTCGTCGGACCACGCGAAACACGAGCCGGTAGTTTCTTGTCTGCAGGAGACAGACGCTTCGCGAGGCTGGATTGGACCAGCCCTCTACCGCGTTGAAGTTAACAAGTGACGTGGCATGTAGCTGAGTGTGACTTTTGAGAGTAAAACTTCACAATTGACCTTTTCACTTTTGAAGCAGCGGTTATAACAGTTTTTAAATTGTACTTTACATTTATATGGGATGAGTATGTGACTGAGGACCAGTTTATTCTTTCTGGTGTTAAGTTAATGTACTTACATGATTCTTGCTGTTATGTGTTTGTACCCTCATAGTTGAATGAACTTATTGTAAGTCACTTTGGATACAAGTGTTGAGTGTTTTAATGGAATACTGAAATAGTTTAATAACAACAATAGGACAATTGAAGTCCAAATTATGAGACAATTTCAGCAGAGTCAACAGCTTAGTATGCCATGGAATATGGTGCTGAGTTTGCCAGTATTTTGGGAGGACAAATGGTTGGACACGCGATGACACAACTGTTGTGCTTTATGTGAAGCACAGTGTACAGTGGTGCCACTCTCTCCATTACAACATATTATCTTGGATGAGCTTGACAGGCATGCAATGTTAACAATGTATCATCAGATGTATCCTGAAAATTGTATCACTGACGTTAACTGTTTTGCCATGACATGTAAAAGGGTAACACATCTAAATGTAACATACTCCATACATGGAACTAGATCGGAAAGGTCAGCATATGTTTACGCTAAGTGGTGTACAAACACTAACAGTTTTGAGGAACCCATCCTTGACCCTTTAACAGAACAGCGACCAGCATTTAAAAAAGCAGTTCATAGTTGTTAATGTAATGATAAAAGGTAGTGCAATTAAACATGTTATTGCCCAAGTTTCCTGGCTCCATCCCCATCCGGACAGATATTTTTATGGAAAGCCAGTAGAAGTTTGGAGCTTGCAGGGCACAGACACATCATACCCAGCATCGTTTCTTCCTATTGAGTGGATTGCTGGTAGATGTGTGGTTAACACATCCACTGTGCATTTAACCAACACAAGTGAAAAGGTAACTGTAATCATGCCACTCTGCACAGTGGTTGAGATTTAGGATAGTGTTCATGGGCAAGATTGAAGAGGTGGGTTGTCAGTCCTGTCCAGGGAAACTGACTTACTGAGCCTCATTGTTTTGGATTATAATAAAATGTTGAAATAGATTGCAGTTTCTAATTTGTTTCATAGCATTAACCTTTGCTCATGGTATACAATGTAATTCATTATAGCACACTTACTTACATAAGGGAAATCTATATAAGCTACAATTTCAGATTTTATATTTATTTTGAGCCTGGTGTACTTATGCCAGATATTTAAGTTGGTACCTTAGTTAGTACCTTTTAGAAAAAGGTGTTACTCGCCCTTAAGGGGCGCCTCGAGGACAGCATAATTAGGAATAAATGGTCTTCAATACGAGCACATTCCCAGGAATGACATCACTTGTTTCTTTGTAACAGGTTTAGGAATATTTTAAATTCCTGTTCTGTGATCACATGTCCTAAAAATTAAACTTGTTCTTTTACAAACTGCAGATTTTCAGGCTTGCCATATGACCTTCTGCAGCTAAGTGTTTTAAGAGAGCCACAGAATCCTTTTCACATTGTTCTTTAGTTGGAGCACAAATCATTAAATCATCAACATATTGTAAAAGTGCTATTCCTGGTGTTATCTCAAATGAGATTAAGCTTTCTTTTAGTGCCTGGTTGTAAATGGTCAGTGATTCACCAATATTGGCTGTCTTTATCAGTTTGAACGCTGAAATATGCATTTGCCAGATCAACAACAGAGAACCATTTACTGTTCTGCAGAACTTGCCAAAGGATTGTTGAAGGATTTGGAACAGATGGAGTGCGTTGTTGTACTGCGGCGTTGACAACTTACAAATCTTGGATGAATCGCCAATTATCTGGACGTGATTTATCAAAAATATTCTTGACTGGAAAAATTGGAGTGTGCACAAGTTAATCCTTGCGAGGAACAATTACACCTGCCCTCAACAGAGAGTTGAAAACTGGTGTAATACCATCGATGGCTTTCTGTTTCAGTGGATAATGTCAGATTTTGGTGTGACAACCACAGGTTCCATGTTTTAAATTAAACCCACATCATGATTACCTTGAGCCCTTGAAATGTTGTTTGTATAATGTAAATATGCATGTGCATATTGGGCGTCTGTATGTGTGTCTGGTACCAGTTGAACAGTCCCGAGTGTGTGAACAACAGATGTAAATCATTTTCTATACACTTTAAAAATCCCAAATCTTGCCATTTATAAAAAAAAAAATTGTGTTTTGACAGCAAGACATGTGAGTGTGAACCAGGAACATCAAAAAAGGAAAGCATCCTCTGAACAGATGTGAAGGAACTGAGAGGGTGACTTATTTTCTGGTTTGAGTAAAATTACAGAAACAGCACATCTATGTTCATTCCAGAACATGCAACTTGGCGTTTATTTTCTCTCACACAACTTTCTTTACAACTTTCTCTCAACCATCTTTTATCAAAACCTGCATCTTTCCCTTCGTGTATGTGTGCAGTGAAGTGTAAATCTTCTGGATGCATACACATTGTGTCTGTTCTTAGTGTGACTAAATGTGCCTTATCCTCTAGATCTGTGTTGATTGATGTGACAACAGATTGACAGAGCTTCCACTCATATGCATATAACAGTGAATCAACATTATACTTCATGCATGTGTAAATCTGTGGTGGATCAAGATCAGCCATTCGGACCACTACGACTCCTGATGGGGTGGAAACGAGAGAAATGCCCACAAGACACATTACATCTCTTCCCATCAAATTAATTGGACAACATGGGGATAGTAAAAATTAACACTTTTCATTACAATTTTTCTGTGATGCTATTACTACATATTAAGGGAGTCGTTAATTTTTCAACCACGGTGTTTCCTGAATCTAACACAGATCTAACATACCGGCCACTCATTTTAGGAGGTGTGTCAAACATATCACTCTTGATGATTGAATCTAGTGCTCCTGAAACTACAAGGAATGTAATCTCTTTCCCTAGCACTGTGGGTGACTGAGTTGGCATATTAGCACATACATCTCATTGATATTTAACATATGTTCCTATCTCTAAAAAATATTTTACTTCTGTGATAAGTTTTTGTGTTGGTGTGGTGCATTCACCCTCTTGATGTGTGAGGTGTTCCTCACAGTCTCGTTCTCTGTTCAAAGTTGCTGGTTCCTCCCTCTCATACATCCCCGCCTCGGATCAATCAGCTTTGTAAGGTATCTGTTTCTTCGGACAATTTTTTGCCCAATGTCCCTTCTCTCCACATTGAAAACAAATGTCCCAATCATCATTCCATATGTGGTCTCCCCTTCTTTCTTGAAATCCTCTTCTTTTGCATCTGCGATGTACCTCTGAACATTGTCAGTGAGGCTTTATGCAGATCAGTCTCTCTTTTCTTCTTTTCTCCATGTTTAATTACCTTCTCCGCATTAACTGCATGTGCTTTTATTAAGCTACGTCTTCCCGAGTCCCACTGGATGCCTGTGCATTTTAACAGGCTGGCAACATCAGGTCACTTCAATCATCATCGCTTGTCTGGTGTGAGGTGAAGAGAGGAGTTGCGGGTCTGGAACTTTATTAGGGGGAGGAGGTGGTTGAGCCTCGGCTCCTGCCTGTGGAACATCCACTTGTGGTGGAGCTTGGTGTTGTTCAGGTTGTCGTCTTCTCGGCGGGGCAGAGTCGAGGTCGTAATCCTGCATTTTGAGACAGTGAGACACTTGTAAATGGTTTTGTATTTATATAGCGCTTTTCTAGTCTTGATGACCACTTATCTGTCCCTGCCAGTGTTTGTTTTCTGTCCCTATCTGCCTGAAATGTAAGTTTAACTTTTCTGGCCTGACTTACTTTTTCCTTTCTCCACTAGCTTCAGTCTCAGCTGTTTTAGCTGCCTTATACTAAAACTCCCCCCAGCTGGAAACCCACATTCTTTCATTCACACTTGTATCTGGCTTAGTGCTGTGTCACCATAGTTCCTCCACATAAAGTTCATGTTAGGACTACTCAGATCAGTTCCACTGTCCAAATCTTTACATTTTATTTTACCTATTTACATTTGTCCTACACAAATACACACTCAAATAATAATAGGCTAATTATTAAACTCGGTAAGTCTCTGCCCAGACATAAGCCTCTTACTTGTTGCTGGTCCACGGTTTGTTGATGCGCGAGTGGCGCGTTCCGGGAAGACAAGTGAATGTGTGCGTGGCCTCGAGAGCAGCTGATTTGCGCGTTGGTAGCGGGGACCGAGCTGGGGCCGGATAACGGAGAGAATTGACATTCTCCTTGGCGAGTTAGCATATTGATGTATCTAACAGTGAGTTCAATATTGTATATAACATTTCACAACAGTTAATGTACATACTTAATGTAACAATTATGTCCACAAAAGTGAATTTGTGAACTGAGGAATGATTCAGGAACAACCTGTAGTATAGTTGGAATCATCAACAGGGTTCTAATCTTCTGACCTACAGTCACACAGCAAGTCTAAACGGTAACTATTAAATTTAAATCAAATCAGTTTTTTGTTTGTATATAGGCTTTTACATGTTTATATGGTGTTCAATGTACTTACTGTAAAATATAGGCTAGAAATATAGTGTTGGATTGACCAAGATCCTGAGATACTTAAGTAGCTTTCCTTCGAGCAGCATCTCACTCCAACCCAGCAGCAGAGAAACATGGCCTTGGAGGGGCTAATTTCAATTGGTTAGCTAAGAGTTTACCAATTTTATTGTCAAGTTCAATGTCGTTGTTGAGGTCTAAGATAATATTCACTTTGTTTGCAGATTTGTTGCTGCTATGTCTGTTTGAGAGGCCGGGGCATCCAGTGTCTTCACCTCCTGCAGAACAAAATGTTCACTGACAGTTGAATTGAGGAATATGCTATTATTCTGCCTCTTAAAACTACTTTTTCCTGTTCCAAAGAAGTGCATGTGGTTATGTCTGTGGTGTTGTTGGTTCCTTTGAAACTTTCCTCAGTGTTACATCCCTAAGACGTCTAGGGCATGAGGGACAAACAATTAAAAAAAAAACAAGACACCAGTAGGATGCATTCAAATAAAACCAGTATTTTATTTAATAACTGTAGTGTGAACACAAAACGCCCTTCCAAAAACAGAAGGGCAAATAAGAAAAACGGACGACAATGTCCAACTAAAAACAAATGAACCTAGGAAACAATACACAACAAAACACCTACTACTGCACACTGGAAGTCCCCACGCAGCTTTTTCACACTGCCGTTTGGACTAGTGGCGACAGCTGACACTCTGCTCAGGGTTTTATCTGCCACTCCTTGATTTCACTGTGGCTTCAGCTGTGCCAGTGGAGGTGCTAAAAGAGCACACACCTGGAGGAGATGAGAGAAAGAGAGAGAGAAACAAAACACCCCCTCCCATAAGAACAAACCCCTCCCTGTTAACTGTTCACATAATTAACCTACTACCACCTTACCAATCATTATACAACCACTTTACAATTACGAGAAAAAGTCAGGCGCTGCCAGCACAGAAGCACTACAGAGGAGAGACTTGGCAGCCTTAAAAGCATGTTCACACTATTCATTCCACACAAATGGAACCAGAGGACTACACAACCTGGTAAGGGGAGCAACCACCACAGATAAGTTCTTACAAAAACAACGGTAACATCCTGCCATACCTAGAAAACGTCTAAGCTCACACCTAGTGCTGGGAACCGGTAGAGACACCAGTCTGCGACCTTTGCATCCACCGGCCGTACCTGTGCCTGACCAACCTGCTTTTCAAGGTAGGTAACAGTGGCTCTGCCAAACTCACACTTAAGCGTCAGAGAGGCATCAGCAATGTGCTGTAAAACAGATTTCAAACTGGACATGTGGCTCTCCCAGTCACTGGAATAGACTACCACATCGTGGAGATAAACATTACAATTTGGCACATCCCCTAACACACTGCATCACGCGCTGAAAAGTGGCATGTGCATTTTTCATGCTGAAGGCCATTACATTGTACTGCATGAAAGCATCAGGGGTAACAAATGCTGAAATGTCAGCTGCACGCTGAGTCAAAGGAACTTGCCAGTACCTTTTGAGTAAATCTAACTTTGAAATGCACACAGCTGGCCCAGCCCTGTCAACACTTTCTGTATGCCTTTTCAAAATAAAAACACTCCAGTGTTTCTGTTGACGGAATCCATTTCCTTGTTTACAATTTTTTCTTTATTTTGAAATATTTGCAGGAGCGGAAGATGCTTGGCTTTATACTGTATGGACATATTCAAGTGAAAGCCTGAATGTAAAAACATTGGGCTGCAGTAGCAGCTCTTCTGCAGAACATATTGTTGAACTGAGAAACTCAATATTGTGCATTGAACAGCTGCTATAAATATGAATTGATATTAATGTGAATATTGTGCATTGAACATATAAAGTTGCACAACTGCTTTTTTTGTGTATATTTATGCACGTACATTCAGTAATTGCAAAAAATTAAAATTAACCTAAGTGGGTTTTTTGGAAGATGAAAAAAAAAGGCCCTGGCACCAATTTGATTAATGCAACAGGAAGTAGGCCATTTTGGATTTAGTGGCCATTTATGCAGTTTTCCAGTGTTGTGTATTTTAACAAACTCCTCCTAGAGCTTTCATCAAATCAACTTCAAATTCACTGTGTCATCTCAACAACAAGGAGATGAGAAGTGCTCGGGCCCGCCCAGTGAGGTATTAAGGCAACATCTAGGTGGTAGGTGTGGCTCTGTTCCTGTTAATAATTTAAGGGTGATTTGAGAATGATCTGAGATAATAATTTGATTCTTTTACTCGTGTGTGATCAGTTATTCATAAAGCAAGAAAGTCAAGGTTTTCTGATATGAGGTGTAGTACGAATATTCTCGTCTGGGTTGTGTAGTCTCCAGATATCGGTAAGTCCACCCACATATATAGTTTAATTAGAGATATAGATTAATAGGGTATGTGGGTGGTTGAAATTGAGGAGCGATCAAGAGCTGGATTAATACACAGCCCTGTCAATACAGTCATCCATGCGGGGCAAAGGAAAAGAATCTGACAATAATCTCCTCCTAAAATGATGTGAGAGTTGGAGAAGTTGGCTAATTCTGAAATAAATGAATGGAAGGAGGTGGGGGAGTCAATGTTAGGGGCCATAAATACTGGCTATTGTTAAAGGGATAGTTCTATAAAAAAATTTAAATTCACTCATTATCTGGGGTGGTCTAATTCTATTTTCCATCTATATAATACCCCTTGGCAACATCAAAAATAATGTCTACTTTCATTGCTACCCACTGATGCAGAGATTCCACAAACATCTGGTTGGTCTGTTGGTGGAATTTGTTATTTCTGTTGTCACAGAACAGACATCCTCCCTTTTTAATATCCTGTGCTATATCAGGAATCTGATCTGTGAAGGTTCCTCATGATTCACTGACATTGTCTGCTTCTAGCAGCTACACAGCAGAAATAAGGGTTCTTCAACAATTTATTTCTGAATGAGGTTTCATCTTCTAAGCTATTAGCTCACTCGCCAGAAAGCAAGTGTTGTTAAAATTGACTCTTCCAAAGATCATTATATTTATCTTCAGAGCAGATGCTCTTTCTTATATTGAGTTTAGCTGCACCGTTTTCATCACTGTACATTCCCATAAACTATTGACACTCTGGCTTATCTTTGTCTTTTATCTATTTATATCAGAAAGTGCCACATTTTGCATCTCCTTTTCACCTGGTAATAAACTGTTACAGATCACATCATTGACAAGAAAAGAGTTTCAGATTTTGCTGTGGGCAGCTCCACTCTTCAGCTGCACTTTGGAATATGTGTGCAGTGTTTCCCATGAATAACCCAAATGGTGACATTCCACTTCTCACTTCTGCAGCAGCTGCACGGAGCACACACTTTCACTTCACCTAATAACAGCAGTATCAGAATATTGATAACTAGCATTGCAAAAATCAGAGATTTTTTAATTAGTGAATGCAGACACCACTACTGAAACACAAAATTTTACCAAATAGGTTTTTATGAAAACAGATGTTGGAGATTGTGGGCAAGTTATATAATCAGTATGAGCCTGAACACCACAGATTATCAGTAATACAGACTGTCCTGGCAGCCCTACTGTATGTAAAATAGGTATAATATTTGTGTTATTTATACTTGTTATTATTGTTGTTATTATTATTTATATTATATATTTTTATGCTATTTTCTTGTATTGCAGAAAATAATGAAAATATTTACAAGCATTGCTTTGTCTTTTATTTGTATTTTGGTTCTGAGTGGCTTTTATCTATGAATTGTCTCACAAATAAACACAAAGAATATTTTCCAGTTCATTAGAAATACTGAATGAGTTACAATTAATGAATGAATGAGTTACAGGAGCTATAATTAAACAATTAGACACCAGGACTGTTATCTCTGCTGAATACCTCTGACATAATAGACACAACAATAAATGGTTTGTGTATCATCGCTGAGCTGAAGTTTCTGACATCCATCTTATTTTCTGTCTTTCTCACTCTCTCCCTCAGAAACCTGTCCAAGAATCCCATGTTGTCCACATTATCCTGGCAGATCTTTGAACCTGTGCAGCTCTTTGAACTGTAAGTCAACCTTCCTTAAAGACCATTGTCTCATTAATCAGCAGAGTTAAAGAGGTTAATCTGAGGTTTTCTTCAGGACTGGATTTTCATTTTGTGTGACACATCAAGTTGCATTCTCATCACAACTAATCTTAAAGTTCTTTGTAGAAAAGTGAAAAATCAAGGCTAACTAGTTGTAGGAAACATGACACACACACACACACACACAACCAATATCTGTTTGCTATATGAACTGATCCTTACTGCCAGGCCTTGTTCACAGAAACCTATTGACTTGAATACATTATTACATACATTAGCCTACATATACAGTACTCTTTTTGGGGGGGTATCAAATAGCCAAAATTACATATTGGCTCCTTTCAATGCGATGTGTACTGTAGCCCAAAATATCCACCTGCATTAGGAAAAAAACAAACAGAAGGTTTGTGTCCTGCAAATGTAATATCACATTTTTTCCGAATACTTTAGCAGGAGGAAGAGTGAATAAATTGTTGCTGTGGCAACAGGCAATTTACCAAGAGCAATGTAATTCTCTCTTTGCTACAATACACATTGTAGTACAGATGGAAGATTATAGTTGATTAATGATGCAACACAGAAAAACATGTTCCGAATTAAATGTTGGAACATATGAAGTACAAATGGAAGAAGGAAGTGTATGAGTGATCTATTAAAACATGAATTAGGGTGAATTTGGGGTTTGTGTGACATTGGATAATGTGGGACACCTAAACTCCAGTCTGTGTTTTTCCTTGTTCTAACAAAATTCTGTCAACAGGACTTTTACTACTTTTAGTTGTTCCACTTTATCAAATATGATTGATAATGTGGGACACCATGCTTTGGGTAATCTGTGACAGTCACTCACATTCTCTAAATAGGGAAATATGCATTTAAAGACTTCCTGAAGTAAAACTAAAAAGATAAACAAAAGAGATATAGCATATGGTCTGCAGTTGTCAGACAGGAGTTAATGGTAAATACAGTCTGTCCCTGCCTGTTTGAACTGATTGTCTGGTTAGCTCACTAGCACATAATCAGCGCTCTTGGACTGAGATGATCCAAAATAACAGTGTCTGTCCTGTGGTCTGCAGCCATTGGTTTCACAATGGGATGATCGATGATGATGGTCTCTCACCTTCTGTTTGTTCCCTGAGTAGCCCCAATAGACTTTTTTAAAAAAAATAAGATCCATTTTATTATTCATTTTCTTAGTAATTTTTTCATAACGCTTTTAAAAAATTGGTAATATTGATCCAGGTTTTTCGCCCAATAAAAGTGTCCCAGATTACAAAGTGACCTGTCCCAGATTATCAAATTCAGGTTTAATTTTCTCTTTTGGCACAAAGAACACTTAAAGCTGTGCCATGTGTCCTCTGAGTATGCTATCTCCATTGTTTCTTATGGTATGGTTAGAAAACAGGATTACACAAAGCTATAATATGTTGATCTAACATGATAAAGCATAGAAGTCAAATTGCTAAAAATGTCCCAGATTACCCGATTTCACCCACAGACTAATTCCACAAACATCTTTTTATATTTATGTGGAATGCATATCTTGTGAACTGTTCATCTAATTGACTTCACACTTGGCATTTGTAATGTAAATTGTCCAAGAAAGTGTAGTCTAGGAAGAACAACAACTCATCACTGGCCAAGAAAACTCAGCAGCGCCTCTACTTCCTCCGTAAACTGAAGAGAGCAAGAATTGAGAGCCACCAACCGCAGGAGCCTTCAGTGCACCGTGAATGCAGCTGAGAGGATCACCAGTGCCTCACTCCCCTCCCTCCAGGACATCTACAACACCTTCCTAGTCCGCAAAGCCACAAGCATTGTGAGCGACCCAACCCCCTTTTCAGTCTTCTTCCATCTGTAAAATGATTCTGGAGCCTCCGCAATGGCATTTCAATCCTGTCTATGTCCTGTACATATTGCAGGATTGACAATAAAGTTGACTTTGACTTGAAACTGGCTATAGAAACTGGCTCCTTCCAGACTGTAGTAAAGGTAGTAGTTAATCAATTTCAACTTAATTTCAATTAAACCAATAATTTTCTTGAGCTGAAAGATAGATTATTTGCAGACTGAACCATTCTAGCAGAATGAATAGAATACATTTTTCACATAAAAATGCTGCCTTGGGTCACAGTGTTAAGCCCAGTTCATGCTTCTGCATCAAACCTACGCCAGAGCTCCAGCGTAGCCTATGCATAGAACTGAACCCATCACCGTACCCTGATGTGTCCCCAAAAATGTAACAATGCATTGAGGCGACACACACCGCAAGAGCTGTGATCCGCTTGGTAGCATCGCAATTCCGGCAGACAGTATTTCTGGATTCTCCTGCTTCATCTCACTCGTTTTAACGGTCGTACAGACCATGACCTGGACCTGTTAATCTCATCGACATTATTTAATCTAACAAGAATTTCTGGAATGAATTAGCAATGATATGTTGTACTTAAAGGGATTTGACATGACAAGCATGCCTTATTCTTGTGTAAATGGTTTGATTGGTTTGGCATGTAGCTCATGAGATTTTGTTAATACTGTCAATGCTCTTCTTTTCTCTCCAGTCATTTAGAGGAGTTGGTGTTCACCTGCGGCTGTGAGATCCGCTGGCTGCAACTATGGCAACAGAGAGGAGAGGCAGGTCTAAGCAGCCAACAGTTATATTGTGCTGATGGCTACACGAAGATAATGTTGCGTGATATGAACATTAGCAGTTGTGGTAAGTTTCAAGTAGGGCTGCACCTAACAATCATTTTTTGGGTTAATCGATTAATCTAACAATCACTTTTTTTTTTTACGATTAATCGATTAATCTAATGATACATTTTTGGATTAATCTAACGATAAATTATTGGATTATCACTCAATTAATATATTTGTTGAAGTAGTCTAGTAGTTGTATCAATGTCTATATGCAGTCAAAAACTGACAAATAAAATAAAGTAAGTATAATTCAATAGTATGTCAACAATGATTATTATACATTTTTAAACTGAGCTGAAGTGTACTCTAATAATAAAATAAATATTATTTTCTCATTTCAACTAAAATCTAAAAATAAAGGGCTTTTGAAAAAGGCATCTTAAAATAAAATGCTTAAGTTCAGAAAAAAATAAACAAAACGATGTAGTTTGAGTTTCCCCATTTCTTCTTCTTTCTTAATATATAACTACATTTCACATATAAACAATCTCAACTAACATAACAACTACACAGCTTTAACTTTCCTCTTTGTTCAGACTTTCTCTGGTTAAGTGAAGTGAACTGTACCGTGTGCTGATAGGATTCACTACCGTAAATGCGGAAAAAAGTGCAGGATAAAAAAGACACGGTCCGTCAAAATCTCATACAAGCATCTGTGTCTGTTTATAGAGGTGGTAGTAACATTTTTAAAATATAACTTTCAAATTATTGTAAGTGTTTACCAATGTGACATGAAGAGTCCTCAATCGTTAACAGCTGCAACTGTACAACCTGAAGTTCACCTAGATTAATTGTGACCTCTATAACAAATGTTTACTGCTGTTTAGTCTCTAAAAATATGTATTAGATATACGTGATTAAGTGTTTACTTAACCTCTGATATTTATGATTAAACCGTACTGAGTGCATTTCCATTGACTACAGATGACTTGCCTGGTCTTTGCACATTTACCCCTTTCTTCATAATAAATCAAACTTAATTAATGTTTTCAGTCATAAAATGTTGTCAAAAGACACGCAAAGTAATAACTCGTAACCTAACTATCAATGATTGATTTTATTAAAACCAGAATGTAGAATCAATCAATCAATCAATCAAATTTTATTTGTATAGCCCATATTCACAAATCACAATTTGTCTCATAGGGCTTTAACATGGTGTGACATCCTCTGCCCTTAACCCTCAACAAGAGTGAGGAAAAACTACAAAAAAAACCTTTTAACAGGGTAAAAAGAACGTAGAAACCTCAGAGAGAGCAACATGTGAGGGATCCCTCTCCCAGGACGGACAGAAGTGCAATACATGTCAAGTGTGAGGGGGAACATCATCAAGGTTTTAGCAGTATTGATAGGGGTAGACCTTTTTGAAGCATAACTGAAGGTCAGTGAATTGGTGGATTAATGTTAATAATGGTCAAGTATCTGAGAAATACTATGTATCAAGCAGTCTTTCTGCAATCATAGTCTATGGTCAGCAGCCAGTAAGATCATGATCCACCATCAAGATCGGATGCCACTATAGTCCACAGTCATTGTTCACTGTCGCCATCAGGATCCATCATCAGCTGCCACCTTGGTCGTGGTCCACCACCATTTTCCGATGCCAAAACGATAAAGGATCCGCCTTTATTATCATGATCAGCCAGCACGATACAGAATCTGCCATACTGGATCCACCATTACGATCTCTGATACGCGATCCACAGATCCTAATCCATGATGTGGCCACAGCTGCGGCCCTGGATCTGCGGACAATAAGGCAAAGGGACTCCGGGGAAGAAGTCAAGTCAGTAACATGTATTGATGAGACATGAATTACTTTGATATGATAACGATTGAGAAGAGGAATGAGAAGCTGGAAAGAGAAGCTCCGTGTGTCATGTGTCTCCCGACCTTCTAGACCTATAGCAGCATAACTAAGAGCAGGTCCAAGACAAGCCTGTACCAGCTCTAACTATAAGCTTTTTCAAAATGGAAGGTTTTTTGCCTACTCTTAAACATACAGGTGGTGTCTGCCTCCCGAACTGAAAGTGGGAGATGATTCAACAGGAGAGGAGCTTGATAGCTGAAAGCTCTGGTTCCTACTCTACTTTTAGAGACTTTAGGGACGACAAGTAAGCCTGAATCAGCTCTTTAAGGTATAATGGTGTCATATTATTAAGGGCCTTGAAGGTGAGGAGGAGAATTTTAAATTCTATTCTAGATTTAACCGGAAGCCAGTGTAGCGAAGCTAATACTGGAGAAATGTGGTCTCTTTTCTTGGTTCCTGTCAGGACACGTGCTGCAGCATTGTGGACAAGCTGCAGAGTCTTTAACGACTTACTGCTGGAGCCTGATAATAATGAATTACAATAATCCAGTCTGGATGTAACAAAGGCGTGGAGTACTTTTTCGGCATCCTTTTGAGAAAGGACATGTCTGATTTTGGAGATATATCACAAGTGGAAAAAGGCAGTCCTAGAAATTTGTTTTAAGTGTGAATTAAAGGATAAATCAGAATCGAAGATCACTTCCAAGTTCCTGACTGTTTCATTGGAAGCAAGGGCAATGTCGTCTAGCGCAGCTATATCATTAGATAATGTATCTCTAAGGTGTTTAGGGCCAAGTATTAGAACCTCTGTTTTATCTGAGTTTAATAACAGACAATTGCAGGTCATCCAGGTTTTTATGTCCTTGAGACATGCTTGGAGTTTAGTTATTTGATTACTTTGTTCAGGTTTTATTGACAAGTATAACTGGGTGTCATCCGCATAGCAGTGGAAATTTACCGAGTGTGTCCTGATAATGTTTCCGAGTGGAAGCATATATAATGAGAATAAAATTGGGCCAAGCACAGAGCCCTGTGGAACACCATGGTTAACTTTGGTGCGCACAGATGACTCATCATTAATTTGCACGAATTGGGAGCGATCAGAGAAATAGGATTTAAACCAGTTCAGGGCGGTTCCTTTAATGCTAATTAACTGTTCTAGTCTCTGTAGTAAAATGTTATGGTCAATAGTGTTGAATGCTGCACTAAGATCTAACAGAACAAGGACAGACACAAATCCCTGATCTGAAGCTATTAGAAGGTCATTAGTGACTTTTGCCAAGGCTGTCTCTGTACTATGATTGGCTCTAAACCCCGACTGAAAGTCTTCATACATATTATTTTCCTGGAGAAACTCACACAGCTGATTGGCTACAACTTTTTCTAGGATTTTAGACAGGAAGAGGAGGTTAGATATTGGTCTGTAATTGGCTAAAACCTCTAGATCTAGGGTGGGTTTTTTGA
The DNA here is from genome assembly GCA_026259375.1 of Verasper variegatus. Classification (NCBI taxonomy): domain Eukaryota; kingdom Metazoa; phylum Chordata; class Actinopteri; order Pleuronectiformes; family Pleuronectidae; genus Verasper; species Verasper variegatus. The sequence continues at coordinate 536,960 of CM048042.1, forward strand.
GAAGGGGTTTCATTACAGCTATTTTAAAAGACTGTGGTACATATCCTGATGATAATGACAGATTTATTGTGTTCAGTAACGTGCTATCAATTAGGGGCAGAATTTCTTTAAGTAATTTTGTAGGAATGGGATCTAAGATACAAGTTGTTGGTTTAGAACATGAGATTAGTTTGGTCAGCTGATCAAGGGTGATCAGAGAGAAGCTGTCTAAATAATTGGTAGGATTCTTTGCCGTTTCTGAGATTTCAGTGCCAATTGAGGGCAGGAGATCTTTGATTTGATTTCTAATAGTTAGAATTTTATTATTAAAGAAGGTCATAAAGATATTGCTATTTAGGGATCGAGGAATACTGGGTTCGGTGGAGGTGTGTCTCTCTGTCAGCCTGGCTACAGTGCTGAAAAGAAACCTGGGGTTGTTTTTATTCTCTTCTATTAGTTTCGAGTAGTAGGCAGCTCTTGCTTTGTGGAGGGCCTTCTTATATGCTTTAACACTACTCTTCCAGTCTAGGAGATATTCAACACGGTTGCTGGAGCGCCACTTCCTTTCTAATTTTCTTGATAATTGTTTGAACTCATGTGTCTTGGAATTATACCACGGAGCTAATTTATTATGTTTTATATGTTTCTTTTTTAGAGGCGCTATTGAGTCTAGTGTTAATCGTAATGAGTCTACAGAGCTATCGACGAGATGGTCAATCTCAGTGGAGCTAAGGTTTTTAATGAATTTGTTGTTTATATTGACGGATAATACGGGTTTAAATGTAATCAGAATTATTTCCTTAAATTTAGCTACAGCACTATCAGGTAAACATCTAGAAAATGAATTTATTATTAGCGGCATATATTCTGATAGTGAAAAATCAAAGGTTATTAAATTATGGTCTGATAGAATTGGATTGCGCGGAAGTACCGTTAGATGTTCAATTTTGACACCGTATGATAATATAAGGTCAAGTGTGTGGTTACAACAATGAGTAGGTTGGTGTACACACTGACTGAAACCAATTGAGTCTAATATTGAAATAAATGCTACGCTAAGGCTATCTTTATTATTGTCAACATGAATATTAAAGTCACCAACAATAATAATTTTATCGGTCTTTAGGACTAGGTTTGATAAAAACTCAAAAAAAAATTCTGTATAAGTCCCAGGAGCACGGTAAACTACAGCAAATATGATTGGCTGTTGGTGTTTCTTAGATTGGCGTGGAAGACTAAGAACAAGACATTCAAATGAGTTGTAGCTTAGTTTAGGTTTAGGATTAATTGATAGACTGGAGTTAAAAATAGCAGCAACTCCACCTCCTCGACCAAAGTCTCTGGGAACGTGTGAAGTTACATGACTGGGTGGAGTAGATTCATTTAGGCTGACATATTCATCAGGATGCAGCCACGTCTCAGTGAGGGACAATAAATCTATTTATTGATCTGAGACTAGTTCATTAACTAAAATAGCCTTTGATGATAGTGATCTTATGTTTAAAAGACCACATTTAAAAGTCTTTGTTTCCTGAGTTGTTGCAGAGGTTGTGTTAATTTCTATTAGATTTCTTTGTGGAATTCTCCCTCTGTTATTGTTTGATTTAAATAATTGAATGGGACGGTGGACAGACACAATCTCTATAGGTTTGTGGTTGTGTGACTGATCCAGAGGGAGCGCAGAGAAGTGTTTAGCACTGCAGCTCTGCTTCCTGGTTCCAACTCTGGGTTGTCATTTAATAGACTGGGTAATATTCCTAGATAAGAGAGCTGCTCCATCCCAAGTGGGATGAACGCCGTCTCTCCTAACAAGACCAGGTTTCCTCCAAAAAGTTTGCCAATTATCTACAAAGCCCACACCATTTACAGGACACCACCTCGACAGCCAGTGGTTAAAAGACAACATGCGGCTAAACATGTCATCACCTGTTGTGTTAGGGAGAGGGCCAGACAAAATTACTGTATCCGACATCATTTTTGCAAAAGCACACACCGACTCAACATTAACTTTAGTGACTTCCGACATGTGAAGCCGGGAGTCGTTGCTGCCGATGTGAATTACGATCTTACTGTATTTACGTTTAGTTTTAGCCAGCAGCTTCAGTTTAGATTCGATGTCGCCGGCTCTGGCCCCTGGGATGCAATTGACTATGGTCGCTGGTGTCGCTAACCTCACGTTTCTCAGAACCGAGTCGCCAATGACCAGAGTTTGCTTCTCAGCGGGTGTGTCGCTGAGTGGAGAAAATCTATTTGAAACGTGAGCTGGTGGGTTTTTAATCGTGGGCTTTTTAAGGGTAGCACTATGCCCCCTCCGGACAGTCACCCAGTCGCCCTGGGCTCCCGGGTGCATGGGACAAGTCGAGGGGCTGCTAGTGGAAGCTAAGCTAGGTGCTAGGCTAGGTGGCTCCGCGGCGGCTAGCTAACTACAGCTAACGGAGGTTCTAAGCAGTGGAGCCGTAATTCATTTCAAATAAATGTTCATCAAAGTGTTCTTGTATTATTATAATGTGCATGTTTCTGCTGTGACTTTTTACCAGAGTAGTGAAACAGTTTCATAGATAACTTTATTGCACATTAAACATTCATTTATAATCCAACAATAAATGTAATATAGTTATGGATCAAGGTAAACATGATCTTCAGTGTAAGAAGATTAATCTCTAGTGCTTAATGTTTAGTAAGTATAATTTACAGTAGAAAAGTTAGAATTGAGAAAGTTGTAAAGTAGTATTTCATATAAATCTTACAGCACTTGATGCAGTCGTCTGTTTACTGTAAGAGTAAAGTCCAAACACTGGAGGAACACAAGCTGCTCTTACATTTAAAATGTTTAACAGTGTTTAGTTAGACTAATGATGTTGATGGAGAAAAATACAGTCCAGGAGCCATTATTCATCAAAGTTCATGTAGCAGCTCCCATCTGTCTCTTTGTGTTCTGCAGATTAAAACAGTGTTAGAAAATATTTTAACTATTTAACATTAGCTCACACACTCACTTCAACTCTGAAATATGTGGATATGTGCACCACTGGATTTTCAGATTTTTAAACATGAACATACATCAGATGATGGAAGCTAACTGTGTTAGCAGATAGTTCTCTCTGGAGTGCACATGGGAGTATGGTGTAAGGGGGCCCACTCCCTGATGTTTAATCTGAATTTTACCCAAGACACATACATTTCATATGTACTGGAACAAAGATTGTGAGCCTTGCTAACCAACATGTTGGACCACACTGATGCTTATGTTCTATCTCATGATGGAGTTACATTTTCTGTCATGTGCCTTCTCTCTCAGATTTGCCAGATATCAGTGTCAGCCACAGCAACCTCACAGTTACAGAGGGTGATCGTGTAACTGCAATCTGCAATGGCTCAGGATCACCATTACCTGAGGTGGACTGGCCTGTGAATGGCTTACACTCCATAAATGCACAAGAGGTAGGAAGCACACACACACGCTCGTGCAAATATGCGCACACACACGTATACACACACACACACACACACACACTCTCTTAAATAAACAACAGCTAGATTAGGGAGTGTTGCATTTAGCAAGATATGCTGGCAATTGCCTCATAAATAATCAATGTTAATCTGTTGGCATCAATCATTGATATGAGTTGCAGCAGAAATAGACCATTGTACAGCAGCAGAATTTCCCTCAGAGTGGAAGTGTTGGTCTTAATTGATCAATTAGCTGTAGTTAGTTAGACAAGATCATGGAGAGCAAAATGGCAGTTTTGTCTAAACATATAGTACATATATTGTGTGATATAGAATTGGCTATTGAAATTAGTACAGCATGAATACATAGATTTTAATGAATTCCACTTAAACTCTCTTCTTTTCAGTGCTAGTCTCTACCATAGATGGTATATTATTATTGTGCACACCAATTACATTTAGCAGTCGCTGGCAATGAAATGCTTGGGTCACAGGCTCTCTTCTTGCAATGCTCCAAATATTACACAAGCAAAAATAAAAATATATATAGAATAGAATATCAAAAAAATTAAATAAGATATATCAAAAAAAATATACACCTAAAAAAAGTAGTGCAAATATGGTAAGGCTGATATGGTAAGGTGCAGAGTTTAGAGGAATTATGGCAGATTGGAGGAGTTTAAAAGTCTTATGGCCTGGGGGATTAAACTGTCTCTGTGTCTGGTGGTGTGGGCCCGGATGCTGCGGTACCGTCGGCCAGATGGCAGCAGGAACAACAGTTTATGGCTGGGGGGTCTTTGATGATCCGGTTGGCCTTCTTCCTACACTGCTGGGTGTAGAGGTCCACCATGGATGGTAGCTCCGTCCTGGTGATGTGCTGAGCAGACTTCACCACCCTCTGTAGAGCCTTACGGTTCAGGGCGGTGCATCGGCCATACCAGGCAGTGATGCAGCCAGTCAGATACTCTCTACGGTGCACTTGTAAAAGTAGAGAATCCTGGAATCCATGTCTGGCCATCTTCCTGATGGAGTCTGTGTGGTGGGTCCAGGTCAGGTCATCACTGATGTGGACCCCAAGGAACCTTAAGCTGCTGACTCTCTCCACCGTAGTCCCATTGATGGAGAGGGGGGCGTGTTCTACTCCTTGTCTCTTCCTGTAGTCCACGATCAGCTCCTTGGTTTTGCTGATGTTGAGATGGAGGTTGTTGTCCTGGCACCAAGATGTCAGGGCTCTGACCTCCACTCTGTAGGCCTTCTCAATGTCGCCGGTGATCAGGCCTATGATGGTCGTGTCATCAGCAAATTTGATGATGGTGTTAGAGCTGTGGGTGGCCACGCAGTCATGCGTGAACAGGGAGTACAGCAGAGGAGTGAGCACGCGGCCCTGGGGGGCACCGGTGTTGAGAGTCAGGGTGGAGGATGTGGCTCTGCCTATCCGCACAGCCTGGGGTCTGCCAGTCAGGAAGTTCAGGATCCAATCACAGAGGGCGATGTTGAGCCCAAAGTCTCTGAGCTTGGTGACGAACTTCAGGGGCACGATGGTGTTGAACGCTGAACTGTAGTCAATGAACAGCATTCTCACATATGTGTCCCTCTGGTCCAGGTGGGAGAGGGCAGTGTGTAGGGTGAGGGAGATGGCATCTGCAGTCAACCTATTTGGCCTGTCGGCAAACTGAAGTGGGTCCAGTGAGTCAGGGAGGGAGGAGGTGATGAAGGATTTGACTAGCCGCTCCTTGAAACATGCAGGGACTAGAGACTGGAGCAGTGACTGTCTGTGAACACATCTGCCAGCTGATCAGCACACACCTTGAGAGCTCTACCACGGATGCCATCAGGTCCAGGTGCCTTGCGTGTGTTAATCCGCTTAAGTGATCTCCACACATCTGCCCTGGATATTACAGGGGGGCAGCGGTCCTCCTGGGCCTCTTGTATCTCCACAGCTGGGAAGATGCTCTCAAAGCGTGCATAAAAGGTGTTCAGTTCATCTGGCACTGCTAGTAGCACCCCGGAGCGCATAACTGGACTTCCTGTACTCTGCCAGATCACCTGAGTTGTAGGTCCGTGCTTTACGTTTGGCATGGACGTCACCATTAATCTAGGGCTTCTGGTTTGGGAATGTTCGTACATTAATCCTCGGTACGACATCATCGATGCATTTGCTGATGTAGCAGATGGCCGCTTCTGTGTATGTGTTTACGCAATCCTACAACTATTACGAGTTATGAAGATGTAAGAGGTGTTTCTCCTCCTATTATGCAACAATTAAGTAAAAATATCCTGGATATGAACACTGCCATCTTGTACTTTTGGATGCAGAGATTGAGCAGGAGTAATTAAAACGCTAACCCTGGAACCTGTACTTACATTGAACAAACAGTGTTCACACACCACCACAGCTGAACCAACGCTGTGTGAATCCAGCAAAGTTAATTAACCATTAATGGATGATATTATCATAGTATATTTATGGTACTATTATTAATTTAATTATTCTGTCCAATTCTCCCTCCAGGCTAAAGTCTTCGACAACAACACCATTCATTCCATCAACATAACTTTGGTCAATGTAAGCAGAGATGACAACAACTTCCTGCTAACTTGCACTGCCACCAACATAGTGGGCATGACCAATGCTTCTGTCCAACTAACAGTTCACTGTAAGTACACAGACACATACAAACACACACATTCACATTCAGCATTCCTGTTGGCTGGCTCTTAAATGCTCCATTTAATGGCAACTCATTTACTAGTGTTTTCATAGTGCAAAACAGGCCATCCATTATCATTACAGCCATGCACATATATGTGTATGTGTGTGTGTGTGTGTGTGTGTGTGTGTGTGTGTGTGTGCATGTCTGCTAGGTTATGGTGTGTTTGTATTCATTTGACCACTTAAAGGGGTTTGCATAAATATGTTGTCTTATGTGAAGGCCCCATAAATTGTCCTGTCATATGGTGATTAAAAATGCCACAACAGCATTACAACTACAGTTCAATTTAAAGAAAAGGTTTCAGCTGTCAAATCCACAGTTGATGGTCGTTAAATAGATAGATAGACTGAAAACTTTTTTTTTTTTAATAATAAACTAAATTGTATGACTGTGCTTTCATGGTTTTAATAACAAATGTATTACCAAATTTATAAAACATAGCTCATAATGAAACCAGTGTTTCAAACCTTCTTGGACCTTCCAGGGCCAATGCTTATGCTTAGGTCAACTGTTTGTGAGGTCTCTATCTAATTAAAGGATTTGGAATTCTTGGCAGTATAGAGGTTGCTAAAATTGCACAAGTATGAACTTGTGCAAAAATATTAAACAGACAGCATGCATATTCAAGCAAAAACATTTTCAAGTACCAACACACATACTAAAAATCCAATACACTATATATATCTATATAGATATATATGTGTGTGTGCATGCTTCTATGGCTCCTACAGAGACAAAAGGCCAGCATGGGATAGTCAGACCATGTGGCTAAGGTCAATTGTGTGTGTTAAGTTTGGGGAGATGCGTGTGTGAGGTGCTGGTGCCAGACAGACATTAGTTGCATGCAAAGACAGACCCCTAGTCTGTGTGTAAAGCATAACACAACTAACATCAACTTCCAGTAACCTTACTAACAAAAATATCACAACAATACATGTTCCTCAGGTGATATTTTGGAAATGACTCGTGGGAATGAGATAATAAGTCATGGCCACAATTTATCAAGTCGGGGGGACAAGATAAATAACTTGTCTCCACGAGATATGAATCTATTCTTTACTAACAAGATCTGGCAAACTTATCTGAAGAAGCCTCTTAGATGAGAGACAAAATGTTGCACTTAATGATGTAGCCCCTATAATGGGCTTTATGACCCACGACTTAGTATCTTATTCCCATGCAATTTTTTTTTCAAAATGTTATCAGAGGGCCTCCATACAAACTCATAAAACAAAAGACTGATCAAAGTTAACAGTCCACATTGTTAGCCTAGCTTGATTGAAATAGGGGAAGAGATGTTCTTGCTTTGTTTTTTTAGCTGGCAATTCATTGGGGATGGGCCAGGCTAAGGAACACACCATACTTGTTGTGCTAGATTCCACGATGGAACAAGTTGTAGGTTGGGGAAAGCTTCTTTCTGTTGTTCTTTTGTAAAAGGTGCTTGGGAGACTTTGTGTAGTGGCTTCTGGTGCTGAAGTACTTAGTCCTTCCAGGCTCTCATGTCACTAGCTTTTTGGAATGTTGTAGCAATCTGCTTCAGGCAGGCCTGCATGGAGGAGGACACTGGGTGGAGAGCATGAAGAAGAGATTTTTGCTTCTCCTGCTGGTGACTGCAAGATGGGATATCTCACCCAGGTGTGAAAACCTGGGGACTGTAGGAGACTGAATTCTGGTTGCTCTCCTTTTTTGGTTCAAAATATTAGGTCACAACAAATTTTCATCTTTCAGTTTTCTCTACCCCATCTTTGTTTCTCATCTCTAAACCCATTGCCTCCTACTGAATAAATAAATATTTAAAAACACTTCACAAATATACATTGTCATTAGGTGACTTCCTAAAACAGCGTGTCAAAATGGGAGGAACAATTCCATTTGTTGTGAATTATTTTCAGCTGCAGATTATTCCACATTTGTTGTCACATAGGGCAGCAGGTCGGTGTGTGTTGATGGCAATGAATTAACTTGTCACCCAATGCACAAGTGTGGGTCAGTGTGCAGGAAGTATTAAGACATTTGTCTTTGTATATCATTGCTGGTTTTGGTCCATATGTGGACTTTTCTAAGAATAAGAAAATAATGACATGTCTTTTTTTTCATATGATTAATTTACATTTAATTATTATTATTTACATTTTTCAAACCTGTCGATGCAAGCTTTCATGTTAGCGACGGAATTTCATGGTGAATGCAGGTTTTATTTTTCGAAGCTTGATCAATTTTGCCAAGGTTTCACTTCAGACATGAACCTTTTTAAGACAGAGAATTGTCTCTAAACGTTCTCCACAGTTTGCCTTTCACACAACACAGCGGGAGATTCTCTGCACGGATATGTCACAACAGCAACAAATCCTCCACAGGATTCAGGCGAGGTGTAGAGCAGTTGGCAGTGGCAGGATGCAAAATATTTATTCTGCTGTGGGGATCATGATTTTGTTTACTGCACCTGGACATCCCTATACAGTCTGTTGATTACAGTTGTCTATTTATTTATTTGTCTTTAGCAATTGCTTACTGTTATTTGTGTCTACAAAATATATAATATAGCTGTTTTGAAGCTAGGATGAAGCAAGAGGAAACCCAACTTCTGTCAAAGGAAATTAATTAACCAAATGCGTATAACTGTGAATGTCTAGAAGCAAATGGGACCTGTGTCAGATTGAATACTATAATCTTGGTTGAAACTCTTGAAGAATTTCTTTAAACTTGCAGACAGACATCCTGAATACTTCCTTAAACGCTTGAAACCCAACTTCTGTCAAAGGAAATGAATTAACCAAATGCGTATAACTGTGAATGTCTAGAAACAAATGGGACCTGTGTCAGATTGAATACTATGATCTTGGTTGAAACTCTTGAAGAATTTCTTTAAACTTGCAGACAGACATCCTGAATACTTCCTTAAACGCTTGCTTGGTTAAGCAAGGACCATGTCTCTCCTAAGTTTTGTGACTGAAATGTATGATTGTGATGTACGGGAACTTCAGCTGCTTCGATAGATTGACCAGCAGCTGCCAATCCCTCGCCCACTCTTGGTCTTTAGGTGTGGCTGGGGCTTCAACTCTGCTCCCACGAAGGTGATGGCACACTGAGTTGGGTGCTGCTACTTGCTTTTACCAACTTGTCCATGCAACCTTGCCACTTCTTCCCTGTTCTAACCCCAATGCCTGCTGATTGGACTATGATGTCTGCAGAATCTTGATACAGCAGGAATTATTCTGGCTGAAGTTACCTTGAACTCCCCTTTCTTTCAAAGCCCTCCAAGACGATAGATTAGCAGTGGGCATAGCAGTTGAGGCAGGATTCTGTGTTGGTATATCCAGGCCTTAAATTTACCAGGGAGCCCTAATTTGTCCTCAGTGGGGAGCCACATTAGGAGCTCTGCACTGGTGTCTGGCCATGCTGATGTGTCCCTAAGATCACTGGTGAAGACCTTGCCCAGGCTCAAATCTGGGTCATTAGTCATGTCAAGTCAAGATTGTTATTGTCTTTAAAATGGAGACTGTCTCAAGGTACATATTATCCCTATACTAAAGCAGACATCCTAATCTGATACAGTACAATACAATCTTAATGTAAATGGTGAATGGTCTGTATTTATGTAGCATTTTTCTAGTCTTGATTATCACTCAAATTGCTTTACAGTACAGTTTTGCCATCCACCCATTCACACAAACATTAATACAGTGCATCTATGTGTAGCAGTATCTCCATCATACATCAAACATACACTGCCGGCCCAGCCGTCAGGGGCAATTTTGGTTTCAGTATCTTGCCCAAGGACTCTTCGGCACGCAAAATTAACCACCAACCTTCTGGTGAGTGGATGACCTGCTCCACCTCCTAAGCCACAGCCTGACACCCATCAAAACAGCTAGAGGTCATAAATTGCCTGACAGTTCCCTTCTTTGTTTAGTCCATTTGAACACCGTCATTGTGTCATAGTAGCTGTGTCTCTCATGCTTAGAGCAATGCTTTGAGGCACAATTGGAAGCATTTTCCTTGTCAAGATTTGTGTATGCATGCATGTGTGCTTATATGTGTTTGTGCACTGACAAATCTCTCACACTGTCATACTCATCCGGAGCATAATCGCCACCTGAGCTTCCATTCTTGGGCATCTTTGGAACGTTACTCTCATACAGGAGGGTGACAGGTGGCCAGTGCCCTGAAAACGTGGCTGTGTAGAGGCCAGCAAAGAAGAGGATCAATGCTGCACAGATGGATCTCTGCAGCACCTGGATGCATACATTCTGACTTTCTCTCGACCTTCAGCAGCAATTGGTATGGATCTCCACCTAGAAGAGAAAGATTATTGATTTAGAGATTGCACAAACATATTATCCTGGTCTCCTGTCTGCAACCTGCTTGTTATATGTTCTCACAATGTTGGTGAGAGCTAGAAAGACATATATACCCCTTTCTCCATAACAGGATAGCTCTGTGAGATGTTAGAGGTGGTCTTGTACCTATGGATAAAGGTTTCCCTATCAAGACTTCATGCAGGCTTAAAATCTGCTGTTTGGGTAGGTGTAAATCTGTTGGAATAAAATGTTAATGGAGAGGTTTCTGGCAATTGTATGTATGCAACTTCCAATTAATGCTGTTACTGGGTGAGTTGATGAAAGGGGGTCCCCTTATCACTGTGGATTCCATGTGGAAGTCCAAATATGAGAATTACTTCTTTTAACAGACATTTGGGCTAGTTTAGCAGAGAGCTAAAGCAGGGTGTGCTGCACATTTTACAACTGCTAGTTCGAGCAAACAGATATATGGAATAACTGCATGTTGGTTTGGTTTGCCTGAGGATGTCGTAAAACCTCTGACACCAAAGCCTGTCTTGAAATCAGTATAGATAGTAGCAGACTGACACACTAATTTGCAGGCACAATTAAGTACATAAAACTCCACTTGTTAGGCTGAGGTGGCATATGAGAAAAGCCTGCAAATTTACTCTATTACTCACTATTATTAACTTGTGCTGCTATCATAAATAATGATCACTATTGTTATTTTTATTACAACCAGTCGGACAGAGCTTCAAAACGATTGTCACACAACTCTCTTATATCACCCCCATTCCCCTCTCTCGTTTCTCTCCACTCTTTTCGAATGTCCCAGTCATATATTTAATGGGTTCAGGGGCAGAATTCAAGAAGCAGCACTGAGTCCGTTTCACTGTAGCCATGTGTTTACAGTAGTTTGCCATGCAGAACTTTGGGGAGTTTTAGGTCCTTCAAATTTTTATTACCTTGTAGATTTGAGCCATTTTACTCGTTGAGATGTAGAAAGACAAAATGCTGAACTTACAATTAAAAAGCGAGGGATGGAAAACAAAAGATCACATAAACAAATTAGATAGTGATCTAGTGATGAGTCTTTTGTCTTTAATTGATTGAATTTCAAGCTGTGGAGGTAGCTGGGAGAGCACCTTCACCTGGACAGAGGATCAATCAGCGCAAGTGAGAGCTGTTAGCTGATTGATCCTTTGGTACAAAAGGGAGCAGCAGAGCTGCCTCAGAAAGACAGTCACAGACAGACACACAAGGTCTGAGACAGAGACATTGGGCTAAAAAGCCAGACACTAGCAGAAACTGCTGGCCACTTTATGCCTTTATGTTTGCTCGTGTGTGCTGTGTGGAGAATAAAAGATGCTGAAAAGCAACAGTTGTGCTGTGCGGGAGAGCCCTGTGGCATGGTCATTTGCCACACAAGCATTTTGCAAATAATGTCTTCTCACGTTCTTATCTCTCCTTGCTCATCGCTTTTCTCTCTATTGGACATGAGCAGATGTTTTTTCTCTAGAGCTCCGTTAAGCAGTGGATTGTCAATTCACTACATTCTCTGGTAATTCACAGTATCACTTCTTGGTGCATGGGTTCTGTGTACATTTGCAAAACAGAACTGATGTTCCAAAAGACATGGCTCAACCAGTCTCCTTACAGCCCATCCCAGGACCATATGTAAGGCAGCCGTTTTCCTGCTTAATCTCAAACTCAACCTATGTTTGTCTGAAATTCTGTGTGTGTGTGTGTGTGTGTGTGTGTGTGTGTGTGTGTGTGTGTGTGTGTGTGTGTGTGTGTGTGTGTGTGTGTGTTTGTTTGTTTGTTTGTTTGGTGGAATGACTAATACAAATGACCCCCTCATCTCTGGCTCTGGCTCTCTCTCTCTCGCTCTCTCTCTTTGGTGCTGTATTGAATTTCATTGAGTCAACTGTGGTAAGAAAGTGATACTGTTCCAGCACACAATAAATTGTGTTTGTAGACAGTTGTTAGTAAACAGAGAGAAACACAAGAACTGGAACACATGCTTACACACTGAAAATCAATTGCAACTGATTTTGATGAGACCAGCATATTAAAACAATAATTAAAGTTTATCCCCTTGATATATCTGTATTTTATCTCTGGCTCTCTCTTGTACAGCAACAGTGCTTCAAGTGTAATGGCAGACAATTCAAGTTTTACTGTAGTACATGTACATGTGATAGTGTACAACAATAAAATTATTTACTATCTTCATGTGTCTTGTTTTCTGTTGTTTTGTTTTTCAGTTCCTCCCTCCATTGTGAAGCTGAAGGAGCCAGAACGGCGCCATGATACTTGCATAGAGTTCACGGTTCGGGGTTCACCCCACCCAACCTTACGATGGTTCTACAAAGAAAAGGTGTGTTTGTTTCATACACACACATATCAGTGGAGGCTACTGTATTTTCAGATTCATATATATTTCACACATTTGATTCAATTTATTTTATTTGTGTAGTGCTAAATCATAACATACTAATGGCTTTTGTGGCAACTGCGAGGACAAAAAGCCAGCATGGGATGGTTAGACCTTGTGGCTGAGGTTAAATATATGTGTTAAGTTTGGGGGAGATGCGTGTGTGAGGTGATTGATTGCACCAGGTTAAAGAGAGTGGTTATTTGCATGCATAGACAGACCCTGAGTCTGTGGTAGAGCATATAACTGACATTAACTTTCAGTAACCTTAACACCACAATATCCCAATAATACAACTCAAACTGATAAAACATCACATTATGTACATATACGTACATGGAATATGAAGTATAAGTGTAGTATAAATTGGTAAAAGTAAAGTAAAGGATCCAAATCTATTTTATAAACAAATACATACTTAATTTACACGAGGAAGGGATGAGACCTTAAATCTTTTAATAAAAAAGTTTGGGGAAAAGACAGCCGCCAAAGCACTTGCTCATTGTGGGAACTGTTTCTATAAGATTTTTATGGTCTCAACCTCAATATGTAAAGTCTCTTGAGATAATGTATATTATGATTTGGCGCTATGCAAATTCAATTAAATTTAATTGAATGTGATCACACTCATCATCACAGAGATTCATGTTATGATGTCACTATTCATGTGTTGCTCTTCTGTAACTCCCACTCAGGAAATTTCCCACACTGAGTATGTGCGCCCTGATATGGATATTTACCAGGACTATATAGAGGGCTGTCTAACCTTTAAAAACCCAACACACCACAACAATGGAAACTACACTCTGGAAGCCACCAATTACCTGGGGGTAGCCACCTTTACTGTGTATGGCCATTTCCTTGACAAGCCCTTTGACGGTAAGTGTTCACACTAGTATCTAACAACGATGGCAACAGACATTTTATCAATCGTGATTACTTCAAATTAAATGATTTTAAAAAAGTGTCAGTCTTTGAGTTATTACAGTTCTTATCATCTTCTTTGTTCAGCTTATTTGCAGGTGGCAACCAACTTCTTCTTCTTTGCGGTTTGTCAACCTTTTGTCATTTGGTTAAAAAATATAGTGTAAAACATTGCCTTTGATGACTCTTGGGCTTGGAAGTGGCATTTGATTTTTATGAGGGTAAATGTGACTGTATGAGTAGATGGCGGTAATGCTCCTTGCGGTTTGAGGAAACATTATTAAAGAATAGCAACATGGCTGTGTTGTAGCTCACACAAGTAGACCCTTTATGCAGTACAGCAGGAAGTGAGGACAGCAAAAAGGAGCACTAAGGAGGACAACATTTTGACTTGGCTGATAGGACATACTAGACTCAATAATACCCTGCACTTAATAAACAGACATCCAACAGGATTATGCGATTACTGCAAAAAATGTAATGCTTCACTGCAATAAGTATGTTAGAGATAGAGAAAAGTTACAGGGGGAAATTTCAAAGCATGGAGTGGAATAATTGAGCTTGGAAATAGTATTTACCGTTGGAATAGGGAGTATGCTCCATTATCTGAGGGAGACAGGATTGGACAAAATAATTGAACTACCTTTAACTAGGTAAAACTGATTCAAATTTCAACACAGGAGGTTGCCATCAAGTATGAACCGTGCAGTACAAGCTGAGCAAGGAAGAGGAGGCAGATGCAGTAGATGACGATAATGCACCTTGACGTTGGTTGCCACCCGCCGAACTGAGAAGAAGAAGAACCCCATATAGTATTTCTTATCTAATTCTGTTTGAATGTTTGGCCATGAAGCATTTCACTGAAAAGAGAAGAAAAATTAGTTTTTGTGTCTCCTCACCACCTCATTTTCACCCAATTAGAAGTCACCAGCTTTCTCTACGAAACACATACTAGTGTTTGCAATGCAGCTCTAATCAACTGCTGGAACTTAACATAATTGTGTGCATCCATTATCATAGTCACTTTTGTGCTGGCCCTAGAATAACATTTGGCCCAGCTTAGGCACTAATACAAAATTAAATTTACAGATACTCACAACAAAAACAAGTGTTGTGCAGGTAGTTCCGTTGGTCATGACTGGTCAAACAGACCTGACATCTTAGCATGAATGGGTACAACAAACACAGTAGGTTATGTCTGGCAGAAATGCAAACGCATACCACAGACAAAAAGTTAAGGTAAAGTTTAAAAAATGTTGAACCACAATCTTGCTTGGAAGCCTGAAAGCCATTGCGGGCATTAAACTTGTTTTAGACAATCAATAACACCATGTGTTATGAAAGTACTTTCCAAACATCATACAAAAATCACAAGTCGATTCCACCATATACCTGAAATGTCCTGCTTTTAACAGATTCCAAATTCAGGTTTGGGGAATTCTCAGAATACAAACTACAGTTGGGACAACAAGCCCTTGTCCTAATTTTAGACATTTTTTTAAGTACCAACACATAATCTCAGATCAAATTTTTGCAAAGAAGTGTCTAAAGACAACACACAACTTTCACTGAATAATAGCAATAATAATTATTATTATTACTATAAAAAAGACTTACACGTCCTCTCCCTTTAAAGCTTCTAGCTTTTGCCATCCCTTTCTGCATGCTACAGTTTGTCTTACATTCTCTTCTCTGTATCTCTGCTACTTTTCTTTTCACAGGTCCAGAAACAGATTATGATTATGGTAAGTGTTTTTTTTGTCATATTTGTTAATGGAATGTTGTTGTTTTTTTGATTCTCAGGATTGTCAAGAAGGAGTTAACACTTTAACATGGCATTCTCTAAATTATGTTTCAGGCCCCAAACATTCATTTTATTTAATATTCTCATCATAGAACATGTAGACTACTGACATAGATTTTACCTGCCTGTTGTGTAAGGCAGGTGAATGTAAATTCCGATGCCAGACAAAAACACATTATAATCCATGACTCAAACTATGTTTTGGATTCCAAAACACATGGGCTGGCCTTCAGGCTTGACTGATATTCAGTATATACTGTCAGACTTTGAATGTAAAGTTTGTGACTATGTCAATATTATGGTTATTATAGAGCTTCTATATTGTAGTCTTGCTGTAACTGGAAGATGTGCCTGGTATTGAGTCTCCAAGGCCAAACTATTTTGATCTAAATTTACTGGAGTGTACAGTTTTTAAAGTACTTGCACTTAAGTTCAGTTTAATTCTATTTCAATCCTACTTTTTGTCTTTCCTCGCAGTTCAGTTAATCATACACAATAAGTATTTCCAAGAAAAGCAAACAAAAAAAGGCAAGAGGCAAGCAAATATCCGAAGTCTAATGATGCTAGCAAGGGTCGTACATGAAAAAATTAGGAAGGACTCTGGAATGCATGTATATGAAGGTAACAAGACAATTTAGTACAATGGAATATGCCAAGCCAGAACTTTTGGTGAAATCATACGCTGCGGTCAAAAAGACAAAAATAATCTCCTTTCCTAACCAATATTTCTTGACGTTAATAGAAAATGACATGAGGTCAAGGAAAGATGTGAAGAAGAAGCCTCAACTTTATTTAAGAGGGACTGGGGAGGAAGAATCCTTGCTGCTTGTAGCGGAAGGACCCACCAAGCACGTCAGCACTGCATCAGATGCATATTAGGCTCAGTGATCTGTTGAGCTATACTCTTAACAAAAATAAATATTGTATGATCCTTATGTGGTGGAAATTCAATAAGTTGGGTGAGACCATGCTGTCTTTTGTGAGTTTTATTTAAACCTTTAACCTTTGCAAATGGCTCAACCATTCAGCAGTTGTCTTGGCAGAAAGACAAAGGAAGTACAGAAAGAACATTTCAGGTGGTATAGAGTGATAACACAGCCAGCAAATGAGGTCAGGTTTTAGATCAGAAATCATTGTGGTTTCCATCTTTAGTGAACAGATAAAGAACAAACAAAATGTCCATTACACCCTACACGATAGGATTTATTTAGTATTCAGTAATAACAGATAACAATTTAATGACTTTGATCATGAAAACTGAACATTAATTCAGTCTCTTATTTTCTAGATGTGCTCATTTATGCTCAACATCTATTGCACTTATGTACCTAAGGGATCCCTCACTTGTGATTCTTCCTGTGGTTTCTGCATTTTTTTCTCTGTTAAAGGCTTGTTGTTGTTTGGGTAGTTTTTTCCAAACTCTTGTCAAGGGTTAGGGACAGAGGATGTCAAACCTTGTTGAGTTGTCAAGCCCTATGAGACAAATTGGAATTTGTGAATATGGGCTATACAAATTAAATAGATTGAGTCATTGATTCATTGATTCATTCTTTCATTCATACCATCTGTATCTACTTGTGTTTTTCTACCAGTGACCCCGACTGCAGAGACACATAAGCCTGAGAAGAATACGTTTGGGGTGAGTGACTGAAATATTAAAGAAATATATTGCCTGTTTTCTACTAATTTCCTAGTTACCCAGGTAAAGAAACATAGCTATAAACAAAAGCCCATATAGAGAAAGGACTGAACAACTTAAAATATCTGAATTCAATTAAGTTCACAATATTTGTGTTATAGTTTAAAATTCTACTTATTTTTATATATTTTTAAATGAACTCCAGGCCTGACTTGATGATTGTGTTGGTAATCAAGACTAAATATAATTAAGTCTGAGCCAAGCTGCATAATTGCATTGTTATCTTTTCTCTTTAGGAAAAGCATCAGATAATATTAAGGAGGTGCTCGTTGTTGAGGGCCTCCCAAAGCTGTGTTTTCAAAGAAAAATGGCCGTGTATTATTCAGTTCTATATTAACATATTCTTCACCTATGTTCATGTTCAGCCATTTGTTTCAGTCTGCTGAAATTCTTTGGTGGCTAGTGAGCATGAGAGCTTGTTAGAAATGTTATTAATTTTATGTATTTCTTATAATTAACTGAGGACAGATAAATGCTGAGCAGAGGTTGTGAAGAAATGTCTGTTTGTTCAATTATCTTTTGCATATTTTTGTTTTGTTATCAAGTTTTGATTCTGCCTGCTGTCGTGTCATTGGTATACCCATTGTTTTTCTTTAGACTGTGGAGCAATGATATGGTCTCTAGTCACATGACTTGGACTTGAGTCAGACTCAGTCATACATTTGTTGACTTTAGACTTGCATCTCAACTTGGACTTTAAAACCAAAAATACTTCAAGCCCAAAGTATGTTATTTAAAAAGTGTTCCACAAGAAAATGTATTTCCTGAATCAACTAAAGTTAACACTATTCATTCCCAGCATGGAATATTTAACACTAAACATTTAACACTGAACACTAATTGCAATATGCTATGAAATTGCACGAAGTTGAGGTACATATTAACATAGTTAGTGCTTGGATAGTACAGAGCCCTGCTTTCCATTTTAGTCTTTGTGAAGCAGTCATTTGTTTAAAGAGACAAGAGTGTTGCAGGATTCCTGCCCAAACTGTAGTTTGATGTTCACCAAAAAAAGGGCATCATACGGTTATCAGCCAACATTAAAGCAACAATATAGTAATGAAACATCATTTTTAAATTACTCTCTTCATTGACAATAAATGATTTTGGCTGGATTGCAATATTTGCAGTTCAGTTAATATGTCTTTTTTCTTAGCTCAAGACTGTGTATTTAGGATAGGTACACAACTGACAGGGAGTGTGGTCGTCATAAACTTTTCACAAAAAACAATCCAAAGTCTTTGGTTTCCTACTGTAGTGAACGTTAGTGTTATTCATTAGTTGTGAGTGGCTTTTCATAAAAGCTTCAACCAAATGAGTAAATGTAAATGTCTAATATTAGCTTACTATCTGTTATTGATGGATGATCAGCAACCAACCGGATATAGTGGTGGTGGACAAAGAACAGAAGATCACAGTAGTGATAGATGTGGCAATCCTAGTGGACAGTAACATCAGGAAAAATGAGCATGAGAAGATCAAGAAGTACATAGTGCTGAAAGAACAGCTGGAACAGATGTGGAAGGTGAAATGCAATGTGAACTCCATGGTAGTGGAAATATTAGGGACTGTGACCCTCAAACTGGGAGCGTGGCTCCAGCAGATCCCAGGTACAATATCTGAAGTCTCTGTCCAGAAGTGCGCAGTCTTAGGAAAAGCTGAGATTGAAATTATGTGAAAATACAGGACTATCATGCTAAACAATAGATCGCTAGCATGCTAACGCTAGTGCGGTCACAAGCTTTTGTTTTAAGGTTGTTGTGAACATAATAGTATATTAAGTGTGACCAATTGCAATGATATTAAACAAAGATATTACAATCATTATCGTAATTTTTAAATGCTTATTAATGGAAAAATACTACATTTGTGGGTCTCTCTCCCAGCTTGCCAGTGATTTGCAAGGTGTTGCAATCTCCATTTGGAGGGCTATAAAGACCTACGCCTTACCCCTCCCTACTATGCGCAAAACGAAGGGGAAGGGCTAAGGGGTAGGGCAAAAGGGTGAAATGGGATTTGGCCTTAGTCGCCCTTAAAAGTGCAGTGTCAAATTTGGTGAGATTTGGACATGCAGTATTAATAAAACTTAGACTATTAATAAACAGGCGACCAGCACTCTTTAGCAGTTAGTGGGAGCAGTGTATACACCATAACAGACATGCAATGTATGAAAAAATAACACCAGTTAAATCAGTTCCATTTTTATAAAAAGCATTGACAATAAAATCTTCATTGCAGATAAACCAGGTATGGTATACAAAAAGCTTTCAAATGTCACTCTGCACCAAAGACTGTACATAAAATGTCCAACATAACAATCCCTTTTATAGACGATTGTTGCGAGTTCGCTTCAAACCGCTTCCGGTCTTAATGCTGCAGAGGTGGCGTATGTATCCCACTAATACCTTTTGATGCATAGTTTACACATACCAAGGATCGTATTGGACGCACTTTGCTGCCATCTAGTGGTCGGAGTGGAAAATACACTCAGTTGATGGACCCTCTTTTGGATACTATTGCACAACAAAGTAATCTATATTGCACGCAAAAAATCCAAATAATGCCCTCACATTGGATCAAAATGAATTGGAGCAGTTTATTGGCACTTTAGTGTACAAGAGTGTTGTACACTTACCAAGGTCAAGAATGTACTGGTCCAGTGAATGCCGAGACAGATGGGAAGAAATCAAAAAATTAATTCATTTCAATGACAACAGCAACATGGCCGCCAACAATGAGGATAAGCTCTTCAAAGTGAGGCGAATTATTGATTCACTTCTCCAAAAATCACGTCTCCCTCAAGATCAAATGTTGTCTATTGATGAACAAATGGTCCCTTTCAAAGGTAGATCTAGTCTAAAGCAATATATCCCCAAGAAGCGACATAAATGGGGATACAAAATCTTTGTGCTTTGTGATACACAAGGCCTGGGTCATTCATTCGACATATATACAGGGAAAATTTATCCTGTACCTGGAGAACCTGACATTGGTGCAAGTGGAAACATTGTCCTAAAGCTTGCACAAGTTATGCTGCTATAGGTCTCGAAGGTCGGGGGACACATGACACACGGAGCTTCTCTTTCCAGCTTCTCATTCCTCTTCTCAATCGTTATCATATCAAAGTAATTCATGTCTCATCAATACATGTTACTGACTTGACTTCTTCCCCGGAGTCCCTTTGCCTTATTGTCCGCAGATCCAGGGCCGCAGCTATGGCCACATCATGGATTAGGATCTGTGGATTGCGTATCAGAGATCGTAATGGTGGATCCAGTATGGTGGATTCTGTATCGTGCTGGCTGATCGTGACAATAAAGGCGGATCCTTTATCGTTTTGGCATCGGAAAATGGTGGTGGACCACGACCAAGGTGGCAGCTGATGATGGATCCTAATGGCGACAATGAACAATGACTGTGGACTATAGTGGCATCCGATCTTGATGGTGGATCATGGTCTTGCTGGCGGCTGACCAACGACTATGATTGCAGAAAGACTGCTTGACACATAGTATTTCTCAGATACTTGACCCTTATTGACATTAATCCACCAATTCACTGACCTTCAGTTATGCTTCAGAAAGGTCTACCCCTATCAGTACTGCTAAAACCTTGATGATGTTTCCCTTCACACTTGACATCTATTGCACTTCTGTCCGTCCTGGGAGAGGGATCCCTCACATGTGGCTCTCTCTGAGGTTTCTACGTTCTTTTTACCCTGTTAAAAGGTTTTTTTGTAGTTTTTCCTTACTCTTGTTGAGGGTTAAGGGCAGAGGATGTCACACCATGTTAAAGCCCTATGAGACAAACTGTGATTTGTGAATATGGGCTATACAAATAAAATTTGATTGATTGATTGACAAGTCATTCATGGTGCTGTCAATCACCTATTGTATTTTGACAACTGGTTTTCTTCCTTGGATTTGTTTGCTGCTCTTGCGAACAAGGGGATACTAGCCCTTGGGACTGTGCAGCAAAGTCGCCTGCGAGGGTGCAGTTTCAGCACAGACCGATATGAAGAAGAAGGGAAGAGGAACATTTTAAGAGAAAAAGAGTGTTGTCGACAGTGTAGAAATAAGAGCAGTCAAATGGTTTGACAATAGAGGGATGATCGTTGCCAGCTATTTTACATACATTCGTAGTATCACCATAACACCTGTTGAGGTTGTTGCTTTGCAAAAAATGTTTCTCTACTTAACAAGATTTTCGTCTCAAACTTTCTTTTTATCTGAACAGAAGATGTTTAAGTGATGATTTGTGTGATTCTAGGTCTCAATAGCAGTAGGCCTGGCAGTGTTTGTCTGTGTGATGCTGGTGGTTCTCCTTCTCCTCCTCAACAAGTATGGACGACGCTCCAAGTTTGGAATGAAAGGTAAGAAGCCAATATATCACTTAATCCCTTTGCACAGACTTTCTGAAGATTCAGGCTCAAAGTTTATGACATGACTAAAACTTGAAGGTGTGGTATGGTGCTATACATGAAAATAGAACACTCATATTGTATATATATTTCATATTTTATTTTGTCTGTTAAAATATTTACATGCTTATATTTCTACTCTTGCATGGAGCTATTGTAACTAACACAATTTCCCCCTGGGATCAATAGTATTTCTGAATCTGAATACCAGTACTATTGGACGGAAAGGCTCAAACTGTTAACTTCACCAATATCTTTATACAGGGCTCTACAGTGTGATTATTTCACTTGCATTTGCTCCTAAAAATAGATGTATGCGTAAAGGTTGTTTAGACAATAAGAGAGACCAGAGGGTTTTTAATGGCTATAGAAAGATGTGAAAGTCAGCCAAGAAACAAGTCACTCAGTAAATCAACGACATATTATACTTAAATCAGAAGAGACTTATATTCAACGTTTTAACAACATTTATTGACATGCGCACAGGAAGTGATGTGAATGTTATAGTCTTTGGCATATTAAACACCCTTATGTGATGTCATCGGGATTAAGAGAGGGTGGAGCAGAAAGTAGCACAGGAATTCCCTGGAGGTTGGTTATGCCCATCACTGAATGATGTCTGACTGCGGAAGAGAGGTGGATGGATTTAAAGTTTGACAGTAACCGCATGATTGGCTGGAAGAAACTGTGGCAAATTCTGATTGGCCATTAAGAAACACCCACAAACAACTAAACAATGAGCAGGTAAAGTCTTCCTGACTGAACTTAAGCTGAGCTTCTTAACATAGCAACAAGACAACTTTTTTGAGTTTTTCTGTGGCACACAAGAATTAAGTCACGCTCAGGTACTCACACACACCTGATCTAAGCTGAGAGAAGTAAAAGGCTAATTAAGATCTTAATCAAACCACCTGTTCAACCAACGCAATGTGAAGGGGACATGTTTTACAATACAACACAGTAGCTAAGGTAACAAAAGCTGTGTGTCTGTATTAGTAATTATGTTGGTTTGACATCAATTTTGTTAAACCCATAAAAACGTATCTTCTGTCTGAGACGATCCAGACCCCCTATCCAGCAGCAGAGGGAGGAGGAGAGAAGACAGATACTGACTCATATCTCACTCCACTAGAAGCTATATGTCGTATCAGATTCTCCAAATCCTGTTTTATAAAGTAAATTTTACCAAATGGATTTTCCTTCATTAAGATATTAGTTATCAATATGTTTGGCCACATCATATATTTTATCCATGGTTTATATTTGATTCATTTTGTCACTAACTATTATTTTTCCTGCTTTGTGTGAAACAAATTCCTGTTTTCATTTTAAATAATTCTCCATTAACAATCAGGTACAACACTCAGTATGCCATAATCAAGTGCAGTGTATGTGAAGGAAGAGTAGCATTAGAATGTACCAGAGGCTCCAAATGTAGACTTTTAGGACCCCATGTTTCCCATTATTTCCCCATTGACTTGTTAATCCTTACCTTTGTGGATGTAAAGCCCTATCTGAGCTATTTCAATCAGAGTAGATTAGTCTCTAAGGCTGATGAATACTGATTTACTATGTTCATCTTGTTTTCTACAAGACAGTACTTAATTAAGTTGCTGCACATTCACACTCTCATTCCACCAGATTATCCACAATTTTGTACCCACTTGATTCTGCAGAAATGTAGAATGTAGCGGCAGACCAGCAAATTGAGAGTAGAGTGTGTGCTGAGATTATCACCTGGATGTCATTTATTTCAAGTAGTACAACTGTGTACTTTGCTGATCTTCAGATGTTGTTGCTGCACTATTTTTCCACCTAAAATGCTGTTGCTGGTAACACATCTTTCCAACACTATATTCCCTATTTGTGACACAAGTATTATATAGTAAATGTGTAGTGTTCAAGTTTCCTAGTTTACTAAATCTCTCCTCTGCAGAATAAGTGGAAGTAAATGACACATCATGTTCTATGGGTACATCTGTACATAGACTCAAGTGCTAAAAGAACTAGAACTTGTGTATATAATAAAAGTTCACTGAATGCTTTGGATTTACACAATATCTGACAATATACCATAACATTTATTTATGTGCTTTTGATGAGAGGTTGTTTCAGGTGTAGGAGGTCAAGTTCGGAGTAGGCTTCTAACAGGCAACAGATGCAAAAATGAAAAAAACTAAAAGAAAACAAATATCTATCGGTGAAAAAGCTGTGACACACACGCACAAGACACAGATGAAGATGTCAAGAGAGTTTGTGGTGTTAAAAGGATAGTTTACCAAAAAATGAAGATTCACTCATTATCTACCCACCACTATGCTGATGGAGGGGTGGGTGTACTTTTTGAGTCCACAAAATAATTCTGGAGTCTTAGGCGTAAACTTTGTTGCAGCCGAATCAAATACAATTGAAGTCAATCGTGACCTACACTTCAGACGTAATAAAACAACAGAAAAAACACAACATGCCTCCATACTGCTCATGTGGTGTCCGCCAAGTGTCTGCAAGCCCCGACATTAATGTTCGACGTGAAAGCGGAAGTGGCTAAGCGGACTTAGCCACGCGAAGGTGTGTCCAAGAGTCCTTGAATGCGCCTCGTAGAAAGATATCAGCAGACATTTAGTTTAAAAACATAGTGTAAATAGTGCACGAATCTCTGCCTGTCTGACTGACATCTCTCAGTTGATGTCTGCACACCACCTGAAAATTAACCTTGACAAGACTGAACTACTTTTTCTTCCAGGGAAAGACTCTCCCACCCATGACCTGACTATTAACTTTGACAACTCTGTCTTAACCCCCACTCAGACTGCTAAGAACCTGGGTGTGACACTTGACAGCCAAGTCTCCCTTACTGCCAACATTACTGTAACAACACGTTCCTGTAGATTCATGCTGTACAACATCAGGAGAATACGCCCCCTTCTCACTCAGAAGGCGGTGCAGGTTCTGGTCCAGGC
Source organism: Verasper variegatus (assembly GCA_026259375.1). Classification (NCBI taxonomy): domain Eukaryota; kingdom Metazoa; phylum Chordata; class Actinopteri; order Pleuronectiformes; family Pleuronectidae; genus Verasper; species Verasper variegatus. The sequence goes on from CM048042.1 coordinate 561,630, forward strand.
CCTGGTCATCTCACGCCTAGACTATTGTAACTCCCTCCTGGCAGGTCTACCTGCTAGTGCCATCCGACCTCTGCAGCTCATCCAGAATGCAGCAGCTCAACTGGTTTTTAACCAACCTAAATTCACTCACACTACTCTGCTCCTCCGAGCCCTTCACTGGTTACCAGTGGCTGCCCGCATCCATTTTAAAACATTAGTACTTGTGTACTGTGCTATGAACGGATCGGGTCCAGTCTACATCCAGGACATGGTCAAATGTTACACCTCAGCCTGTTCACTCCACTCTGCTTCGCCCAATTGGCTTGTTGCTCCCTCACTGCCAGCTAAACACTCATCAAAATCACGACTGTTTGCTGTCCTGGCTCCTAAATGGTGGAATGAGCTCCCCATTGACATCCGGACATCAGATAGTTTACACATCTTCCACCGCAAACTAAAAACACACCTCTTCCAACTATACCTTGATTAACATTTTTAATTTAACAATTTAGTAGCACTTAAATGGCACTTACTTATAGCACTGTGTAGTTTTGCTTTTTTGAAGAAATTGTACTTTCTTGATTCTTGTTGTTCTGGGTTTGTACCCTCATGGTTGAATGCACTTATTGTAAGTCGCTTTGGATAAAAGTGTCAGCTAAATGAAAAATGTAAATGTAAAATGTAAATTACACCGTTTCGAGTTGAATATAAATGTCGGGGCTTGTGGATAACATTTCGACATTATATATATCAACATGTTTGATTATATAGTTACACAGTACATTTAAAATATTTCATAGTGTTCATTTTATATTTACTCAGCTGTTCACATAAAATTGGGGAAATGTCATTATATATGAATCTTCTCATGTCAATCATCTATTAAGAGATATTATACTGAATATTATCTGTGTGCGTCTAGCTGGGCATTGCGCACGTGGCTCGGCTAGTGGAGCCCTTGCATGCCGCCTGGCTCTCTGGCCGGAGCGAGATGGAGAGAGAAAGATGGAAGGAAAAAGAGAGAGAGATAAGCCTGAGAGACACGGTGAACTTGACGGGACAGGCACTGGGATTTCTGGAACTCTGGAAAAATTATTTAATATCATTAAATACTCAGAGCACCAATTTCCCACACAAAAAAAGATGTGTGTCCTATTTACCGGCGGACTGTTTCATCTGCAGATATACATTCAGTCCCTCTGACAGTAATTCGATATTCAACCAGCCTGTACTACTTGTCTCTGTCTTCCTAGGACCAGTAGCAGTGATAAATGGTGAGGAAGATTCTGCCAGCCCACTTCATCATGTGAATCACGGGATTATCAGCCCCTGTACGTTGGATGCAGGGCCAGATTCTGTGGTGATTGGAATGACCAGAATCCCTGTCATAGAGAACCCACAGTATTTCAGACATGGACACAACTGTAACAAACCCACCACCTGTGAGTACACATGGATGTTTTTTTATTGATTTCCCTTCAAAGTTAAACATCATGGTGACATCACAAAACCCCTTATTGCTTTGTCAATGTGTTATCTTAAAGGAGACATATTATGCCACTTTTCCACAATTTGAACTAGTTTATTGGAATCTTAATGTTAAGTCCCCAAAATAAAGTCCAGGGGATGAGAGTGGAGTAACACAAAGATGAAGGGATATTTTAAAGAAGAAAGGAAACATGTTTTAGTGTGTTTATTTACAACAATTAGAAATATAACAAACAATTAAAGGCAAGCTTCCTCCAAGTACATGCTGAAAACCGATTCATCAAAAGCCAACTTTTGATGAATCTTCTCAAATATCATGTCTTCCAACCACCACACAGCTTTCTCCCTTGCTGCCGTTGGGCCCACTGGCACTGATACACCATCGATTCCCACTTTAAACTGATTATGTGATTGGCAGGGGCTGACTAGGACAATTGTCTGCTCCTCTTAAACCAATTTGAAACCAAATCATGTGTTTGATGACGAGGATTAGAGAGACATGCTTGTCACAAGAAAATAACATTTAGATAATTAATAAATTTCTTGTTTGAATTTCTGTATTCATATACACATTCCGATAATAGAAATATAATATGATTTTGTAAAATGCATTTATACATAATCTCCTTTTTCTTTGTTTGTTTAAGTAATTGCATAACATGTTTTAGTTCTATACCACTCTCGCAGGACTGAACAACACTCATGTTTTATGGCACTCTAAAAGGAAAGCTTTAATTTACGCAAAGACTAAGTTTTGAAACTTTAAGAGTGAATATTCCTCATGCACAACATCTGATTGTTAGCTTTGCCACATTGCATTCTAATCAAGTGAAGCAGAGCAAAGTGAGGTTTTAGCATGGAACGCCTCTAAATTGAGAGAACGATAGTAGATGGCAGTATGAACCTTGGAGTTCGATTGGCGGCTTTACCAGAGTTATGGACTAAATCAAACCTTATCCTAAACCTTCTATTTATGCCCCATTCTTAATAACTATCTAATTTCAGAGGATAATCCTCGGAGAATACTGAAATCCTTTGGATACAGATTCATCCCTACAAAGGTTCTGCACCAATGTCACCAGGGGGCTTCATAATCCTCTTAAATTCTATATGTATCATAATGATACATATATGATATCTGTTCAAATTGTGGTGTCCTTGTTTGGAAGCAGTATTGGCTAACATTGGGCCTTTTGTCCAAACCAAAGGGGAGAATCTTTTTCCTAACAAGACTTATTAGGAATTCTTTTTATTTATCTATGCCTAAACGAATATCACACAAAATCCCTGATGTGATGTCTTGAACTTTTCTTTAGTGAGGCATCTAATTTTGCAGCTGGCTTTTGTTAAAGTAACTCGCTCAAAGAAATCCTTGCATCGCTTGTAATTCCTTCCTCATATAAAATTTTGCAGTAATCCTGTGCAAAAATGTTAAGTGGGTCTGTAAACATTCTGATCTTTGGAACATTTTTCGTTTATTGATGAACTACTAACAAGAGTAATTGTACATGATTGTGTTAATCATTCAGTTCAGCTGCATGTTTCAACCTGTACTGTTACCCCAAATGGGCACTCACTTCAAGCAAGGCCACACAAACTAGTCACACTGGTGAAAAAATTTAGCAAAAAGCATATTACGTTGCATATGAAGTATTTAACAGGCAAACATACTGATCATCTTGTTTTTCCACATCAGAAGCTTAAGCTTATTGAATCAATGTGAAATTTCTTGATAAAAGTGAAGTTTTTATTTGTGGAAAGTAAAGTCAAATTAACATATGGGGTTGGATTTACATAAAGGGTGGGTGTCATACACACCGTCATCATTCTGTCTCTTATTTAATTCCTCCTGAGGTTAGTCAGTCACTAACTGACCTGCCTGCCAGCCCGTACCCTGCCCATGCGCTTATGGTGCACGCTTTAGGGTGGTGTAAATCAGTCTCCTATAAACATAGCCCAGATGCTGCTAAATTGCAAATAATTGACCAGGCAAAACAATGTAATTTTGGTTGAAGAGTCTGTGCATCAGAATAAAATACAATACTGCATATTGTTCTTGGGTCAGATTGACCCATGATTGTGGGTGTGTCTCCCGGGGGGGTCATTTAGACCCCCAGAGAGGGCGCTGTGGTGCTCTGTGGCGTCATTTAGACCCACACCTGATTCCAATTGTAATCTAGGGGGGGTACATTAGACCCTCGAAGAAGCCGGTGCATCATTCTCCATGTGCCCCCCTCCCAGACCATGGCACGATGTCACGTCAGGAGCGTTTCACCAGAGAACAGGTTCTCCAACAGCTATTCTCCCAGCAACCATCCTCTGAACCCGAAGACGACGCGAAAGAGCCAGAACGAGAAGCAGACGGACAAGGAGATGGAGAAGCAGGCCGAGAAGCCGATAGAAAAGCAGACCGAGAAGAAGACAGAGAGGACGGAGACGGTGATGAAGACGGAGACGGAGACGAAGACGGAGACGGAGACGATGGTGACTACGAAGACGACGACGGTGATGAAGATTACAACCCAGTGGGTGAGGCTTCTGCAGATTCATCATCCTTTGAAGAAGAAGAAGGAGGACAAGACCACGGCGATACCACCAGACTTGTAGAAAGAGAGACCTTCCCGTCAAGAAACGGGGAAATAACATGGTCCTCAAGGGCGTATGGCCGAGAAGAGGGCCGCTGCTCCTCCTCCTCCTCCTCCTATTCCTCCTCCTCTGCTGCAGCTCAAAGCAGGGTCCCCCTGGGCCCCACGTTCCACGCGACGAGCCACACCGGTGACCTAGCCTCGACGTTCCACCTGTTCATCACGCCGACGGTAAAGAGCATCATCCTGGAGATGACGAATCGAGAGGGTCGTCAAAAATACGGCGAAGAAAGGAAAGGGATGGATGAGACCGACCTGCGCGCCTACATAGGGCTGCTGATCTTAGCGGGTGTGTACAGGTCCCGGGGCGAGGCCGCCGCCAGCCTGTGGGACGCAGAGAGTGGCCGGGCGATATTTCGTGCCACGATGCCCCTAAAACTCTTCCACACGTACTCCAGACTGCCGCGCTTTGACGACCGCGAGACAAGACGCACGAGACGAGCCACGGACAAATTGGCGGCCATGCGAGAGGTCTGGGACGCGTGGGTGGCACGGCTACCGGACCTCTACAACCCAGGGCTCGAAGTGACCGTGGACGAGCAACTGGTTCCGTTCAGAGGTTAGTCTTTTTTTCCGTTTTATGTTATGTTATGTTATGTTATGTCATGTTATGTTATGTAGATAGCGGCTGCTAGTCCTTGTCCTCATCTCATCTCATCTCCTATCATCTCTTCTCCTCCTGTTTTTCTCCCTAGGCCGGTGTCCGTTCCGTCAGTACATGCCCAGCAAGCCAGCGAAATACGGGATCAAGTCATGGGTGTCCTGCGATGCGAAATCCAGCTACGCTTGGAAGATGCAAGTGTACACTGGAAAGCCGAGCGGCGGACGCCCAGAACGGAACCAGGGGTTGCAGGTAGTGCTCGATGTAACGGAGGGACTGCACGGTCGTAATATCACGTGCGACAATTACTTCACCTCCTACGAACTCGAGAGGAAGCTCACCGTGGTCAGCACAGTTCGGAAGAACAAGCCCGAGCTGCTCACGGTCAAGGGAAGAGAGGTGTTCTCATCCAAGTTTGCATTCACGCCCACCACCACTCTGGTGTCCTACATCCCAAAGAAAAACAGGAACGTGGTGCTCCTGAGCACACGGCACACCAAGGCAGACGTCAGCGGCCGCGAGGACGGGAAACCGGTCATCGTCCTGGACTACAACCGCAACAAAGGTGGTGTGGACAACCTAGACAAGGTGATCGGAACGTACAGCTGCAGGAGGATGACTGCGCGCTGGCCCCTGGTCATCTTTCACAACATGATCGACGTCTCTTCCTACCTTCGTGATATGGAGAGAGATCAACCCAGACTGGATGCCGGGCAAGCGGAACAAGCGGAGGGTGTTCCTAGAGCAGCTGGGAAAGGCTCTCGTGACTCCGTTCATCGCACGAAGGGAGCGCATCCCTGCACGGAAAATTTGTAACTTGGCTGAATGGAGCTTTAAACAAAATGAAAAACAAACACAACAGACCCCGACAGACAGTTTGAGAGATCATGAGCATTGTGAAGGGATAATAGAAATCTTTTTTTTTATTACGTTGTGGTAGCATTAGACAAAGATTGTAATGGCAGTCAACTCAATCACTCTCTCTCTCCTGCAGACGTTCAGCATATTAAACGACGAGACATTATCTTGAAAAGGGAGCTGGGAGAGGGAGCCTTCGGCAAGGTCTTCCTGGCTGAATGTTACAACTTGAGTCTTACCAAGGATAAGATGCTGGTAGCTATAAAGGTAAGAAACAGACGATATATGTGTGTGTCCATGCATGTTACATTACATTACATATCATTTAGCTGACACTTTTACCCGAGACGACTTACAGTAAGTGCATTCAACCATGAGGTTACAAACCCAGAACAGCAAGAATTATGTAAATACATTAGCTTCAAAAAGCCAAACTAGGGGACTTCCGGTTATGGTGGCCACGTAAGAAGACGTGTCTCACAGAGCTCTGCTTTAGCTACTACAATTCCTACTAAATATACTCTAATTTGCAACAAAATGTTCCCAACACAGTGTTGATGTGGATATTGTAATAAAGTAAAGAAAAGTGCGAAGAAAACAGAGTTTTCATCAGTTTGTTCTATATTACAAGGTAATCTAATACTCTTTGTTGAACATGTCTCAAGGAGTAAATCTTAATTTTGTTTCTTGGAACTGCAGAGGTCTGCAAAAGCTTAGAAGAGTTAAACAAGTTATGAATAAAATAAAGGATATGAACTCCCAAATAGTATTTTAACAAGAAACTCGTCTTTTAGAGGAGGAAAACTAAAAGATTAGGAGGAGGTGGCAGGGTAGTGTATTCACAGCATAATTTTCATCCCAGGCTAGAGGAGTAATGATTCTTATTCATAAAACAGTCCCACTTCAAGTGAAGAATGTAATTAAAGATAGAATGGGAAGATATTTAATAGTCCAAGGTACTCTATTATCAGAAAATGTTAATCTATTAAACTTGTATGGTCCCAACATAGAGGATCCTGTTTCTTACTCTTTCAACACTTGCAGGCCAATACATAATAGCAAGGGACTTCCGTTCGAAGTGAGGGTCTGAAAAATTTCTGTTTGGAGGGGTATAGAGCCCTACCCCTCGATCCTGCCCATCCTTCCCAACAGGTATTGGGACACCCTACCCCTACACGTGAACATGCAAAAGAAAGGGGTAGGGCCAAGGTGTGAAATGGGATGGGCCTAATTGAACCCCAGTATGGATAGATGCACAGGACTAGAGCAATCCCACAACAGGTGTAGAACATTAATAAATAATTTTATTCAAGAATTAGGGCTATTAGATATATGTAGAGAATGGAAACCACATGCCAAAGCCTACTCTTGTTACTCTCACATATTCAAGGCATACTCTGGAATAGATTACTTTTTAATTTCCTCAGAATTGCAGTCCAAAATTCATAACTGCTTTTATGCTAATATTGTGATCTTGGATCATGCGCCATGTTTAGTATATGTGGATACAAAATTGACAAAAGACCCACCTAGATGGCATTTTGCTCAATAAGCCATAACTGCATATGGAATCATGATATCCCAGTCCCAGTGACACAGCTCAGCCATGGTAGCTGAGCTGTGAGAGTAGAATTACATTCATAACTCCAAGGTTTATCACAATAAAGCTGGGGCAAAAAGCTAATACTATCCAAGGTAACTATCTTGTCAGATAATGTTTCTCTGAGGTGTTAAGGGTATATAATAACTTCAGTTGTATCTGAACACATGAATCTATGATGATGTAAAGAAAGCATGTTTAAAGTGAACAGTACAGAACCTTGTGGAGTCATTTTAGGATTAACAAATTGGAATCTACAGAAATTAAATATATAATAATCTGAGTGTTTTCACTAGGGTGTAATCATCTAAATTGTACGAATTGTTATTTTCTTTACCCTAAAATCAACCCTTTATATTTAAAAACTTTATATTTATATCGGGAGCAGGTCCTCTATACGGAGGTCACCATGTTTTTTTTGCAGTAGTCCAATCTAGGTCTGATCTAGGTGATGGTTAAAGAGAAAAGATAATCTAAAGAAACGCAGACTATGCTTTTAAGCACAAGGGGATGTTTCCATGGCTACAGCAGGAGTACCACTGCAGTATCGATACAGGAAGGACATCATGGATACTAACCTTTGATCCAGTCATGAATTGCTTATGTTATCTTTCTTTCTCCGTTTCTCTCTCTCCAGACTCTGAAGGATCCCACTCTTGCAGCTAGGAAAGATTTTCAGCGTGAGGCTGAGTTGCTGACGAACCTCCAGCATGAACACATTGTAAAGTTCTACGGAGTGTGTGTGGACGGAGACCCACTCATCATGGTCTTTGAGTACATGAAGCATGGAGATCTCAATAAGTTTCTCAGGTGAGTTCAGCAGACAACAGGAGCAACAGTTGGTGGAGGAGGAGGTGAGCAGATTTGGAGTGGAATGTTGACTTTTCTCATCATGCCCAACAGATGAAAGTGAAAATATCCAATGTAAACTAGCATTTGCGACCCCGGGGGGGTCGCGAGATGCCGTCCAAAAAAAATATATAATTTCAAAAGAATTTAGATGGCATATTTAACACATTATTGGCTAAATATATACATAAATATGAGTTGAAATTACAATAAAATCATGCAAATAAAAACGTTTCCATCTGTTTTTTCCTTTTTTTTTGTTGACCCATGAGGTTATTACGACATGGATTAGCGACAGCATCAGGTCAATTAACAGCAACACAGGTCACACAGCGGCATGTACACGAAGGTAGCTGGCTATACTCTTCTGCAAACCAGCTGAAAAGTTAGCTATTGAAAGTCACAATGAAATGTTGGTTAATACCAACCAAAGCGAGGAGGCCACCGGAACAGGACAGGCTAGCGGAGCAGGAGAGGCTACCTGAGCAGGAGAGGCTAGCTGAGCTTGAGAAGCTAGCGGAGCAGGAGAGGCTAGCGGAGGCAGAGAGCAGGCAAGCATCACCGTCAGCAAGTGCGTCGACCTCCGGTAGAGGTGGAGGCCTCCGTGGTAACATCAGTCACCAGTCTGAACAGCACGCCACACACCAATTGGCAAAACATTAATTAAACCCGCTGTTATAGCTATAAGTTGGGCCATGCATGGGGATAAATTAGCCTGTGAGCTTGAATCAGTGCCGCTGTCTAACTGGACTATTGCACGGCACATCCCCGACATGGCCCAGGACATAAAGTACCAGCTGGTGGATAGAGTTAAGAAAGGGAAATATGCTTTACAGTTAGATGAATCCACAGATATATCAAACTCTGCCCAGCTGCTTGTTTTCGTCAGATACAGTTTTGACGGAAAACTTAATGAGGACATGCTGGTTTGCTCCCTGCTGGAGGGGACGTGCACAGATGAGGACATTTTTGAAAAGCTTGACAGCAAACTAAAAGAAGTGGGACTATCTTGGGAAAATTGCATTGGTGTGTGTACAGACGGGGCTGGAGCGATGCTGGGGAAAAAGAAAGGACTGAAAGCGAGAGTCTTACAAGTGGCGCCGCACGAAAACTGTATTATTCACAGAATACTTAAACCAGACCTTAAACATGTTCTTGACACTGCAATTAAAATGGTCAACTACATAAAAACACGTCCACTCAATATCAGACTGTTTGCCTCTCTGTGTAACAAACTGGGATCAGAGCATGAGGGCCTGCTGTTGCATACCGAAGTCCGATGGCTCTCGCAGGGAAATGTGCTGAGCCGCCTGTATGAGCTGCGGGACAAGGTGTGCCTATTTCTGATGGAGCATGGAACCCAGCACGCCGACCACCTCGCTGACCCTGCCTGGTTAACAAGGCTGGCGTACTTGTCTTGCATATTTGAAAACTCAATGGACTTAATCTGGCACTGCAAGGTGAACACACAAGCATCTTGTCAATGAATGATAAAATATGCGCATTTAAGAGGAAACTCGAGCGATGGTCAGTGCGAGTGAAAATGGGTAGGCTCGATATATTTTCTGAGCTGGACGAATTCATCAAGGAATATACAGTGAAGAAGTCTATTACAACGCACCTTCAGTCCCTCCTGGAACACAGTATTTTCCTGAGGAAACTGCTCCAGAGCAATATGACTGGATAAGATCACCATTCACTGTTACAAGGGCATATCATCTGACATCCGACCTGGAGGACGCATTGGTTGAACTGTCAAGTGACCGAACCTTACAGGCAGCCTTTAACACCAAGACGCTGGTGGATTTCGGTCGAGAGGGAATACCCACAGCTATCCAAGGCCGCTATGTATCTACTGATTCCCTTTGGCTCAACTTACTTGTGCGAAAAGACTTTCTCAGCACTGACCTTCATAAAAAATAAATACAGATCATGGCTAAACGTGGAGGAAGATCTCCGAGTGGCCGTCTCCAAAATAAAGCCCAGAATGGACTTGCTCTGCTCCAGACATATTGCCCACCCATCTCTTTAGGTGTGTTTAAGAAATGTAACTAAGCTAAAATAAACAACCTTCAAGTTTTTGCACATGGCAGCAATAAGGTGTCTGCTGCACGTTATACATACAGAAGCGCACAGACAAACACAGACATCTTCTCTGTGTTTGTCAGACAAGACTTACCTGCACACTTATATATAATATAATTGTATGTTCACTCAGCCCTGCTGTTTAAACAGGGAGATTCCCTGTATTCTGGTCGTATTCTATTTCTCAAATTACTATAAAATAATTTCATTTCTGTAAGGCCGTTGTTCTCTTGTGTTGTATTAATGCCTGTTTTGCATAGGCCTAGTAGTGCATGTGCGTGGCTGTGCGCCACATTATATGAAACCTCCAGTGACGTTGGAGGTCACCAGTCTCTGGCACTGTTATTTTAGGGGTCGCGGGCTCAAAAGTTTGGGAACCCCTGATCTAGATCAATATTGATGGATCCTGTATCGTGTTGGCATCTGATCGTGGATAGTGGTGGTGGACCATGATCGTGTTGGCAGCTGATGGTGGATCCTGATGGATTGTGGCCTCAGGTGGCATCTTATCATGATGGTGGATCCTGATTGTGGTGGCTGCTGACCGTGGACTATGATAACAACAAGACTGCTCGATATACAATATGTCTACTCAGATACTCAACCGTTACTGACAATAATCTGTCAATTCATTTACCTTCCATTATGCTATAAACTGTTAATTTTAATCAATACTGGAAATACCCTTATCTTTCTGATGTTCTCCATTACACATGGCATCTATTGCACTTCTGTCTGTCCTGGGAGAGGGATTCCTCACATGTGGCTCTCTCTGAGGTTTCTACGTTCTTTTCCCCTGTTAAATGTTGTTTCTTAACTAGTTTTTCTTACTCTTGTTGAGGGTTAAGAGCAGCAGATTTCCCACCTTGTTAAAGCTCTATGAGACAAATTATGATTTGTGAATATGGGCTTTACAAAGAACATTTGATTGATTGATTTGATTGATTGATATATTATCCTCATCCTCATCCTTATCCTAGTAATTCAAAAGTTCCCTAAACGAGCAAGGACTTAGGAGACTGTGGAGAGAAAAAAAACTCCCTCTTTAACTGGAAGAAACCTCTAAAAAAAAACCAAACTCATAATAATAATAAGAATTTTATACCATTGAGCTAACCTCCTCTGATTTACTACCTTCTTTTGCAGAGGGGCAACAGTTTCAATGGTTGTTCACAATGTGGCTGCTGTGCTGTTTACAAATTCATGGACAGGCATTCCCTATCGAGGACCATCGGCAGATAAAACAGATAAGATTTGTCAATAAATCATAAATAACCTATATGAAGTGAAAGAGGTCCTATTTCCTCAACCAAAGTTTGGGAATGGTTAATGGTCTATTTATATCGTACTTTGCAAGTCTTTTTTTTTAAACTGTAGTGTTTATTCAGTTTTTTCCATTTATACATACAAGACATATACAACAAAGAAAAAAAAAAAAGAAAAAAAGTCGGTCATGGCTGCAGGTATCCCTATTCTACAAAATCAGATTTATACAGTTTACAGTTCACATGTCTTTCGTTATGTCATACAACACCCATTTTTTCCACTTTGTTATAGAAACATCTTCCTTCAGTCGAAGTTGGGAGGTCATTCTCTCCATACAGTATATTTCTCTTACAATCCCTAACCATTGTTCTATGGTAGGAGATTCAGTTTTGTACCAGTTTCTTGTTATTGTTTTCTTAGTTGCAATCAACAGTATCTTGACTATATATCTATCACTTCCAGTTACACTTTCAGATACATTTCCAAGGTACATAGTCAAGGTACATTGCTTTCATTTGGTATTTCATATCCCAGTATGTCTTTAATTGAGGCACCGACATCATCCCAAAGGGAGAGCAGCCTGGGGCACATCCAGAAAATATGTGCATGGTTAGCTTCTTTGCTCCCACACGCCCGCCAGCATGATTGTTCTGTAGCACTTTGTCTACTTTTTATCTTAGGTGTTATGAAGAATCGGGTCCGATTTTTCCACCCAAATTCCCTCCACATTTGTGAGTTTGTGGTAGTATGTGGTGTTTCACACATATCAAGCCACTCCTCAGGGGTGATGCTGATGCCCAGCTCCCTCTCCCATCTAGCCCTAATGTAATCAGTTGAAGCACTCGTACAGTCTCTGAGGTTTTGATATAACACAGATACCACCTTGATTTTTGACCCATTATATACTCGCGTTAGTACATCTATCACTCCGTTTAATTTTTTTGGGCTCCCTATTTCCCTTATAAAATGATCCCTTAGCTGTAGGTATCTAAAAAAATCCTCATTTTTTTAATCCATAAATTTCTCTAAGGTCCTGAAAAGACATTATGTTTCCTTTCTTGAGTATTGTACACATGGCAGTGATTCCCTTCCTCTCCCAGTTTCTGTATGTCAGGTCACTCAAGTTTGGCTTGAATCTTTCATCATATGCAATCCAGCTCAACAACCTCACTTCCTTTTCCAGTCTATGCCTTTTAATGAAATCAGCCCAGATAGTCAGTGTGTGGGAGGTTATTGGATCTATTGAACCTTTTAATGTTTTTATCAATGTAATGTTGCCCAAAAGGGTTTGCACTGGTTTATTAGCCACCCTCATCTCAATCTCTTTCCATTTGGAGTTATAATGTTTGACTATTGGTCCAAGTTGTGCTGCCTCATAGTAATCCTTTAAATTTGGGAGTGCCATACCCCCCTGATTCAGTTGTAGCGTGCTATATGTTATTCTTGGTTTTTTACCGCTCCAAATGAACCTCGATATCATTTTGTCCCAGGTTTTAAATCTTTCTAGCGGTATCTTAACAGGAAGGGACTGGAAAAAATACAACAGCTTAGGGAAAATGTTCATTTTAATAATGTTGATTTTTGAACTGAAGTCCAGTGATATGGTCGACCATCTCTCAGTATCCCTCTTAATTTGTAGGTGGATCTGATCATAATTTATTTTCTGAAGATGGCTTATCTGTTTTGTTAAGGTTATCCCAAGATATTTTATGCTTTCTGAGTTCCATTTTCATTTATAGGCGTTTGTAGTTTCTTGGGACGGGGTATAATTAAAAGTCAGAATCTGTGTTTTACTCACATTTGTTTTATATGCTGAGTGGTCTCCGTATATACTTATAAGTTTCGTCAAATGTGTTAGGCTTGCCTCAAGTCTTTCTAAATATATTATTACATCATCTGCAAACAGACTTATTACATGTTTTTGTTCTTTTATATTTATTCCCTTTATTTCCTCACACTGCCTTATAGCCTGCGCCAGAGGTTCAATGTATAAGGCAAAGAGGAGTGGGGACAGGCAACATCCTTGGCGTGTCCCCCTCTGCAACTTTATGTTTTTTGTTAGACTACCATTCATTTTTATTCTAGCTATAGGATTCTGGTAGATTGTATTGATGCATTTAATGGCTTCTTTGTTAAATCCAAATCGTTCCAATGTTAAATATAAAAATGTCCAATTTATGCTATCGAAAGCCTTTTCGGCATCAAGACTCAGCAAAATAGCCTTAGTTTCCTTCATTTGTATCGAGTTTACTATTTGCAGGGTCCTTCTTATGTTATCTAATGTTTGTCGTTCTGTAATAAATCCAGTTTGGTCCTCGTCAATTAATTCTGTCATGAAATTCTGGTATCTCCTTGCTATAATGGATGTGTATATCTTGTAATCTACATTGAGTATAGAAATGGGTCTGTAATTTTTACAATATTCTGCGTCTTTACCCTCCTTGGGGATTACAGATATGATTGCTTCATTCCATGAGGGTGGCAATCTACCTTCCTTAAGGGTACAGTTAAAGGATGAAACAATGAGAGGGGTTAGTTCTTCTCTAAAAGTTCGGTACCACTCCGGTGGAAAACCGTCACTTCCTGGTGATTTATTCGACTTAAGCCTGGATATTGCCTTAGTTATTTCTTCAGGGGTTATAGGTGCTGTGAGAGCATTGTTTTGCTTTTCTCCAATAGATGGCAGATCAAGTGAACTAAGGAACTGTCTTTTTGCATCTTCATCCGATGAGGGTGGTTGAGAGTATAGTTTTTCGTAGTAGTCTCTGAATGTGTTCTCTATTTCTACTTCATTATGTCTTAGTTGGTCTGTGGAAGAGTCTCTGATCTTATATATCGTGTTAATCCCTTGTTGTTTCCTAATTCTCCTTGCCAGAAGCCTTGTGGCTTTAGGGTCTGTTTCATAATAATCTTGTTTCAGAAATCTAAGTTTTTTTCTCTATTTCGCTCCCTAATATATTATCTATTTCCCCTTTAATGTCCTTTATTTCTTGTTGGATTTGGGCTGTGTAAGTAGTTTGGCGTTGTACCTCAAGATTTTTTTGTCTTTCCACTACGTTGAGATACTTTGCCTGCTTACGTTTTTTTTGTCTTGACGTGATGGCTATTAATTTCCCCCTTATCACCGCCTTCAGTGTGTCCCATAAGATTGTTGGGTTGAGTTCTTCTGTGTTTCCGTTTTCCTCAATGCTTTTCTTTATTTCATTGTCTTGTTGTTCAGTATGCTTACATTCAGTCTCCAGGTAGTATTTTTCTGCCTTTTATTCAAAAGTACATTTAAGTGGACTGCATTATGATCTGAGATGTCAGCCACACCAATTTTACAGTCTTGTACTTTGTGTAAATCCCAGTTATTCATAAAAATATAGTCAATTCTAGAGTGTGTGTTATATAAAGTAATGTGTATAGTCTTTTTCCCTCGGATGCAGTTCACGTCATACATCAACCAGTCCATGTTCCTTCAACAACATGTTTACAAGTTTAGATATATGTGTCTTATTTCTTTTTATGCTTGTTGTGTCTACCCTATGATCCATTATCATATTAAAATCACCAGCACATATCACTATACCTTCAGATTCTAAGGCCATGACTGAGAATAAGGATTTAAAGAATTGTTTAGTACTCTCTGGAGGAGCATATACATTTATTTCCCCTTCACCATAATATATCGTCTCTCTGTGTCCTTGATTTCTTTGAGACACTCAAAATTTGTTGAGTTTTGTATAAGTATTGCCACACCTCTTTTGTTGCTTTGTTTACATGTACTGTAATAGGTGTTTCTAAAACTGAATTTCTTCAGCTTTTCATGTTCTTCCTGGAAAAGGTGTTTCCTGCATAAATACAACTTGGGCCTTAAGTTTTCTCATTTTCAAAATGATCTTAGATCTTTTAATTGGATTGTTCAACCCATTAACATTTAACGACACTAATGATATGCTGTTCATTTATAACTTTGGAGAATGACGTTATACATTTCTTTCGGACCCTTATTGCAGCCATGCTTTGCTAGTCTTGATGACCACTCAAGTGGACAACCTGCTCTGCCTCCTGAGCCACAGCCGCCAACATCATACCAAACATATTGATTGTGTGTGAATGGGTGAATGTGACATGTACTGTAAAGAGTTTTGAGAGGTTGACCAGACTGGAAAAGCTCTATATAAATACAGTCCATTTATCATTTACATAATGAAAAACATTTTACCTACTAATCTGACTGGAAACATCTCAGCAAAAGTATGGAACCCTAATTTCCAGAATAGTTAAGGCATTACTCCATTCACCCTTACTCTACTGACCCTAAATGAATAAAAGGAGATCTGTAATGCTTTTGATCATCATTTTATTGAAGGAAGTTTTTGTATGGGTCAACTAACAAGCTGTGAATTTGTAGCCATGAGGATGAATTTGCATTTGCTATGAAATGGGGCACCATCTCCTAATCGAGCAAATGTGTATAATTAAATTAATAATGAGTCTCAGATAATGAAGTCATGAATTCTAGATTAAATGTATCTCCATTTTCTACTTTTTGAAGAAAAAAGTTTTTCATTGAAAACAAATTCCAGTCCCTAAAAGTGCTATAAAACATTTGATGACTTATTTTTTAACCAACATCCGTTCTGATCATAAATACCAAATATTAAGACATTTTCAGTATTTTAACCCTTTAACCCTCGTCTTGTTCCTGGGTCGGATTGACCCAGAGTGTGTGTGTGTGTGTGTGTGTGTGTGTGTGTGTGCGTGTGTGTGCATGCGTGCGTCCGTGTGATCATCCGCAAGCCTTGGCGGTCAGGGTTAGGGTGACCCAAGGATTGTCATTCTCGATTCTCCTGGGAGGGTCATTTAGACGGCGACGAAGACTACAACCCAGTGGGTGATGCTTCTGCAGATTCGTCATCCTTGGAAGAAGAAGAAGGACAAGACCGCAGCACCACCACCAACACCACCGGACTCTTGGAAAGAGAGACCTTCCTGTCAAGAAACAAGGAAATAACATGGTCCTCGAGGGCGTACGGCCGAGGCCAGGGCCGCTGCTCCTCCTCCTATTCCTCCTCCTCTGCTGTGGCTCAAAGCAGGGTCCCCTCGGGCCCCACGATGCACGTGACGTCCCGCGCCGGTGACTTAGCCTTAACGTTCCACCTGTTCATCAAGCCAACGGTAGAGAATATCATCCTGGTTATGATGAATTGGGAGGGTCATCGAAAATACGGGGACGATTGGAAAGGGATGGACGAGACCAACCTGCATGCCTATGTAGGGCTGCTGATCTTTGCAGGCGTGTACAGGTCCCAGGGGAGGCCACCACCAGCCTGTGGGACGCCGAGAGTGGCCGGGCGATATTTCGTGCCACGATGCCCCTAAAACTCTTCCACACGTACTCCAGACTGCTACGCTTCTTCTCCCTTGGCCAGTGTCCTTTCCGACAGTACATGCCCAGCAAGCCGGCGAAATACGGGATGAAGTCATGGGTGGCCTGCGTAACGTCACATGCGACAATTACTTCACCTCCTACGAACTCGACGGCACGGTTTGGAAGAACATGCCCGAGCTCCCGACCGGGAAGAGTGGTGTTCTCATCCAAGTTCGCATTCACGCCCACTGCCACTCTGGTGTCATACATCCCATAGAAAAACAGGGCTGTGGTGCTCCTGAGCACACGGCACGCCGAGGCCGACGTCAGCGACCGTGAGGACGGGAAACCAGTCATCATCCTGGACTACAACCGCAACAAAGGCGGCGTGAACAACCTAGACAAGGTGATCGGAACGTACAGCTGCAGGAGGATGACCGCGCTCTGGCCCCTGGTCATCTTCCACAACATTCTCGACGTCTCTTCCTACAACGCCTTTGTGATATGGAGAGAGATCAACCCCGACTGGATGCTGGGCAAGCAGAACAAGCGGAGGGTGTTCCTAGAGCAGCTGGGAAAGGCTCTCGTGATTCCGTTCATCGCACGAAGGGAGCGCATCCCCCGCACGGAAGCGTCCACAGTGGTTGTGAAGGCTGTAAAAGAGCTCTTGACCACAACGACGACGATGACGACGCTCGACCCTAGCTCCCGGCCTCCTCCATAGCCCTAGCAGCAGCCCCATTCGGGGCGAGTAAGAGGAAGAGGTGTCAGATATGCCCCAGGAAAAAGGACTGTAAAACTCACACCGTGTGCCACGGGTGTAACAGATACATCTGCAAGGGCTGCTCACTTGTCTATTGCCCTACGTGTGCATCCTAATATGGGGTGGGCTATGTGAGGGGGCCAACAGCCGGGGGGAAGCAGGGCCAACAGCCGGGGGAAGCAGGGACAACACAAGGGTTAAAATACCACCAGTATTTGTTTTTTGTTTTTGTATTAAAAACACACACACACACATATATTTTTTCCGTATACTACATGATATAATTTCTTGTCGAGGGTCAACACAGCCTGACAAATAGAACAAGATTAGCAACAGCATCAGTTTTTGCATTGTAATTTTTCTGTGTGGTATTACACAAATAAAATCCCCCTCAGCATCTTCGTGGACAAAAATGTCCTCTCCATAACCCTGCTCTAAAGTATTATATATATTGATATTTTTTTACTGTCAAATACTTTTAAAACTATTATCAGTCCTGATCATAAAATAAAGACCCTTCAATGTTTGTTTCGATAATACAACCATTGTTTCATATGAAAAACAATCAAAGTACCAATAAAATTGCTAAGCATCAGTAATGGTCGAGTATCTGAGTAGTACTGTTTATCGAGCAGTCTTGTTGAAAATAATAGTCCACGGTCAGCTGCCACCATGATCAGAATCCACCACCAGAATCAGATACCAGCATAATCCACAATCCATTATCATGATCCACTGACACTATTGGGATCCACCATTGTGATCCAACATCAGCTGCCAACAAGATACAGGATCAGCCAATATGATCACTGATTTGCGATACACCATCATAATCCACGATGTGGCCGCAACTGCGGTCCTGGGCCTGCAAACGATAAGGCACAAGGACTTCAGGGAAAGAATCAAGTCAGTAACATGTTTTGATTAGACATTAATGTGATAAAGAGGGAGAAGAGGAAAGAGAAGCTACGTGTGTCATGTGTCTCCCGACATTCTAGACCTATAGCAGCATAACTAAGAGTTGGTCCAAGACAAACCTGAGCCAACTCTAACTCCAAGCTTTATCATGAAGGAAGCTTACTCTTAAACGTATAGATGGTGTCTGCCTCCCGCACTGCAATGATTGGGAGATGATTCCACAGGAGACAAGCTTGATATTGTAGCTGAAAGCTCTGTCTCCTACTCTAACCCCCTACTTTTAGAGACTTTATGGACAACAAGTAGGCCTGAATTCTTGGAGCGCAGTGCACTAGTGGGGTAATATGGTACTATGAGCTCTTTAAGGTATGATGTTCCCATATTATTAAGGGCCTTGTAGGTGAGAAGGAGAATTTTAAATTCTATTCTAGATTTAATCGTAAGCCAGTGTAGTGAAGCTAATGCAGGATAAATGTCTCTTTTCCTGGTTCTTGTCAGGACACGTGCTGCAGCATTTTGGACAAGCTGTCAAGAGTCTTTAACGACTTACTGCTGGAGCCTGATAATAAGGAATTACAATAATAAGTGTGGATGTAACAAAGGCATTTTTCTGCATCTTTTAGAGAGAGGAAATGTCTTATTCTAAGTGAAAGAATGCAGTCCTAGAAATAAGTTTTAAGTGAGAATCAAAGGACAAATCAGATCAAAGATCACTCCCAAGTCCCTGACTGTTTCACTGGAAGCAAGGACAATGTCGTCCAGCGCAGCTATATCGTTAGATAATGAATCTCTAAGGTGTTTAGGGCCAAATATTAGAACCTCTGTTTTATTTGAGTTTAATAAGAGAAAATTGTGTGTCATCCAGGTTTTTATGTCCTTGAGACATGCTTGAAGTTTAGTTAATTGATTACTCTGTTCTGGTTTTATTGATAGGTCTAACTGGGTGTCCTCTGCATAGCAGTGGGAATTTACAATGTGTCCTGATGTTTCCTTGTGGAAGCATATATAAGGTGAATAAAATTGGGTCGACCACAGAACCCTGTGGAGCACCGTGGTTAACTTTGGTGCACACTGATGGCACATCAGTAATCAATCTGAAAAATAGAATTTAAACTATTTCTTTTAATGCCAATTTACTGTTCTAGATTCTGTAATAAAATGTGATGATCAATAGTGTTGAATGCTGCACGCGGCGGCTGTGGCTGAGGGGTAGAGTCGTCGTCCTCCAACCTGAAGGTCGGCAGTTCAATTCCCAGTCTTCCCCATTTGCATGCCGAAGTGTCCTTGGGCAAGATGCTGAACCCTGAATTGCCCCCCATAGAACAACAAAGTGCTGCTAATAGATGCACTGTATGAATGTGTGTGATTGGGTGAATGTAAAACTGTACTGTAAAGTGCTTTGAGTGGTCATCAAGACTAGAAAAGCGCTATATAAATACAAAGCCATTTACCATTTAACAGGATGGGGACAGAGACAAACCCTTGATCTAAGGCTATTTGAAGACCATTAGTGACTTCTTGATGAGCTCTAAGCCCCAACTGAAAGTCTTCATATATATTACTTTCCTGGAGAAATTCTTACAGCTGATACAGCTGTGACAACCTTCTTGAGGATTTTAGACAGGAAGGGGAGGTTGGATATCGGCCTGTAGTTGTCTAGAACCTCCGGTTTTAGACAACTCCGTTTTTTTGAGAAGGGGTTTGATTACAGCTAGTTTAAATGATCTTGGTACATATCCTGATGATAATGAGATATTGATTGTGTTCAGTATCGTACTATCAATTAGGGGCAGAATTTCTTTAAGTAATTTTCTAAGATACAAGTTGTGGGTTTAGAAGATGAGATTATTGAAGTCAGCTGATCAAGGGTGATCAGAGAGAAGCTGTATAAATAATTGGTAGGATTCTCAGCTGTTCCATAGATTTAGGAGTATTTAGGTACATAGAAGGTCAAGACCTTAAGAATTATAGAGAAACCCAACGGTTCCCACAATGAGCAAGCACTTGTGGGGGCAGTCTAACCTTAAAAGTAGAGATGGTGTCTGCCTCCAGAACCCAGAGTAGGAGCTGGTTCCACAGGAGAGTAAGCTGTTATATGTTTTTGAAATAGTAAGCATAATGTAAAGTAAACCTGTGACAGTTCCGTACTAAGCTGGGACTCAGTTGCAAAAAGGAAGACGGGAGACAAAAAATAAAGTACAAAATAAAACTTTACTTCAAAGATCCAAGGGTCATACACGGGTAGGCAGTCAGGAAGGCAAACAAATCCATTCAAGTAAAAGGCATGAAATCCAAAGTCAATAATCCACGCAGAGTCAAAAACCAGGTAAGCAAATAAACAGAACCTAACGCTGGCGAGCATGTACGCACAGAGGAGACAATGACAATCTGGCAGAGGGTGAGTGGAAACACAGGGTATAAATAGGGAAAGCTTAATTACAAAACAAGGTACAGGTGTGTGGGGAAACCAACAGGAAGTAACACAAGACACAAGACACAAGGACCCAGATAACAAAATAAAACAGGAAGTGAAAACAAACAGACACAGACTGAACAGATATTACAAAACCCAGTTCAAACTTAATGGGCCACACCATTCAAAACCAGCAGTATGGCCTTTTAAAACAAAAAATGGCAAACAACATTACACTGACTGATGACTTCTGACTCTGTAACTTCCTCCTTAGAGCCCATGGGCCAGACGCCATTATCCTGGTGGATGGACAACCTCTACAGACCAACGGAGAGCTGGGTCTGTCACAAATGCTTCACATAGCGAGTCAGATTGCAGCTGGAATTATCTACTTGGCGTCTCAACACTTTGTGCACCGTGATCTGGCAACCAGGAACTGCCTGGTTGGGAATGGCATGCTGGTGAAGATAGGAGATTTTGGCATGTCCAGAGACATTTACAGCACAGATTATTACAGGGTGAGTATCTCTCTGCTTCTATCATGCATCCCATCATTGTTTGTTTTACCAAAATTTGCAATTGTTCCATTTTTTGGGGAGTAACTCACACTACCTCACAATGCAGTGTTAACATACTGAATCGAATAAAGTGGTAAATATAACCACCATTTTTTTAGGGAGGTTGTTTAGCACATACTCCTAAAATTAAAACACACTTTTGACATGCATTGACCGCCTTCCCCAACATACTTAACCTCAGTGTTACGGGTCCCAGGATTGGTACCACAGCAACTAAGTATGTCTGTAAAATACAGCATGAATGCAGCGGCAATAAAGACACGAAGCATTCAGTTCATCATCCAGACTGCATCTTATTCAAATTCAACACAATTTCATATACATGCATTCCTCTGAGTGTCAGTCTCCGTTCGGTTGATAACTGCATTTTAAAGTGCATAAAACATACATTCAATTATCCTCTCCTTTGTAATGGAATGTGTTCTCAGTGTTACTCACACTTCTGGTTCACATCTTATGTCTCCTTACATCAAACAACATTTTAATACACATGATCACTCATATATAAGTGAACAGGGCTACTATAATCACATAGTGCAGGTTACAGTAATACTTAGCTGTAGTAACATCAGAAATGAATTCTGGACATGCACACTTAATCACAACATTGTTTTCACTCAGGAGGAAATACAAACATTTTCAATATAAACCTATTGAACATTAGCTTATAACTGGTCTTTATAAGGCACAATAACAATACATGACTTTATTACAGCGTGCGTGTGTGTCGGCGCTGAAATACACACTGTGTAAAGTAAACACCATACTATAGCGACCTGCCTGCAAGACTATGCGCAGGTAAAATAAACACCTATACAGGCAAATGTTGTCACCGCCCACCGAGTGGTGCCAGTGTCTCCCACCTCACTGTCCAGCGGAGTTTCAAAGTTTTTAACAGTCTAACAAGATAATCGAAACAACATCAATGTCTCAATAACACTTGTGGTGATAAAGCTAAGCTTTAAGGAGTTAATGTAGATGACTCTCACCCACTACTAACCTGTAAAATACAGCATGAATGCAGCAGCAATAAAGACACAAAGCATTCAGTTCATCATCCAGACTGCATCTGGCATGTGGGTGGAAGTTACCCCCAAAGAGACAGTACAGGGTGCAACTGCTCCCGTGCCAAATGTTCCACCTGAGTGCTGCTGTCATTTACTGATCTCTCCATAATGCATTGAAACATAAACCGACGTGGCTATCACGTATATTATTAGAAATAATCGCAAAAATTACTGTTAAAGTAATTAAATCAAATATTTTGGGGCATACCACATCAGGACCAAATGTTAAAGGGATAGTTCACCGAAACAAATTTCTCTGGGGGAAGTGGTTGAGTCCACAAAACATTTTAGGAATCTCAGGGGTACACAGCGTTCGGCTGCGATGTTGATGCTCTCCCCTGCTGCTGGTCCCACGTTGGCTCTGATGTTGACGCTCTCCCCAGCTGCCAGTCCCATGTGGACTGTGGTGTTGACACCTGGTCCTGTCCCCAGGACGGCTCAGGTCGACGCCCGGTGCTGTCCCCGGATTGGCCAGTCATCATCATGGGCCAGGAAATCTTTGTGGTCCTTGAACACTTGTTTCCTCCTAAACCCATCCATTTTCATAGTCCCCTTGCAATAGCAATTGGACTAATCTCACTTTGAACTGGACGTGTCGTACTCCTACTTCAGACCCTATCGTAAATTAGGCCCCAGGCCTCTGGAAGAGGCTATGGGGGGGAAGGGGACACTTTTTTTATTTATACACTGAACCTACACTCATTGGGCCTCATTCACTAATATGTGCGCAGAAATGTTCTTACTGAATAATTATAACACTGTTGCTCCAGGATCAGGACAGACACTCATTAAAGGTCCAGTCATCCTGTGTCTCATTCATAATTTTATCCTATTTTTGATCATAATTAAATTACTAAAAACAAGTATTGATAATTAGGAGGATGAGAAAATCACAGTTCAAATCCATTCACTATAAGACTTATTATATTTTATGGCACACACACACACACACACAAACACACATACACATACACATACACACAGGCACATACACAGTGCAGCACCTAAGCCCTCTGCAAACCTGGGAAAATCCCCGTAACTTTCTTTAAACCCGTGGACAGAAGTACAATTCTCCCATGACAAAAGAAAGACATACAGAAACAAATCATCATATGTGTTTTCCTCAAGCAGCAGCACAGTGGTTGGCAGATGTTGCCTAATGTTGTACAGGCTGCGCAGTGAACAGGCACGTGCACAGACGTTTTGGGGGGCAGGTGCTAAAACCCCCAAAAAACGGCACCCATCGCCAAAATTATTTATGAAATTAAAAATAATAATAAATAAATAAATAAAAAACAGTAGGATATTTTCAACTTATATATTTATTTTTGTTAACAAACTAACTCAAATTATCAAATTGAATAAATAAATGAATAACAGGCAAAAACAGACAAAACAAGGCCGTATTGTATTACCAAATAATATGTTAAATAATCAAAAAATATTCTAACTTAAAACTTATCAAAACTCTTGTAAATGAGATAAATCAATGTTGTGCATAATAATCAAGAGTGACTTACATAATCTCTATAAAGCTGACAACACAGTACACACACATTTTTTGTTACTGTTTTCTGACAGAGTTGAAGCATAAGCAGCATAACACTAATAATATACCACAATATACCTCACCAGACTGTCATGTAGCTCAACTTAAGACCTACCTTTCATTTCAATAATTACGATTTTAAATTAAACAAAACTAGTGAACTTGTCTAATTTGTAGAACAGTAAAACTGCCTTTAAATGATCTGCCTGCCTGCCTGCCTGCCTGCCTGTCTGTCTGTCTGTCTGTCTGCCTGCCTGCCTGTATCTCTCTCCCTCTCTCTTCATTAAACATGACAAACGTCAGTAAACAGCTGGACAAGGCTTTGAAATCACGGATTTCGTGAGTTTTTTGTTTGTTTATTTTTTAGGAAACGTCGGACCAGTTGCGACGTAATGTTTTCAGCAGCGCTAATGTTGTGGTTAATTTATCACCAAACAACGTCGGGGGGTTGCACAAACACCGTCATTACCTGTTTGTCTGATGCTGCGGGTCAGAGAAGAAGTAGGCTGCAGCCGTTTGGCCTGGAGCTCAGCACTGCATGAGCACTAAGTGGAGGAGGAGGAGGGAGGGGCGCGGCGGGGGCTTGTGAGCGCCGCGGAGCATGTCGGGGCGAAATTCTCACAAGAATTGTCTCATAGGGCTTATATATATATATATCATGTCATACCAAGTCAAGGCTCATAAGGGCACTAGATAGAGGTAAACCTTATTGTTCTACACTTGTTGTTGTTGTTGTTGTTTTCTAAAGCTAAATAGTTAAATATGGCTTTTCATTTTAAATCGAAAATATTGGATTGCAACAAAGGGCCTGAGGGCCCATTTAAGTACATACACATGTGTGTCCCTTAATAAAGAACTTTCACATAGATCAAATGGTGTCAGTGATGTTGTAATGTTCCCACAAATTATTGTGTGTAAGACATCCATAAGATAATCTCCTGTTTGTGTTTGTGTTCAGGTGGGAGGTCACACCATGCTGCCTATCCGCTGGATGCCCCCCGAGAGCATCATGTACAGGAAGTTCACCACGGAGAGTGATGTATGGAGCTTTGGAGTCATTCTGTGGGAGATCTTCACTTACGGCAAACAGCCTTGGTTCCAGCTCGCCAATAATGAAGTACATATTCATTTTTAATTAATGCCATGAAGAGGCGTTTTCATTTCATTCTACACTTTTACAACAATTTGTTAGGTGGCTGCAGGTCTTCAACTTTGTGTCCGTTCTTTGCTAAATTCCTTTCTTCCATTCTTTTTTTTTTATGGTAAGTACTTCATTAAATCAAATCAGCAAATTGCAGTAACGCAAAACCACCTGGCATAATCCAAATTCCAAGAAACTTATATAGTTGGAGACTTCAAACATCAGTGGGGACACATGCTCATAAATTGCTGTTAAGTGAGAACACAAACCGGAACCAACTACTGGAATGAAGAAAATGGCACACACAATATTGAAAACAGAAAAGGAACAGCTCCTTGGAGAAATTTAAGACAGAATTGGACACACAAGGATGTATGACTACATTAACGCTACATTAACGTGATATTATTTGGTAATGCTCTCCCCTTTGAGCCTCTTCTCTTTTTACTGGATGGATGGGAGTTCTGATGAGAGGATTCTCACAAGGAACAATAACAATTTTCAGTCTTAAGTCTTCAAAAACAGGTGTTAAACCATTGATGCCTTCTTCTTTCAATAGATAATGATGTTTACAAGGCTTATATAAAAATTTGGAAGTAATAATTTAAGGAGGAGCTCCTTTCATTAGGCCTACATTCTACATTCATTACAGTCCTCTTGCATAGTGTTAATGTGAAATAAACCATATCTGGTTGTTACAGTTGATTGCTGAAATTCATTTCCTAAAACTTCTTCTCCTTTTCTCAAAACAGTAAACACATACCCAAAAATTACAAGCTACACTCACAAGACCTTTGACTTATCTTGCAAAATCAAACAATTAAAAACTATATTATCTTTACCCAAAACCAAACACTGCCATCACATAACTCCCATCTACATGCCAAAGGCAAGATGCTGAACCCCGAATTGTCCCTCATAGAAAAAGTGCTGCTAATAGTGCACTGTATGAATGTGTGTGGGAATGGGTGAATGGCAAACTGTACTGTTTGCCATTCACCCATTGTACTGCTTTGAGTGGTCTTCAAGACTAGAAAGGTGCTATATAAATACAAACCATTTACTTGGCAATTATTACACACTACACAAATAAATGCAAAATACTACACTCTGGGCGTAGCAAGAAAGAAATCATTACTGAAAATATTTAATGTAGGATATTTGCACATTCCTGCATTCATGAAAACCCTGTATGTAAAAATGCACAATATGACTTTGAAATAAGCAACATTAATCATTCTTTCCATCTCAACATCATGCCATGATGTTGAGACAACAGGACTTGCAATGCACACATTCAGTAGAAACTCCATTCTCTCCGCACCATTGTGTTCATCATATCTAGCAAACTGATCATACATCAGATATGTTCTGCATTGAATTTTTTCCCCGCCAGGGATTTTTTGTTTTTAGTAGGGTTCTGCATTTAGATTGATTTGTTTCAGCAATTTTAACTAGTTTCTTTTAGAGAAATGACATTCTGATTTTCCTTTACCTGGGCGGAATCCTGCACTCAGACACAGTCAGAATATTGCAGAAAAAATAAAAAATAGGCTCTGCTCACCTCTGAGTTTCGTGGTCACTGATGTTCTGAGATGCAGGTTCCTCAGGTGCTTTGTCTCTCTTGGGCTGGCTCGCCATTAAATGTTGGCGATTAAAGTATAATACTGGGCCAGATACTAAGACTAGACTTCTTTTCCACACACAAATTAAAGAAAGGTTACCGCCATGTTAACGAGTTTCAGTGTGGAGATCACAAAGATACATCATCATCTCGATCACTATGGGTTTGAAATACAGCTCAACCAGACCTCTGACAACCCTGTGTATGGAACATTAGAAAAGTTGTTTACCATGTGCAACATTATTTATATAGCTGCACAAAGACAGCTCAGTAATAAGAATCGACTTTGCTTGGCTCTGGGCCTACACCACCCTCAGCCACAAATGACAGACAATTTTCAGAAAACAATACAATACAACATTTAAAACACATAATTTAACTAAACACATTTCACAAAATACTACAATATTTTACAAAGTACAACATCATTGCAGATTACAGTATTTCACAAAACCAAACATTTCACAAAACACAGCATTAAACAAAACACAATGACATTTGACAAAACACATTTTACAAGACAAAGGTAAGTATCAGCATGCAGAATAGGAGAAATGGAGACTGAACCGCCAACATTTTGGTTAGTGGATGATGCACCATATCTTTTGAGGCACAGCCCCACATCAATAATACATTTCACAAAACACAGCGGCATTTCACTTTACACTACATTTCAAACACAGTAAAATCGCGGCTGTGGCTAAGGGGTTGGCCTCTAACCAGGTCGGCCCCAGTCTTCCCCATTCCGCATTCTGAAGTGTCCTTGGGCTGGATACTGCACCCACAAATAGTCTCTATTGTCATAGAGAAAGTGCTGCACATAGATGCATTGTATGAATGTGTGTGTAAATGGCTGAATGGCTAAAAAACTATGCAGTAAAGCGCTTTGAGTTGTCATCAAATTGACAAAAGCATTATATAAATACAGATATAATTGTTTATATCTGCTTATCTTCCATTTACCATTCCACAAAAAATTACATTTCACAAAACACAATATTTGCAGAAATCATGACATGACAACAGTTTTTCTTAAAATACAATGACATTTTACAAAACACAAAAGAATTTCACTATACAGGACAGAATTTTAGTTAAAAACTATTTGCTGTTTCTGTTCCTTGCTCAAATTTGAAACTGAGTTTGAAGGAAAAGGTTTATGAATTTGAAATCACAAGTATACTTAAAAAGGATCTTTATGTGATGTAATTCTGAATATGTTTTCAACATATGACTTTAAATGTTATCTACACAAATATAAAGCTTTTCTCAAACAAGACAAGTCACTGTCTTGTTAATCATGTGTCTCTTTGTCTCCCCAGGTGATAGAGTGTATTACTCAGGGGAGGGCACTTGAGTGCCCCTGGCTGTGTCCCAAGGAAATCTACGATATTATGCTGGGCTGCTGGCAGAGGGAGCCACAACAGCGCTTCAACATTAAGGACATTCAGAAGATGCTCATAACTTTAATGAAGGCCACACCAGTCTATCTGGATATACTAGGATAGGAAAGGATAAAAGGCGTTTTCAGGTTGGACTCAATCCAAATTACGTTAATAGAAACTAGTACACTGGATCAGAGGTAAATTTATTGATTTGGAGCCACGATTTGCCATGGATTCACAACATAGCCTCTGGTGGAACCATGTAAATCAGAATTAGACAACGACCTGTATCTTGTATCCAATTACCTAACCTATGAGGATTGGAATTACTTAAAGTGGAGAGATGTGTGTTTAGCTGGGTTGGAATTAACAGGATTACACAGCACTGCATTACAATATAAAGTAAATGAAGAGCAAATGGCTTTGGCCTACCTTCCATGACTGGGTCCGGACATGTGTGGTCAGGTCTTGCCCCTTTTCAAAAGAACTCATGACTACAAGGACTTGACTATGTAGTATGGATTGCATCAAACTGGAATTAACTGGATTAACCTGATTGTACGGGTCTGGTTTGGGTTTTTTATCCTTATAACTTCGGTAAAACATTTTATCCATGATATCGTAGCATATGCATTCTTATTTCACCCTGTCCAGATCAGTGAAGCTTAATTTCTATCCTAGTTTTTTCTATCCTAGCCTGGCCAAGTCTGGTAGAGTTTGGATTGGCTTTTTTTTTAATATCCAGTTCTAGATTATATTGATTTCACCCTAACATGATTTATAAATGTTCCTATAAATCAATGAAAGGATGATGGGTCAGTCCTGGCTTAACTTTAAGTGAATGCAGTATTCACATGACCATCAGTAATGCTTTTTCATGTTTTTCATGAAGTTTTTCAATGCAGAAGCAAGTCAACAAGAAAGAGCAAGTGTAGATGAATCAAATAAGTATTTGTATAGCAGCCACTGTGTGCTTGTCTAGTGTAAACATGCTTCAGAATCTTCATCTACTAAGCCTTCATAAATACTCCATCCACTCTGAGTCCCATGTTGGCTTATCAAGTTGTTCACTAATGCAAGCGCCTAACCAGACCCTCCGTGACTGAGCCTTGAAACATGGCCTTAGTGATTGTCTATCGCCCCAGAGATGGACCAAAGTGCCTCCTACTACTTTCTAAACACTGGAGACAAAAGGAAATAGTCTTAGAAAAAACACTTTTACTTTGTTTTTACTTTTACTTTTGTTTACCTGCTTAAAATGTATACTAGCAAGAACAGAAAGTGTTCAATAACAACACCCTTTAACTTAAAGAATGTATCTACTGTAAGTCTATATGTCTTGAAATATGTAAACTGATTTTGTTTTCCTTTATTATTTTTAGCCTCTTGATGTGTTGTCATATGGGGATGTGAAAGCCGATAGATATTTTGATAATCTTTCTTCCCTTTGTAATATGTTATTAACATTTACTTTATCTTGCAACAGAAAGTATTTTTAATATGATAATACATGTTAAACAGTCAGGACAAAACACTGGACACCCAAAGAGGGTGTCCAGTGTTTTAATCCTAGCTGTCTCAGCTTGAGACATGAAACTCAGAGTCAGCAGCAAAATTGACTATAATTATGTGTATAAATGTGTAATCTTTCTAAAAGTAAACACAGGCTGAATGAACTGAGAAAGGTTTATCAGTTTTTTAAGGTTTAACAGCTGTGTCTGAAAGCTGTGAGAAATCAACGTGTAAGCCACTGTCAAACTATTGAGTGTACTATTGTTTGATTGCTGTTATCGCAGAAGTTTCTTCAAAGCATCTTTGTGCTATAACATTGAACTCCAAACATTTTAAATAAAAGTTGTATTGGTTAGAGAAATATCAAGATTGATATTTTGCAGTATGGGCAGATTGTATGGATAAACCTAATCGCAAAACTTGTTCCCAATCTGTAACTACTTGTGTCTGACATTGAGTTTTTAGTGAATTATATTTCATGTATAAATAACAATCACAATGTCAAGATTAAATAGGTCCGAAGTAATTTTACAGCAAAGGTGCTTGTGTGAAACCTTGCCCAGAGGGCAAACCAGTCTCTTTCTTTTCAAAGACCTTTCAAGACCTACTGAATGATACCATTACTACTGTAATTGAATGATACCATTACTACTGTAATTAAAAAAGTGTCTGATTTCTGATGTAACTGTAACCTCACTAAATGGTAATATTCCGGTATGACATTTTAAGCAGGAACAGGAAACTCATACAAGCTACAGTAGTAGTGCAACAGCTCACTTCATGCCTTTCACACTACAGAAAAAAATTGTTTCTCTTACTGTGAATGTTTTTTAATTTGAATGACCTCCAGCTAGTTTCACCTGCATGGTTAGTCGGTTCACAGGTGGAGTGGCTTTATTAGAATCTCTCTTTGCATGTTCATATGATTAGTCATTTATGTGTAGCTCCTTACATGGAGATAGTGTAGAAAAAGTGTTCGCACTATGTTTTTGGTATGCAGCCTGAAAAGCCCTACTTCATGGTTTTTCTTTCACACCGGCTAGTGATTTATCCCTGATTTACTCTCCCCCTCTTCTCTGAAATGTGTCTAGTAGATTAAAGGAGAAAGTCTACTGCATCTGAGTGTAACTAGCAAAATGCTGTATGGTTTAATCAAATAAGACTTGTGAGACATAATTTCCACTCATTTTAAATATTCTGTTCATTGACCTTTAACACTTTTTACAGCTTGTAACAGGGTCACCCTCTGCCATTTGTACTAATTGTACAATCCACCTTGTTAAGTGACCTTGCCACATAGTGTTCTCACTCTGTATATAAATGGAGCCCCAACAGTAAATAGACAGTAGACATTGATGTGGACATTGTAGTAGACGTTGACCAAAAAGGATTTATAAATTCATCACTTTTTGAATGAATATTATAATTATTTGCAAAATGTCTCATAGGCAGAAAATCCTAGTTAGATTAGAAATTGTAATTAAATTTTTCATAGACTCTCTTAGTGTTTCTCTTGAACTAAGAAAGACAATCCCAGCTGAAACGCATGCTGGAGGCATCGTTTCAGTCAGTTGGGGTCATAATTAGGATCCAGTGACCTCATTCAGGGCCAGTTCAGGAAGCAGTGTGCCCTAGTGCCTTCGTATGGAGCGTGTCTTTTTCTTGTGAAGTAAGATGAAAATCAAAGTGCAGCAGGGGTTGTGCCCCATTACCTGGTAAGTTTAGCAAAAATAATGACGATAACAATAATAATAATTAAAGACAACATTAGCCAAAAACAGTGTGTTCTCTCCTCCTGAAACCAAAAATATACATCTACATTGTTGTGTTTGGGACTGGGGCAGAAATGGATGTTGACCCCATCTTGTTTGCTAAGACATCTCGTATGATCACAACATTTAGCTTTCATTAATTGAGTCTCAGATATATAAGTACACCAAATGGTATAATTTCTTAGGGTTGAAGGATTTCGATATATTTTTCTCCCTGATGACTCATACAAGTTGTTCTTTTCTGCTTTCTTCCTCATTCCATGCTATTCATTCTAATTTATCTGCTCATGTTTTCTTTCATTCTAAATCCCTTTACCTTAACTATTTTCCTGCACCATGTTTTGCGTATAAAGTATATAAACTGAATATGTTCAAATCATTGTAACTCAATAAAAAGTCTATCATTCCTGTCTGTTCTCTCTCTCTCTCTCTCTGTCTTTGTTATGTGTATATTTGTCTCCATACTATTATTTATGAGTCAATGTATTTGAATAATTTGACAATTTATATAATGTATTTTTAAACAGATAAGGTGTAGTGAACTTTTAAGCTGGTTCGATGAATGATTCTATCTTATTAAAAGTTCATCATCTTTGAATAGTTGTGTTGTCTTTTTTTCTATTTTTGTCTCATCCTTCTTGAAGCACTTTCCAAGGAAACAATAGAAAACTTATTTAGAGAACATACTCTCTAAATCACTACTGATTATTATCTTAAACATTTGATTAAATCTTTGAGTTTACTACTGTAACATATGACTCCTTTGAATATTTAAAAATGCATTAAGTAGTTCAGTTTTGATGATAGAGGATCATGGTGGCAGCTGATCGTGAATTATGATTACAACTAGATTGCTTAGATGTACAATAGGCCTACTCACATATACTACTATTATTCGAGAATGACCATAATCTTTCTTTTATAGAAATATTTAACATTCATACATGTATCTGTTACGTTTAAGTGTCTGCAACCCCAGAGCAGAGACAGAACACAGAGCACCACACAGTACGGATAGTTCAAGGGTGTTTATTGTCCAAAAAAGTTGAGTCAAGGGTGAGGTTACAGATGACAGTGGGTGAAGGATATGTTCCGTAATGTCACCAGCGAGGAGGGAAGTCAGGAGGACTGGGGGAGGAAGGGGGGTTGGAAATCATACATAACCATGAAGAGTGTCATACCTGTGGTGGAGCTGGTGAGGGAGTTGTGTGCATATTCCACCCAAGCTAAATGGGAACTCCAGGATGAGGGATGTCGAGCAGAAACACAGCGTAAGGCTGCTTACAGGTCCTGGTTGGCCCGCTCGGTCTAACCATTGGTCTGGGCGTGGTACCCAGAGGATAAGCTCACGACGCCCCTAGCACCTTACAGAAATTCCAAACTTGGGAGGTGAACTGAGGCCCCCCGGTCTGAAACAATGTCCAGGGGTAGACCGTGTAGCCGAAAAACATGCTTGGTCAGAAGATCGGCGGTCTCCAGGGCTGAGGGGAGTTTCGGAAGAGGTACAAAGTGCTCAACCTTAGAAAAACGGTCAACATGGTGAGTATGGTTGTATTAGATAGATTACTTTATTCATCCCCGAAGGGAAATTAAGTCGTCATAGCAGCCGGTATATTTGAATACAATAAAATACAATATAATAGAATCAAATAAAAAATAATTGCGGTAGAAAGAATAAAAACAGAAACACACGATAAATAGGTAGATAAGGTGCAGTGGCAAGATGATGGTAATAGTACTGATGATATGATGGTAATGTTATTGTTAGACAGTGTATAAAAATAAAAATAGTACAGTATATATAGTATGTAATATAACATAATATATATGTATATATGATAGTAATAATAATAATACCAATATAGCAGTATATAGTAATAATAATAATAATAATAATAATGGCAGCAACAGTATATATAATAGTAAATAAAAATAATAATAACATGTACACATGTATAAATATGTGTATATAGACTTATATATACAAAGAGTATACAAAGAGTATGATATATAGTAGAGGTATAATATAAGTATTTGACTATACAATAGATAATATAATATACTATGAGTGTGAGAATATGTAGACAGTGTGCAAAAGACAATATTATTGTACAAAATGATATATAATATCAATATGGGTTGTATTAACACATATCACATATGATGTGAAGTAAGTGTTCCAGTATATGGAGCAGAGTGTTGTACAGGGTACACAGTGAAGACAGGTATATTTAGTGCAGTTCTGTGATGGTGGCTCTGACAGAGGTAGATGAATTGTACAGTCTTATTGCGGTTGGGAGGAACGATTTCCTGTATCGTTCCTTAGAGCAGCGGGGTTGAATGAGTCTGTGGCTGAAGCTGCTCCTTAGCTTGTCCAGTGATTTGTAGAGGGGGTGAGAGGGATTGTCCATGATTGCCAGCAGTTTTGCCAGCATCCTGTCCTCCACCACCTCCTCTAGGGTGACAAGCTTAGAGCCAACCACAGACTCTGCCTTCCGGATGAGTTTTTTCAGTCTGTTGGCGTCCTTTGCCTTGATGCCCGCACCCCAGGACACCACAGCAAAGAAGATGGTGCTCGCCACAACAGACTGGTAGAACATCTGCAGCATCTTGTTGCAGACATTGAAGGACCTGAGCCTCCTCAGGAAGTAAAGCCGGCTCATGCCCTTCTTGTAGACGGCCTCTGTGTTGGTGGACCAGTCCAGTTTATTGTCCAGTGTGACACCCAAGTACTTGTATGTAGGTACCACCTCCACATCCGTCCCACCGATGCAGACAGGAGAGGGCAGGGGCTTGTTCCTCCTGAAGTCCACCACCATCTCCTTCGTCTTCGCCACGTTGAGCTGCATGTGGTTCTCCCCACACCACTTCACAAAGCGGTCAACCAGGTCCCTGTACTCGGCCTCCCTCCCGCCCTCAACACACCCCACAATGGCCGTGTCATCAGAGAACTTCTGCAGATGACACGACTCAGTGCAGTACTTAAAGTCGGCAGTGTATGTGGTGAAGAGGAAGGGGGACAGTACAGTTCCCTGGGGGGCCCCGATGTTACTGATCAGACGATCAGACACACAGTTCTGTAATCTCACAAACTGCGCGCAGCCTGCCCGCCAGATAGTCATCGACCCAAGCGATGAGGGGAGCACTCACCCGCGTGCCCTCCAGTTTGGCCTTCAGCAGTCTGGGCTGGATGGTGTTGAAGGCGCTGGAGAAGTCGAAGAACATGATCCGGACTGAGGTGTTGGGTCTGTCCAGGGAGGAGTAAGCCTTCTGCAGCAGGTAGATGATAGAATCATCAACCCCAACATGGGGCTGATATGCAAACTGCAGGGGGTGTTGTGATGGGCACACCAGCGGTTTGAGGTGTGCCAGGACCAGTCTTTCCATTACCTTCATGATGTGAGAGGTCAGTGCCACCGGCCTGTAGTCCTCCAGTGCAGCAGGACGTCCTTTTTTGGGCACTGGGACCAGGCAGGATGTTTTCCAGAGCACTGGCACTCTCTGAAGGTGTAGGCTCAGGTTGAAGAGGTGCTGGAGAACTCCACAGAGCTGGCTGGAACATGCCTTCAGCACACGAGGGCTGATGCGGTCCGGTCCCGCAGCTTTCCTCTGTTTCAGCCTCTCTAGCTCTCTCCTCACCTGGTTGGCTGTGAAGTGGAGTCCAGACTGGGGGGTGGGGGATGTAAGTGGTGGGTTTGAGGGTGGTGGTGATGAGGGTGGTGCAGAGAGGTGAGTGTTGCAGGAGGTGGTGGGGGGCAGTGGGTGATGTGAGGATGTCTGGGGTGAGGGAGGTGTGAAAAGGTCTGTGATGAAAGCCAGCGGGGGGTGGTGACGGGGGAGGTGAGGGGCAGGGGGTGATGGGGGGAGGTGGGGGGTTGTTGCTCGGAGAAGCAGTAGAGGCAGTGGAGGGTCCGCTTGGGGTGGGGGGGTTGGAGCTGAACCTATTGAAGAACGTGTTGAGCTCGTTCGCACGTCCTTCATTCCCAGCTGCTCCCCCACCTCTCCTCTGGAAGCCGGTGATCTCCTTCATCCCCCTCCAGACGTCCCTGGTGTTGTTGTCCTCCAGTTTGTGCTCCAGTTTTCTTTTGAAGTTGTCCTTGCTCTCCCTGATGCAGCGCTTGAGCTCCCTTTGTACTCGTTTGAGTTCTGCTCTGTCCCGTGATCTAAAGGCCCTCTTCTTCTCGTTGAGAAGGGCCTTCAGGTCGCTTGTTACCCACGGCTTGTTATTTGGGTAACAGCGAACTTCTTTAGTGGGGATGGTGTTGTCTATGCAGAACCCAATGTACTCAGAGACGCAGTCAGTCAGGCCATCAATGTCCTCACCATGTGGCTCATACAGAGCCTCCCAGTCTGTGGCCTCCAGCGCTCCACGCAGTGTTTCCATGGCCTCAGGAGACCATTTCCTCACTGTCCTCACTGTGACTGGGTGCTGCTGAACCACAGGCTTGTATGATGGTGAGAGCAGGACTAGGTTGTGGTCTGACCTGCCCAGTGGTGGCAGGGCAGTGGAGCTGTATGCATCCTTAACATTTGCATACAGCAGGTCCAAAGTCTTATTTTCGCGGGTTGCACATTTGACAAACTGGAAGAAGGTTGGGAGTGTGGATGAGAGGGAAGCATGATTAAAGTCACCTGTGATGATGATGAAGGCCCCGGGGTGTTGTGTCTGTAATCCTGCAGTCACAGTGTGGATGACGTCACACGCTGCTTCTGCTTTCCCAGATGGAGGGATGTAAACATTGATGGCGAATACACTGGTAAACTCCCTCGGCAAATAATATGGACGAAGTCCAACGGCGACGAGCTCGATGTCCGGGCTGCAGACACGCTGTTTAACGGTGACGTGCCCGGGGTGACACCACCTGTTGTTCACGAGCACGGCGAGCCCCCCTCCTTTCTTCTTGCCGGTCGCGGTGGTGTCTCTGTCGGCTCGAGCCGTCTGGAAGCCGGGAATGGTGACGTTGGAGTCCGGTATCTGCTCTGTGCAGCCACGTTTCCGTGAAACACACAATACTGGACTCTCTGTACTCCCTCTGCGTCCTGATGAGCGCTTCCAGTTCGTCCACTTTGTTTGCCAGCGACCTCACGTTTCCAGTGATGACTGCAGGGATGAAGGGCTTAAACGTCCTCTTCTCCACCCTCCGTTTAAGCCCCGCTCTGCAGCCCCGCCATCTCCTCATTAGCTCCGCCGGTATGGTGGGTCTCTCTCCGGCCAAGACGGTGATGTGCCTCAGGGCCGTCAGCTGGTCGCGGGTGTAAACAATGCCGGCGTGTGTTGCAGGCATGATCCCAGTGATCCGAAGAGACCGAAGTGCGGTTAAAAGTTATAAAAAAGTGTCCAGTCAGTTCCAAAAGCATCTCGTCATTGTACGGTACGAAGATGCACAGAGCAGTGCAAAAATAAATATAAAAAACAAACAGCAAACGTAATAAATACACAATAAACCGACAGTAATACCAGGAGCTGCTACAACAGGCAGCCGTTAGTACGGCGCCATCTTAGGAGAGGCAGTGACGAAATCTACAGTAAAATGGGACCATGGACAGCTCAGGATGGGCAATGGTCAAAGCAGTCCAGAGAAGGATTGGTGGAATATCTTTCCACGGGTGCACACCGAGCAGGCAGCAACAAAGGAGTGTCCTGGGCGATGGTGGGCCACCAGAAATGGCTGCTTGTACCTTACCTTAAGGTTAATTACCTTCTTCCAGAGTACTTGTAGTTTTGGGCAATCCCAAAATATGTGTGAGAAGTCTCCTATTAATCCACATCCTCTCCAGCAGAGGGGGCTAGACATCATGTCATAGTTAGCTATTACCAGTGGTGTTTTGAAATATCTCATTCTCAACTTCCAAGCAAATTCCCTCCAATTTGGACTATTTAGACATTAATGCCAAGACACCCAGGACCTCTCCCACTCGTCATCCGTAACTATGGCATTGGCCTCCAATTCCCATTTATCTCTCACATCAAATGTATTATCTGATAAGTCTGAGCGAATTCTTCTGTATAAACAAGATATTATTTTCTTTGTGTGGATTTGATTCTCCACCACATCAATCCAGTACTGTTCAAAATCAGTCGGTAGTCTTTTAATTCCATCCCATTCCTTATGTGTCATCAAATAATGTCGTATTTGAAATTATTTCTCATTAGGCACAATTTCATATTGGATCCGAAGTTGTGAGAAAGCCCTGAGAGTCGTTGCCTCAAATAACTGGTTTGTCGTGGTCAGACCTTTCCTTGCCCACCTACTAAAACCACTGACCAGATTTGCTGGCAAAAAAATCACAAATATAAGCTATTTTAGTGGCTCTAGATAATGACAATGGCAAATTCAACATTTTTCTCATCTTCGCCCAAACATTTAGTGTAAGGTTTACCCACTCATTTTGAATCACAAATTTCAGCCATCCTTTTGCCTCTACGAAAGGGAGGGAATTGATATATTAGTTACAGAGCTGTTGTGCACACGGCCTAAGTCTTAAATACAATAGTAATAATCAAATGCATGTTAACTGGAAAAAAAAGGAAGTTAACAACGATTCTGAAGATA
Source organism: Verasper variegatus (assembly GCA_026259375.1). Taxonomy (NCBI): domain Eukaryota; kingdom Metazoa; phylum Chordata; class Actinopteri; order Pleuronectiformes; family Pleuronectidae; genus Verasper; species Verasper variegatus. The sequence continues at coordinate 599,633 of CM048042.1, forward strand.
AAACAAACGTCTTTCGTTTGCTCCCTTTCAGCGACTGGGTCCCATGGAGGAACCTGGAGAGGTCCTTGTAGAAACAACAGCGCATGGGAGAAGCTTGGATCTGCGGGACCCGGTTCCTTTTATCAGCTGGGTCGCGCCACAGGTGGCTCTAAGGGGGGCCATGGGTGTCTGTTGGCTCTCAGCCAGTGAGAGGCCAGAGATTAATTCAAGCAGCAGTTTATGACTTCAGGTGTTTCCCTGAAGGAATTCGGGCACCTTCTTATCAAGATGCTGAAAACTCTAGCTTAGGCTTCTGGAGTTACATGTAGGCCCCTCCATTGTTCTCTTTACCTGGCTTTAGATCCCAACAGAGCTTTGTTCTATATGTACCCACTTTGTTTCCATATCGAGCCTGATCCATGAGACCAATATTCGAAGTTGTGATGCCCAGTAGTAGCTTCTAAAATGGGGCAATGCTAAGCCACCCTTCTCTTTGTCTGAGTGGAGGACTTTCAGTCTTACTCTGGGCCTTTTATACTGCCATATGAATTCTGAAACAAGCCTGTCCAAGAATTTAAATGTCGACACTGGGACAGTAATAGGAAGCAAGCAAAAGAGAAACAGCATCCTGGGCAATACATTCATCCTGATGTCTCCACCCTACCCACTAAAGATAGGGGGAGCATCCCCCATCTTTCTAGGTCATTTTTTATCTGCGAAGTGAGTTCATCATAATTAGCTTTGCATAATTGAGAAGAATAGGAGTCAGAATGACCCCCAAGTACCTAAAGCCCTTTTTGACCATCTGAATTTCGTCTCTCTGTCTAAATGTTTCAGCCAGTCTCCTGTGATCATCATTGCTTCCGATTTACCCTCATTGACCTTGTACCCTGAGATTTCCCCAAAGTTCCTCAGACATTGCATGAGCGCAGGAATAGATGATACTGGATTCCTAATAAACAAAAGAACATCATACGTGAACAACGATATTTTGTGCATCATGCCCCCATCCACTATCCCCTCAATTATGTCATTTATTCGAATTAATTCAACGGTTCAATACATAATGCGAACAACATAGGAGAGGCTTGATTTCCTTGCCGAACACCCTTCTTGATATAACATTTTTTAGAGCAATATCCATTCACCCTGACTCTAGATATTGGATCTTTATTTAAAGTATTAATCCATCTAATAAATGTCGAATTAAAACCAATTTGCTCCATAGGGAAATTTAAATATGACCAATCCACCCTTCTCCGCATCAAGGCTTAGAAGCATTGAAGGATGGCTGGAATCTCTTGCCACAGACTGTAAATTTAAAGCCCTTCTAATATTATTTGCCCCCTGGCGACCTGGTATGAATCCAGTCTGGTCAGGGTTAATTAATCTCCCTACATGTTTCTGCATTCTGCTCGCTAGTATGGAACGAAGAATATTTACATAATTTCCGAGCAAACTAATTGGTCTATAGGAGCCACACTCAAGTGGCTCCTTCCCCTCCTTATGAATTACTGTTATTATTGCCTCAGACCACCATTTTTGTCCAAGGCATAATTAAAAACTTCACAAAGTTTAGGTGTAAGTTCATCCATGAAAAATTCGCCGGGGAAACCATCTGTTCCAGGGGACTTGTTGTTCTTCAGGCATTTAATGGTTTCTCTTATATCACTTTCTAAAATTGGGGCTGTTAACTGCTTTGCCTCTGTCTCCGTTAGCTTTGACAAATTAACATTTTGGAAGATTCCTCTAAATTTTGCCACATTTTGAGCCTCCTCTGGTGCATCATAAAGGTTTTTGATCAAATGTTTTAAATGCATCTGCCACCTCTACTGGATGAGAAACCTCAGCCAAAGATTTGGGGTGTCTTATTTTAGGTACCATACGATTTGACTGCTCTTTTCTCAACTGAAAGGTAAGCAGATGGCTCGCTCAATTCCCCAATATTCCCCAATATTTTTGACTTGTGTATCTGAGCACTTTGCTCACGGTGAGTACAGAATTGAGTGACAAGGAAATTACTCGGAAATACACAATACAGGGTGGCCGAGAACGAGTGACTACCCCTGTAGCATTGGCAACGAACTGGCGATGGCTGGTAGAATGACCCAGTAGTTATCCTGCTGCTGATCACTGAATGAGTTGCAAGTAAGTTGCTAAGCTGTCATTGGCTGCGCCTCCGCATCAGAGGGAGCTGGCACACACCTGTAGAAGGGAGACAAACCAGGGAAGGGGAAAACCCTGGGGGGCACAGAGGAGCTGTGACATATCATCATCATTTATAACTGTATCCATTTATGTTAGACACTGTCTTTTATCATGAAATATTGATATTTTGTTGATGTTCCCTGCTACGGTATCTATTGTACTTCTGTCAGCATGTGAGTGGGATCTATCACATGCAGCTCTCTCTGAGGCTTCTGCAGTTTTTTGGAGGTTGTTTCTTTCCTTCCTCTTAAGGGCACATTTTTAATCCATATGAGGCTAATTATGATTTGTGAATATGGCCTAATTTAACAAGACCTTATTGTTCTCATATTTTTCAGCAATTACTAATTGATTAGTTGAGTACTTGCAGTAGTAGTAGTACTAGTAGTACTTTTACTTTGGGCCACAGCCCAACGAACGTAGTTTGTAACACCCGTCTCTTGTCTTAACTGACCAATTTGGTTGCACCCATCATACACTAATCTCATCCACACATAGCATAAATTTACCTTCACAAATGTATGATTCCTCTATTATTTGACATATTACCAGTTTGAAAAGGCTACCTCCATAACTCATTTTGAAAATAAAGGTTTCCAGAAAGGATGGACTTGCTCAAGTTCTCGAAATACTCAATTTATAAGTTGTTGTAAATAAGGAAACAGCCAGGGCAAAATGTCCATGCTGCCATCATCAAAAAACATCAAAATTTCAATTAATTTCAATTTAAAGTTCACTTATATAGCATTTTTTACAAACCAGGTTTACAAAGTGCTTCATAGACATGTATTTATGGCTAGGTATACTTATGTATCATAGTGAAAAAATGGAAAGAAATGTTGAAGGTACAAATAACTTAACCCAACGATAAGATACGGAGTACAGCAGCTGATTCGTGCTCTCTCTGACTCTCTCTCTCTGCAGCTATCCATTACATTACATTACATTTCATTTAGCTAACACTTTTATCCAAAGCGACTTAGTACGTCATAGTACAGGCAGCTAGAAAACAACATGAGTAACATGAGTATATTATTAATAAACGAAAATAGGCTGTGAAAACACAATGATGAAATAGATCAGATAAAGTAAACTGTATTTTTACAGCACAATCTTACCCTCTCTCCGCTTCGTGGTGCCGGCCATTTGCCTCAGAGGTGTGAAGAGACGGGCAGTTTCCTATAAAATACAACAGGACAAAAAGTCACGTTTCTGAAAAAACTTAACGAGAACAAACTCTTAAATTTCGTACAGTTTGTACATATTTAAACATGCACTAGTTCTGCTCAAGCACTCAATGCTCGCTTCTTCTTTTAGCAACTTTCTCGCTGTTGTTAACACGCTATTCAGATCTAAGCGTTACTTAGCAGTTAGCAGTGGCTTCTCTCTTTTGCTCTTACCGTAATGTTGGGATTGTGTGCCCGTCTTCTCCGCTTCGACTTGTCCACACTGGGCCCATGGCATTGCTTTCCAACACAGTCATCCTCTCCTCCAGGGAAACAGTGTTGTTTCAACTTCAGCAAGTTTTTTACACCGAAAACAGAGTCACTCTTCGGACCATGCAAAACACGAGCCGGTAGTTTCATGTCTGTGGGAGACAGATGCTTCATTCACGAGGCTGTGATTGGACGAGCCCTCTAACGTAATAACTTTAACGACTGACGTGGCATCTTCAGGAATGGACGTATTCACGAGCTGAGTGTAACGTTTTCAGAGTAAAACTTCACAAATTACCTTTTCACTTTTGAAGCAGCGGTTATAACAGTTTTTAAATTGTACTTTACATTAATAAAGGATGAGTATGTGACTGAGGATCAGTTTATTCTTTCTGGTGTTAAGTTAATGTACTTACATGATTCTTGATGTTCAGTGTTTGTACCCTCATAGTTGAATGCACTTATTGTAAGTCGCTTTGGATAAAAGTGTTATGAAATTATGAGTCAATTTCAGCAGAGTCAACAACTTAGTATGCCATGGACAGGTGAATATGTTGCTGAGTTTGCCAGTATTTTGGGAGGACAAATGGTTGGAACTTTGACACGCGATGACACAACTGATATGCTTTCTGTGAAGCACAGTGTTTTGGTGTCAACAGAAACACTTATCTTAGAAAACTGTACAGTGGTGCCACTCTCTCCATTCCAACATATTATCTTGGATGAGCTTGACGATGAGCTTTATAATTGTTGAAATAGTTCAAATGGATAAGTGGACTTATTCTTTGGTAGTATAAAAAGATGTCATTAACATTTGGATCAAATCTATATCCCCAATGCGAACAGACTTTGTTATGTGCTCATTCTCTCTGTCGAAATGTAAGCTCCCTTGGTTTTAATTAAATTATGGACTGATTTAAGTACTAAGATTTAAAGATATGTAGGATGTGGACTAGCTGGGTTGCAGGTGTGTATAGATATGTTTATTGAGAAAGTGATATATTTAAAAGTGTAAATATTAAATGGATGTATACATCTGTCCTCCTCACCCTCTTCATCACATTAATGTCTCATCACTACGAGTTACTTACTTAAATGCTATAATGTCCCTGTGCTTTATCCTTGCAGATCCAGGATTGTGGGTGCGGTGACATCAGGGATCGTGAATCATAATAAGAATAAAAATGTAGCAGGTTAATAGTGGGGTCCAGAGGTGTTTAATAAGGTGGCTCACCTTACTTTTATATTAATAACAATAACTTTATTTGTATAGCACTTATCTAAACGAGGTTACAAAGTGCTTCACACAAAACGTCCATGGCAAAAATGAAGAATCGATTTTAGTAAAAGATATTCTGTTCAGTCCAATTTAAGAGCCAAATCATAACATAAGAAGGTCGAGACCTTAAGCTTGTAGAGAAAATCTAACAGTTATGGTAGCTGCTCACTTCTATTACAAGCCTTTATAGTAAGCTAAGTATTTCCATGTGTCATATTAAACACACAGGTATGAGAGTGGCATGCATCTAAATGCTAAAGGGTCTGTATTTATATTGCGCCTTTCTAGTCTTAATGACCACTCAAATCGTTTTTTTACAGTGTCATTTTTGCCATTCCCACTATTCACACAATAGGCACACAATGCATCTATGCCTATCACTGTCTCTATAAAAATGGCACTGCATCAGGGGCAATTGGGGGTTTAGTATCTCCGGCATGCGAAAGAAGAAGACTGGGTCTTAGATCAAGTCTTATAAGAGGCCTATCTGATTCCGATGCGGCAGAGATTAAGTTAGACCAAACTGAGACCTGAGGGTGCACTGGAACATAATTATAATTCCAGCTATAATTTTGATAAACCCCTCTTTAATGATGATTACATTTTCCCTGGGAGAATACACTATTGTAGCATTGACAAGATTATGCTTCGTGACTGACAGTGCGTCATTCAAAACCATATATTTGTTAGTCCTTTGTGCCATCTTCTTTCTGTTTGTTTTGAGAGATGAACCAGGTAAAGGCAGAATCACCTCCTCACAAGTGTCTAATTTTAAATTGTTGTGCTTATTGTAGGGGTCTATTAGAACTGTGTCCTCTGCTGTATCCTAATCAGTGTCAGGTGACGATGGAAGAATTAATGTTTTTCAGAGGACTGAAAGTTACGGGCCTTCTGGGTTACGATCTCTAGCATTTAGAAACCTCTGGTGCATAACCATATATACATGTATAAAAAAATGGAGAAGTGCTGTATTTCAAAATTCTGGAAATGTTAATATACACTGTCATTGCCTTTTCAACATAAAATAAAATGGAAAAAAATGAATCAAAATTAGTTTTAATCTTGAATATTAATGTTAACTTATACTAATAACACAGATATAATAATAATAGTGGTTATTGCACTTTTAATTGTTTTTACTTTAAGGCACAAGGCTCTTAATTGCAGCATCATGAAAAGTAAGTGTCCAAATATTTGCAATAAAGTACTTAATAAGCACTTAAAGACTCCAAAGGCCCAAGCATTTAAGATGTTTCAGGTTGGATTGTTGAGTAAGGGGGAAACACAGACAGACGACATACTGCACAACTTTTGTCATCACATTACCATGGCTAGAGAGTCTGCAGGGAAGGAGGGTGTGTATGTGTAAAGACAGCAGATATGGTTTCAGGGGCAGACAGAGGGTAGGTGGCAGCTCCTTAGAGGGCTAATATCACTAATATTTGATTTTTACCCAAAAATGTGAAACTGGAGGAGGTGGAATGACGTCTGTACTATGATTTGTGATATGTGAATTATTTAGTAGTCTGAAAGCCTACGGTAAGGCCTATGGCCAGGGGCATAGTGAGTCATGTAAATGTGATACTGCCTATCGCCAGTGACACAGACACTGAGGGCTCTGTAAAAGCCATACATAGCACAGTTAGTCCAGTCTCACTGCTTAGAAAGACAGGAAGGTAAGTTTTTTTTTTTTCATCATGTGTTAAGATTTGTGTGAACATAGGGGACATTTAAAATGCATTTCTGCCTCAGTAATGCTCAAGTTGAGTTATTTCACCTGGAAAGGATCAAAATAGATCTAAGAATAGCTCAACCTTGATTGTTATTTATACAGCTGCTCCCAACTACACTGAAAATATAATTGCGGTGAATTGTGATTGTGGCTGACCTGCTGTCACAATATGCTACACTAGCAGCGTGTGCTGTGAAGTATGTTACAGAAGCTGCACAACAAAATCAATAATAATAATAATCATCATCATCATAACAATATAAATTAATCAAATTGTATTTGTAAAGTCCATATTCACAAACGACAATTTGGCACATAAGCCTTAACAGGTGTAACACTTGAAGATTCCTCGTCTTCGTTACCTCCAGACTTCATTATTGTCCAATTATCAGGCTCTACCAATGACTTTCAAGACTCTGTAGCTTGTCAAAGTGATGCAGAGGTCAGAGTTCACATCCATCCTGTATCCGATTCTCTACACTGACTTCCTGTTAAATTTAGAATATAATACAAAATTCTCCTCCTTACCTACATAACCCTATGGAACAATCATATAAAGAGCTTCTAATACCATTACCCCACTAAAGCACTGCGCTCCCAGAATTCAGGCCTACTTGTCATTCGCTTCATTGTTCAAAAGTAGAGTAGGAGCCAGAGGTTTTAACTATCTTGCTACTTTACTGTGGAATAATCTCCCAGTTTCAGTTCAGGAGGCACACCCTCTCTGTTTAACCCTTACATAATGTTCATATTTTATGCCTTCACAGTATAGTCTGGGTAAATGTGGACCTGGGCCAAGAATGTCCTCATTAGAAGTCTTTTTTGAACTACAGATCTATTTACAATGTATAAATAACTTATCTGACATTAATAAAAGATAATGTTTAAGAGAGCAGGGAGAGTGTATTTTTTGGGGGTTTACACCAATCGTATTTGGAGAAAAACATCTACTATCACATAATATCATGTCCTGTTTTACCTAAGACATGAAAACACAACAGCCATAATGATTTGAAAATATTCAATTAAAAGTGAGAATGGCAAGAACATTCTGGAACTGTTGGGATTTATTATATAACCATGTATAACCATGTGTAACCATGTGTAACCATTATAAACGTTAAAACCGAGTCACTTGAATGACATTTTCACTGCCATCCTGCCTGTAACTTGATGTGGAAGTGCTGCCTGCTCCTCTCCCTCACAGTCATCTTCATCAGATGGGCTGTAATCAGAGTTTTCCTATATGTTGTCTTCCTGCTCTGATCCTCCTCCAAATCACTATCTGCTTCTCATCTTGGAGGATCAGATCAAGGGCCTTTTGCACAGTATAGCTGTCATAAACTCAGTTCAGTCAGACAACTCGTGTTCAAATGTTTATTGAAAGAGTAGAACATGTTAGTGTTTGGCTTCTAGGCTCCAACTTAATCACTCCCCCAGATATGATTACAAAGATATGATGGGAGTGATGAGCAAATATTTATACCCACCCCCCTGTCGGAGCCTACAGGTGGATGCTGGGGTGGTGGAGGGGCTGAAGCAACTGGCACATCTTCCGCCGCAAACTAAAAACACACCTCTTCCAACTATACCTTGAATAAAAGTTTAAACTGACAATTTAGTAGCACTGAGATGGCACCTACCTATAGTAAGAAATAGTACTTTCTTGATTCTTGTTGTTCTGGGTTTGTACCCTCATGGTTGAATGCACTTATTGTCGCTTTGGATAAAAGCGTCAGCTGAATGTAATGTAACCTTGCAGAGGTTGCTCCATTTACTAAAATGACATCTCTCTTTTGATCTCAGTTATCTCAAAATAAGTGGATTCTAATTAGTTTATTTTTTGATTATTTTTGATAGATTGCTTTTGCTTGCAGGTGCAGATCTCGTGTCTGTGTCAAGGCACCCTCTGATCTCTGTATGACATCTGTTCCTTATGTGCACCATTTATAGTCACTCCTATGCTGTTTTACTCTTTCATTGTTTCGAGATTCCCCCATGACCCTTCAAAGACCAGCAGGTGCATGTCTCTGTGGGAACCTGGGCAAATATGGTGGGAACACAGACAGTTCTTATTCTTAAGTATCTCCGTCATGCGTAAAAAGAAGAATGGGATAAAACTGACAGCCTGATGGTTAGAGGACGACCCACTCTCAAGTCTTTTAAGAGGTCTATCTGATTCTGATACGGCAGAGAGTTAGTTAGACCAAACAGACCTGAAGGTGCACAGGAATATAATGCTTGGACAGGAAGAATGTTTTGCCACTTATAATTCCAGCTTTGATATTGATTATTACATTTTTCCCTGGGAGAATACACTATTGCAACATTGACAAGATTATGCTTCATGACTGACAATTCAAACAAAATATGTGTTAGTCCTTTGTGGCATCTTCTTCCTGTTTGTTTTGAGAGATGAACCAATTAAAGGCAGAATCACGTCCACACAAGACACAACAGTATCAGCACAGACTGATTACATGTTTAATTAGGTGTAATCAATGTCAAAACACTGCTGTGACTTGTGGTGGAGCCAGTAATTACAGTAGATGCTATTATACTCTCAGCTTCCCAGAGGAAGCTCTTTATGAGTCAACAGATTAACCAATCTTCCCACAGTTCCTGGGGGAGGATACTGTACATGCTGCAGCAAATTACAGGCCAATTACTAACACTGATTCTAAACCCATTGGCAACTATGTAAGCAATCAGTATGAAATTAGATAGGTCTCTTTTTATTAGCATATATTGGTGCCCTGAGAATGTCTAAATCAATAAGGCACTACAATACAGTACAGTATGATTTGACTTGTACATGTGATTTTTTTACTATTACGTTTCAGGAGGTTTGTGCAAATTCAAGGTACTTTTAGTTTTGTCCACTTTTTGATTCTACTCCACTATATCTCAGATGCAATTTTACAGAGGGGCTTTTACAGGAGATGATATTCGATCCCATAGAGGTGAGAGTCCAAACGTTTTTGAAACAAGTGAACCAGAAATAGTGTACTTAATGCACAACTGCTAATGGTTTGCAGTGGAACCAGGGGCGTATCAAAAGATTTTGGGCCCTGTACACAAGCTGTCTCTGTCGGCCCCCTTCCTCTCTCGATTCATGATGTCTCTCATGCATATATAAAAAAACAATGTTACCATGTAACAATGTTACAACATACCCAATGTAGTCTAAATAATAATGATCTGATATGCTTAATTCTGCACAATATGAAATATCCTTGGTCACACCAGAAACCTCACAAAGGTTGTAGTTATATTAAATGTTAATGTAAAAAACTTCAGGTGCAGGTCAATAGTCTCTCTCTCTCTCTCTCTCTCTCTCTCTCTCTCTCTCTCTCTCTCTCTCTCTCTCAGCTGTAGAACCGCGGCTGATCAAGTGTGAATGTAAGCTATTTTATTAGTTGCCATATTATGAAAGGTATGAAAACTGTGTTATTGCTGGTTGGACCCACCTTTCCGTGGAAAGAAATCTGTCAGGAGTTGTCTGCCCTGTTTGTTTTCTATCTCTTTATTAGGGCCGAGCACTGACAGTGCATTGCGATATTTTATGCTGCTGTGCTAGAAAGAATAATTAGATACAGAATGGCAGCATGGTTTGGCACTGTTACAGTCCAGCTTAAGTCAGAACATGCTGAACACGGTTATGAAGGTGACGGGCAAAAATAACTACCTCCCTTAAGACCATCTACAATGGTTCTGTGGTCAGACTTGGCCCGAGACAAATGTATTGGCGTGGCATCAAATTTCAACAAGTTGCTGTGACACAAGAAATTGCTGTATCTTTAGTGTACATTGTTCAATTTCCCTCAAACTACATTTGTGTAACAACAGCCTCACCCCCTGAAGAATTTCATATTGTTTTTAGGGATTGGCATGGCAAAAAAACTGAATAGCACCACTTAAAGTGCAGCCCTGGCACCACAATTGACCAATGTGTACAAAAATCGCTAAGGATGTGTCATGTGTCATTTAATTCCCAACAAAAAGGCCTCTTGGAGCAATTTGATATACCAAACATGAAGTTGGCCATTTTTAATTAAGTATGTTGTATTGGAACTATCTCTTCCTAGAGCTTTCATCAGATCAACTCGGTGAGTGTCGTCTCAACTCCATGGATATTAAAACTACCTTGGATTTTTACTGTTCGTCACATGGTCTGACCGTGGCTAATAGATGATTTGCCAAAAAACACGGATTTGTTACGTCTCCTCTGTGCATTGTCCAATCAGCCTCAAACCTCTTTCACACGTTCACAGACCTGCCCTGATCAGATCCATATGTCAATATTGACTTATCATCACAGCACCACGTTCTGGCAACAGGAAGTGGCATGTATTATACTTTGAAGCACTGCTACTGGCTGGTTTACAATATATAGCTCAAATGAGCTGAGACAAGTCATAAGAACATGGTCAGAATTGTGACATTTCCTCAAACCGTGTAAACAGTGAGGTGATGCGAAGGTTGATCCCCAAAATTCTGTCACATGATCGGAGTTCAGGCCTAAACAGTCAGGGTCATAGCACCACCTACTGATTCACTATGAAACAGGATTTTTTTTTTTTAACTCCATTGTGCATTGTCCAATCTGCCCCAAAATTCTGTCACATGATCAGAGTCCCGGCATGAACAGCTCCATATGTCAAAATGAAGTCAGGGTCATCGCACCACCTATTGATGAGAGTGAAAATTAAGTTTTTGTTTGGACTGTGCATTGTCCAATCAACTACAAAATTCTGCCACATGATCAGAACCCCAACCTGGGTAGATCTATTAGTCTGTACGCAGTGATAGCGCCACCTACTGATCAGCGTGAACATTTTGTTTTTGTAACTAAACTGTACTGTAACAGATAGCTCTGTTGATGTGGGTCTCTCAACAGGAAAAGCGCCGGATAGCAGGTATAACCTTTTAATGCTTGCTTTATTTTTCTCTCTTTGCAGTCAGATATATACACATAAACACACGCTGGCTATCTCGCCAGTCATCATCTCCTTCTTCTCTGTCCAAGCGCACTACTGCTGACAAAGAAGAGAGTCATTAGTTGACATGAAACACCTGTGCACAATCAGACTCTGTCCATGGCACCGATCCCAGAACCCCAACCCCACTCTCTCCCTCCTGCAGCTGACGCTGATCACACCCCACTACCACATGTACATTGTCCAATCTGCCCCAAATTGCTCACGCTTCATCAGAGCCCCGACCTAAACAGATCTATTAGTCTGTATGTGGTGATAGTGATAACAGAAAGTAAGCCTTGTTTTACAACTTTAATTGATTTACATTATATTTTCACCATGTGGTTTGCACTTGATGGCATGGAAACCCTAACCCGTAATGCGCAATTAGTGGGCATGGTCCGTTGCTCGTGAAGGACGCAGGAAGGGATGCGTTTATCCTTCCCGTGGTGCACAAAACACACACAGTCATTTCACCGGGCCCTGACCGCCCTACCCGGCAACTGCATCAGGTCCTGAGTTCGCAAGTGGTCGGGCCCGGTCAGCGCTGCATCGCAGCACCGACAGTGCGAAGGCCCTATTGAAATTACAAGGATTATTAGGGCCCGAACACCGACAGTGTAAGGACCCTATTGCATCTGTGTTGATTATTAGGTACTGAGCACAGTCCAAGGGTCTATTGTTTTTGCTAGAATTCTTCTTCTTCTGACAAAAGAAATGCCTTTTTGGGGGCCTTAATCAATCAATCAAATTTTATTTGTATAGCCCATATTCGGTTAGATATTGGTCTGTAATTGGCTAAAACCTCTGGGTCTAAGGTGTTTTTTTTGAGAAGGGGTTTGATTACAGCTATTTTAAAGGACTGTGGTACATATCCTGATGATAATGACAGATTGATTGTGTTCACTAATGTCCTATCAATTAGGGGCATAATTTCTTTAAGTAATTTTGTCAGAATGGGATCTAAGATACAAGTTGTTGGTTTAGAACATGAGATTAGTTTGATCAGAGAGAAGCTGTCTAAATAATTGCTAGGATTCTTAGCTGTTTCTGAGATTTCTGTTCTTGGTAGGGTATTAGTGCCAATTGAGGGCAGGAGATGTTTGATTTGATTTCTAATAGTTAGAATTTTATCATTAAAGAAATTTATAAAGATATTGCTATTTAGGGATCGAGGACTACTGGGTTCGGTGGAGGTGTGACACTCTGCCAGCCTGGCTACAGTGCTGAAAAGAAACCTGGGGTTGTTTTTATTCTCTTCTATTAGTTTTGAATAGTAGGCAGCTCTTGCTTTGTGGAGGGCCTTCTTATATGCTTTAACACTACTCTTCCAGTCTAGGAGATATTCAACACGGTTGCTGGAGCGCCAATTCCTTTCTAGTTTTCTTGATACTTGTTTTAACTCATGTGTTTTGGAATTATACCACGGAGCTAAATTACTATGTTTTATATGTTTCTTTTCTTGGAGGCGCTATTGAGTCTAATGTTAATCGTAATGAGTCTACAGAGCTATCGACGAGATGGTCAATCTCAGTGGAGCTAGGGTTTTTAATGAATTTGTTCGACGGATAATCCAGGTTTAAATGTAATCGGAATTATTTCCTTAAATTTATCTACAGCACTATCAGGTAAACATCTAGAAAATGAGTTTATTATTAGTGGCATATATTCTGACAGTGAAAAATCAAGGGTTATTAAATTCTGGTCTGATAGAATTGGATTGCGGACACCGTATGATAATACAAGGTCAAGTGTGTGGTTACAACAATGAGTAGGTTGGTGTACATACTGAAACCAATAGAGTCTAATATCGAAATAAATGCTACGCTAAGGCTATCTTTATTATTGTCAACATGAATATTAAAGTCACCAACAATAATAATTTTATCGGTCTTTAGGACTAGGTTTGATAAAAACTCAGGGAATTCTATTAAAAATTCTGTATAAGCCCCAGGAGCACGGTAAACTACAGCAAATATGATTGGCTGTTGGTGTTTCTTGGATTGGAAACTAAGAACAAGACATTCAAGTGAGTTGTAGGTTTAGGATCAATTGATAGACTGGAGTTAAAAATAGCAGCAACTCCACCTCCTCGGCCAAATTCTCTGGGAATGTGTGAATTTATATGACTGGGTGGAGTAGATTCATTTAGGCTGACATATTCATCAGGATGCAGCCAGGTCTCAGTGAGGGACAACAAATACATTTTTTGAGACTAGTTCATTAACTAAAATAGCCTTTGATGATAACGATCTTATGTTTAAAAGACCACATTTAAAAGTCTTTGTTTCCTGAGTTGTTGCAGAGGTTGTGTTAATTTGTATTAGATTTTTTCGTGGAATTCTACCCGTTATTTTTTGATTTAAATAATTGAATGGGACGGTGGACAGACAGTCTCTATGGGTTTGTGGTTGTGTGACTGATCCAGAGGGAGCGCAGAGAAGTGTTTGGCACTGCAGCTCTGCTTCCTAGTCCCAACTCTGGGTTGTCATTTAATAGACTGGGTAATATTCCTCGATAAGAGAGATGCCCCATCCCAAGTGGGATGAACGCCGTCTCTACTAACAAGACCAGGTTTCAGGACACCACCTCGACAGCCAGCAGTTAAAAGACAACATGCGGCTAAACATGTCATCACCTGTTGTGTTAGGGAGAGGGCCAGAGAAAGTTAGTCATTGCTGCTGACGTGGATTACGATTTTACTGTATTTACGTTTAGTTTTAGCCAGCAGCTTCAGTTTAGATTCGATGTTGCCGGCTCTGGCCCCTGGGATGCAATTGACTATGGTCGCTGGTGTCACTAACCTCACGTTTCTCAGAACCGAGTCGCCAATGACCAGAGTTTGCTTCTCAACTGAGTGGAGAGAATCTATTTGAAACGTGAGCTGGTGGGTCTTTAATCGTGGGCTTTTTAAGGGTAGCACTATGCCCCTCCGGACAGTCACCCAGCCGCCCTGGACTCCCAGCTGCACGGGACAAGTCGAGGGACTGCTAGCGGAGGCTAAGCTAGGTGGCTCAGCGGTGGCTAGCGGGGGCTGGCTAACTACAGCTAACAGAGGTTCTAAGCAGCGGAGACGAGCTTCTAAGTCGCTAAGCCTTGCCTCCATCGCTACCAACACACTACATTCATTACATGTACCACTACTGTTAAAGGAGGCAGAGGAGTAAGTAAACATGAGACACTCGGAGCAAGAGAGAGCAGAGGAGCAAGAGGGAGAGAGAGAAGCCATGGCTGTTATATTAGACTACGAGGGTGAGCTCAAACAGAAGAATTGCTGATGTAAGTACACAGAATCACTAAGCACCAAAGAGTAGGGGTTGGTATGTGTTGATGTTTAACTATAGACTTAGCTGTAGTAATATAGAGAAATAGCTGTGTTAGCAGAGGAGCTAGTTCAGAGACAGCGACCACCACCAGCAGCAGGAAAACAGGAAATGATGCGACTCGCTTACTGTCATACGTAGAATAGAGGATGCCGTGTATGCGTACTAATATGGAACTCTTGTTTGTAGTTTGAGCGGGAACAGACTTGATCAACTTAAAACTGTACTTCACAACTGTGGTTGTGTTTGTACCATGTATTACAGGTATGTTTATTAAGAGTTGTTAGGGTTAGGAAATTAAGGCTAACCCTAACCCTATTTTATTGATGTAGCTTCCTAGTTAAACTGGCTGAAGTTAATGTGCATTTCAGATGTGTTATATTTAGTTGTCACCACAAGATGGCAGCATTGCCTTTATTGCGGTGCTGTTATTACAAAAAAGAGCTTTGGCCTGTGTGAATATGCTTCTTCAATGTGTAATGTAATATGAGCTATATTTAGTTACTGTCAGTATAAATAATTGAATTATTTTTCTAAACAAATTGTACCACTATACGATCCATTATCTCTTAGTAGCAAACGATCTCACGTTGTAGTTCGAGTGGCAACAGACTTGATCAACTTACAACTGTACTTCACAACTGTGGTTGTGTGTTTGTCCAATGTATTGCAGAATAAACCAGTTCAACTGCTCCATACAATCCTGACTCCTGTGAAGTGCATTCAAATAGCAGCAGAGCAATATAGAGAACATCACACCAGCACATGTGTTTCATCCTGACTCCCAGGGTGTGTAAATAAGGCTGAAAAGTCTCGGCGTATCAGAGAGTGTGTACAGCGCACGTTCAGAGGGGCTGTGACTACCAGTGTTGGGATCAAAGCCAGACAAAAGACAATGGAGAGGCCTACATGGGACTTTAGAAGCCTAATTAGAGTTTTTCTCTGGAACACACCCAGAGTTCCTTTGTGGACCTCCGCGGTGGTTAACCGCTGCTGGAGTTTAACCGCTGCTGGAGTTTAACCTCTGGCCTTCCATTGGCTGAGAGCCAACAGACCCCCACGGCCCCCCTGGAGGGAGGCTGGACACCTCTCAGGTAATAAATAGAGGAGCACCCCTGCAACTCATTGCTTTTTTCCCGTGCGCTGAAGATTTGACCAGAACCATTCCCGGTTATTCCAGATGATCCAGACACTCAAAGGGAGCAACCATCCAGACGTTTGTACTTTTATTTTGACCTTATGTTTACCTTTCCTTCTTTTTGTAAACTTCGCTTTTTGTTTTACTTGATTTTTATTTTGAAAAGACCGTGGCAAAAGTCTTTCACTTGCAGGCCTACTACCACAGCTACTCCTCAGCTGTTTATCCCTGCAGAAGGGTGAAGGAACTTCGCCAAGGGGAACGTCAATTCTCCCCGTTTTCCGGCCATAGCTCGATCCCCGCTGCCACCGCGTGAATCAGCTGATCACTGCTCTCGAGGCCGCGCACACAATTCACTTGTCCCGGAACACGCCGCTCGCGCATCAACGAACCGTGGACCAGCAACAAGTAAGAGGCTTATGTCTGGGCAGACTAGTTTAATAATTAGCGTATTATTATTTGAGTGTATATTTGTGTAGGAATGCCATGTCCATGGGAGAGCAGCTGCAAGCACAGCTGCGCAACCCTCAGGCAGAGGAAGCTTTGCTCTGGAGGGTCCAACACGCCCAGCAGATGGCCACTCCGGCCAACGCAATGCCAAGGGTGGAGAAAAAGGAAACCCCTGGGAGTGCAGTGACCTGGGACCACTATCAGGCAACTCCAAATGCTCGTCTAGTGGACACTGAGGATCCACTCCAACCAGAGGTAGCACATCCTTCACAGAGTCACCCTGCTCCAGACCATGACCCTGGAGGGCTGTAGGATATTCCCAGTTAGCAAGGAACATGGCTGGCTTTGAACCCCGTCTGCCACTCGCACTATGGCTCATGATCGCGTCCTGGATGGTCCTCCACTCCCAGTGCAGGGCAAGGAGATGGTAGCTGCGATGATCAATACCGTGGTGGATACGAGTCAACGACGTTGAGCGCTTTGACCCAAACAGCCAAGAGTCCAACATAGACGATTACCTTCGGGAGGTCGAACATTGCCTCTTGGACTTAACAAACCCATTGTCGTGGAAATTTATCATGAGATTTGAAATAATGAGTTTCTCAGACCGGAGTTGCCTTAGAGTTTTAATTATTAGCTCTGCAGAGGGTTACACAGCCAGCAACATGGCTCAGAGTGCAACAACAAGAAAGTTAAAAAGGAGGGTTTTTATACAATGTGATAAATGGAAAACAGAACAGAAAGCAGACAGGACCATCTGCTGTCTGGCATCACTTTTACAAAAAGAGGAATCAAGTCCAGCACACAGTTGCACAAATAAAGGTCAACAGGAGGTGGAAGACATTGATGTTGTATCAGCTAAGTGCACAGAAAACAGTAAAAACAGTAATAAGACATTGATCAGTGGAATTTTCCATTACACCATCATCCAGAGAGAAGCTGAAGCTGGTCTGGAAAACGACAGCCAGGAGTGTCCATATGTTCATGGAAACACTCCCCCCTGGTACCAGAGATCACTACTCTGCACTCTGTCAAGCCCTGCGAGAAGAGTACTCACTCTTCACCGACCAGGCCTCTGCCACCCTGGGTGCCTTTGTGGTCATGCAGAGGAGGAATGAACCTCAGAGGGAGTACTACAGACACCTGAGGGCAGAGTAACGCCCCTGGGCTAGAAAAAGAAACTGCTTTCAAATCACTATTCCTGCATAACCTCCACGAGAGTGTGCGGTATGACATCACCATGCACTGCAGAGCAGGTGACCTCACCATGCAGGAGATGACGAGGTATTCTCAGCTAGCCTGGGAGACGCAAACACGCCCAAGCAGAGGACCTGAACAGGACACCAGGGTTCTGGGGATCCAGGCCCAACCAAATGTGGACCTGGCACTGGAAGGTAATGAGATACCAAGCACCAAGATGAACCCCAGAATAGGGAACCAGGGATGTCGACCCTTCCAACAGGGTGCCACACAAAACCAGGGGAGTGAGAATTCAAACCAGCCCCACAATCAGGGAAGACCTCGGTATCCAAATACTTATCAACAGAGAGGTAGGGATTGGTCCAACCAAAAACACCATCAATACCAGAAGTATAGATATGGGGACAGAAATTCAAAACATGGAATGCATCCTGGGATGGAGGACTTGATACGGAGATGTGTGGCTGAAGCAATAAGGAACCTGGAGGTACCTGTCCCTCCAGGCTCCCCTAAGAACCCAGACACTGAACCCTAGGCTAGACTAGAGCAGGCGCCCTCGTTCCCCACTCACAACATTTACTTTGTCGATTAGGAAGTACCAGGCACAACCGGAACATCTCCCTCTCACCTCTACATCTGAAAGGGGGGAGCAATCCCAACTCCAACAGGGAGACCATTAGAATCACTCACACCATCAATAGCCGCATGCGTCAATTCACCCCGTCAGCAAGCACTAGTACTCACCTTCATTCCACGCTCCATAGTTGCATGCCTTACAGACTGTCAGTAATTGTTAGGGATGTTCAGGTAGTGAAAGACCTAATGCTGGACCTCATGAGAGAAGTTAGCTCCACTGTTAACAGCCTGAGCGCCGGTGGGATCCGCACCTATTTGGCTTCCTTAGACCTCGTTGAGAGAATCTTGAAGTCTGCTACCACTACGGTTGTGCAGCCCTCCCAGGTATACTTGACATTCAGTCTTGGCAGTGCAATTCCAATATCGGTAGATCCGCAGAACCTAGAAATAGGATTCATCATAAATTTACCAATTATTGAACAACAGAATGTGAACCGCCTAAAGTCTGTTCTAAATGTTCTGTTTTGGCAGGATAACACACATGTTCACCTCAAAACACCACCACTAATCAAATTTTCCTTCTGTTTCCTTTTCCCTTTTCTTTCATTTCACGTTTCGCATCAATTCATATGTATGTTGACAATTACTGCCGATAGCATTGTGTGAAATTGAAATTGTGTGCTGTATTTAGAAATGTTATATAGCTCTCTCTGCCCAGATTTTGCCTCTGTCTGCCCAGATATTTATCAATCAATCAATCAAATTTTATTTGTATAGCCCATATTCACAAATCACAATTTGTCTCATAGGGCTTTAACATGGTGTGACATCCTCTGCCCTTAACCCTCAACAAGAGTGAGGAAAAACTACAAAAAAAACCCCTTTTAACAGGGTAAAAAGAATGTAGAAACCTCAGAGAGAGCCACATGTGAGGGATCCCTCTCCCAGGCCAGACATAAGTACAATAGATGTTGTAAGGGGAACATCATCAAGGTTTTAGCAGTATTGATAGGGGTAGACCTTTTTGAAGCATAACTGAAGGTCAGTAAATTGGTGGATTAACGGGCAGCGGCTGTGGCTGTGGGGTAGAGTGGTCATCCTCCAACCTGAAGGTCGGCAGTTCAATCCCCATAACTCTTCCCCATCTGCATGCCGAAGTGTCCTTGGGCAAGATGCTGAACCTTAGAAATTTGTTTTAAGTGTGAATTAAAGGATAAATCCTTTAAATGTGAATTAAAGGATAAATCAGGATCGAAGATCACTTCCAAGTTCCTGACTGTTTCATTGGAAGCAAGGGCAATGTCATCTAGCGCAGCTATATCATTAGATAATGTATCTCTAAGGTGTTTAGGGCCAAGTATTAGAACCTCTGTTTTATCTGAGTTTAATAACAGACAATTGCAGGTCATCCAGGTTTTTATGTCCTTGAGACATGCTTGGAGTTTAGTTATTTGATTACTTTGTTCAGGTTTTATTGACAAGTATAACTGGGTGTCATCCGCATAGCAGTGGAAATTGACGAGTGTGTCCTGATAATGTTTCCAAGTGGAAGCATATATAATGAGAATAAAATTTGGCCGAGCACAGAGCCCTGTGGAACACCATGGTTAACTTTGGTGCGCACAGATGACTCATCATTAATTTGCACAAATTGGGAGCGATCAGAGAAATAGGATTTAAACCAGTTTAGGGCGGTTCCTTTAATGCTAATTAACTGTTCTAGTCTCTGTAGTAAAATGTTATGGTCAATTGTGTTGAATGCTGCACTAAGATCTAACAAAACAAGGACAGACACAAATCCCTGATCTGAAGCTATTAGAAGGTCATTAGTGACTTTTGCCAAGGCTGTCTCTGTGCTATGATTGGCTCTGAACCCCAACTGAAAGTCTTCATATATATTATTTTCCTGGAGAAACTCACACAGCTGATTGGCTACAACTTTTTCTAGGATTTTAGACAGGAAGGGGAGGTTAGATATTGGTCTGTAATTGGCTAAAACCTCTGGGTCTAGGGTGGGTTTTTTGAGAAGGGGTTTGATTACAGCTATTTTAAAAGACTGTGGTACATATCCTGATGACAATGACAGATTTATTGTGTTCAGTAACATGCTATCAATTAGGGGCATAATTTCTGTAAGTAATTTTGTAGGAATGGGATCTAAGATACAAGTTGTTGGTTTAGAACATGAGATTAGTTTGGTCAGCTGATCTAAATAATTGGTCGGATTCTTAGCCGTTTCTGAGATTTCAGTGCCAATTGAGGGCAGGAGATGTTTGATTTGTTTTGATTTATGCCTCTCTCTGCCCAGATTTTGCACACGCACACACACACAGTGTATTCTTGTTAGGATAGTAGTCATTGATTAACATTGATGTTATTATCTTTAATAAATTCTAGTGTATTTAAAGTACTGGTATTTTGTGATTATTTGTGCATATTGTAATGTCACGGGTTGTCCCTAGCGGGGCAGTGCAAAAGAGAGCGTAACACAGGCACCATCAGACAGCATAAACGAAAAATCAGGGTTTATTTGTTCCTCCCACAGGCAGTCCCTTTACAATACTACTTCAACAAAAGTCCATGAACAAACTTAAAGCGTCCCGGAGGAGAAAATGGTTTCTTCGTCAAACCAAAGTAATCCCACCCTGCCAGGTCTCCGGTAGTTGTTTCTCCATGTCGGTGTCCTCTCTTCTCCCGCCCGGCCCAACTCCTCTGCCCTTTATTCAGTCTCCCAGCCCTGCCTCAATTAGGGGCCTTAAGCACCTACAGCTGGGTTCCCGATGAGGCAGTCTGGGAGCTGTAGTCTCTAGTCCGGCGGCCATTTTGGGTTGTAGGCACTGATCCTGGGTGAGGATGTAGCGCCCCTCCACAACCTGTCCCCTTGTGATGCCACAATATACACTACCATTCAAAAGTTTGGGGTCACTTAGAAATGTCCTTATTTTTCAAAGAAAAGCACTGTTTTTTTCAATGAAGATAACATTAAATGAATCTGAAATACACTCTATACATTGTTAATGTGGTAAATGACTATTCTAGGTGGAAACGTCTGTTTTTTAATTAAATATCTACATAGGTGCATAGAGGCCCATTTCCAGCAACTATCACTCCAGTGTTCTAATGGTACATTGTGTTTGCTAATCGCCTTAGAAGACTAATGGATGATTAGAAAACCCTTGAAAACCCTTGTGCAATTATGTTAGCACAGCTGAAAACTGTTTTGCTGGTGAGAGAAGCTATAAAACTGGCCTTCCTTTGAGCTCGTTGAGTATCTGGAGCATCACATCTGTGGGTTCGATTATACTCTCAAAATGGCCAGAAAAAGAGAACTTTCAAGTGAAACTCGCCAGTCTATTCTTGTTCTTAGAAATGAAGGCTATTCCATGCGAGAAATTGCGAAGAAACTGAAAATTTCCTACAACTGTGTGTACTACTCCCTTCAGAGAACAGCACAAACAGGCTTTAACCAGAGTAGAAAGAGAAGTGGGAGGCCCCGGTGCACAACTCAGCAAGAAGACAAGTATATTAGAGTCTCTAGTTTGAGAAATAGACGCCTCACAGGTCCTCAACTGGCAGCTTCTTTAAATGGTACCCGCAAAACGCCAGTGTCAACGTCTACAATGAAGAGGCGACTCTGGGATGCTGGCCTTCTAGGCAGAGTGGCAAAGAAAAAGCCATATCTGAGACTGGCCAATAAAAAGAAAAGATTGATATGGGCAAAAGAACACAGACATTGGACAGAGGAAGATTGGAAAAAAGTGTTATGGACAGACGAATCAAAGTTTGAGGTGTTTGGATCACACAGAAGAACATTTGTGAGATGCAGAACAGGTGAAAAGATGCTGGAAGAGTGCCTGACGCCATCTGTCAAGCATGGTGGAGGTAATGTGATGGTCTGGGGCTGCTTTGGTGCTGGTAAGGTGGGAGATTTGTACAAGGTAAAAGGGATTTTAAATAAGGAAGGCTATCACTTCATTTTGCAACGCCATGCCATACCCTGTGGACAGCGCTTGATTGGAGCCAATTTCCTCCTAACAGGACAATGACCCAAAGCACACCTCCAAATTATGCAAGAACTATTTAGGGAAGAAGCAGGCAGCTGGTATGCTGTCTGTAATGGAGTGGCCAGCGCAGTCACCAGATCTCAACCCCATTGAGCTGTTGTGGGAGCAGCTTGACCGTATGGTACGCAAGAAGTGCCCATCAAGCCAATCCAACTTGTGGGAGGTGCTTCAGGAAGCATGGGGTGAAATTTCTACAGATTACCTCAACAAATTAACAGCTACAATGCCAAAGGTCTGCAATGCTGTAATTGCTGCAAATGGAGCATTCTTTGACGAAAGCAAAGTTTGAAGAACAAAATTAATATTTCAAATAAAAATAATTATTTCTAACCTTGTCAATGTCTTGACTATATTTTCTATTCATTTTGCAACTCATTTGATAAATAAAAGTGAGTTTTCATGGAAAACACAAAATTGTCTGGGTGACCCCAAACTTTTAAACGGTAGTGTATATGTGAATACAGCTGGATTATGATAGTCAGTCCTCGAACTTAAAACCTTCACTGTTCATTATATAATCATTAATAGTAAATATTGAGATTTCTAATTTTTTCAGATTATGAGACAGATTGATTGTTGGTCCCTGATACCAGGGTGGTGCCCCGTCTTTTATAAATTATAATTACAAATTTTATTATTCTAAATTGATAATTTTATTGTTTTTCATTAATAATTGTATTATTCTTAATTGATAACTTTATCATTTTTAATTAATACTTTTATTATTTTTAATAAATACTTTTATTGTTTTAATAATCATATTTTCGGATTATTAATAATTACCAACATCAAGTCTACCTACTATTGCACAACACCAGGTATAAACCTAGGGCAGTGTTAATTTCGTTGACGAAAACTATGACAAAAACTATTCGTTAACAACCTTTTTCCCATGACTAAGACGAGACTAAGATGTGACAAAAACGGATCTTTGAAAATAAAAACTATGACTAATTCTATTTTAACTTTCGTTGATGAGATGAGATGAGAATGTTGGTGGTTGACTAACTCAGGGGTTCCCAAACATTTCAGCCTGCGACCCCCAAAATAACGGTGCCAGAGACTGGCGACCCCCACCTACCCTGGATGTGGTATATAATGTTGCGCACAGCCACGCACATGCACTATTAGGCCTATGCAAACACGGGCATTAATACAACACAAAAGATCAACAGCCTTACAGCCATGATATTATGTTATTTAAGAAATAGAATATAACCAGAATACAGGGAAACTCCCTGTATAAACAGCAGGGCTGAGTGAGCACATGTTGTAAGTATAAAAAGGTGCGCAGGTGATGTCTGTGCGCATCTGTATGCAAAACGAGCAGCAGACACCTTATTGCTTCCATGTGCAAAAACTTTAGGGTTATTTATTTTAGCCTAAACATTACTTTAATTTCTTAAACTCACTATAGGTGGGCAATATGCATGGAGCAGAGCAAGTCCATTCTTGGCTTTATTTTGGACTCTGAGATTATTCTCCACATTTAGCTGCGCTCTGTATTTATTCTTTATGTATGTTAGGGCTGAGAAAGTCTTTTCGCACAAGTACGCCAGCCTTGCTAACCAGTCAGGGTCAGTGAGGTGGTCAGCGAGCTGGCCATATATCTGTGGATTCATCTAACTGTAAAGCATATTTCCCTTTCTTAACTCTATGGCACTTTATGTCCTGGGCCATGTCGATGATGCGCCGGGCAATAGTCCCATTAGACAGCAGCACTGATTCCAGATCACAGGCTTATTTATCTACAGCAGTGGGTTTGATTAACATTTCGCCGATTGTGTGTGGCTTTTTTGTCTGTGCAATTAAATATGCAACATCATATGATGCCTTTTGAGCTTCGGCTGGGATTGTCTGTTTGTTTAGTAAGGACTATCTTTTGGCCTTGCAACTCTCACTCGTTTCGCTAATCCATGTAGTAATAACCTCATGGGTCAACAAAGAAAAGGAAAAAACTGATGGAATGGGTTGCTGATGGGATGGACTGGGACTGTCTCCTGCCCAGTGAGTGGCAGAAGCTGGCTGCTCTCAGAGACCTGCTCCTCCCCTTCACAGAGCATACCAAGATGCTACAGAGTGACACCATGTCCCTATCCCTGGTGGTGCCCGCCCTCTTGGACCTGAGTGCTCACCAGTCCCAGTTCCCCCAGGGCGCTGGCTACAGGGACCTAGCTGTCCTGGCACAAAAAATGATGGAGCAGCACTTCAGCTGCTTCCTTGATCCCAGGGATTCAAAGTTCTCGCCCCTCGCCACTGCTGCATGCTTCCTTGATCCAACCATTTCACCTGAAACCCTCATTGAAAATGAGGACAGCCAAATTCAGGAGCTTCTGAGAAGAGCAGAAGAATACATTGCTCAAACTGTATCACCACAGGAGGAGGAGGATGATGCATATGAGGAGGAAGAAGAGAGAAGGGAGGTACCAGAGACAGCCCCATCTTCAAAGCGTCCCAGATTTCGATTCTTCTCAAAAGCAAGTACAAGCCGGCCATTAAGACCAAAGCCCTGTGTCAGGCAAGAGCTACAAAAGTTCAAGGAGCAGCTTTCTCAGCCCATACAAGAAGAGAGTGCTATTGACTTGGGTTCTACTGTGTACCAGACCCTAAAACCATTTGCCTTTGACCTTCTGGCAAAGCATCTCAAGCATTTGCTGAGCGGGTTTTTAGTATTACAGGCGACCTCACTCGTGGTCGGCGAAATAGAGCAAGGCTCATTTTAGAGAGAAGTGCTTTCCTCAAACTGAATAGAGATTGGTAGCCTCATTCTGCTGACTCGAGGTGGGGGGTTCATGTCACATCCTATAGACCTATGCTAGGAGGGATATCTAATGGACATACATACTATACTTCCTGGTGTGGGGCGCTGGCCGGATGGATGTGAATTGGGGTCCTTATATTTTTGGCAACCACGGGGCTACAGGCTGCTCTTTAATTGGTTTGTGCAGATTTCACACGTGATGTAGGTCTCTGCACCTCAGACACTCCCACTTTTATTCAAAGCCTATAGGTATTGATTCATGTTTTTTTAATCTGATGTTATTGGCACCATCGACACCGTCTAAGGTATGTCTTCCGTCACTGAGTTACTTCCGCTGCGAGCTGACCGGCTTCAGGAGAACTTTGGGAAATCCCATAATTTCTTAGTAAAAACACCCTTTCATAAGAAATAAAGAAGAGGATAAAGGAGCTTGGTCTGACCCAACCCAATTTACAGAATCAGCAGCCCTCTGAAAAATGCAAACGTTTTGAAAGTTGCCACAGTCACTTAGACACAATGAGGCTATCTTTTTTCAGCAGGCTTAGCATTGGTCAGCAGCTCGATAAAGGCAATGGGATTGGCATATTGTGTTTTTTTTTATTTTTTATCTGGCTTCAGTTTGTTTGGGGTTAGGGTTAACCTCAATGGTCCTCACAAAGAAATACATAGTACAAAGACAGGGGCAGAGTCAGATCCATGTGTAACTACTGTAGCATGCAGATTAAACTGGTTTCAATGGCTGCTTCAGCAGGAATACATAAAAACTACACATTTTGCTAGTACAGCATCTCTAGAACAGTGGACCAAATCTGGCCACCTGCTGTTCATTGGTCAGACAATTGTTTGATCTCGGCCATTAAATATGTATGAGACCAAACCTGAGGATTCTCCCCTGTTGCTGGTGATAAAATAACTCCAAGACCGCATGATCCAATGATAGACATTCATTTTCCCTGAAAAATGTGTGTGTGTGGGCAAATACTTGAATGACAAACTCTCAATCAGAAACCTAACACAGCAAGAATCCGTTATCACCCATTATCGATTTGGTGTGCATTTCACTGTGTGTGTGTGTGTGTGTGTGTGTGTGTCTGTGTGCTGTGAGTAAGTGCCTTGGAACTATATCACATCGAACCGTTCAACTACAGGTCAGTGGATGACCCGCTTTATCTCCTGAGCAACAGCCGAAGAAAGGAACTAGTCACTATTCTGTACACATATGTTTTTGTTTATTTTAGTATATCACATTAAGAGAATTGTTGTAAGCAACTTTGTCAGAAAAATAGACTGAATCTTAAAATGCTGTAGGTGTATTCCAGAGTTGAAGACTGTATTAAACCACAATGATTGACCAAATTTCTGTGGATAAAATTGGTGCCCTAAATATAGGCTTAAAGTGTGTACCCTCTAGTGGCGAAGCTTATATTGCAACCAACTGCATCCATTGATGAGGTGTCTATAGATAGTAATAGATTGATAGTTTACATGTATGAAAGTTTTAACTGCGCTGTGGCAACGCTTTAATACCAACTTATGGTAGTTAAGGTTTAGTCTGTTAACAGCAAGACGGTGTTAGCAGGAGACACATTTGCTGCGTTTACTGACTGAAACTGTTTGGTTTCTGATTTTGTTTGGACCCCAAAGCAGAGACTGAAATACAGGGTTAGATAAATGAAGAGTTTATTGCTCAACAAAGCAGAGAAGAGCAGGCTGTGAAGGCAGAGAGCAGGCTGGCTGGAACAGTCCCAGGGATGGCACGAGTGCTGAGCACATGGAGGCGGAAAAAACTCTGCATGGAAGACAAATGCAGGTGAGCAGTATAGCAGGATAATTGTGCAAAGCGGAGGAAAAACATGGGTAAGTCACTTCAACAAAACAAGAACACTGAAAAAATCACAAGAAACGCACAGAGCACTACCGGACTAGACGGAATTTATCTGGCAGAGCAGTGGAGTCAAGACCAGGCTTTTATGGGGAGGTTGATGAGTGAGTAAGAGCAGGTGTGCCTTGTCTGCTGCAGAGAAGGAGAAGCCAGCCACACACCCTGCCACACTAATCGCCTGCGGGAGAAGAACAGAAAGGGGAGGGGGAGAGAGAACACAGAATACATACAACAGAACCAAAACAAACACAGAATCATCACAGAAACAGCTGATATCTGGACTGTAAAACATCAGAGGCACCATTGAACAATAACTATATGAATATTGTATAGAGATAGTATGTCAAAGGGATATTTTGACATGTGTTATTGTT
Organism: Verasper variegatus; assembly: GCA_026259375.1. Classification (NCBI taxonomy): domain Eukaryota; kingdom Metazoa; phylum Chordata; class Actinopteri; order Pleuronectiformes; family Pleuronectidae; genus Verasper; species Verasper variegatus. The sequence continues at coordinate 627,014 of CM048042.1, forward strand.
ATATTGATATGTGTGAAAAAACATTAAAGCCTACAACCCCTAATCACTGCAATTATCATATAGTAAACAAAATAAAATGCTAATAATAAAGCCTTATCTGTGTTTCTCCTTTGTTAATGTTTTCAGACACTTATTCAAGACATCAGTCTGGAGCAGCACAGGGAGCTGACCACTGCAGGCATGGTGTTGTGCAATAATGCATCAAAGGTGATACCATAAAATGGTGTGCCTTTCGGCATTCAATAAATTTGGTTATCAAAATAAAATATTGAATATTAATATTTAAAATATTAACATTAAATTATAACTTTAATTGATTAAAGTTACCTTGGGGCACCACCCTTCAAAGGAAGGGAAAAGATAGCCAATTTATTGATTAAGTCTATTAAAGTACTAACTACAAATTTGGAACTCTGATTAACAATTAAATGAATAACTATAATCAAAATTACCATCTAGATAGTTAGCTAAGTTGAAGGATATAGAGTTCTTGACAGTGTAGAGGTTGGCAAAATTCTATATGTGTGTGTGTCTATGTGAGTCAGCATGCTTTCAAAATGGCGGCTGGCCAAAGAGATAACCCCCCCCCCCCCCCCCCCCGCTGCACCTTTGAGCTCCTCTCGAAGAGTTGGATGGGAAGAGAAGATGTGAGCTGGAGAAGAGGCTCGACAGCCTTCGCTCATGTGGAAGGATTGTAGGAAGAGAGGCTGGACAGCCTTCTGCCCTCGGAGGGATTGTAGAAAGAGAAAGAAGAGGGGGAGACCTGGCCTTATATTGGCCTGGTGACCTCACAGGTCATGGGGTCCAGAGTGACCAATGGGAGTTGAAAGCCTGTGTCCCTGGGAGGTTTTCACACCTCTGTGTGACGTTCTGGAGGGTCTTGGGAGACTAAGTTCTTTGCTCTGGTTTTCTCTAGAACAAAGGAAATGCGGCTTCAGGCTTTTGACTACCCATGTAGGCTGAAATGTGGTTTCACAAAAACCATTTCCCAACAATGGTGACCCAAATTTTGATGGAGTACCAGGGGTACTTGTGGTAACTGTAGCAACATACCTTTCGGAATTGGAGAGGAAAAGCTGAGGCAAGGATCCTGAAAAGTATTTTTCAGGCATTATTTTTGTATAGTCTTCGACCATTCAATATACATGTTAACAACTTTGAACAGTGATTGTGCATGTAAATAATAATTTGCACTTGTAACTGTCGTGTTCTTTTATCCCGAGATATGAGAAGAGTCTCGGTTTGGTTCAACAAGTATTTATTTATTTAAAAACAAGCCTTGACAAGCCTAAAGCTAAGGGAATACTGTAATATATAAAAGGTTAGGTATAAGAACAAGTTTAAGTACAGTGCCACGAATTACAGTCCTAACACTCTCCATTACAACATATTATCTTGGATGAGCTTGACAGGCAAATGTTGAAATAAATTGTACTGTTTATGAATACTGTAATATATAAAAGGTATGCCACGAATTTAAACTCCTAACATAACCTGTGGAAACATAATACTGTATTATACACTGCATGAAAAGAAGAATTTGTCAGTTAATGCCCCTGTAAATTTCTGCGGAAGTTCAGGTTAACGACTGTTCACAGGAATCATCAGGCAGCACATCGTCTGTTTCCCACAGACAAGAAACTCCAGGCTGTTGTTTTGCGTGGTTCCATGAATGAATCTGTTTTTGGTGTAAACAACTTGCTGATGTCGACACGACACTGTTTCCCTGGAGGAGAGGATGACTGTGTTGGAAAGCAAAGCCGCGGGCCCAGTGTGGACAAGTCGAAGTGGAAACGACGGACGCGCGATCCCAAAATTACGGTAAGAGCAAAAGAGAGAAGCCACTGCTAATTGCTAAGCTGTGCTGTAAATAATACATTCTTTAGGTTTACTTTATCTGATCCCCCCCCCCCCCTCCCACACACACACACACACACACAGACACACACACAATGAGGCAGTCACTGCACATTAGGCCGAGACTCTCGCTGCAATTCCGGATTTGTGGTGTGGAAAATGACACCATTGTATGTAAGTAACTGTGTAGTAATTGTGTTATTTTTACTGTGGATCTTCCAACAGTGATGTAGCGAGGATATTTCTGTTTATTAATAATATACTCATGTTACTCATGTTGTTTTCCAGCTGCCTGTACTATGACGTACTAAGACGTACTATGAGCCAGTATGAAGGAACTTCCTGTACATCCAACCGGACCTTGTAGCTCTTGCAGCAGCATTGAGAAGTTCAGTAGTCGACAGTGAAGAAAGAGGGTAAGATTAGATTCTTTAGATCATTTTTCAGTTACATGTATAGGTGTATGTTGTCATTGAACTGTGCTGATTGTACTGATTGGGTTTACAGCTGATTGAAGTGGGACAGATGACATGGATCCGTCCTTCCACAGCCAGGAGCTGCCTGACCTGTGTGCCACACAAATAAGACTAGAAGCTACACTGAATCTCACAGCTACACATAATAGACGTTTACACACTGGAGGAGATTCGGACAGGGTCCCACAAAGAACTTATGACCCAGAGGCGGCAAAGAGACATTTCAAGCTTCACCTGATTAGTTTTTCACTGGCTAAGCCAGTTGTTTTTTTTACAATATTTGTGCTGTATATAAATAAAGCTTGACTCAACATGTACCGTGTAAATGTTTTTCCCTCTACAATATGTTCAAAATATAACATCAAGCATCACATGAATAAATGTATAGTCTTCAGTAACCACAGTGTGTTTGGTAAAGGCTTATTAATAATTCATATTTATAAATAAATGTTTAGTAATAATAACTGTTAATTAATTATTATTATTATTATTGTGTGGGAGGGGTTTACCCACGTATGTATTATAATGACCCAGGGTGACCAATAGCAACAGATCTACCAGCCAATCACAAGTGACTTTTTGTTTCAAAGGTCCGTGGTGTCATCCAATGGTGAAGTGAGATAAGTTCTCACAAGCAATTTCGCTGCGATTCATATGCTAATTAGATCACACCTTCGCTCCGTGACTCCCCGTGGCACTACCCCCTGCCCAGCCCCCCCACTGCGCTACCAGGAGTACGTTTCTGCCAATTTGTGTCACGGGTGAACGTGGAATTCGCATCCTGTAAATACCCATAGATATGGTGAAAAATAGTTTTTTTATTAAGAAACATAATATATTTGTCAGGGAGGACTCCCAATCTCAACATCAGAAATATGCACCTCAGTCCTCTGCAAAGGGAAAGCAGTAACATGTAAACTAAAATCAACACATGCTTCCGGGATGCCTTCCAAATGTTGATCTCTGTAAAGAATAACCAGAGACTGAATACAAACATTGTATTTCTGGTGCATAGTAAAACTGATCCATCAAACAACAAATTGAATATATATTGATATGATAAACTACCTGTACATTCCCGACAGGAGGTCACCAATTATCTGCCCAAATAATCCTGAATGTGGGGGGTTTAAAAATAATCTTAATGCTACAGATTCAGAGTCAGAGCCTCCCCGATCTCGAATCGTAAATATCAATAATCATCTCCAACAGAAACCTGCAACAGCGAAAGACAGAGAGAGCGAGAGAGCAACTGACCGGGAAGCCTCACAAACCAGATGTTGCGTACTTGTGTAGCTCCAAAACAGCAGCAACAGTACTTCTGTCTCCCATGCCAGATGGACAATAGACAAAAAGGGCAAGTTTGTGGAATCATGGCAACAGTATGAGTGCTTGTATAATGTCTTGTGCAAGACTTACCATAACAGAAACAACAAAGAAATCAGTTGAGCAGTAATTGGCAAGGCTTTGGATATAACATGTGAGCTAAAAAGCTAATGCTAACATAAAGTAGCAGCAACTTTAAGCATCAACTGTATGTGTGGCAGCGAGAAATCAATGTTTGGCTAAACCTGTATAACTGTGTTTACAGTGGAGGACGTGAAGACTAGGGCAACCTCGTTACAGGCTTAGTTCTCAGAGATCCTTAAACCAAGACCCAGCGGAAGTGAGGACAATGCACATCCTTAGAATTTCCTCAAAAAACATGTAATCCAGCATTACAACGAAAGCAGCGAGTGTTGTTATTAAAATTTGCCTTTGATTATTATGTTTCAGTATAAGTATGGGAGAGCTCATGTAAGGAGTACATGTAGATGAGACTAGGAGTTGCAATTACCATTATTCTATGCAAATGTATTGTGTTGTAAACTTTTTTTCCTATATCAATATAAGATACATTTATTTTGTAAAGTTTCTGTTCTACATTTATTTGTATTGTTACAGCTTGATCATATTGTAACGGACTGGGTTTTGTGTTTATGTGTGGGTTTACGTTGTTCAGTGGAGCACTGTGTTTGGGGAGTGTTCTGGGATCCTAGGTGTCAGTGAAGGGGTCGGGGGCGGGACATGTGGTTGTTTGGACGAGTGGGATGGGGCTGTTTGGGGAGGACGGTCTCCCATTGGCTGGTTTTTGGGGGGCTCGAGAGTCAGTGAGGAAGTGAAGTGTTGTTGATGCGTTGAAGCGACGGAGTGAAAGGAGGAGTGTGCACAGGTCGGACACCCCACAGGATCCTCCGGGGCCTGAATATGCCAGGAAGTTACAGGATCGCCTGGAGTCTGCTCACAAGTTTGCCAGAGGACAGCTGCAGAGTGCAGGAGCAAGGCAGAAGAGGAACTACGACGTACACACCAGAGGACGACATTTCGAGGCCGGCGAGTTGGTCTGGGTGTTCAAACCACAGAGGAAGAAAGGCAGGTGCCCAAAGCTGGACAGCAAATGGATGGGGCCCTGCAGAGTCCTGGAGAGGGTGAGTGAAGTCGTGTACAGGGTCCAACTGCCGCTGAGGGGAAGGAAAGTTGCCCTCCACAGAGACAGACTGGCTCCCTATCGGGGCACGGCGACCCCACTGCGAGTAGAGACTGGAACACAAGACGTCGGGGACACTGTTCGAGCTTCTCCACGATATCCTTCTGAGGTTCCGGTCCATGCCCCGGATTCCGCGTTGGCTGGACCCCCCTCTGCCGCACGGCCGCAGAGAGAACGGAGACCTCCTGACCGCCTGGGAGTCTTTGTTGTTCCCTCGGGGGCGGGACATGTGGTTGTTTGGACGAGTGGGATGGGGCTGTTTGGGGAGGACGGTCTCTCATTGGCTGGTTTTTGGGGGGCTCGAGAGTCAGTGAGGAAGTGAAGTGTTGTTGATGTGTTGGAGCGACGGAGTGAAAGGAGAGGTGTGCACAGGTCCGTGTACAAGTTAATAAAAGTTGTCAAACGAAAGAGAAGTTCCCTGTCCTCTGTAAGTGAGGACGTTACAATATAGTCAAAGATTCATTAGCAGCATAGAACACTGATGACATGACAGAGATGTTTGATGAAACCATCTGAAGCATATCCCAGAGAAAATTATGTTGAACGTTGCTCTCCTACTCTGAAGCCTGCAAAAAAGCACAACCAGAGCCAAACTGTTGATCCCCTGTTGCAATCCAGAGGACAGCTACTGACTGTGATGGCAAATTGGCATGTAGTTGAGGAACTGAGGTTGATTAAAAATTCTGTAATCAAGACATGGCTCTTTTAGGCAGACCAGTTTCACCATACACCCTTTCACCCATTCAGTTTTGGGAAAGTGCTTGCACTGGATCTGTGCTTGTTTATATCTTGGACTACTTTGAATAAAGTGACCCCTTCAAACAATTACAAAACAAATCCTGAAATCCCGATCAAAATGAATCTTTACTTTGATAGAATACACTGGTATTTGTATTGCCCTAATCTTTGATGATGTCTTTCAATCTCAAAACCTGAGGAGACCAAGAATACTGAGACACACATACATGCCCAATTGCAAAATACACACTCACATACACTTTCAATCAGTAGGTTGTTTTGTTATTTTGTTATTTGTTTTATTTGTTATAAATTTCACATGAGTAAATGTATCGGTTTCAATGGGTTTAATATGTTATTCCTTTGGGATATGGTCTATGGTCATCAGACGATCATCATTGAAAAGCTGTCCCACGCTGGTTATTCCTCTCCCAATCCAGGCTGAAAAAGCAATCGGTTTCTTGTTGATTGATAACATGGGGTTATTCCATAGAGGGGTATGAGAGGATGGTGCGAGTTTTTAATGGAGAATGTAATTTGATTTCCACCAGGCAGTTAGGGTTGTACTGATAATATAGTTGTTTTTGTAGCTGATATGATCTTTTATGGATTTATCTGTGAATGAAAGATATTTGATATATTGTTCTGGTCTTTCTTCAGTTCATTAGTCTTCTTAACCATGGTGAATTGTTATGATTTGTCCAATGACTGCAGTGTTGTGAGAGGAAATAGAGATTGAGGTTTGGAGCTGCTAGTCTTACTTATTTTTTACTTTTTTTGGATGGTGGATAGTTTAATTCGTGGTTTTCTATTTTTCCACTAGAATTTGGTAACTGTGCTATTGAGAGAGGAGAACCAGGGGTGACAGAGGTCATGGTGAAAAGATAAATTAGTTTTGAAATGATGTTCATTTTAACTGTTGAGATTAGGCCAATTAAAACTAGTGGTAATTTGTTCAATTTTTCCGTTTTTTTTTCTTATTTGTTGTTGTAAGGGTGTGTGGTTACAATTCGTTTTTTGTTTCAGAACCAAAGCAAGTCCCAAGTAAAGTACAGTTATGCTTAGACTGGAAGTGATGTTGGCGGAAAGGGTATTTTAACAAAATATAAACCATGAGGATAAAATGTCCTAGCCAAGCAAAGCGCAAACAGACTTATAGGCAAACCTGCACTCAAAGACTTATGTGGACTATTGTGTATTTTGTTTGGCTGTATGATTTTAACATGAGACTCTACTTGTGCTAGAAGGGGAAAAGTGACTATTGCTCTGGCCATCACATGTCTGTTATTTTACACTTTCTGCACTTCAGATGCTGTGTATATATCAATATGTCAAACTGAGGTTAGTTGGCCGATTACTCTCCATGGATTATAAAGGTGACATGAGAGATGCCACAGAGAGAGGAAAGAGACTGGACAAAGCTGAGCAGCCAAGATGCCAGCAGAAACTGCATGACAGTTTATGTTTTGTTTACATTTATGTTTGCCTTACTCACCAATAAAAGCATGTTGAAACCTGAATGGATGGTCACTGACTGTTGTTGGGAGACCCCAGTGGCAACGTCACTTGTACTTCCTGCAATAACCCATGGAGTTGAACCTGCCTAAGAGCTACTGATCCAGTTCTACACTGTTTTTTGTAATCTGGTCTTGTACTTCTTTGATGGCCAAACCAAACAAGACAGTGATTGATATCAGTCAATCAAATTTTATTTGTATAGCCCATATTCACAAATCACAATTTGTCTCATAGGGCTTTAACAAGGTGTGACATCCTCTGCCCTTAGCCCTCATATGGATATGGAGAGAACAGACTAGATTATGGCAGTCAGAAGTGCAGAAGAAATCATCGGTGCAAATACATGCCAGGTCTAGGAAACGGGCAGGAAACATCACTGCTCATCCATCACACCATAGACACAACTTGTGGGTGGCACCACAGAACACTGTACAGCAAGACAACCAGACACAGGAACAGTTTTTCCCACAGGCCATCACACTAATGAACACTTAGATGAATTCAAAATCTATGTAAAGTCTAAGTAAATACTGCACACTGTATATTCCATTAAGTATTTATTTTATAATATTTATCTACCTGTACTGTTTACAATACAACACTTTGCTTGTATATAGACTAATTTATAATCTGACAGTGATTTTGATTTTTAATGTAAAGATATTGAATGAATGTGCTGGTGTATGTTGATGTGTTCTGCTAGATTTGTAACTGTTTGTGTCATAGAGACTTTGATGATGTTGTATGTAAATGTATGTTTTTGTACTTGGTGTGACACATAAAACATGAACAATTTTTTTAGAACAATATCACAACACAATCCCTCTCCTGTATAAAAAGTGACACATTTTTACAAACTGTGTCTATAAAGAGACACAACACAATCCCCCTCCAAACAGTAACTAATTTCTGCATAAACATAACAGAACACAAGAATAATCTAATAAAATAAGCCCCCTCCCAAAAGAAGTTAACCGAAAAAACAAAACAATCATCAATACTTTTAAATAGTGCATAACATAGCTCCTTATATGGGCCCACAGATAAAAAAAATACCTTTAGTAATACTAATACAAACCTCTGCAAACCACACACTATAATATAATATAATTCAACTCAGACAGACTCCATGGAGAGAGGCGGTGTAACATGGGCTACAGGCTGTGATGGATTATCATCAGGCCAAACTCTGCTGCCTGCTAAATCATTACCCAGGATGAAGGCCACCCCCTCAACAGGCAGTGCAGGATGCACACCTACACCAACAACCCCTTCTACCAACTTTGAGTCAAGCCACAGTTAATGTACAGGTACAGGGAACTCACACATCCCCATCCCTCTCATTATAATAGTTCCCCCTGTATTAGTCTCTGATGTAAACAGATTCCAATACGGAAAAGTGTTTCGACCCTGTATCTCCCAACATTGATATCGGCACCTTCTCCTTGCTGCACTGTGACACAAACCCATCAGAGATGAAAGGTTTAAAATCATCATTGTCAGTTTTTCATCATGAAAATTACCCTTATGCGTCAAGACATAATCTTCAGCTAAAGCTGCTGCTTCCAGAACATCAACAACTCTATGTAACGATATGTTCTGGAATAGAGCTCTTAAATTGTTCCAAAACAATAAAATCGCAGAGACTGTTAAAAGTGGTCACAAACTAGCAGAACACCAACGATTGTAATGAACAAATCCAGACCAAATTTAACATTAGCTTAAATACAAAAATATACTATAAGCACTAGGGTAGGAATTATGCAATAAATTGTAAGTAAACGAGAGACTGGATTGTGCAAAATTTTAAGTTAGTCCGTTATTTGCAAGTTATTGAAGTTAAGTGTCACAGTCCAACGTGGTCTCATGAAACGGTTCGTAAGATATCTTACGAAAGGTTATGTACAAATTGTGATGGAAATTCATCTTGAGATTTGAAATAATGAAATTCTCTGGAGTTGCCTTTGAGTCTTTTTAATAGTTAACTCTGCAGAGTTTACACAACAATCACGGGTGCTCAAAATGGAACTGGCCGCAAGTTCACAAAAGCCAGAACTTATACAAAGAGGCGTTTCATAAGACATAATATGAAAAAAAGACATGAAAGACTTGAGATCATCATGTGAGTCTGTCCGTCCACTGTACCAGTTGGAATAAAACATCACCAAATAAGGGCATACATCCTGTTTATCAAGGTCACAGCAGTGATACACCTAGTCAGGGGATTTCCAATACCTTAGACACTGGTCAGTGCAATTTTCCACTACAAAATGTACGTAGAGAATCCTACGAAATGCACAGTGCTACAAACAAAAAGTGCACCTGCGCAGACCTCTGCATTTATATTCTCAAGCAAGATGGCGGAGATTGCTGTATTTTTGGTGGAAAATGCTATATTTTAGGAATGTTTCTTAATAAAAATGCATTTTGATGATATTTATGGCGAAATATGTGAGTTTCAGTTTCAATATTTTCATTCAGTGAACCCATACGATGTTTGGTTTGTTAGTTATTACGAAGATTTTTCACGTTTCTGTCGTATCTAAGGTGGTTGCTATGGACGCTTTTGTCGCTCCTTGCCGTCAAACCGGGATACTTTGTAAATTCCCCCGTACTGTGAACGCTGTCATAATGTCTGTCTATGTTTACTATTTCAGTTGTCATAGTATATTTCTATTTCAGTTGTCATATACTATGACAACTGAAATAGTAACCTGACCAAATTTGACTAAATGACATGTACAAAACAGACTTGGTCCAGAAGGATAAACAGGAAAGAGATCCCCAGACAAGGGCAGTTCCATTGGGAACTAAGAAGATTAGTAGTGATTGACATTGACACTGCAATGAAATGTTGGCATTCTTCACATTAAACTTTCTCTTCTTAGCGAAACGGGTCAGATCAACCAATCCAAGTGTTCCTGAGGGGATAATGCACTTAAAGAACTTGACAGTCTTCTCAGTGTTGCACATGATGACACTGATGTCATTATTGATGCCAGCACACCAACAACAGCCAGCAACTGGAAGACTAGAAACATCTTCTTGTCAGAGAGATGGAAGGAAGCCAGACATCAGCTTATGGACAATATGCTCAGAGCAAACTGCATCAAACCACAGCTCTGTCAAAGATGTTTGAAGAAGGACGCCACAATCAGATGTGCTGAATGCATGCCCATGCAATATTACTGCTGTGATTGTGACATTATCCATCATCAGTCCCAAGCACTTCACAATCGGGCATCCAGAATTCATGGCTTCCACAAGCCACTGCCTCTAACAGTTGTTGTGAAAGATGATGCTGACAGGCACTATTCTCATCACACATGTGGTAAATAAATATATTTTCTTTTCTTTTTAAAAACACAATCTATTTAGTTTGTTTAATCTATTTTCCCTTAGTAAGAATATTGCCAATGGAAATGCCAGACCATATTTGTGAATGCCCTCCAGTGTAAATGTTGTTCCAGGGAGGCCTATAGTCTTCATAAACATGAAAGGTAACTCATACTGTCCATACTGACTGACAATTTTAGGCTTGTAAGCAACTTTTCTCTATATTCTTATCAGAGAATATAACAGGATTTTTGTTTTTTTCCAAGGGCGATATGATCTGAACCTCCCAGAGCTGCGTGTGTTGAAGCTACTGTGCTAGCTGGAAACCAGAGCTCAGTGATGTCCAACTTAGCGGCTACTGGCCAGCCACCATAAATTTTGACACACTCTATGATGTAGCCATATTTCAAGGGTTCAAGGAAATGAAGTTGGCTGCTCCAGGGAATTCTCGCTTGACCTTTATGAGAATGCTCAATGCGCAAACAACAGAGTGTGGCAGGGTGGGTTGGCATATATTATATGTTTACAATATTTATCATTGTCTCCTTATAATTCTGCATACGTATAACTTAAATTGTAATGGATATTTCAACAGACTGGTAAAGTTTGTTCTGACACATTCTACAAGAGCTTCATGGAGTGGGTGATATTGTCTTACGAGGTGAACAAATTGTGTTCAGAGCTGCCGTTCACCTGCCCAGCCTGTTGTCCACAAATGCTGGCTGTGTCCGTCGATGGAAACAGGAAGCACTACCGCTTCAAAAAGGATGGGTGGTGTGTATATGTTTTTATGTTACATTGTCCCATCATATCCATATCCATTTGTCATTGTACTTTGTATACTACAAGCCCAATTTTATTTTAGATGAGTACTACCATTTGCAAAAGTATATTTTGCAAAATTACACCTGAAAATGTTAATAGATGAATTAAAATTACTACTGTGACTATGCTTTGTCATTTTTAGGTGCCAGGAAAGGGGGTTTGTGGCAGGTCTCAGCTGAATGCAGTCAAAGAGATGAGTAAGAGGAGTAGCTCCAGCCTTGATGAGCAGGTATGTGTTGTAAGAGATTTCTCTTGGAATTACTAATTACTGAAACTAAGTCCTGAATGAACATGCTAATTCAGTTGCAAACTTATGTAGCTGGTATCAGACTGAATCTATATTATATTAAGAGGTATGTCATTTTTGTGCGCAGTTTTATTCTGTTCCTCAGTAACATTGTTTTTTTTAGCAATTTCTTTACTGGAAGGGTAGTTTGCCATTGATAACTTTTCTACTATGCAGACAAATTATGTGAAATTAAGTGTACCATTGTTCCACAGGGTATAGAAGTAGCTGTGTGCCGACATGGGATTATTCTTCGTGCTCTGAATATGTTCAGGCAAGTTTGATAACCCTCTTACTAACATCAATTCTACTTCTTTTGAAATGCTCACAAAGTGATAAAAATAACCCTGCAACTTCACCAGCAGAATGCTGTTGGAGATACTGCACCTTTGACTAATGCTTTTCCAAAAAGGTTTCACCATTTCAGGACATATACTTGCTAACATGATATACTCATCTATTTATCGTAAATCTAACTTCTGTCTTTTTGTTATTTGCAAATATTGGCCTTACATCAGCAGAATATAATCACCTCACTGCCATGAAACCCTTTTTGTCTGTGCTCCATGCTAAAGCACACGGTATCAAGTGTGAGGTAATTTTACACATCAATTTTATTTTCATTTGTTAAATTACTCGTGGGGCTACTATGTGAAAAGGGGTATGATTCCTACATGGTTTTACAAATATGAATGTAAACCCCCTCATGTTAAAGCTTAAACTACGCACTTTATTCTCAATCATTGTTCTATTTAAATGTGCTTGATCACAGAGCCAAAACAGCGAATGTTTCTCTGGCCTTATACTAATGGGCTGCATGGTATCATCCTAAAATGACAGATAAAATGGGGAGGAGGAAATCAGGATGGAGCTGGTTCCACCTTGGGAGAGAAGGTGGAAATGGTCAACTCCTTCCTCTCCAGGACTGCAATAAACACCAAGTTTATGGGCAAAGGATAAATAATTGTACATCCAGGCTAATCAATCAATAGCATTACATGACAATTAGCATAATTAAGAGTGTAACACTGATTGTATTGTTGTTAATTTGACTTGTTAGGTGAGCACAACCTGTACTAAAACAGTCAATAAAACATTGGTGGGATGAAAAATGGCTGAATGGTATTCGGTTCATGTCAACGTGCTGTAAAATCATTTTCTGTTTGTAAAAGCCCGAACAGACATGCTGACTGTCCAGATCATGGACTGGAACAAAAGGAAGGTGCAAAACATGTGCAATACCTTATGCTCCAGATTTCACAAGGTAATTGTCATATCTTTTTTAAAAGGCCACATTGCAATCTCAGTGATAAATAGATACAACATTTGTATTCTCTATTTTCCCCACAGACACAAAGGGATCTTCAGAGGGAGAGGCAGAGCCTAGAGGCTATCAAGGAGGACCTGTCTGAATGATGAGACTGTGCAGCAGTGGGTCACAGATGTACAGGATTGGGCTGAACATGGTAGGTGTCTTATTATCTCCGTGTTCAAATTAGAACAGACAACAGACTTGGCATAATTGCATTACACAATGTACATCAAAATTACAGTATTGCTTTGTGTTGTTCAGATTCATCAGCAGTGATTCTCTCCTGGAAGTGAGGAGAAGAATTGAGGAGAATTCACTGGGCTTAAGATAGCGTAGAGCCCGTCTTTACAGTCATACAGGTACACACATTGTGGAATACATTAAATCTTTCAAAAATGTTTTAACAATGTTTATGGAATATTTAATATGTTTTGTAATGTGTCTTTTGTAATGTATCGCAGACACCAACTCAGGATGCTCTGTGATTCGTAGCTGCATGTGGAGGGAAAGGAACCAGCTTGAGGTCCATGTGGCTCAGCATGACGAAATGGTCCAGCCACAACAGCAAATCGGAGCTGTTGAAAACATCTTAAAAGCTGGCTGCATCTTTCCATGGCTGTTGCCGCCCAGTGGTATATTACATATTTCATTATTTGTACTGATTCTGATTGAGGGTGTCCCAGGTGCCAGCAGGTGTACTAAGCATTGTGACTACCTGCCTTAACTTTTTGTGAATATGGGGAGAGAAGAGTCACAGGGAAAAATGATGATACTATTATTTTTGAAATAATGTATCCCATTTGTTTTTAGTTTTAAATCTGTTTTCCTCAATAGTTTTTCCCCTTCCATCACTGTGAACTAATGCATGGAATTTTCATGGATGCATTTCTAGATGGCATTGATTTCCTTGTCAAAAAAAAGGTGTTTGACAAGGTCATGCATGTGAGAAGACTTGAGGAGGTCAGAATCCTTGCTACTGAAGTAAGGCAGCATCGGGAGTTCTTCAAGAAAGGGGAGGATAACTTGAGTGGTCTTTTCACCAGCATAGAGGGTAAGCATTGACCCACAAATTGTAAGGAATTGTCTCTGTTTAGGCACCATATAAAAATGTAATTGTAATTGATTGATTCTTCATAAATATGATGGTAGCCACAGGAGTCTCTCCAAAGAAGGCCTTCAAGGTCTCTAGGGAGAGCTCAACTGCAGATTGTTTCAGCAGCAATCTCATCTTGCCTCAGTGAAGCAAAAATACTTGGAGCTGTTAAAGGCAGGGCTTCAAGGATCAATGCTGGACCTTGTTTGGGGGGAAGAGCCTGGAGAGTCTGAGGAGCAAGCTATAAGAAGCGGTTATGAAAGCTGCTCAGATGAGGAGGACATGGACATGCAGATGATTAATAACACTTTAACATGGGACAGTAATCATAGATACTGTGATTAGCTGAATAAATATGTATGAAAAATGCTTTTTTCTGTGGATCATACACATTGAACTAAATGCAAATTACCATGTCTTTCCTTATATCTTCATTGTGATTTCTGTATTATTTCTTTCGGAATTTTTTCACAATGTTAAAGAAAGCAAAAAAGGAAATCCTGGATCTGCCCCCTGATCCGGATCCACACCCATCTTTTGATGGATTATTCTGAGATCCATACCACATCCTTCCTCCAAGATTTGTAGTAGTCCATCCAGATGTCGCATAATCCTGCTAACTAACAAAGAAACCTCAGAGAGAGCCACATGTGAGGGATCCCTCTCCCAGGACGGACAGAAGTGCAATAGATGTCAAGTGTAAAGGAGAACATCATCAAGGTTTTAGCAGCATTGATAAGGGTAAACATTTTTGAAGCATAACTGAAGGTCAGTGAATTGGTGGATTATTGTCAGTAATGGTCGAGTATCTGAGGAGAAATACTATGTATCAAGCAGTCCTGCTGCAATCATAGTCTATGGTCAGCAGCCAGCAAGATCATGATCCACCGTCAAGATCGGATGCCACTATAGTCCACAGTCATTGTCCACTGCCGCCATTAGGATCCATCATCAGCTGCCACCTCCATGATGTGGCCACAGCTGTGGCCCTGGATCTGCGGACGATAAGGCAATTGGGACAAAGAAGTCAAGTCAGTAATATGCATTGATGAGATATGAATTTCTTTGATGTGATAAGGAGGAAGAAGAGGAATGAGAAGCTGGAAAGAGAAGCTCCATGTGTCATGTGTCCCCCGACCTTCTAGACTTATAGCAGCATAACTAAGAGCAGGTCCAAGACAAGCCTGTACCAGCTCTAACTATAAGCTTTTTCAAAAAGAAAGGTTTTAAGCCTACTCTTAAACGTACAGGTGGTGTCTGCCTCCCGAATTGAAAGTGGGAGATGATTCCATAGGAGAGGTGCTTGATAGCTGAAAGCTCTGGCTCCTACTCTACTTTTCGAGAGCCTGAATTCTGGGAGCGCAGTGCTCTAGTGGGTTGATAAGGTACTAACAGCTCTTTAAGGTATAATGGTGCCATATTATTAAGGGCCTTGAAGGTGAGGAGGATCATTTTTTTAATTCTATTCTAGATTTAACCAGAAGCCAGTGTAGCAAAGCTAATACTGGAGAAATGTAGTCTCTTTTCTTGGTTCTTGTCAGGACACGTGCTGCGGCATTTTGGACAAGCTGCAGAGTCTTTAACGACTTACTGCTGGAGCCTGATAGTAATGAATTACAATAATCCAGTCTGGATGTAACAAAGGCGTGGACTAGTTTTTCTGCATCCTTTTGAGAAAGGACGCAGAAATGTCTGATTTTGGAGATATTACACAAGTGGAAAAAGGCAGTCCCAGAAATTTGTTTTAAGTGTGAAATAAATCGGATCGAAGATCACTCCCAAGTTCCTGACTGTTTCATTGGAAGCAAGGGCAATGTTGTCTAGCTCAGCTATATCATTAGATAATGTATCTCTAAGGTGTTTAGGGCCAAGTATTAGAACCTCTGTTTTATCTGAGTTTCATAAGAGAAAATTGCGGGTCATCCAGGTTTTTATGTCCTTGAGACATGCTTAGAGTTTAGTTATTTGATTACTTTGTTCAGGTTTTATTGACAAGTATAACTGGGTGTCATCCGCATAGCAGTGGAAATTGACCGAGTGTGTCCTGATAATGTTTCCGAGTGGAAGCATACATAATGAGATAAAATTGGCCCGAGCACAGAGCCCTGTGGAACACCATGGTTAACTTTGGTGCGCACAGATGACTCATTAATTTGCACAAATTGGGAGCGATCAGAAAAATAGGATTTAAACCAGTTTACGGCGGTTCCTTTAATGCAAATTAACTGTTCTTGTCTCTGTAATAAAATGTGATGGTCAATTGTGTAGAATGCTGCACTAAGATCTAACAGAACGAGGACAGACACAAATCCCTGATCTGAAGCTATTAGAAGGTCATTAGTGACTTTTGCCAAGGCTGTCTCTGTGCTATGATTGGCTCTAAACCCCGACTGAAAGTCTTCATATATATTATTTTCCTGGAGAAACTCACACAGCTGATTGGCTACAACTTTTTCAAGGATTTTAGACAGGAAGGATATTGGTCTATAATTGGCTAAAACCTCGGGGTCTAGGGTGGGTTTTTTGAGAAGGGGTTTGATTACAGCTATGTGGTACATATCCTGATGATAATGACAGATTTATTGTGTTCAGTAACGTGCTATCAATTAGGGGCAGAATTTCGTAGTAATTTTGTAGGAATGGGATGGTTTAGAACATGAGATTAGTTTGGTCAGCTGATCAAGGGTGATCAGAGAGAAGCTGTCTAAATAATTGGTAGGATTCTTAGCTGTTTCTGAGATTTCTGTTCTTGGTAGGGTATTAGTGCCAATTGAGGGCAGGAGATGTTTGATTTGATTTCTAATAGTTAGAATTTTATCATTAAAGAAATTCATAAAGATATTGCTATTTAGGGATCGAGGAATACTGGGTTCGGTGGAGGTGTGTCTCTCTGTCAGCCTGGCTACAGTGCTGAAAAGAAACCTGGGGTTGTTTTTATTCTCTTCTATTAGTTTTGAATAGTAGGCAGCTCTTGCTTTGTGGAGGGCCTTCTTATATGCTTTAACACTACTCTTCCAGTCTAGGAGATATTCAACACGGTTGCTGGAGCGCCACTTCCTTTCTAGTTTTATTGATACTTGTTTTAACTCATGTGTCTTGGAATTATACCACGGAGCTAATTTACTATGTTTTTTGGAGGCGCTATTGAGTCTAATGTTAATCTTAATGAGTCTACAGAGCTATCGACGAGATGGTCAATCTCAGTGGAGGGTTTTTAATGAATTTGTTGTTTATATCGACGGATAATACAGGTTTAAATGTAATCGGAATTATTTCCTTAAATTTAGCTACAGCACTATCAGGTAAACATCTAGAAAATGAGTTTATTATTAGTGGCATATATTCTGATAGTGAAAAATCAAAGGTTATTAAATGATGGTCTGATAGAATTGGATTGCGCATCTAACGGTACCGCAAGTACCGTTAGATGTTCAATGTTGACACCGTATGATAATATAAGGTCAAGTGTGTGGTTACAACAATGAGTAGGTTGGTGTACACACTAACTGAAACCAATAGAGTCTAATATAGAAATAAATGCTACGCTAAGGCTATCTTTATTATTGTCAACATACGTAAACTACAGCAAATATGATTGGCTGTTGGTGTTTCTTAGATTGGCGTGGAAGACCAAGACATTCAAATGAGTTGTAGCTTAGTTTAGGTTTAGGATTAATTGATAGACTGGAGTTAAAAATAGCAGTAACTCCACCTCCTCGGCCAAATTCTCTGGGAACGTGTGAATTTACATGACTGGGGGGAGTAGATTAATTTAGGCTGACATATTCATCAGGATGCAGCCACGTCTTAGTGAGGGACAATAAATCTATTTTTGATCTGAGACTAGTTCATTAACTAAAATAGCCTTTGATGATAATGATCTTATGTTTAAAAGACCACATTTAAAAGTCTTTGTTTCCTGAGTTGTTGCAGAGGTTGTGTTAATTTGTATTAGATTTTTTTGTGGAAGTCTCCCTCTGTTATTGTTTGATTTAAATAATTTAATGGGACGGTGGACAGACACAGTCTCGATGGGTTTGTGGTTGTGTGACTGATCCAGAGGGAGCGCAGAGAAGTGTTTAGCACTGCAGCTCTGCTTCCTGGTCCCAACTCTGGGTTGTCATTTAATAGACTGGGTAATATTCCTAGATAAGAGAGATGCCCCATCCCAAGTGGGAAGAACGCTGTCTCTCCTAACAAGACCAGGTTTCCTCCAAAAAGTTTGCCAATTATCTACAAAGCCCACATCATTTACAGGACACCACCTCGACAGCCAGTGATTAAAAGACAACATGCAGCTAACCACGTCATCACCTGTTGTGTTAGGGAGAGGGCCAGAGAAAATGACTGTGTCCGACATCGTTTTTGCAAAAGCACACACCGACTCAACATTAACTTTAACTTTAGTGACTGTTTGTTTGTTTGTGAGTTGTGTCTGTGTGTCATGTTTGCCACTTCATGTGTTCTGTTTCCTGTTTTATTTTGTCTCTGTTCCGTGTGTTTTCTTTCTTCACTTCCTGTCTGTGATTGTCTGCACCAGTCCTCATGTGTTCCACCTGTGTCCAATTGCCCCTGCCTTCCCTGTGCGTGTATATAAGTCTCTGTGCTCCCTTTTGTCCTTGTCGGATTGTTGTCTAACCATTGTTATGTCCTGTCCTGATCTCCTGTGTTTTTTGTATCCTGTGTCTCCTGAGCCTCTGCATCTCCTGTGTAAGCTTCCAGTGTTTTCTCCTGTGTGCTTTTGTTTTTTCAGTTTTGACTTTTGAGATTCCTGCGTTTATTTTTCTGTTAAGACTTTTTACCATTAAAAATACACTTTTTGTTAAACTCTGCTTCTGGGTACATCTGCCTCACCAAATCCTGACAGTATCTGTCTTGGATGGTTTATTGGCAGGTGGCAACCAACGTCAAGGTGCATTACCGACATGTGTCTCAGTTGTAATCCTCAAGAAGCCAAACGCAATGTTAATGTCTGGTTGTTACAGGCACTGCTCAAACCGACCAACGTTATATGTGCACTTATACTGTGTAATACTGTTGTGCGACTACATGTGGTGTATATGTAAGAAGGAAGTATTTACCAAAATAAAAACCATTTCATTACCATTACAACTTGCCTTCTCTTTAATATACAATCCTTTATAATATTATTACTTATAATAATATGAATACTGTGTATTTTAGTCTATTGCATTGGATAGATACTAAAGCAAAATATTTATCAAAATAGTGACATATTGTTAACAAATACATTTTGTTAACCTTAAATGTGTGTTTTTGACAACTTGAGGTATGTTCACAAGCCATCTGTGATGCTATTAGCCATCTGAAATAACTGGTTGGTTATTAATCAATTTCTATGCTTTTATATGGTCTTGTTTGGAAGGCAGGTTGTATATAAACAAATTGTAAACCATTTTAACACTTAATACCAATAAATAGTTCTGGTAATAGGCCCGGAAGATTTTTGTGAAAACGGTGATAAATCCGTTGGGCAGTGAATGCACCCCTTTCAGTCCATGAAACAGCGCAGGAACAATAAAGTGTGAAAAAGCATTGGTAAACGTATGTGTGTTTTTATAACAATTCTTTCACGATTTGGTCAAGCGTTTTTGGTTAAAAAACAAACCGCTAATGTGTTTTCTAAACCCTTTTTTCACAACCCTAATTTCAACCCGGAAGAACGATACAAAGAACTGCAAATTAAACAGGGTTCCCGTACGTGTGTGTGTTGCTCCCATCTTTTGTAGTTCTAATGTGTTTTCACTATCAGAGAGATGCTGTCTAAATAATTGGTAGGATTCTCAGCAGTTTCTGAGATTTCTGTTCTTGGTAGTGTATTAGTGCCAATTGAGGGCAGGAGATGGTTGATGACAAACTTATTATTGCAATCATAATGAGATAAACATGTTTCTTTAAAGTGTTGTTCTATATATAGCCAATATGGATGGAATAAAATGACATGTCTGTTGGAAATGTTATTGTGGTTCAATAATAAAACTTAAAAAAATGTTGATATGGCACACTAATTAACAAGAAAAGTTTACATTAGCACAAAAAGGTTGCAGACCCCTGCTGTAAGCCATCAAAACTGACTCAGGTGCAAGTTTCAAAGGTCATCCCTGAGGAGCAGGAGCCATTCACAATTTCCACACTGACATAATGTTACTCCCGAGGTCAAGACCTTTACGATGATGCCTTTGGTTTTGTCCTACGACAAAGTTTACATTTCATCTTGCTCCAAGCACAGGCACTCTCGGGTGTACTTTCTTAGACCCCTTTGAGGTCCAAGCTGGATCAAATCTGTAAAATATGTTTTAAGTGGTATTTAATGGCCAGATATGGTCAAAATATGCATGTTTGCTTTATACACAATCATATATTTCACTTTGGACTTAACTTGATATGACTGTTTATAACCAACCATCCCCTGACAGGGTGGTCATATATGACCAAGGTTAAAGTGTGTAATAGTTCTAATAAAGATATGAGGAAAAAGAATAGAACCACTTTTCCTCCAGGCTGGGACAGAATGTTGTTTTGAGCAACTAATCTCTGTAGTACATGGGTATTTTTTTTTCGTCTGTTCGCGACATTGTTGCTGTTGCAATGTTGGTGAAGTCAGGCCTTAGTTGACCATCTCTGACCAGGGAGTCAATCATACCACTGTATATTATAGTAAGTTCAAACCTTCCTTCTCCTTCCTTAAAAATTAAAAACATTAACAATGAAAAGAATCGTGTGTATATGAAGCAGTTAATGTGCATATTCCACTAAAATATGAGATTTGACAGTCGAAAGGATCCTGAAAGGATCTTCCTGCAAAGGTCAGTCAGATGTCAAATATAAATAGTACCACATTATTAAACTGTGTAAACAGAATATTTTATGTATTTTACAAAACTAATGGTGAGTAAGAATTCACTTGGATAATTGCACACAGGGCAGTTCTTATCTGCATGTATACTGTTGAAAATGCAAATCAAACCATCTTTTTTAATCAGCATCCCCTACTGCAGGGGTATTCAACTAAAATTTAAAGAGGTCCAGTTAGAGAAAATTTCTTGACGCAAAGGTCCGTAAGATCATAATGTCTAACTATTTAGTTTGATATATATTTAAGTAGCCTAGTAGTTGTATCAACATCTGCATGTACTAAATACCTGACTGTCAAATCAAATGATGTCTTAATGTTTACCTGGAATGCACAGACTTGATTGGTTGAGTAGTATCACGTGGGATGGCTTAACTCACATGCAATTGGTCTGTGCATTTCCTCATCCGCTAAACCACTACCGTAAACACTTTAACCTTTTCTACAGGTTTTAAATCATAACCTTCTGTTTTGGCTGTAGGTCTGGGTCCATACGGGATGGCTTCTGGGTCCGGACCCGGACCACGGTCCACCTGTTAGTGACCTCTGCCCTACTGCACAAGATGTTTTCTAACCAGAGTGACAAACACATATCATGTCTGATCCAGGAATGCATACATTAACACATTCATTTACACATTATGTTGTCAATTTACAAATTTCCCTGGAAACATAATTGTAAAATATACATAATAGTGTACCATCAAATATTTTAAGTCAGTGCAAATGCGCAATATTCAACTTACATTTCGAATTCTTTCAGCTGTGATTTTGGAATATGGGTAGCTTCCCATTGAGTTGTGGTGACAATTCATTGCCTAGTGTTGTATCTTTAGGCAGCAGTGATGTTGTAGATGATGATGAAGGAATCTTCGCGGACACCGTTCTTGCTAGGTTTATTACACAGAAGTTACAGGTCAGGACAGGTACCATGGTATACCCGGAGACGTTCTCAGCCAATGCAGAAGTCCGCCTCGCTGGTGCCGGACAAGCATTCTTATAGGGAAGATGTTTACGCCAAAGACGTGAGATCGAATGACGTCATACATAGGGGCCCCAAAAGACATGTTTCGTAAATAGGAATATGACCCCTCCATATAACAGGTCAAAGAGCACTCTTTAAGGAGAGAACTCAACGTGTAACATCCGAAACAACAACCAGGAAGTCTTAGAGTCCAGGAAAGAGGACCCCCTAGCTATAAACCTGTCTTCATGATCTACCCCCATATCAAACCGATTTACGCTGGCTGAATATACCACACTAGTCAGAGGAATATAAATATTAGTAGTTAGCCACAACTCCAAATGTCATATTTAGATCTAACTTGATATAGTATTTGCTTAACTCTGTCAAAAATGTGATATGAAAATCTGGAAAATACAAAATGGAATAGTGATTAAATCTTACTTGTTGGGTTGACTTTTTTTCCTCCTTTGCGGCTATGTAGGGAGCTGGGGTAAGAAAACGTTTGAGATCCAACAAATAAAAGAATGTTACTGAAAATCCTTTCGAAGTTTCACTTATTAATACCTAAATATATCTGCCAGGCACAGAAATACATAAATAGGCCAGTACATTCTGTATCCAATAGGCACGTGAAATATCATACTTTCAAAGTCTATCTAGTCCTTTATCTCCATGTATACCAGGATGTTTATTGAAACATAACTTGGATGTTAGTAAGATTAGACTTGTAAACATAAAGAAAAATCCCTTTTTAAAGAGTGCATGATTATGGGATGGTCCACAATCTCAACGTGCAAATTTTATCAATGGAACACCAAAGTGGCCAATTTCCATGAACATTATATTACAATCATAAAATCTGGGAGACTTAGGCTGGCCACAGACCATCTCAGATAAAAACTCTATCTTACACGCATCTTTCAATGCATGTAAGATAAGGGCCTAATTCAGATTTGGGATAAGTGCACACCAAAATATAAGACTCCTCATTCAGACCTCTGGCTTATCCTTGGTATGAAGTGGCTCAATATCAGCTGTATGTGTGTGTGGATGTGTGGGTTTGTGAAAGGTGTGTCTCAAAGTAGTTGTACTCATTTAGGATAATACAGGATCCTGAGAAAATTGGAATGGGCCTCATTAACATTATCCACAGTTTGTTTATTTGTTTTTGTATTCCTTGTGGAATACATATATGAAATAATTAATATTTTGTATTTGTTATCAGTGACCTTCATAGATGTTCAAACATTATAGTGTTTTTCATGATAAAGTCAAAAAATAAAGTAAATACTGTTGATACTTCAAAATTCTTATTGAAGTTAAAGCTAGCTGTTGTTGACTCATACAGAGAAAAGCTACACAGGTCAATTGCAGAGTTTTGTAAATCTCCATATGAAGCAATGGGTACTGTCACCTGGCCAAATTCATTTTGCACAGTGCAAACCAAAGAAAGATTCAAGCAGTTGAAGAAACACTGATTATCTTGGCAAGTTCCTCCGTTTTTGTAGTCTGTCATGAGACTGATTATGTTGTGCACATAAAACTTATTTCCAGCATAGGCAACACATACACAAAAAATGACAACAGAATTACTGTTATTTTGATGCAACCATCCATCTGACAACTTTGCTGGTTTGATAGACTCTTAAATGTGTTTTTAAGAGGATTGATACCCCAACCGCCCAAACCCTTCCCAAGAAACAAATCTGGCAAACAATGGGCACAAGCAAGGCGATGAGCTATATACATATTTCAAACAGTCTGGATGAGTACACAGCGGCTGTGACTTCCTATATCAGCTTCTGTGAGGACAGCTGTGTTCCATCACGCACCAGGGTGTGTTACAACAATGACAAACCCTGGTTCACAGCCAAACTCAAAAAGTTAAGGTTGGAGAAGGAAGAGGCGTTCAGGAGAGGGGACAGAGTCAGGTTTATAGAGTCGAAATACAGGTTTAGCAAGGAGGTGAGAGAAGCTAAACGTCTGTACTCTGAGAAACTCCAACACCAGTTCTCAGCCAATGACTCTGCCTCTGTCTGGAAAGGGCCAACGACTTGAATGAGTTTTACTGTCGCTTTGAAAGACAATCGGACAGTTCTGACACCTCCACCCTCCAGCCCATCAACTGCACCTCCCCCACCATAGCAAAGACCTGCGCCTTTCCACAACTGCCCACCTCAGAGCCCCCTCCCTCCTCAGTGACGACTCTCTCCATCCTGGAGAGGGACGTCAACAGACTCTTCAGGAGACAGAACCCCCGCAAAGCAGCCGGGCCAGACTCTGTCTCTCCATCAATCCTGAAACACTGTGCTGATCAGCCGTCTCCGGTGTTCACAGCCATCTTTAACACCTCACTGGAGACATGCCACGTACCAGCCTGCTTCAAGACCTCCACCATCATCCCTGTCCCCAAAAAAACAAAGATCACTGGACTCAATGATTACAGACCCGTCGCCCTGACTTCTGTGGTGATGAAGGCATTTGAGCGCCTTGTTCTGTCCCACCTTAAAGCCATCACTGACCCTCTCCAGGACCCCCTGCAGTTTGCCTACAGACCCAACAGGTCTGTAGACGATGCAGTAAACATGGCCCTTCACTTCATCCTCCAGCACCTGGACTCCTCAGGAACCTACACCAGGATCCTGTTTGTGGACTTCAACTCTGCCTTCAACACCATCATTCCAGCTCTACTACAGGACAAGCTCTCCCAACAGAGTGTGCCTGACTCCACCTGCAGGTGGATCACAGACTTCCTGTCGGACAGGAGGCAACACGTGAGGCTGGGGAAGCATGTCTCTGATTCCAGGACCATAAGCACCGGTTCCCCTCAAGGCTGTGTTCTTTCCCCTCTACTCTTCTCCCTGTATACCAACAGCTGCACCTCCAGTCACCAGTCTGTCAAACTCCTTAAGTTCGCGGATGACACCACCCTCATTGGGCTCATCTCTGGTGGGGATGAGTCCGCCTACAGGTGGGAGATTGACCATCTGGTGACCTGGTGTGGTCAGAACAACCTGGAGCTCAGTGCTCTGAAAACAGTGGAGATGGTTGTAGACTTCAGAAGGGACCCAGCCCCACTCACCCCCATCACCCTGAGAGACTCCCCAGTCGACACTGCGGAGTCCTTCCGCTTCCTGGGCACCATCATCTCCCAGGACCTCAAGTGGGAACTGAACATCAGCTCCCTCACCAAAAGAGCTCAACAGAGGATGTACTTCCTGCGGCAGCTGAAGAAGTTCAACCTGCCAAAGACAATGATGGTGCACTTCTACACCTGCATCATCGAGTCCATCCTCACCTCCTCCATCACCATCTGGTACGCTGCTGCCACTGCCAAAGACAAAGGCAGACTGCAGCATATCATCCGTTCTGCTGAGAAGGTGATTGGCTGCAATCTGCCATCTCTACAGGACCTGTTTGCCTCTAGGACCCTGAGGCGTGCAGGTAAGATTGTGGCCGATCCTTCCCACCCGGGTCACAAACTCTTCGAGGTACTTCCCTCCGGCAGGAGGCTGCGGTCCATCAGGACCAAAACCTCACGCCACAAGACCAGCTTCTTCCCGGCTGCAGTTGCCCTTGTCAACAAGGCCCGGGACCCCCATCTGACTTGGACTCTTATCCCGCCCCCACGCCTCAAGTCTGTGTTACACACATTACATAACATTACAGTACATTGCACATTGCACATTGCATATTGCACATTGCACATTTACATTGCACTCCTGTTTTACATTTAGCATTTTACTTCACTTTTTATATCTTTTATATCTTTTTATTTTATATATTGTTGTTTTTTTTCTAAATGCTGAGTACTTATTGCGTTTTTATTTTTTATGTTCATTGTATTCATTGTATGCACCTTTACACCAAGGAAAATTCCAGGTAGGTGTAAACCTACTTGGCAATAAATACTTCTGATTCTGATTCTGATCTTGTGTCCCTCATAGGTTCAGAGGTAAGCACAGACATCAAATGTTGTTGACAAACATCTTCTTTGTAAATACATTATCATGTGGCCGTTCTTACCACAAGGTGTCAACAAGAGGCTGAATGTCTCTTCCTCCTCCCCATCCTCCCCCTCCTCCTCCATGGCTTCTGGATGAAGAGGGGATTCAGCCGGTTCCATCGGTCCCTCTGGGTCCACCGGAGTTGATGTGTTGGCCTTCTCTCTTTTAACTATCACTGTTTGAAAGAGAGTTATCTTAGGCAATGATGAAATATTGACACCATACATGTCTTCTGCACATGTCATGTAATATGTAAAGGGAATTATAGCTGTATTATGCCATACTGTTGTATAAGGGCACTCAGTTTAATAACAATTATAATAATAGGCTTTCTCAAGTACTGACAAAGTGTGAGTAAAGGTAAGTATCTACACAACATATTTGTGAGCGTTAATCTATCTTGATCCTGTACATTACACAAGGACAATTAATGATAATGTTTCATTTCACAACATTTCTGGCATTATTAGACATTCATTATAAATGCCTAGACAGACATTACATAGCTGCAAAAAAGGTTATTTTCCATGATATAAACATTTGCACACATGGAAGTGAACACAAAGATACGCACAAAAAACAGACAAACACATAAAGACCTCAAACATGTCTGCCCCTCATAAAACCATACTGAGCTACATTTGTTAGAACTACTGTGGCTACTGTGGCTGTGTTGGCCTTGCTGATATAGCCAAAATGTTATCTTAAGGTAGTTCTCAATTTAAACAATGTGGTTGTTTGATTTAGTAAAATTCCACTCTACTGAGATGGAAGTCTGGTGACATCATAAAACTGTCAACTTTTAGTTCTGATTATTGTGACTATCCTACTTAATTCCACACTTATAAATTTCAAAGTTGTACTTCATCTCACATTATTAATGGCAATGGCAATCGAAGTGTAGTAAAGCCTATGAAAGACATAGTCAGCAGCACAAGAGCTAGGTCAAGAATAAAAGCATATTCAGTGAGCAGCATATATGTTTAGGATCTAATTTGTGCTTATTAAAAAATATTATATTTTTATAATATTATTAAGGGAGTAACATCTTTATAATCCTTAAGGTTCCTAATCACATGTTTATGGACTGCATATGTACAAATAAAGCTACACAAATTGTTGTGCAAATTGAACCCTGGAATTTGGATAGCTTGGACAATTTGTGGAGAAAGTACAGCATGAAGTTATGAACAACATTGTTGATAAAACGAAGGCAGAATACAAATAATGCAAAAGAATATTTAGAATTTGATTTTCATGTTCAATGCTGGAGTTGCTGCCAGTATTGTATGCTTATGTTGTATCTTTAGGCAGCAGTGATGTTGTAGATGATGAAGGAATATTCGCGGACACCGTTCTTGCTTGTATAATAAGGTTTATTACACAGAAGTTTACAGGTCATGACAGGTACCTAGGTATACCCAGAGACGCTCTCAGCCAATGCAGAAGTCCGCCTTGCCGGTGCCGGACAAGCATTCTTATAGGGAAGATGTTTACGCCCAAGACTTGAGATAAAATGATGTCACACATAGGGGCTTCTAGTCAAAGACATGCTTCGTACATAGGAATATGACCCCTCCATCGAACAGGTCAAGGAGGATTTTCCGAGGAGAGAACTTATCTAGTAACATCTGGACTAACAACCAGGAAGCCTGAGAGCCCAGGAAAGAGGGCCCCCCTGGCTATAGACCTGTCATTATGATTTACCCCCATGTCAAGATGATTTCTGTTTACTGAATATACCACACGTATTAATACTGTCCATACACCAAGGATGACTTTGTAAATTCAAAGAGAGAAACATTTAAAAGAAATAAATATATTTGGGTGATAACTCTGTAATTCTATATATCTGGTCCAAGGGGTTGTGGTTTTTTTCTAATATGGTTTCTGATCATAAAATGTATAATGATTCAATAAGGGTTCAAAGCTCACTGTAGACTGTATCCACCCAGAGTTGGTGTTGTGAGATCATGAACTGTAACCAAAAATATTTAATAAAGACTACACTAGCACAAACAAAACATTTTGTGGACTAACCTGACAAGAGGCTTTCATACAGTGTGCGTACTGCTTTCACCGATGCGTTTTCCTGGTCTGTGACTACCTCCAGGCCACTGAGGCAGTCACAGGACACACAGTTCTTCTTCTTGGCAAACAAAGTTGGAGGTATTACCTCCTTTTTTTTTTTACTTTTTCCCTCCATTCCTTGTCTGCCTTTTCCTTTGCTTTTTTTACCGTTTTTTTCATTTGTTGTTGGGCTTCACAAAGTTTGCATATCTTGCATGCAACACATATATGTTGCATGCAAGATATGCAGGTTTTAATAGTCGAGCCTGGCATTTCAACTGAAAGTATAAAATATTAGAGTTCATCCATCAGAGGCCATATTATCTTATAATAAATTAGTCTTTCAATAACTATAGTGTCCTCCTATTAGTGACCAATTGGTCATGAGTGAACAGTTTGTCAAGATTGTCAGAATAACATTACCTTCTCGGTGTGCAAAGGAAGATGTAGGTATCTGAGGGAAAACAGACAAAACTTAGGTTGCTATAAAACACCTATTAACTAATTAACACTTATTAACAATTTGCAGCTGCAAATAGTGAACAGGATACAGGATCATATTACCTAGGTTCGGTTTATGTCAAGGTGCATTACAGAATATTACCCTAGTTCTACCAAAGAAACTTTAAGCATATTTCTGATAAGCATTTGAATTAACTAACTACTCCTAAACAATTGCATATGGAGAACATGTTTTTCCACATTTGTTGATTATTATCATTATTATTATTATTATTATTATTAGAGTATCTTTTAGATACCTGTACATCATTACTTCACAAGCATAAGAACATCCCTGTGTGAGAATCCTTGACTCTAAGATTCTTCCTGGACTTTGTAGACATATTACTTCTGCTAGTCAATACAACAAAATGTGTGGCCTGAACTTTGAATGGAGGTCAGCAGATTTTTTTTTATATATTATAGATGTGTCCTGATATTAGCAGTTCTGGACTGATATAGAACTAACATTACTGAACTTTTGATATCTTGGGTTTTTTATGCTCTAGAAATCTTGCAGAAATAGTGTAAGCTATCTGAATTGACTGTATTGGCAACTTTTATGCGATCAGACTGTATATGATACCATAATATAGCATTACTGAATATAACTGCTAATCAAAACTAACTCTTGTTGGACGTGACACCTTATCTTACTTGAAAACGATCTGGGATTATTTTAATGTTACTTTATGTGTTAGCTTAGTGTGTGCAGTTAGCTTTAGCAGTTACAACTGACTAATGTTGGTCTTCAAACCACCATCACAGAGAAATAAATAGAATTTGAATAATCAAATACATGCAGACTGTCGCATTGATTAATAATTTCCAAACAACTGAGTTTTGCTTTAAGTGTAATTAGTAGTTAAAGATAAACGATTTACCGTATTTTCACGACCAAAAGGCGCAGTCTCAGTTTTGTGTGACATTTCTGTATTTAACACACACATAGGGCGCTCCGGACGAAAGGGCGCGGGTTTTACATACATATCCTCTACTACGTACGTCCGCCTGACAACACACACACAGAGAGAGAGAGAGATCGGGAGCAAAACTGAGTTTGGTTGTGCTTTATTTAAGTATTAATTACAACAATACTAAAACAAGCACATTACCGGTCAAGTCAATCAAAACCATCAAAGTCCTCATCCTCTGTTTCGGAATCGAACAGCTGAGCTAAATCCAACATGGCAGGTTCACTTTCCTCACCGTCAGAGTCACTTTCTGCGCCGTACGTCTCCTCAGAAATGATGCCGGCTTTGGCAAAAGCTCGGACAACAGTACCAGCAGATTCACGCCGATGTCCAGCGGCTGGAGTTCCTTAGTCAGACCTCCAGGAATCACAGCAAGCGTAGCGTTCATCTGCCTCACTTGTTGCTTCACGTCGGCGGTGATATGGGCACGCATAGAGTCACAAACCAGCAGCGACGGTGATGCGTGGAAAAATCCACCCGGTCTCCTCACATACACCTGCCTCAGCCACTCTTTCATCATTTCCTCGTCCATCCAGCCCTTCTCATTTGCCTTAATAATGACGCCGGCTGGAAACGTCTCTTTAGGCAAAGTCTTTCTCTTAAAAATGACCATCGGCGGCAGCTTCTGTCCGTTAGCGTGGCAGCCGAGCACAACAGTAAACGAAGCCTTTTCGTTCCCCGTTGTGCGTATCGCTACCGTGCTGGTTCCCTTCTCCACCGTGTGACTCACCGGGATGTCGAACGTGAGCGGCACCTCGTCCATGTTCGTGATGTGACTCGGCTGGATCCGTTTGTCAGCGATGTGTCTGCTGCAGAAGGACCGGAAGTTCGCCAGCTTTTCACAATAATCCGCCGGACGTTGCTGCGCTACCGTCGTCCTGCTCCGGATGGAAAAGTTGCACCGTTTCATAAAGCGGAAACACCAAGACGGACCTCCTTGGAAATGTTCGATTTTCATTTCCTCCGCTAGCTTTACCGCTCTTAGCCGGACAGAAAGGGCGCACTGGACGAAAGGGCGCGCCGCACATTTTGAAGAAAATCTAAGACGTTTATATGCGCCTTATGGTCGTGAAAATATGGTACTTACTTTTCAATTATGAGTGACCTCTGGGCGAATGACGCATTCTCACTCGTTTGCATTGTCAGTCATATACCGCCATCTTGCGACATTTTGACAAAGCAACATCTGTACTATCGTTTCAAATCGTAGATTAGGAAGAACCATTGCTACATTTGCCGAATCAAAAATCACGCTTTGTTTGCTCTTCACACTGTTCTCCTTTCGCTAAGTCCCATGTGCCTTCTTCCCGCTCTCCCCCTCTCTTCTCTGGGATGGTTCGTACCATTCTCTGCTTTTAAGCCATTCTGCGTCCTGACTCGGTAGTCAAAGCCGTGTTCATTTTGGCAGCTATTTTTGATTTAGTCTTAGTCTTTAGATGAAAATGCATATTAGTTTTAGTCACATTTACCATTTTTTATCCTTCTGAGTTTTAGTCTAGTCACATTTAATAGCCCAAACTATTTCTTCCTTCTCAGCCCAGGACCCTTGTGTGTCCATATAGTCAGCCCCAGGTACTATATAGTGTCATATTTCTGACAGCAAAAAAGCCCACAATCCGGCGAAACGTAATACACGTGCTGATAAATAAGCCCGTGATCTGGAATCAGTGCCGCTGTCTAAGGGACTATTGCCTGGCGCATCACCAACATGGCCCAGGACATAAAGTGCCAGCTGGTGGATAGAGTTAAGAAAGGGAAATATGCTTTACAGTTAGATGAATCCACAGACATATTAAACTCTGCCCAGCTGCTTGTTTTCATCAGATACAGTTTTGACGGAAAACGTAATGCTGTTTTGCTCCGCGCTCTGGAGTGGACGTGCACAGGTGAGGACATTTTTACAAAACTAAAAGAAGAGGGACTATCTTCAGAAAACTGTATTGGTGTGTGTCGGGACAGGGCTGGAGCGATGCTGGGGAAAAGAAAGGACTGAAAGCGAGAGTCTTATAAGTGGCGCCACATGTATATTTCACACTCTGCATTATTCACAGAGAATCTCTTGCAAGCAAAACACTTGAACCAGAGTTTAAACATATTCTTGACATTGCGATAAAAATGGTCCACTACATAAAAACACGTCCACTCAATATCAGACTTGCTCTTGCGGGGAAATGTGCTGAGCCTGACTGGTTAACAAGGCTG
The DNA here is from genome assembly GCA_026259375.1 of Verasper variegatus. Lineage (NCBI taxonomy): Eukaryota > Metazoa > Chordata > Actinopteri > Pleuronectiformes > Pleuronectidae > Verasper > Verasper variegatus. The sequence goes on from CM048042.1 coordinate 658,577, forward strand.
GCGTACTTGTGCGAAAACACTTTCTCAGCCCTAACATACATAAAGAATAAATACAGAGCGCAGCTAAACGTGGAGAATGATCTCCGAGTCGCTGTCTCCAAAATATAGCCAAGAATGGACTTGCTCTGCTCCATGCATATTGCCCACCTATAGTGAGTTTAAGAAATTAAAGTAATGTTTAGGCTAAAATAAACAAAGTTTTTGCACATGGCAGCAATAAAGTGTCTGCTGCTCGTTTTGCATACAGACGCGCACAGACATCACCTGCGCACTTTTTTATACTTACAGCATGTGCTCACTCAAACTCCCTGTTTACACAGGGAGTTTCCCTGTATTCTGGTTATATTCTATTTCTTAAATTGCTATAAAATAATATCATGGCTGTAAGGCTGTTGTTCTTTTGTGTTGTATTAATGCCTGTGTTTACATAGGCCTAATAGTGCGTGTGCGTGGCTGTGCGCAACATTATATACCACATCCAGGGTAGGTGGGGGTCGCCAGTCTCTGGCACCGTTATAGCATCAACCATAACAACAAAAGATCATACAAACCATCTGAAAGAATAAAAATAAAATGTTCTGCTTCAAAGTTGATCAAAAACACATTTATTTCCACTGCTATGCGGATGACACCCAGTTATACTTGTCAATAAAACCAGAACAATGTAATCAATAAAACAGAGGTTCAAATACTTGGCCCTAAACACCTTAGAGATTATCTAATGATATAGCTGTGCTAGACGACATTGCCCTTGCTTCCAATGAAACAGTCAGGAACTTGGGAGTGATCTTCGACCCTGATTTGTCCTTTTAATTCACACTTAAAACCAAATTCTAGGACCGCCTTCTTCCACTTGCGGGATATCTCAAAAAACAGACATGTCCTTTCTAAAAAAGATGCAGAAAAACTAGTCCAAGCCTTTGTAACATCCAGGCTTGATTATTGTAATTCCTTATTATCAGGCTCCAGCAGTAAATCGTTAAAGACTCTGCAGCTTGTCCAAAATGCTGCAGCACATGTCCTAACAAGAACAAAGAAAAGAGACCACATTTCTCCAGTATTAGCTTTACTACACTGGCTTCCAGTTAAATCTAGAATAGAATAAAAAATTCTCCTCCTCACCTTCAAGGCCCTTAATAATATAGCACCATTATACCTCAAAGAGCTGATGGTACCTTATCAACCCACTAGAGCACTGCGCTCCCAGAATTCAGGCTTACTTGTCGTCCCTAAAGTCTCTAAAAGTAGAGTAGGAGCCAGAGCTTTTAGCTATCAAGCCCCTCTCCGATGGAATCATCTCCCACTTTCAGTTCGGGAGGCAGACACCAGCTGTATGTTTAAGAGTAGGCTTAAAACCTTCCTTTTTGATAAAGCTTATAGTTAGAGCCGGTCCAGGCTTGTCTTAGACCTGCTCTTAGTTATGCTGCTATAGGTCTAGAAGGTCGGGGGACACATGACACACAGAGCTTCTCTTTCCAGCTTCTCCTTCCTCTTCTCAATCGTTATCACATCAAAGAAATTCATATCTCATCAATACATGTTACTGACTTGACTTCTTTCCCGGAGTCCCTTTGCCTTATCATCCGCAGATCCAGGGCCGCAGCTGTGGCCACATCGTGGATTATGATCTGTGGATCGCGTATCAGAGATCGTAATGGTGGATCCTGTATGGCGGATTCTGTATCGTGCTGGCTGATCGTGACAATAATGGCGAATCTTTTAGATAGATAGATAGATAGATAGATATACTTTATTTATCCCAAGCTGGGAAATTATAGTGCAGCAGCAGCATTACACAAAGTGACAAGTGACAACAAAAAAAAAATAAAAATATACTATAAAGCAAACAATACATAATAAAATATAAAAAAAAGCAATAGTAAATACGATAAAAAATAAAATATATTGAATTGAGATATATACAGCAAGTTGGCAGTGTTGATATGTACAAAGTATGGAGAAGTGTGAGGTGACTGTAGATTGTAGATTATGCTTTAGCTTTTGTTGTACAGTGTGATGGAATGTGGCAGGAAAGTTTTCCTGTATCTGTCCCTTCGACAGCGGAGCTGTAGCAGCCTGTGGGAGAAGCTGCTCCGCTGTCTGTCCACTGTGTGGTGGAGAGGGTGCTGCTCATTGTCCATGATGGATAACAGTTTATTCAGCGTCCTCCTCTCCACCACAGTCTCGAGAGACTCCAGTCTCAGTCCAAGAACAGAGCCAGCCTTCTTGATGATCTTTTCAAGTCTGTTGGTGTCGCTGGCTCTGATGCTGCTGCCCCAACAAACAACAGCAAAGAAGATGGCACTGGCAACAACAGACTGGTAGAAGATCTCCAACATCTTGCTGCACACGTTGAAGGATCTCAGCTTCCTCAGGAAGTAGAGTCTGCTCATCCCCTTCTTGTACACAGCCTCGGTGTTAGATTTCCAGTCCAGTCTGTTGTCGATCACCACTCCGAGGTATTTGTAGTCCTCCACCTCCTCCACCACCTCCCCTCTGATCCTTAGTGGCTGTGAAGGCGTCTTCTTCTTCCTCCTGAAGTCGATCACCATCTCTCTGGTCTTGTTGGTGTTCAGCCTCAGGTGGTTCTGTTCGGACCACTCTACAAATCTGTCTATCAGTGTCCTGTACTCCCCCTCCTCTCCATCTCCTATACACCCGACAACAGCTGAGTCATCAGAGAACTTCTGCAGGTGACATGACTCAGAGTTGTACTTAAAGTCGGTGGTGTATAAGGTAAAGAGGAGTCCAGTGATAGGGTTCCATGTGTGACGGCCCTGGCCGTATGTGTTTTCCTGGCTGTTCTCTCTGTTGCAGGTGGTTTGCTCGCCTCTGTGCTCACGCCACAAAAAAATGTTTTTGTGGCGTGAGGTTTTGGTCCTGATGGCCTGCAGCCTCCTGCCAGAGGTAAGTGGCTCCAAGAGTCCATGTCCAGGGTGGGAGGGGTCGACCACAATCTTAACTGCACGCCGCAGAGTCCTGGAGCTGTACAGGTCCTGGAGAGAATGCAGGTTGCAGCCGGATGGAAATAATTGTTGACTTGATGTTCAGGAGCTCTTTTCTGGTGAAAGACCTCCAGGTATCACAGCAGAAAACGGAGTTAACACGAACTAACCAACTGCCTAACGCAAACTAACAAAACTCAACCCCAGTCTTCATGCAGCTTGCGGCGGTTTGTTTATGCACCGTAAACCAGTGGAGTTGGAGGGTGACTAAATAACGCCCCCAAATACCATGGACTTGCTCCCGAGACAATTGTCTCCCTTGTCACTACAAAAAAAAACTGACGTGGCCCAAAGGGAAAACGCCACTTAACCTACCAGGGAAAACTCCACAACACATGACAAACTGACAGGGAGGAGCAGTAGTCATCACAACATCCCATCAGTGTCATTCTCCATGATCCTTTCCTCAGAAAACACTTGAATAAATTATTTCAGAATCCAGCGCCCACGATGAAGAACAATCATTTGCCTTACTCTTTCTCTCTGATTGGCTTGCTCTTGTAACATATCCACAAAAGGGGCAAGGTGTCATCAAGACTGGAGTACTGCATCCCAGAGATACTTTCTGTGTGGAAAGTTACAATTCCACTATCCTGTTAGGCATCAACATGAAGTAAGTTTCATGTTCTGGCAAACTAGATGCATCAGTTGGGTCGACTGTGATGTAAAGAAAGGAGACATTCTCTTCCTACTCTGCTTACATTTTCAAATTCTGTGTTGTGTCCTACACCGTTTCAAAACACTAGTACTTGCGTACCGTACACCCCAGCCAGTCCATTCCACTCTGCATCTGCCAATCAACTTGCTGCTCCCTCACTGCAAGCTAGCCGCTCAACAAAATCACAACTGTTTGCTGCCCTGGCTCCTAAATGTTGGAACGAGCACCCCATTGACATCAGGACAGCGGAAAGTTTCCACATCTTCCGCTGCAGACTAAACCTACCGTGACATCACCCAATGGTTTGTGAACTGCTGTTACGAAGCATAGAGTTTCGAACGTGATCAGCGCCATCTTGGCGGGAGCCAGGCTGAGACGGACATCACCATATTTGGATAAAAGGGAGGAGCTGGGTCTGAACTCTGACCTCTTAACCCAGAGTGTAAACAAGCCCACCTACATCGGCTACTGACTAAAGCTCCCGACTGTGCCAAGAACTAGCTGCTATTCCTAAACATCTGAGGTAAAGTTCATGTTTAATAATGTGAAAAGCCAGTGCTGTCCACATATGCATGTGCTGTAAGATTTATATGAAATACTACCGTACTATTGTGCTTTCTCAATTCTAACATTTCTAGTGTAAATTATACTCACTAAATATTAAACATGAAAGATGAATGAAGATCATGTTTACCTGGATCCACAACTATTACATTTTTTGTTAATGTAGTTTAATGTGTAATAAAGTTATCTATGAAACTATCATCATCAACTAAAGCTTCAGTCCTTCTGCCTCTGGTAGATTCATGGGTGATTTTAAAAAAACATACAAAAGCACATCAGCAGAGAGAAAGAGAAAAATAATGATTTAGTTGGTAACAATCAGACATTATCACATCAGAATTAAATAATCAGATTAAAGTACAAATAAAGACACTGGCACCAAGAAACCCAACATCCACAGCCCAGGAGAAATTATAAAACTGTATGTAATGGTACAAATCTAATGTAGTTAATTTATTGTGTGTTGTTCCTATATAGTCAGTATAATCTGACAGCTTCAATAAATAACCACATAGATTTACACACAACCTTTTACCTGATTAACTGTAGACATCAGAATCAGAATCAATAAGTTATGGGTAAGAACAATAGTTATGGGCACGTGCGGTGCTAAGGTGCAGTGATTGGTTTCAGGATAGTGCCAGGTAATATATAAATATATAAATTATGTGCAGAGTCAGTGTGATGCAGGGGGCTTGTTTGCGAGCCCCACTGCCATGGGGAAAAAACTGTTCAGGTGGCGCAAGGTTTTAGTCTTGATAGCCCAGAACCTTTTTCCAGATGGAAGACTCTGAAAGAGGTGGTGACCGGGATGGGAAGGATCAGCAATGATCTTGCCTGCTCTCTTACTGGTCCTGGAGTGAAACAGGTCTAGGAGAACCGGCAGGTTGCAGCCGATGACCTTCTCAGCTGACCAAATGATCCGCTGCAGTCTGCCCTTGTCCTTGGCAATGGAGGCAGTGAACCAGATGGTAATTGATGAGGTGAGGATGGACTCAATGATGGCCGTGTAGAACTCGACCATCACTTTCTGCAGCATGTTGAATTTCTTCAGTTGCCGCAGGAAGAACATCCTCTGCTGGGCCTTCTTGATGGTGGAGGTGATGTTCTCCTCCCACCTCAGGTCCTGTGCAATTATAGTCCCCAGGAATCTGAAAGACTCCACTGTTTTAACTGGGGAGTTGCACATGGTGAGGGGGGCAGTTTGGGCTGGGCTCCTCCTGAAGTCTGCTACCATCTCTACAGTTTTCAAAGCGTTCTGCTCCAGGAAGTTCTGGCTGCACCAGGAAACCAGGCTGTCAACTTCCTCTCTGTAGGCAGCCTCATCCCCATTGGAGATTAATCCAATTAGGGTTGTGTCGTCTGCAAACTTCAGGAGTTTGACAGAGGGGTGGCTGGAGGTGCAGTTGTTGGTGTAGAGGGAGAAGAGTAGAGGGGAGAGCACACAACCTTGTGGGGCTCCAGTGCTGATGGTCCGGGGCTCAGAGACAAGCTTGCCCAGCCTCACGCGCTGCTTCCTGTCTGTCAGAAAGTCAGTGATCCACCTGCAGGTGGGCTCAGGCACGCTCAGCTGTGTCAGCTTGTCTTGGAGAAGAGCTGGGGCGATAGTGTTGAATGCGGAGCTGAAGTCCACAAACAGGATCCTGGCGTAGGTGCCGGGGGAGTCGAGGTGCTGGAGGATGAAGTGGAGTCACATGTTGACTGCGTCGTCTACAGACCTGTTGGCTCTGTAAGCAAACTGCAGTGGGTCGAGGAGGTGGTTGGTTATGGCCTTGAGGTGGGTCAGCATGAGGCGCTCAAAGGTCTTCATTACTACAGAGGTCAGGGCGACTGGTTTGTAGTCATTAAGGTCTGTGATCCTCTGCTTTTTGGGAACTTATGGGAATTTATGGGAATGTGTTTCTATGAGTTAACTTACACTCTACAAGTGTTGATTAAGGAACACAGATGTTTATTTCTTCCCCCCTTTCTGTGAGACTGGGCAATTGGTACACTGCAGGGGTCACCCAAGGTGTTAGAGTAGAGGGGTGCAGGGATTTCTTTCATGAATATAGGACGGGGGTCTTTTGCCTCATAAACAAAGATGGTCTCATGCGAGAGGTCACTCCAGGGGGCTGGGACAGAGATAGAGACAGGATGTCTGTCCACCCTGAGTTTGCATGTATTGTATTGTATGCTTGTATAAGTGTATTGATTTTCCTATGCTCTTTGCTCATTGTTACACGTCACGCTAGGTGATGTTGGCAGTGAGTCCACCTGCAGGTGTAGAATTAAACTTACAGAGAAACAATGTATGACTTTGTGCTTGACTTTACAGAAATTTTCACGACAATTTGGCGTTGTTGGCAGGATCACTCGTGTGAGAGGACGCTCTGGATCTCATGGCTGAAGGTGACAAATGTAAGAAGAGTCTAATACTCTTGCCTCAACCTCCCTAAACAGTTTGGAGAAGTGGGGACTGGATGCCAGAGAGCCGGAGGTGCTCTCACAGACGTGATCCAACGGACCAGATATGGCAAGCGACATTGTCTTTTCGGTAAGTAAAATTCAGGTTATGATTTTTAGGAAAAGGTCCAAGAGAAAAATATTCACTCATTCATTGAATGGAGGGACAGACGTGTCTGCACGGCAAGGGTTACAAAATCGGTGTAGTATCAAGGAAGCTTCGAGTTTCGATCTTTAGGAAAAGGTCAAAAACATTTTGAGTAGTATAGATATCTGGAGTGTTTATTAATTTAAACACACCTATAAGGTAATTACAATTGGCAACATAATATGGGAGATGGTCTCTTATTGTTTCTTACAAAAGCATTTTTGGTGTTGGTTGAAGGTTTAAGGTTACTAACACTAAACACTGGGCCATCTGGAAACAGGGTAAGTATACGTTTAAATATATTTGGGGTATAATTGTTTTTTTTTTAAGACTGATAGTAAACGTAAAAAGAGAAAACTTCAAAAATAATTTTAAATATGCATTTTTTTAAGAGATAGAAAAGAATTGGTTGAGAAAAATAAATTAAGAAACTTTTAAGGTCTTTTCCCATATCAGCAGAATTTTGTTTCCCAAATTTCATATTCTGCTGAACAAACCAGAAGTTAAATTGATAAATAAAATAAGAGTCGGGTTCACAACTGCTGAGACAACCTATTTGAGAAAATAGGCATGGGAAGTTTGAGTTTAAAATTATCTTTGGTAACTCAAAACTAAAACTGTAAAAAGAGAGAAATAAAAAGAAGAAGAATGAAGTAGAGAGGACAAAGAAAAAGGAAAAATGAATGTAGGGATATTTGTGCTGGATTGGGAGCGGATTAATGTTGTTTAACTGAAGTGAATGTGCAGGAACTGAAATAATCTCCAAGTCTCAGTGTCTCCGACGAGATTCTGATCTGGACTCAGCTCCACTAACGGACGGGCATTGGGCAAGAGAATGCCCTGGGAATCAGCACACGATTGACAAGCTGTGGAGCTGGGGACAGTGAAAGATGGGAGCTGAGATGGAGGGAGAGAGTTTCAACCAACATATCACTATAGTAAGAACACGGTTACACACACACCATGTGAATTAATGTTCGACATAAAGTGGATGATTAAGATTGCTATTGACCATTGTGAGCTTGATCAGAAAATCAATAGAGAGAGGCCTACTGTGCCTTATGCTAAATATTTTCACATGATGCATGTAAACTAATGCCAAACACACAAATCACAGTGAGTGGTAGAGACATCACATATATTTGTAGATTCAGGAACCAGAATCAGTTAATAAATGTGAAGAGTTTGATATTACTCCTAAAATGAATGTTGGATATCTCATAATGATTGGAGCAACATGTACAACAGTGATAAAGAGATGCACTGTACCATTTTGTCTTTTCATGATGTGGTTGAAGGGGATTTTTTAAGATTCATTTTTGTGTCACCACACTGTTTGATAAACTTTATAGGTAAAGAATTGAGGTGTTCATTGAGTAGTATGCTAAATTTTAACACTACAGGGCATTAGTGGTAACCAGAGTCCAAATAACATCTGCATTTGTTAAAGGGAGAAAGGGGGATTTGACACCAGCATCAATGGAAGATTCCAGACTCCTTTCTCACCTCTGTAAGTAACATCCTCTTGTGAAAGGCAGAGAGACTTACGACAAATGTGAGAACAGATGTTATTAGCTCAGAGGAGAGAATTTGGTAAGGCAAAACTAAGTTTATAGAGGATGTGAAGTGAAGAAGGGATAAAGTAAGTTGGTTGTATTGAAAGAATGAACACTGTATTGTCTCAGTAGTTTTGACAGACTCATTGGCTAAAGATTTGTTAAAGTATCAACTTTTGATTCTTATGATTACTGATAAAACCAAAAACAATTTGAGTGGAAAGTTTTTGGAACTTTGAATGTAAAGGTGTAATTACTGGAGGAGAAATGACTTGTGACTGGTTTTGTATTTATATAGCGCTTTTCTAGTCTTGATGACCACTCAAAGCTCTTTACAGTACAGTTTTACATTCACCCACTCACACACACATTCATACAGTGCATCTATTAGCAGCACTTTGTTGTTCTATTAGGGGCAATTCAGGGATGAGCATCTTGTCCAAGGACACTTCGGCATGCAGATGGGGAAGACTGGGTCGAACTGCCGACCTTCAGGTTGGAGGACAACCACTCTACCCCTCAGCCACAGCCGCCCTAATACCAATAAAGGATTTTAAAAGAGGGTTAAAGGTTAATCACAAACGATTTTCTGTAGTGATAAATGAAATGAGTGTTGAACTCATTCCTGAATGTCATAAATCGTTTGATATAATTGATTAATATTTGTAGTTTTGTTGTAAACAGTGATGATGTTCCTGGGTTGAAACAGGTACCGTCATGTTTATGGACCGGGCACAAATATGGTTTGGGTCTGATCAAAAGGAGCAGACCCAATAGAAAAGAATATCTGAATCTTCTTGTGGAACATGTAAAATCTCCTGTTGACAAAAAAAACAAAGGAAGCAGAGCTTCCAACATGTCTCAGAGCTGTGGCAGCTGCTGAGAGCTGTGATATATGATGTGTGATATGTGACGCTGTGATAAGACACGGTATTGCTTTAAATGATAGACATCACTATTTAGAGAAGCAATGTTCTTGACTATGCGATTTGCTTCCCTACAGCAGTAGGGATAGCCACATGATTGTATAGCAGTTTTTTTTTCTAAAAAAAAAAAAGAAAAAAAAGTTGTCTCTCCTAAATTAGATTAGATTTAAAAGATAAATAGCTAATAAATACAGACGTGGGTTTGTTTTTGTGACAAGCTCAGCATAAAGGGTGTAGCAACTGGTGATAAACCAAGTGGGTTTACGACTGGTGTGATACAATGGAGGCTAAACCACTCCCATCACATTATTATGCATTGACTGAAGAATGCAAATATGCTGTTGACAAGAGTGTTAAGATCTACACTAATAGCAGGTTTGCATGGGGGGTGGCGTGTGAGTTTAGCAGGTTTAATTGAAAAAGAGATTCATGACCCATTTTTAGTTTCACACTTTTGTCTTTGATTTGCTGGATGCTGTGGTGTTATGCAAACTGGATGCTGTCTGCAAATATGAAGCACATTTTAAAGATTTTGACCGTTAACACTTAATATAGATTATAGGAGCAGTAAAATAAGGGTCAATCGAAATTAAATACATTTTTAGAATAACAGATTTAATTGAATAAGGTTTAAAGAGTGAGCTGGTGGACAACAATTTGTTTGGTGGCTGACAGACTTTTGATGTGGGTCACATGGAAGATTTTGTTTAACCTATGTATGTTTCCTCATTAGGAAGAATTGACACATGACTGGTGTCAATGTTTCCACGATGGGAAATTCCAAAAAGACATCCAGTGAGAAGGGTACACCATTTATAAGCACAGCTTTAAGGATGCTGGTGAGTATCTGGGTATCGACACAAGGCAACATCGTGCCTATCATCCCGCAAGTGGCGGGGCAGTGGAAAGAAATGTCAGTGGAAAGAGACAACAGCACAACAAAAAAACAAAAAAGAAAACAAACTGGTAGATATTGTGTAAACCTGTCCCCTGTACTCTTTAATATCCACAGGGAGGGTGAAGGACTTCCTACCGAAATCCATAGAAGGGGAACTGCATGATCTGAAACCAGGAGACTGGATTATGGTGAAGGACGGGAGGAGGAAAAGGCTGGAGAGCACGTCGATGGAACGAGTGCAAGCCAAGTGCCTCCCACCACACAGACGACAGTGAAGGTCGCACAGAGGGAAACCTGGAGACATGCAAGCCATTGCAGGAGGATTTCCGGAGCCACGAGTGGATTCTACAGGACGGAGCATGCGTTGTGTCAGTGTGTGAGCCTTCAGCCTTCAATTGTCAAGAAGAGGCAACACATTGAAGAGGGGGTTGATGAGGGTCACTACTGATACAATGGCGCCAACACAATTGACACCTGATGGGACGACTGGGATGCAGTTCGAGGGAAAAGATGGTTTCCCTGTTCATGAACACTGTCAATGTCGTCCTGCCACCAATATTATAGCATGTGAAACCTTGGCAGGAAGAACAACACAAGATCAACCTGAGCATCAAAGTCAGAACAAAAGGAGAACTGAGAGACCCAAGCTCACTTACAGATTCAACTCATTGTGTGCAATCAAGAGATAAGAGTTCCACAGTGCGAGTGTCTCCAGAAGAAAGGGTTTGGAGGGCTCACCCCAAGGGGGGGGGGGGGCACTGTGAAGAACACACACACAAACAGATGAGTTTGCTTTGGAGTTAGAAGATTAACATCTTTAGAGGGGGGCTGGGTTTTCAACTCTTTCTCCCACTGTCTAGGACTTCAGGAATGGGGTCTGAAAGGATGGCTTTGAAAGGAAAAAGGATGCTCGCCAACCAAGGAGGTGTTTGTCACATGATCAGGAGGAATTGTGGCACATACACAGTGAACATTTTTGACAATATGATGCATAAGGTTTCAAATTTTTAAATGACCTATTGTCCAGAGAAAGAACAAGGACACTCAGATTCCTGAAGGGCGGAATTGATGGTCATGCCTACTTTTGAATAATTGCAGAATATGTTATTGAAGTTTGTTGAAACTGGATTTTCATTTGTATACTAATGTTGTTGAGCTGTTGTATTGTCTTTTGTATTGAGACTATGGTTACTTCCTTAATCAAGTCTATGATTGGACAATGTTCAACTTCCTGACACTCATCTATCCCTTACAGGAGGATGAGATGGTATAAAGATATGTAAAGGATATTGAGCCTTTTAGGCTCAAAGGGGGAATTGTAATGGCAAATTCTGCATTTGTGTTATGTTTAATAGAAGAACAGATATGTATTTATAAGAAGTATGAACAAATGTGTTTCTATGAGTTAACTTACACTCTACAAGTGTTGATTAAGGAACACAGATGTTTATTGCTTCCCCCCTTTCTGTGAGACTGGGCAATTGGTACACTGCAAGGGTCACCCAAGGTGTAAGTGTAGATGGGTGCAGGGATTTCTTTCATGAATACAGGACGGGGGTCTTTTGCCTCATAAACAAAGATGGTCTCACGCGAGAGGTCACTCCAGGGGGCTGGGACAGAGATAGAGACAGGATGTCTGTCCACCCTGAGTTTACATTAAGGGAGTGACAAAGGCCTTTTGCTCCTCATGGGGAGGGGCTTGTGATTGTATAAGTGTATTGATTTTCCTATGCTCTTTGCTCATTGTTACACGTTACGCTAGGTGATGTTGGCGGTGAGTCCACCTGCAGATGTAGAATTAAACTTACTGAGAAACAATGTATGACTTTGTGCTTGACTTTACAGAAATTTCCACGACAGTTTGCAAGTTGGTCTTTCCAGACTGACGAGGAGTCGTTGGCTGCAAATTGTTGTTCCAGCTTCTTGGAATACTGTCGTTTGGCCTCCTTAATCTCCTTGCCAAACGAGTATTTAGCCAGTCTGAACCTGTCCTTGTCCCCACTCTTTCTCCAGAATCAGAATCAGAAGTATTTTATTGCCAAGTAGGTTTACACCTAACTGGAATTTTTCTTGGTGAAAAGGTGCATAAAATGAACATAAAAACATAAAAACAAAATAAGTACTCAGCATTAGAATAAAAAACATTATATAAAATAAAAAATATATAAAGATAAAAAAAGTGAAGTAAAATGCTAAATGTGAAACAGGAGTGCAATGTAAATGTGCAATGTGCAATGTGCAATGTACTGTAATGTGTGTTAGTGAAACACAGACTTTAGGCATGGGGGCGGGATAAGAGTCCAAGTCAGATGGGGGTCCCGGGCCTTGTTGACAAGGGCAACTGCAGCCGGGAAGAAGCTGGTCTTGTGGCGTGAGGTTTTGGTCCTCATGGACCGCAGACTCCTGCTGGAGGGAAGTACCTCGAAGAGTTTGTGACCCGGGTGGGAAGGATCGGCCACAATCTTACCTGCCCGCCTCAGGGTCCTAGAGGCAAACAGGTCCTGTAGAGATGGCAGATTGCAGCCAATCACCTTCTCAGCAGAACGGATGATACGCTGCAGTCTGCCTTTGTCATTGGCAGTGGCAGCAGCGTACCAGATGGTGATGTAGGAGGTGAGGATGGACTCGATGATGCAGGTGTAGAAGTGCACCATCATTGTCTTTGGCAGGTTGAACTTCTTCAGCTGCCGCAGGAAGTACATCCTCTGTTGAGCTATTTTGGTGAGGGAGCTGATGTTCAGCTCCCACTTGAGGTCCTGGGAGATGATGGTGCCCAGGAAGCGGAAGGACTCCGCAGTGTCGACTGGGGAGTCTCTCAGGGTGATGGGGGTGAGTGGGGCTGGGTTCCTTCTGAAGTCTACAACCATCTCCACTGTTTTCAGAGCATTGAGCTCCAGGTTGTTCTGACCACACCAGGTCACCAGATGGTCAATCTCCCACCTGTAGGCGGACTCATCCCCACCAGAGATGAGCCCAATGAGGGTGGTGTCGTCCGCGAACTTAAGGAGTTTGACGGACTGGTGACTGGAGGTGCAGCTGTTGGTATACAGGGAGAAGAGTAGAGGGAAAAGAACACAGCCTTGAGGGGAACCGGTGCTTATGGTCTTGGAATCAGACCTTCCCCAGCCTCACGTGTTGCCTCCTGTCAGACAGGAAGTCTGTGATCCACCTGCAGGTGGAGTCAGGCACACTCAGCTGGGACAGCTTGTCCTGTTGTAGAGCTGGAATGATGGTGTTGAAAGCAGAGCTGAAGTCCACAAACAGGATCCTGGCGTAGGTTCCTGAGGAGTCCAGGTGCTGGAGGATGAAGTGAAGGGCCATGTTTACTGCATCGTCTACAGACCTGTTGGCTCTGTAGGCAAACTGCAGGGGGTCCAGGAGAGGGACAGTGATGGCTTTGAGGTGGAACAGAACAAGGTGCTCAAATGCCTTCATCACCACAGAAGTCAGGGCGACAGGTCTGTAGTCATTGAGTCCAGTGATCTGTGAACGCACGTTGGAGAGGAATATACCTGGAAGCGGTGTGCGAAGTCCCCACCTGCGGAGACGCACAAGCGAACCGGCACGTTTACCTCACCTCCGTCGCTTCACTGTATGTCCAAATGTGAGGGCACCTTTGACCAGAAGAGTTATGACCCTGATGTTCATGAGCATTTCTCTGGTGAAAGAGCTCCCGGTTCTTAGGCAGAACACTGAATTAACTAACAAAACAAGGCAAAACATCGCACACCAACACACAGAGGCAGCCGTCTGCGGCGCCATCACGATCTCATTAATCCAAACGAAGCTGTTTGAGTTTTGCTGTGAACCAGGGCTTGTCGTTGTTGTAACTCACCCTGGTGCGTGTTGGAATACATCTGTCCTCACAGAAGCTGATGTATGATGTCACAGCATCTGTGTATTCGTCCAGGCTGTTGGAAGAAGTTCTAAAAATGTCCCATTCTGTGTTGTCCAGGTAGTCACGCAGCTCCTCCACAGCTTCACTGCTGCTCCAGTTCTTAGATCTCAGCACAGCAGGTTTAGAAAGTTTGAGTTTCTGTCTGTAAGCCGGGATCAGATGAATAAGAGCGTGGTCCGATAGACCCAGGGCAGCGCGGGAAACTGCATGATAAGCCCTGCTGATGGTACTGTTGCAGTGGTCCATATAGTATTCCCCCCCCCCCGGGCGGGCATTTAACTAACTGTTTGTATTTGGGGAGTTTGTGAGTTAAGTTGCCCTTATTAAAGTCCCCAATGACAATAACAGGGGAATACGTGTTCTCTCTCCTTCTCTCCACTCCTAGTATCAGATCAGCGAGTTGACGCTGAGCCTCGTGCACATCAGCTTGCGGTGGGATGTAAACTCCGGCCAGGATAAAAGAAGTGAATTCATGGGGAGAGTAGAACGTTCTGCAGGTGATGAAAAAAGATTCCAGGTCAGGAGAGCAGGATTGTAAAATCACTTTCACGTCGCTGCACCAGCCATGGTTTATATAGAAACAAATCCCTCCGCCTTTTGCTTTGCGTGAGAGGATCGGATCGCGGTCTGCACGTAACAGCTGAAAGCCGGTCAGCTGTGCGGCAGAGTCCGGTGTAGATTCCATAAAACACAAAACAGAAGAAAGGGAAAAGTCTCTTTTTGTCCTGATGAGAAGGCGGAGTTCGTCCATCTTGTTGCACAGTGAGCGGACATTGGAGAGGAGTATACTCGGGAGAGGTGAGCGTAATCCTCTCTCCCTGAAGCGCACTAGGGCTCCAGCGTGCTTTCCTCTCCATCTCCGCCTCAGTCTCGCTGCGTGACAGAGGACCATGGCACCTTTGATAAGTAAATCCACTAAATCCACGGAAGAGGCAAGAAAGTTGGGACATAAATCAAATGGTGTTGTGTCCCTGATGTTAAGTAGCTCGTCCATCATGAAAATAATCCGAGTTGAGTCGCAATGAACTGAATTAAAGATTAAAAACAAACACAGAAGTGTGCACCAACACACACCGAGGCAGCCATTGAGGCGCCATCATACAGCAGGTAATCACAACAAAACACAGAAAGCTAATGCTACTGTTTAACCACATGTAAGAAGTTACCTAAACATCATGTTAAACTGAACTATCAACACGTCCTCATGGACTTCTTAAATTTACATCTTTATTGAGCTTAACTTTAACACCTGACAGAAAATGGAAGACAACATAATAGTGGCTGTGTGCCAGCATCCAGAGCTTTAGGACACTGCAGCTTATTTTTGAATTGAGAGCTTATTGAGTGATGGCCAATTTTATGTTCTGTGCAGGCACACCACAGTTATTTAAGTGATGTATTGAGTTTTTATGGGCGAACATATGAATAGGGCAAGACTATAATGTTCATATGAAAGTGAGGATTGGGCTGCAACCTCAGTTGGTGTTGATCATGGTGACCACAATAACATGTATACATTTTTCCCAAAAGTCTCTTATTTCTTGTATTGTGTAAATGTGGCCTCAACACTTCAGCTGCAAGTTTTTGACCATGGAAATAGGGCAGGCTGATTTTCTGTTTCTGAAAGAGTTTGGTTAAATTCGGGCAAATTAGACATTTTTTCCTAACAAAGTTAGGAAAATATTGTGGTGAAGGTTATAGATGGGTTTTGTTGGTAGACGACAGGACAAACAAAGTTCTTTTATGCCCAGCTGCACCTCAATAGCCTCTACCTTACTTTTTGTTGCCCTAAAATAATGCCAATGTTTGACACTGAATTAAAACATAGGTAATTGAAACCATTTTGAACGAACTAATGCCGATTGTTGTCTGAAGTCTCCAGCACCATCAATTAATACAACTGGACACAGACGCAACAATCAAAGTACAGTTTGGTACAGGCCTGCTGATAACTACTACTAAGTTTTCTGTCAGTAAATAATCCCTATTCTGGGAGTACAGACGGAACAAACGACAATTCATTTGAATTTAATTTGTTGCTTTATATAAAGTATACAGAATATTACACACTAAAATCATGCAAAGGTTTACAATTTTGTTTTAAAGTGGAGTAAAGATTAATCAAACAGAAATTCCAAAAGAGCAAGTTTCTTTCACCACAGAAGGTAGTGTGATGGAAATTCTGATCTTGGGTAATGATTAATGAAAGAACAGATGTATGTAGAAGAATGTATGAACATATGGGTTTCTGCGAGTTAACCTAAGGTTTATGAGTGTTGCTCAAGGAACTTAAATGTTTATGGCTTCCTGAAACCTTGAGTGTCTCTGGGCAAATGGTTCACTGCAGGGGTCACTCAAGGGGTCTGAGCAGATGGGTCCAGGGGTCTTTGTATTGTAAATAGAGCCAGGATGTGCCCCACCCTAATAAAAGAACAAAGAAGGTAATGAATACCTTCTGCTCCTTCGTGGGAGGGGGCTATGTGTTATAAGAACACAGCACTAAGGAGTGTGCTTTGCTCATTGTATAATGTTCTTCTGGTGATTGTACTTTGAGTCCATCTGCAGATGTAGAATTAAACTTACCGAAAGACAACTGTATGACTTTGTGTTTGATTAACAGAAAATTGCCAAGACAGTAGTTAGCATGTTGCATGCAGCAAGATTGTTTATTGGTTGCATGAGACAATTTACACCATTAAGACTATCCTGACCACCCATTAAATACTGCTGCAGTGACCAGTTGCCAATGAATCCTTTGGTTTTTAGACTATTGTGTAGTTACCATTGTTGGCTTTCAACACTGAGAGAAATGTTAAACATTTCATGTGAGTTCAGGGGCCCGTACAACCAAGCAGAGTCAGGTCATGGTGGAGTGAAATTTTTTTGCTGTTCCAAACTTTCCATGGCTGTGTCTGAAATCAGCCACTATTCATGATATAGTCCACTATATAGTGAGTTTGCCAATTTGTAGCGCTATCCAAATGTTTAGTGATTTTTGTTTTGACCTATATAGTGCACTCATTGTTTCCCATAATGCATTGTGAAAACGGAGCAACATATACCATCGTGCATTGTACTCATGGTGGACAGACGAAAGGAGAGAGGGCAGCAGGAACAGCCCAACCTGTCGTAAAAATGTAAAAACGAGTAGAGAAGAGCATCACAGCACAAACTGCAGTAAAAGACTTTATTTCTACATTCAAACATAGTTATTTAACGTGTTTTTTTTACCTAATTGTATTTCTATTAAGTGGAAAATGAATATTTAAAATTTACTGCTGGACTTTCCACAGGTCGACATTGTTGTACATCATAAACCTGCGACAATGACGTAATTAATGGCGCAGATATGCTGAGTAGTAGCTGCAGGATTCAGAAAACAACTATTATTATTATTATTATTATATGAACTGTCGCTGCTATCATTAATAACATCTTAACATCCAGAATTATTACTATTATTGTTTTCATTATAACTATTCTGTCAGAGCTGAAACATGATGGTTACACAACTGTTTCTGGTCTCTGTCTCCTCTCTCTCCCTCTCCCATCTCTCTTCTCTCCCCTCTTTTCCACCCCTCTCTCCTCTGTTACCCATTTTTCCCTGCTCACCCCAACCTGTTGAGGCAGATGGCTGCCCACAGTGAGTCTGGTTCTGCTAGAGGTTTCTTCCACTTAATGAGGGAGTTTTTTCTCTCCACAGTCACCAAAGTGCTGCTCATTGTGGTAACTGTTGGGTTTCTCGATCATTTTTTAAGGTGATATACAAATCAAATTTAATTCAAGTGTCTTTTGTTGATACGCTCAGTATACAGTTCCCTTTATGAAGGTCACTATACAGTAAAGTAGAGTTTAGTGAATGAGTGGGTGAAGGAAAGCTAAACTATTGGAGAACAATACAATTGAAATCATTCACTTACAGCAGAACTGCTGTTTCATGGGGGAAAGCTAACAAGTCTTAAAATACCATTTAATAACATGCTTAGGGTGTCATTTCTATCTCTTTAAAAACACTGAAAATTATAGAAATATTCCTTTAACTTGTGATTTGTCCATTGACAATGCTCACACCCTGACACTTGTTTCTTTTCTCAATGAGTGTTTTGATTGATGCCTGTCCGATTGAGTCAGGGAATAGGCAGCTCTTCATATTTGACTGTTGTAACACGCCAATGCTGCCTTGTTGCTGCTTTGCTCCCCTTTGTCCTATGCCATCGCCATCTTCGTCTTCATCCACAATGGCCATGTTGCTGTTGATATCTGAATCCAGATCAGTGCCTTTGAGAGTGGGACAGTTTGTGGAATACTCAATCTCCTCAACACATGGAGGCTCATCGTCTTCAAAAATGCTGCAAAAGAGAGGGTAGAGGAAAGTTAGGTTCAGTATTGTTGTAAAAACACAACATATCCTTGAGTTATAACAAACATTGTGAATATGTCTCCTTGAGAAAACATATGAAAAAATTTGTTTTTTAATAAATCTTTACATCAGTTATTACTAGTTTTCTTTTTGTCTTGCAGTGTCACCACCTAGCAGTGGAATAATGTAAAACCGAGAGATTCATATAACACTGATTACTATTACCGAATTGCATAGCTTCTATACGATAGTCCCAGAAATTGAGGGAAGGGTAACATTGCGCAAACACGTGTAACAGTAAGTAACTGTATACCACGGGTTCCTTGTCAATGGAGCACCAGACTCACAAGGTACAGGTTAGCTTGTGATTTTTATTCCGTCTTTGCAGACTATTTCACACACGCACGTGCACACACTCACGCACACACACACTGTTCTCTATTTGCTGTTCTCTGCCGTCTTTGGCGCAGCACGCTACTGCTGATAAAAGGGAGAGAGTGATTAGCCAACACAGAACACCTGTGTATAATCAAACTCCCTCCCTGTCACCGTTCCCTGAACCACATCCCCAATTTCTCCCTCCTGCAGCCGACACTGATCACACATTACATTACATAACATTTAGCTGACGCTTTTATCCAAAGCGACTTACAATAAGTGCATTCAACCATGAGGCTACAAACCCAGAACAACAAGAATCAAGAAAGTACAATTTCTTCAAGAAAGCCAAACTGCAAAGTGCTATAGGTAAGTACTGTATAAGTGCTACTAAATTGCTAGATTTAGTTTTTTGTTTTTATTCAAGGTATAGTCGGAAGAGATGTGTTTTTAGTTTGCGGTGGAAGATATGTAGACGTTCTGCTGTCCTGATGTCATTGGGGAGCTTGTCATTTAGGAGCCAGGACAGCACACAATCGTGATTTTGTTGTGTGATTAGCTCACAGTGAGGGAGTAACAAGCAGATTGGCAGATGCAGAGTGGAGTGAATGGGCTGGGGCGTAAGGTTTGACCATGTCCTGGATGTAGACTGGACCCGATCCGTTCGCAGCACGGTACGCAAGTACTAGAGTTTTGAAACGGATGCGAGCGGCCACTGGTAACCAGTGAAGGGAGTGGAGGAGCAGAGTAGTGTGAGTGAATTTAGGTAGGTTAAAGACCAATCGAGCTGCTGCATTCTGGATGAGCTGCACTGGTCAGATAGCACTAGCAGTTAGACTTGCCAGGAGGGAGTTGCAATAGTCTAGGCGTGAGATGACCCGAGCCTGGACCAGAACCTGTGCCGCCTTCTGAGTGAGAAGGGGACGTATTATCCTGATGTTGTGCAGAATGAATCTACAGGAATGTGTTGCTGCAGTAATGTTGGCAGTAAGGGAGAGTTGACTGTCGAGTGTCACACCCAGGTTCCTAGCAGTCTGGGTGGGGGCTAAGACAGAGTTGTTGCATGCGCATGCTCTGACCAGGTGTCACTGTGGATGATGATATCTTCCAAGTAAGTGGCAGCATATGCACCATACGGACGCTGCACACAGTCCATGAGACACTGAAAAGAACAACCCAAACTAAAGTGCAAGAAATTGGTACAGTGGAGAAGGCTGTTTTCTCTTTAGACTTTGGAGACAGGGGAATCTGCCAGTAGCGTTTGGTTAAATCCAGCATGGTAAAAAAACTTGCAGTGCCTAGCCAATCCAGGAGCTCGTCGACCCGGGGCATTGGATATGCGTCAAACCGGGAAAATCCATTCACCTTGCGGTAGTCCACGTAGTCCCATCGTTCTTGGCTACACCAGGCCCTGTTGGACTCTTCTATTACCCCCATCTCAAGCATAGCTACCAACTCTTACTGAACGTTTTTGTTCAGGAAGCCGATAGGGTCATGAATGCAACGTCACCCCAGGGGAAGTCTCAACCTGATGTTGCATGAATATTGTGTGTCCTGGCAAGGGGCAGAACACATCAGCAAAAAGCTGCTGCAACATGGCAATCTCTGCTCTCTGGGCCAGGGAGAGGTGGTAATCACAAGGGAGCGAGGCTGGATTTATGGAATTTGGTACCTCAGGCTCAAACTCATCTCTTTCACTTACCAGCAACACCAGAAAAACGTGCTCTGCCTCTCTTACAGACAACCTCATAATCGACCTCCCTCACTCGCCGTGTGACCCTGAAGGGCCCTTGCCCTTTTTAGAGCTAGAAGAGGGGAGCAATACAAGTAATGTTTCTCACAGTTTAAATTGCCTCAGCCTAACCCCTCAGTTGTACAGGCATTGTTGACATGCCTGGGCCTGGAGCAAATTCTCATATGATAACTGCCCAAGTGTGTGGAGTTTTGCTCGCAGGTCCAGGACATACAGTCCGTTCTTACTAGGGTTTGGACCTTCCTCCCAGTTTTCTCTAAGTAGGTACAGTACGCCATGTGGTTTTCTACCAAATAGCAGCTCAAAGGGAGAAAATCCTGTGGAGGTCTGGGGCACCTCCCGCACTGCAAACATCAGAGGGTCAAGCCATTTATCCCAATTATGTCGTCTTCGTGAATTAACTTAGTGTCATGAGACTGCTTAAGTGGAAAATCTTCCATGCACAGATTTAATATTCACTCAACAGGCCTCCAGCAAACCATGGCCTAAATCCTTAACCAGGACTTGGTATGTCGCTCTCGAATCGGGGGAGGGTACTGCAGGGCCGGCAACCCAAATCCATGAGGGGGGCACTCCTTGCGGAAGTGACCAAGCTGCTCCCACCTCCAACACTACTGTCCAGGCATTCAAGGAGTCCCCTGTGGGTTGGGAGCGGTGCTTGTAGCGGCAGTCTGTGCCTCTCATGACAGCAGGGTAAGAAGCCGCACTGCCCATGCCTCCGCCGTCGCTTCAAACATTTCCACGATTTATCTGCCTCTGTCATCTTGTGGAGGGGAATGCCAGGGGAGCGGGCTGTGGGCGAGGTAGCAGCCGCTGTCCGGGAGGAGCAGCTGCCTTTCCGCATGGGTCTGGAGAACCCTCAGGAACCACTGATTGTACTGAGGGCAAGCGCCGGCTGTGCTGGTTATTTGTTCTGCTGCTCGGTTTGCTGTCAGTTGGCTGTCAAGTGTCACACCCAGGTTCCTAGCAGTCTGAAAGTAAATCCGCTCCTGAAGAAACCCAGGAGCGGATTTACTCTTGCCTCCTTCAGAGAGTTAGGGAAACAGCCAGTTGACAGGGAAGTGTTGATAAGATGGGTGAGAAAAGGAAGAAGGTCAGGAGTGATAGACTGAAGAATGTGAGATGGGATGGGGTCAAGGGGGCAGGTGGTCGGGTGGGCGGAGGTTACCAAGGAAAGAACTTGATTGGGAGTCAGGGGGGTGAAAGAGGAGAGAGAATGGGAAGAAGATGAAGTTGATGGAAATGTAGTTATAGAAGGAGGATTAGAAAATGAGGAGCGTATGTCGTCTATATTTTTTGTAAAGTAGTTGACAAAGTGGCTTGGTAGAAGGGAGGAAGGAGAAGGGGGACTGGGGGGGTCAAGGAGGTTGGAAAAGATGGAGAAGAGTTTTTTGGGGTTAGAAAATGAGGATTGAATTGTAGTTTGG
The DNA here is from genome assembly GCA_026259375.1 of Verasper variegatus. NCBI lineage: Eukaryota > Metazoa > Chordata > Actinopteri > Pleuronectiformes > Pleuronectidae > Verasper > Verasper variegatus. The sequence continues at coordinate 680,593 of CM048042.1, forward strand.
TAAAAAGTGCTTTTGGCTGTGGAAATAGAGGCAGAGAAAGAAGAGAGAAGAGACTGATAAGTGAGCAGGTCGTCTGGGTGTTTGGATTTCCATCATTTCCTTTCTGCCGCTCGCATAGTGGCTCTGTCGGCATGCACAGAGTCAGACAACCACAGAGCTGGGGAGGACTTGCGGACCTGTCGTGATGTAAGAGGACAGAGAGAGTCAAGAGAGGAGGACAAAGTAGATAGGAGAATGTCTGTGGCAGAGTTAGGATGAGTGAGTGAGAAAGAGTCAGTGGAAGGGAAGGCAGATAAAACAGAGGAGGCTAGAGAGGCAAGAGAGGGGGAACGAATGTTGCGACGGACAGGTACAGAGTCTGTTGGTGTGGTAAGGTTGCCAGTTTGAGATAGTGGGAGAGAGTAAGAGATAAAGAAGTGGTCAGAGACATGAAGTGGGGTTACAGTGAGGTTAGATGTAGAACAGTTTCTGGTGAAAATATAGTCAAGGTGGTTACCGGCTTCGTGAGTCGGAGGGGAAGGACTGAGTGAGAGAGCAAAAGAAGAGAGTAAAAGTAATAAGTCAGATGACTTGTCTGTCTGGATGTTAAAGTCACCCAGAAGGATAAGTGGAGGGCCATTTTCTGGGAAGTTTGACAGGAGGATGTCTAATTCCTCCAAGAAATCTCCCAAAGAACCTGGTGGACGGTAGAGAACAACAATAATCAATTGTACCGGATGAGTAACTGTCACAGCATGAAATTCAAAAGACATTGGGGTAAAAAGTGGAAGCGGGTAGAGAGAAAAACTCCATTTGCGGGAGATGAGTAAACCTGTACCACCACCCCTACCAGTGGGTCTGGGTGTATGGGTGAAAGAGAAGGCAGAGGAGAGAGCAGCTGGGGTGGATGTGTTGTCCGGTGTGATCCAAGTGTCAGTGAGAGCAAGGAAGTCAAGCGATTGCTGTGTAGCAAAGCCAGAGATGAAGTCTGTCTTGCGGGTAGCTGACTGGCAGTTCCATAGGCCCCCTGTGACAAGATGTTGGGTATGTGTGGAACGGGTGGGATAGATAAGAGAGGAAAGGTTACAGTATTGGTGTGAACGAGTACAAGGCCTATAGTATCTACAAGTAGTAATGCGCACGGAAAGTATACACATATTGAAATAATAGGAAACAGTAGCTTTATACTCAGCCTCCCCCTTAGCCTGCCCCGAAGACTCCAACGAAAGACTCCTTTGTCTTTATCCTCCGAGTCTTCATACGATGAGTCTACACAGACGCTGAAGCTGACGCTTCAAACAATTCCTGCTATCTGAAGCTGAGCCCATCTGTAGAAGCAGTGTTGAGCCAGTTCACACTTAAAAAGAACGAGTTCCAAGTTCAGTTCATGCAGATGAAAATGAACTAGTTCACGTTTATTTTAACACTGAGTCCTGACTGTGAGCATCACGTCTTGTGTTGTACTGAGCACAAAATGTTGACGAGTCATTTTCATGATGTTTAAATGCAGCCTCATAAACTCTGGAGCGAATCAAACAAGCACTAAGTTACTTCTTATACTGATCAGGTCCTGATAACTAGTGATGAGTGTTTATTAGTTCAAGTGAGAGCAGAGTGGAGGAGGACAAAGAAACTCCAGCTCGGTACAAACCAACTGTAGCTTCTGCTCTGATCATGACGCAGCGGCACTGATCACTGAGCAGCTGAGACTAGAGAAACTCTGTGTTTCACTGTTCTTCTACAAAGTCACGTGAACGAGCTCTGATCTCACTGTGTGTGTCGCTCTGAGTGGGGGCGGGTATGGGTACATAGAGCGGGTCATTCTGCGCATGCGTTAATGTGGAAATGAATGCGTTAATTCCACAAATTAATCATCACGCGTTAATTTTGACATCCCTAATTTTTAGTCGACGAAAAAACTCAGTTATCTTGAATTATTTCAGTAGAGAGAAAGGATAGGAAGTCAGCACAAACACAGACACACACACACACAACTTTTCCAAGAATGCTTGTTGTTCAAAGTGATGCTAACATCAACATGTCTTGGTCTGGTCTCTGGGTCGCTGTTGAATAATAAATTGATATGTAATGGTTTTCTGAATAAAAACTTTCCCTCTCACCTTTATAGCCTGGGGAAATGCGGAGGTATGCTGTTCCAGTATGTTCACAATTTGCAGTCAAAAGCTGACAGCTCCACAGTTTGCACAGTTACAACAAAAACCACACACATTGTACCACCGTCTGGATATTTAGTATAATTAGAAAAGACAATGTCAATTACTGGAAATGTATTACTTTAAGTTTAAATCAAGGCATTTTGTACTAAACTGTACAAGTCACAAGCCTTTTAAAGATGGTGTCTTACTTGTGAGACTTGTGGTCAAGGATGTTATGATCCAGGCCGATGTGGTTGCTGAGTCTCCTGCCGTAAAGAGCCTTCATGTCTTTGGTTACAGAAAGCAGACTGTGGCAGAACTTCACCCCCATCTCCTGCAGCTCCCTGGTTCCTGTTTGCAGGCCCTATACACACACACACACACACACACACACACACACACACACACACACACACACACACACACACACACACACACTGTTAAATAAATTTGTACTTATTTATGAACAGAAGTGTAGCTATACCAACTTAATTCACATATATTTTAAAACTAATACCAGAGTGTGTAAAGGAAAAACTGATGATTATGAATCCATTTGGAGCAACTATGAATGGATTCACAAATTCATATTCAAGAGTTTATTGTCATATGCAATGATTACATTTTGCTTGCAATGAAATTCTTGGGACACAGGCTCTCTTATAGCAATGCTCATAATATTAGTAAAATATGATAAAATAGAATATCAAAATTAAAATAGAAATTAAAATATATATACACCTGAAGAAAAAAAGAAAAACAAGAAAAAACAGTAGTGCAAGTGTGCAATAGTGCAATATGATAAGGTGCAGATTAAGTGGAAGAGTTTAAAAATCTTATGGCCTGGGGGATGAAACTGTCTCTGAGCCTGGTGGTGCGAGCCCGGATGCTGCGGTACCGTCGGCCAGACGGCAGCAGGCAGAACAGTTTATGGCTGGGGTGATAGGGGTCTTTGATGATCCGGTTGGCCTTCTTCCTACACTGCTGGGTGTAGAGGTCCTCCATGGATGGTAACTCCGTCCTGGTGATGTGCTGGGCAGACTTCACCACCCTCTGTAAAGTCTTACAGTTCAGGGTGGTGCAGCTGCCGTACTAGGCGGTGATGCAGCCAGTCAGGATGCTCTCTATGGTGCACCTGTAGAAATTGCAGAGAATCCTGGCATCCATGTTGAGCCTCCGCAGCCTGTGGAGGAAGAAGAGCCGCTGTCTGGCCGTCTTCCTGATGGAGTCTGTGTGGTGGGTCCAGATCAGCTCCTTCGTTTTGCCGATGTTGAGATGGAGGTTGTTGTCCTGGCACCAAGATGTCAGGCCTATGACAGTCGTGTCATCAGCAAACTTCACGATGGTGTTGGAGCTGTGGGTGGCCACGCAGTCATGCGTGAACAGGGAGTACAGGAGAGGACTGAGCACGTAGCCCTGGGGCGCACCGGTGTTTAGAGTCAGGGTGGAGGATGTGGCTCTGCCTATCCGCATCGCCTGAGGTCTGCCCGTCAAGAAGTTCAGAATCCAATCACGGAGGGCGATGTTGAGACCAAGGTCTCTGAGCTTGGTAACGAGCTTCAGGGGCACGATGGCGTTGAATGCTGAACTGTAGTCAATGAACAGCATTCTCACATATGTGTCCCTCTGGTCCAGGTGGGAGAGGACAGTGTGAAGGGTGAGGGAGATGGCATCTGCAGTCAATCTATTTAGCAAGTAGGCAAACTGAAGAGGGTCCAGAGAGTCAGGGAGGGAGGAGGTGAAGGGTTTGACTAGCCGCTCAAAACACTTCATGATGGTGGAGGTGAGTGCTACTGGGCGGTAGTCGTTCAGGCAGAGGGTTTTTGTTTTTTTTGGGAACAGGAACAATGATGGTCTCCTTGAAACATGTGGGGACTACAGACTGGAGCAGTGACAGGTTGAAAATGTCTGTGAACACATCTGCCAGCTGATCTGCACACACCTTGAGAGCTCGGCCAGGGATGCCATCAGGTCCAGGTGCCTTGCGTGTGTTAATCCGGTTAAGAGATCTCCACACGTCTGCCATGGATATTACAGGGGGGCAGCAGTCCTCCTCGGCCTCTTGGATCTCCACAGCTGGGGAGTTGCTCTCAAAGCATGCATAAAAGGTGTTCAGATCCTCTGGGAGAGATGCAGATACTACATCATTACTGCTGGTCTTTCCTTTGTAGTCTGAGATGGTTTTGAGTCCAGCCCACATGATCCTTGTGTTGGAGCCCTTGTAGTGGGACTCCACTTTGTCCCTGCAGAGTCTTTTGACACTGCTAATAGCACTCTGGAGCGCATACCTGGACTTCCTGTACTCCTCCAGATCACCTGAGATGTGGTTTGGATTCTGGTTTGGAAATGTTCGTACAGTAATCCTGGGTAAGACGTCATCAATGCATTTGCTGATGTAGCAGATGACCACGTCCGTGTACGTGTTGATGTTGTCATCTTGGAACACGCACCACTCCGTAATACTGAAGCAGTCCCGTAGAGCTGAGTCTGATTGGTTGGTCCACCAATGAATGGTCCGAGTCACCGGTCTGTCACATATGAGTTTCTGCTTATAGGAAGGCAGCAGCAGAACTGAGACATGATCCGATTTGCCAAATGGGGGGCGAGGGAGGGCCTTATACGCATCCTGGAAGGGAGTGTAAACATGGTCGAGTGTGTTCGCACCACGCGTAGGACAGCTGATGTGTTGATGGTATCTCGGCAGGACTTTCCTCATCTTGGCGATGTTAAAATCACCGGCCACAATAAGCGCAGACAGGTTGTGGACTCAGATAAGTACTTGAAATCATTGTTATTTGTAAAGCTGAGGGAGGGTATGTCAACTCACTCTAATTTACAGGAGTCCTTGTTCTCCAAATCTACAGCAGATGTGTTCAACTGGATTTGTCACTATAGTACATGCAGAGAGATGTGAGAAGAGTGGTACGAGCAAAAGTCGGGGACTGGTTCTGTCTGTGAACAATAGATGGTGCAACCCTGGACTTTTTATGATGGAGAAGATCTGCTGTGAGGATATTGAACTTTTGGCAGACGGTCTAAGAATGTATTATGTAACAAGGGAGTTTTCTCACATTGCGCTATTCTTGTTTATATTCCACCATGAGCAGGGACTGTAGAAGCATGTGATGTCATCCATGAGATGGTCGCAAGAATAAAGACCTGTGGCATCACAAGGGGACAGGTTGTGGAGGGGCGCTACATCCTCACCCAGGATCAGTGCCTACAACCCAAAATGGCCGCCGGGCTAGAGACTACAGCTCCCAGACTGCCTCATCGGGAACCCAGCTGTAGGTGCTTAAGGCCCCTAATTGAGGCAGGGCTGGGAGACTGAATAAAGGGCAGAGGAGTTGGGCCGGGCGGGAGAAGAGAGGACACCAACATGGAGAAACAACTACCGGAGACCTGGCAGGGTGGGATTACTTTGGTTTGATGAAGAAACCATTTTCTCCTCCGGGACACTTTAAGTTTGTTCATGGACTTTTGTTGAAGTAGTATTGTAAAGGAACTGCCTGTGGGAGGAATAAATAAACCCTGATTTTTCGTTTATGCTGTCTTATGGTGCCTGTGTTATGCTCTCTTTTGCACTGCCCCGCTAGGGACAACCCGTGACGTTACAGGTGGTGGAGAATGTGGGCAACAGTGCTGATGATTGAGAGTGAAGAAAGCAAGAAATCAGCGGTGCCCTGTTGCAACAGCAATTAAGGGCTAATGACCTGAAGGAGCAGGAGCTCCAGCAGGTGCCAAAATCGAGACCCAGGGCAGCGGATTTCATCCCTAAACTAGGGGTGACAGACGATGTGGAAGCATACCTTCATGCCTTTGAAGCTACTGCAGCTCGAGAAGAGTGGCCGAGGAGACAGTGGTTTGGGCTTCTGGCGCCTTTCCTATCCGGGGAGGCACTTAAAGCATTTCAAGATGTAGAGGCCGAGATTGCCCAGGACTACGACCAGTTGAAGGGAGAGATTTTGAGTCGCCAGGGGCTCACTAAATTTAGCATGGCCCAACGGTTTCATAACTGGGTTTTCCTAAGTGGAGAGACGCCCGGTCCCAAATGCATGAGTTGATAAGAGTGACGAAAAGGTGGCTAGAACCGGACAAACACAGCCCCGCAGACATTATAGAGACCCTGGTTATGGACAGGTATCTACGGGGTCTGCCTTATGAGGCAAAACGGGTAATCAGCCACCAAAAGTTAACGACGGCCACAGAGTTGGTAGAAGCGGTAGAGCAGTACCAGCGAGGACATGCTCCGCCCACCCCGTAAAGACCCCGTGGCTTCCCTCCCTGCCCGGCCACGTGTGCCTCGCAAAAGTGGTCTTACCCCGGCCAACCCTCACTCTACCCCACCCTTCAGAGGCAGTAGTCAACCAGGGCAGCACCGGGTGGTTCAGACCCCGGAGGTCCGCCAGTGCTATCGCTGTGGCGAATTGGGCCACATCTTGTGGCAGTGCGAACGGCGAGACAAGCCCATGCCCACAGCCGAGTTCGCCAGTGGACCACATGTCCACTTTGCTGCCCTGCTGGGGGAAAGTAGGGACAGGCGACCCACGTGCCCCGTAAAAGTGAACCAGCGGGATGTAGAAGCCTTGCTCGACTCTGGAAGTGCCAGGACCCTGGTCCAGGAGGCCGTCTTGGAGGCCTCTACCCCGGCTCAAGGCAACCTCGTCCCGGTGGTTTGTGTCCACGGAGACACCCGTGAGTACCCAACCACCGTAGTGAAACTCACCACAACTAAGGGCACGTTTAATGTTGAGGTGGGAGTAATCCGGTCCCTTCCAGTCCCAGTCCTGATTGGGCGGGACTGCCCGGCCTTCCGGATGCTGTGGATGGAAGCACTAAAGAAGCTCAGTCGAGAGCCACGGAAACGTAAGTCAAACAATTCTGAAATAAATAAATCATGGGTTAATGTTGTCAAGCCCTGCCTTTACACCCCAGGGTCAGTCCAAGCTTTGGCAAAAGCCTCTAGTGGAGCTGAATCGGACGACTCCGAGCCACCACAGGGCCAAGGGAGGAGGTCTCTGATGGCCCTCTGGAACTGCCGGCCCTTAAAGGCCCGTATGGAACCGCGCAGTTACAGGACCCAACCCTGGGAAATGCTTTGAGAAATGTCCAGGTCCTAGAGGGAATGTTGGTGGGAACCCGGTTGACTCCTTCCTACCCACATTTTTCAGTGAAAAAGGGCCTCTTATATCAGGTAACCAGAAACCAGAACCTAGTTGTTGAGCAACTACTTGTGCCCCGACCTCACCGCCCCACTGTTCTGCAGTTAGCCCACACACACTTGCTGGGAGCTCACTTGGGGGTAGAGAAAACTAAAGAGAGGGTGTTACAGAGGTTTTTTTGGCCAGGAGTACACAAGGAGGTAGAGAACTACTGCCGCAGTTGCCCAGATTGCCAGATAACTGCACCAAAACCAACTTACCGGAACCCCCTTATCCCTTTACCCATCATAGAAACCCCCTTTGAACGGGTGGGCATGGATATTGTGGGGCCACTGCCCAAGAGTGCCCGTGGACACCAGTACATCTTGGTCATAGTAGACTACACCACCCGTTATCCGGAAGCTGTCCCCTTAAGAAAGGCAAATGCTAAACAAATAGCAAAGGAACTGTTCCTCTTCAGCAGCCGGGTAGGGATTCCAAAAGAGATTCTTACTGACCAAGGGACCCCCTTTATGTCCAGAGTCACCAAGGAATTGTGTGCGCTTTTGCACGTAAAACAGGTAAGAACCTCGGTGTACCACCCCCAGACGGATGGGTTAGTGGAGAGGTTTAACAAGATCCTGAAAGCCATGCTGAGGAAGGCCATCGACAAAGATGGAAGAAACTGGGACCAGCTGCTACTCTACCTGCTGTTTGCGGTAAGAGAAGCTCCTCAGGCTTCCACTGGTTTCTCACCCTTTGACCTGTTGTATTCTCACAAACCCAGGGGCCTTCTAGACATAGCCAAGGAGACATGGGAGGAGCAGCCCTGTCCCCATCGTACCATGATTGAACACGTGAGGGCGATGCGAGACAGGATGGCAGCGGTGTTTCCCATTGTGAAGGAGCACATGGAGAAGGCTCAGAGGGATCAGAGGGCAGCTTATAACCGAGCCGCTCAACCCCGGGAATTCACCCCTGGAGACCGAGTCCTAGTCCTGGTCCCCACCGTGGAGTGTAAGTTCTTGGCCACTTGGCAGGGACCATATGAAGTAATTGAAAAGGTTGGGGAAGTCAATTATAAAGTACGGCAACCGGGGAAGAGGAAAGGTGAGCAAATGTACCATATTAACCTCTTAAAGAAATGGCATGATCGAGAGGCATTGTTCACTTGTCTTCCCCCCAGAGAGTTGAAAGATCCTGCCCGGGACGAAGTAAAGTTTGGCTCGGACCTCTCCCCGCACCAGCTGCAGCATGCAAAGGAGCTTGTGGAAGGGAATCAGGATGTCTTTTCATGCCTCCCAGGCTGAACCCACCTGGTGCAACATGAAGTACGTACCCAGCCAGGAAAAACGGTGAACCAAAAGCCCTATCGGGTGCCGGAGGCCCGCAAGAAGCTGATTGACAAGGAGGTAAGGAAGATGTTGGCCTTGAACGTGATTGAGGAGTCCAAGAGTGCCTGGTCAAGCCCTATCGTCCTGGCAGACAAGCCGGACAAAACTATACGTTTTTGTAATGACTTCAGAAAAGTAAATGAAGTGTCTGAATTTGATGCATACCCAATGCCTCGGGTCGATGAGCTGATTGAAAACCTGGGCCAGGCACGATTCCTAACAACACTGGATCTTACAAAAGGGTATTGGCAGGTTCCCTTGTCTGCAGAATCGAAGGAGAAGACGGCCTTTGCCACCCCGGGAGGTCTTTGGCAGTACCGCATGATGCCGTTTGGCCTGTTTGGGGCTCCCGCCACGTTCCAGCGCTTGATGGATCAGGTACTTAAACCCCATCGAGAGTATGCCTCTGCCTATTTGGATGATGTGGTGATTCAGAGCCCAGACTGGGAAAGTCACTTACCGCGTGTGCAGAAGGTCCTAGACTCCCTCCGGCAGGCTGGCTTGACAGCGAACCCCCAGAAATGTAAGCTGGCTTTCGGAGAGACCGACTACTTGGGGTATACCATCGGGCGGGGCCTTGTCAAACCCCAGGAGGCAAAACTCGGGGCAATCCAAGACTGGCCAAAACCGGTGACCAAGAAGCAGGTGAGATCTTTTTTGGGCCTTGCCAATTATTACAGAAGGTTCATCCCTGACTTCTCTATGATAGCGGCCCCTCTCACAGAACGTACGACCAAGAAACACTCCCGGATGGTGACATGGCCCCTGGCGGCAGAAGAGGCATTTGGCGACCTGAAGAGGGCCTTGTGTTCGAAACCAGTCCTTACTGCCCCCGACTTCAGCAAGGAGTTTGTGGTCCAGGCAGATGCTTCTGAGGTGGGTCTGGGCGCGGTGCTAGCCCAGATAAAGGAAGGTGAGGAACACCCCGTTCTGTATTTCAGTCGGAAGTTGCTGCCGAGAGAGAAGAACTATGCCACAGTGGAGAAAGAGTGCTTAGCCTTAAAATGGGCCCTGGAGACCCTCAAATATTACCTTCTTGGAAGGAGGTTCACTCTGGTGACAGATCATTCACCTTTACAATGGATGGCAAAAAACAAAGAAACCAACAGCAGGGTAACGAGGTGGTTTTTAAGCCTACAGCCTTTTAATTTCTCTGTCATTCACAGGCCAGGACGGCGCCATGGAAACGCAGATGCCCTGTCACGCCGTGATGCTTTCTGGTCCGCATTCACCCTGCCGAGGACGTCAGGCCCGGGGAGAGGGATATGTGGCATCACAAGGGGACAGGTTGTGGAGGGGCGCTACATCCTCACCTAGGATCAGTGCGTACAACCCAAAATGGCCGCCGGACTAGAGACTACAGCTCCCAGACTGCCTCATCGGGAACCCAGCTGTAGGTGCTTAAGGCCCCTAATTGAGGCAGGGCTGGGAGACTGAATAAAGGGCAGAGGAGTTGGGCTCGGGGAGGGGAGAGAGGACACCGACATGGAGAAACAACTACCGGAGACCTGGCAGGGTGGGATTACTTTGGATTGACGAAGAAACCATTTTCTCCTCCGGGACGCTTTAAGTTTGTTCATGGACTTTTGTTGAAGTAGTATTGTAAAGGAACTGCCTGTGGGAGGAACAAATAAACCCTGATTTTTCGTTTATGCTGTCTGATGGTGCCCGTGTTATGCTCTCTTTTGCACTGCCCCGCTAGGGACAACCCGTGACGTTACAGACCCAATACCCTGTTGCATTAATTGTAGTATCAGGGGATTTCTGCCATGTCACCGTCGTCTGCAATGTGACTAGCTACAGCCTGCAACTTTATGGTCATTCAGGAAGAGGACACCAGAGTCCAGCAAGTCTTTGAGAGACTGCTTTAAGTGCATGGATCTGTTATGATCTGTTTCTTGTGTAACAAAAGTGCAGAACACAAACACATCGGAGAGATGGTTGTAAACAAAAAGGTTTATTGCTCGATAGGTGGAGCTGGGGTTGGTCGTGGCAGGCAGTGGAGATCCAAAGGTCCTGGCAGGGTGAGGAGCAGATTAAGTTGAACAAACGGATGAATGCTGCGCATTTGTTTCTGTGGCAAAAAAGGGAGCATCAGGTAAATAAGCAGTAAAAGCAAGAGAGGTCAAGTCACTAAGCTGAGATATGTTACCACACTGGTCAACGGATGATCTGGCGACGAAAGGAGAGATGAGCTGAGGTTTTGTAGACTGAGAGGTGGAGTTGATGAGGAGATGAAGCTCAGCTGTGCAGGTATTAAACAGGAGGCCCCGCCCAGCTCCAGGTAGAGCCACACAGGAAAGAAGAAACAGTGGGAGAAGGGAAAACAGAGCGCAAAAAGAGGTAGAAAACCTGGTCCAGATACAGGAGGACTAATCACCTGCGAACTTTGGGTTGAGTCCAGTCACTGGACTTCCCTCCACTGACTTGATTGACTACTTAGAGTGCTGATCAATGTAAGATCCCTGCTCTTTCGATCAAGCACTTCTTCTTTCCTTGGTATATTTGTAGGCCCTTTGCCAATGTTATTTTCCTCCAGACACAGGGACAAACCTGGAGCTTTTTGTCAGCTTCAGCCATGTTAGCTTCTTGAATTGTGCTTGGCTTCCTCTTTGTCATTTCCATTCCAGGGTCATCAGTCGCATGGTCCTTTAGTGAGTCGTCTCCCACCCCCTCTCGCAACAATTATTTTTCTTTCTTTTCTAAAATTGCTTTCGTATTCATTTGTGGGTGTCTCCAAATACCAATACGTATTGGATACTGTCAGTATGGGTATGGCCATGCCGGCCCCAGTGGGGTCTATTCCCTCCAGTCAGCTGTCTTTCCTCACAGTCACAAGGTTTTTCCCTTGTTGTCAGTTATCCTGTTCATGGCGGTCACTTGATGAATCCTGCTACAATCATTTTAGAATATAGTACAAGTGGTAAATATCCCTTGTACGTTTGAAGGTCTTCTGCACAATTCAAGTTACCAACTACCAGTAGACGTTAATAGATGTTAGCAGGTGTTAGCGGCCACCAGCAGATGTTAGAGACATAACTCCAGTCTAACTTAGTGTTATCAGGTGTTTTCGGCCTTGTAATCAATGATACAGGCCAAACTCTAGGGTACACTGAGGCTATAATAAACATTGGATCATCTGCAACATCCAGACATTCCAGTGGAGACAGGGAGAAGTTCAAGGGTGTGCAACATGAGCTGAAGAGGACACTAAAGCAGGCAAAGGTGGGGAACAAATTCAAGGTTGAGAGAAAGCTACAGCATAACAACACAAGAGAGGTATGGAGCAGAATGGGGACGGTTGTTAAAATAATAACCTCATTTGATATTGTTTGTCACTGTAATAATGTTGGTTGGCTGTTGAGTGGTGTCCAAATTCCTAGGGGAATATTTTTCAGCCCTACCCCTTGTGGCTCAGTTTGGAGGGGACAATACCCAGCGAGGGGCACTTCATATTTAGGGGTAGGGCCAAGGGAGAGGAATCGGGACAGGTCCATAACAGACAGGAACACCCTTGTCAGTACTGTGGTATTTATTCGTCCTCAGCCCCTCTGTTATACACTGTTCTCACCGTGATTTCTCCTTGTCTCCTCCAGGATTCACCTGTAAATCCTCCTGCCTTCCCTCCTCGCTCACGACCTCCCGGAGATATACAGGTATTCTCCCTCAGCTACCACATCTCAGATCCAGTGTTGGGAAAAATACACACCCTTGAACTCTCCTTTTTGACTCGTGCTCACTGTTATCAAGTGTCTTTAGACTGATTTCACACAATCTTACATACACATACCTTGTATATTCCCTGGTCACAACCATTGTAAGTACTCTCCATTGTGTAACTTCTTAGCACACCCATCTCCCTCCAGACAACCACCCTGGCTGTGGCAGAGCGAGACTTTTCAACCTGACAAAAATACATAGTTTCAATATCATATGATTTATTTTGTGACTTAATTGTAAACAAAAGAAAAATTTCGAAAATAAATTAAGCCCTAAAAAATTGATAAGACTAACTATTTTAATGATGATAATTGTGGTGGTGATGAGACATGATGAAAACAGAAAGAAATAATTTCGATGAGTTTGTGATGATAACATAGTTGTTGATGATTAGTTATTATAATTGTTATTATTACCAAATAGTTGCAGCTGTTGAAAGAAAAGGCAGGTGCAATACGATCCAGGGTCTTTGGAATGGTCTAGATAGATAGATAGATAGATAGATAGATAGATAGATAGATAGATAGATAGATAGATCGTGAAAGAGGGAGAGAGAGACGTGTTCATCAGTGACCTGAATTTTATCAATGATGTGGTTTCACTTCCAGAATGACAGAAAAAGAGACCTCCCAATCCCGTGGTTGCCAAAACTGAACTGGTTCATTTTCATCTTTATGAACTGAACTTTAAACTAGATTCAAGATTCAAGAGTTTATTGTCATATGCAATGATTACATTAAGCAGTCGCTTGCAATTAAGTTCTTGGGACACAGGCTCTCTTATAGCAATGCTCATAATATTAGTAAAATAAGATAAAATAGAATATCAAAATTAAAATAGAAAATAAAATATATATCTAAATATATATATATATACACTGGAGAGAAAAAAACAAAACAGCAGTGCAAGTGTGTGCAATAGTGCAAATGTGCAATAGTGCAACATGATATGGTGCAGATTAAGTGGAATTTGACAGATTGGAGGAGTTTAAAAGTCGTATGGCCTGGGGGATGAAAACTGAGCCTGGTGGTGCGGGCCCGGATGCTGCGGTACCGGATTCTGCGGTACCGTCGGCCAGACAGCAGCAGGCAGAATAGTTTATGGCTGGGGTGATAGGGGTCTTTGTTTAGAGTCAGGGTGGAGGATGTGGTGCTGCCTATCCGCATCGCCTGTGGTCTGCCTGTCAGTAAGTTCAGAATCCAATCACGGAGGGCGATGTTGAGCCCAAGGTCTCTGAGCTTGGTGACAAGCTTCAGGGGAACGATGGCGTTGAATGCTGAACTGTAGTCAATGAACAGCATTCTCACATATGTGTCCCTCTGGTCCAGGTGGGAGAGGGCAGTGTGAAGGGTGAGGGAGATGGCATCTGCAGTCGACCTATTTGGCAAGTATGCAAACTGAAGAGGGTCCAGAGAGTCAGGGAGGGAGGAGGTGAATAGTTTGACTAGCCTCTCAAAGTCGTTCAGGCAGAGGGTTTTTTTTGGGGGGGAACAGGGACAATGATGGTCTCCTTGAAACATGCGGGGACTACAGACTGGAGCAGTGACAGTGTTACGGTATAGTACAGGTTGGACCCCAAAGCAGACACGGAGAGTGGATAGTATGAAATAATGGTGTTTATTGGCAGGCAAGGTGGCAGGAAGCAGGCAGGTTGCAGGCAGGTAGCATGCAGGTAGCAGGTAGCAGGAAGCAGATAGCAAGCCGGTAGCAATCCAAGCGGTGAGGCACACCAGGGTTCATAGCAGAAGGAATAATCTGGCGCCGAAGTGTTGAGAGGACCAGGTATTTAAGGAGATGATGATTGGGATAGATTGGGTGCAGGTGTGCCTCGTCCGCATCGGCAGGAACCAGCCACACCCCCAACCACACACCACACTCAGGAGAGAGGAGACACAAACACACAACAACAACACAATCCTCACAGACAGGTTGAAAATGTCTGTGAACACATCTGCCAGCTGATCTGCACACACCTTGAGAGCTCGGCCAGGGATGCCATCAGGTCCAGGTGCCTTGCGTGTGTTAATCTGGTTAAGAGATCTCCACACGTCTGCCATGGATATTACAGGGGGGCAGCAGTCCTCCTCGGCCTCTTGGATCTCCACAGCTGGGGAGTTGCTCTCAAAGCATGCATAAAAGTTGTTCAGATCCTCTGGGAGAGATGCAGACACTACATCAGCACTGCTGGTCTTTGCTTTGTAGTCAGAGATGGTTTTGAGTCCAGCCCACATGTTCCTTGTGTTGGAGCCCTTGTAGTGAGACTCCACCTTGTCCCTGTAAAGTCTCTTGGCACTGCTAATAGCACTCCGGAGCGCTTACCTGGACTTCCTGTACTCCTCCAGATCACCTGAGATGTAGGCATCAGTCCGTGCTTTGAGTTTGGCATGGACATCACCATTAATCCAGGGCTTCTGGTTTGGAAATGTTGGTACAGTAATCCTGGGTACAACATCATCGATGCATTTGCTGATGTAGCAGATGTCCGTGTATGTGTTGATGTTGTCATCCTGGAATACGCACCACTCCGTAATACTGAAGCAGTCCCGTAGAGCCGAGTCTGATTGGTCGGTCCACTGAATGGTCCGAGTCACCGGCCTGTCACGTTTGAGTTTCTGCCTATAGGAAGGCAGCAGCAGAACTGAGACGTGATCCGATTTGCCGAATGGGGGGGGGGGGGGGGCCTTATATGCATCCTGGAAGGGAGTGTAAACATGGTCGAGTGTGTTCACACCACGCATAGGACAGCTGATGTGTTGATGGTATCTCGGCAGGACTTTCCTCATCTTGGCGTTTTTTAAAATCAACGGCCACAATAAACGCAGCCTCGGGCCATAATGTCTCTGTCCTGTCGATAACCGCATGCAGCTCGTCCAGTGCCACTTCCCTGCCAGATTGTCTCCGTAATTCATATCAAGCTTTCAGACATTCATTCCTCGACCATTGCCTGTTTTTGTGTCCGAGATTGCCCTATTCATAAGTACCCTGTTAGTTTTGCTGCCTTGTTTTGTTTTTTTACTTTCTACTTGATTTGTGATTTTGTGATTTTTGCCTTTGGCTTCCCTGTAACCTTTGCATCGCTGACTGCCTTCACGTGTATGACTTGATTTGAAATTTGAGTTTTGCCTGATTGCTGCATGTGAATCTGTTCTTGGTCCAACCATCACATCTCCCCAGCCAAATGAGCTGTTTAACAGGAAACTATTCAGCCAAAAATCACAAAAGAGTTACAAGCAATCAGCATAGCTAGAAATTCAAGCACACCATATACAGTCAATATAAAAAAGTAAACATTATTGGTGTAGTGACACATCAAACAACCCACCCTAGACCCAGAGGTTTTAGCCAATTACAGACCAATATCTAACCTCCCCTTCCTGTCTAAAATCCTAGAAAAAGTTGTAGCCAATCAGCTGTGTGAGTTTCTCCAGGAAAATAATATGTATGAAGACTTTCAGTTGGGGTTCAGAGCCAATCCATAGCACAGAGACAGCCTTGGCAAAAGTCACTAATGACCTTCTAATAGCTTCAGATCAGGGATTTGTGTCTGTCCTTGTTCTGTTAGATCTTAGTGCAGCATTCGACACAATTGACCATAACATTTTACTACAGAGACTAGAACAGTTAATTAGCATTAAAGGAACTGCCCTAAACTGGTTTAAATCCTATTTCTCTGATCGCTCCCAATTCGTGCAAATTAATGAGTCATGAGTCATCTGTGCGCACCAAAGTTAACCATGGTGTTCCACAGGGCTCTGTGCTCAGCCCACTTTTATTCTCATTACCGTATTTTCACGACCATAAGGCGCATATAAACGTCTTCGATTTTCTTCAAAATGTGCGGCGCGCCCTTTCGTCCAGTGCGCCCTTTCTGTCCGGCTAAGAGCGGTAAAGCTAGCGGAGGAAATGAAAATCGAACATTTCCAAGGAGGTCCATCTTGGTGTTTCCACTTTATGAAACGGTGCAACTTTTCCATCCGGAGCAGGACGACGGTAGCGCAGCAACGTCCGGCGGATTATTGTGAAAAGCTGGCGAACTTCCGGTCCTTCTGCAGCAGACATATCGCTGACAAACGGATCCAGCCGAGTCACATCACGAACATGGACGAGGTGCCGCTCACCTGGCTGAGGCAGGTGTATGTGAGGAGACCGGGTGGATTTTTCCACGCATCACCGTCGCTGCTGGTTTGTGACTCTATGCATGCCCATATCACCGCCGACGTGAAGCAACAAGTGAGGCAGATGAACGCTACGCTTGCTGTGATTCCTGGAGGTCTGACTAAGGAACTCCAGCCGCTGGACATCGGCGTGAATCTGCTGGTACTGTTGTCCGAGCTTTTGCCAAAGCCGGCATCATTTCTGAGGAGACGCACGGCGCAGAAAGTGACTCTGACGGTGAGGAAAGTGAACCTGCCATGTTGGATTTAGCTCAGCTGTTCGATTCCGAAACAGAGGATGAGGACTTTGATGGTTTTGATTGACTTGACCGGTAATGTGCTTGTTTTAGTATTGTTGTAATTAATACTTAAATAAAGCACAACCAAACTCAGTTTTGCTCCCGATCTCTCTCTCTCTGTGTGTGTGTGTGTGTTGTCAGGCGGACGTACGTAGTAGAGGATATGTATGTAAAACCCGCGCCCTTTCGTCCGGAGCGCCCTATGTGTGTGTTAAATACAGAAATGTCACACAAAACTGAGACTGCGCCTTTTGGTACGGTGCGCCTTTTGGTCGTGAAAATACGGTATATATGCTTCCACTCAGAAACATTATCAGGACACACTCGGTAAATTTCCACTGCTATGCGGATGACACCCAGTTATACTTGTCAATAAAACCTGAACAAAGTAATCAAATAACTAAAATCCAAGCATGTCTCAAGGACATAAAAACCTTGATGACCCGCAATTTTCTCTTATTAAACTCAGATAAAACAGAGGTTCTAATACTTGGCCCTAAACACCTTAGAGATACATTATCTAACGATATAGCTGCGCTAGACGACATTGCCCTTGCTTCCAATGAAACAGTCAGGAACTTGGGAGTGATCTTCGATCCTGATTTGTCTTTTAATTCTCACTTAAAACTAATTTCTTGGACCTCCTTCTTCCACTTGCATAATATCTCAAAAATCTGACATGTCCTTTCACAAAAAGATGCAGAAAAACTAGTCCACGTCTTTGTTACATCCAGACTTGATTATTGTAATTCCTTATTATCAGGCTCCAGCAGTAAGTCGTCAGTCACCTGCTCCTTAGTATACTGAACCTGAGTGCCTTACGGTTATTTGTATTAATATCCCAGGGTGGCGTTATTGGCTTCTCCATGATTGTACAAGTTCAATTTTAAACTAAACAATCACAAACTTCACTTAGTTTGCCACACATACTGCAGTGATGTTGTGCTCCTGTGACAGTTGAAATCAGCTTTGCACATGTGATCAAATAAATCAAATCAAATCAAATTTTATTTGTATAGCCCATATTCACAAATCACAATTTGTCTCACAGGGCTTTAACATGGTGTGACATCCTCTGCCCTTAACCCTCAACAAGAGTGAGGAAAAACTACAAAAAAAACTTTTAACAGGGTAAAAAGAACGTAGAAACCTCAGAGAGAGCCACATGTGAGGGATCCCTCTCCCAGGACGGACAGAAGTGCAATAGATGTCAAGTGTGAAGGGAAACATCATCAAGGTTTTAGCAGTATTGATAGGGGTAGACCTTTCTGAAGCATAACTGAAGGTCAGTGAATTGGTGGATTAATGTCAATAAGGGTCAAGTATCTGAGAAATACTATGTATCAAGCAGTCTTTCTGCAATCATAGTCTATGGTCAGCCGCCAGCAAGATCATGATCCACCATCAAGATCGGATGCCACTATAGTCCACAGTCATTGTTCATTGTCGCCATTAGGATCCATCATCAGCTGCCACCTTGGTCGTGGTCCACCACCATTTTCCGATGCCAAAACGATAAAGGATCCGCCTTTATTGTCACGATCAGCCAGCACGATACAGAATCCACCATACTGGATCCACCATTACAATCTCTGATACGCGATCCACAGATCCTAATCCATGATGTGGCCATAGCTGCGGCCCTGGATCTGCGGACAATAAGGCAAAGGGACTCCGGGGAAGAAGTCAAGTCAGTAACATGTATTGATGAGACATGAATTACTTTGATATGATAACGATTGAGAAGAGGAATGAGAAGCTGGAAAGAGAAGCTCCGTGTGTCATGTGTCCCCCGACCTTCTAGACCTATAGCAGCATAACTAAGAGCAGGTCCAAGACAAGCCTGTACCAAATCTGGAAATACAAGAGGCTGGAAACACCAAAGTTATCTTCGTGTATTTTAATTGGGACTTTCTGCAGAAAGGATCAACACAGAGAGTCACAAGGATCTCAGAGTGAAGATGGAGAACAGTCAAATGCAAGGATCTTATATAGGAGGACTAAGGGCTGTCTCTCTGAACCAGTTCAGACTGGTTCTGTAGGCGCAGGTTGAGAGAGGAATCTAAACACAAACAAATGATTTACATATGTTTCCTAAGGAGATAAGCAGACATACATTCCGTTCTTTGGAGAGCAAATAAGTGGCAAAAGGGTCTGACAGTTTTCAGGTCATACACAGTTCAGACCATAAAACAGTTCAGGTCATAAAGCATTTGGACAATTTATATATATGTAGATACAGGTCATAAAAGTCTTTAGACAGGTCTGCAAAAAGTTACTCTTCAACTACAAAATAGTTTTCAACCACACTTAGTTAATTTTTCCAATACACACATTTAGCAGCTAACAGCCTTCTTTAAAGCTTTAAAGACTCATGAGACGTATGGTTCAGTTTAATCAGGACACAATTTAAGGAATTTACATATTGTTCTACATTAATAATGTGCACACCTCGATGATGCACTGGAAAGCTTAAATGATTATCTGTGCTAAGATTATGTAGCAATGCATAAACTGAATTGGGCCATGACACAGCCAGTAACTAAAATATAATCAATTAATTTGTCATCCTTGGGCCAAGCTGGCAGGTATTATCTGTCAAACACACCTACTAAAATTGCAGATAGACTAAATTGGCTAATCACTATGAATTGTTAAGAAAACAGTGACATTTTATGATTTTTGACAGAGCAGACAGCTCTGTATGGATGGAGCTAGTTGGTGTAGCAGTGGGGAACACACTACTCACTCTCTATCTCTCTTTCTCCCACAGATCAGATGGCCACGGATCACCGCAGGTCGGCGTGGGTGGCGTGTCAAGTGGCATTGTAGTGACAAAGAGAGGACATGGATACAGGAGGAGCTGTGGAATTTATTATTTTTTTTACATTTTTAATATTATTAACGGTGTGTATTTATATAGTGCTTTTCTAGTCTTGATGACCACTCAAAGTGCTTTACAGACCATGTTCAAGTCATTACATAATTCAATATGTTTTCACATGTCATGACATGACAGATTCTAGAGAACATGTGACAAAAAAACCCACTTATGAATTAACTCAGTCAGAAATGTAATTTAAAAAACCTCCTGACTTTGTTTGCTGTCACAATTTCACATGTCAACAGTACCCTTGTATCTGCTCAGAATCAATGTGCGTGCTTCCTCTGTGAAATACTGTCACACTTCTCAACTTGCAGCCAGACTCCCCCACACACTCCCAAACATAACAGCATCACCACTGCACTGGACCATCCACTCATACCCCCTACTCATAGCAGCACCACCATTACACTGCACTGGACTCAAGCCACACAAAGCTAACTATTTTCTTCACACCATGAATGACCTCATTTATCTATTGTTTTTTTTATACAGCAGCAAAATGTTCAGCAAAATGTTTAATTTAACATGAAGGTGAACACTTCACAGATGAACAGTGACTGAACCCCATCACAGACACCTCATAGTCATAGTGGTTGCATAAGTTAATTTAATTAACATAAAACCTCATGAAATAAGTCTTAACTAAATAGCAGCCAAAACAGCTATATTTCACCAAAACACTAAACAGTCCCATGAACCTTTGCAATATGCTGTCCAATTAGGCTTACAGATCGCTAAATTATTTTACACATCATTTTTAGTTTGTTATGAATAAGCATCTGCAGGCAACCCAAGACAACCTTAATTACTGCCTCTCTGCAGACAAAATCTGTGAGGAATGACAATCGGGGACTTGGTTTTGAAGCTTGTACAAACTGCCTTGTGTCATCCATTTTTCTTGAAGCCCAGACAGAAGTTTATGCAGTAACACCCCAAAGATGTTTCCAAGTCGGCAAGCCCAGGTAAATAACCCTCCAGTTATGCTGGCTCCAACTCTCTCAAGAGATCACCAAGTTCTCTCAATTTGAGGGTATATTTATTGCCAATCTTGGTAAAACTTCTCAGGTTTGTCAAGAAGAGCTTTTTCAGTTATTTTAGGCAAACCATGGCACTCCTCGCCATCACACCATCCTGAGCACAGCGGTTGGGTCACTGACATAAGAAGCTCTGATTCTCCTTATGTGTTCTAATGATGGGGGGCCTAACCACTTAATATTAAGGTCAAGGTCTTCATTAAAGGTGTGTATCAGACCTTGTATGGCATTTGTGAAGGTTGATTTCCAATTCCCTGTAATTGTCTGAAGGGTCATCAAACTTGATCATCCCAAAGGTCACAAGCTCACAAAGAGCCATGTAAATAGCAAAGTCGTTTTATATCTATTTGGTCAGGATGACTGTGGTGCATGCAACCTTAAATAGTTACAAAATTATCAATGCATTAGATTTTAACAAAAAAGGTTTTACAAAAATGACATTAATGACTTCAATATTTCTACATTTATACTAAGCATTACATACAACAACTTGAAAAATGTAAATACAGTTATAAGCGATGACCAGAGCGACACGCATGCATGATCCTAAAACATTAATAAGTAAACACATGACCATATGTTTGTCATCTAAATCATCCCAATAAAAAAAATACTATAAACGTGAACTAGTTAATTTTCGTCTGCATGAACTGAACTTTGAACTATGCAAAGTTGCTAGATATTGGCAGGAATTGGAACCCGCTGTTGTACACGTCGATCCAAACATGATGAATAGGTGACATGTCTGGTGACTATTCAGCATCTGGATGTACCTCACATTCCAGGTGGATGGAATGGATTATCTTAGCTCAGTAATAAAAAAATTGTGAACAAAATTTGAGATAAATAAGCCTTACCCTATATCCAGGGTCCTCTTTTAATCCTAAAGTGTCAACTGCAGATCCAGACTGCCAGAGAGTCTCCTTCACACTGCAGCCATACAGGAACACGTTCTTCTTTCTAGAGTGGCCATGGTAGTCACAGAAAACCTGGAAGATGTATACAGGAAGAGAAACTGAGCTTTACAGTGCAGCAGTTAATATCCACACAAATCTGTGACACAATAACCTAAGTGTGGATTATTAAGCAATAATTCAATTGTTGGGACATGGTTTTTGTGAAACCACACTTTAGCCTACATGTGCCATCAAAAGCCTGAAGCAGCATGTCCCTTTGTCCTGGAGTAAACTAGAGCAAAGGAACTCAGTCTCCCAGAGGGCATCAACGTCACACAGAGGTGTGAAAACCCCCCCAGGGACACAGGTTTCAACTCTCATTGGTCACTCTGGACCCCATGACCTGTGAGGTCACCGGGCCAATATAAGGCCAGGTCTCCCCCTCTTCTATCTCTTTCTACAATCCCTCCGAGGGCAAAAGGCTGTCCAGCCTATTTTCCTGCATTGCCGAGGGGAGAAGCCTGGGTTCTCCAGCTCACATCTTCTCTTCCCATCCAACTCTTCGAGAGGAGCCCAAAGGTGCAGCTTCCAGCTCATCTCACCAAGGAAACCTCCTCGTAACAAGCTCTACCAACCCTTCAAGCAGCGACGCAATGTCCTGCAAGGAAACTTCAACCCGCAACTGAGCTGCACAGCTCAACAGACTACGAAGGCAGACATCACAAAACTGCAAACTGCACAGCAACCTCTTTTCCCTTTCCAAGGACGGGTAACAGAACTGGGCTTAATAATCATACTAGGCTAAGCAAGACTGTTTATTCAATTCTGTGTGATATTTGATTTGTGAGGTTGTGAGACAATGCATGTTTCTTCACCTAATTAGATCGGACCCCCGCTACAGGTCGCAAACATTCCAATAAGGGGGGAAAGGGTGTTATCTTTTTGGCCAACCGCCATTTTGAAAGCACGCTAACTCACACAACACACACACAATTTTGCCAACCTCTACACTGTCAAGAACTCTATATCCTTCAACTTAGCTAACTATCTAGATGGTAATTTTGATTATAGTTATTAATTTAATTGTTAATCAGAGTTCCAAATTTGTAGTTAGTACTTTTATGAGACTTAATCAATAAATTGGCTATCTTTTCCCTTCCTTTGAAGGGTGGTGTCCCGAGGTAACTTTAATCAATTAAAGTTATGATTTAATATTAATATTTTTAAAATAATATTTAATATTTTATTTTGATAACCAAATTTATTGAATGCCGAAAGGCACACCATTTTATGGTGTCACGTTTGATGCATTATGGCACAGTATGGCATTGTATAGCACCCAAACATAATATACATTTTATACATTATATTTACTCTACATAGTAAGGACAAGACCTTAAAGATTGTAGAGAAAGTTCCCACAATGAGCAAGCATTTTGGCGACTATGGAGAGAAAAGTCTCCCTCAACTGGAAGAAACCTCTTGCACAGAGGTCGACAACCTGTCGATAGCGATCCACCGGTCGATCTCGCAGTCTTCACTGTCGATCCCCGAACTCTCTGGACTCACTGGCTGTTGTTGTGCCGCAGATCAGCTGTGTGTCTGTTGCTTGTTTTTGGCACGTGCTGTGTGTCCTCTACTGGCGGCAGAGGTCCTGGTTTATCTACTGCATTTCCTTCAAAACAAGTCGGCTTATGTACTAAACTATATATCAGTACACGGTATAAAGATGCGCATCTTCTGGTCTGTCGATAACAATCAAAGCCCCATTAGAACAAATTAATGAATTCAGAAAGTGAAATGCTGGAGTACTTTTACTTTGAAACGGTTTTAAGGAAGTGTTGAAAATACATAAATATTGTGGTTCACAGCAGAATAAACTGAGAAAATTATCTTTCACCTTTTTTTAATGTTTATCTGATGAATTTATGTCACAGACAAATGGTTGCAACACTTTCTGTATGCCTTTTCAAAATAAAAGCACTCCAGCATTTCTGTTGACGGAATCCATTCCCTTGTTTAAAAAGGTTTTTTCCATTTTTAAATATTTGCAGGAGCGGAAGATGCACGGCTTAATACTGTATGGCCATATTCAAGTGAAAGCCTATATGTAAAAACATTGTGCTGCAGTAGCAGTTTAACATGTTGAACTGAGAAGCTACATATTGTGCTTTGAACAGATGCTATAAATATGAATTGATATTAATGTGAATATTGTGAAGTTGCACAACTGCCTTTCTTTGTGTATATTTATGCTGGTACATTCAGCCTTTACCAGAAATTGTGAATAAAAATACAAAAAATACCCTCCTAATTGTTTTTTTGCCCTCTATCTAGCCGGCAGTCTCTTTCTCTGTGTGTGTGTGTACG
The DNA here is from genome assembly GCA_026259375.1 of Verasper variegatus. Taxonomy (NCBI): domain Eukaryota; kingdom Metazoa; phylum Chordata; class Actinopteri; order Pleuronectiformes; family Pleuronectidae; genus Verasper; species Verasper variegatus. The sequence continues at coordinate 704,623 of CM048042.1, forward strand.
TGCGTGAGTGTGTGTGATTACCTGAATGGAGACAGGTGAGCCTCACTAGCTGCATTCCATCCATAATCAAGACCATAAAGACTCAGCCCAGCTACAATCACCTTACCAGATAGTAGTGTCTGATCAGTAAGTCTGCGTTCCAGGTTTTACTTGTTGCCAGTTTTCCCAATTTAACTATTATTCTCCTGTTCTGCAGTTTCATCATCACCACTCTGGATCCTGCTCTCCAGCCATCGTCTGGGTTCCCCTGCATAGTCGTACCAGTTTTCTTTTGATCAATCTCTGTGTACTAGCTCCTCTGTTAATCCTGATAATTTCTACATAACTCAAGCTCAAAAAGCTGCCTCACCAAGACAAACATAGGGGCTCCAAGGACATGGTCATCAAAGCCCATGCAATTCTGGATGAACAGAGCAATCACTCATTAGCCAGACCTTTGAGATGTTTAATGTGCAGAACCAACCATTCTCATACCATCTAGGAAATTGTTCTGGCATAATCAAAACATCCGGCAAGAAGGAAGAAGGATTCCAGATTGAGTCACTCGATGGCAAGTTCTGAGATTCCAACACCAAGCACAGTCCTACACCAGCCTCATCTCCATCACATCGCCAAAGACATACTAGAATTGGACCCAGATGCAGAAATACTCTTGCTACTCAGGGGAGATGTACAATGATATTTTCCACCCTGTACAAGCTACATGCATGTCACGGAGACAAAAAAAAGCATCAACAGGTCTTGCAAAGCACCAGAGAAGATGTTGGGACTGACAGTGTTCAGCTGAACTGAGCAGGTCAACAAACCTGCTCCATCAGTGGAAGACAATGTCCTCTTGAAGATAATGAACACAAATGTCTACAGAGACTATGCTAACAGTTGGGTAGCCCCACTACAATTCAGGAAACCATACCAGCATTTGCCAAATCATTATGAGCAGGGAGTCAACCTGTTTGCATCCCTGCAATGAACCTGGAAGAGAAAACCTGAGATGCAGCAACAGTATGTGACATTTATGGAAAAGATCTTTGCTAATGGATACGCAAAGGTAGTGCCACTGTTAAAGAAGATGAGGACTACTGGTAACTCCCTACCTTTGGGGTCTACCACCCACAGAAACCCAATCAAAACATGGTTATCTTTGATTCTAGCAGCCAGTACTCTGGTGTCTCCCTTAATGATGTACTCCTTGTGGGCCCAAATCTCAATAACTCCCTCCTGGTTGTCCTGCTATGCTTCAGGAAAGAGAAGATTCCAAACCTTCATCCAATTTCTCCAGTTTTTGGGGAAAAAGGACAATGACATCAACAAGGAAGTTATAGGGTACTGGATGAAGGTCTACGTCTTTGGCAATGGGCCATCTCCTGCTTTGGCCATCTATGGGCTGCGAAGAGCCATCAGAGAAGGTGCACAGGAGCATGGAGAGGATACTCTCAAGTTCGTGGAAAGACACTTCTATGTTGATGATGGCTTAGTCTATTACCACCTGAAGCCGGGGGAATAGACCTGCTCCAACAAACACAGGCCTCACTTGCGGAATCAAACCTTTGCTTACACGTTTGTGTCAAACTGACAGGTAGTGAAGGAGACCTTCCCGCTTGACAATAATCCCAGTAATCAAGGACTTAGATCTGAGTGGAGAAACTGCACCCATGCAACAGAGCTTAGATCTGCTCTGGGAGGTCACTTCTGACACTTTCACCTTCTCTGCATCGAACATAAACAAACCATTCACCCGCTGCAAAGTCCTCTCTACTGTCAATAGTGTTTTTGATCCCCTGGCATCCATCACAATCAAGGGCAGAGCCTTCCTAAGGAAACTTACCTCCGAACTCTCAGACTGGGACACACCCCTGTCGCAAGACAAACTGAGCAGAAGGGAAGCCTGGGAAGATTTGCTCCAAGACCTCAAAGAGCTTCATGTTCCACATACTTACATGACAACCTCACCCAGTAAAGCAGTGCACATGGAGTTGTGTGTGTTTTTAGATGCGTCAACAAAGGTCATGGGTGCTGTGACATAAGTCGAAGTGGGAATCGTTATGGGTAAGGCAAAGCTAACACCCCCATCTGAGCCTACAATCCCAAGGCTTGAGCTTTGCGCTGTAGAGGTGGCAGATCTCATCCAGGATGATATAGACCTGAAGTTGGATGCAACAAACCTCTACACTGACAGCAAGGTAGTGCTTGGCTACATTTGCAACAAGAAAAAGCAATTCTATGCATATGTCCACAACAAGGTTCAACGTTTCTGCCAATCCACAAAGCCTGAACAATGGCACTTTGTACATAGAGGAAAACCCTGCAAACCAAGCGATGAGATCTGTACCTGCATTTCACCTGGCGCAGATGTCATGGTTCACTGCACCCTCCTTCCTGAGTCAACCACACTCTCCTCTTAGTAAGAGCAGTGCATACACATGGCAAGATCCTTTAATCATTCCAGTCACAACAGCAAAGGCTGGCACAGGTGTGACCTACCTCGTACTCCAGATGAAACGGCTCAAGCAAGAAATGTTTTCCTTAGAGCAACACAAAAGGGAGCTTTTTTTCAAAAGAACTGTCATCTCTATAAGACCAATATTCAAAAACAGCCCCTTGCAGATACTCAGCCCAACCTTGGAGGACATTATTTGTGTATGAGGCCAACTGAAGCACTCTCACCTTACAACCCTGGAAAAGAACCCCACAGTTTTGCCCAAAGATAACCACATCTCGCTACTACTCGCAAGCCATCACCATGACCAGGTGACAACTGACGTATGTAGCAAACAGGGCAGCAGGACTGTGGATCTTAAGTGTCAGGACACTGATAAATGCAGTCCTCCTGTCGTAAGCTGCGTAAGAACAATGAAAATAACCTACCACCCGAAATTTAAAGAATTAAGGGAACTCTTAAATCATACATCAGATCTTGATGAACGGATTATTCAAGTGTAATATCTTTACTGATGTATGAAACCAAAATCAACCCATTGTGGGCTAGATTAAAAATACACAGAAAAATCTAAGTAAAAATTTAAATCACAGGCTGATCCAACTTGCTTGAATTTTATCACGGCAATTAATTATTTGACTCAGTAGTGTGTATGGCCTCCACGTGCCTGTATGCACTCCCAATATCTGGGCATGCTCCCGGTGAGTCGGCAGAAGGTGTACTCTTGGATCTCCTCCCAGACCTGGATCAGGGCATCAGTTAGCTCCTGGCGGTACTTGGCAGCATTGTATACACCGATACATAACGTCCCATAGGTGCTCAATTGGATTTAGGTCAGGGGAATGTGAGGGCCAGTCAATGACATCAATGCCTTTGTCATCCAGGAACTGTATACACACTCTATACACCAGTAGCCTGCTGGAGGTCATTTTGTAGGGATATGGCAGTTCTTCTCCTGTTCCTCCTCACACAAAAGAGGCAGATACTGTTCCTGCTGCTGGGTTGATGCCCTTCTATGGCCCGTCTCCTGGTATCTTCTCGATGCTCTTGAGACTGTGGTGGGAGACACAGCAAATCTTTCCCTTCGACCGTACGTATAGATGTGCAATCCTGGAGGAGCTGTACTACCTGTGCAACCTGAATAGGCTGCAGGCTCCCCCTCATGCTACCAGTAATGACAAGGAAACTAGCAGAACACAAAACTAGAGAAGATTCAGTCAGGAAGCATAAGGGGAGAGTAACTGTCTGTAGCCACCACATGTAAAAACATTCCCTTTTGGGGTGTTGTCTTTCTTTTGCCTCTCAATTGCACCTGTTGTCACTTTCATTGCACCAAAGCAGGTGATATTAATTAAGAATCACTTGTGCTTTCTAAATGGACATATTGATGTCCCTGGAGTTTAACTGACTTGGTGTTATACAGTGATGATTAAGTGTTCCCTTAATTTTTTTTGAGCAGTGTATGAATGTGACTTGCATTGTAGAGCACTGATGATGATGTCAAAGGTGTGATATAAAAACAGTCCTTTTACTATTTGCTTCATTGATAGAAGACCTTTAAAAGGTTCCAGAAGAAGCCCCAGCACCTCTAAAGATAACTTATTAACACATTTACCTATTTTTAATTAGAAATTTAAAGACTACAAAATTGTGTAACTACATGTTTAGTAAAGATATGTAGAATAACTGAAAAATTCCATCAGTGCAAAGTAACATGAGGTTTTCATCAAAAGAAAAAACAAGCAGAGCTCAAGAAAACACAACATCAAAGGATAAGTACAACAAGTTTACAAACGGACAGCCTGTGTTTCTCACCAATGGAGTTCGCCCTATACTGTTGAGGTAGTAGAGGAAGCCTTTTGTGTGGTAGATGGTTGGACTGAGGATGGGGTCTGGTTTACACCACTGACGATTCAGATCTTTACTGTTCAGATCACAGCGATTCCTGAGAAGACATATCAGAAGAGACCACATTGAGTGCACAAATTATTATGTTGTCAGTTATTTGGTGTGTTATCTTCTGTTACATGTTGTATATGACTAAAGGGAGACCATGAACATAAATGTAAAAAAGAGTAGAGTAGAGCAGTCATCCTCCAACCAGAAAGTCGGCAGTTCAATCCCCAGTCTTCCCCATCTGCATGCCGAAGTGCCCTTGGGCAAGATGCTGAACCCTGAATTGCCCCTCATAGAACAAAAAAGTGCTGCTAATAGATGCACTGTATGAATGTGTGTGTGAATGTAGAACTGTACTGTGAAGAGCTGTGAGTGGTCATCAAGACTAGAAAAGTGCTATATAAATACAAACCATTTACCATTTTACCATTTACAAAGTGTGACATCTCCTGTCCTTAATTCTTTTGCAAAACTAAGGAAAGAGCCAAGTGTGAGGCATCCCTCTCCCAGGAAGGACAGAAGTACAATGGATGTTGGGTGTAGCAGAGCACATGTACATAAGAAAAAGACAACGAAGATGAAGAAAGCAGTAGTTGTGAGGGTCTTTTAGTGGGTGGTCTTCTAACCAGAAGGTTGGCAGTTTAAACCCAGTCTTACCCATGCTTCATGCTGAAGGGCTCTATTGAAACTAAAGGAATTACAGTTGAAACCGCCTATAGTAATCACGTTTGTCCCAGGCCAAATTGATCACTATGAGAAATTGATTTCTACAACAGAATTGCATGACTTCTGTATGAAAGTCCTGGACCATGAGAAAGGTAACATTGCTCACTTGCATAAGTGTGCTTGCACACACATACACAGGCTCTGCTACTCACCTCTCTCTCTCTCTCTCTCTCATGGCGGAGTGAGCGTGGAGCTGAGAGCTGTGTGTGAGTGTGGAAGTGAAAGTGGGTTTAAGACTAACTTTACTGAGCTTTATCATTTAGGTTTATGTTTATTTGTTTGTCTTTAGTTGTCTAGTTGTTGTTTTTCTGTTTAGATTAGTTTGCTGAGTGAGTGTGTGTGTGTGTGCTAACAGGCAGCATGCCTGTGGCTGTGGCAGCGGCAGCCGATTTTGAAAGGCTGACTCGCCGGCATGCCATCAAGGTGATCCTTGGACAATACCGCGAAGGTGAGCGAGGTGGTGGAGAAAGGAGTGGTGATTCACAACACTTTTAACCCTGTTCTCCCACTCGTAAACCCAGCCACGAGGGTGATGATCTCAGCTGCTGAGCCTCCTGCTCCTCTGGTCGAGGGGGGGGGCCTCCGGAGACTGAGGTGGTTCAGGTAGCCTCCGAAGCTCCAGAGACTCCACTCCTGGAGGTGGGAGTCCAGGGGGGAGGTCCCCCAGTTAACAATGTATCTGAACAGGCAGATAAACAAACTGACAGCCAGAAAGGGTCAATTGGAAAAAACTTAACCGTGAACGAAGTGAGCGAAAAGAACGTTACTGAGGAGAATTGGTTAAAAAACAGAGTTGAAATGATGTGTGAGGAGCTGGATGAAGACATGAGTGATGATGAACTGTTCAAAATGACCCAGAAAAGAAAGAACTCAGGGTCTGGGCACAGTGATGCCAAACCCTGCAAAGCAAGGTGTTTTATCCCTGGCTAGACTGGATCGACTCGATTGTTTTAAACACCATTTCAATATTTTTAAAAGGTGTTTTATTTAGCCTGTGGGTTTTACTGATCATTGTTTAGTCTCCTGCTCCGTTTTTATCAAAAATGTTTGTTTAAAGAGCACCTATTGGCATTTTAACACAGCCCTTTTAAACGACCAGGCTTTAGAAATGCTTTTAAGTTGTTTTGGTTTTCCCACAGAGAGAGCAGGTCTGCCTTCAGTAACATTCAGTGTTGTGGTGGGATATTGGAAAGACACAAATCAAACAACTTTGCCAGCAGTTCACTCGCAATGTCAGCAGAGATTTAACCCAGACAATGAGGGATCTGGAGAGACAGGTAGAAGAATTGCAGTCTTTAGTAGCTTCTACAGGAAATCAAGGGCATTTAGACTCCCTCAAGTCCAAACAGTCGGCTATAGCCAACCTGCTGGGCTTCTCAGCACAGGGAGCTCTGGTCAGGTCCCGGTTTATGAACATCTCACAGATGGATGCCCCCTCCCAGTTATTCTTTGGGTTGGAGCAGAAAAATGGACAAAGGAAGACTATTCACTGTTTACGAACGGGTAGCGGCTCTGAAGTCTCAGACTCAGGAAATGTGCTACCGGTTTCTATAGAGACCTCTTTAAGAGTGAGTGGTCAAGTAATCTAGATGTGCACAGCAGCTTTCTGAATGGTCTCCCTCAGGTAAGCAGGAGCAACAACATGGAGCTAGCCGCAGACATTACAAAGGAAGAGCTGCACAGAGCCACTATGAGCCTGCAGAATGGCAAAACTCCAGGGATAGACAGCCTTCCTGCTGATTTTTTTAAGTCCTTCTGGAACATCTTAGGACAGGATCTGCTCGAGGTAGTCAATGACAGAATGGAAGGCTACCTCTGAGCTGCAGGAGGGCCGTCATCACCCTACTGCCGAAGAAGGGAGACCTACAAGAGTTGAAGAACTGGAGGCCGATCTCTCTGTTGTGCACAGATTATAAAATCCTGTCCAAAGCTCTGGCCCTCAGATTGAGGGAGGTAATGGCGTCCGTCATCCACCCTGACCAGACTTACTGTGTGCCCGGCAGGCTCATAAGTGACAATGTCACTTTGATTTGAGATGTGTTGGACCTCTCCAGTTCATTGGCAATAGAGACTGGTCTTATTTCCATAGACCAGGAAAAGGCTTTTGACCGGGTTGAACACCAGTACTTATGGCAGACTCTGGCTGCTTTTGGGTTCAACCCAGCCATGATCCGGGTTTTCTATACAGACATTGCGAGTGTTCTGAAAATAAATGGTGGGCTGAATGCTCCTTTTAACATCAAGAGGGGGGTGAGGCAGGGCTGTTCTCTCTCTGGTATGTTGTACTCTCTGGCCATCGAGCCTCTGCTCCATAAGCTAAGAAAAGTTTTAAAAGGTGTGTGTTTTCCCCAGTGCAGTGTATCTTTTAAATTATCTGTGTATGCAGATGATCTCATCATACTTGTAAATACACAAAAAGACATCAATATTTTATCTGACACTGTAAATAACTCTTCTGCAAAGGTGGGGGAAGAGCGAGGCTCTGATGGTTGGAGAGAAGCTGGGGAATCGGCTCAGGCTGCCTGGAGGTCTGGTCTGGAAGAAAGGAGGACTCAAATACCTTGGAGTCTTCCTGGGAGATGAGACCCACATTGGTAAAAATTGGGACAATGTCCTACAGATGGTTAAAGGTTGATTGATAAAATGGAAGTGGATGTTGCCCAAGATGTCATATAGAGGCCGGACACTAATAGCCTGGTCCATCTGGCCAGCAGGGGCGCTGCCTTCCACCTCCAGTTCATCCAGAGATTGCTGACTGGGCCAAGGGACTCTCTGTGGAGACCTCTATCCCCGTGCATCCTGCAACATTTTAACAGCCTGGGTCTGGATTTTAGCTTGTTTTTAATGAACGATACCAAGATAGTCTCACCATCTCTTCCTGGGTTTTACAAGAATCTGGAGCCTTTTAAAAAAAGAGCGAAGGCAACAGGGGGACTCCCTGCACTGGCTGCTGCAGGAGCCTGTCCTGTATGGGACCATTTTAGATCACCCCTGCAGGGCACAAGCCACCCTGTCCAGAGTGCTGCAGGCTGCGGGGGTCTCCACGCTGGACCAGGTGGTGGAGCTAGCTGGGCCTGGACTGGAAGACCCCACAGGGCTGGCCAACAAACTGGGGATTAAATCCAAAAGAACGATGGAGAGGGTACTTGACCACTGGAGGAGAAGACTGGCAGATCAGGACATCTTGCTTTTAAACTCTTTTAAAGATGGTTCCATTTCCCCCAATGTGGAGGACCCTTTCCCCGCCACTTTCCTGGCACTGGATGTAAAAGACTTATCTGGACCTCTGGTGCAGCCGGCTCACCCGGTCTCCCTGGAGGGAGTGTGGTATATTCAGCTAACGTAAATCGTTAGATCATGATGACCGGTTTATAGCTAGGGGGGGCTCTCTTTCCTGGTCTCTAAGACTTCCTGGTTGTTATTCCAGGTGTTACTCGTTAGTTCTCTCCCTCGGAGAATGCTCTTTGACCTGTTCGATGGAGGGGTTTCCAGTCCTATGTACAAAGCATGTCTTTGACAAGAGGCCCCTATGTGTGACATCATTTTAGCTTAAGTCTTTGGCATAAACATCTTCCCTATAAGAATGCTTGTCCGGCACCGGCGAGGCAAACTTCTGCATTGGCTGAGAACGTCTCCGGGTATACCATGGTACCTGTCCTGACCTGTAACTTCTGTGTAATAAACCTTATTATACAAGCAAGAACGGTGTCCGCAAAGATTCCTTCATCATCATCTTCAACATCACTACTGCTTAAATATACAGGAGCTTCCGGGAAAACTCTCTACAGAATAATGGTAAAAACACTTAACATTAAAAAACTGAATGGACGGACTGACACTCCTTGGAGGAGCTATTTTGATGGAGCCCAAGAAAACGGACCTCAGTGGAGGTCGTTGTATAAACTTCCACTGAGTAAGAGACACAGAGACCTCCAGTGGAGGTTTCTCCACGGCATCATGGCAGTGAACGCTTTTATATCAATAATCAAGAACACAGTGGAAGAAAATTGCCCATTTTGTAGTGTAAAGGAAACTATCTTTCACTGTTTTGTGTCACCGTCTCTCTGATTTGTTTCTTTGTTTACAAGTTGTTTTTACCAGTTTTAAAGAGGTTTTTAACAAGCAAGTTTTTATTTATGGTTTTAAATACACTCGCCAACAAAAACGCAAAAGCCACCTTTTAAACTTTGTTTTAGGGCAGGCTAAGATGGCCGTGTATATAACCAGGAAGAGGAAGGTAGAGCAGAACGTCCACATTGAGTCGGTCCCTGTCTTGTGTCAACATAATTAGATCCAGACTGTTGGTTGATTTTACTTTTTATAAAGCAGCAGGTGACCTGGACTCTTTTAATGATCTGTGGTGTTCTGAAGATGTTTTATGTTCTGTGACAACTCGAGAACTTGTTTGTGCTCATTATCTTGTGTGATTCTTTTTATCTATTTATTTATAGCTAAATGTGTAATTTAAAATAATTTATTAGGTGGTTCAATGTGTATTGTCAGAAATAGTACCTAATAAAGTTGTTTTCAAAATTCAATTCTCTCTCTTTCTCTCTCACACAGACAGACACCAACTCAGCTGACGTCTCTGACTCCCTACAGTTTAAACGTAGATTTGTTTGAAATGAATATCAATATCTGACAATATCAACACTGATCACCACATAATGATTGATACTTCAATGAGTAGAATCTTTTGGTGTAACAAAAAGAAGAACTGATAGGAAATAACTTTTGTAATCTTTATTTGTTATGGTTAGTGTTCTTTTATAATATGTATTGATTTCACCAAAATCCCTGTGGGCGCCTGTAAAGAAAAAAATCCTTTTCTTTTGTGTGACAGGTATTTTGTTTTGTTAACAATCAGACCAATACATGTCAAAATTATTTATTTTATGTTTAATGGTGATAATATAGGCTGACCCAAAAGTAAATTGTGTAACTTAATGTTATGTAATTAGAAATTCAAAGTAAGAACTTTTATCATTCATTTATAATTTATTTACTTATTTGTGTGACAGCATTTTGCTCTCCTTGGTTACACTACAGGAATAAACCTGAGTTCAACAAGGTATCTTTGTGTCCAGCATCTGATTGTGCACCAGAATACAATGCAGTGTGGTGGGGACCTGTAAACCGTTCAAGCTACACTAGCACAAACACACATATGCACTTACACACACATACACACTCATACATAAACAATGTCATTTGACACATGAGTAAAAACAACAGAATTTGTAAGCTTTTTGATCAAAATAAACTCTATCCAGGATCACTATATCCAGTTTGCACTTTATTAAGGCCAGAGTCGCCAATCTCTATTGAAACTGTAGGAAATGCTTTAAAAAAAAAGAAGCTTATTGGGAGCACAGCCTTGACCCAACAGGAAGTCAACACTTTTGGCAAATCATAGATGTCGTATTTTAACAAACTGCTTCTACAGAATCTATCAAATTAACTTCATAATCATTGTGTGCAATCTAAGGATATATCTTATTAAAAATATAAAATTTCCGTTGAACGTGCACGGAGTCAAAATTAAGATATTTCGCCGTGACACAGGAAGTTCTTTTAACTTTACAATCCATGCAATGATCTCCTCCAAACCTAACATTCTCGATAAGAGTCCTGTCCTAAAAATGTTTCTACACCAATATTTAGTGAACAAAATGGATCAGTAGCACCCCCTTTAACATTTCAATGAAGCATCCCTCGTGGCATATGTGGCTTTCAGTCTAAAAAATTGGTGGGATGTTTGTGTGCTTTACGCATTTTAATGAATTCTACATTATCAATGATATCGATATCTGTGTGTTGTGGGAGCAGGCATGATCAAAAGTCAGAACACAATAGTCAAACATCATGCCCTTAGCTTAATAGGGTGCTTTCTATGTTTCACCATGAGAGGGGAAGTTGGGAACTGTTCGAAACTTAACAGGCATAATAGTGGTGACAGTGCACAGTACTGACTGATGCTAATGTTAACACCTCACATGTGTAAATTAAGGATATAATAAATCTAAAACCCCTCAGTTTAATGGACTTGAATACATGGCCATCAGCCTGTACAGCCAGGAAATGCACCAATAATAGGAAATGTCCACTCACAGAGATATTATTCTTGCAGGTTGTTTTACTGGTTTTCACTTCCTAGCACAGTGAGATTAGGCATTAGCCTATAGCTGAGTTCTCTATTTTATCAAGACTATTTCTCCTCTCCCTCTACATAATCCATACAGGCATTTTTTTTATCTGATGTGATTGGTTGACCCTCTACGCCATCTTAGGTACATCTGCCATCACTGAGTTACTTCCACTGTGAGCTGACCTGCAAAGAAGACAACTTCAAGGGGAATTGAACACTTTTATCATTGTGGTTGTGGGGTGTGGAGAGTGTCGGTTGGCTAATCACTCTTTCCCCTAGTAGTGTGTTGTGGCCGCAATGCCTTACACACCCAGAGACTCTCCCAGAATGTTCGCAAACAGATGGACAGAGGAGGAACCGTGTGGGTGTGTGCGTGTGTGTCTGAAAAGACCAAATAAAAGAAGTGATTGTGGCATTTCACTGACCAGGGAACCCTCTACTAGCAGCGACATCTGATACACTGGTGCCCATCTGTTCCTTGTCAATTCCGAAATGAATGATCAACAGCAGCAGGAACAACCAACACAACCGGTGCTCACCCCAGGCCAGATGCTGGGGGAAATTGCGGCCATGCTGCGGGAACAAGCCCAATACAATCAGCAGTTCCTGAGGGTGCTCCAGACCCAGGCTGAGAGGCATTCCTGTGTGCTGGAGTGATCAAAACTCTTTCATGGAAATGTTTGAGGCAGAGGTGTGTGGCTGGCCAATGGAGGAGTGGGCGGTGCGGCTTCTTCCCCTGCTGTTGGGGGAAGCTCAGACAGTGGTGCTGGGACTGCCGCAGACTGCAAGAGCGGATACCAACACGTAAAGGGGGCCATCCTGGACAGACTGGGGCTGTAGCCGGATAACCATCGCCGGAAATCGTGGGACACCAGGCTGTGCAGACCAAGATGCTAGAAAATGTGTTGGAACAGTTTGTGGAGGGACTCCTGCACAGGACCTGGAAATGTGTACACTACGTTAGGCCAGCGACTATGTAGGGGGCCATCGCCCTAGGGGAAGATCACCCTGCTGTGCATTCCTGTTGCAAAGTGGGGGACAGCCCCTACCATCTCCTCAGCCTAACCCCCATCCCTCTTTTCTCCACTACAGCACCCAGCCGCTAAGGGAACCATTCCTAACCCACAGAGTGCTCCAGGAATATCTGGGCAGGAGGGATGGCAGTGTGGGCAGCTTGGCCCCCTCATTGAGGTGGTTCAGGTGTAGTGTACATCAGGCCATGGTGAATTTTGGCTGCAAAGAGTGTTGTGCAGGCACTGTTTCAGGTCATTCAGTCCAAGTTGGGATTCTAATTTGTATTTATTCTTCACCACAGGTATATTTAGAAAAGAAAAGCCTTTTGCAAACCACAAACCCCAAAATAGGACATTCTCCTTGTTAATTACATTTTTCTTTTATAGCGTGGTTGGGGGTTGGGCACTGGGGATATGTTTTAAGCAAGAATATTGTGGATTATTTTGTTATTTTGAGTGAACATGTTGATGAAGGAAAAATATGAGTATATGTCTACCAATGTAGAGATGAATCAGCTCTAGATAAACTGAAATAAACGTGTTATGGAATGGGATCAGATTGTCCTTTAGGGTTGATGTAAGCTGTTCTAGGTTTGCATGTTCAAGTAAATTTTCACTGCTATGCTATGACATCCTGTGTAATCAATTAACTAAACTTCAAGTATGTCTCAAGGACATAAAAACCAGGATGACTGGCAATTTTCTCTTATTAAACTCAGAAAAAACATAGGTTCTAATACTTGGTCCTAAACACCTTAGAGATACATTATCTAATGATATAGCTGCGCTACACAACATTGCCCTTGCTTCCAATGAAACAATCAGGAATTTGGGAAAAAGATGCAGAAAAATGTGTCCAAGCATTTGTTATATCCAGACTTAACTTATTATCAGGCTCCAGCAGTAAGTCGTTAAAGACTCTGCAGCTTGTGTAAAATGTTGCAGCACATGACAAGACAAGAACCAAGAAAAGAGACCACATTTCTCCAGTATTAGCTTCGCTACACTGGCTTCCGGTTAAATCTAGAATAGAATTTAAAATTCTCCTCCTCACCTTCAAGGCCCTTAATAATATGGCACCATTATACCTTAAAGAGCTGATAGTACCATATCACCCCACTAGAGCACTGCGCTCCCAGAATTCCTTAAGTCTCTAAAAGTAGAGTAGGAGCCAGAGCTTTCACCTATCAAGCTCCTCTCCTGTGGAATCATCTCCCACTTTCAATTCAGGAGGCAGACACCATCTGTACGTTTAAGAGTAGGCTTAAAACCTTCCTTTACGATAAAGCTTATAGTTGGAGCCGGTCCAGGTTTGTCTTGGACCTGCTCTTAGTTATGCTGCTATAGGTCTAGAATGTCGGGGGACACATGACACACAGAGCTTCTCTTCCCAACTTCTCCTTCCTCTTCTCCCTCCTTATCACATCAAAAAAATGAATATCTCATCAATACATGTTACCGACTTGACTTCTTCCCCGGAGTCCCTATGCCTTATCGTCTGCAGATCCAGGGCCAAGGCTGTGGCCACATCGTGGATTATGATGGTGGATCGTGAACCAGAGATCGTGATCGTAATGGCAAATGCTGTATCGTGCTGGCTGATCGTGATAATAATGGTGGATCCTGTATCGTGTTGGAATCTGATAGTGGTGGTGGACCACGATCGAGGTGGCAGCTGATGGTGGCATCCGATCATGATGGTGGATCTTGATTGTGGTGGCTGCTGACCTGTGGACTATGATTACAAGACGGCTTGTAATTGCTTATACAAAATGTCTTCTCAGATACTTGACCTTTACTGAAAATAATCCATCAATTAATTTATCTTCCATTATGCTACAAACTGTTTATTCTAATCAATGCTGTAAATACCCTTATCTTTCTGATGTTCTCCATTACACTTGACATCTATTGCACTTCTGTCCATCCTGGGAGAGGGATCCCTCACATGTGGCTCTGTCTGAGGTTTCTACATTCTTTTTACCCTGTTAAAAGGGTTAGGGTTAGTTTTTGTTTTTAGAAGTTTTTCCTTACTCTTTTTGAGGGTTAAGGGCAGAGGATGTCACACCTTGTTAAAGCCCTATGAGACAAATTGTGATTTGTGAATATTAATAATTTGATTGATTGATATTATCAAGCACTCACATCATAGATCCCTTTTATTACAGTATATTTGTTTCCTGTTGTTTTTCATGGTTTTGTTGTGATCTACTTTCCTTTTATGTGTTTATACTTGTTTTGACTTGTTTTCCCTGGTTTAGGTTTTATTACACTCCGCTTACCCTTTGAACTTCTCAGGTATGTAACAGAAAACCTTTGACTCAATAATAATTGAAGCAACCCTCCGGCTGATCCAATCTAGTATTTGCCATCAGTAAGTCAGTGTTGTGTCCCAGACTTGGGCAAAATAATGTACATATGTGTATCAAACAACACTCATCTCCTTTTTCTGTGTGCAGTGTACACAATAAAAATGTGGACACAACTTAACAAATAAGGCTTAAATCACAATTTGTATGAACATGAGAGAGATACTTTTTTAGAACAGTTTTCTTATCACACTCACGTGCCATTGATGACTCCGTCCGGGTTAAGCATTGGGATGATCTTGAAGACAAAGGCTTCCCTCAGACACTGAGCCACCAGGTCACTGCTGCACAGAAACTCAAGGGTCCCCTTCATAACCCAGCTGGCATTGGACTCACCAGGATGAACACGGCTTGTCAGCACGATACAGGGACGATTACCTGGAGGGAGGAACATACAGCTCTATCATTTACCTGTTGGCATTATGTATGCTGTGTGGAGAATTAGAGTTCTGTTTTAGTATGTAAAGACTGGCTCATTCACCAAGATACACAGCTCATCTAAACACCCTGTCAATCCGCGCAGACCAATGTTGCATAAACGGCTGAGCTAGATGTGAAACTATGATATACCCACTGTGATATTTTCAGCACACACTCACTTGGTGCATCTCATATGCTTTTCGTATCTTATGAAACTTAGAGAGCTCACAATCAGAACCTCACTGAGGAACTTACTTTATTTTTTAACTTGAATTCACTTTACAAAGTGCTCCAATAAGGACTGAAGCAATAGAACTCGACTTAAGAGTTTGCTAGCACAGGACAATCTTTTACATTTCTAAATAAATTTGCTGTTACCCATTGTGTAACAGTCACAAAACGTTCTAGCCAGTTGCCTCCTTGAGACCCACGCTTGTCTATGCCAGAGACGTCTGTCTGAAGGGTGAGTATCCATGGGTAGGTGGTCACCTTAACTGTGTTTTTTTAGGTATGGGGAGGACTCACTATGAGTCTTCCGCCACGAGGTGCAGATTGAACATTGTGAAACACTAGGAAGTAAGATGCTTACAAGCCTATGACTTGTAAGCGTGCAAGGACTGGCCCAGTATAACAACTCCAGCTACCATAAACCTGTAAAACCCTGCGTTCCTTAAGAGTGATAGCTTATCTGTCGGTGTAGAGTCATAACCTAAGGGTAACCGGATTCTGCCTAGACAACCCTGAGAATTGATCACTCTCTTGGTTGTCGCCTTTAAAGCATCTCCAACTGTGAATCCTCCTCTGAACAAACGGGCTAAATACTTTGACTTTGTACATTCTGCGATCGACGATAGGGCTACGGGCTCTAAGGACCTTGGAAGTGCTAGGCTGAAATAGGCCGTTACAAAATAGCTAGGCTGGTAACCATTCCAAAGGTCCTGATCTCGCTACACCAAGCTGTCTCTGTATTGTAATCTGGTAGTTGTCCTCATTTCCTGTGCTCTCTGAGTGGCAGTCATCATTCAATAAGGCTGATCAGGTCTTTAATTAAATTGTGTTGATGATGTCTTCTAAACCTATCCCAAAAATATATTAAGCACTATCAGTGGTAGTAACAGCTGGCCAATTTTGTCAGATAAGAAAGTGTTAGAATGCCCTAGCGGTCAAGGTGTCCAGAGACGAAAAACACATACAAAAACCTACTAGTTAGAATTAACTTCCCCCTGGCCACTTCCTAATTAGTTTAACCCTCCCGGAAGTCTTAAAAGGGTATTTGTGCCCCCAGGGAGGTCTTTTGCCCGAACACCCTGGGAGAAAGGAGAGCAGACTGTAATGGAACATTTTACCAAACAGAATTAAGTCATATGAAACGTTTCATATGGTAACAAAATATGTTTTTTATAAATTAATGTATAGTTTTTACGAGTGTAAAGGATTTTGCAAAGGATCTGAGGTGTTCTGCTAATTGGGTGTAGTGTTTTGAAAAACCGGGCCCTGTTTTAAAAATCGTGCTTACAGTTTTTTTTCGATTGCATAAGCACTAAAATCAAAAGTATTACACAATTATCAAAACCTTACACTCAAGAAGCAAAACATTGGCCCAGATCTGCACCACTATAAGCACAATGTCAGCTTCACACTTTTTGCAAAACAATACACACAGTGATTTGCAAAACACTAAACACACCTGTATACATTAGACACAGAAGTATATCAAGATGTCACTTCCTTGCAATTCCAAAGCACTGACTGTGAAATGACCACCCCTATGAGCCAATTGGTTCAACACAGCCATCAGGTGCGCAAACACATGATTGCTTAATTGTAGACACACCAATCAGCACTATACAAATGCAGCAGGTGAGTTCACCTGTCTTCAACCAAAATGGAAGGAGTCCAAAGAAGAAGAAGAGTGAGGGTGAGAGGGGGAATCCACGGAGGAGGAGAAGGCTGCGGCTGCGGCATGAGTATGTGGAGATATGTATTGTTCACTTTGGCACTGTGATGTTGATACTGCACACAGAACCTTTATAATGTAAATGTACTGTATACCAGACCTATGCTGAACTACACAATCTTATCTTTCACTGTATTTCAGAGAGTTTTACAGATGGATGCTGAGGAAATCCTGCATGCATTCATATACATAGATGAGGCAGGGTTCGACCTGACAAAAGCAAGAAGGAGAGGCAGAAATATCATTGGCCACGGGGCTATAATCAATGTCCCAGGGCAACATGGGGGTAACATCACCCTTTGCGCTGCCATTACACAGAATGGGGTCCTCCTTCGTCTCGCCAATATGGGCCCTTACAACACATCTCACATTCTCACATTTTTTGACTGATTGCACAACATCGTCACAGCAGTAAACCACATGCACCAGATGCAATACATTGTCATCTGGGAGAATGTGTCATTCCACCACTCTGCTCTGGTCCAGAACTGGTTTCAACACCATCCACAGTTTGCAGTACTATACCTTCCACCATACTCTCCGTTTCTAAACCCAATCAAAGAGTTTTTCTCGGAATGGCGGTGGAGGGCTTACAATCTCCGGCCCCAGGCTCAGGTACCCCTCATTGAAACCTGTACTGGATACAGAATTTTCTGTTTGTCTGATATTTGCTGAGCTTACAGTATTATGTTATGTACACTACTGTAGTAGCATGAAAACTGGGACTTGTTTTGATTCTCAATGTTGACATGTTGACTGATTTAGGTATATGGAGAGAAATTAATTATATTTTCATCAGTCTGCAGCATTGGTCTTGTGTAGTGTTTGGTGAATTTATTATATATTTGCACTTTCTCTGTGTACTTCACTTACAGTACTCTAATCACTGAGAAGTAGAATTGCTAAAAGTGTTTTAGGTTAGCAACAGCAGTGTGTAACTGGTTCAAACAGAATTAAGTCATATGAAATGTGTGTTTCATATGGTAACAAAATATGGTTTTGATAAATTAGTGTATAGTTTTTACAAGAGTGTTTCATTTTGCAAAGGGTCTGAGGTGTTCTGCTCATTGGGTGTGTGGTTGTGTTGATTGTGTGTAGTGTTTTGAATCACCGGGCCCTGTTTTAAAAATCATGCTTAAACAATTGAGAAAAACTGTAAACCTCTCCACCAGTCTGGGGGTGGTATGGGGTGGTCTTTGTACCCTTAATCCCTAACAAATAATACACTTGCTGCAGCAAGGAAGTTTGTGCCACAGTCTGTGAGGATCTTCCTAGGTATGCCTACCCGTGAAAATAACAGATCTGATGGGAAAGGCTTCTGGGTATCTGGTGGCATAATCACAAATCACCAAGATGTATTGATTGCCTGAGGAACTTCTCTCAAGGGGCCCCACTACATCCATGGCTATTCTTTCAAATGGGGTGTCAATGACAGGTAATGTCTGAAGCTGTGTACGGGCTAGTCCCCTAGGTGAAGTTAGCTGACTCACATGACACACAGAAAACCTTCAACTGGGTATACATGCTTGGCAAAACAAACCTACTGGCAATCCTACTAAGGGATTTTTGGAATCCCAGGTGGCCTGCCCAAGAAATAGAGTGACCTAGCTCCATGACCTTGTGTGTAATGCTCTATGGCAAAACTAAGGCCTCAATTTCCCCCTGAGAATGCTGTTTTGAGCTATATAGCTAGCATCAGCCAAACTTTCTTCCTTGCCCTGTCCCTCACCCTCAACCTCTGAGACCTTGTCCTACCATGGTCTTAGCATCAGGTCAGCTTGCTGCAGGACTGCTATATCAGAGGGAATTTTAAAATCTAGGGGCTGGCTGGGCCTTGGGACCTCCTGCTGCTTTCCCCTAGCTGTAATCAAAATCTTTTCCCGTTTTCTCTGAACTCTAGACTTTGGTTGCTTGGCTAGCCCTGCCTCTAACTCAGCATGGTAAAGGTACCTCATGCAAGGGTATTTTTCACTTTCTGAGACCACATTACATGCTACCCCTACAGGTTGGGGAGCGAGCTACTGATGCTCACCCTCCTGAACGGGTAACTCAACAGTGCCCTTTAACCATCCCTCACTGGAAACCTGGTTATTACCTCGTGCCTGCTGTATTAAGTCTAGAAATGTTGGGACATCTTGGCCAAGGATAACAGGATATGGTAATATGGGCACTAAAGCTACTGTAAGATAAACCTCAGCTGTGATACCTTCTCATCACCATGAACACAACCAGTTTTAGATGTGGTCTCACCCCACAGCTCTCCAGGAACTATGCTGGAATGAACAGCAGACTGAAAACTTCCCGAGTCTCAGAGGGCCTCTGTACGCTGTCAATTCACTAAAACCTGAGACAAATAAGACACTCAGCACAGTTGTTTTTTTCTTTTCATTAATGTATATTTCTGATTATCTACGTTATGTACGTGTATGTATGTATGCCCTGATTCCCTTGTAACCAATAATACCAACATAATCAATATCATGAAAATGATGTAGAAAGAACATAGAAACCTCAGATAGAGCCACATATGAGGGACATATTGTACATCAAGCAAATTTGTCTTGGGCAGCTATATCATGAGATAATGTATCTCTAAGGTGTTTAGGGCCAAGTATTAGAGCTGGTTGAACGATTACAATTTTTAATCAGATTAATCACAAGGTAGCTGTGATTAAACACGATTAATCACCATTTGTAAATGTCCAAAAAATCCCCATTTTCTCTGTATATTGTTGTGGGAACGGAAAGATAAATGACCAAAGGCAGATATATACATTTAACATTTGTTTTTTTTATTGATGTCAAGTGATACATATTTACAGTCGGTTACAACAGGATGTTTCTGAATGGTAAGTTACACAGTCCTCATGTTTGATCATGTTTTAGCAGGACAGTCGGCTAATGTAGGAGTAACATCCCGAGTTACAGTACGGAGTTGCACAACGGAGTTTCAATACGGAGTAACGTCTACATTACTCCGTACTGAGCATACCGACATGGCACGTCAGAAGAAATAAAGTGTAACCGCTGGTCTCGAACAGTAACGTTCTTAGGAGGAATGTGCACAGACACATTCTCTTCCTTGCATGAGAATTTTGAGAGGAAGAGAGAGTAAAATGAAAACTTGAGAAAGGCCTCAAAACTTAAGTGAGAGCGAGCAAACCTAGATATCCCTGTGACCTCTAACGACCTGTGTGTGTGTGTGTGTGTGTGTGTGTGTGTGTGTGTGAGAAAGAGACCAGTTTTACACTTTTGTAAGTGTTTGACATAAATTTCATTATTGGAGGGTATAAGGCTCTGGGCAAACATCCACATACCCAGTGTCTGTACATCAACTCCACATGTATCCTCCAAGCAGACTACAAATATACAAAATCTTAGCTTAGTTTTGCCAGACCCAGAACAGATCTATTGGTCATGCAACCTGATAGGTGGGTTTGATTTGGACACATGATGAGTGAGGCATAGAGTCACCAGCCTCTTCTCTTATTCAGTAGATTTTACTCTTTTCAATTGATGTGTGAATGAATTAGATGCTTTTTAAAAACAACCTTGCTACTGTAATGCCAGCAAATCCAATTTACTTTCACTCTTGTCTACTGCAAACTTTGACGATAAACTCTCCAAGAAGCTGAATCAGAGGGTAGACCTCTATGGGACAAAACTGGATTTCCAAAAATAAAACAACGAGTCTCTGTGGTATCTTGAATCATATAATTCAAAATTACACTTGGGATTATTAATCCCCCCTTTATTGAATATAAGGTGAAGACAAAATGATGGCATAACGCAGTGGTTCTCAAACTTTTTCTGTCATGTTCCCCTTGCCTCAAAATCAACTAACTGCAACTTTTATTGAAATAATGCCAAGATCATTAACTTTCCTTTGATCTTGCACTCAGTAATTCTTGTTGTAACAATGTGCAAAAAATTAAAATGTGCATCACTTTGCTAAAACAACAACAAAATTAACAAGATTGCTCCATCAGTCTGTGGGCTTTTTCAAAAATAAATAATTATAATAATAATAATAAACTTTATTTATATAGCACCTTTCCAAAACAAAGTTTACAAGGTGCTTTACATGATAAAAACAACAGGAATCAATAGATGAGTATAACACGCAAAACATATTAAGAAAGCCAAATAAATAAATACATCAATAAAACATTAAGAGAGGATCACAGGAAAAGTGTGTTTTAAGTGCCAGTGCAAAGATGCAAAGGGGTTGGATAATAGCATTTTTTTTATTTGGTACAGTCTCAGAGGAGAGGGAGCTATTTAAAATGTTCAGTATAAAAGGAAAGATTGTATTAAAAACTTCTTCAAAAAAATTGAGGGGGAAGAGTGTCAAGGGGGCTGGATGACGGGTTTATTTTTTGACTGTATTGAGCAGTGTAGGCTGGGTGTCAGGTTTGATGAAGCAGATGGACCCAGGAGGCAGAGTTTTAAACAAGAGTATTTTTAATGGAAATGTCCAACACAAAAATAAGAATAAACGCAGGAGCTGAAAAACTGAAAAACACAGAGCACACAGGGGAAGCTTACAAGAGATGCAGAGGACGGGAGCTCAGGAGACAAGGGATACAAAAAGCACAGGAGATTACGACAGGACATAACAACAGGCATTTAGACAACGAACCGACAAGGACAAAGGGAAGCACAGAGGCTTATATACACACAGGGAAGGCAGTGGCAATTGAACACAGGTGGAACACATGATGACTGGTGCAGACAATCACAAAGACAGGAAGTGAAGAAAGAAAACAAACTAGGAGCAGGGCCTACAAAATAAAACATGAAACAGAACACAGAGTGGGAAAACCAGAGACACAGAAACAACAACACATACAAACATAAACACAAGGATAAACATGAAACACGAGGAGGTACTAATAAACTGAAAACACTCTTATAAAAGAGGCGGAAACTAAACACTGAAAAGACGACACCATGACACTGGGAGACTGGAGTAAACATAGTGAAGCAAATATTGGACCTAGTTGGAACTGACGGAGGATCCACAGGTGTGATAATACTCTGACAGATGGAGATTTTTTGGATAAAGAAGTTTAAAACTCATTGCAGACTGTAGTAGTAGCCTCCACAGAGGGGATATGGGGAGCATAAGTGGCATGGCTTACAATGTTAAAAAGCACTGTAGTGGAAAATTGCACTGACCAGTGTCTAAGGTAGTGGAAATCCCCCTGACCAGGTGAGAGGAGGGGGAGACAAGATCTTTCACTGCCGACTGAAGTACGGAAAGTGAGGAGGAGGCAGACAGGGGGGAAACGACCCATCTACCCGCCGAGGATCAGAGAAAGGGAAGTAAAGCACACACACACAGAAGCTCCAGCAATGAAGAAAACGCTTTCAATTCTAACCACACACACACACACACACACACACAGACACACACACACACACACAGAAGCTCCAGCAATGAAAACGCTTGCAATTCTAACCACACTCACATACACACAGAAGCTCCAGCAATGAAGAAATGCTTGCTAAATTAACCACACACACACACCAGAGCAAACAGAACTTTGTGGTTCTTATGTACAATAAGAACAGAAAGTACAATAGTGATGCTTTTAAGAAAATGCCTCAACTCAAACTGTGTGTTAACGGTCACAAACTTAATTTCATGGTCGACTCTGGTGCAGGTTATTCTGTGGTTAAAATGTCAGATTTGCCCACATCTCCTGAGATGAGTGGTCACTTTATATTCTCTCAAGGTGCCAGCGGTGCCACTGTAAAAGAAAATTTCACAAAACCTCTTAAATGCGCCGCTCGGTTTGACAAACATCCCACAAGGTTTAAACATGATTTTCTGTTGTCTCTCTGTTGCCCAATTCATCTATTAGGAAGAGATTTGATGATTGTGTTAGGCCTCAATTTAGACAGCCAGTACTGGTTTGCTTTTAATTTTGAAAACAAGGCCTACACGTTCACACGCCTGTGTCAAAGCTACTGTGAGTCTCCATCATTATACAATCAGGCTCTCAGGAACAGTCTTGAACCCCTCATCCTCACTCCGGGTTCAGCTCTCTTGCAGTATGTTGATGATCTACTAATTGCCAGTCCCACACAGGAGCAATGTGAAACAAATATGATCGCTTTGCTGAGGCTCGTGAGGGCCATAAAGTCAGCCTCAGCAAACTACAGTTTGTTCAACAAACTGTCACGTTTCTGGGTCATGTCGTCACCAAAGATGGCAAATCCCTGTCTGATAAGAGAGTAGAAGCTATTGTTAACATGCCTAAACCCTTGACGAAGAAACAACTCATGTCATTCATCGGCACATGTTCTTTCTATAGAACGTTCATTCCTGACTTTGCTCTTCTTGAAGCCCCCTTAGGTGCTCTGTACCATGGCAAATCACTCACTCCTCACGAACGTGTCGTTTGGACTCCAGAGGCAGATGAGTCATTTGTCACACTGAAGAAGACGCTGCAGCAATCTTCCACTCTTGCTCTCCCTAACCCTGACAAACCTTTAGTTCAGGCTGTGGATGAAAGAGACCGCTGCATGACTTCCGTCCTCCTTCAGTCTCATGGTGACGAATATCGCCCCGTCGCCTACTTCTCCGCCAAACTTGATCCGGTGGCAGCTGGCCTTTCACGTTGTTTGCGTGCAGTGGCCGCCTATGAAAAAGCTGTCCTTGCCTCACGAGACATAGTAGGTTACTCCGACTTGACACTCATGCTGTGTCTCTCATTCTTACAGAACAGAAGACCTCACATCTCTCTGCTGCTCACTGGTTGCGGTATCACACTGTTCTTCTTGACATGCCAAACATCACAGTGAAACGCTGTTCAACTTTGAACCCAGCCACGCTTCTTCCGCTTCCGGATGACAGGGAAGAACACAACTGTGTGGCTGAACTTCAAGTCGTGTTCCCCACGACCTGACCTCTCTGACGAACCTCTTTCTAACTCTGACTTGATTCTGTATGTCGATGGGTCCGCCTCACGTGACCATGTCTCTGGTACTAACTGTGTTGGTTTTTCTGTTTGTTCAGATAACAAAGTTCTCGTCTTGAGTTCTCTTCCTCATCACCTCTCAGCCCAGGCAGCAGAGCTCATCGCACTCACGGAAGCATGCAAATTGGCTACTGGTAAAACACTGACAGTCTACACTGACTCCAGATATGCGTTCGGTGTAACTCATGATTTTGGCGCCCTTTGGCAACACAGAAACTTCCTCACATCTGGTAAAAATATAGCACACCATGGTCTCATCACAGATCTTTTATCTGCCATTTTGCTCCCAAAAACTGTTGCTGTATGCAAATGTACTGCACACACACATGCTACAGATGTGGTGTCTCGGGGAAACGCCAAAGCAGACACAGCAGCTAAAGCTGCAGCTTGCTTACCACCTCCTATTTCACACACACAAGCGGCTGCACAAACATCTGACATGTCCTCTCTCTCTCTGCAGTACAGTCCACTGCTACTCCACCTGAGTTCTCCCTATGGAAGATGTCCGGTGCTATGTTCCGAGCTGGTGTGTGGTATGGTCCTGACAACAAACCCTGTTTGCCAAAACATTTCTTACCCCATTATGCTAAGTTAGCTCATGATCACACATCTAAAATGGGGATGTTATCTATGATCACAGAACATTGGTTTACGAAAGGTATCTCCACTTATGCTCTAAAATACTGTCCGGCATGCGTAATCTGCGCCATACACAATGTTGGCAGGCCAGTGGCTGTAACCAGCCAGGCAGCACACCCACAACCTACTTGACCTTTTGAACATCTGATGATGGACTTCATAGAGCTATCACCATCAGAAGGTAAATGTTTAGTGATGGTCGACATGTGGTCAAAATGGGTTGAAGCCTTTCCTGCCTCAAAACAAACTGCAAGTGTGGTCACCAAAGCATTGTTAGCATTGTAAACAAAGCTGTCAAACAACTCGGTTCTCATCTAGGTATGGATGTGCGAACACACTGTGCATATCATCCAGCCAGTGGGGGTGCCAGCTGTGGAACGAGAGAACGGCACACTCAAAACTAAACTTGCAAAGTGCTGTGAAGACACAGGTCTCGCATGGACAAAGGTCCTGCCTCTGGTGCTGATGTACATGAGGATGAGAAAATGAACCAGGTCTAATCTTTCACTTTATGAGATTATTTTTGTTCCCGCTCACCTCTCCCGAGTATACTCCTCTCCAATGTCCGCTCACTGTGCAACAAGATGGACGAACTGCGCCTTCTCATCAGGACAAATAGAGACTTTTCCCTTTCTTCTGTTTTGTGTTTTACGGAATCGTGGTTGACCGAATCTACAACGGACTCTGCCGCACAGCTGACCGGCTTTCAGTTGTTACGTGTGGACCACGACCCGATCCTCTCACGTAAAGCAAAAGGCAGAGGGATTTGTTTCTATATAAACCATGGCTGGTGCAGCGACGTGGAAGTGATTTTACAATCCTGTTCTCCTGACCTGGAAGCTTTTTTCATCACCTGCAGACCGTTTTACTCTCCCTGTGAATTCACTTCTTTTATCCTGGCCGGAGTTTACATCCCACCGCAAGCTGACGTGCACGAGGCTCAGCGTCAACTCGCTGATCAGATACTAGGAGTGGAGAGAAGGAGAGAGAACACGTATTCCCCTGTTATTGTCATTGGGGACTTTAATAAAATAAAATAGGGCAACTTAACTCACGAACTCCCCAAATACAAACAGTTAGTTAAATGCCCGACCAGGGGGGAGAATACTCTGGACCACTGCTACAGTACCATCAGCAGGGCTCACCTGCAGGTGGATCACTGACTTCGTGACAGACAGTGTTAGGATTTTAAATCTGTGGCATACAATACACTGTACTTAAACTTGTTCTTATACCTAACCTTTTATATATTACAGTATTCCCTTAGCTTTATTCAACATCACACATACATGAATACATGAATGCACTGTGCTCATAAGAGTGGGAGATTGCTGCAGTGTCTTCTTCAGCGTCTTCTTAAGTGTGACAAATGACTCATCTGCCTCTGGAGTCCAAACGACACGTTCATGAGGAGTGAGTGATTTGCCATGGTACAGAGCACCTAAGGGGGCTTCAAGAAGAGCAAAGTCAGGAATGAACGTTCTATAGAAAGAACATGTGCCGATGAATGACATGAGTCTCATAATACATGAATGCACTGTGCTCATAAGAAACTGTGACCTATGCCCTAGAAAGAATTCAATCAGCTGGTTCTAGAAGGGCAGATAGAAAATGCATGCTTACGCACACAGAACATACAGCCGTTAAAGCAGGAACACAATATTGCTCACTCCAATCTACAACAACACCGTCAAGGCTTGTTTTTAAAACACAAAACCAAAACACTGTCAGAAATGTGAAGATTTGCCCTGATGCTACAAAGGAGGGGAGAAACTGGGAGCGGCTCCTCATCATTCGATTCCAGTGCCAATAGGCTGGGGACCACGCCTGCGCACCAACAAGGGAAAGCAAAAGTCTACGGCGACTCCCCCTCATTATTGACCAATGAAGTTTTACCTACTATTATAAGTAATGCACACGCCGTCTGTTCGGGGCGACTCTTGACTACCCCGTGCTTTGGCCGGGGCTGTGCGTTGAGTGCCCATAGCTATGCTGTAATTTCCATTGCTTCTAAATAAATACTTGTTGAACCAAACCAAGATTCTTCTCATATCTCGGGATAAAAGAACACGACAACAGGAAGCAGCGCGTGAGGCTGGACAAGCTTGTCTCTGAGCCCTGGACCATCAGCATTGGAGCCCCACAAGGTTGTGTGCTCTCCCCTCTACTCTTCTCCCTCTACACCAACAACTGCACCTCCAGCCACCCCTCTGTCAAACTCCTGAAGTTTGCAGATGACACAACCCTAATTGGATTAATCTCCAATGGGGACGAGGCCACCTACAGAGAGGAAGTTGACAGCCTGGCCTCCTGGTGCAGCCAGAACTTCCTGGAGCTGAACGCTTTGAAAACTGTAGAGATGGTAGCAGACTTCAGGAGGAGCCCAGCCCAAACCGCCCCCCTCACCATGTGCAACTCCCCAGTTAAAACAGTGGAGTCTTTCAGATTCCTAGGGACTATAATTGCACAGGACCTGAGGTGGGCGGAAGAACATCACCTCCACCATCAAGGCCCAGCAGAGAATGCAGAAAGTGATGGTCGAGTTCATTGAGTCCATCCTCACCTCATCAATCACCGTCTGGTTCGCTGCCTCCACTGCCAAGGACAAGGGCAGACTCCTAGACCTGTTCCACTCCAGGACCAGTAAGAGAGCAGGCAAGATCATTGCTGATCCTTCCCATCCTGGTCACCACCTCTTTCAGAGACTTCCATCCGGAAAAAGGTTCCGGGCTATCAAGACCAAAACCTCGCGCCACCTGAACAGTTTTTTCCCCATGGCAGTGGGGCTCACAAACAAGCCCCCTGCATCACACTGACTCTGCACATAATTTATATATTTATATATTACCTGGCACTATCCTGAAACCAAGCACTGCACCTTAGCACCGCACGTGCCCATAACTTATTGTTCTTATCTATAACTTATTGTTCTTATTGTCTTACTGTATATATTGTTGTTTTATGTCTGATTGTTGTTCTTATGCACCAGCCACACCAAGGCAATTTCCTGTTTGTGTAAACATACTTGGCAATAAAAATAATTCTGATTCTGATTTTTCAGACATCAGGAAACAGGTGGCATCCTCCCTTCCTCATCCAGCTACTGAACCGCTTCACAACCTCCAGCCAGGCGACTTCGTGGTGGTCAAAGACTTCTGGAGAAAGAACTGGCGCTCACGCAGGTGGCAAGGGCCCTACCAGGTACTGCTCAGAACCCACACAGCAGTGAAAGTTGCTGAAAGAGCCACCTGGATCCACGCCAGCCACTGCAAACGAGTACCAGCTCCATCTGACCAGCTGACGCCTTCAGCTGAAGGCACACACACTGATACTTCCGCAGGTTGAGAACCACCAAGAGTGTTGTATAATTAACCACACAAGCGTTCTGCCACAACACAGAAGAAATCTGCCTGATGACTGAGACAATGGACAGGCCACGGCCATGGCATCCATTTCGACATCCAGGGTTGTGTGGCCTCAGAGGCTCACTACGCATGTTATCCATGATCTCCTTGATTATTGTTTTGTTCATTATTTTGTCTAGACACACTCCTGTAAAAGTCTGATGATCTAACAAACTCCTCTTTTCCTACAGAAGCATCCAGCACATGCAAATTTGACTAGACACAAGAGAAGTGATTCAGGTCCCCTTGATCCGTACAGTGCTAATTGGGCCCCATTGTGGTTAGAAAGGAACTTATGGTTTCAGCACTTAAATTACACTGTTCGTACATCATTTGCCTCATCATATTTGGTCTGTCAAGGTTATAGAACAACGTTAACTCTTGTTTCTTTCCTTGATAATGGCACGTCATGGCATGTCAATCCGAGGGACAGAGAGGTAAACCAGTTTGCCCCCTAGACTGCATTATTGTGCGTGCCTCTAGACAAACACGTTGGCAGTATAATAGCACTCTCTTCCGTACTTGCCCTGACATGTCACTTAAAGCCCCAACACTGCCGCAGGCAGCCTCAAGTAACTCAACTGATTGCACCTTATGCAACATTTACCTGCTTCAATCGGACCTACGGTAGCATAAGTGTCGGTGC
Source organism: Verasper variegatus (assembly GCA_026259375.1). Classification (NCBI taxonomy): domain Eukaryota; kingdom Metazoa; phylum Chordata; class Actinopteri; order Pleuronectiformes; family Pleuronectidae; genus Verasper; species Verasper variegatus. The sequence goes on from CM048042.1 coordinate 733,267, forward strand.
CACTTCAGTACCCTGTCACAAAATTCACACCCTCTATCGACCCAAATCCACTAGTAATCCCCAGTCCTCCCAGGTTGGCCTGGAAATCGAAGAGGATGGCAGTTTTGGTAGAAGATGGAAACATGATGCTTTTGATGCCGGTATTGAGTCGTATCCTGATTTGTATTGGATTTGTGATGGTATTAGATGTTCCCTCCCTGGTAATTGGAATGGTTTGTGTGCTATAGCCCTGTTAGCTCAGGAAGTCCACATTATACCGGTTTCAGACAATGTTGTTAGTGATCTGTCTGTCCTCCTTCCCCAGTCCCGCCACCATATCACCAAGCGTGCTGTCATTCCCTTTGGCAGCTCTGATAACACCATTACCTTAGATGCCATTGGTATGCCCAGGGGCGTTCCTAATGAATATAAGGCTCATAATGAAATTGCTAGTGGGTTTGTTCACCTGGTTCCGTGGCTTGGCACTTCTATTGAAACTCAGAAGAACACAGAATGGATTAATTTTATTTACTATAATCAGCAACGCTTCATTAACCACACAACTGCCGCTATGAAAGGTCTTGCGGACCAATTGTCCCCCACCTCCCTTGTGTCCTGGCAAAACAGGATGGGACTGGACTTGTTGTTTGCTGAAAGAGGTGGCATATGTTTCATGTTCAGAGACGCTTGTTGTACCTACATCCCTAACAACACGGCACCTGATGATTCTGTCTCCAGAGCCATTGCTGCCTTAGAATCCCTTAGTAAAGAATGGACAGAGAATTCCGGCGTCGCCCACCCATTTGATTGGTACTCCATACAGAATTTTTTCTGGAATAACTGGAAATCCATTCTTATCTCTTTTCTCGCTGTATTTGCTCTGTCCTTTTGCCCTCTGCGGATGTTGTATAATTCCTTGCGTTCGTGGCCTCATCACCCGTACAGTTGATGCAAGTGTTACTAAGACTATGTTGTCATATCAGCCAATACCCTCCTCTGTCGCAGACGTTTCTGACTTATTCCCCATCCCTCCTTACCTGGACACTGACAGCACAGATGATTCTGATGACGATACTCAAATTTAGTTTTATTTTACTTTTTTTTTTATTAGAATTCTTTTATGTTATTTTCTTCTCCCAGCTTGCTGATGTGTTTCTTAGTGATTTCACTAGACAAAAACAGCTACTGCAATTATCTTTTCAACTTCATATTTTATGCCTTAATTTAAATCTTAAAATTTTTAAGGTTGATGTGCATTCCTTTATGAAGTTTGTACATACTTAATCAATTTTTACTGCATATTTTCAACCTTAGATATACTGTATGTTGACATTTAACATTTTATTACATTTTGATATGAGTTACTTTTGCCAATCAATACTGTATGTTCAATTTTGATAATGGTTAATGAGATGATGATGTTGTTTGACCTGATTTCCTTCCATTTTCATTTTAAAATGCTTGCTCAATTACAGGAAAATAACTTTTTCTTTCCACAAACACGGCAGCGGCTTCCTATTGCACCTCACTGCCATGCCTCGATGTTCTAGAACCTCTCCATAGTGGATGTGACCCTGTATGTATGCAAAGTACCAGGGTTGAAGACTCGTCGATATTCTTCTATGATTATGATGTTGATAATGATGTTTCTTGATTATTTTTGGACCTCAGTGCGGCATTTGACACAGTGGACCACAGCATTCTTTTAAACAGACTGGGTGGGGATATCTGGCATAGCACTGGAGTCTCATTTCATTTTTATGCTGACGATATGCAGTTGTACTTGCCTGTAAGACATAAAGACCTGATATGCTGAGTTCACTCACTAACTGCCTCTGACATAACTGGATGTCTCAGGATTTTCTTCAGCTGAACTTGGTTTTAAGATTTTACTGATAACTTTAAATGCCCTTCATGGCCTTGCTCCCTGCTACATCGCTGACCTTTTAGAATCATACACACCAGTACGCACGTTGAGATCCTTGGCTAGAGATCTCTTGTCTGTTTCAGAGGCCCAGCTAAAAAGGGGGACAGAGCATTTGCAGTCCGGGACCCGAGGCCCTGGAACAACTGCCTGAGAAGATCAGGTAAGCTGACTCAGTGAACTCTTTTAAGTCCCTTCTTAAAACAAACTTTTATTGGATAGCCTTTACGGATTTTACCTGAGTCTTAACTTTCTTTATAACTGTCATTACATTTTTTTACTGCAATATTTTACACGGCACTTGTATTTATACATTTATGTATTTTACCTGTTTTTTCTGAACCTGATGTTTTACCTGTCAAATACCTCTATCCTGAAAACCTATTGAATGAGCATCACTGCAAATTTGTTCAACTGTCAAATACATTCTGTTGTCAAAACATTAGTTCTGCATTATATTTTCCCCTGTTGCTCAAACCTCATGTGCCTTACCCTTTGAAAATCAATGGCATAATGGAAACATACCTGGTGTATAATAACAGCTACAGTTTTATAATGAAGCTATAGGTTGTCTAATTTGGATATGTCATGATGAATCTCATGTTTTTCTCTTAAACAAAAGATTTCTACATATTTCCATTACTGAAAAACACTGGCATCCTGGATATTGAGCCTAACCCCCTAACCACTGTCATAACCTAAACCTACATCCATTTTAACATATTTATTTCCCTACAAAAGGAGTAACGTACACAAATGCCATACTCAACACCCCATCAATCTACAATGAAATGGCCACTCTGATCCTTTTCTTCCAGCTCATCACTCTCTCTCTCTCACACAAACACACACACACACACACACGCACACACACAGCAGAACTCACGTAGCTGGTGCATGTCTTTCCAGGCCCTGCTGGCAGGACAGGCAGTGATGGTGACCACTGGACAGAGGTTTCCAGCCAAAGTGCTACAAAGAATCTGCTGCCGGAAAAACACAATGGCAGGGTCCACGGATTTTTGCAGCACATTCAGATGAGCCTGAAAGAAACAATAAATATATATGAGCACAAGTACAGTAGGTTCTGATGCATAAATGTGTACACCCCTGTCCTGTTTTCAGACACGTGTGGAAGATCTCCGGAGAATTGGATCCAGACTTTCTTTGCAGTTTGCCTTTCACACATGCACTATGCAGCGGGAGATTCTCTGCTCAGACACATTCACAACAGAAACAAAGTATCTGCAGGATTCAGGTGAGGAATAGTGTAGCAAACTATCTTGACGCCTTTTTTGGTGTCTTCTACATGTGGTTTTTCATCCTGAGATATTTATTTTATTTTTGTTTTAAAATTGTTTGTTGCATGTTAGAATTGTCATCAACCACGTGTCACCACTCGCTTGTGATGAATCTAGTGGGGATCTCCTGCTGTGCACTAACTGAACACATTTCTTCACTCATCTCCCTGTCCTTCAACCGCCGCAATTCAGCCTCAATTATGTGCTGCATCTACCACTCTGCTGTTACTTTAGTCCAGAGAACAGCTGGACAAATGCCACAGCTTCCTATTGCAGTGTATCATGATCTCAAATTTTTCATAGACTTATCACCCTGGCTATTGCAATATACCAGATGCTCAAACACATGATTAGGCACCTCCGATTCTTCACACTATTCTTCCTCCCTCTTGTGTAGTTGCAGATGGGACTTGGAAGATCAAATTATTAATGAAAGTGACAGTATCAGGTACCTACATGATACTGGAAATTGGTTTACCTAATTGTTATTATTGTGAGATTTGGCTCTTTTTCTTGTTCACTCAGTCCTGCTAGAATGAAATATGATTGTGTTTCCCTACGCCTGCTCTGCCGAAATCTGTCACAGTGTGTGCTGCTGGATGAACCTCAGAAGACAACCAGCTCCTATGCCTCGACACTGGATTATACCTCTCCCTCATTATTGAAATCCCCAGCACTTATGTTTGGTAGATTTGGGTCGGTAGTTGCTCATCACGTATTTAGTCAAATTTTTTGTCATACATTGCTTGGTTTTTTCATTATTTCACATGATGTGGCTGTGTGCTTGCCTGTCCTGTGCATATTTGAAATTTTGACAGTTAGTTCCTGAGTCTGACAATCCTTGCGAAACATAATTAAGATTAGTTCAGTTTAGACAACCATACTCACCTTCCACCCCCAAACCCACTCACACACCCATTTTACAAATTCACATGCCTACAACTAGTAAAGTGTGACCTCTGTGATCTGTCTTCTCCCACAATGATTCCCTTGAGGCTGGTCAGTGTTAGCGCTAACCCTAACCCTAACCCAACAAATGTTTATTGACTATGAATATATGAATATTTTATATAAAACACAAGAGTGGAAGGGTCATCAAAACGAAGGCAGTCGCGCGCTCACTCATGGCATTCCTCAATACCTTTTTGTCTAAATAATGATATAAAACAAAACTATAATTTCACATTGTGATCAAGTGATCATATAGTGGAATTTGGGACATGTAATAAAATAAATAGTACAAAACAGAAGTCTCTAGCTCCTAAAACAATAAAGAAAAAACTGTTTGCCTATAAAAAAAAACATTATTTTACAGAGCACACATAACATGCTATTACTATTTTTTTGTTTCCTTTCAGTCATAACATTTAGCAACATAAAAACACAATAACTAAACAGCAGAAAATATATCTAAGCTGCATTATATCACAACTTTTTCTCTTGATGTCACAGGGTCCCTGATGCAGTAAACATTGATTCCAAGTTTTACAGATGCCACTTCATAGACTGTGGATTCTTATTTGTCCGCCTCTTTCCTCTCTCACCACGATTTGCAAGCAAGACCATGTCACCAACGGTGAGGGGTGATCCCTTTGTTTTGCAGTTGTAGTTTGTCGCCTGACAAGCCTGTTCTGCCAGGCAGTGCATGCAGCTTGAGACAGGTCACACTTCAAATGAAGGACAAAATCACTGTGACCAACAATAGTATCATTGGGAAGGGCATTCTGGAACATAACATCAACTGGTAACCGGGGAATCCTGCCAAACATAAGAAAGAAGGGAGCCAAACCTGTCGTCTCATGCTGGGTGCAAATGGGGGGGCAGGGCCCTGATCATGTTCCCAAGAGTCCTGATGTAGCCTTCCACAACCCCATTGCCTATAGGATGGTACTGGGTGGTGTGAGATTTCTGGACACCGGCCACTTCCAGAAGCTCTTTAATGAGTTGACTCTTGAAATTGGCTCCCTGATCCGAATGAATGCATTAAGGGAAACCATATAGGCAGAACAAATTCATTCCAACGGCGACAGGCAACCTGCTTTGTTGATTGATTCATGCACGGGAAAGCATGCATCAGTTTGGAGAAGTGATCTGTGACAACCAAAACATCCACACACTTCTCTTCAGTCTGCTCAGCAGTCCAGAAATCAATACACACAAGCTCCATCGACTCAGAAGTGCAAATGCTCTCAAGTGGAGCACAGTCCTTAGGTGCTGGAGTCTAGCCAAACACAAAATGAAAGCAGTTTTTGACATGATTGATAATGTCTTGTTCCATCCCTATCTAAAAGAACCTCTGCCTGGCAAGTGTGCTAGCATGGCCCTGATGAACAGTTGAGTCATGGAGACCGTTGAGGACTTGTGCCTTCATGGAGTTCGGGACAACAAACTGGTGAGTTGTCATGTTCATTTGTTTGTCTCTCTTCACTTTGAAAAACATCCTGTTCTTGATGGAGAGCTTTGGCCAATGTCTTAACAGCTTCAGCACACCACGAGACTCACCAGCACGGTCACGCCTAGTTGGCCTCCTGGGACGCTGGATGTAAAACAGAGCTCTGCCCAGAACGTCATCCTGCTCCTGCAGGTTGACCAGTTCACTCCTGGGTACAGAGGCAGTTTGGTCGACATGAGCTTGGGAATATCTGGTCCAGTGCCTCTGACTCTGCTCTCACCTCCAGAGGCATGTGCATTCAACACAGCTGAGACATCCTGTTCAGACAGTGATCCCTGAGAAGATGACAAGGCATCATCAGCTTCTTTCTCAGGCTGATGAACAACTAACTGAGTGTTAGTAGTACATCTGAATGCATCTTGTACTGTCCTATCCAACATCCCACTCACTTGATTCCGCAACAAGGCATAAGGTTCAGTTACAAGGGCTGGATGACTGGAAAAAGGACTCTCTACTAAGTGCATCAGCAACCACATTCTTTGGACCAGGGACATAGTTCAGGTCAAAACTGTATGCTGCAAGCTTTGAAACCCATCTCTGTTCACATGCATCTAACTTAGGCTTAGTTAAGATGTATGTCAATGGATTATGATCCGTCCAAACAGTGAAACTTCGTTCCTTTAGCCAATGGCTAAACTTATCACATACTGCCCATTTAGGAGCAAGAAACTGAGAGGACAGCTCCTATGCCATCAAAAGAGGCATCAACTGCAAGGATGAATGGAGCATTAAAATCTGGATGTGCTAGTGTAACACTAGCGCATTAAAATCTGGATGTGCTTGTGTAACACTGTGCACATGCTCATTTTAAAACTCTGAAAGCCTCTCCGCACTCATCAGTCCAATCAGTTGGTGACAGTCTCACTTGGGCTTTTTTGAACTTTGGTTTGTTGCCTCTACCTTTGTTATGTGATGCAGCAGGTTCAGCCACAAGGCTGAACAGTGGCTTAGCTTCGGCAGAGCATCCTTCAATAAAATGATGGTAGTAGAGGACCATACCTAGGAAAGATCTGATTTTCTTAGCAGATGGTGTCTCTCCATCAGACTCCATCAGTTAAGCTTCCTTCACATCATTTATAGCCTGCACATTACTTGGGTCAGTCTTAACACCATCTTCACATATGATGTACCCCAGGAACTTGACCAACTGGCGAATAAAGTGGCACTTTTTAGGCGAGAGCTTCAAGTTGTTAGCAGAAAGGCATGAGAAACCATCTGCGGATGCTGGAGTGCGACCTGTTCGGATGGAGCATAAACCATAAGATCAACCAGGTAGCATAACAGGCTTGTGAAGTTCTCATAACCAAAGTTGGACATCATCATCTGCATGAAAGTGGCAGGGCTATTTGTCAGGCCTTGGGGCATCCTTTTATATTCATACAGACCAAAGGGAGAAGAGAATGCTGTGTACTTTTTGTCATCCTCATGCAGCCCGACATTGTAGAACCCTGATGTGAGGTCCATCATGAAGGAAAACACATTTCCACCAAGCGCAGCGAGAGTGTCAGTCTGATGAGGCAACGTCTATATGGAAGTCTGAAGGGCTTATCATCCATTAAACGGATTCTGTGGACAAAGTCTTTTGCCTTACCACAGTCCATTTTGTTCCTTGAGAAGATGTGCTCTTACTGCTCAATGATCTGCAGCAGTTTATCTTTCCACTCTGGAGACACTTGACAAGATAAAAGGTCCAAATCTTGCAGGCCAAGTCACTTAAGATGCATGACATTTCTTCCTGGGACCCAGAAGCAGAGCACAACCCCATAGAGATTGTGGCTGTCCACCATCCCATTAAATTATTTAAATCAAACAAAGACTTTTAAATGTGGTCTTTTAAACATAAGATCATTATCATCAAAGGCTATTTTAGTTAATGAACTAGTCTCAGATCAAAAAATAGATTTATTGTCCCTCACTGAGACCTGGCTGCATCCTGATGAATATGTCAGTCTAAATGAATCTATTCCCCCCAGTCAGGTAAATTCACACGTTTACAGAGAATTCGGCCGAGAAGGTGGAGTTGCTGCTATTTGTAACTCCAGTCTATTACTTAATCCTAAACCTAAACTAAGCTACAACTCATTTGAATGTCTTGTTCTTAGTCTTCCACACTAATCCAAGAAACAGCCAATCATATTTGCTGTAGTTTACCATGCTCCTGGGGCTTATTCTGAATTTTTAACGGAATTCCCTGAGTTTTTATCAAACCTAGTCCTGAAGACCGATAAAATTATTACCTACTCATTGTTGTAACCACACACTTGACCTTGTATTATCATACGGTGTCAAAATTGAAAATCTAACAGTACTTTCGCACAATCCAATCTTATCAGACCATAATTTAATAACCTTCGATATTTCATTATCAGAATATATGCCACTAATAAAAACCTAATTTTCTAGATGTCTACCTGATAGTGCTGTAGCTAAATTTAAAGAAATAATTTCGATTACATTTAAACCTGTATTATCCATCGATACAACCAACAAATTCATTAAAAACCCTAGCTCCACTGAGATTGACCATCTCGCTCTGTAAGGTCATTACAATTAACATTAGACTCAATAGCGCCTCTAAAAAAGAAACATGTAAAACATAGTAAATTAGCTCCGTGGTATAATTCCAAGACATAAGAGTTAAAACAAGTATCAAGAAAACTAGAAAGGAAGTGGCGCTCCAGCAACCGTGTTGAATATCTCCTTGACTGGAAGAATAGTGTTAAAGCATATAAGAAGGCCCTCCACAAAGCAAGAGCTGCCTACTATTCGAAACTAATAGAAGAGAATAAAAACAACCCCAGGTTTCTTTTCAGCACTGTAGCCAGGCTGACAGAGAGTCACACCTCCACCGAACCCAGTATTCCTCGATCCCTAAATAACAATATCTTTATGACCTTCTTTAATGATAAAAATTCTAAAAACTATTAGAAATAAAATCAACCATCTCCGTGTACTGGATTGGATTTGCTTTGGTTCAAGTAAGTCCTGCACAGAAAGACAGGGGGACCCATCTGCAACCTTTGCATTTCTCTTAAGCGTGAGTCTCAACTCTCCCACAAGAATTTGTGCAGGTCTAGTGTTGGACAGGGTGGGTTCAATGACGACTGCTTTTCCCACTGCAGATACATCAGAAGCATGCAACTTAGCCCAAACTAAATGTTCAGACATCGGCTGTAGAGGGACACATCATTTGAATTTAGCCGTGTCTGACAAAAGAGACATTAAGTGGGGTAGATTATCAGCCTGGGTGCCATCCACAGGAGATGTGAAGTCCCGACACTAACTCGATACCTTTGAGGAGTTCCCACCATCCCTTTTCCCTAGGGCTCACCGCTCCCTGCAGGTACATATTCACCACACCAGGTGGTACTGCATGAACCCTTTTAACTATGTTACAAAAGCATGTTAGTTCCCCTCACAAAATGGCAGCAAACCAAGTAATGCACAGGGAAAACCTCTGATATGAACTTCAGCTTCAGGTGAGAACCAATAGGGAAGTCACTCCCCACAACAATGCTACTACACAGATGCAATGCACTCTAACCAGTATGGAGGATATTTTACTGAATGTACAAGGCTCATAGACTGACGATGATGGCACTTCAAGCAAAAACATAAACTATCATTGTAAAGCCTAGACTCCACAGCTTCCAATGGTTTACTCCTACTACCAAAGGTCACTGAACCAGCTGAAGAAGAGAAAGAAAATATAGCAACATACATTAATTATTTCTTACATGTCTGCATTTTTATTGTATTATTAAAGTGTGTGCAGGTCATTGGGACAGGACTCAGACAGGAGACCCTGACATAGTATTACATTTACATTACATGTCATTTGGCAGATGCTTTTATCCAAAGTAACTTACATTTAGTGAATTCAACATCTATGGAGGGCCATTTAGGGGTTCAGTATCTTGCCCAAGGACACTTCGGCATGCAGATGGGGAAGACTGAGGATTGAACTGCCAACCTTCTGGTTGGAGGACAACCACTCTACCCCTCAGCCACAGCCACCCCAGCCAGCCACTAGTATAAGACGAGCAGACCTTTAGTGTGGCCTGATCTTGAAGCAGCGGTGGTCATAATTATGCAGTGGTGGGACATCGCTAAAAAAATAAACGTAGCGGAAAACATGAATTGATTATGTTCTGTCTTTGCATCAATGCAGAGTCGTCCATGTCCACATCGTCATCGCAATGCATCAAAAAATAATTAATCCACACCTACTGATAGCCACATGAGACAACAGTAACTAACAGCGAGTTAGAGAGCTTATTTGTATTTATGAAAAGCGGGAAAAAAAATGTTTCTCCGCTCCTCTGCTCCCTTCAATGGTTACTGGTGGCTGCCCGCATCCATTTCAAAACATTAGTACTTGCGTACCATGCTGCGAACGGATCGGGTCCAGTCTACATCCAGGTCAAATGTTACACCCCAGCCCATTCACTCCGCTCTGCTTCGGCCAATCGGTTTGTTGCTCCCTCACTGCGAGCTAAACACTCATCAAAATCACAACTGTTTGCTGTCCTGGCTCCTAAATGGTGGAATGAGCTCCCCATTGACATCCGGACATCAGATAGTTTATACATCTTCCACCGCAAACTATACTATACTATACTTTGAATAACATTTTTAAACTAACAATTTAGTAGCACTTAAATGGCACTTACTTATAGCACTTTGTAGTTTTGCTTTTTTGAAGAAATTGTACTTTCTTGACTCTTGTTCTGGGTTTGTACCCTCATGGTTGAATTCACTTATTGTAAGTCGCTTTGGATAAAAGTATCAGCTAAATGAAAAATGTAATGCAATGTAGAGCAATGAAATGGTGTCGAGATAAACTAGACTGAGGCATATTAACATGAGATACTGACAACTTCAAGCACACCACAAAAGTGACAGAGTGTTCTCTGCGAAACATGGTGACCATTGAGCTGTACATAGTTGTATGCAAATTAAACAAAGCCTAAATGAAGGGCTGCAGCAATTTATCTATTTAATATATTATAATCGATTAAAAAAGTAGCTGGCAGCTAATTTAGTAATCAGTCATGGTGGCCTCACAAGTTTATATTGTGATATTAATGTGATATCTTGAGGTCTGATTGAGGGAATTTCATCAAATCTTGTACAAACATTCACTTGGACTCAAAGATGAAATAATTACATTTTAGTGGTTAAAGGTCAAAAGGTTAACAGGTCATGTTACTGTGAATGTGATATATTGGGACTGCCCTTTTTCAATACTGCCAGGGAATACGTCTGGCACAATTCACTTGGACTCACTGATAAATTGATAGCCCTGAAATATTCCTCCAGGCTCATGATCTTCAAGTCCAGTAAAGTACTAGTCAGTTAGAGCCTCTTGGATTAAGTGAAAAGTCTTCAAGAAACCCAAGCAAGTCCAGTTCCATATGTGCACATTTACAACTCCTGAAGATATCATGAACTGCATGACTTTTTGCTAACTCGCTCAATGATTATATGTTTTAATTATTAAGAATTTTAATTAATTCATGGGGGTAAATGTCTCATACATGAAACTATTGGATGAATGGGTGGGTGGGTGGATGGATGAGTGATTACCTTCATGGCAGAGTATGTGTAGGGATAATGGTAGGCCAGGTAGCAGACATCCTCGTTGTGTTTGAAGGTGATGGTAAAGGTCAGAGTATAAAAGTTTGTTTTTCTTCTTCCTTGAGCTGGACAAAAGTGGTTTCTTGAGGAGAAAGTGGAGGAAATAAGAATTGATACTGCAAGTTAAATTATGTACAGTGGTTGTAAAAATTACTGAGTGGATCAAGTCGTTTAAATTTTTTATGAAATCACATTTTTCCATAGTCCCTCGGAAAGGTCTGATGAAGTCATGCACTATGTGATTGGATCATTAACGTCACCTAAAATAAAAAAAAACTGTATTATTTAGTCTGTCAATAAAGACATTCGTACCTGAAATAACAAATTTCAGTTCCGGTCCTGGTCCAGTGTGGTCTACCTTCCAGAGCTTCCCTTACTGAGTACAGCACTGGCTGCATTCCTACAGTGTCCATACACACACACACACACAGAAAGAGAGAGGGTGAGAGAGAGAGAGAAAGAGAGAGAGAGAGAGAGAGCGACAGTGGACAGACAGGTGGGATATAGACACATGTTGCAGCAGTGTGTGTTCACTTCAGTCTATGCTGGGTCTCAATTATTAGTTGAGTATCATCAGTTGAATATATATATCCAGCATAAAGAAATGTAATCATTTAACTATGTTTACACCCTTAATAGACAAAGTCATTTGTTGCACATACTGTATATTCAGCATGAAAGAAATGGAATCAGTAATGTCACCACAGCCCATGCTTGCTCTAGCATTGTCTTATAGATAAATACAGTACATTCATATCAGAATCAGAAATACTTTATTGATCCCAGGGGGAAATTGTGTTTGTTACAATAGCTCCATGCAAGAGTAGAAATATAACCATATAAAGATTAAAAAAATGTACAGTATATAACATACAATAAAATAAAATATGAAATATATACATTATGTGCGTTCTGTACATTCAGTATTGAATGCAAGCATGGATATTGCTGGCATTGTAATGAGTCCAGTCTGTTGACTCAGGGTGTTTGACACTCAGAGGAAGGAGTTGCATAGTTGGATGGCGCTCTGTGGTGCATTTTGGTGGTCTCAGTCTTGCACTGAACGTGCTCTTGTGTTTGACCAGCACGTCATGGAGAGGGTGGGAGACATTGTCCAGGATGGCATGTAACTTAGACAGCATCCTCCTGTCTGATACCACCGTCAGAGAGTCCAGCTCCACCCCCACAGCGTTACTAGCCTTGCGGATCAGTTTGTTGAGTCTTTTGGCATCCGCAACCCTCAGTCTGCTTCTCCAGCCCACAACAGCAAACAGGAGAGCACTAGCCACCACAGTCTCATAAAACATCCTCAGCATAGTCCGGCAGATGTTGAAAGACCTCAGTCTCCTCAGGAAATAGAGCCGCCTCTGGCCCTTATTGTAGAATCAATAATATAACATTTGCTGTTGCGTCATTCCAAACTAGCCGGCAGCTATGTGTAACCTTTGATGTATTTTCCCTCGTAACTCCCGTTTGCATGTAAACACAGTCAATATTTTGATTTCAAAATGGAGGCTGCACTCTGAAATTTAGATTGACAGCTCACTTGACCCAATAGGAGCTGGCATGTCCTGTCGACAGCCTACAATAGCCAACGAGAGACCATGTTGAAGGACAGTGCCTGCCCCACTTCTGTCGTGTAGAGACTGAGCCAATTGCAACCGATTGTTCTGATGACTGGCGTTTCGTATAGCCAATGGAATTTCCAACATGCAGATATGACGCTTCAGGGGGTAGTGTTAAATCCACAGCGGGGAAATCACTGTGTAAAGACGAACAGCTGGTACCAGTTTCTCGTGTGTCCGTGCGTAAAAAGCATAGTTTCTGAGACTTTAGAAGGTACACAATAGCGAAACGTTTGGAGAAAACAAATTACTCGACAGAAGAAGCTCTTTGTTTCACTGTGTGTGTGTGTCTTAAGGTTTTACTGCTGTTGTGGGGAGGTGTGTGTGTCTGTGTCTGTGTCATTACATTTACATTTACATTTTTTCATTTAGCTGACGCTTTTATCCAAAGCGACTTACAATAAGTGCATTCAACCATGAGGGTACAAACCCAGAACAACAAGAATCAAGAAAGTACAATTTCTTCAAAAAAGCTAAACTACAAAGTGCTATAAGTAAGTGCCATTTAAGTGCTACTAAATTGTTAGTTTAAAAATGTTATTCAAGGTATAGTCGGAAGAGGTGTGTTTTTAGTTTGCGGCGGAAGATGTGTAAACTATCTGATGTCCGGATGTCAATTGGGAGCTTATTCCACCATTTAGGAGCCAGGACAGCAAACAGTCGTGATTTTGATGAGTGTTTAGCTCGCAGTGAGGGAGCAACAAGCCGATTGGCCAAGGCAAAGCGGAGTGACCGGGCTGTGTAGATTACAGGCAACTTAACAACAAGACGAGGAAAGATGCGTTTCTTTTGCCATGCATCGAAAAATCCCTAGATGGATTAACAGGTGCTCGCTGGTTTTCCACTACAGACCTGGCTAGTGGATACAACTAGGTCTCAGTCACTGAGGGAGACCGGCCCAAGACTGCTTTTTGCACCCCATTTGGATTGTTTCAGTGGAACCGCATGCCCTTTGGACTGTCACACTCCCAGCATCCTCCAGAGGTTAATGCAATGCATGTTTGTTGACCAACAAGGCCAATCATTGCTTCTCTACCTTGATGACATTGTGGTTTTCTCTTCCTCAGTAGAACAGCATCTGGAGAGGTTGGAGGTGGTGGTGGGTCAGCTTCAACAGGAAGGCTTGAAAGTAAAGTTCACCAAGTGTGCATTTTTCCAGGTGAGCTACTTGGGCCATGTGATCTCAACAAGGTGGTCTCCACAGATCCAAGCAAGGTAGAAGTGGTAGCCAGCTGGAAGTCTCCCACCACTACCATAGAGCTGCGGTCTTTCCTGGGGTTCACCAGCTACTATCGCCGTTTGCGGAAGGCTTCGCCAAATTGGCGGCCCCCCTACATAGGCTGGTGGCAGACCTGGCAGGCACAAGATCTAAGAAGAGGGCAGAGCACAGCGTCATCAGGAACTGGGCAGAGGAGTTCCATCCAGTTCCAAGTTTCGAGGCACTAAAGGCCAAGCTAATCTCTGCACAGGTGATTACCTAAGCAAATTTCTCCCTGCCTTTTATCTTGAGTGACTCAAGTGTTTCGCTCTGATGGTGCTGAGGCAGTGTTCCAGCTTTTGTTGCCTGCTGCCTTGAAAGAAGAGGTGCCAATCCGAGTTCACCAGGAACATGATCATCAAGGTGTGGAGAGAACAATGGTGCTATTATGGCTGTGATGTTACTGACCAGGGATGACCTGTGAGTAGTGCCAAGTTGCCAAGAACACCCAACCAGCTGCTCACAGTTTCACGGGACACTTGCTGGCTTCTTGTGGGCGGCTGTGGCTGAGGGGTAGAGCGGTCGTCCTCCAACCTGAAGGTCGGCAGCTCGATCCCCAGTCTTCCCCATCTGCATGCCGAAGTGTCCTTGGGCAAGATGCTGAACCCTGAATTGCCCCTCATAGAACAACAAAGTGCTGCTAATAGATGCCCTGTATGAATGTGTGTGTGAGTGGGTGAATGTAATACTGTACTGTAAAGCGCTTTGAGTAGTCATCAAGACTAGAAAAGTGCTATATAAATACAAAAAAAAAATTTAAAAAATTCATCAGATCATAATCACTTCACTTCAGCTTAGGTAATAGGTGGTGGACATCAGCCTCAGGTTCTCTATGTGACTGTCTATTCTAGTAAAGTTACACTTCCTATAATTTATTTATTTGTGACAAACAAACTAATTCTTCTGCATGTCCACTTATTTAACACACGAATGACAGATTCAGTAAAGTCTGCCTAAGATTAACGATTTAAAAACTGAATGTAGCAGACAAGTTGAGTTTTCACTGTAACACGTTATAACACATCAACACCAATACTCTGAATAAAGACCTTTAGGAGACGTAATGCTACTTTAAATGGCTGCTCTTAAAATGCAGATAACATACAGAACGTTATATATCTAACGTGGTGGAAATATTCTCCAAACTCACAAAGTCGCCTTCAGTTTAAAAGATTCATCCTCATAAACTGGAACGCTTCTCTCTGCTGTGTGGACCGGTTCATGTCGGTGTTGTGTCGGTTTAATAACTCGTGTACGGCCCCGTTAGCATCACCATTACTGCTGGTATCTTGCCTGCAAGGCTAGCGGAGCTAAGCTAATAAGCCAGGTACAGAGACATCCATACCTGCTCATCACTACTAACACATAAAATATAGTATTTTACTTACCACAGAAACTGGAGCACAGATGTCTTTAACTTCTCCGTCAGGAGATCCAGCTGAACATCAACCCGTATCATTCATCTGATATGTGAGTAAAAACGTCTCCACAGACTCTGGTTCTGTTCAGCGACGGGGATTAGCCTGTTAGCTCAGGTGAAGCTGAGCAGGCAGCAGGCTAGGAGTGACGGTTCCGTCACCTGTCCATCAAGTAATAATTATTCATATTTTCAAACCTCTATATAGTTTAGACGAAAAAAAATTCACCCCCCTCACAGTTGTCATGAAGGAAGAACTTTGTGATTGAGACTCAAACAGTTTTTTGAACCAGGCTTTAAAAAGGTTTAATTCTGCTCTAAAGTCATCTTTTTAACATTTTCCCATTGACTCAAGTGGCCATCCAGTGAACTGCAGTTTTTTGCACTTCCGCATTGGCCTCATCGCTCAGCCCGGGTTGCTGCCGCTTGCATACATCCCTAATCCAGTTTCCCACTATTGCATGTGAGTGTGTGTGAGGACATGTGTGCACGTGTGATCGGGGTGACTCTCCATGGGATACCACTCCTCCTTCACAAACTTGCCTCTCCACTGGTAAGCCTCAGCCCTGGACCATTCCTCCCCATTCCTATGTGTGAATGGTGTGATGGCTCTTTTAATGATTTAAATTTTGATTGGAAAGTATTATTTTTGAATGGAACCAAGTCTCATGCAACTTAGTATACTGAACTGGAGTGCCTTATGATTATTAGTATTGGTTGGGAGTAATTAATATTCCCTGGATTAATATCCCAGGGTAGCGTTGTTGGCTTCTCTGTATTGCGTCTCTCCAGTTCCTGGCTCCGCTCCAGTTCTTGTTCCTGCCAGCCCAACATCCTTTCCTGTACCTGGACAGCTGCAGAGGCTGCTATCCTCTCCAGAGCTATCCTCTCCGACCAAGACCCTGTGCTCCGTCCCAGATTCCCTCCTCCGGATCCCCCTCCTCCCACCTGTCTCAGTTTCCAGTTTGGACCATCTGGAATCAGGACCTTGAGGGGGGGGGTTCTGTCATGGTTATGATTCTGGACTGAGTGTTTTCAGTTTGATTATTACCTCCTTGTGTTTCATGTCTATCCCTGTGTTTATGTTTGTATTTGACCTGTGTTTCATTATTTCCCACTCTTTGTTTCTTTCTGTGTTTTCTCCCTGTGTTCTGTTTCCTGTTTTATTTTGTAGTTTCTGCTCCTTGTGTGTATTCCATCTTCACTTCCTGTGTTTGTCCTGTTTCCCACCCTTGTGATTGTCTGCACCAGTCCTCATGTGTTCCACCTGTTCAATTGTCCCTGCCTTCCCTGTGTATATAAATCTTTGTCCTTCCCTTTGTCCTTGTCGGTTTCGTCATCATTCCTCTGCGTCATCTTCATCACTTGTCAGTTCCTAATGATTTCCCCAGTGTGTCCTGGGTTTTTCAGTTTAGACTTTGATACCTATGCCTAGTTGTTTTTTTTCTGTTTTGGTTGAATTTTCCATTAAAGGACACTTTTTGTTGAAAAATTCCTGTCTCCGCATCTTGGGTCCACCTGCTCCACAAACCCATGACACTGTCATAGAGAAACTGTTTCCACAGACTAATTTCACTTCTCAATGACAGTTCACCACCTCAGATTTTCACCCAGATAATATCAGGACGATCTGATGTAAAATTTCAAAGTAAAAGCCCTAGGAGATATCATATTTTTACTGTGGTAACAGTGTGGTATTCAGCTAACGTAAATTGTTAACATAGGGGTAAATCATAATGACCTGTTTATAAGCTAGGGGGCCCTCGTTCCTGGATTCTCAGGAATCCCTGGTTCTTATTCCAGATAGTACTCCTTAAATTCTCTCCCTCGGAAAATGCTCTTATCCATTTATGTTTCCATTCCTTATACTAAGCATGTCTTTAGGGGCCCCTATGTGTGATGTCATTGTATCTCAAGTCTTTGGCGAAAACATCTTCCCTATAAGAATGCTTGTCCGGCACCGGCAAGGCAGACTTCTGCATTGGCTGAGAACGTCTCCGGGTATACCATGGTACCCGTCCTGACCTGTAAACTTCTGTGAAATAAACCTTATTATTCAAGCAAGAACGGTGTCTGCAAAGATTCCTTCATCATCATCTACAACATCACTGCTGCCCAAAGATACAACATTACTATTTTGGTTGTGGAACGAGAGCAGGAGATTCTTATGGCACTTGATAAAGATGACGTCACTAAAAAGATGGCAGGGTGCAGTGAGTTAGTGTGCTGCCTATTTGTCTACTAGTCTGGTAACTGTTACATCAACATATAGGGTTAGCCAACAAAATTAGAGGGCTGGTGCTTTGTGTGAAAAGGGTGACCTGGAAAGGAGTCAAATTCCAGACCTAAATTATTGTCCCAGTCCTCCCTTGTGACATAATGGATTCCTCTGTAATGCATAAATTAATTAATTAACAATTTTACACATTACAACTTCTCACCATAGTTGAATTGGCTGTTGCTCTTCTCACAGTTGATGACATTAAAACGGTAGGGGACATCTGCCACCATATTACTGACTTCAAAGTAAAACCATTGGGTGTGCTGGGAACAGTTGGCATCTGCATTCAATATGAGGTCATATTCATATCTACAAGAGAAGAGAAGATAAGAGAATGTGTCTGTGGTTCAGTAAGGACCGGGATGAAGCAATACCAGTGTGTGTTTTTGTGTGTCCATGTGGTCATACCTGCGGATATGAACAGCCTTCCTCAAGTTCCCACACTCAAAGTTAGAGAAAAACCTCAGAGAATCAGACAGACACTGAAGGCTGACAAGCAAAGATAGAGAGAAACTGGTCAGATTCATTTTAGGGCACATTATGAAATTCCAATTTGAACACGGATATTAAAATTACATTTCAAAAAACATTTTAACAAATGTGTTCACTGAAAGATAATTCAAACATAAATCTAACTGAATCTATAAATGCCTACGGTGTGTGTGTGTGTGTTGTTCACCAACCTGCTGTCTTCTAGGTCATAGACTACCTGGTTGATGATGTCAGCTGTATTCAAGAAACGTTGGACATCTTCAAACACTTTCTGCCTGATAGAGACAAGCACATGCAGGCATACATGTATTAATACAAAGGATAAAGTGTGTTACTATGATATTTCAAAAACCTTGAAGAGCCATTGAAACCAGCTCGACAGGTCAGAATAACTTGGATAACTTGGCAGTAAAGATAGATGGATATGATGATAATTAGGTGATTTCGAATGACATACGCATATTACTTTTTTATCACATTTTGGATGACCTACAAAACTATGAGTTTTTAGGTGATTTTGAACGACATGACTTTCGTCATGTTTTTAACATATTTTGGACGACTTACAAAACTGACTTTTTAGGTGATTTTGAACGACATGACTTTCATCATGTTTTTATCATATTTTGGACGAACTACAAAACTATGAGTTTTTAGGTGATTTCGAATGACATACCGAGGTAAGACTTTATCATATTTTGGACGACCTACAAAATTATGAGTTTTTGGGTGATTTTGAACGGCATACCGGCGTATGACTTTTTTTATCCCATTTTGGACGACCTACAAAACTATGGGTTTTTAGGTGATTTCGAACGCATACCGGCGTATGACTTCATTATCATATTTTGGATGACCTTCAAAACTATGAGTTTATGAGTCTTTCTAATCTTATCTTTTTGAGCCTACTCAATGACTACTCAATTTTTTTCTGTAGATACTTACCTTACCTGAACCTAAGCCTATAATTCTAACCTGAACTGTAAAACCCCCAACCAGCCCTTTGAAGTTGTGAGTATGAGCAAAAAAGTCTTCACTTTCAAAAAACGTCCTCATTGTGTAAGGTATCAGATAAACCAGACTTCTATATACATACATACAAATATATAATGTAGATTGACATTATATAGGCATGTAATAATATGAAAAAAATTATGTCTAATCTCAGTTAAAAAAAAAAAATGTAAAAACATTTAATATTCAGTCCATTTTATAGAAAATTTGATGACCAGACAGTGGGGGCTGAGTCAGAGTCACAATATCTCAAGGAAATGTTACAATTCTATTTACCAAACTTTCTTAAGAAGAAATTTCTTCTTAAAACCAACTTACAGTTTTAACGAAGATTTCTTATTGGATGGAAATAATGAAGAGGAGATTACGTATTTGGTCTATACTGTCACTGTCTGTTACTTTCACCAAAAAAGCCAGAGACAAACCATTTGGGTTTTAAAATCTTTATTTAAGGACCACACATGTGAACAAACATAAATAAACTAACTTGAACTTCTTCAGCCTTTTAGCTCCGTCTCTTGTGTGAGTGTCTCTCCTCCGGTGTTCTTCAGTAGGATCAATGGAGGATCAATCAGCACAGATGAGAGCTGTTAGCTGAATGATCCTCTGTGGTGCAGGTGAAGGTGCTCTCCCAGCCCCCTCACCTCCATCACCAAATTCAGGCCAGGGAGCCATCCGGCCTGACCTACTCCCCCTCCCCACAGACCAGGAGAGGAAGCCAGCCCACCCACTGAGGCTCTCTAGAGGTCGAGCAGGTGGGCGTCGTGCGCAGCATCTCTCCGGAGGCTGGGCAGGTGGGCAACACCAAACGGGCGCCCTGGCAACAGGAACAGGGCCTGCAAGCTTCAGCACCAGGCTGCACCTGCCCGGTGCGGCAGGTGGGGGCAGTAGCAGACCCTGACCGGGCCAGCAGACGCTCCATCAGCGTCGTCTGCCTCTCCGCCTGTC
Source organism: Verasper variegatus (assembly GCA_026259375.1). NCBI lineage: Eukaryota > Metazoa > Chordata > Actinopteri > Pleuronectiformes > Pleuronectidae > Verasper > Verasper variegatus. The sequence goes on from CM048042.1 coordinate 753,595, forward strand.
TCCAAAGCGCCTCCAGCCCCGTCTGCTCTCTGCTATCTGCTCCCGGTACGCAGCCAAGAGGTCCATCGCCATCCTCACCAGCGCCATCTCTGCCTCCCGGTCCGCATCTCTGGCTGCGTGGAGGCCCACGTTGGGCGCCAGTGTGGCAGTAAACCATGCCAAGGGGCTCTCACCACAGCAGCCAGAGACGTACCATTCAGGTTTTAGCATCTTGTATTAAATCCAAACGTGTCTCTCCCACATTTCCCAGTGTCGCTGAGAGTCTGTCTGTGTCTCTGAGTCCTTCCTGTGTGTCTGAGTGTCTGTGAGGCACCTCAGTTGCTGCCTTTTAAGTGTGAGGATCAATCAGCTAACGGCTCTCACCTGTGCTGAATGATCCTCTGTGGTGCAGGTGAAGGTGCTCTCCCAGCCCCCTTACCTCCACATACCCCCATCACCAAATTCAGGCCAGGAAGCCATGACCTACCTACCCATGGCCTGACCTACTCCCCCTCCCCATAGACCAGGAGAGGAAGCCAGCCCACCCACTGAGGCTCTCTGGAGGTCGAGCAGGTGGGCGTAATGCGCAGCATCTCTCCGGAGGCCGGGCAGGTGGGCGACGCCGCACGGGCGCCCTGGCAACAGGAACAGGGCCTGCAAGCTTTGGCACCAGGCTGCACCTGGGGCCTCTCCGCCGACGAGTGACCAGGTACAGGGGCAAGGTATTTGTGCCTCACCGCTGACCTTGGAGCAGGGACAGGAGTAGGGGGCGTTGGCTTCACCGCCGACCTCGTTGCAGGAGTAGGGGGCATGGCTTCACCGCCTACCTCAATGCAGGGGACGTGGCTTCACTGCCGGCCTTGGTGCAGGAATAGGAAGGGGCGTGGAGAAAGGAGCATTAACCAGAACGTACCTGACATGCTTCCTTTTAAACGTGAGGATCAATCAGCTAACAGCTCTCACCTTTGCTGATTGATCCTCTGTGGTGCAGGTGAAGTGTGCTCTTCCAGCCCCCTCACCTCCACACCCATATTCACAAATCACAATTTGTCTCATAGGGCTTTAACAAGGTGTGACATCCTCTGTCCTTAACACTCAACAGGAGTTAGGAAAAACTACCAAAACAAAAAACACATTTAAATTATTATTGTTCCTATAAAAGGGGAAGGTTAGAAACCTCAGAGAGAGCCACATGTAAGGAATCCCTCTCCCAGGAGGTACAGAAGTGCAATAAGTCAAATTTGTTTAAGAACAGTGGCAACAAAAAGGGGAAAAACCACAAGTGCTGCTACTCCATATCAGGGCAGAAGAACTACCCACTCCTCACTCACTTTGCACTTAAACATTTGACAACAAATATAATAAGTTATTAGTACGTGTCCGGTACTTGAAGTCTACTTTATGTTTTTTGATTCACTCCAGAGTTTATGAGGCACATTTAAACACATTGAAAATAAAATGTCAACATTTATGCACACACAGTTCACCTGCTACACAACACGACCAGCGACACAAACTCTTGCCAGCAGATTTTGTAACAGCAGGAAACAAACAAGCTTTCCCCAACTTTCCTAGCCTGGCCCATCCACAAGGAATTGCAAGTGTAGAAAATAGAACACTAGGTATCTCTTCCCTCCAAATCAGAAAGCCGAGCTGGCGGACGCCCAGAATGGAACCAGGGGTTGCGGGTAGTGCTCGATGTAACGGAGGGACTGCACGGTCGTAATATCACGTGCGACAATTACTTCACCTCCAACGAACTCGCGCGGCAGCTCCTGGAGAGGAAGCTCACCGTGGTCGGCACACTTCGGAAGAACAAGCCCGAGCTCCTGACTGGGCTGCTCACGGTCAAGGGAAGAGGTGTTCTCATCCAAGTTTGCATTCACGCCCACCACCACTCTGGTGTCCTTCATCCCAAAGAAAAACAGGTGCTCCTGAGCACACGGCACACCAAGGCAGACGTCAGGGGCCGCAAGGACGGGAAACCGGTCATCATCTGGACTACAACCGCAACAAAGGTGGCGTGAACAACCTAGACAAGGTGGTCGGAACGTACAGCTGCAGGAGGATGACTGCGCGCTGGCCCCTGGTCATCTTTCACAACATTATCAACGTCTCTTCCTACAACGCCTTCGTGATATGGAGAGTGATCAACCCGCTCAACAAGTGGAGGGTGTTCCTAGAGCAGCTGGGAAAGGCTCTCGTGACTCCGTTCATCGCACGAAGGGAGCGCATCCCCCGCACGGAAACGTCTGCCGCGGTTGTGAAGACTGTTAAAAGCCGCCGCTGCACAGAGAGCTCTTGACCACGACGACTACGACTTTCTACCTGAGAGTCCGGCCTCCTCCATAGCCCTAGCAGCAGCTCCGCTCGTGGCGAGTAAGAGGAAGAGGTGTCAGATATGCCCCAGGAAGGACTGTAAAACTCACACCGCGTGCCGCGGGTGTAACAAATACATCTGCAAGGGCTTCTCACTTGTCTATTGCCCTACGTGTGCATCCTAATAAGGGGTGGGCTATGTGAGGGGGGCCAACAGCCGGGGGAAGCAGGGACAACACAAGGGTTATTAATTATACTAGGCTAAACTAAGACTGTTTATTCCGATTCCGTGTGATGTTTATAAGTTTGATTTGTGTTGCTGTGATATTTTGGTTGTAAGTTATTTGAAAGTTAAGGTTAGTTATGTTATGCTCTTCACAGTCTTTCTTTGCATTCAACTAGCTACTTTCTCTAACCTGACACACATGCACACACACACACATCTCCCCACACATCTCTCTGACCCTGCCACATGTCGTAAACATACCAGGGGGATGGTTTATTGCATTCATAGTGGCCAGCCACCATTTTTAAAGCACACTCACTCACACAGACACACAGATACACACATATATTCCCATACATATTTTTATATAGTAAGTACACCTTTAGTAATTTGTGTTTTTATACTTTATTATCTTCATAATAAATGTTTTTCTTTCACAAATGTTTTCATTAATGTTGCACAAGTGTGAATTTTGCCAACCTTTACACTGTCAAGAACTCTCTATCCTTCAACTTTGCTAACTATCTATATGGTAACTTTGGTTATAGTTATTAATTTAATTGTTAATCGGAGTTCCAAATAGTACTTTCATGAGACTTCAATATATCAAGATATCAATATATCTTTTCCCTTCCTTTGAAGTGTCGTGCCCCGAGGTAACTTTAATCAATTAAAGTTATTATTCAATATTAATATTTTTAATATTTATCAATATTCATATTTTTAATATTAATAATCAATAATTTTTCTGATAACCAAATTTATTGAATGCCGAAAGGCACACAATTTAATGGTGTCACATTTAATGTATCAATTGCACAACACAATCCATACATGTCTTTCCGTTATTTTATACACATACACAGCCAGAACATAGAATTTGCACACATATACAACACATTATCAAGGGGAGCAGAGGCTCATTCGTATTTAATGGAACACACCCATAAACAGGCCATTCTGAACAATGTTCTTCACATAGAGAGGGGTGTCGTGGTACTTCATGTCTTTCGTATTTTGACCAAAGTATAGCAAAGATAGTTTAATAAGACCAAAAGAAACTATGCCAAATGTGGACAAGGGATATAATCTATTTTGTTTTTAATGAGCACGGAGTACCTCTGTATGTTGGGTTTGCGAGGGACCATGGGTTCATGTCTTGCTGGAGGGACATGACCCCAGAAATCAGGGAAAGGAAGGATGCTGAACCCTGGAATAGACTTGGTTTGAGTGGCTACAGCACGATACAGCTGGGGTTCATGGTGCGGAATACAGGCTCCATGTCTCTTCAATAACATGTCTATCATGGTACAATGGGGGAACTCTTCTCCTCCCTCCTGCTCTTCAAGTTGTTCATTTCCTTTAAGACCTGGGGCGGCTTCTCCCCTATGAGAAAAAAACAATAATCAAACCTAGCATCATAAAACAAAGTGTCATTTGTGTTAAAGACTGTCATACTGATTAAAGACTATTATTACAATAATATGAGAGACTGACTGAGAGGTGACCCCAGGAATGGCACATCACACAAGGAAATTATTTAAAAGAAAGTCAGTGTTCAGACAGGTCAAGTATTCCTGGGCTTAACTTACATAGAATATTCATTCAGGGTTAATTTTGTTGAACGTAAAGTTCTGATCTGGCCATTTTGGTCAGGTAATGTCTAGGTAAGGTCGGGGTTGCAGTGCCTGACTGTCAAACACGTTATCAACATATGTGTTCTAAAGTAAACTATAGAGTCATCATGCAGCATATTATAAACCTTAGTCCAAATACACATACAAATAAAATACTTTGATGTACCTCAGCTCTCTAACTGTAGTCCTACAGCCAAGGATGCTGCTGTGACAGAGAAAGTCAGGGGTCTCTAACTGGACAGCAGCTAGAGAAAAAGAAAAAATACGTACCTTATTTTAAATTACACTTTTTATTAGAAATAATGAAAAAAAGGTGCTCAAATTAAAAGGTGTTATATGTATTAGTAAGAGTTTTGTCAATAAGTGACCATGAGCAATAAATGAAACCACACTTGACTGATAAATACATTTGAACTGAATTTAGCCAAGGATAGGTCACAGGAATTAAATGCATAGCTGCACAGTATGTACTACTGACAACCAATCAGTAATAGAAATGGATGGTTGGGTAGAAATCCATTGGAAAAGACAATAACAGTTAAACATAATTTTAACGACAGTCTTTGAAGATATTAGCCCAACCCAGGTAAACAAATTCATATATGTGGGTTCATGCTAATTTACAATATATCTGCAAGATGATGTATTCACAATCTCCATTTCAGATGGCCTCAGCTCCTCCTCCTCTCTGTTATAAATGAAGTTTGTTAGTCCAAGTTTCATTGGAGTTGGGGTTTCTCAGCACCAAGGTTCTCTTGTCCTAACGCCAGACAGATTATCCTAACCCTAACCCTTCACATCTTTCCTTGAACATAGTAACATAGTAAGACACAGTATCAGGACAGGAGATTCTCCACCCAATAAACAGAGAGCATCACCCATCATATCACTTCAGAGATAGACGGGTAAGTTCAGCAGCTCCTTTCACAAGAAATCATTGAGGAAAGTTGTAGCACCAGGTCTTCCCCTGCTGCTTATTAGGAAAAAAAGATGGGAGTGACAGATTCTGTATTGACTCAGGGAAAGTTGAATGCAGCCACCATTGTTTACATTCGCTGAAGCTCATTTAGATAACTCAATGATCAATCTGAAATTGTAGCTTATATAGATTTCCCTTATGTAAGTAAGTGTGCTATAATGAATTACATTGTATACCATGAGCAAAGGTCAATGCTATGAAACAAATTAGAAACAGTGCAATTTATTTCAACATTTGCCTGTCAAGCTCATCCAAGATAATATGTTGTAATGGAGAGTTAGGACTGTAATTCGTGGCACTGTACTTAAACTTGTTCTTATACCTAACCTTTTATATATTACAGTATTCCCTTAGCTTTATTCGACATCACACATACATGAATGCACTGTGTTCATAAGAAACTGTGACCTATGCCCCAGAAAGAATTCAAGCAGCTGCCCTCGGTTCTGAAGGGCAGACAGAAAATGCGCATGCTTACGCACACAGAACATACAGCTGTTAAAGCAGGAACACAATATTCCTCACTCCAATCTACAACAACACCGTCAAGGCTTGTTTTTAAAACACAAAAACAAAACACTGTCAGAAATGTGAAGATTTGCCCTGATCCTACAAAGGAGGGGAGAAACTGGGAGCGGCTCCTCATCATTCGATTCCAGTGCCAATAGGCTGTGGACCACGCCTGCGCATCAGCAAGGGAAAGCCAAAGTCTACTACTACGGCGGCTCCCCCTCGTTATTGACCAATGAAGTTTTACCTACTATTATAAGTAATGCACCTGCCGTCCGTTCGGGCCGACTCTTGACTACCCCGTGCTTTGGCCGGGGCTGTGCGTTGAGTGCCCATAGCTATGCTGTAATTTCCATTGCTTCTAAATAAATACTTGTTGAACCAAACCGAGACTCTTCTCATATCTCGGGATAAAAGAACACAACAGAGAGTGGCACCACTGTACAGTTTTCTAAGAGAAGTATTTCTGCTGACACCAAAACACTGTGCTTCACATAAAGCATATCAGTTGTGTCATCACGTGTCAAAGTTCCAACCATTTGTCCTCCCAAAATACTGGCAAACTCAGCACCATATTCACATGTCAATGGCATGCTAAGCTGTTGACTGCTGAAATTGCCTCATAATTTGAATTTCAATTGTCCTATTGTTGTTATTAAACTATTTCAGTATTCCATTAAAACACTCAACACTTGTATCCAAAGTGACTTACAATAAGTTCATTCAACTATGAGGGTACAAACACAGAACAGCAAGAATCATGTAAGTACATAAACTTAACACCAGAAAGAATAAACTGGTCCTCAGTCACATACTCATCCCATATAAATGTAAAGTACAATTTAAAAACTATTATAACCGCTGCTTCAAAAGTGAAAAGGTCATTTGTGAAGTTTTACTCTGAAAACGTCACACTCAGCTACATGCCACGTCACTCGTTAACGTCAATGCGGTAGAGGGCTGGTCCAATCCAGCCTCGTGAATGAAGTGTCTGTCTCCTGCAGACAAAAAACTACCGGCTCATGTTTTGTGTGGTCCGACGAGTGACTCTGTTTTCGGTGTAAAAAACTTGCTGAAGTTGACACAACACTGTTTCCCTGGAGGAGAGGATGAGTTGGAAAGCAAAGCCGCAGGCCCAGTGTGGAGGAGTCGAGGCGGAGAAGACGGGCGCACAATCCCAACATTACGAAGAGCTAAGGTCCAGAGAGAAGCCATTGCTAACTGCTAAGCTAACTCTTAGATCTGAATAGCAAGTTAACAACTGTGGGATTAGCGAGAAAGTTGCTAAAAGAAGAAGAGAGCATTGAGTGCTTGAAGCAGAACTAGTGCATGTTTAAATATGTACGAACTGCTTAAATTTAAGAGTTTGTTCTCGTTAAGTTCTTTCATAAACGTGACTCTTTGTCCGGTTGTATTTTATAGGAAACTGCCCGTCTCTTCAAACCTCTGAGGCAAATGGCTGGCGCCACGTACCGGAGCGAGGGTAAGATTCAAGAAGAGACACGCTGTGCTGTATAAAATGCATTCTCTAGGTTTACTTTATCTGATCTATTTCATCATTGTGTTTTCACAGCCTGAGTCCAGAGACTCTAGCTGCAAGTCCGGATTTGCAGTGTGGAAAATTATGCCATTGTACGTAAGTAACTGTTTAGTAATTGTGTTTTTATTACTGTGGATCTTTCAACGGTGATGTAGCGAGGCTATTTCCGTTTATTAATAATATAGTCATGTCACTCGTGTTGTTTTCCAGCTGCCTGTAAGACATACTATGATGTACTAAGACGTACTATGAGCCAGTATGAAGGAACTTCCTGTACATCCAACCAGACCTTGCAGCTCTTGCAGCAGCATTGAGAAGTTCAGGAGTCGACAGAGAAGAAAGAGGGTAAGATTAGATTCATTAGATAATTTTTCAGTTACATGTATAGGTGTATGTTGTCATTGAACTGTGCTAATTGTACTGATTGTGTTTACAGCTGATTGAAGCGGGACAGATGACATGGATCCATCCTTCCACAGCCAGGAGCTCACCGACTAAGACTAGAAGCTACACTGAATCTCAAAGCTACACATCATAGACGTCTCCACACTGGAGCAGATTCAGACAGAGTCCCACAAAGAACTTATGACCCAGAGGCGGCAAAGAGACATTTCAAGCTTCACCTGATTCGTTTTTTTCACTGGCTAGGCCAGTTGTGTTTGTACATTATTTGTGCTGTATGTAAATAAAGCTTTGACTCAACATATACCTTGTTAATGTTTTTTTCCCTCTACAATATGTTCCACATATAACATCAAGCATCACATGAATTAATGTATAGTCTTCAGTAACTGCAGTGCTTTTGGTAAAGGCTACTAATAATTATAATATATATTAATACACAAATTATTAGTAATAATAACTATATATTCATTATTATTATTATTATTAATATTGTGTGGGAGGGGTTTACCCACGTGTGTATTATAATGACCCAGGGTGACCAATAGCAACAGATCTACCAGCCAATCACAAGTAACTTTTCGTTTCAAAGGTCTGTGGTTTCATCCAATGGTGAAGTGAGAGAAGTTCTAACAAGCGATTTCACTGCGATTCATATGCTAATTAGATAACACCTTGTGTAAGTGAAATGGGTCTGCACTAATGCCGAATGTAGGTGAAAACTCTTAAGGCCACCATTATGGTCCTTTGGGGAGGACAGGAAGACAATGTTTGAGCCCCAACGCCCTCCCAAGGACCTGCTGCAGAGAATCCCCTCACCTGAACCTGTCCTCAAGCACCTGCTTGAAAGCTTACAGCTGCTGGTGTCTGAGACCCAGGGCCAGATAGTGCAACAGGAGAGCCAGCGGCAGGAGCAGGCTGGCTCGCACCAGGACCTCATGGCCCAGTGGCTGCAGAGTGAAGAGCGTTGGCAGAGGGAGATGGCTGAGAGGGACAAGGGGAGAGAGAAAGCATGCATGGAGAACAAGATCTGCAGCAGGTCCAGCAATTGAAGCAGGATGTCAGCTGCCTTAAGAACATCAACCAGTCCATGCTTCCTGGCAAGCCAAAGCTCTGGTGCTTACTGTTTGGCCTGTTGAGAGTTGAGGACATGGAGAGAATGATCAATTCCCATGTGACGAAGTGGTTAGGAGTCCCAAAATGTCTGAGCAACATCAGCCTGTATGGACACAGCATCTCGAGCTGCAAATCTCAAGTCTAATAGAGGAGTTTAAATGCAACAAGACAAGACTGTAACCCTTCCAGGGTCCAGAGACAAATCTATACGTTGTTGGACCATCGCTGACAAAAGGACGGAAATGGACACCAAAAGAAGCAACTGTGGTATATTCAGTTAACAGAAATTGTCCTGACATGGGGGTAAATCAGAATGACAGGTCCATAGCCAGGGGGGCCCTCTTTCCTGGGCTCTCAGGCTTCCTGGTCTCTCAGGCTTCCTGGTTGGTAGTCCAGATGCTACTAGATAAGTTCTCTCCTCAGGAAATCCTCTTTGACCTGTTCGATGGAGGGGTCATATTCCCATTTACGAAGCATGTTTTTTACTAGAGGCCCCTATGTGTGACATCATTTTATCTCAATTCTTGGGCGTAAACATCTTCCCTATAAGAATGCTTGTCTGGCACCGGCGAGGCGGACTTCTGCATTGGCTGAGAGCGTCTCCGGGTATACCTAGGTACCCATCCTGACCTGTAAACTTCTGTGTAATAAACCTTATTATTCAAGCAAGAACGGTGTCCGCGAAGATTCCTTCATCATCATCTACAACATCACTGCTGCCTAAAGATACAACACAACTCAATGACAAAAGCAACCCTCCAGCAGGCTGACATTTTGGGCCACGTTCAGGGAAGATGAGGTTTGAGCTTAGGCCGAGTAGAACCCTGTGTACCAAGGCAACTCCGGCAGGGCAGTAAAAATTGGTAGTCCTGCAAATCCAGCAGCAGGAAGAGGCAGCAAGATGTGCAAAGGCTGTCACTCAAGCCAGACAGGGCAGTGGATAACATTGGATAGCATAGAGTAAAGGAAGATCAAGGGCAATCTATGACGTCCTTCCCTCACCCAAAAACCTACAGCAGTGGCTGAAGAAAGATCCATCCTGCCCTCTTTGCTCATCTCCAGCTACCCTCAGGCACATCCTCACTGGTTGTAAAATGAGTCTCTCCCAAGATAGGTATGTAAATGTGGAGACACAACCAGGTACTCAAATGCATTGCAGCAATAATTGAAGCAAAGATAACTGCTACTAATGCCTTGCCATCCAACACACAAAACACATATTGTCACAAAACACATTGTCACTACCACCCTGAGGTCAGACCTGATACTCCGCGCATTGTCTACTTTGTAGAATTGACAGTACCCTGGGAGGATACTGTTGATGAAGAGAATGAGAGAAAAAGGCAGTATGCAGACATGGCATTTGATGCATTTATTTGTATAGCCTATATTCAAAAATCACAATTTGTCTGATAGGGCTTAGAAAGGAGTGATATTCTCTGTCCATAACCCTCAACAAGAGTAAGGGAAAACTACCAAATAAACCCCATTAACAGGGGTAACAAAACCTAGAAACCACATGTGAGGGATCTCTCTCCCAGGACAAAGGATTTGAGATGGGCCCCAAGATACTAGGGACATGCACCCAGGTCTGATTAACCTGTGGTGGGCCTGTCTGAGAAGAGGGTGTCTTGTGAATAAAAAAAGACACCTAATGGCGCTGGTGGTCACTAACATCCACTAACTTCAACTGTTGGTCGGCAATCATTAGTATGATAGAACATTCAAGGGATATTCTGCATCTTGTCCTTTGTTCGAAACTAGGAAAGTGCTTAGTAACATCCGCTGGCGGCCAATAACACCTTCTAACATCTAATGTTAGTTGGTAACTTAAATTATCCAGAAGACCTTCAAATGTAAAAGGGATATTCACCATCTTGTCGCAAAAGTGAACATGACTGTGTTCTCAGGTACAGAGAGCGCACAAAGAAGTGTGTAAGACTGCAACTCTGCTTCCTAGTCTGAACTCTGGGTTGTCAGGCTGTTTCTAACTTAAGAAACATGTATAAATGACCCACATAAACATGATGGATGTGACTTGGGTATATTTAAGTTAACGTGCGAGAGGATAGCAAATTAGCATAGTTAATGCCCCAATAATACTATCTATAATAATCTATTGCTATGCTTCCTGCACCATGTCAGGAAGTGTTCACTCATCAAGAAATAGAATTAACTTCATGACTTGCTCTGCTTTTTCTTTGTATGTGAGTGTTTGTTTGTGGATGAGCATGCACTGCATACTGTATATTGTATCATCATTTATGCTATCAACAATCACAAGGTAAATGGTAAATAAGGTAAAAAAGATATATGCTGTTGAAGATGAAGATGAGGCTGAGAGGCCCCTGATGACATAGGTTGTAGCAGAAAGGAGAAAACTAAAAGGACAGAATGGCCCTTTACTCCTCAACAGGAAAAGGAGGGGCGAGGGAGATGATAAGTTGGACACACCTGTGAGCCAGAGAGGAGAGGAAAAATCAAACAAAGGCAGCATGGAGTGGAAGCATGTGAAGTGATAGTAACTGTAGGAAGCAGATCACAAAAAAGATAAACTAGTTTCTTTAAAGTTGATCCAAGAACCGGCTGGATTTATTTCACAATTGTCCTGAACCATGAGGCAGAAAAGCTGATCCCTGGAGCCTGAAGTGGATTTTAAAAACCCATTTAACCTGCTCGGATTGGAACGTGATTCCCTCTGTCCTGGATGAACTAAACAAGCTAAGTCTCCCTATTGAAACTCTCCTGGCTTCACCGAGTTCCCTTTGCCTCTAAAAGATTCACCCCTCATCTTCCCTCTACCTGGAGATTAAAGGACCACCAAAAAGAACACACATTTCCCTCACTTTATCTTTTCATTGGACCCTAACTCCCCTCTCCAACAACCACACACACACACACACACACACACACACACACACATCCGTCTTTACCAATCGAATTATGAACTGAATGGCATATTATATACAAACTGTTTTTTTCCTGAACACTCTCCCCACACACACAATCTCACACTTGATCTGAACTCGAACTATACTCATCATGAACTCTTAATGGAAGCTTCTTTCATACGTTTATTTAATGGAAGGTGAATTTTTCTTATTTGGAAATGAATATGTTTGCATTGATTACTGGATATTTTGGTCAAAATTAGTTCTTTGTCTGTTTATCGATCATACCTATTTGATTTGATTGTTAACTTGATTGGATAATTCAATTGAATATATATTGATTAACCAAATTGATTGTTTGTGATTTATTTTTCTTTGATGCCTTTTGTAGTTAGGTAAATAAGCTATCCGGGTTAACTCTCTTACCGGGAGATATTATATATATATATATATATATATATATATATATATATATATATATATATATATATATATATATATATATATATATATATACACACACACACACACACACACAGGTGAAGAAGACCTGTCTGGCACCCAACTCTTTTATTTTTTCAATTTAGAAAACCTACGCTACAAGGTGCAGCATAGATCTTTATGCTGGGGCTGAGTTATGGACAGCCCAGGCTCAATGTAACATCTGCTGAGGACCATAATAAAGTGGGGACAGTCAGATGCTTATCCTCTGACTGCTGAAGCTGTGGAAAGGTTTTTGTAGGTTTGTCGATTGTTAACATTCCAAGGCTTTTTGAAAATCGTTATGCGAGTTAACAGAGTTAACAGTTACGCCTGAATATATAATTAACACATGGACACAGAAATAAGTCAATGCTGAATTGGAAAATGAAATGTATTTCTATAGAGAGCTTTTCCAGTCTTATCGATCACTCAAAGCACTTTACAGTACAAGTCACATATACCCAATCATGCACATATTCATAAATCGCCATTGCATGCATTTTCTCTCATACAACATTAAAACGTGGTCAACACGGCTATCAAGTGTAATTTGAGGTTCAGTATCCAATAACACTTCATATTGATGACTGGAGGAGCTAAGGATCAAAGCACCTGGTTAGTGGATGACCCTCTCTGCCTCCTGAGCCAGAGTCACCAATAGTTGGATGTTTGTTTTAATATCTGCTACATAACTTTCATGCATTGTAGCTAGTCATTTCCTGTTTTTCACTCACTCTGATCATGGACTCCAGCTTCACTTCCTCCCATTGTTCAGTTTTCCGCCACTGCACTCATGACACCTGCACCTCATCACCAAACAGTCACCCAGTACACACACTGCTTCCCACCCCAATTGTGTGATGTTGCCTCTGTGCACGCTTGTGGTTTTCCTAGTGTTGCTTCTAAATGTATGACTTTTGTCTTGTTTGTGGATATTTTGCCTGCTCCCTTTTGGATTTGTCAGATTGTATTATTGGAGTGTTTGCCTGTGCATGACCTTCACTGGTTTCAGTAAAGCCCTTAACTTCTGCCTTATCCCTTGGCTTCCTGAGTGTTTTCTGCGTTTGAGTCTCATGGTTCCAGCATTGTTTCAACACTTTCATTCAATTTCATTCTGACCTGTTGTTTTTTTCTTTGTGGCGGTTTCTGTCTCTGACTGAGAGCCTGAAGAGGACATGGACAACTCATTGTTGGAATCACCCTTCTTTCTGTCCATCCTGGTGGAGTGAGGGGAGAAAGTGTTGAGCAGCACAGCTTCCTCATCTGATGATTGTGAACTCTCCTCTGGCTCTGAACTAAGATTCAGTTCCTGGGAGACACACATGTTATTTTACAGTCAATTTAATTCAACATTTAGCAAACTCACAGCATACAATATCTCATTCTTAACTAAATAATGACTAACAAATCTCACACCAGTCAGTGATGATGGGCTTGAAGTGTTATGGGTTTCACTTGTTACCTTCTTACCTACGAACTCCTCTTTATCCATCCTAGACATCATCCCCACCAAACTACTCAAGGAAGTATTTTCTATCAGCCCTGTTATTTTGCAATTGTATAACAATTCTCTGGCCTCTGACAGTTTTCCCGACAGTTTTAAGCATGCAATTATTTTGGAGGAACTGCAGAGTTCCCAACTGCGAAGTGCATATCTAAAAGCAGCTAGATATAGACACAAACACATTACCTTAAAGTCATGTGAGAGTTCAGGACACAGGTGGCCATACTGTGGCAGCAGCTCTATAGGTCTGTCTAGGTCCGGACGAAGACAAAGTCTGTTCAGGTCTGTCTCCAAGTCATCATCCTTGATAGAGGAATGCGCGCGCACACACACACACACACACACACACACGTACAGATGTGTGAGGAAACAGATGGAGGGAAACATACTTTCAGATTTAAACAAGGACTAGTTTGATTTATAAGATGTACACTGTCAGTATAAGCTTGCCATTGGCCAAGCATCACAGGCAAAATTCTTATGTGATGCCCCTTGGCTTCCTGCCTGTTAATGTTTTGAAAATTTCCTTTACTACTAGAAGCAATAATCTCTAGCTACAACCCCAACGTAAACACTTAAAATGGCAAGTTTTCACAGTGTGTGTTCACAGTCAATATATCTCTTTTGTTTTTTGTAGAGAGAATTTGCCATTTTAATGAGTGCACTCCTCATATGCAAATGCTCCATAAAAAAAGTTTCCCAAGACACTATTTTGTAGAGGCATCTTTGCGCCTGAACTACGAAGCTGGTTCAACCTACTCAGCTGTAATTTGGGTTAACAAAGTCTGAATTGAGAAACCCTGGTTCAGTGGATCGGTGTTAAACGGTACTACAAAGCTGGTTAAGATGTTGGTCTGTTGTAATCTGTGTTAATGTCCATGTGCATAAAGGGGGTGTGTTTTGCAGTGCAAACCTGTGCACCATATTTCACAGAGGAAGAGTGCAGGTTGATTCTGAGCGGATATGAAGATATTAAAGTTTAATTGAGAAATGTGACAGACAGTGAACAGTCAGGAGGTTTATTAAAATACATTACTTAATTCATAAAAGCAGTGTTTTTGTTACATATGTCAATGTCATATGACATAAGTGCACAGGGATGAAACCGCTCACACCTTTTGGATAGAAGATCAATAAATCAATCAAATTTTATTTGTATAGCCCATATTCACAAATCACAATTTGTCTCACAGGGCTTTAACATGGTGTGACATCCTCTGCCCTTAACCCTCAACAAGACTAAGGAAAAACTACTAAAAAAACCTTTTAACAGGGTAAAAAGAACGTAGAAACCTCAGAGAGCCACATGTGAGGGATCCCTCTCTCAGGACGGACAGAAGTGCAATAGATGTCAAGTGTGAAGGGGAACATCATCAAGGTTTTAGCAGTATTGATAGGGGTAGACCTTTCTGAAGCATAACTGAAGGTCAGTGAATTGGTGGATTAATGTCAATGAGGGTCAAGTATCTGAGAAATACTATGTATCAAGCAGTCTTTCTGCAATCATGGTCTATGGTCAGCAGCCAGCAAGATCATGATCCACCATCAAGATCGGATGCCACTATAGTCCACAGTAATTGTTCACTGTCGCCATTAGGATCCATCATCAGCTGCCACCTTGGTCGTGGTCCACCACCATTTTCCGATGCCAAAACGATAAAGGATCCACCTTTTATTATCATGATCAGCCAGCATGATACAGAATCCACAATACTGGATCCACCATTACGATCTCTGATACGCGATCCACAGATCCTAATCCATGATGTGGCCACAGCTGCGGCCCTGGATCTGCGGCCCTGGATCTGCGAACAATAAGGCAAAGGGACTCCGGGGCTGAAGTCAAGTCAGTCACATGTATTGATGAGACATGAATTACTTTGATATGATAACGATTGAGAAGAGGAATGAGAAGCTGGAAAGAGAAGCTCTGTGTGTCATGTGTCCCCCGACCTTCTAGACCTATAGCAGCATAACTAAGAGCAGGTCCAAGACAAGCCTGTACCAGCTCTAACTATAAGCTTTTTCAAAAAGGAAGGTTTTAAGCCTACTCTTAAACGTACAGATGGTGTCTGCCTCCCGAATTGAAAGTGGGAGATGATTCCATAGGAGAGGAGCTTGATAGCTGAAAGCTCTGGCTCCTACTCTATTTTTAGAGACTTTAGGGACGACAAGTAAGCCTGAATTCTGGGAGTGCAGTGCTCTAGTGGGTTGATAAGGTACCATCAGCTCTTTAAGGTATAATGGTGCCATATTATTAAGGGCCTTGAAGGTGAGGAGGAGAATTTTATATTCTATTCTAGATTTAACCGGAAGCCAGTGTAGCGAGGCTAATACTAGAGACATGTGGTCTCTTTTCTTTGTTCCTGTCAGGACACGTGCTGCAGCATTTTGGACAAGCTGCAGGGTCTTTAACGACTTACTGCTGGAGCCTGATAATAATGAATTACAATAATCCAGTCTGGATGTAACAAAGGCGTGGACTACTTTTTCAGCATCCTTTTGAGAAAGGACATGTCTGATTTTGGAGATATTACGCAAGTGGAAAAAGGCAGTCGTAGAAATTTGTTTTAAGTGTGAATTAAAGGATAAATCAGGATCGAAGATCACTTCCAAGTTCCTGACTGTTTCATTGGAAGGAAGGGCAATGTCGTCTAGTGCAGCTATATCATTAGATAATGTATCTCTAAGGTGTTTAGGGCCAAGTATTAGAACCTCTGTTTTATCTGAGTTTAATAAGAGAAAATTGCGGGTCATCTAGGTTTTTATGTCCTTGAGACATGCTTGGAGTTTAGTTATTTGACTACTTTGTTCAGGTTTTATTGACAAGTATAACTGGGTGTCATCCGCATAGCAGTGGAAATTTACCGAGTGTGTCCTGATAATGTTTCAGAGTGGAAGCATATATAATGAGAATAAAATTGGGCCAAGCACAGAGCCCTGTGGAACACCATGGTTAACTTTGGTGCGCACAGATGACTCATCATTAATTTGCACGAATTGGGAGCGATCAGAGAAATAGGATTTAAACCAGTTTAGGGCGGTTCCTTTAATGCTAATTAACTGTTCTAGTCTCTGTAGTAAAATGTTATGGTCAATTGTGTTGAATGCTGCACTAAGATCTAACAGAACAAGGACAGACACAAATCCCTGATCTGAAGCTATTAGAAGGTCATTAGTGACTTTTGCCAAGGCTGTCTCTGTGCTATGGATTGCCATTGAACCCTGACTGAAAGTCTTCATACATATTATTTTCCTGGAGAAACTCACACAGCTGATTGGCTACAACTTTTTCTAGGGTTTTAGACAGGAAGGGGAGGTTAGATATTGGTCTGTAATTGGCTAAAACCTCTGGGTCTGGGGTGGGTTTTTTGAGAAGGGGTTTGATTACAGGTATTTTAAAAGCTGTGGTACATATCCTGATGATAATGACAGATTTATTGTGTTCAGTAACGTGCTATCAATTAGGGGCAGAATTTCTTTAAGTAATTTTGTAGGAATGGGATCTAAGATACAAGTTGTTGGTTTAGAACATGAGATTAGTTTGGTCAGCTGATCAAGGGTGATCAGAGAGAAGTTGTCTAAATGATTGGTAGGATTCTTAGCCGTTTCTGAGATTTCAGTGCCAATTGAGGGCAGGAAATGTTTGATTTGATTTCTAATAGTTAGAATTTTATTATTAAAGAAGGTCATAAAGATATTGCTATTTAGGGATCGAGGAATACTGGGTTCGGTAGAGGTGTGACTCTCTGTCAGCCTGGCTACAGTGCTGAAAAGAAACCTGGGGTTGTTTTTATTCTCTTCTATTAGTTTCGAATAGTAGGCAGCTCTTGCTTTGTGGAGGGTCTTCTTATATGCTTTAACACTACTCTTCCAGTCTAGGAGATATTCAACACGGTTGCTGGAGTGCCACTTCCTTTCTAATTTTCTTGACAATTGTTTTAACTCATGTGTCTTGAAATTATACCACGGAGCTAATTTATCATGTTTTATGTTTCTTTTTTAGAGGCGCTATTGAGTCTAGTGTTAATCGTAATGAGTCTACAGAGCTATCGACGAGATGGTCAATCTCAGTGGAGCTAAGGTTTTTAATGAATTTGTTGTTTATATTGACGGATAATATGGGTTTAAATGTAATCGGAATTATTTCCTTAAATTTAGCTACAGCACTATCAGGTAAACATCTAGAAAATTTGTTTATTATTAGTGGCATATATTCTGATAGTGAAAAATCGAAGGTTATTAAATTATGGTCTGATAGAATTGGATTGCGCGGAAGATGTTCAATTTTGACACCGTATGATAATATAAGGTCAAGTGTGTGGTTACAGCAATGAGTTGGTTGGTGTGCACACTGACTGAAACCAATTGAGTCTAATATCGAAATAAATGCTACGCTAAGGCTATCTTTATTATTGTCAACATGAATATTAAAGTCACCAACAATAATAATTTTATCGGTCTTTAGGACTAGGTTTGATAAAAACTCAGGGAATTCCGTTAAAAATTCTGTATAAGCCCCAGGAGCACGGTAAACTACAGCAAATATGATTGGCTGTTGGTGTTTCTTAGATTGGCGTGGAAGACTAAGAACAAGACATTCAAATGAGTTGTAGCTTAGTTTAGGTTTTGGATTAATTGATAGACTGGAGTTAAAAATAGCAGCAACTCCACCTCCTCGACCAAAGTCTCTGGGAACGTGTGAAGTTACATGACTGGGGGGAGTAGATTCATTTAGGCTGACATATTCATCAGGATGCAGCCACATCTCAGTGAGGGACAATAAATCAATGTTGTGATCTGAGACTAGTTCATTAACTAAAATAGCCTTTGATGATAATGATCTTATGTTTAAAAGACCACATTTAAAAGTCTTTGTTTCCTGAGTTGTTGCAGAGGTTGTGTTAATTTGTATTAGATTTTTTTGTGGAATTCTCCCTCTGTTGTTTGATTTAAATAATTTAATGGGACGGTGGACAGACACAATCTCTATAGGTTTGTGGTTGTGTGACTGATCCAGAGGGAGCGCAGAGAAGTGTTTAGCACTGCAGCTCTGCTTCCTGGTCCGAACTCTGGGTTGTCATTTAATAGACTAGGTAATATTCCTAGATAAGAGAGATGCCCCATCCCAAGTGGGATGACCGCCGTCTCTCCTAACAAGACCAGGTTTCCTCCAAAAAGTTTGCCAATTATCTACAAAGCCCACATCATTTACAGGACACCACCTCGACAGCCAGCGGTTAAAAGACAACATGCGGCTAAACATGTCATCACCTGTTGTGTTAGGGAGAGGGCCAGAGAAAATTACTGTATCCGACATCGTTTTTGCAAAAGCACACACCGACTCAACATTAACTTTACTGACTTCCGACATGCGAAGCCGGGAGTCGTTGCTGCCGACGTGAATTACGATCTTATTGTATTTACATTTAGTTTTAGCCAGCAGCTTCAGTTTAGATTCGATGTCGCTGGCTCTGGCCCCTGGGATGCAATTGACTATGGTCGCTGGTGTCGCTAACCTCACGTTTCTCAGAACTGAGTCGCCAATGACCAGAGTTTGCTTCTCAGCGGGTGCGTCGCTGAGTGGAGAAAATCTATTTGAAACGTGAGCTGGTGGGTTTTTAATCCTGGGCTTTTTAAGGGTAGCACTATGCCCCCTCCGGACAGTCACCCAGTCGCCCTGGGCTCCCGGCTGCACGGGACAAGTGGAGGGACTGCTAGCGGAAGCTAAGCTAGGTGCTAGGCTAGATGGCTCCGTGGCGGCTAGCGGGGGCTGGCTAACTACAGCTAACGGAGGTTTTAAGCAGCGGAGCCGAGCTTCTAAGTCACTAAGCCTCGCCTCCATCGCTACCAACACACTACATTTATTACATGTACCACTACTATTAAAGGAGGCAGAGGAGTAAGTAAACATGAGACACTCAGAGCAAGAGAGAGCAGGGGAGCAAGAGGGAGAGAGAGAAGCCGCTGCTGGATTAGACTACGAGGGTGAACTCAAACAGAAGAATCCCGTGACACGCTGATGTAAGGACACAAAATCACTAAGCACCAAAGAGTAGGTGGTATGTGTTGATGTTTTAACTATATACTTAGCCATAGTAATATAGAGAAAATAGATGTGTTTAGCAGAGGAGCTAGTTCAGAGACAGCTACCACCACAAGCGGCAGGAAAACAGGAAATGATGGACTCGCTTACCGTAGTACGTAGAGAGTAAAGATGACTGCTCTACCACCTGAGCCACAGCCACTCCCATAATGTGATCCTAACCATATGAATGATGCATCAGTATGAATATGTAATGTACAAGTGAAGCTTCCTTGTAAGTAATTAGACTTGATCCACCTATAAAAAGTGACATCTCTATTTTTATTTTTGCAAACATGGATTAAAGATCTCAAAGGTCATATATGAAGAACAAAAAGATTACAGCTGCAGCAGGTTTGCATTTCTAATAAAATCATCTTCGGAGTAAAAATTACAGTTAATGCTGATATGTCTGTTTGCCTTTTATGGGTCAAAGTATAACAAAAACCACAGGAGCAGTAAGTCTGAATGATGGCTTTATTTTGTAATTTAAAATATATTATATAAATGTACGTAGTTCATAAATTACAGGAAATATTACAATAAAGAGATGAAATTATGATAAAGAGATAAAAATGTCAGGTGACAAAATAGCGAGTCGCAGAGTTTGACAGTGAGGACAATACTCCTGTGAGTGACATTAGAGACGTCCGATCCTAGAAGTTGGCAAAGAAACTGAATTCACTCAGATGAGAATCTATATATTTCATATTGAACATGATTTGGGGGGATTAGCAGATTCGGATCATCTTTAAAGAATAGAGGGCAACACAGATTTAACCATGAACAAAATCTGCTCAGAGCAGTTTTAGGTTGCCGTGTAAGTTGTCATGGCAGCATACCTCAGGTTAAATCTCTTAAAAAAACAACAACCTGAGTTGAGCTACATCCTGATTCCTATTAATTAACATACATTCATCATATGAATCAACAAACCTACCTATAAAATCACCTATTAATCACATCCCACAGACTTCATCAGTTAATTGATGATGAGCAAACAGTGATGAAAAGCACAACATTCAGTTAAAAGTCATAGAGAAATAAAGCAAGTGGACATTGAGTTGAAATTATTTTGTCAACTTTATATTCCCAGGTAGAGCTGTTTTTTCTGTTTCATGACATTCAGATAAAAATATATCTCAGCAGCTATTTTAACAGTTTTGTTGATCCCTATATTTCATAAATCTTCACTTCATATTCAGTCCCTATCCAGAGCTTGTGACCATAGATGAAGATGGCAACATAAATCGACTGATGAATCAAAAACTTTGCATTTCAGCTCAGCTCCTCCTTCACCACAATTATGTACAATGCCCACATTATTGCTGATGCCCGACCAACCCGACAGCATCTTCCCATTACTTGTGAAGATAGGCATTCACTTTGGGGAGCGACTCCCCCCCAACCCTAAAGAGAGTGATCCACCGCTTTGCAGTAGAGAACCATGCCGTCAGCCTTGGTGGCATTGACCCTCATCCAGACAGCTTCGCACTTGGCTGCAAAACAGCCCCAGGCCAGAGATGCATTTCTGAAGTTCTGAAGCCGAACGCTCTCCATACAACAACTGTGCATTGAAATTCTATCCTTGAAAATCACAAACAGTACTGGTGACAAAGGGCAACCCTGGAAGAGTCCCACACCCACTGTGAACGTATTTGACTTTGTGCCGATTATGCAGACTTGATGGCCCTTAGCTAAGCCCCAGCACCCCATAGTCCTGAAGTACCCCCCCCCCCCCCTCCCCAAGGCTCCCTTGGCAAACACAGTCATATGCCTTCTCCTAATCCAGAAAACACATCTAGACTGGGTGGTCATACTCCCATGACTCCTGCAGCATGCCACCAATGGTAAAAAGTTGGTCCACAGTTCCACAGCCTGGAAGGAATCCACATTGCTCGCCCTGTATCTGAGGTTCAGCAATTGGCCAGAGCCTCCTTTGTAGGACCCTGGAGTAAATTTTCCCAGGGAGGCTGAGACGTGTGATCTCTCAAGCACACCCTCCACTCCCCCCTTTTGGAAATCAGAACCACCACCCTGGTCAGGTACTGTTCCCGACCTCCATGTGACATTGCAGAGGAATGTCAGCCTTGATAGCCCAACAACATCCAGAGCCTTCAGTATCTCAGGGCAAATCTCATCCACATCAGGGAAGCTTCTTAATTACCATGGCAACCTGTGCAGGGCTTTTGGTTGAGGCTTCCCCTGAGTCTTCAGATTCTGCGTCATCCACAAAGGACCTGTAGGGCTGGTTCAAGAGCTCCTTAAATTGCTCATTCCACCATCTGATGATGTCCCCAGTCCGGGTCAGCAGTTCCCCTCCCCAGCTATACATAGTCTGGGCCAAGCCCTGCTTTCCCTTTATCACCTTACACCAACATTTCCAAAATCAGGCAAGTCCTGTCTCAAGAGAATCAGAACAATTTGCCCATGCCTTTCTTATATCAAGACTTGATTATTATAATTCCTTATAGACCCTTTTACAGTTTGTAAACAATGATGATGTACGTTAGCTGCACGAGCATTTTAGCAACAGAAGTATGGCAGAATTCAATAGCTTGTCAACCCATGCAAGGGCATTAACCACTAAAGATTGCAAAAGTTACCTAAATAAGTTGACTTTGAAAAATGGTGACTGATTTCCAGATCTGTGTGCTATTAGTGAGTGGGAAGAAGACATAAGCAAGTGGCCCAATATTCAGTGGCCAGATATATACACATATTTAGTGGAGAAACCTAGCGTGTACACCAGGGAGAAATTATGAGCATACAAGTCTCTAATGCTTACCAATGTTTTCTGCGGTCTTGTTCAGAACGTGAAATATCAATACATAGAGTTTTGTGTCCTGACATTGGATGTCCTTGCCAGCCAAAGACAAGAACACAAGGCCGCTATGTAGGAGGCTTGGATTATACATAACAAACCAGATTATTGTATTAACTATTATTATTTATATATATTATATATATATATATATATATATATATATATATATATATATATATATATATATATATATATATATATATAAAATTGCATGCAGTAACATTTTGTGTTGCTTGTTTGGTGGGTGGTGACCACATTTGCCTGTATAGGTGTTTATTTGACCTGCGCGTAGTCTTGCAGGCAGGTCGCTATAGTGTGTTTACTTTACACAGTGTGTATTTCAGCTCCGACACACACGCATGTTGTAATAAAGTCATGTATTGTTATTGTGCCTGTTGGGCCTTCAGGTCCAATAACAAGGAGCTATAAACAGGGCCTCGTGGGACATTCCGATCCAGGGGAAGTATTTTTGGGGGGGACAAACAGGAACTGTCAGGAACCCCTGCTGTGTCCCTAGCCGCTCCTCTGATTTGAACCCTGACCTTCCTATTGGCCTGAGCCTAGCCCGCTGGAAGGGGGAAGGTGTCTCCCAGGTAGTATTTAGAGTCAGGACGCAGCTCAATTCTTTCTTTCCAGCCCTTCGAAGATAGAACTGAGCCTCTCCAGTTTAGCTCTAAGTAATTCATAGGGTACAAAGGAAATTCTTGTCTACAGCTGTTTGAATTTTTCTTAAGTTTACTTTAAACTTATCTTTTTGTAGTTCACTTTTAGTTTAAAGCTACTTTTTCTAATCCAGTTTAAGTTTAACTTATCCTCCTTTTTAGTACATCGTAAGCTTATTTTTCCCCTTTTTTTTTCTTTAAAGTTTTATTTTGAAGAGAGCGCGGCAGAAATCCCCTCACTTGCTGGCCGAGCTCAGAGACAATTTCCCCGTTATCCATGAACATTATCCACTTCCTCCTTCCGGTGTCCGCGCCCATGGAACCGCGAAGCACGAAGTAAGAGACAACTCGTCGAAGCCACGGTTGTTTGTTCCTGCAGAAGAGCAAAGATCTTGCTAAGGAGAACGCAGCATTCTCTCCTATTCGGTCCAGCGTCGTATCACAGCCTTCCGTGCGGCTCCCGTGATCAGCGTCCAGAGGCCAGGACCTTATCCACTTCCTCCTTCCGGTATTCGCGCTAGCACGGCTGTGCATGGAACCGCGAAGCAACACGAAGTAAGAGACATCTTGTCTGGGCAGAGTCTATTTTTAAATACTTAGCATGCCGTATTTGAGTGTATTATTTTGTAGAGAGACCACCGTGTCGATCTTATTGTGAAAAGCGTTCGGTGGCGATCCGGCGCTTCCTGTTTGTTTTGTAACTTCTGTCAGGCCGGTGCATCTGTGAAAGGACACCTCTCACGTAGCGGGTTTGCCTGCTTCACTGTGAGATCGCCTCTGACGGCGTTTTGAGATCCTCTCCGATCTGTGTTACTGCATGTTTCTCTCTCTCATCCTCGCTCTCACATACACACAGCTACATTAAACACAACCACTCTGATAGCAAGAGTGCCGGAACGCACCTCGACGCCATTTGGCGCCAAAGTTAAGCTAGAACAAAGAATCCCATTGTCCTCGCTCACCCTTTGTGTCTCACACGTGTTTAAGTCGGCCATCTTTGACTGGAAGGTCACCACCACGTGGCTTATAACCCGGAAGGGTCCGGCGGCCATCGACTGTAATACACATCGAGGCCCGCCCTCCATTCAAACTCCAAATTCCTCAGGCGACTCCGCCATTTTGATTTGTAGTCCTGGTGTGTTACAACACCATTTTTGAAGTCAAACCCCAGGGTTAAGCCGGCCCTCTTAAACTTCGTGAGTCATCGACCCACCTTCCTCCCCTCTCTCTCACACACACACAAACACACATCCACACACAGACTTATCAGAAGTATTGTAGTGTGATAATTGTGATGAATGTGCTGCGACTATATTAGATATAGTTACTTGTGCATGTTTATGTGAACACAGTTGGATAACGATAGCCAGTGCTCGAACTTAAACCCTTCGTTGTTTATTATATAATCATTAATATTAACTATTAAGATTATTAATTTAACTTTTATAATATGAGACGGATATTCTTAGACCGACTTGTTGGTCCCTGTAACCAGGGTGGTGCCCCGTTTCGATTATTAATATAGATAGTATTATTCTGAAATTGATAATTTTATTGTGTTGACTAATTATTTCATTATTCTTAGTTGATAACCTTATCATTGTTAATTGATAGTTTATACTTCCTAATTGATAATTACTTGTTTTTATTAATAGTTATTATTCATTAATCTCAAATTAATGATTTAATGATCCTTAATTGTTAAACTTGCTTATTTACTCATTAATAGTTTTATTCTTACTTGATTACTGATCATTTTCAATTAATAATCTAATTATTTTTAAATAAATAATCTTTATTATTTTAATAATCATATTCTATGATTATTGAAAATTAGCCAACGTCGAGTCCTCCTCCTATTGCACAACATGCCTTATAAAGACCAGTTATAAGCTAATGTTCAATAGGTTTTATTGAAAATGTTTGTATTTCCTCCTGAGTGAAAACAATGTTGTGATTAAGTGTGCATGTCCAGAATTAATTTCTGATGTTACTACAGTTAAGTATCAATGTAACCTGCACTATGTGATTATAGTAGCCCTGTTCACTTATATATGAGTGATCATGTGTATTAAGATGTTGTTTGAAGTAAGGAGACATAAGATGTACACCAGAAGTGTGAGTAACACTGAGAACACATTCCATTACAAAGGAGAGGATAATTGAATGTATGTTTTATACACTTTAAAATGCAGTTATAAACTGAAACAGAGACTGACACTCAGAGAAATGCTTGCATTTGAAATTGTGTTGAATTTGAATAAGATGCAGTCTGGATGATGAACTGAATGCTCCGTGTCTTCATTGCTGCTGCATTCATGTTGTATTTTACAGACATACTTTGTTGCTGTGGTACCAATCCTGGGACCAGTAACAAATTTTGGGGGCTCGTCAGGGATCTCTCTCCATAAGAATCATCAAGGGGAGCAGATCCAGTGATATCAGAACCATGAGGCCAAGGCGAGGTGACGTGATTACAGCTGTGACAACAGCTGGTGGGTGTCCACGAGGGGAGATCAGAGTCCAAGGAGGGTCTTCATTCTTCCAAGGGAACTGCACTGCTCTTTCATCAACCACATCATGTCCACTGCACACAGAGAACTCGTATGGAGCATCAAAAAGAACTTGTACAAACTCTCGGGCACCGACGCATACCAGCTGGCACGGGACATCGCAACTGACAATCAAAGTACACCCGATCTGAAGTCCACAGATGAAGAAGTTTGTGTTGATTATATCCTTGACTATATGAACTCTGATACTTTACTCAGTTCTGAGGATGGGGGAATTAATCAGTTGTTAATGTTAAATGATTTGGTACGTGAGATAATTAATGATCGTAATACAGTTGTCATTGCAAATGGGGTAACTCAGGAACATGAGACACTACATCAGAGAACATATTAGATCAAACTCCATGGTCACATTACACTACCAGTGATATGTCACACCAGACACTATACTGCTACTCCAGCAGCCACAGTCCAGAACATGCAGGACACTAGCCATAGCACAGACACTACCAGTCAAAGTGTGGACCAGCTCCAAGTAATGCATGAAGAGCTAGGCAAGAGGCTACAACACTACAAGGATATAGCAAATGCAGCACTAGGTGAGCCCATGCCACACCAACTGCCGTGTCATATCCCAGCTACGTTTGATACTGAGAAGATGGTTTCTTTAAAGGACCTCTCCCATCTCCAGTGTAGGGTGCTTAAGGTACATGGGGGGCATATTGGGGACCAAAGCTCTGACATCACATATAGCAGTATCTGTAAGCAGATAGACGAGGAAGTCAGGGAGGGTTTCACAGGGACAGAAGTGATCCGAGCTGTGCTGAGGATAGTTAAACCAGGTGCCTTCAAAGACATGCTCACCCACAAAGATGACATCACAATTGGTGAAATCAAGGGCTTCCTCAGGCCTCATCTTGGTGAGAAGGCCAGTACGGAACTGTTCCAGGAACTAATGTGTGCAGAACAAAGTGAACAAGAACTCAACAGTTTCTGTATCGCATGATTGGACTCAAACAGAAAATCCTCTTTCAGTCAAAGCAGGCCAACACAGACATTCACTATCATCCAGGACATTTTCCTCCACACCATCTACCAGGGCTTAGGGTCTAAACACACGGACATCAGACAACAGTTGAGACCACTCCTCTCAAACAATCAAGTGACTGATGAAGACATTGTCAGTCAAGTTATGGAGATTATCAGCGACGAAAATGAGCACCAGCACAGGCTAGGTTATGGTCTCCGACAGAAAGCCACACATCACACAGTGTGCGAGTGGATGATATAGAGCAAACTGCACAAGAAAGAACACCAGACAATACAACAGCTCAGTGCTCAAGTTGAGACTCTGACCAACATGGTTGCAGCTTTAATGGACCAGCAAACGACAGCTATGCACATAACCCACCCAAAGTCTGTACCTGTCCAAATGCTTGGTCAGCCGCAAGCACACAGACCTCTTACATCCATTCCTAGAAAATTCCTCCTTCCACACCAGGCCAACCCTCTCTCACAAGGAAGGGTAAAATACCCATCTGTACCAACTGTCTACACCTGGGCATAGAGAACTGTAACCACTGTTTTGTATGTGGGGACCCAGGACATCAGGCTGTTGGCTGCTTAAAAAGAGCCAGGCAGCAGGGAAACAGGAACCAACCTCTGTTGAGGGACAACCAGAGGCCGATAATCCAAACCTTGCAAGTCAGGTCACCTTCCTGGTCAGCCAGCTCAGTCTCCCCAGCTTTTGTTAGGAGCTAATGTTCTCCAGGAAATGATAAATGGACAAGAGTCTTCGACTGATGCACATGCCACTATTATAGGTCTCCTTCTAAGAGCCCTTGGAGTGGAAGAAGAACAAGCTGAAGCAATGGTTAATTTCATTCAGGCCCAAAAGACACCAGACCACAGTTTGGCAACAATCAGAGTAGGCAGGGAAGATGTGACTATCCCAGCTGGAAAAACATTAGTGTATGGTGCAGAGTACCACCTAGCTTCAACGCCTCCGACTCTGTTGTCATATATGAATCCCCAGAAGAGAGTACAAGCTTAGAACAGCTGAGTGTGGGGGAAGGCCTCATAAAGATCAGTAAGGACAGGTGGCCTCTTGTTCATATGCCCATCTCCAATCACACTAAGCATGAAATCAACCTCCCAAAGAGAACTCCGATCGGCTCCATCCAACATGTAGCGAAAGTCATAGAGATGGGTGAGACCATGACACCACAAGTAGAGACACCACACTTTACAACAGTAAGGACTGATGTCCATAAAGTCACTGCTCCCAGGGTTCCCACAAATGAGCTGTGGCGCCAACCTGTCGATCATGATCTACTGGTCGATATCCCAGTCTTCACTGTCGATCCCCCAACTCTCTGGAAGCCGCAGATCAGCTGTGTGTCGGTTGTCTGTTTTTCACACGCGCTGTGTATCTGCTACTGGCGGTGGAGTTGCAGGTTTATCTCCTGCATTTCCTTCAAGAACAAGTTGGTTTATGTACTAGAGTAAATGTCAGGACTCTATGCTATGAAGATGCGCATCTTTCGGTGCTTTTACTTTGAAATGGGTTCGGAAAGTGTTGGAAATACATTTGTGTCATAGACAGATAAACATTGTGATTCACATGAATATACAGAGAAGATGATCTTTCACCTGAGTTTTAATGTTTATCTGATGAATTTATGTCACAAACAAATGGTTGCAACACTTTCTGTATGCCTTTTCAAAATAAAAGCACTCCAGCATTTCTGTTGATGGAATCCATTCCCTTGTTTAAAAGTTTTTTTTATTGGGAAATATTTGCAGGAGCAGAAGATGCACAGCTTCATACTGTGTAGTACTGGTATTTATTTGAGTACAAGGGACTTATTTCATACTGGGCAATAATCATATTTGTGGCCATATTCAAATCAAAGCCTGTATGTAAAAACCATAGACTGTATATATAGATGGACGTAGTGTCCATGACGTCACCCGTTGGTTTCTGAAGAGTGAAAATGAGGCTCGCAGTAGGCATTCACCCGGCACCATCTTGCCGGTGCTGACTCCTCCTAGTTCCTGGCTAACCAATAAATGGGCAAAGAGGAGGAGCGCGAGTGAAGACTGACAGCTGAGCCACGCCCGCAGAGCTCAACGTTACCTGGTTAGCTCAGGCTAAGGAGCTAGGCTACCTGCTACCCGATGCCGTAAACCGGCTAGCGCTGTGGTGTTGCTGCTTCCGGATGGTCGCAATCTTTACAACGAACTCACTAAAGGTAAGTAACCTTGAAACTACTCAACAACAAAACCTATTGCTTTATCTATTATCATAATCATATGATCATATCATATATTAATATGTAATTGTTATAAAGGTTAGCGTTTATTTAACATGTCTAAAGAACAGATTGAAGCAAATTAACTACATTACTACAGAGTCATGTGTTTGGTTGTCACTTGATTTTAATTTGAATAAGTTAATAAGTTAATATCAATACGCTACATGTGTAAGTTGCATGTGATAGTAACTATGTTTCACAAATGTTCTGATACATGCTGGTATAACCACCATTACTATTACCACCTCGTTTATTTAGCCTGTTATGGAATTTACAGTGAATTAAACAGTTTAGATAAGATTATAATCTCCACACACCACTGTTGTAAACAGTTCTCATATTTATTATATAATTATGTTTTCACACTGAGAGAAATGGAGGGAAGATCAGTTCTGTCTGAAATCGGTGGTGCTTCCACCTGCTGAACACAGAATAAACTGTAAGAACCAGTCTTAGCTGGAACATACACAACATAAAACATCCTTTTATAGTGAGTTTCTTCTTTTCATTACTTGAAGCACTGCAGCACCTGATGTCCTCAGCATCCACTGTGGCAGCAGCAACATGGTGGAGATCGGACGCTTCAGGCTGGTCAACATGAAGACGACCTGCACCAGCTTCATCTGCACAACACTTCATGTTTTCCTCCCTTAACTAAAGATGGCCTGCAACTGTTTAGAGTTGGCAGTCATTGCTAAGTGTCATGGATAATAGAGTTAATTTCTATATTCATTATGGTTGGTTAAAAAAATGAACACTTATCAGAACAATGTTTATCTTTTACTTTCTGATTTGATACACTTTAGATAAAAACCCAGTGTTTTATTTTTCTTCTTTGCACAGCTGTGTCCTTCAGGCTCATCCGTCCCTAATAAAATCACAGGAAACATAAAAGTATGGCATTATTGTAGAGGAAGTGTTACTTATGAACAAAGTTTGTGTCCTTATTTTCTGTGGATTTTCAACTATGTATTTGAATATGGTTGTGGATTAAACAGTGCACTACCAAGACAATGAATGTACAGTATGGAGTTCTTCCACATTAAAAGTATTGCATATATTATTTAATACATTATGTATTATGTGCAATACTTTGCTTTGATTGTTTGTAAGTTATGAAAACAGGTCTGTACCTGGAGTCAGTGTTGAAGTGATGACTCTGTGTTCAGTTGTGTCTCATGTTGGACATCCACAGGTGCAGGCTGTCTGAGTCACCTAGAGGAACATTCAACACAAATACACAGATATCTAAAGTCATACATGTGTCAGGTTAACTCCTTAACAGACCTTTACATGGTAAAAAGTGTATTACTTCAAAGTTCATCAGATCATAATCACTTCAGCTTAGGAAATAGGTGGTGGACATCAGACTCAGGTTCTCCACAAGACTGTCTATTCTAGTAAAGTTACACTTCCTATAATGTATTTATATGTGACAAAAAAATACATTATTCTGCATGTTCACTTATTTAACACAATAATTCAGTAAAGTCTGCCTAAGATTAACGATGTAAAAACTGAATGCAGGCGACAAGTTTAGTTTTCACTGTAACACGTTACAACACATTAACACCAATACTCTGAATAAAGAGCTTTAGGAGACATAATGCTACTTTAAATAGCTGCTCTTAAAATGCAGATGTGACATTAAATACTCACGTTTCAGTTGATCACAATAAATCTGTTTCTGCAGATTAATAATCTGTGATTGTGGTAAAAATTAAAATGATTTAAATTCAATGTTACGTTACCGTACAGCCACAATAACAAAGTTCAGCTCAATGACTTTCCCACTGCAGCAGCTGCACTAACGTTTTTTCTTGAGCAATAATCTAATATGACATTAATACTATGGTTACTAACAATAACATAGTCAAGTCAAATGGGTTGGCGAGTGAAACAACTTTACATAAAATTAGATATCTAACATGGTGGAGCTTATTCTCCAAACACACACAGTCGCCTGTCTCAGGTTAAAAGATTCATCCTCATAATCTCTAACGCTGTGTGGACCAGTTCATGTCGGTTTAATAACTCCCGTACGGTCCCGTTAGCATCGCCATTACTGCTGGTATCTTGCCTGCAGGCTAGCGGAGCTAAGCTAACAAGCCAGGTAAAGAGACACCGATACCTGCTAATCACTACTAACACATAAATAAAATACTAAACTTTACTTACCACAGAAACTGTCTCAGGATGTCTTCAACTTCTCCGTCAGGAGAACAAGCCGAACATCAAACCGTATTATTCATCCGATATGTGAGTTAAACCTCTCCACAGACTGGTGGTGTTCAGTGACGGGAATTAGCCTGTTAGCTCAGGGTGAAGCCGAGCAGGCAACAGGCTAGGAGCTGGAGTCGTGGGCTAACGGTGACGTCACCTGTCCATCAAGTGATAATTATTCATAATATCAAACCTGTATATAATTTAAACGAGTGAGTTACCGCTTGGTAAAAACATTGTGCTGCAGTAGCAGCTCCTCTGCAGAACATGAGAACTGAGAAGCTACATGTTGTACATTGTAAATATGAATTGATATTAATGTGAATAAATGGTAAATGGTTTTGTATTTATATATATTATCCTTTGAGAGCCTTACTAAATTACTCCACACATATTTCACACTTACATCTTTAGTTTTCACCAGGTCATCTTGACACCTTTCATCAAATCAAATCTTATTTGTATGGCCCATATTCACAAATCCACCTCAGAAAGAGCCACATGTGAGAGACCCCTCTCTTAAATGTGCTCTGTTCCTTATAATTAACTAAAACATGTAATTCCAGATGAGAATGGACATTAAATGGTAAATGGTTTTGTATTTATATAGCGCTTCTCTAGTCTTGATGACCACTCAAAGCGCTTTACTGTACAGTTTTACATTCACCCACTCACACACACATTCATACAGTGCATCTATTAGCAGCACTTTGTTGTTGAGGGGCAATTCAGGGTTCAGCATCTTGCCCAAGGACACTTCAATGGGGAAGACTGGGGATCGAACTACCGACCTTCAGGTTGGAGGACGACCACTCTACCCCTCAGCCACAGCCGAATATTGTGCATTGAATAGAATAGAATAGAAATAGAAAAGGTTGCACAACTGCCTTTCTTTGTGTATATTTATTTCTTGTACATTCAGCCTTTAACAGAAATTGCAAAAAATAATAAGTATGACCCTCCTAAGTGTTTTTTCTTGGAAGATATCAGAGTGGTAGATCTCGGCTAATGTTTGGAATTAAAAAGTGATCTTGGGCTCGAAAAGGTTGGTGACCACTGCTCTAGAGCAACAACATCTAGTTGAGGAGATGCTGCTTGAGGAGGCAGCAGCATTTGCCCAAGATAGCGGCGATAATAGATGCATCCCCTCTCTCCAGATGTCAGTCAGGCTCACTGATGACATCCCCATTCAGAAAGCTTATGCTTCCATTCCTAAGCCACTGTACAAGGAAGTAAAAGAGTACATCCAGGAGTTGTTGGTGAAAGGATGAATTGTAAAGTCTAAGTCGCCATATGCCGCCCCTATTGTTTGTGTCAGAAAAAAAGATGGATCATTGCGCCTTTGTATTGACTACCGACTGCTTAACAAAAAGACTGTGCCAGACAGACATCCCCTTCCCTGTATTCAGGACTTGATTGACTCGCTTGGGGGCTATAGCTGGTTTTCTATCTTAGACCAGGGCAAAGCCTACCACCAAGGCTTTATTGCCGAAGGTTTGAGACTTCTCACTACCTTCAGGACCCTTTGGGGTTTATACGAATCAACACCAGCAGATTCTTGAGTGCCTCATAAACATTCTAACCAGCCCACCAGTGCTTCAACCAACCCTTTATACTCCACACCGTTGCCTAGGTCTGGGAGCAATCCTCTACCAGATCCAGGACGGGAAGATGAGGGTGATTGGTTATGGGTCTCGCACGTTAACACCAGCAGAGCAGAGTTACCATCTCCACAGTGGTAAGCTTGAGTTCTTAGCCTTAAAGTGGGTAGCTTGTGATAAATTTAGGGACTACCTGTTTTATGCCTCTCACTTCACACTCTTGACCGATAACAATCCCCTGACTTACGTAATGAGCACGGCTAAGCTTAATACAGTAGGACATCGCTGGGTTGGTCAGCTTTCAGACTTTCACTTTGAAATAAGATACAAGCCAGGCAAACTGAATATTGATGCAGATACCCTTTCTCATTGTCCCCATGATATCAATGCCTACATGAGTCAGTGTTCAGAGGGATTGTCAGTGTGCGCCACCTGGGAGAGTTCTAGAACAGCCCAGCAGGGGGAAGTAGCATGGGTAGCAAGCCTTAACATCACCTCTCAACAGACACACACAGAACCTTTCCCTGTAATTGACCATAATGAACTGGTAGACGAGCAGCAAAAAGATCCTGTCATTGGGAAAATTTTAGAGTTAAAAGAGAATGACACAGAACTGACTGACGACAGACGCAGGTCTTTGGACAAACACACAAGAAAAACAAAAACACCAACAGGGTACGCAGAAAAATGGGCAGAAAAAATGGTCGAGGCATACAGGATAGCGAGCACAAACAGCCAGCAGTCAAGTGCTAAAGGCAAACATTATTATGATAGAAGGAACAGAGGTGTGACTCTTCAGCCAGTTGACCGGGTCCTTGTTTGCAATGTTGCCCAAAGAGGAGGTCCATGCAAACTGAAGTCCTACTGGGAAAAGACATTGTGTGACTGGTAAAATGCATCGTAAATTGTGTCTTGTAAAATGCAATCCACAAATAAATGCTCAGTGATAGTATGAGTTGTATGGAGGTGTGCTTTGAGGTGCAGATACAAATCACTCTGCATTACTTTTTGGATTGTGTTTAACGATTTATATAACATTAACAAGTTTGTGATTAGTTGACTGTCTTAACTCCAACTCAGTGAACAAGATGAACAAAACCATGTTTTCAACAGTGGATCTCAAGACAGGTCCTGATGATCAAAGGCTCTGAAATTACACACAAATGCATAAACTTAAGACATACACACACAGAGACACACTTACATAATCTTTGCTCTCTGCCTGTTGCTTGTCAGCGTCATCATCGTCACTCTCCTCACTGCTGTTATCTGGTCACAACAGAGAAAGTTAAGTGAAAATGTCAGTGTGCCTGTTAAAGCGATAGTTCACCCAGAAATGAAAATTCACTCATTATCTACTCAAAGTCCACCAGAAGTGACTCAGCTAGTGGATGTTTCCGAGCAGAGGTTTAGGCTTAACACACAGTGAAAATGACCTCTTTTCAAGTCAAATTTGAATGTCAGGGCTTGTGGACACTTGGATAACACCACATGAGCAGTATAGAGGCATGTAATGATTTTTCTGTTGTTTTATTATGTTTGAAGCTTTGGTCACAAATTTCTTTAATTGTATTGCTGCAACACTTTACCCACCCCTCCATCGGCATAGTGGTGAGTAGATAATGAGTACATTTTCATTTCTGGGTGAACTATCCTTTAAGGTTAGCCTGGAGAAGTACCTATTCCTCAGAAAAAGGCTACAATAAATACACATACTCTCATATTAATTTGGAAATATGGAATACACAACCAAACGAAACAAAAGAATTCCTCAAACTGCATTATACCTGGCAATTTATTATCAATTTTGGTTATTTCTAGTGTGATCGCTTTACCTTCAAATATGTATTTTGTCGTAATTATAACTTTATCCAATCTATACAAATAAATTATGAGTGATCTGTTCGAAAAAGTTAATCACAGGGTTTCTCAGGTTTCTGTGCTCGTCCAAATTTTATTTACCTGGTATACAGGGTACGTTCTTTTTTACCCTTTAAAAATTTTGGTTAAGGGCAGAGGATGTCACACCTTGTTAAAGCCCTATGAGACAAATTGGGATTTGTGAATATGGGCTATACAAATAAAATAAAATGTTATTGATTGATTGATATGTTCAGAAAAAAGACAAAACAAAAGTTACAAAAGTTAGATACAATATCTAATAATATAGAGTAGCTGCTCTGGATGGCATTGCCCTTGCCTCCAGCAAAACCGCCAGGAATCTGCGAGTTATCTTTGTTCCAGATTTGTCCTTTGATTCACATTTAAAATACATTTCAAGGACTGCCTTTTTTCACCTGCATAACATTGCAAAAATCAGGCACATCCTATTTTTTTTTAAAAGATGCAGATTCAGAAAGATTTGTCCTCCAGACTTGATTACTGTAATTCCTTACGATCAAATTCTACTTATGAGTCTTAAAATCTCTGCAGCTTGTCCAAAATGCTACATCACGAGAAAAGATCACCTGTATTACTTTCACTACATTGACTCCCTGTTAAATTCACTTACCTACAAAGCCCTTAATGATATAGTGCCCTCATACTTTAAAAACACTGGAACCATGTCACCCCACTAGAGTACTGCACTCCCAGGATTCCCGCATAAATTTGTCTCTGAATGTTTAAGAATAGTCTTAAAACCTTCCTTTTTGATAAAGCTTATAGTTATAGCGGGCTCAGGTCTGTCTTGGACCAGCTCTTTGTTATACTGTTTTGTTGTTGACACATGGAGCATCTCTTTGCTTTTCTCCATCTTCATCTTCATTCTCTCCTGAAGGCCTTGTTTTATTGCAGATTCAGCTGCAGCTGCAGTCACAATGTGGATCATGGTGGCAGTTGATTGTGGATTATGATTACTACTAGATTGCTAGATATACAATATCAGTCATTGCTGCTCCCTTGCTGACATTTCCTTTGTCAAATCTTTAAACATTGATACCTGTACCTGGTGCCATGTCCACATCAGCGACGGAATGCACTCTTCCTGGCAGGAGGAAGGTGTATGCAGACTGATCTGATGTCAGTGGTAGAGGTGTTTTGGGGAGACACTTCCTCATCAACTGCACAGAGGGCTCAATCAGAGACTCCTGACCTTTAATCAACAAATCTGTCTACAAAGGTAAAAACAAAAAAGTGACATGTTAATAGACTAATCATTTGCTCTAGCTGGACTGTACTGTGTTGTACAAAGGGATAATGATGTACCAATTAAGCTGTACTCTACAAAACTAGTACTGCTATAAGCATATTGGGCATACATATATGAATATTAAAGGAATTAGACTTTATTTTAGAACATAAGATAAGATGGAGAATACCCCTTGTATGTTTGAAGGTCTACTGCA
This sequence comes from Verasper variegatus, assembly GCA_026259375.1. NCBI lineage: Eukaryota > Metazoa > Chordata > Actinopteri > Pleuronectiformes > Pleuronectidae > Verasper > Verasper variegatus. The sequence continues at coordinate 789,756 of CM048042.1, forward strand.
CAAATAAAAATGCCAACCACCAGTTGATTTTAGGGACATATCTTCAGATGTTCATCTTGGCGTCACCATGAAGCCTATGTTGATAAAGCCTATAGTTAGGGCTGGATCAGGTGAGTCCTGAACCATCCCTTAGTTAAGCTGCTATAGGTCTAGACTGCTGGGGGAACTCCCATCATTTTACCTGTGTGGTGTGATACAGCAGTCTGAGGCCTCCCTTGGATATGAAAGCCTGTCTGCCAGGATTGTTGTGGGTGACCTTATGGAGGCAGCGCAGCAGCATGTGCCGGATCTCTATGGCAGTATGTTGAGTATCTTTGCTGTGCCAGTCCTCATAAAGTTGCAATAGGCCAGAGATGTAACCCTTTGATATCACAGAACAAACGTTAGCTTCTGTGAGGGAAAAACACAGAGAGAGAGAGAGAGAGAGAGAGAGAGATCAGTATGTTTAACTATTTGATCCCTCCTCTGTTGACATCAGTATTGGCTGAATGGAGACAATATAGACTGAGCAGATCAATTCAAAATATAAGAATGACAAAACATCGTTGACTGCAAATTGTCTGGCTGTTTGGCTACATGGTATCTATCAGTTCCTCTGCATCCACTGTGAACACTCCCACTCAAACAGTGTAGTTACATATTTATATGTATGTTTTGCTGATGTTTTGCTCTATGTAGCACCAGTTTGGAGCCACAAAGCTCAAATTGTACAACTTCGGGTCATACAAATGCTTGACTCAAAGCATTTTATAGAACAGTTTTTTCGCCCATTCATACCCAGAAAAACCCTTGAGGATACATCAGCATAAAATGACAGAGAGAAAATATATTTTGACTTTTTAGTTTGGTCCATGTCCCAGTCCACTAATATGGAGGAGGCAGACTTTATTCCAAATCCAGACCCAGACACCATTAAATTTGGACCTATAATCAATAAATTATTTAGAATTGTCAAATTTTGATAGAGCATTTGATTTTTAAACGCTGCAGCTTTGGCCAGAATAGACCCCACTTCTCTCACTAAAAATGAAAAGTGGGTTAGTGTAGTAATTACAATTAGATAGACAATTCCAGATCTCATTAGTGATATCATCAAATGGTTGGAAAATATGGCGACCATGGTAACAGCAGGTGCAGTTTACAGTACAGTACACTACAGGCAGTTTTATGTCTACAGTGAACAACGCACACACACACACACTAATTGTAAATGGCCTGTATTAATATAGTGCTTTTCTTGTCTTGATGACCACTCAAAGCGCTTTACAGCAGTAAGTTAGAAGACAACTGCTCTACCCCCTCAGCCAATACTATTTCTCACTATTGACTCTTTTTTTAACACTATGTGGATGGCTCTAGTCACAGGCCCCTTTCACTTCTAAATGCATATAGATTGACATAAAGATTACAATTTTTGAACAAGTGGGTTTAAGGTCATATGGCAAATTTGGTGCACAGCGATTGTCTGATTGTTTTATTAAAAAATTTGATAATGATCTGATCAGCTTTTATAAGATCTAGATTGGCTCCAAATAATGTCAGAAGGCTGTAAGAGGTCATAGATGGTGCCAAAATCCCAAAGTAGCTCTGCTGCTGTCTTTTCACTGCATGTATGAAGGTCTTGGACTTCTTAGAGTGGCCTATTTTGTGGTTGGTGCTTTAGTCTTTGGGTCTTTATTGATATAATTAAGGTATGATACAAAAATCCAACAACTGTAGTATTCAGGCAAAATTTGCTCCCCCACCTATGGTATGCCCAATTACTATTAAATAAATGCATCATCATGCTGATGGTATATTATTGTCTATTGAAAGCCCAGTGCAACAAATTCCACATATATTGTCTGTTTTTGAGCAACACAGCAAGCTATCTGTTTTTAAAATGAACGGGCAAAAATGACTCACCACAATGCAGCAAGAAAGGCAGGGTGGGCCTTTAAACTTGCCCTTACACTTCAATCAGGTGCTTGGGTATCGTTATGTCTGTAGAGGTGAGCAACATAATCTGATCCATAAATAAAATCTTAATATGACATGAGTAAAACTGCTTAAACCTGCAGCTTAACCCTGCTATTATAGGAACAGCATGAAAGTGATATTCAACAAAGTGAAATGTAACAAGTGCAATCGACAAGATGATGATGATTCATCTCATTTGAACTTGGTATTTTAAAAGGACTCCTAATTTATTGAGGCATGGCATTCAGTTAAATGTCAATGGAATTATTCCCTTAAATTTTGCTATAGCACTATCAGATATCAGTTCTAGAAAAGTTTTTAATTTGTGGTATGTAGTGCAACAAAAGGACATCAAAGCTTAATCAGTTATGGTCTGATAAAACAGGATTGTGTGGAAGGACTATTAAATGTTCAATTGTAACACGTTATGTTAAAGCAAGGTCAAGGGTGTGGTTAAAACAATGAGGGGGTTGATGTAAACACTCACTGAAATCAATCACAGCACTAAGGCTATTATTAATGTCAACATGAATATTGACATCCTGTACAATAATTTATTTACAAGACCCAGGAGCATGGCAAACTACAACAAATAGAATTGTTTGTTTTTTCTAGGATGGGTGTGATAAACTTAGAACAAGGCTTTCAAATGGGATATAGAGGATTTTAAAATTGGGATTAATTGATAGATTGATAACTATATCTCCTTGTCCCAACCCTGGGTTGTCATTTTGGCTCAGTAAACTCAGTTATACTTTTGAATTACATTACATTTCATTTAGATAGGATAAGAGTGTTCATCCAAAGTGGGATGAATGCTTTCTCCCCTAGTTTACTCATGTTATTCAATTGGGGAATAAAGTTACATCGTTTGCTGGACACCACCTTGACAGCCAGGGGATTAAAGCCAGCGCTACCTAAAAAAAATGCAGGTTTGGGTTTTAAAACTGGCGGAGTCATGTTGTGCGTAATGGCTTAGTGGACGTAATAATGTAAGGCATAATCGGGCTATGCTCTGTAACATGTGAACAGAACAACTTGTGCAAAACAACATAATCCAAATAACGTCTTATTCTGAATAAGCTCAATAGTCAAAATATTTGTATGTTTGTTTCATACCTAAAATGATTAAAACACATTTGTGGGCAACAATATTTCACAAGGTGACATGGTCCTTCGTTACTAAGAAAAAACACATTGTAATTTAGTAGTTTATTTCAACTCAGTCCCCAATGCTGCTGCCCCAGTCAGAGCACAAAATGGGAATACATCTGGCTCTAAAAACATTATCCTCAACAAATAAGTCCACAGTGACCAACTATGTTTGTGACGTGTTTTTTTTCAATACAAACAGAAAATCAAGTAAATTTTACTTAGTGCCAAATCACAACAACATGGCAGGACTCTACTGCACTCTTTGCAGACACCCAACAATTCCCACTATGACCAACCACTTGGTAATAATAGTAATGGTAATTCTAGTGTTGGTAATGTTGTGCATATGATACCTTAAACGTGACACCATTAAATGGTGTGCCTTGGGGCATTCAATAAATTTGGTTATCAGAAAGAATATTAATATTCCAAATATTAATATCCCTCGTGTTGTTCCTGGGTCGAATTTGACCCAGAGTATGTGTGTGTGTGTGCGTGCGTGTGATCATCCGCAAGCCCTGGCTGGTCAGGGTTAGGGTGACCCAAGGATTGTCATTATCCAATTCTCCTCGGGTAATTGAGACCAATGGATTGTCATTCTCGATTCTCCTGGGGGGTCATTTAGACCCCCAGAGAGGGCGCTGTGGTGCTCTGTGGGGTCATTTAGATCCACACCTGATTCCAATTGTAATCTAGGGGGGTACATTAGACCCACAGAGAAGCTGGTGTGCCACCCTCCCTGACCATGTCACAATGTCACGTCAAGTGCGTCTCACCAGAGAACAGGTTCTCCAACAGCTATTCTCCCAGCAACCATCCTCTGAACACGAAGAGGACGCGAAAGAGCCAGACCGAGAAGCGGACGGACAAGGAGATGGAGAAGCAGGCAGAAAAGCAGACCGAGAAGAAGACAGAGACAGAGACGACGGCGACGATGACGGCCACGAAGACTACGACCCAGTGGGTGATGCTTCTGCAGATTCGTCATCCTTGGAAGAAGAAGAAGAAGGACAAGACCACGGCAGCACCACCACCACCGGACTCGTGGAAAGAGAGACCTTCCCGTCAAGAAACGTGGAAATAACATGGCCGTTGCTCCTCCTCCTCCTCTTCCTCCTCCTCTGCTGCGGCTCAAAGCGGGGTCCCCCTGGGCCCCACTATGCATGCGATGTCCCGTGCCAGTGACCTAGCCTCGACGTTCCACTTGTTCATCACGCCGACGGTAGAGAACATCATCCTGGAGATGACGAATCAGGAGGTTCGTCGAAAATACGGCCACGATGCCCCTAAAACTCTTCCACATGTACTTACACCAGACTGCTGCGCTTCGACGACCGCGAGATGAGACGAGCCACGAACAAATTGGAGGCCATGCGAGAGGTCTGGGACACGTGGGTGGCGCGGCTGCCGTTCCTCTACAACCCGGGGCCTGAAGTGACCATGGATAAGTAACTGGTTCCATTCAGAGGTTCGTCTTTTTTTTATTATATTATTATTATTATTATTATTATGTTATTATGTTATGTAGATAGCAGCTGCTAGTCCTCGTACCCATCTCCTCTCCTCTCCTCTCATCTCTTCTCCTCCTCTTCTTCTCCCTAGGCCAGTGTCCTTTCCATGCAAGTGTACACCGGAAAGCCGAGTGGCGGATGCCCAGAACTGAACCAGGGGTCCGGCCTCCTCCATAGCCCTAGCAGCAACCCCGCTCCGGGCGGGTAAGAGGAAGAGGTGTCAGATATGCCCCAGGAAAAAGGACTGTAAAACTCACACCGTGTGCCGCGGGTGTAACAAATACATCTGCAAGGGCTGCTCACTTGTGTATTGGAAAAATTAACAGTGTGGTTGAAAACTATTTTGTAGTTGAAGAGTAACTTTTTGCAGACCTGTCTAAAGACTTTATGACCTGTATCTACATATATACAAACTGTCCAAATACTTTATGACCTGAACTGTTTTATGGTCTGAACTGTGTATGACCTGAAAACTGTCAGACCCTTTTGATCACTTATTTACTCTCCAAAGAACTGAATGTATGTCTGCTTATCTCCAAAGGAAACATATGTAAATCAGTTGTCTGTGTTTAGATTCCCCTCTCTCCTGCGCCTACAGAACCAGTCTGAACTGGTTCTGAGGGACAGCCTTAGTTCTCCTATATAAGATCCTGGCATTTGACTGTTCTCCATCTTCACTCTGAGATCCTTGTGACTCTCTGTGTTGATCCTTTCTGCAGAAAGTCCCTATTAAAATACACGTAGATAACTTTGGTGTTTCCAGCCTCTTGTATTTCCAGATTTTCATCGCACTTGTCTAATGCCCTACGTGTGCGTGCTAATATGTGGTGGGCTATGTGAGGGGGCCAACAGCCGGGAGAAGCAGGGACAACACAAGGGATAATACAACAGATGCCTGACCCTGAATGGCTGAAATAACACAGGCAGTGTTGTACCAGTTCACACTTAACAAGAACTAGTTAAAAGTTCAGTTCATACAGATGAAAATTAAGTAATTCACATTCATAGCTAATCTTTTACATTTTTGAACTAAGTTCACGGTTCCAAAAATGAACTAGTTCACGTTCATTTGTTCCAATTTTGTATTGGGATGGTTTTAGATGAAAAACTTTGGATCATGTATTTAGTTATTAATCAATGATTAACAGTCCTGTTTGTGCACGTCACATCTCGTGTTGAACTTTGTGCACACAATGTTGACGAGTAGTTTTTCATTATGTTAAAATGCAGCCTCATAAACACTGAGTAAACTTCATGTACTGATCCGGTCATGATAACTTGTGATGAGTGTTGGTGTTTATTAGCTAAAGTGAGTGCAGGTCAGCAGGAGTGTGGAGGGAGGACACAGAAACTCCAGCACGATACAAACCAACCTTTTGTTGCCACTGTTCTTCAACAAAGTAACTTACTGACTGCATGCACACACACACACACACACACACACACACACACACAAACATTTTCACTCGCTCCTGGTATTTCACATGATGGCCTATACTCTGCCTAATATCCTGCCCTCTACATACCCTCATTCAACCATAAATGGCCAATGAAAAACACCACATGAATGTTAGATGACCCTGGTAATACATGGGTTTCCATGTTGAAACATGACATCAAGCGAGAAGACACCGACATTGAGGAGCTTGTGAGTGAAATGGAGAACGAGATTGTTTGGTGGCCACAGCAGTGATATCACTAATACAGAAATTGCACAGTGGTAGCGTGTTGCTGCTGCGGTTAATGCAGTTAGTGAGAGTGAGTATGATAGAGAGGACAGTGGCTGAAAAGAAATCGGGGTCAAATTTAATGGTTGAGGCAAAAACAGAATCGCTTTGCACCGTCAGAATGCGAAGGAATTTATATCACCCAATCATTTTTATAATCCAAAACTGCAGGTATTATTAAACTCATGGACCTCTGTGAAAACAACAACCTATAAAATATAGCATTCCCAAAAAAGGGTTTGGATAGAAAGGTTTACACTTTACAGTGTAATCATGTCACACATACCCGTGTGCTAATTAGTGGTGAGTAGACGTGTTTGTACTGGGATGGTTTGATTTCGTTGTTCTAAAACTGGACTCATTCAATGCAAAGATCCAAGATCACAGCTCGACAGAATTTACACACACTCATTACATGAAAACAGTATTATATGCATATTATTTACATATAATATACACTATTATATATGTATGTGTGTGTGTATATATATATATATACACACAGTGGTAGAGTAGTTTTAAAAACTGTTAATCCCTTGGCTCTGCAATTCCACTATTATGGTATGGAAGTGTAATTTGCTTTAAATTGACTTGTATAGAACAGTTTTGTCAAGTGAGCACAAATAACATTGTGGATTTATACCATTCTCCTGTCAAGTACATTTGTTTAGATCACGTTTGTTTGAGAAGTGGCGTACACATCTTTCAGACCCTGTTTAGTGCATACACAACGGTTATAAATTCAATTATATATAAGACCCCAGATACCGTATAAGGTCTAAAATAAAATGTTTTTCCCGCTGAACTTCAGGTCTAGTCAATTGCGTTTCAAATATTATTACAGATATTCTTTTAGAATTGAGCAAGTACCATTTACTATAAATGAGTGTTGCATCATGGGTTATTGTTGCTATGCTAGTAAATGCTTTCAAGTCCATCAACAGCAGGGTTATTCAAATAAAAACAGTGAGGACAAGATATATAAAAAGTCCTCAGGACATTTTAATATAATTAGATGTATCCATGTTGGTGTGTGGTCAACATCTATAGTGTGATAGTGCAGTAACACTTATCAGTTTTCACATTGAACTGAATTACATACAGTATAAGTACTCTAATAAAAAATACATGCTCTGTTCTAATGTCAAGTCAAATTAAAATTCATAACAGCTTTTACAAAATGTGCATCTTAAAAATGGGAACTACGTTAACCTTGTCATCCCTTTTGTTAACACATTTTTATTTCACAATCTCACCCAACTTTCTAACAATTTCAACACATCCTAACAACTGCATAGCTTTTCTCTCCTTTTTTCTCTACCTTTTTTTTCATTTTATATTCACCCCCACTTTTCTTGTCGGTGAGAGAATTGAGCTCTAGCTTATCTTATATTTTTAATCTGGGTGGGCTAGTGATGTTGAATATATTGGCGTTAAACAGTCACCAAGGTATTGGAACATTAGAGACATACAAAGTCTGGGTTCATTTATTATGTACTAGGTCATTAGGTAGGTCTTAATTAACTCACATTTCTATTTAATACTACCTCCATCAGACAAGATTAGATTAATTTTTTTAAGAGAAATGTTTTGGCAGGATGAAATGTTTGTAATGTCTCTGTGTGTTGTAATTCTTTCTCAATGATACAGAGCATGCTGTAATTAAATAATAAAACAGCATAAGCATGCTGTAGTAAAACTTTGGGTCATTGCCGAAATGGCATGACATCACTAATTCCTTACAATGTTGTTGAACAGCAGTTAGTGATGATTACATGGTCAGGTACATGCAAAATACCAATGCACTACTTTGTTGATGGTCTCCCAGGTCACTGGACAGTGTGCTCAAAGAAATAATAAATGTGTGGAATTATGATTTCTAAGCTTCAGTTTATTGCCAAAATAGGTTTGAATATTGTTTGGAACATCTAAGAAACAGTCACTATTCTTTATTTCTGCTTCTTCAGAGTTTTTGATTGCTCATGTCTTTGCTTCTTTAAAGAATAAAGATGTTTTTATTATCTCAGAATTTGACCCATTTTTTCCCGATTAGAATCATAAATCAGAATCTATAAGAACTGGAATAGATAAAAAGAATCAGAATGTATATAATTCAAACAATACCCAACCCAAGATATAGGTCTTTTTATTAATTATGGCCTTTAAGACTTCTTAAAAAACTTAAATTTAACTTATTTAAACCTGCAGAAACTCTTGTTATATTAGTCTATATACAAAAACAACAGTCTTCCTGCCAATGGGACCCCAAAAAAGCGTACTTGTTATGTAGTGTATCCCAATGAGATGTTTCTGTGATCATCAGTACGTGATCCGTTATTCATAAACTAAGAGAAATACATCATTAAATAAGAAAAGGGTGTCAGAAATGCAAGCACTGCCAGTGAAGAAAATGTTCTATTGTGACAATGGTGGTAATAATGATATACTTATAGTATAAAGGAAACCATGAGCAGGTGAATGAAGAAAGTCATGAAAACTTACTTGAGCACAGCAAGGCCGCAAAGGCATTAATTGCTGCCCTGGAAAAGAAACAGAGGGAGCAGTCATTTTCTGATATTTTAATACGTAAACATTTTGTGTTCATGGTACACGAGTTAGGCCATGACACAAATAAGGGTGTGTGTTTTTGAGTGTTTTGATATGACGACACACATCAAATAATTAGGTCATTCAGATGTTAGTATTTGCTGTAGCTCATTGTTTTAAAGGTCTTGACCTTATATGTAAAGTGCCTTGAGATAATGCATATTATGATTTGGCGCTATATAAATAAAATTTAATTGAATTTAATTGAATTGTGACTTTGTCATATACTGTTTTGTCTTTGTGGTTGCTTTATATTCTTAAAAATAAGTAATAATATGCTTTAATGAAGATTTATTTGCTTGAGGGCTTTTTATCAGTTTTTTTTTATTTTGATTCAATATGTCTGGCAGGTAGGAAGAACAAACATGACATAAGTATAAACAAAATAAATAATTAAATACATAAATAAGTTTTAAAAAAATCATTTGTGGCAGAAAAGACCATTTCTGTTTTTCTAAATGTATATCTATCAAGTATTACATTTTATATTTATATATCTATTTCTATATATTTTACTTATATATTTATACATTTATTTACTTAAGTTACATCTATGTTTAATCCTGTATCTCTTTGTTCATATGTTAATTACATAGGTGGGCTTAACACAGTCTAAAGCCTCTTTGGTCATAGCGTGGTGATCATTGGATCTACTACTTTTGTCTGGAGATGGCTGGTACATATGTGCTTTGCCCTCTCAGTATTAGCTGCCTAGCTAGTTATTGATGCCTAGTTCTATAAAATGCTGTGCCAGTTAACATTGTAGAATGTTTTATTCGAGATGTTGTAAAAAAGCTATGATGGACATTGAATTGTTACTTCCTCTGTTTCTGAGATGATGTGAAGTTGACTGATGATGTAAGAGACTTCTTGCAGTTTGTCTTTTAATTAGATTAATTTAAATTTTTTTTGCATAGCACCAAATCACAACATACAAGGCACTTTACATAGTAAAGTCCGAACAAATTATAGAGAAACCTGACCTGACCTGGATCCAAGTGCAGACACAAAGACCAGCAGAGGCAGTTCAGCAATTTATTCCAATACTTTAACACACAAGCTTTGCTGGGTCGAGAGTCCATCAACACAGAAAAAAGCAAGTAACTGGAGCCAAGGTCGAAAAAACACAAAAACACCAGAAGAGAAGCATCTTGAGACAGTAACCTGAACAGAACCCTTACTGAGCAGACATATTGCTAATAAATACACAGGAATCAGGGATAATTGTACTCAGTTGTGATACAGTAGGGTAGCTGCAGACAATCTCTGTAAAAACAGACAAAGACAGGAAGTAAAGTAAGAGAATGGGTGTGTTTGGAACTTCATACAAACATGACTGCAAAATTAGCATGAAGTGCATTCCAACTGCATAGAATGCCGTGCAGAATGTGTGAGAAGGGGAGAAAGGCTCCGATGGATACTAAATTTGCAAGAATTTCAGTATGCACCATGAGCTTAGTTGACAGACTTAACTGCCCCATAATGCATTGCATTCCTCAGTTCCTTCCTGTACAATGGCAGAGTATGCAGTGGATGCTGCCAGCTTAGAACCAGCAACGACTCACATATAAATGTCGATAAATCATTCTACCATACAGCTTGTTAATACTTGCTTTACAAGATCTATTTACAAAATTAATGTATCTCTATTGTTGGAATTTAATATATCGCACGATTTGCCTGCTAGCCTCTTAGTCTACATGTTAGCATGTTGATTAATATCAACATAGCTAACTGAGTTGTAAATGTGGATGAGTAATAACGTGATAAATAATGCCATGTATTGTTATTCATTTCTTTAAGGGACAGGTGAGGACACTCAGTGCCTCGCTAAATGGAGCACTGAGAATGAACAGCAATTCACTGGTTGGCGTAATGCCACCATCAAAGGTTTGGAAGAAGAGCATTTGTGTTGTAATGTTCATGAGCCCTGCTCTTCACTTGATGTTGTTATATTATACTACTACTACTACTACTACTACATGTTGCATTTGAAAAAAAGCATAATGGAAAGACTACAACATTTACTTCAGCGGAGGATGCAGAGCGTTTTGCAAACGCTTTCCCTTCCAGCTGATGCTACAAACCCATGTGCTGGTAAATCGAACAGAAGTGAGCTGCAAGATGGACTAATCAGTTGGTATCTGTAATAGTCTGAGATACTGTTTTGTTTACTTGTTATTCATTTATATTTGATAGGGTGATTAAATCTCTTAAGTCTTTCATTTTAAAGCTGAGCAAAAGATGGCTTAAATATTGGTTACCACATTGGTTTTGAATGTGGGTGAAGACGTGGTGATTTCATATTGCTGCCTTGCTGTTTCCCAAAGAAGATGGAGCACGGCCAACCTGTTTGGCCTAACGTGGGTTAGGGTGGGAATGGGGTATGTTATATGTGCCAGACTGGGGAAGGTTTTAATTATCATTTAGGTGTGATAAGCCTACTGTTTGTGTTGTATTTGACATGTATGTTTATTATGGCAGGAAGGCTTAGAAATATGCCCACTTCTGACACAGGGATAATAACGTTTGTTACTTGGAATGTAAAGGGTATGAGAAGTCAAGTTAAGAGGGGGAAGGTGTTCTCGCACTTGATAGTAAATTATTTTCAATTTACTACCTGATCTTGATTCTACTAACTTAATTATAGGCGGTGACTATAATTGTTGCCAAGATCCCTATCTCGATCGCCTTTCTACACGCCCTCCGCCGTCTTTCAATTCAGTGGGCACTTTGAATAATTTGATTAAATCCTTCAACCTAGTAGATATATGAAGGATACAGCACCCAACTGATAAAGAATATACATTTTTCTCACGTGCATAAAACATTTACCCGCCCTGATTATTTTATTATCGACTCTAAGCTGATCTCAAATGTATTACAAACTAAATATCAGAGTCCTGTTACCATGTCCTTTAATTGGTCTTTACCCAAAACTTTCTTTATCCTTTATCGATGCAAGACGATCATTTTAACGATTATATAAAGGCAGCCATGAATGATTTTCTGTTCACCAAAGATAATGGGGCCGTCTCAGATTTATTTTATGGGAATCTTTTAAGGCTGTGGTATTCGAAAAAATTAGCTCATATGAAACTTTGAAGAAGAAGGAAAGGCGTAAATGCCTTGCAGAAATAGACGTGCTGCTCTCTGAAGCAGAGAAGGCATACCATTCCTCTCGGTCCATGAAAGACATTACAAATTGAAGAGTGAATATAACATTATTTTGAGTGGCCACGTTAATTGGCAAATACTTAAGCTCAAACAAAAGCAATTTGAATTGAATGACAAGCCAGGTAAATTGTTGGCCAGGCAGTTGCGGGGTGCACAGGCCAGTAGGTCCATTCTTAAACTTAAGTCTTCCACTGGTGAAACTATCTAATCCACGTGATATAAATTAATACTTTAGAGAGCTATATTCAAAGTTATACACCTATTCTGTTGAATTACCTAAAATAAGTGACTCTGCTAAGGTTGATCTTGATTCAAATTTTACTGTTTGTGAAATCAAAGAGGCAATAAGATCATTTCCAAGAGATAAGGTCCAGATGGGTTTAGTGCAGAATCTTTTAAGTCCTTAAATCTTTTTATGAGGCAAATATTGCATATTGTCAAATACATTTCAGATTCCCTGGCATATAGACACCTTAGTCTATTAAACTATGGTCAGAAAGTGATAGCAAAAATGATGGTCACTAGGCTGGGCAGGCATATATCCTCATTAATACATCCTGATCCAACAGGCTTTGTATCGGGCAGATTCTCTTTCTTTTAATACCCGGAGATTATTTAATATACTGTATACAAAACATAAAGTAAATGACAAGCCAGTAGTTATCTCATTGGATGGAGAAAGGGCGATTGATCAAATTAAATGGAGATATATATATATATATATATATTATCTTACGGTGTCAAAATTGAACATCTTATGGTACTTCCGCGCAATCCAATTCTATCAGACCATAATTTAATAACCTTTGATTTTTCACTATCAGAATATATGCCGCTAATAATAAACTCATTTTCTAGATGTTTACCTGATAGTGCTGTAGCTAAATTTAAGGAAATAATTCTGATTAAATTTAAACCCGTATTATCCGTCAATATAAACAACAAATTCATCAAAAACCTCAAAAACTCACTATGATTAATATTAGACTCAATAGCGTCTCTAAAAAAGAAACATATAAAACATAGTAAATTAGCTCCGTGGTATAATTCCAAGACACATGAGTTAAAACAAGTATCAAGAAAATTAGAAAGGAATTGGCACTCCAGCAACCGTGTTGAATATCTCCTAGACTGGAAGAGTAGTGTTAAAGCATATAAGAAGGCCCTCCAAAAAGGAAGAGCTCCCTACTATTCGAAAATAAGAGAAGATAATAAAAACAACCCCAGGTTTCTTTTCAGCACTGTAGCCAGGCTGACAGAGAGTCACACCTCCACCGAACCCAGTATTCCTCAATCCCTAAATAGCAATATCTTTATGACCTTCTTTAATGATAAAATTCTAACTATTAGAAATCAAATCAAACATCTCCTGCCCTCAATTGGCACTAATACCCCACCAAGAACAGAAATCTCAGAAACGGCTAAGAATCCTACCAATTATTTAGACAGCTTCTCTCTGACCCTTGATCAGCTGACCAAACTAATCTCATGTTCTAAACCAACAACTTGTATCTTAGATCCCATTCCTACAAAATTACTTAAAGAAATTCTGCCCCTAATTGATAGCACGTTACTGAACACAATAAATCTGTCATTATCATCAGGATATGTACCACAGTCTTTTAAAATAGCTGTAATCAAACCCCTTCTCAAAAAACCCACCTTAGACCCAGAGGTTTTAGCCAATTATAGACCAATATCTAACCTCCCCTTCCTGTCTAAAATCCTAGAAAAAGTTGTAGCCAAACAGCTGTGTGAGTTTCTCCAGGAAAATAATATATATGAAGACTTTCAGTCAGGGTTTAGAGCCAATCACAGCACAGAGACAGCCTTGGCAAAAGTCACTAATGACCTTCTAATAGCTTCAGATCAGGGATTTGTGTCTGTCCTTGTTCTGTTAGATCTTAGTGCAGCATTCGACACACAATTGACTAGTACAGTTAATTAGCATTAAAGGAACCGCCCTAAACTGGTTTAAATCATATTTCTCTGATCGCTCCCAATTCGTGCAAATTAATGATGAGTCATCTGTGCGCACCAAAGTTAACCATGGTGTTCCACAGGGCTCTGTGCTCAGCCCAATCTTATTCTCATTACATATGCTTCCACTCTGAAACATTATCAGGACACACTCACTCAATTTCCACTGCTATGTGGATGACACCCAGTTATACTTGTCAATAAAACCTGAACAAAGTAATCAAATAATTAAACTCCAAGCATGTCTCAAGGACATAAAAACCTAGATGACCTGCAATTTTCTTTTATTAAACTCAGATAAAACAGAGGTTCTAATACTTGGCCCAAAACACCTTAGAGATACATTATCTAATGATATAGCTGCGCTAGACGACATTGCCCTTGCTTCCAATGAAACAGTCAGGAACTTGGGAGTGATCTTCGATCCTGATTTATCCTTTAACTCACACTTAAAACTAATTTCTAGGACTTCCTTTTTCCACTTGCGTAATATCTCCAAAATCAGACATGTCCATGCCTTTGTTACATCCAGACTGGATTATTGTAATTCAGTCTGGACAATGCATTGTCCACAATGCTGCAGCACGTGTCCTGACAAGAACCAAGAAAAGAGACCACATTTCTCTAGTATTAGCTTCACTACACTGGCTTCCGGTTAAATCTTGTAATGGCAAATTCTGCATTTGTGTTATGTTTAATAGAAGAACAGATATGTATTTGTAAGAAGTATGAATAAATGTGTTCCTATGAGTTAACTTGACTGATTAGAGAACACAGATGTGTATTGCTTTCCCCCTTTCTGTGAGACTGGGCAATTGGTACTCTGCAGGGGTCACCCAAGGTGTCAGAATAGAGGGGTGCAGGGATTTCTTTCATGTATACAGGACGGGGGTCTTTTGCCTCGTAAACTAAGATAAGAGGTCACTCCAGGGGGCTAGGACAGAGATGGAGACAGGATGTCTGTCCACCCTGAGTTTACATCAAGGGAAGTGACAAAGGCCTTTTGCTCCGCGCGGGGAGGGGCTTGTGATTGTATAAGTGTATTGATTTTCCTATGCTCTTTGCTCATTGTTACACGTCACGCTAGTTGATGGTTGGGAGTAAGTCCACCTGCAGGTGTAGAATTAAACTTTCCGAGAGACAATGTATGACTTGTGCTTGATTTTACAGAAATTCCCATGACAATCTAGAATAGAATTTAAAATTCTCCTCCTCACCTTCAAGGCCCTTAATAATATGGCACCATTATACCTCAAAGAGCTGTTAGTACCTTATCAACCCACTAGAGCACTGCGCTCCCAGAATTCAGGCTTACTTGTCGTCCCTAAAAGTAGAGTAGGAGCCAGAGCTTTCAGCTATCAAGCTCCTCTCCTGTGGAATCATCTCCCACTTTCAATTCTGGAGGCAGACACCACCTGTACGTTTAAGAGTAGGCTTAAAACCTTCCTTTTTGATAAAGCTTATAGTTACAGCTGGTACAGGCTTGTCTTAGACCTGCTCTTAGTTATGCTGCTATAGGTCTAGAAGGTCGGGGGACACATGACACATGGAGCTTCTCTTTCCAGCTTCTCCTTCCTCTTCTCAATCCTTATCACATGAAAGTAATTCATATCTCATCAATACATGTTACTGACTTGACTTCTTCCCCGGAGTCCCTTTGCCTTATTGTCCGCAGATCCAGGGCCGCAGCTGTGGCCACATCATGGATTAGGATCTGTGGATCGCGTATCAGAGATCGTAATGGTGGATTCAGTATGGCGGATTCTGTATCGTGCTGGCTGATCGTGATAATAAAGGCGGATCCTTTATCGTGTTGGCATCGGAAAATGGTGGTGGACCACGACCAAGGTGGCAGCTGATGATGGATCCTAATGGCGGCAGTGAACAATGACTGTGGACTATAGTGGCATCCGTTCTTGATGGTGGATCATGATCTTGCTGGCTGCTGACCATAGACTATGATTGCAGCAGGACTGCTTGATACATAGTATTTCTCCTCAGATACTTGACCATTAATGACATTAATCCACCAATTCACTGACCTTCAGTTATGCTTCAAAAAGGTCTACCCTTATCAATGCTGCTAAAACCTTGATGATGTTCTCCTTTACACTATTGCACTTCTGTCCATCCTGGGAGAGGGATCCTTCACATGTGTCTCTCTCTGAGGTTTCTACGTTCTTTTTACCCTGTTAAAAGGGTTTTTTAGTAGTTTTTCCTCACTCTTGTTGAGGGTTAAAGGCAGAGGATGTCACACCATGTTAAAGCCCTATGAGACAAATTGTGATTTGTGAATATGGGCTATACAAATAAAATTTTATTGATTGATTGATATATGCAAGCCACATTGAGACACTATGGATTGGGTGAATTTTTCACTCATTCAAGATTACATTACATTTCATTTAGCTGACGCTTTTATCCAAAGCGACTTACAATAAGTGCATTCAACCATGAGGGTACAAACCCAGAACAACAAGAATCAAGAAAGTACAATTTCTTCAAAAAAGCAAAACTACAAAGTGATATAAATAAGTGCCTATTAAGTGCTACTAAATTGTTAGTTTTAAAATGTTATTCAAGGTATAGTCGGAAGAGGTGTGTTTTTAGTTTGTGGCGGAAGATATGTAAACTTTCTGATGTCTGGATGTCAATGGGGAGCTCATTCCACCATTTAGGAGCCAGGACAGCAAACAGTCGTGATTTTGATGAGTGTTCAGCTCGCAGTGAGGGAGCAATAAGCCGATTGGCAGAAGCAGAGCAGAGTGAACGGGCTGGGGTGTAATGTTTGACCATGTCCTGGATGTAGACTGGACCCTATCCGTTCGCAGCACGGAACGCAAGTTGTAATGTTTTGAAACGGATGCCGGCAGCCACCGGTAACCAGTGAAGGGAGCGGAGGAGCTGGCACAGCAGCCCCGCCAGATGCTTTATGCTTGTCCTTCATCTGCCATTCTCACTAATGGGAACAGGTCATTACCTTTTAACCTTAAGGACAAGGTAGGGCTGCTGTGCCAGTCCTCTGCTGTTTAACTTAGAACTAGAGCCTCTGGCTATTAGTATAAGGCAGAATACTAATATGAGGGGAATTAAGGTGGGGGATATTGAATGTAAACTATCAATTTATGCAGACGACTTGTTCATTTTTCTTTCGGACCCCCCATTATACCTTCCTCTACTCCTCTCACTAATTAAATGTTTTGGTAGCCTGTCTGGGTATTCCATTAATTGGTGGAAAAGTGCATATATTCCTCTTTCAGAAAATCTAGATCCTCTTTTTCTTGAGTCTCTTCCCTTTGAAATTGCTAGGGATCAGTTCACTTATTTGGGCCTATCTATTTCCGTAAATCCTACACTCTTACTTGAGTAATTTTACTATTCAGTTAGACAAGCTGAAGAAATATATTGATTTTTGCAGGACTTTGCCTCTATCTCTTATAGGGCGTGTAAATATGATTAAAATGGTGTCGCTCCCCAGGTTTATGTATTTGTTTAAAAATATTCCAATCAACCTTCCGTTATCTTAAAAAAAAAAAACTTGACTCAATAATAATGCTTTTTGTCTGGGGCTAGAAAACACAAGCCCCAAAAAACTGGGGGGTTTAAACCTTCCAGTGTTCCAAGATTACTATGGGGGAACTAATGCCAGAGCCCTAATATATTGGCAAGACCAGCTTCCCAAGTCAAATGAGCTCCGTGATACACCCCGTGGTTGTAATTGGAATTGAACGCTGCAAGAAACAGCTCTCTGTCAGCTCTTCTGTTTTCTACTAAGGATTATCCAATACATGTAGTTCAGGACAATTTTGTTCTCCAAAATTCACTTAAAATATAAAAAAAGATTAAAATGGTGCTTCAAGCTCCTCAATTTTCATAACATTCTCCTATTTGTTTTTACCATAATTTTATTCCATCTCAATCTGATCAGGCCTTTATTTACTGGAAGGATAAAGGACTGACTACTATTGCAGACTTGTACATAAACAATCATTTTGCATCCTATATGAAGCTGAAAGAAACCTTCTCCCTACTTTGTACGTTACTTACAAGTTAGATATTTTGTTAAAAAATAATATAAAAAAACTTTGAAAACCCACCAAAGGATCATTCTTTTTATGTTTTAATGAAACAAAATCCTCCTTCTAAACATCTATTTCAAAATTTGTAACACTATTTGCTAATGAGTCTGTTGTTTCATCAGAACATATAAAGTCTGCTTGGGAGGCAGATCTGGGTGTAGAGTTGACCGACAAGATGTGGAGGGAGGGGGTGGAGAGGATCCATTTGGGCTCAATTAATGCCAGGTTGCAGTTGATTCAATTTAAAGTCATACACAGATTACATTATTCCAAAGAAAAAAATAATATAATGTATCCTGATGTATGTTACAGAAGTAAATCTTCAAAAGGCACTCTAGGCCAAACCTTTTGGTTTTGTCCTAAGATTGCTCCCTTCTGGCAGGATATTTTTAAATGGTATTCTGAAATGTATGATCTACAGATTGAACCTGATGCACTGGTTGCCCTGTTTGGCTGCTCTGTAGCTTATTTTGCACTGCCACAAACTGTACAGCATACCCTTATGTTTGGTATGTTAGTTGCAAAGAGAATAATAATTGAAAGCTTCCAGTGCTCCTTGTTTCTCCAGATGGTTAATGGAACTGGTTTCAGGGATACATCTTGAGAGGCTTCGGAGCAACACGCATGGTTTTCCTGAAAAATTTGAGAGCACTTGGGGCTCAATTTATAGGCACCTTAACTTTACGGAATGACCCCAAATTTTGCGCGATACCCATTCTGGCTATTCCTCACCATATGCTTTATTTTTACTGAATGATTTATTAGTATAGGCTGTAACGCTTTATCATATCTCTGTAGTGTCTGGCTTCTTTTCTTTTTTTTGTCCTCTGTGATTATTGTCTTTTATGCTTTTGTTTGTATTGTATGTTTCGTTTTTTCCCCCATTAATGGGGATTATTTTAGTAGTAGTAGTTTTTCCTTACTCTTGTTGAGGGTCAGGGCACAGGATGTTGTGCCTTGTTAAGGTGAGATGTGAATATGAGCTATACAAATAAAATGTGATTGATTGATTGACCCATCTAATGTGAAATACAACAACATAACATGTTAACAAAATCATCACACAGAAAAATGATTTCACTGAAATGAATTTGAAATTCTGAAACATCAGTAGACAAAACAACTCACTTGAACTAGCTAACTATATGGATAGACTTATGATGAACATATGATTAATATTAATATTTAGGCCGGTGGGAGTTGGGCCTTAGTTTAGGGGAATCCACAGGCCCAGGGTAGATTGCACATCTCATTTTATAATGTTGCTTTTGTCATTGTCTAATTACTTATCACATTTTTGACAATATCATCACATTATATTTTTCGGTTTTCTGTATCTACATATTTAAATGTCCTTTTTCTTGTCATTTTATTACAAGGAAGTGTAGCGTTATGATGAATTTACACTCGTTATGAAAAAGGGGCACCAGCTCTTTATATAATTTAATCAATTTAATATCACTTAGAAAGTCATAAATTACTGATTCAATGGATCTCCATTGTCTACCTCAAAGCAACACAAAGATAATAACAAGGTGGAAAATATAAGATTATTTGACTAATATCTGATAGGAAGGGAGTATATATAATGATGATAAAATATAAAATATCTAAAATGGAGTAAATGCATCATACGGATAAATAGCAATGGAATGGGAAGGCGGCAATTTGGGTGATAGTGGCAGATAATATGTTGATATGGGATTGTGCTGTGATAACCTTAACAGCATCTAAGCTATAAGTGAATGAGTTAGAAAATGAATAAATCTATAAGTACATTTATAGATCATAACTGTGGTAAAAACATCAACCCAGTCATTAATAGCAGAATAGAATGATTGTACCAAGCCAACTTGAATGAGTGTGGAACTGTGGGCTTCCCCGGCTGGTAACATCCCACCAAGGTGGTCTGTTCCAGAAACATTGTTGGTTGTCTGGCAGAGTTCTGCTAGATCTGCAAATCACAAACGTCCTGAGGACCCTGATGTGAATCTGGGATTTGTGCTCTCTCCACTGCTCTTCTTGCTCTACATCAACGACTGCACTGCAAAGACCCATCTGTTAAATTCCTGAAGTTTGCAGGCGACGACACGAGGGTGGGAGGTTGAATGGCTGATCCTCTGGTGTGGTCGAAACAACCTGGAGCACAAACACGCTCAAGACTGTAGTGGAAAAAGTGTGGTTGAAACCTATTTGTAGTTGAAAAGTAAGTTTTTGCAGCCCTGTCTAAATACTTTTATGACCTGAAACCATTATGACCTTTTTATCACTTATTTACTCTCCAGAGAACTGAATTTATGTCTGCTCTATCTCCAAAGGAAACATATGTAAATCAGATTTCTGTGTTATGATTCCTCTCTCAACCTGCGCCTACAGAACCAGTCTGAACTGGTTCTGAGGGACAGCCTTAGTTCTCCTATATAAGATCCTTGCATTTGACTGTTCTCCATCAACACTCTGAGATCCCTGTGACTCTCTGTGTTGATCCTTTCTGCAGAAATCCCCTATTAAAATACACAGACAAGTTTGGTATTCCAGCCTCTTGTATTTCCAGATTTCCATCACAAGACTGTGTAAATGACAGTGGATTTCAGGAGAAACCCTCTAATAGTGCACATAATCACCATATATAACAACACTGTGTCTGCTGACATTCAGGATTTTGAGATCCACTATCTCCCCTGAAGTGTACATCCAACAAATACCATCATAAAAAAAGCCAAGCAGAGCATGTACTTCCTGCACCAGCTTAGGAAGTTAAATCTGCCTCAGGAGCTGTAGGTCCAGTTCTACATGGTAAATTGCAGTCTGTCCTCTGCACATCCATCATTGTCTGGTTTGGTTCGGCAACCAAACAGGACAGGAACAGACTAAAATGGATTATCATGGCTGCACAGACGGTCTGGTGCCAAACCTTCACTGAGTGTACAAATTAATAAATCATAGACATGGAAAAGTAGCGAGACGTTTCTGGCCCAATGTAACAGAGTAGAAGTAATTTTTTCATCATAAATGTAACTGAGTAGGAGTATTCTGCAATTACAGTACTCAAACTACAATTTATTGAAATAACTTAGTACATGTAACGGAGTAAATGTAACACACCTCTGCAACCTGTTAACACTATTCCCCTCTAAATATGGCCAGTGCAACCAGACACAAGAACAACTTCAACCACAGGCTACCACTCTTTCATACAGTGTATACTGTCCTTGCAAAGAATTGCTCATCTTCAAAGCTTGACAGTTAGTTAACAGTGTGAAGTCCTCCAAAAAAACCACAAGGCATAACTTTTCTTGTTTAATGAAGAACCTTTTACTGTAAACCTGCAACAGAGCATAATTGCAAACACAAATTAGAATACCCCAATACATATAACAAAGGCACAATGTAAGGGCATAATCAGAACAAAAAAAGCTGAGCTATCAAAGAACAGCAACTATACTTGCTTCTTACTAGCACCCACTCCGCCCCCTGGTTCACTAACGAGCTGCATCAGCTAAAATCAAAAGGACTCCAGCTTGAGCGGCTCGTAAGGAGAACAGGTCTCACGGTCCACACAGAGACATACAAAGAACACCAACATCTTTATAAAAACACTCTCAACACTACCCGCACTGCATTTTACTCAGGACTAATCCATCTGGCTGCTACAATCCAAGAACTCTTTTCTCCACCATCAACAAACTCCTCCAACCCAAGGACAACCTCTCCCACTCCTTTACAGTTGAAAAATGCAACGAATTTGTACATTTCTTGCAAGCAAAAATCGACACTATTCACAACCAGCTGGCCTTCCCCACCCCAATTGGACCCTAAACTGACCCCCCCAAGTGGACAGATCACACCCTCTCACCCTTCACTGAACTATCTTCATCTGAACTATCCTCAGTGGTAGCCAGCATGAAGTCCACTACCAGTGCCTTGGACCCATTCCCCTCCTCCCTCGTCAAAGCATGTCTCCCCACACTCTGCTCACTCATCACCAAAACCATAAAATCCTCCCTATCCTCTGGTTACGTCCCCTCCACCTTAAAGCTTGCTGCAGTCAGCCCCATACTTAAAAAACCAGGACTTGACCCTGACTCCCCCAATAACTTCCGGCCTATTTCCAACCTGCCATTCCTGTCAAAAGTACTGGAGAGAATCGTTGCAAATCAGATCAAATCCCACCTTGACTCCAATAATCTCTACAAACCCTTCCAATCTGGTTTCCGTAAAAAAACAGCACTGAGACTGCTCTGATCAAAATCACAAATGATCTGCTGTAATCCTCAGAGTACGGTTCCATCAGCATCCTCATCCTCCTCGACCTCAGCTTTTGACACCATCACCATACTGGCACTGCCCTCTCCTGGTTGCAGTCCTACTTCTCCGACAGACATCAATTCATCTCAATCAACAACTGCCAATCCATCACAGTTCCTGTCACCCATGGTGTCCCCCAGGTTTTGGTGCTTGGTCCCCTTCTCTTCATTATCTACATGCTACCACTTGGACAGATCCTCCGCCTCCATGGCCACCAGTTCCACTGTTATACTGACGATGCCCAGCTCTACCTCTCCTCCAAGATCATCTCTGCTGCCACTAACTCCACCCTCGCCAATTGCCTAATGGACATTAAAACATTGAAGCAAATAAACTTTCTAAAACTAAATTGCAATGAATCTGAAATCCTAATCATTGGCCCAGACTCCCTTACCCACCCCACTCTGGAATTCAAACACAATATTGATAGCTCCATCGTCACCCCATCAACCCAAATCCACAACCTTGGAGTCATACTCGACCCCACCCTTTCATTCCTCATGCCTCCGAACCACACATTCACGCATTTATAACAGCCAGACTCGACTACTGAAACAGCTTACTATTTGGTTCCACAAACAAAGTCCTTCACAAACATGTCCAGAACTCTGCCGCCCGCCTACTTACCAGTACCCAATCAACTGATCACATCACCCCAGTCCTCTATGACCTTCACTGGCTCCTGGTAAAAACCTCAAAATTCTACTTACTACCTACAAGACCCTCAACAACCTGGCTCCCCCCAACCTCTCGGAACTCCTCTACCATCACACCCCCACCCGACAGCTAAGATCGGCTGATGCCAACCTCCTTCAGGTCCCCAGAACCAAGCACCGAACCTTGGGTGACAGGGTGTTTTCAGTCGCCACCCCCGCTCTCTGGAACTCATTACCACCACACATCAAAAATGCCCCTACACTGCTATCTTTCAAAAAAGCCCTCAAAACCCACCTCTTCAGACTTGCCTTCCCCAGCTAAACCCCCCCACTTCATGTTTTTATTCTGTTTATTTTTTATTTTTTTATATTTTTCTTAGTATACCTGAATTTTAAGCTTTTTTATTTTAAAGAGTATTTTGATAGTTTCACAATTTTATCCCCCAGTATTTGAGAAATTTGTCTTTGAGAAATTTGAAAAGTGCTATATAAATGGAATGTATTATTATTATATAAAAAGTAATAAACACAATACTAATGGACAAATAGTGTCCAAGGTAACAATGTAGAAAGGAAAAAATGCAGGAGGAGAAACAGTAGCACTCTGTTCTGCAGCACACTTAATTCTAATTATAAGTCTGGTGGAAATTCCATGCGCTAAGCTTCTGCTGCTGAATAATATGTATAATACACAAATGTCTGATGAACATGCACAGCTATTTGACAATAGTGTAATTAAGTGTTCCTAACATTGATAAATGCTTGCAGCTATATGACAAAATAGAATATTATTAGTTGCAGTGTAGTTATATGGTAAATGTATAGTTGCTTGTTAGATGAATACCTCAGGCATCTGAAATCTCTATTTAGCTTCCATTAAGTCTTTGAATTGTGTAGGGATTCTATCAAATTACCTGAGAGCAATGAGAAAACAATATTGTCCAAATTACAGAAAGTATGAACTTTCAGTATAGAATTTAAGTATAGAATGTAATGTGGTTTTATGACATCTGTCTGTGATATATCCATTTGGTGACACCCCAAAGCACTGTTAATGAGTTAGTAAGTTCTGGTCATTTGTTTTTGTTGAACCCCGTCAGCCAGTTCCATCTGAATACTCCTCAGTGTTCAAACAGCATTCATTGTTTTTGTTTCCAGATCCAAAATGGAGCTTTAATTCATCAACACACATCTTTCCATACACATGGGAACTCGTGTAGACCTATGCAATATCACTTGGCAAATGGCTGTGGGATTAGTATTTACACAGTAAGCTAGCTTCATGATATCTCTTGCCTATATATACTTAATTATAATAACTCCTGACAATTTGGTTGTATATAATGTCGAAATTCCTCACAAATACATACTGAATTGTTGTAAATGGCTATGACCCTTGATTTCTGAGAAAGGCTTGTCATTCAGCAACAGAAGGGGCTACTAACATGGGACTAACTGTTAAAGAGAGCTCTTGAGCCGAGTGACAATATCCATATGGATATAGTCATCAAGTGGGGGATCTGTCAAATGTGTCAAATATAAAATTTCACCCTTCTAACAATCAGATGTTTTCCATTCCCCTGAAACCCCATTCAATACTATTTATTATTTACAACCTCTAATTGAAGGAAATAGCTTTTATATTTGTATTATTTTGATATGCAAAGTGGGGTTCACAATAGGGTTGAAAAAAGACACATCTACTTACTATATCAGATACTATAGCCAACATATAAATGACAGTGCTCTTAGTTAGTTTATGTTAAGATATAGGAAAGATGTTTTGTTTCAGATATATTTAGAGAATATTAGTATTTACAATTTAGTTGAGTGTCTGGTACTCCTGGTTCTGTTGGCAAGTTGAACTGGGTATACTGGAGGAATCTGCTATTTGAGTCAAATGTCTTCAGTTTTGATGGACTAATTGTCAGAGGTCAAAGAGGAGGAGGACAATAGCTTCAGGACAAATAGGATAATTACCTGTAAATAAACACTGCAGTATGTATATGTATGGTGCAGCCCCTCTGTGATATAGTCTACAAGACAACATCCTGCAAACATTTCCATCTGAAACCATCATTAACTCTTATTTAAAATAATACAGTTAAGGACACCTTACCTAGCCAACTGAATGTTATTTTTAGATCTACAAACTACCGAAGTATAAATAAACAAGTCATTGACGTCAGCCCCTGGGTTCTGAGAAAAGGATTTCATAACCTGTGACACTAACTATTTATCTTAAGTTGTCAGAGTAAAATGCAGATATACTGGGTATACATACTTGATGGTGTGCAAATTTTTGGTGGTATACTGAGGGATGAGGTGGAAGATGACATCCAGTCCATGGTTTTCTCCTATTAGGTTGGCTGCAGAAACTGTAAGCAGAACACAACAACACAATTAAATACTATTCTTTTACAAAGGAATGATGAGAGTTACTGAGGTTAGTCAACAAATTTGTTTAAATACAGGTGTTCTAGCATGGAAAAGTAGGGGGGGAGGGAAGACTTAGAGTAAGCTAAAACCTAGCTCCACACTAAAAGAATACATGACAATATATGACAGCATATAACATAACAAAAACATTTTCAAGACATGAAATACCACATAATGTTAAAAAATGGTTCAAATTCAGATTAAGAAGCTTGTTAAGCAGATTGATGCCACTTTAGTCCATGTCCTGGACATACCTCTGCTCTAAAGATAAAAGCACATATATAGACCATAGAAGGTCACAGTTTCTATGATCCTGAGAGCTTAATTCATGGTGTTCTGGTCTTGTGCACATTGGTTCCCTTAACAACTTGATAACTACCCAGTTCCACGATCTGGTCCAATAGTAAAACTGTGAACTTGTAGTTCACCAAAGGCTTATTCAATTCAAAACATTGAAGTCCTTTTTATTGAAGATAAGGCAGCTTATCTACTAATCAGAATGTTAATCCTCAGCTCCTCCAGTCTACATGATGAAGTGTCATACATAGAAGCACTTTAAGTAGTATAAAGCACTTTGAGTGGAGCTAAGAAGTAGAAAGGAACTATATACATTAAATAAATTTACCGCATTTAATACGCCAAAGCTTTGGCTTTGAAATGTGACCTTCTGCAATACCTCTCTATTCGGCCACAGCTTCTGTTTTTCATTTTGGCTAGAATCCAATTTTTACAGTATTTTGACTTTCACTCCTGCATATTGTGTCTAATCTAATGATCTGATAAAACTGTTTTCTTCTCGTCCACTCTTGCTATTGTCTATTATAATTTTTAAAGGGCAATATGAAAGTTTTAATTTTATTATTTCAATTAAATTGAAAGGACTTTATTTGAATATTTCATTATATATAAGGTATATTTGGAATTCTGCCTCAGTAGGCAGGTGTGTAGAGAGAACTGCTCTCTATTAGTATGTGGGCAGGCAGGAATGCTTGTACAGATAAAAATTACTGTGTCTAACTGCCCTTATCATATTAACAATGAGGATAATGGGAAATGCACAACACCTGTCATTCAATCTCATAATAGTCTAATAATCTGCACCAAATTGTACAAATGCATTGGTCTCAACATGATTTATAATTCTGTTCATTTACTATGAATAAAGATACACAGATCTGCACTAGATTTGGATGAATTCTTCCTGGCTAATGCCCCATCCTCCCATTAGCATATTCTGATGACAAACAAACACAAGTGGAAACATAACCTCCTTAGCGGAGGTACCAAATTGTTAATGTTAATGCTAGGGTGTGACTTTTCATGTGTTGATACCTGATGAAGAAAACACTTGGATGACCCAGAGGCAGGCAGCAGCCATCTTGACATGTTTGGCATTGTGTTTTAGCAGATTCAGAGTCAGCAGCACAGCTCCAGTCTCCTCTGCCTTCAAACCAATACGACTATCTGCACAAACGGATTAAATAAATATTTTTATTAAAATGAAGCCATAGTAAAGGCAAAATTTACAAAATGTATCCTAAATGGCCGCTGATATCCTCATCTGGAGCTGTGTTCACGTTTGCACACATTGCACACAAGCTCTCGCCCAAGGGCACACGCATTGCTACCTTCGCTAACATCGCTCCTTTTGCGAGCATCGCTACTTCCGGTAATGGACTTTTAAAAATCTTTATCCAATGCCAGTCATTTATTTTATATTCTGTATGGTCCCTCTCTGTTAGTAAGTATATCTCAATATAAAGTCAATACACCTCTACAAGGCTAATTATCCCTTTTATCCAATCTTAAACAACTTGAATTTGAAAGCCGGGACCTCCTGTCTTTCTTCCAAGGGGATAGTTACTAAGTTATTCTTTTTATCTCAGAATCAGCCAAAGTCTTGATGAGACTAAAAAAGCGCCATATAAATACAGCCCATTTACCCTTTAATATTATTGCAGCCTCTAAACCGTCACTTCCAACCCAGTCGTTACACATCAGTGGCCCCTGCAGTCACCAGATCTAAATCCAGTCGGATGTTGTAGAAAATTATTTATACATTTATTCTATTCTGTCTACATGTATTCTTTGCAAGCTTATGTACTTATACTATGTGTCTATGTACTGAGGTGATCAGAAACTGCAGGCGGCCTGGACAAGACCTAAGATAAACAGGTACAGGTGAAGGCTCAGTTCAAAGGCCTCCAATGACTGATATAATAGGTGTCCCAATTAGACTGCTAACCAGTGATTGAATACACCATTAAAAAAACTGTGATATAAGGCCAAAATCCACAATGGAAGTATGACACCATTAGATTTGGGACAAATCAGCGGCTCAGTCTTTGGCCCAGTATTAGACTTTTTTATCTCCAACACAGACAACTTTGGGATGTGGAGGTTTTCTATGGATTTCTAGATTTCCAGCACAAATGTGCAGCAGATAAATCTGGAGAAATAATGTGATGCAGTCAAGTCAACAGAAAGCAGAAATAAATGGAATGTTTCCAACATATTGTCGAATTCACGACATAAAAAGGCAAATATATATAAACAATCTCAAATTAGTGTGGTATTGCTCATTAGGTGCTCAGTGAGTATAGCTACAAGAATCTTGTGTTGCACTAGTGTGTAAGAAGTTTGATTAAAGAGTCACCCATCACCATCATTTTTTTTACTTTTGATCATTCCTCACCTCTGTGTCCAACTTTAGCCAGCAGGTGCAGCAGTGGCAGCAGGACAGTGTAATTGGGACAGAAACTGAGGCCAGTGCTGACCAACACAGACAGCAAGGCCTCGCTGCCACCTTTACTAATCAAATAGTGGATACGATGATCTGTACCTGAGCAGAGACAAGTAATGATAACGTTGATACCAACAAATTATGTTATAGAGCAAAATTAATTGTGAGTTTCAGTTAGAGTGGCCCATTTTGTTGTTGTTATAATGTCTCCATGAGTCCATTAGAACACTGGATTCAGCCTTAATTTCATGGTGTCTCCTCCCACATCACATTGAATACAACTGGTGTTGGTTAAAAGCTGATATTAGCTCACCAGCTGACAGAAGTTCATCCAAGACATTGAGGATGTTTAAGGTGCTCGCCACATCCCCTTCATTCTGCAGACACAAATAAACAAAGAAATATAAATAAATGCGAAAGGTTTTCTTTTAGATTGATGGATATATTATTATATATCCATCTAGTGAGTGAGAGTGTGCGAGAGAGAGAGATTTTAGATTTTTCAAACCCTTTTTATTTGTTTGAAAAAACTTTTTGTTTTACAAATAAATACAGAAACAACACAAAAAAAGGCATATGCAAACCAAAATAAAATGTTGTTATCATTCGTTTGAGAATAGAAACATCACCCAAATTGTTCATCTTATTTCTTCTGCTGAGATAAATGGCCATTTTCACTTGACACAAAAGAAAACTCAAAAGTTGCCCCTTCCTTTTTTCTTTTTCAATGTACTTGTGACCTAGAATGAAAGTATGACATGAAAAAACTTGATTAAATTAAGTAAATAGTCAGCTCGGTCTTTTAATTTGTTTTGGTTCAGTAGTTTGACAAATAAATAATACAGTGTCTTACCTGCTATAATGCTCAGGTTGTTGTCAGAGACATTGTAACTTTAACAAAAAACCTTCATATCTAAAGACAGGAACAAGTTTAAAACCAGCAAGAGGATCATTGATGTCAGGCTGAAACAGGCCGTCACAGTGAGCAGTGATCAGTAATAGTCCAGCGGGGGGGGGGGGGGGGGGGGGGGGTTGTTGTTTCAAGCCTGACCACCCTGACTGACCTGATCACCAAACGTGAGGCCAGACCTGCAGTTTTGTCCAGGTGAGGGTCACACACCTACACCACATTTAAATTCTATTCTAGATTTAACCGGAAGCCAGTGTAGCGAAGCTAATACTGGAGACATGTGGTCTCTTTTCTTTGTTCTTGTCAGGACACGTGCTGCAGCATTTTGGACAAGCTGCAGGGTCTGGATGTAACAAAGGCGTGGACTACTTTTTCGGCATCCTTTTGAGAAAGGACATGTCTGATTTTGGAGATATTACGCAAGTGGAAAAAGGCGGTCCTAGAAATTTGTGTGAATTAAAGGATAAAGGATAAATAAACAATGAGTCACAGTTCTTTGGTTTCTCCTTATTGAACATTCCCCACAAAGTCTTTTATAAAAACATGGAAGGTTGTTCTGTTTAAATCCATTTACATCCATTAAGAATAAAGATTCAGCCAGGCCCAGCCCACCACACAGTATGGCACGGGCTATGGGTCTCCAGACCAGGTCCACAGGACTGAAAGCAGCCCCTCTGCTCGCCAAGTGGACAAGGCCAGGTCCCCCCTCCTCTTTGGACAGGAAGAGGATGGGACCCAGTGCAGACGGTCCCAGAAGAAATCCACCATGACTGCCTGCACTCGTACAGCAGATTTGTAGGAGGGTCCGTGCACACCAGCCGGTGCCACAACATGGAAGACACAAGGTTGTTAATGATTAACATCCAACCTTTAAAAGACAGCTTCGGTAAAATCCACTTCCATTTTTTAAGTCTGCCTTCAACTTTTTCTGGAAGGTCATCCCAGTTCTTAGAGGAAGAGGTTTCATTGTCAAGATGAACCCCCAGATGTTTAAATCCTCCTCTCTTCCATACGAGGCCTCTAGGTAGAGCCAGCCTGTTGATCAGCCATTCATCTACCGCTAGGGCTTCGCTTTTTTGCCAGTTCACCCTGGCAGAGGAGAGTTTGCTGAAGTTAACCACAGTTTTATCGAGAGTATTTATGTCCTATTGATTTTTGAAATTGATTGATTTGTGTTAAAACAGTTCTATGGCCAGAGAGTATAGCATCCCCGACAAGGAGCAGTCCTGTCTGACCCCTCTCTGAACTTTAAAAGGAGCACTTAAAGCACCATTAATCTTTAAAACACTCTCAATGTCACTGTACAAGACCTTGATCTTGGCTATGAGACCAGAACTGAACCCAAACACCTTTAGCGTCTGCCACAAGTACTGGTGTTCAACTCCGTCAAAAGCCTTTTCTTGATCTATAGAAATCAGACCAAGCTCACGGCCCTATGAACCAGAGAGGTCCGCAGGTTATTAACCTGCTGGGTAGACAATATGATTGATCTACATGGATAACTTGCGCCATCACTTTTCTCAGTCTTGTTGCCAACACTTTGGACAGCAGCTTATAATCGGTGCAGAGCAAGGACACAGGACGCCAGTTCTTAATGTTGTGATGACCCCTTCCACCCTCCCTCACCTGGACACTAGGTGTCCCTGTTCTTCTTTCCCCTGAGCTGTAGGTGGAGGTGCCGTCAGCTTTAATCAGTGCACACCTCCGCCAGGTGTGCTCTGCCCTTTAAAAGGCTTCGCCACGTTCATGCCTTCTCTCTTGCGCTCTCTGTGGGACGAGGTTGGCTCTCCCTGACTCCTGACTGCATCATCCTTTTCTGGGGGATTTTTTGGACACACGTTGTGTTGTTGATTATAACTTATTTTGTTAATAAATAGCTGAAAGAGCAACAGTCCACTCGTGTCATCTCCCTCCTTGTCACAATCTTTGAGCCGGGCTGTGACAATGTCCTGTAGGTCTCCTTTCTTTGGTAGGAGGGTGAGGACGGCTCTCTTGCACCTCAGGGGCAACCTCCCCTTACTCAGACTCTGAGGACCAACAACAGATCTTTATTGATAATAACTGGCCAGAAAAATCTGCAGGGAGACCATCTATCCCAGGAGCCTTCCCACTCTGCATGCTCTGCAGGGCCTCTTGCAGCTCCTGAGCAGAGAGCTGAGCCTCCATCTCTGCCTTGTTCACCTCAGAGACTTTAGGACCGTGCCACCTCTGGTTCGTCCTGGTACTCTGTTTTATAAAGTTCTTGATTAAAACTCACAGCACGCTGTCGAGTGTCGGCTGAATCCTGCAGCAACTGTCCAGTGTCAGACTGCAGAGTGTATCAGTCTTCTCTGGCCATTCTTACGCTCAAAGCATCCATTTTTACAATGTTCTGAAAGTGAGATGTAGTCAAGGCACCCTGAGCAGAAATACCCAGCAGATCAGACAGAGCTGCTTTTTTCCTTTTGAAAACCTGAATGTAAATTTATGTATTTATTTATTTCAAATTAATTTATACTTTTATTTATCCTCTGCGTAACCTGCTGGACAGAACAAAATACAACTTTCAACATCAGTCATCAATAGTCAGGGGGTGGGTTAAAGCTTCTGATTGTGTAATAGTGTAACAGACCCAGCAGGCTCAACCAGTGGATTGAGTTCTCTTGGATCGAGCTATGAGTTTGGTTTGCACTGTGAAGCAACAGTGCATCCGGAAAGTATTCACAGCGCTTCACTTTTTCCACATTTTGTTATGTTACAGCCTTATCCTCTAAATTCTACACACAATAACCCATAATGATAATGTGAAAAAAGGTTTGGGGAAATTTTTGCAAATTTATTAAAAATAAAAAACGAAAAAAACACGTGTACATAAGTATACACAGCCTTTGCCATGACACTCAGAATTGAGCTCAGGTGCATCCTGTATCCACTGATCATCCTTGAGATGTTTCTACAACTTGATTGGACTCCACCTGTGGTAAATTAAGTTGATTGGACATGATTTGGAAAGGCTCACACCTTTCTATATAAGGTCCCACAGTTGCCAGTGCATACCAGAGCACAAACCAAGCCATGAAGTCCAAAGAATTGTCTGTAGACCTCCGAGACAGGATTGTATCGAGGCACAGATCTTCAACAAAGTATTGAGCAAAGGCTGTGAATACTGTCATGTTATATTTTTGTTCTTTATTTTTAATAAATTTGCAAAAATTTTAAACAAACCTTTTTCACTTTGTCATTATGGGTTATTGTATGTAGAATTTTGAGGAAAAAATGAATTTAATCCATTTTGGAATAAGGCTGTAACATAACAAACCCAGGAAGCCATACACAGCTCCACTTACAGGGTTAATGTGGGTCTTTTCATACATGTTTGGACCATTTTTTACAGTTTTTATCGGCTCTCTCTGCAATTTACTGCTTCTGTCTCATTTGTGCTGTTCGCTGCGTCAACTGCATCAAACCAAACGGAGCGCTCTGCCATCTCCTCCAGCTCTCTTTAATAAGTTTACAAAGTCTGTTGTTTTACTCAGACTGAATATATATACACGTGTCCGATCGTGTGTGGGTGTGTGTGTGAGCAAGTAAGAGGAAGAGGAAAAGAGGGAGCGAGCAAGCAGCGGATGAATGCGCTGCTCTGAATAAAGATTTAATTCATTAATAAAAGTATTGATCTTTATGTGATGATATTGTGACGACAAACAAATCAACTTTTAAACTGTAGCAAGTCAGATACGTCAGCTGAGAGAGAGAGAGAGAGAGAGAGAGAGAGAGAGAGAGAGAGAGAGAGAGACACTGACTGACTGACTCTTGGAACCACAAGACTATTTTGGGAGTGAAGTGGTTTATTGGGATAATACGTTATGATCTCTTTGACATATGAAGGGGCTGAATGTGAAGGGCTCTGGTTGTAAGGACCAGGATCTTGAATTCTATTCAGAATTTTACAGGGAGCCAATGCAGAGAAGCTAAGAGAGGAGTAATATGATCTCTCTCTAGTTCCTGTCAGCACTTGTGCTGCAGCATTTCGGAACAACTGGAGGCTTTTCACAGACTTACTGGGACATGCTGATAATAAAGAATTACAGTAATCCAGTGTAGAGCTAAAAAATGCATGGACTAGTTTCTGAGCAACCTTCTGAGACAGGATGTTTAAAATTTTCATGATTTTGCCAAGGCTGTCCCAACGACCCGTTTTAACTCTTACGAGGTTAGAAGTAAAAAGTTCTGGGTCATCCAGACCAGGGCCGGCCCTGGCAATGTTGGAGCCCTAGGCAAGATTTCAGATTGGTGCGCCCCCCCACACACACAAACAAACAAACAATACAAACATATAATAAAAAATATACAAAGAGTCTAAAATCTGCTGTACTGACAGCTAGCTAGCTATTCATGTGGGGGCACCCTCTCTGCATTTTGCATCCTAGGCAACTGCCTATGTCGCCTATGCCAGGAGCCGTCCCTTTACCAGCCCTTAATGTATTCAAGACATTCCTGAACTTCATAGATAAGTACAGCTGGGCGTCATCTGCGTCACAATTGAAGAGTATGTGGTGCTTTCTGATGATGTCCTAAAGGAAGCATGTAAAAAGAGAAAAGTAGTATTCAGTAGGAGTATCTACCAATAAATCTTCATTCTTATTCTTACCGGACTTACCGGACAATGTGTAGAGATTGCAGCAAAATCCATACAACTGAGGGTACTTGTGGGCTCATTTAATTATCTGACTGACTGATTGACTGACTGAGGGCATGGTCTACTGCCACACTGGTGCCCAACGTGGGGCTCCATGCGGCCAGGGACAGCGCGGCTCGGGGTGCGTCGGCTGTGATGTCAGCGGATGCTTCGGTCTCCATGCCTGGTCCTATCTCCAAGGCTGGCGGGGAAGCCAGCATCCCCTGCTCCTGCACCGAGGCTGGCATTGAAGCCGGCGTCCCCTGCCCCTTCACTGAGGCTGGTGGTGAAGCCAGTGTCCCCTGTTCCTGCACTGAGGCTGGCAGTGAAGCCGACACCTAAAGCCCCTGCAGCCCCTGTCCCGGGTCCCTTGTCGGCGGTGAAGCCGACACCTGCAACCCCTGCAGCCCCTGTCCCGGGTCCCTCGTCAGCAGAGAAGCCGACGCCTGCAGGCCCTGCAGCCCCTGATCATGGTCCCTCGTTGCCTGCAGGCCCTGCAGCTCCTGTTCCTGGTCCCCTGACGACGGAGAGTCCAGACGGCTCCCTGGCCTGAATTTGGTTATGGGGGTATGTGGAGGTGAGGGGGCTGTGAGACCGCCTTCATCTGCACCACAGAGGATCAATCAGCACAGGTGAGAGGTGTTAGCTGATTGATCCTCACGCTTACAAGGCAGCAACTGAGCTGCTTCACGGAGGAACTGGAAGACCTCTAGGTCAGCCTCCTTGTCTCCATCCCTGTGTGTGTGTGTTTGTGTGTTTGTGTGTGTGTGTGTGTGTGTGTGTGTGTGTGAGAGATCAGGAAGGGCATTAGGAGTGCAGTCATCCGGTTGCAGCTGTTTCCCATTGCCAATCTACTCAGCTTAAAAAGCAGACTTCAGCTTCACTATGCCGCCAGAGCTTAGTGTCTGTTACACTAACCCCTCCTGTGCGCACTTATCAGTTTTTTGACTCTGCGATCTCTGGATGAGCCCCTGCTCACCTGGTCCTGTAGTTTCCCCTCTCTGAGCCCCCACTCCCCTCTGAACACCAACTCTCTTTCTCAATAAATTACTTTTCAACCTGTTCTCTGCCTCTATGTCTACATTTGGGTAAAGTTAAATCTCGTGTTTTGTTGAAGAAAGTGCAACTTTATGCTTGGACTTTATGGCAGCCATTCATCGTATGGACCGACCACAAGAACATTTACTACCTGCGCTCCTCTTAACAGCTGAACTTTCCCCAGACCTGCTGGGCCTTGTTTCTCGACTGTTTCAACTTCAAGCTCACCTATGGTCCCAGAACAAACACTAATCAAATCATCGAGATCATCAACCCCTCTGCCATAAGATTAAAAGTGCCTTCTTCTATTAAGATCCACCCCACGTTTCATGTTTCCCTGCTGAAACCAGTTACAGACAGATAGCCTGCTCAGTCCGGGCCAGCTACCATCTTGTTACCTGCCTGCCTCTGCACTTCATTAAAAATACCATTTGTTCACTCACAAACCCTGTGTCTGCTTTTGGGTCCAGTTCAAAAAACGAAACCTCACAGCCAAGTATCCTAACCATATACCAAACTCATGCCGACATGTCCACACTTCACTTTCAGTATTTTAATATTCCTCTTACTTCTTTTTTACTAATGCTAATGCTAGTCAACTATAAGTGAGCATATACTGTACTCTGAAATGTCAGCATGCACCAACAGAGTCCCAAATCTACAGGGAATATGTGGCTAATTCTAGTGCCTATGGTCTCATCACTTAATCCTCTTAGTGGCTCATATAACAAATGTCAGTGTACATTTTGTTAAATCTAATACAGCAAGGAAGTTTTATAATGCTTACTGATGATTAAATGATTCAACTTATTTATAACCACAGAGATTATTCAGAATTCACATAATACTGTTTTTTAACTAACTTCTAACTATAAAGTAAAAGCTTAAAAATGAAGCCATATATTTGGTATTCCAACATTGTAGTTAAGATATGATCAATACTAAAATTCTAGTAAGATCCTACCTTAAGAGCAGAAAGAAGGACCTCGAAGCCAATGGAGGTTCTTGGGGAGGCTGCCATTCTTAGTTGCCTTTGCTCTGTACCAGTCAATCAGTTGGTCATTAACACAGTCAGACAAAGTTAAACTAACTTGCACACAGATAAACAGAAGGACAGAAAAGAGATAGGTGTACTCGCACAGCTAGAGATCCTCAATCAGGGGTAGACAGATGACATCCAAAGTGTCATCTCTCTCTCTCTCTCTCTCTCTCTCTCTCTCTCTCTCTCTCTCTCTCTCTCTCTCTCTCACACACACACACACGTGAAACCAAAGCATCTGTCTCTAGTTCTCTCTGACACCAACACATATGTCCACATACAACATTGCTCCTGTGTCTAATAAGTGAGAATGAAGTGACACAGACTCCTAAATAAAATTGTCCAGACCATGCAGGGTATGTGTGTGTGTCTGGGAGACATAGAAGGAAACATATTCACAGGACACTCCTCTGTAGGTGTCCTCTTTTTCTGAAAACATGCTCAATGTTGAGTGATTAATGTTTTTACACCATTTTACTACACGTTGCAGTACAAATATATTATTGTATTAAGTGTTTCCTATTGGAAAATACAATCATGGTGCTTTGGTCTTTTGGAGAAGATTAGTCCCATGAACATAAATAAAAGTGGTTAAATATGTGTCCTGTTGTGTTTGAGTACATGCATATGCCTGTGCATGTGTAATTCTATCCCCCAGGATAAAGTGCTCCAGAAAACATTTGTGCTGTGGTGTTGAGAAGGCAGCCACTATAAAAAGGCCTTGACAAGACCAGCTGGTCAGCTGCAGGACACAGACTATAGTAAGAGACAGACCTCAATGAGTAAGGGTTGATGGCTGATGTAAAATTAACCCTAAAATGTTACCATTTTTAGTGTAATCAACAAAAATGATTCAGTAATTTATGTTAAAACCACCACAGGTCCAAAGTGTCTGGAACAATTAACAAACCTTAGCACTTGTGTTTATAAACAGTAACTTACAAAAGTTACATAAAAATATATATTAACACCCAGGTATCTGTCTATTATGTATGGTATTAGAAACATCTGTCTGTATTACTTAGGGGTGTAATGGTACATGTATCTCGGTATTTCAATACGCACGTGTACCGAACAAATGCAGCGAGTCCACATGCGGAACGTATTTCTGTGCATACAAGTCTCAAATTTCCAGGGACAACTTTAGTAAAGGACCGGATGTGCTGTCGGCCTGTGGTCAAAGCAATAACGAGTGTCATAGGTGTTTTTATCGCAGTGGACATGCGACTGTTCTTTGTTGTTGAGAATGCAGGCTTCAAACACACGCTGAAAGTAATCGAGCACCGTTACAAAGTTTACTCTCATCCACATTTCAGCCAGCAAGTCACAGCAGCCCTTTATAAACCTCTGTCCCTATAGTCATTTGAGAGAATGTTTATTTAGTTTTTTACTTTTGTAAAATGTACTTAGGTAAGAAAGACAGCCATAGTCTGTTCAGTTAACCAGTGTTGAATAAAAATAAATAGAAAATCAGTTTAATGTTTTCTGTTCCTTGTTTCTATACCGAAAACATACCAAACCATGACCTCAAAACCAAGGTACATACTAAACTGTAATTTTTGTGTACACCCCTAGTATTACAGTATAAATCAAAGGGTGGTTAGCGGGGCATGGCTGAGTCAGAGAGAGGTACAGTCGTATGATCAATCTAATCCAATCTCTGTTGAGTTCTTTAAATGAAGAAAAGACAAATCTAGTGGAAAAAAAGAAAGAACATGATGCCGAGTGTTCAGATGACACTGCTAATAAATCATATACATGTGGTTTGGATAAATACCCCCCCCCCAAAATAGAGAACACCATACCTAATTATCCACACAAGCAGAGATTGTAAAGAGAATACTTAGTATTGTGCCAGGGAAAAAGACCGGCTTTGGAGAGGAAAAGACCATTGCTAATGTAAACCATAGAGTGAGGAAATTAAAGGGACACAAAGGGAAAAGCCACTAGATGCAGGTGTGGCCAGAAGTGGTCTCCCCCCTTGGCGCTGTACAGCATTGTGCCAGCTTTCCTGGCACACTGAATACGCTGTGCGCCCTTTTATATATGGGTGTGCCATACGTCTCTTTCTCTCTCCTTCCGTTTCCAGTCTCGTAGTGGCTGCAGCCTGGCATGGAAGACCATGTTGTTTTGCGTGGCTTCCTTTGGCATGGTGAAGCCTTTGCTTTGATTTGTGTTATTAATTTTGTTTGCATCTTGTGTTGTTATTTAATTTGGCTATTTTGTATTCTCCTGGATTTGGTTTCTTTTGTTATTTCATTTTCAATATTGATTTTTGTCAGCACCCGTTATGTCTAGCAATTTGGCCGTCATTTAACTCTAATTTAATTCCTTTAATTCCTTGTCAGACAGGTGCTGTGGGGCTAAGGTGGCAACCCTATACCTGGTGGTGGTGTTTTCCTCACACTGTCACGGTTGGTTAGTGTTGAGGAATTTTTGACGATCCTCATATTACTCTATATGCCACTATATATTATGTATATTGTATATTACATTATATCTGTACAGGAGAA
The DNA here is from genome assembly GCA_026259375.1 of Verasper variegatus. Classification (NCBI taxonomy): domain Eukaryota; kingdom Metazoa; phylum Chordata; class Actinopteri; order Pleuronectiformes; family Pleuronectidae; genus Verasper; species Verasper variegatus. Next base: position 828,254 of record CM048042.1, read on the forward strand.
TAGTGCCTGTCTAATTCCACAGATACTCCCTTCTCTGTCAAAACAGTACCCAAGGTCAGGTTATAGATAAAGGGCCAACCAACAGTACATTGTAGTGTCTACGTTGAGGGACTTTCATATCTAACTCAGATGCACCAGACAGAGAGGCACCAACTTCAACTCTCACCAACTTTAACTCTTTTGCGTATTTCACCAGTGACAAGATGTAAGGACACAGTGTGATTTAGGAATGCATACTTTAGGCTAAACTATCCATTAGGATGCAAACACAGAGAATGACAGCAATTCAAGCCATTCATTTTTGGTTTCCTGCCGCCGTTTTAAGCCACACCCCTGTCCTTATTACCCTGCCTAAGTAATTAGTTTGTTAAATAAAGTTATTTTCCTTTTAAACTTAAACTGTATCTCACCCTGTGGTATTTGATGAACCTGTGTGACCTTGCTAATTCACAATTTAGCTCTAATAATTTCCTTGGGATGAAACTCCCCTAGGTGGCATTGTTGCAACAAATTTTCCCCTCAGAGGCTCTGCTGCCAGTAGTGGAAACGCTGCACATGTGAACAACATGCCACAGACAGCTGGAGAAACCGCATGCCAGTGTGTCCAGAGCATTACAGGGATCGACAGTGAAGGATTTGGATGGGTTTTTGACCTCTGTAGTAAGATTGTTATTCATTTCAGCAATGACGACATCCAACTACATCAGTTGGAGGACTTTATGTATTTCAAGACAGTCTAATAACATACAAGAATGCACTCTGAAATGCCAGATCCTCCTATTATTCATCATAAATAGAAGAAGACCATCCCCAGGTTCCTGTACAGCACTGTAACCAGGCTGACATAGCTATACTGATCCATCTATTCCTTTAACTCTGAGTAGTAATGATTTCATAAACTTCTTTACAGATAAAATTGTAACCATCAAGGAAAATAATTCACCACCCCCTCTCCATGAATAACACATATGTTGTCTAGTCCAAAAAACAACTGTGGCACCAGAATTATATTGAGACCACTTTCAGTAGATCTTTCTGAGCTGACTTCACTATTCTCTCCCTCTAAGCCATCAACTTTATCAACTTTATGGACGTTTTTCTTCTAACAGGTAGTTCCATATTATATCAGATTAATATGTCACTATTAACTGGCTATATACTGCAGGCTTTATGGTAGCAGCAATTACACCACTACTTAAAAAGCCCACTCTTTGAACTAGATGTTTTAGCTAATTATAGACCCATATCAAACCTTAAGCTGTTGATAACCAGTTTTGTGATTACTTATAATGGTTTGTTTTCAGACTTCCAATCAGGATTTAGAATCCATCACAGCATGGAAAGAGCACTGTTTTAATGGCATTTGTGCTTAATAGAAGAACAGATCAGTGTTAATTGTGGCAGCTATTTTTGATTTAGTCTTAGTCTTAGTCTTTAGACGAAAATACATATTAGTTTTAGTTACATTTAGTCATTTTTATCCTTCTTAGTTTTAGTCTAGTTTTCATCGACGAAAACTAATTACATTTTAGTCTAGATTTAGTCACATTTAATAGCCACATTAAACTCCTTTTCTGCCCTTCTCAGGCCCAGGGACCCCCTGTGTTGTGTCTACAACTGCATAATAGTCAATCCCAGCCGAACCTCAAAAGGCATCATATGATGTGGCATATTTAATTGCACAGGCAAAAAAGCCACACACAATCGGCGAAACGTTAATTAAACCCGCTGCTGTAGATAAATAAGCCCGTGATCTGGAATCAGTGCCGTTGTCCAACGGGACTATTGCCCGGCGCATCACCGACATGGCCCACGACATAAAGTGCCAGTTGGTGGATAGAGTTAAGAAAGGGAAATATGCTTTACAGTTAGATGAATCCACAGATATATTAAACTCTGCCCAGCTGCTTGTTTTCATCAGATACAGTTTTGACGGAAAACGTAATGCTGTTTTGCTCCGCGCTCCGGAGTGGACGCGCACAGGTGAGGACATTTTTACAAAACTAAAAGAAGAGGGACTATCTTCAGAAAACTGTATTGGTGTGTGTCGGGACAGGGTTGGAGCGATGCTGGGGAAAAGAAAGGACTGAAAGCGAGAGTCTTACAAGTGGCGCCGCACATACATTCCACACACTGTATTATTCATAGAGAATCTCTTGCAAGCAAAACACTTGAACCAGAGCTGAAACATATTCTTGACATTGCGATAAAAATGCTCTTGCGGGGAAATGTGCTGAGCTGCCTGTATGAACTGCGGGACGAGGTGCGCATATTTGTGATCGAGCATGGATCCCAGCTCGCTGACCACCTCACTGACCCTGACTAGTTAACAAGGCTGGCGTACCGTACTTGTGCGAAAAGACTTTCTCAGCCCTAACATACATAAAGAATAAATACAAAGCGCAGCTAAACGTGGAGAATGATCTCCGAGTCGCTGTCTCCAAAATATAGCCAAGAATGGACTTGCTCTGCTCCATGCATATTGCCCACCTATAGTGAGTTTAAGAAATTAAAGTAATGTTTAGGCTAAAATAAACAAAGTTTTTGCACATGGCAGCAATAAAGTGTCTGCTGCTCGTTTTGCATACAGACGGGCACAGACATCACCTGCGCACTTTTTTATACTTACAGCATGTGCTCACTCAGCCCTGCTGTTTATACAGGGAGTTTCCCTGTATTCTGGTTATATTCTATTTCTTAAATAAAATAATATCATGGCTGTAAGGCTGTTGATCTTTTGTGTTGTATTTATGCCCGTGTTTGCATAGGCCCAATAGTGTGTGTGCGTGGCTGTGCGCAACATTATATACCACATCCAGGGTAGGTGGGGGTCGCCAGTCTCTGGCACCGTTATAGCATCAACCATAACAACAAAAGATCATACAAACCATCTGAAAGAATAAAAATAAAATGTTCTGCTTATCTCATCAACGAAAGTTAAAATAGATTTAGTCATAGTTTTTATTTTCAAAAATCCGTTTTCGTCATGTCTTAGTCTCATCTTAGTCATGGGAAAAAGGTCATTAACGAATATTTTTTGTCATAGTTTCAACGAAATTAACACTGGAACAGATATGTATTTATAAGAAGTATGAACAAATGTGTTTCTATGAGTTAACTGAGAGTTACAAGTGTTGATTAAGGAACATAGATGTTTTATTGCTTCATCCCCCTTTCTGTGAGACTGGGCAAATGGTACACTGCAGGGGTCACCCAAAGTGTTAGAGTAGATGGGTGCAGGGATCTCTTTCATGTATACAGGACGGGGGTCTTTTGCCTCGTAAACGAAGATGAGGGATCTCTCAGACAGATGGTCTCACGCAAGGGCTCACTCCAGGGGGCTGGGACAGAGATGGAGACAGGATGTCTGTCCGCCCTGAGTTTACATCAAGGGAGTGACGAAGACCTTTTGCTCCTCACGGGGAGGGGCATGTGATTGTATAAGTGTATTAATTTTCCTATGCTCATTTCCTCATTGTTACACGTCACGCTAGGTGAACTTACAGAGAGACAATGTATGACTTTGTGATTAAATAAGAAAATTGCCATCACAATTTGCATTGTCGGCAGGATCACTCGTGTGAGAGGACACTCTGGATCTCAAAGCTGAAGGAAAGTCTGGGACTCTTACCTCACATTGAAGAGGGCCGGATGCCAGAGAGCCAGAGGTGCTCTCACAGACGTGATCCAATGGACCAGATATGGCAAGTGGCATTGTCTTTTGGGTAAGTACAATTAAAATCTTAGAGAAAAAATTAACTGGTTTCATTTAAATCTTCAGGAAAAAGGCCAAAGAGAAAAAGATTCACTCATTCATTTGAATGGAGGGACAGAAGTGTCTGCATGGCAAGGTTAGGAAACCGGTGTAGGATCGACAGAAGCTTCAGGTTATGATCTTTAGGAAAAGGTCAAAAAGATTATAAATAAGATTGGGCTCTGATGTCGGGCTCATGATTATTATAGCTATTATTAATATAAAGTAACATTATTATTTTGCAATAGAGGTGTAGCTGGGACGGAAGGACTAAGGCCAGGACCGGAACGTCTCAGCACAGCAATCTGTTGAAAATCTGATAATTCCAGTACATTTTTATACCTGCATGCGTGGTGCTAAAGAGAAGTGTGTCTATGAAATTTCTCTAAGGCATTATGATTCAGGCAGAGTATTTAAAATGTATTAAGGAATCAAAACTTAGGAACAATAATTGAGAAATTTGCCAAGTGATCAGGTAATTACAAGAGGTAATTACAATTGGCAACATTATATTGGAGATGGTTTCTTATTGTTCCTTACAAAAGCATTTTTGAGATTGGTTGAAGGTTTAGGCATTTTGGTGTTAGTTGAAGGTTTAAGGTTACTAACACTAAAACACTAAACACTAATAAACTAAAACTTAACACATTTGTTGATGGATATGAGTGGCTGTAAAAGAAAAATGTAAAATTTGATGAAACTGATCTGAGTATTTCAGTTGAAGATTTTCAGCTGAGAGAGCGGAGGAAAAAGAAAAAGAGAGGAGTTCTGGGAATCTGGAAACAGGGTAAGTATACGTTTAAATATATTTGGGGTATAATTGTTTTTTTAAGACTGATAGTAAAAGTAAAAAGAGATAACCTCAAATATAATTTTAAAATATAAATTTTTAAGAGATAGAAAAGAATTGGTTTAGAAAAATAAATTAAGAAACTTTTAAGGTCTTTTCCCATATCAGCAGAATTTTATTCCCCAAATTTTGTATTCTGCTGAACAAACCAGATAAATAAATTAATAAATAAGCCAGAGTTGGGTCACAACTGTTAAGACAAACTATTAGAGGAAAAAATGGGTTTAAACATCAATAACTCGGTTAATCCACCTCAGCTTTCTTCTCCTACACTTCAGGATATGGTAATTAATTATGGTAAACGTAGTATTGAGCAGTTTAGCGTGTGGGTGGAAGATTGTGGCTTTCCGATCACAGGAAGGTTAAGTCTAAATCAGTTGCAGCAACTCAAAATGAAATTGCTTGTGAAAGAAGAACGAAGTAGAGAGGACAAAGAAAAAGGAAAAATTAATGTAGGGATATTTGTGCCGGATTGGGAAGCGTATGAATGTTGGTTAACTGAAGTGAATATTAGGGACAGAACACAGAATTCAGGAACTAAAATAATCTCCAAGTCTCAGTGTCTCTGACTAGATTCTGATCTGGACTCAGCCCCACTAAGAGAACAACCACAGCCGGCAGTGGTACAGAGTGATGACCAGCCGGCTCAGCTGGAACCGCTGCAGACGACGCAGGCCCCTAACCCCCCATCGAGACTTCGACCCTGTTGCAGCGGAGAAAGTGGACAGGCCTCCAGTATACACCACTCCACATGTGGAAGGTGTGTGCGTTTGGCAGATAAAATACGGATGGCACAGCTGGCGGCGCATCGAAACCAAGTCAGCGGGCAGGGGAATGGTTGCGGACAGAGGGGAAGGGGACGAGGAAGAGCTGACGCTTGTTTCAAGTGTGGCAAAATTGGGCATTGGGCAAGAAAATGCCCTGGGAATCAGCACACACAGTGCGACTGATTAGCGGTGAGCTGGGGACAGTGAAAGATCTGGTAAGGACGCTGAGATGGAGGGAGAGAGTTTCAACCAACACATCACTATAGTAAGATCACGGTTACACACACACCATGTGAATTGATGTTAGACATAGAGCAGATGATTAAGATTGCTATTGACCATTGTGAGCTTGATCAGTAGAGAGAGGCAACAGGTACAACAGTGATAGAGAGATGCAAGGTACCATTTTGTCTTCTGTGATGTGGTTGAAGGGAATTTTTTAAGATTCATTTGAAAGATTTGTTAAGGTATCAACTTTTGATTCTTATGATTACTGATAAAACCAAAAACAATTGAGTGGGAAGTTTTTGGAACTTTGGATTTAAAGGTTAATCACAAACGATTTTCTGTAGTGATAAATGAAATTAGGAATGTTGAACACATTCCTGAATGTCAGGCTCCAGCAGTAAGTCGTTGCAGCTCGTCCAAAATGCCGCAGCACGTGTCCTGACAAGAACCAAGAAAAGAGACCACATGTCTCCAGTATTAGCTTCGCTACACTGGCTTCCGGTTAAATCTAGAATAGAATTTAAAATTCTCCTCCTCACCTTCAAGGCCCTTAATAATATGGCACCATTATACCTCAAAGAGCTGATGGTACCTTATCAACCCACTAGAGCACTGCGCTCCCAGAATTCAGGCTTACTTGTCGTCCCTAAAGTCTCTAAAAGTAGAGTAGGAGCCAGAGCTTTCAGCTATCAAGCTCCTCTCCTATGGAATCATCTCCCACTTTCAGTTCGGGAGGCAGACACCACCTGTATGTTTAAGAGTAGGCTTAAAACCTTCCTTTTTGATAAACCTTATAGTTAGAGCTGGCACAGCCTTGTCTTGGACCTGCTCTTAGTTATGCTGCTATAGGTCTAGAAGGTCGGGGGACACATGACACACAGAGCTTCTCTTTCCAGCTTCTCATTCCTCTTCTCAATCGTTATCACATCAAAGTAATTCATATCTCATCAATACATGTTACTGACTTGACTTCTTCCCTGGAGTCCCTTTGCCTTATTGTCCGCAGATCCAGGGCCGCAGCTGTGGCCACATCATGGATTAGGATCTGTGGATCGCGTATCAGAGATCGTAATGGTGGATCCAGTATGGCGGATTCTGTATCGTGCTGGCTGATCGTGACAATAAAGGCGGATCCTTTATCGTGTTGGCATCGGAAAATGGTGGTGGACCACGACCAAGGTGGCAGCTGATGATGGATCCTAATGGCGGCAGCTGATGATGGATCCTAATGGCGACAGTGAACAATGACTGTGGACTATAGTGGTATCTGATCTTGATGGTGGATCATGATCTTGCTGGCTGCTGACCATAGACTGTGATTGCAGCAAGACTGCTTGATACATAGTATTTCTCAGATACTTGACCATTAATGACATTAATCCACCAATTCACTGACCTTCAGTTATGCTTCAGAAAGGTCTACCCCTATCAATGCTGCTAAAACCTTGATGATGTTCCCCTTCACACTTGACATCTATTGCACTTCTGTCCATCCTGGGAGAGGGATCCTTCACATGTGGCTCTCTCTGAGGTTTCTACATTCTTTTTATCCTGTTAAAAGGGTTTTTTAGTAGTTTTTCCTCACTCTTGTTGAGGGTTAAGGGCAGAGGATGTCACACCATGTTAAAGCCCTATGAGACAAATTGTGATTTGTGAATATGGGTTATACAAATAAAATTTGATTGATTGATTGATTGATTGAATGAATGTCGGAAATCATTTGATATAATTGATTAATATTTGTAGTTTTGTTGTTAACATCAATGATTTTCCTAAGTTGAAACAGGTACCGTCATGTTTGTGGACCGGGCACAAATGTGGTTTGGGTCTGATCAAAAGGAGCAGACCCAATAGAAAAGAATATCTGAATCTTCTTGTGGAACATGTGGAAAATCTCCTGTTAAAACACTATTTTTCCTGTAAGGAAAAACAAAGGAAGCAGAAGCATGTCTCAGAGCTGTGGCAGCTGCTGAGAGAGCTGTGATATATGATGTGTGATATGTGACACTGTGATATATGACACGGTATTGCTTTAGATGATAGTGTTAGGATTTTAATTCGTGGCATACAATACACTGTACTTAAACTTGTTCTTATACCGAACCTTTTATATATTACAGTATTCCCTTAGCTTTATTCGACATCCCACATACATGAATGCACTGTGCTCATAAGAAACTGTGACCTATGCCCTTGAAAGAATTCAAGCAGCTGCCCCAGGTTCTGAAAGGCAGATAGAAAATGTGCATTCTTACGCACACAGAACATACAGCCATTAAAGCAGGAACACGATATTCCTCACTCCAATCTATATCAGTACCGTCAAGGCTTGTTTTTAAAACACTATCAGAAATGTGAAGATTTGGCCTGATGCTACAAAGGAGGGGCGAAACTGGGAGCGGCTCCTCATCATTCGATTCCAGTGCCAATAGGCTGGGACTACACCTGCGCACCAGCAAGGGAAAGCCAAAGTCTGATACTACGGCGACTCCCCCTTGTTATTGACCAATGAAGTTTTACCTACTATTATAAGTAATGCACCCGCCGTCCATTCGGCGCAACTCTTGACTACCCCGTGCTACTAGATGGCCGAGGCTGTGTATTGAGTGCCCATAGCTATGTGCACATAGCTGTGCTGTTCCTTTTCATTGCTTCTAAATAAATACTTGTGGAACCAAACCGAGACCTGCTCATCTCATACCTCGGGATAAAAGAACACGACAATAGATATCACTATTTAGAGAAGCAATGTTCTTGACCATGCGACTTGCTTCCCTACATCAGTCAGGATAGCCACATGATTGTATAGCAGTTTTTCTTAACATAAAAAAGTTTTCTCTCCTAAATTAAATTAGATTTAAAAAATAAACAGCTGATAAATGCAGACGTGGAGTTGTTCAGCATCAAAGGATGCAGCAACTGGTGATAAACCAAGTGGGTTTACGACTGGTGTGATACGATGGAGGCTAAACCACTCCCATCACATTATTATGCATTGACTGAAGAATGCAAATATGCTGTTGACAAGAGTGTTAAGATCTACACTAATAGCAGGTTTGCATGGGGGGTGGCATGTGATTTTGGCAGATTTGACTGAATAGGAGATTCATGACCCATTTCATTTCACACTTTTGTCTTTGCTTTGCTGGATGCTGTGTTGTTACGCAAACTGGATGCTGTCTGCAAATGTGAAGCACATATTAAAGGAGCAGTAAACAGGGTCAATTGAAATTGAATACATTTTTTAGAATACAGATTTAATTGAATAAAGTTTAAAGAGTAAGCTGTTTGGTGGACAACAGTTTGTTTGGTGGTTGACAGACTTTTGATGTGGGTCACATGGGAGATTTTGTTTAACCTATGTATGTTTCCTCATTAGGAAGAACTGACACATGACTAGTGTAAGAAATTTAAATATAGAGATATTGGGTGTACAAAACGAACACTCTAAATAATACTCTATTAAACTTTTTTATTAGAGTTGTGTAATTTGAATTACAAGTAAAATAGGTAAAGAAATCCAGATTCCACAAAGTGAACATCCACCAGCAAACAAACAGTTTGATCATTCATCGAGGGATTTAATATAGATTAAATTAAAGTAAGTAAGGAAATAAATAAATACTGTCTTGTTTTTTGTTGACATGTTTTTCTATGCAAGCAGAAGCTTTCCCCACATCTAAACAGGATTCTTCAGCAGTGGCACAGACACTGCTCGGGAAATTACAAAAAGACGTCCACTGAGAAGGGTACACCATTTATAAGCACAGCTTTAAGGATGCTGGTGAGTATCTGGGTATCGACACAAGGCAACATCGTGCCTATCATCCCGCAAGTGGCGGGGCAGTGGAAAGAGACAACAGCACAATGAAAAACAAACTGGTAGATATTGTGTAAACCTGTCCACTGTACTCTTTAATATCCACAGGCAGGTGAAGGACTCCCTACCGAAATCCATGGAAAGGGAACTGCATGATCTGAAACCAGGAGACCGGATTGTGGTGAAGGATGTGAGGAGGAAAGTCTGGAGAACACGTCGATGGAACGAGGGCAAACCAAGTGCCTCCCACCACACAGACAACAGTGAAGGTCGCAGAGAGGGAAACCTGGAGACATGCAAGCCATTGCAGGATGATTTCCGGAGCCACGAGTGGATTCTACAGGACGGAGCGTGCGTTGTGTCAGTGTGTGAGCCTTCATCCTTGTGATTGTATAAGTGTATTGATTTTCCTATGCTCTATGCTCATTGTTACATGTCACGCTAGGTGATGTTTGATGGTGAGTCCACCTGCAGGTGTAGAATTGAACTTACAGAGAGACAATGTATGACTTTGTGTATTAAATAATTGTCTAGAGAACCAAGCTGCAACTACCCAGGCTGATTGACTGGAGGAGGAGGACCAGGAGAGAGCAGTGGAAACTCTGACTAATTCGACGCCTGAGATACACGGTATAACACCCAAACCACTCAAAAAAGATAGTGACACACAGACTGTCACTGACACACACACCCACACTGATATCTGAAGCAATCACATGCTTAGAATTTGTGAATATGGGCTATACAAATACAATTTGATTTATTGATTGATTGATTAGAAATGAAAAATGACTTTACTAGCACATATGCTAAATGGGACACTGCAGTTTTTGAGAAACTACCACAATATGCTTTAACAATCAATGGCATACAAACAATGTTTTGGGTTGATTCTGGTACAACACACTCTGTGATAAGGAGAGATGATTTCCTGTTCCACCCAAAGAAAGTTGGAGATTCCCACACTCCATTGGTGCTTCTGGCAAAATTGCTAAAGAAGTATATTCCGTTCCTGTAACATGTTCTGAAAACCAAACTCTTGAAAAATTCAAACACTCTTTTCTCATCCACACCTGACTCCAGTCCATATGCTCCACTCACAACATTCAAATCAATCAATCAATCAAATTTTATTTGTATAGCCCATATTCACAAATCACAATTTGTCTCATAGGGCTTTAACATGGTGTGACATCCTCTGCCCTTAACCCTCAACAAGAGTGTAGGAAAAAATACTAAAAAACCCTTTTAACAGGGTAAAAAGAATGTAGAAACCTCAGAGAGAGCCACATGTGAGGGATCCCTCTCCCAGGATGGACAGAAGTGCAATAGATGTCAAGTGTAAAGGAGAACATCATCAAGGTTTTAGCAGCATTGATAAGGGTAAACATTTTTGAAGCATAAATGAAGGTCAGTGAATTGGTGGATTAATGTCAATAATGGTCAAGTATCTGAGGAGAAATACTATGTATCAAGCAGTCCTGCTGCAATCATAGTCTATGGTCAGCAGCCAGCAAGATCATGATCCACTATCAAGATCGGATGCCACTATAGTCCACAGTCATTGTTCACTGCCGCCATTAGGATCCATCATCAGCTGCCACCTCGGTCGTGGTCCACCACCACTATCAGATGCCAACACGATAAAGGATCCGCTATTATTATCACGATCAGCCACCACAATACAGAATCCGCCATACTGGATCCACCAGTACGATCTCTGAAACGCGATCCACAAATCCTAATCCATGATGTGGCCACAGCTGCGGCCCTGGATCTGCGGACAATAAGGCAAAGGGACTCCGGGGAAGAAGTCAAGTCAGTAACATGTATTGATGAGATATGAATTACTTTGATGTGATAACGATTGAGAAGAGGAAGGAGAAGCTGGAAAGAGAAGCTCCGTGTGTCATGTGTCCCCCAACCTTCTAGACTGATAAATTCCAATACTGTCTCTGGTACACCATCACCCCAGCCTCTGATATTCCTGTCAGGATTACTCCCAGATTGGATTTTATTTGTGATGAACAAAGAAAAGCAAAGAGGCAGTCGAGTACAAATGAAAAATCATAGCCCAGCCGAAAAGCTCAGACATGGACAGAAGGTAAAAATGGCTCTTTAAACATTTGTGCACTTATTCATAGGACTTTCATCATAAATGATTTTATCAGTGAACATAAGCTTTATTTTATTTTCCTGACTGAAACATCGCTCGATTCAGATGGAGCTGCTCTCTTAAACAAAGCCTCCCTTTCAAACTATAGCTATATACACACAATACGTGAGTGAAAGAAAGGGGGATGTCTAACAGCTATATTTTTAAATGTCAAAAAGCGTCACAGTCTAGGTACCTTTTTATCTTTTGAATATCTGAATATCTTTTGAATAAAATGTCTGAGATGCTGTCACACTGTTTAATAACCATGATAGGATAATCATAACTGGTGATTTTAATCTGCATATTGATGACAACTCGGACTACAAGGCCATGGTGTTCATGCATATCTCTAAACTCTTAGGATTTTATTCAACATATTGCCAGGCCGATGATCTACTGCCACCAGCAGGATCTGCCATCAGCTGCCACCTCAATCGTGGTCCACCACCACTATCAGATGCCAACGCGATACAGGCTTTTCCATTATTATCATGATCAGCCAGCACGATACAGAATCCGCCATTAAGATGGCGATCTCTGATTCACGATCCAGCATCATAATCCAGAAGGTGGCCGCAGCCACGGCCCTGGACTGATTGTTCTTTACAATTATGTTAAGTTCATCGCTCTTTGAAAAGGTGAACTTGCATGATTATGTTATAATGTTATTGTTATGTTAGTGTTCTCAATGGTTTGAGAGTTATGACAATATATCATCCAACAAAATTTGCTCTCGAGAAAGGCCTAACATAATATTTTCCATAGTGCACAAAGTTAGAAGTTTCCTTGCACAGTTACATATATCCAAGCAAAATTTATACAGTACAATGATATATCCTTAACTGAAATAGACACTGAATCAATTCGAAATGAGACGTTGTGAAACGGAATTGATTATTAATATACAAATACTTTGTAATTTGGAGTGACTAAGTAACAATTTCCACACAGAAATACTTTGTAATTTTTAATTGGGAGTTTACTTCCTAGTTAGAATTGGAAGATAAAGACTACTGAATAATTTTAGGTTCCTACTCCATCTGCTGACCAATAAGGGTAGACGGCGAAGAAAAGCGCTCTACTCCACCCATCACATTGAGAAAGACAACTGAGGTGTGGGCCTGACTCCACCTCTAACCTCTAACGGCTGCAAGTGATGCGCTAGCAGACAGCTGCACTCCACTCAGAAGGCTGTGGTCCTCAAATTCAGGTTTTCTCTCCATTCCCAACATCAAAGTGCGAACTTTTGGAGACAAAGCCTTCTGTATCGCAGCCCCCACTCTCTGGAACTTTCTCCCTGCCGAAATGCACAACGCTGCATCTCTGGACAGCTTAAAAATCTCCTCAAGAACCACCTGTTGACCAAGGCCTTTGGCCTCAGTTACTGCTCCACCCTGCTGCTTATTTCTATCCTGTTTTGTGCTAATTACTTTTTATCTTTTCTCTTCTGCTCTGTCCTCACGGACATATGTAAAGCGTCCTTCGGTCTCTTGAAAGGTGCTATATAAATGCAAGATTTTTATTATAAATATTACAACCACTGGATCAATGATGGAATGAAGACCTCCATGGCATCCGTTCCGTCATCCAGGCTTGTGTGGCATACCAGGGACAACATGTTGTTTGCTTTTAATTTCCATTATCATTGTTGTTCCTATAGTATACATGTTAGAGACACCTCCACAGCATGATGATGATTCACACTTGACAAACAACACTCTCCCCATCTCATAACATTCCACTAACAGTTCTCAGGAAAGATGATCAGCAGATTCAAGTCCCATCAACTCCATACTTACACAACCATGGGTTTAAAACAATTGGTTGCAGGCTGTACATTTCTCCGCTTGACAAGCCATCTATTCTCCATGTTATATTTGCATGTCAGCCAATCCAAAATTAACTATGATAGGATTACCAGAAGACCCTTGCACCTTTTGTTTCCACAAAAACAGCAAATTATTTCATATCACCATGTTGATGATGTCCTAGATCTTTGTGAATTTCTGGGTCTGATGTCCATTATGGTGTTTTGTAAATACTTTAGTGATCATTGTATGATAAAAAGGGAGGAGTGTAATGGAAAATTATATAATCATACTATGTTATGTATTATCTCTACTTAAGCATGCTTATGTAACCACACTATTATCTCTGCTTATGCATATATGTGTGACAAGATGACCGTACCATGTGTGACCTGACAAGATGTCCTTTAGTGACCTCATGGCAGATTTAATATGACCATTATTGACTAGATTTACTATCTAGTATGCGGTCTATATGCAGTCTCTTCCATTACACCTGTTACAACCCGGCTCGCTAGGAATGAAGTGGCAGCATAAAACCAGATAGTTTTGGTATGTAAGCTGTTTATTTTAATGTAAACCTGGTTTTAAGATTGCAGGACAACACAAATAATATTAATTAACCAAAGAACAAGCAACAAGGTGCTATTTCAAATATGAAAACAAATATAACAAAGGAAGGACTCTTAACAAGAGCTATCTGGAATAAACCAAAACAAAATAACAATACTCATTCAAAACACAACAGTTTTCAAATCAAAAGTCATAAATTCTCTAATAACACTTCTAGACTGATTCTCTTACATCAATTCTGAATTCAAACAGAATCTCAGGAGCTAGTTTGGCAAGCTGTTCACACAGAACATACAGCTGCCCCGACTGACACAGCTGGACAGATTATATACGGCCTCCCTCCCTAAGTGCTTCTTGTTGATTGGAGGTGCAGGGTTAATGCCGCTCCAATTGGAATCCCCATCTTTGACACCAGGCTGTAAGGAGGAGGAGCATCTTTTTAACATATCTTCCATGTGCACAGAGAGGGAGAGACACACGCACACAATACATACTAAGATGGACAGGGGGCGGCTACGGCCTTAACAACACCTCTGGGAGTATCTGGGTGAGTCCTGGAAGAGACTGCATATAGATTTTGCGGGACCCTTCCTGAACAACATGTGCATGATAATTGTTGATTCGTACACAAAGTGGTTAGAAGTGTTTCGCATTTCACAAATCACTTTTAAGGAGGTATGAAAAAACTTGCTGACGCAACTTCAAACATTGAGGACAAAATCTCACTATTCCTGTTGCAGTATTGGACGACGCCTAACTGCACAACTGGACAGTCCCCAGCAGATCTGGTTTACACAGAAATGTCCAAACAAGACTGGATTTGCACCAAGGAGCTGGTGTGCAAGAGACAGTACCAACAAAAGGACCTCCGCGACTGCAGTGCTGCATATCGTTTCTTCAAAGGGGATTTTGTTATGTATCTGCGCAGCACTGTGGGAGGTGGCCATAAGTGAATTCCTGGATTGGTCATGAGACAGACTGTTCCTGTGTCATATGAAGTCAGAGAGCGGGACTCAACACAGTACACAGACGCCATGGAGACCAGCTGTGGGCTTGTGTCATTGCTGAGCCAGGTACAGGTGGTACTGGTTTGCAGGCAGAACAGTTGGACTGACAAGACGGCAGCAGCACTCACGACAGTGTGGACTGTGATGGCAATTTTCTTATTTAATACACAAAGTCTCTCGGTACAAAAATTGTCTCTCGGTAAGTTCAATTCTACACCTGCAGGTGGACTCACCGTCAAACATCACCGAGCGTGACGTGTAACAATGAGCAAAGAGCATAGGAAAATCAATACACTTATACAATCACAAGCCCCTCCCCGTGAGGAGCAAAAGGCCTTCGTCACTCCCTTGATGTAAACTCAGGGTGGACAGACATCCTGTCTCTATCTCTGTCCCAGCCCCCTGGGGTGACTCCTTGCGTGAGACCATCTTCGTTTACGAGGCAAAAGACCCCCCTCCTGTATACATGAAAGAGATCCCTGCACCCATCTACTCTAACACCTTGGGTGACCCCTGCAGTGTACCAATTGCCCAGTGTCATAGAAAGGGGGGAAGCAATAAACATCTATGTTCCTTAATCAACACTCGTAGAGTGTAAGTTAACTCATAGAAACACATTTGTTCATACTTCTTATGAATACATATCTGTTCTTCTATTAAACATAACACAAATGCAGAAATTTGCCATTACAGGACACTACTATGTCGACACCAGAGCTCCTGAAGCCTGAACCTGTGGCTCTGAGGCGCTCAACCAGAGTGACTAAACCACCTGAACGATATGTACCTTAGACTGTATGGCCTCCGTGGACTGCGTTCATATGCATGTACTTACACAGTTTGAGCACCTTACTTTATACATAAGGAAATGTTGAATGTAAATATGTTATGTAGGTTAAACTGAGGTCACATTCTATTTTTGTTAAGAATAACCAGATAATTGCTATTAGGTTAAGGATAACATGGTTGTTAATATTTTCAGTTGTCGATTGGAATAATTTTAGTTGGATGCTTTTCAGCTTAAAGGAGGAATGATGTGGTATATTGATCACATTGTAGTTGGTCATGAGGATCACTTATGCTTGTGTACCCCTGTGTGCTCGGTTGAGTCAATCACTGTGCTGTCTTGTCCAATCATATCTTCCTAGGGTTTACTTCGACTCCATTCTCACAGACACACTTTATCTTTACACACACACACATCTGCTTCTTATGCACATACATCACCTCTTTCTGTATTAAAGAGAATTTGTCTTTGTCTTACCCATCTTCACATGTCCGCATGCTGTAAGAACTGTTTGACCTTCTTTGCCAAAGAATAAACGTGCACTTAAAAGACCACTATGGTCAGTTCTCTATATTTCAGAAGTCTTGCAAAGTCAAATTTCCTCTACAGCACCACATACACTTCCATTATTACAGAGATGACACCCAGCTGTACTTATGTATGAAGCCTGATAAATCTAATCACTTAGTTAAACTATAGGAATTTCTTTAAGACATCAAGGCCTGGATGACCCAGAACTTTTCACTTCTGAATTCAGATAAAACTGCTCACTGTAATTGGCCCTAAACATCTCAGAGACACATTGTCTTGGAGAGACCATCTCTGATGGTATTAGCTTGGCCCCCAGCTCTACTGTTAGGAACCTTGGAGTTATGTTTGACCAGGACATGTCATTTGACCCACATATAAAACAAGTATCTAGGACAGCCTGTGCAAAATCATGAAAGTTTGAAACACCCTGTCTCAAAAGGATGCTCAGAAACTAGTCCATGCATTTGTTACCTCTAAACTGGATTATTGTAATTTTGTATTATTAGGATAATGAATCTGTTAAAAATACTGCAGAATAGGTCATATTACTCCTGTCTTAGCTTCTCTGCACTGGGTCCTTGTAAAATGTTGAATAGAATTCAAGATCTGCTCTAAATAGCCCTAAATCAACCCCTTCATATATCAAAGCGCTCATTGTATTTTTTTAACTTTCCGGTCCATTTAACACAAAGCTACATCATAAACATGGAGCGCTTGGAAGACGACGATGTTATATTCCTTCTGTCAGGTAAGTAGTTTATTTTGTTTTGTTTTAAAATATTGTAACGATCTGGGTTTACAGTCTGAGTGCTGAGACAGTGAATGTGGAGTCTGTCGATACAGACAATGGAGTGCTATTCATTTGCTAATATTCTATTGTTTTGCCACAGGCTACGGCCCAAGGTAGCCTGTGTTACCTGGGATGTGAATAAATGGTTGGTGAAA
Organism: Verasper variegatus; assembly: GCA_026259375.1. Taxonomy (NCBI): domain Eukaryota; kingdom Metazoa; phylum Chordata; class Actinopteri; order Pleuronectiformes; family Pleuronectidae; genus Verasper; species Verasper variegatus. Next base: position 845,482 of record CM048042.1, read on the forward strand.
CCACTTCAAGACGCTTAGATCATCATTGAGGGACGCTACAATATAAATATAAACATAAACAGATAATGTAATGGTATAAGGAAACTAACAGAAACCACGAATCAGCCCATAAATAGTTCTACACAATACAGTGGAGGGCCTGCAGGGTTGCACAATGTCCTTTGACTCTGTTTACACAAGGTCTCCACAAAAAGGTTTGATTGTAAACTAATATTGGCACTCTTCACAAGGACCAACCAATCAAAATGACTTGCAGAACGCCATTGAGGACTCTATTTGAGCATTAAGCAGCAAAGATTTCAGCTGTATCGTCAGACTGGTGAGACAACAAGATGCCAACTTTAATGCCAATTTCTTTGTGTAACAAAATCCAAAAAATGTATTGATTACTATTTGGAGATTGTAAAAATAGCTAACCCATTTATAAAAAAAAAAAAAATTGAATTACCGCTCTGCGGTTGTATGACTCAGCTAACCAGTGCAGTTTCAGTGCAATGTCACTGTAACCTCTTGACAACTGAAACTGTAAGATGAGGTCATTGTGGCCTTGACCTATGACTTTAAGGCAAATAGTCAGATGGACAACCCGAAAACATACAGTTATGCCTCCGGCCACTGGCTATTGCAGAGGCATTAAATGTTATTGTAGTAGACTGGATTTTATTGGTGTTACATTGGTCATCTTGACCAATGTTTGGTTTCACATTCTAGATGGCAATAAGCAGAGACATCAACTCAGGAAAAAGATTTCTGTAGAAAAGAAAGCCTTGTATGTGTGTATATATATATATATATACATACAAACACACTATTAAAACGTTTTGTTTTTTATCATACATTCTCAGGCAGTACTGAGGCATTTACGGAGACGGGATGTGAGGGTCTTCTCTGCATGCTCAAGAGAACGGCAAGCTGAACGGCAACAATGTCTTTGGATGACATAATAAATGACATGTAACATATTGGGATTTCCTTGCACTTCTACACCATGTTATTGGCAGATGCTGATTGAGTTAAAGCAGTGAATGCTCTGCTTTAAGCAAAATAAACACACAAAAGGATCAAATGGATTTGAAGTAGAATGGGCACATTACATTCTGTAGAGAGTACCTCAGCTACTGAAGTCAGAAAATGACTTTCTTTATCTGAGGTTTCAGTCATTTATAGTCACAGCAAAGCACACAGGTCTGGTTGTCTAAGTGGCGCCCATATCATATTGTTTAAAATGTGTAACATCAAGCTTGTGTATCAGTGCTAAATACATCCAGTCATAAGTCAGAGTCCACCCTCTTGTTTACACTAAAATCAGGTGACCCAAATTTTTCACAATGCAATCTGATAAGGTCGTATGAGAAACATTCTTAACATCAAAGAAATGAACACAGCATAGCAATAGATGTTTCACTTTATATCAGTAGCTGGTAAGCGGCAGCCTGACTTATTCAAACACATTAATACTACAATGAATTAGGCAGAGGTTTCTATCGGAAATCATTTCTGGGATATTACTTTAAAAGATCTCCAGTATAAGCAAATATGTTCTAAAATTGGTTTACATCCAAGTGTGAGGCTCTGCCACCACTTGGAGTTAAAATATAGTCCAGGTATGAACAGTCAAAACCTCAAATCACACCCAGTACAGTATGGTTCAGGTGACAGTAGGTGGAAGGTGAAGGTCATTTCCATGAGCTCAAGAGAAACATAATGTGACATCTTAGTAGTTCATATTTGGGTCCTCTTAAAACATGCACCCCATAGGTACTCTATACTGTAATCCTGAAAATCAGGGACCATGCTGCATTGGGGTCTAGGGGAAGGGAGTAGCAATGTTAAAAAAAAAAAATCAAAAGGGAAGACTGTGATACGAAAAGTGTTTCACAAGGAAAATTAGGTCTACACTTGCCCAAATTGAATGCAGATATATGTATCAAGTCAGATGGATACCATAGATTTATACAGAGTCAATGTCATACTCAAACTTAACCTTTGGGCTAAGAAGAGAAGTGAGTGGGGCAACCGCTGTGGAAAATTCTTTACAAAACCCACGATAGTACCCCAACATACCCAAGAAATGAGAGTTCTTTCTTGGTTGTCGGAACAGGAAACTGATCAACTGCCAATACTTTCGCTCTTACTGGACGCACCTGCCCTTGGCCAACTACTTTTCCCAGGTACGTTACTGTTGCCTTAGCAAACTCACATTTTGCCAGATTAATGGGCAGACAAGCTCAGGTCAGACGGTCAAACAGTGCTTGAATGCACTGAAGATGATTCTCCCATGTGTCACTGTAAATCACCACGTCATCCAAATACCCAGCGCAGCCGACCAATCCTGACACCACCTTGTTCATTAGGCACTGGAAGGTGGCTGGGGCATTACGTAACCCAAATGGCATAACAGTGTAGAAATACAAACCACTGGATGTAATGAAGGTGGCAATCTCCCTAGCTCTGGAAGTTAAAGGAACTTGCCAGTAGCCTTTAAGTAGGTCAAACTTACTGACAAACTTAGCAGAGCCAACCTGATCCACACAGTCCTCCATACGTGGGAGTGGAAATGAGTCTGGCTTGGTCAGCTGATTCACCTTTTGGAGATCCATACATGATCTAAACGTACCATCTGGCTTCTTGACGAGTAAGCATGGGGAAGACCAACTAGATGCACATGGCTCAGCAATGTTATTTTCCAGCATGTATTTCACCTCTGCTTCTAAATGCTCTCTTTTATCTGGAGACATACGATAAAAGCGTTGTCTGACTGGCTGGGCCTCTCCCACGTTAATATCATGCTCAAGAAGATAAGTACGAGAAGGTGTATCTGCGAACAGGCAGGGATAACCTTTAATAATATTCACAGGTGTACAGGTCCCGGGGCGAGGCCGGCGTCAGCCTGTTGGACGCCGATAGTGGCCGGGCGATATTTCGTGCCACGATGCCCCTAAAACTCTTCCACACGTACTCCAGACTGCTGCGCTTTGACGACCGTGAGACGAGACGCACAAGACGAGCCACAGACAAATTGGCGGCCATGCGAGAGGTCTGGGACGCATGGGTGGCATGGCTACCAGACCTCTACAACCCGGGGCCCGAAGTGACCGTGGACGAGCAACTGGTTCCGTTCAGAGGTTTTTTTTTTTCCGTTTTATGTTATTATTATGTTATGTTATGTAGATAGCGGCTGCTAGTCCTTGTCCTCATCTCATCTCCTCTCATCTCTTCTCCTCCTGTTTTTCTCCCTAGGCCGGTGTCCGTGCCGTCAGTACATGCCCAGCAAGCCAGCGAAATACGGGATCAAGTCATGGTGTCCTGCGATGCGAAATCCAGCTATGCTTGGAAGATGCAAGTGTACACCGGAAAGCCGAGCAGCAGACGCCCAGAACGGTACCAGGGGTTGCGGGTAGTGCTCAATGTAATGGAGGGTTATGTTTACGTTATGTGCGACAATTACTTCACCTCCTACGAACTTGCGAGACAGCTCCTGGAGAGGAAGCTCACCGTGGTCGGCACAGTTCGGAAGAACAAGCCCGAGCTCCCGACCGGGCTGCTCACGGTCAAGGGAAGAGAGGTGTTCTCATCCACCGCGAGGACGGGAAACCGGTCATTGTCCTGGACTACAACCGCAACAAAGGTGGCGTGGACAACCTAGACAAGGTGATCGGAATGTACAGCTGCAGGAGGATGACTGCGCGCTGGCCCCTGGTCATCTTTCACAACATTATCGACGTCTCTTCCTACAACACCTTTGTGATATGGAGAGAGATCAACCCAGACTGGATGCCGGGCAAGCGGAACAAGGGGAGGGTGTTCCTAGAGCAGCTGGGAAAGGCTCTCGTGACTCTGTTCATCGCACGAAGGGAGCGCATCCCCCACATGGAAGCGTCTGCCACGGTTGTGAAGACTGTAAAAGCCGCCGCCGCACAGAGGGCTCTTGACCATGATGACTACGACTTTCTACCCGAGAGTCCGGCCTCCTCCATAGCCCTAGCAGCAGCCCCACTCGTGGCGAGTAAGAGGAAGAGGTGTCATATATGCCCCAGGAAGAAGGACTGTAAAACTCACACCGCGTGCCGTGGGTGTAACAAATACATCTGCAAGGGCTGCTCACTTGTCTATTGCCCTACGTGTGCATCATAATATGGGGTGGGCTATGTGAGGGGGGCCAACAGCCGGGGGAAGCAGGGACAACACAAGGGTTAATAACTTGACAGGTACTTTCCTCTCACTCCCAACCAGTGAAACATAACCATTAGACACAAATGCAGCATATCCCGGGTCAACTTCCTCATGAGCTGAGGAACATACCGGAACCTCAACTGCTGACTTTAACGAAGACGGTTTAGTGTGTGCCTGCACGGCGGCCATGACACGGCTTCTTTCTTTGGCATGAAGAGACACAGCAGCCGCAGATGGTTTTGCTGGAAAATAAACAGGCTTTGATTTTTTCCTCAGCATTGGACACTCATTTCGCCAGTGACCCTTTCCATGACAGTAATTACAGACGTGATTTGGGTCCAGCTTTCCCCCATAAACCCTGCTCTGCTTTACCTGAAAACCTTTCTGTCCCTTCTGACCAAAACTTAACAGAGTTAGCTCTAACAAAGCTCTCGGAAGCCAGAATCTCCACGACCACGGTTCTCACCAAAAAAATGTATGGGTCAGGACAAACTCATCTGCTAATCTAGCTGCATCTGTAACCCAGCTTACTTGCTTTTCCTGAATGTAGGTAACAACACGGTCAGGCAAAGTATTTTTGAACTGTTCAAGCAAGATTAGTTCTTGAAGAGCCTCCATAGTATTAACCTGAGAAGCAGCACACCAGCGATTAAAGTGAGTGGATAACTCGCGAGCAAACTCAGTGTGAGACTGCTTCTCTTTTCTGAGTAACCTGAATCTCTGACGATAAGCTTCCAGTACCAATTCATGTCCTAAGTACAGCAGCTTTAACCAACTGGTAGCTACCACTATCTGTAACACTCAATGCTGAGAAAGCCTCCTGGGCCTTGCCAGTGAGCACACATTGAAGCAATAGGGTACGCTCTGCATCCGACCAATTTCGTGCCTCTGCTAAACGCTCAAACAACACAAAGAAAATGTCAGGGTCCCTTTCATTAAACCTCGGAACTAACGTAAGTTGACAGCAACATCAAATGACGGAGTAGGAGGAACAAACGATTCTGACTCTCCAAACATCTGTGGCTTAGCCTGAAGCTTTCCTTCACTCATAAGCTCCAACTTATATCGCTCCAACTCTAACTGTTGTCTTGCCTGAACATGGGCTAGTTCAGCCTCCCGAAGATGGGCATCTTGTCTTAACTTTTCTAACGCCAGGGTATTTTGATGTTCCTGTTGCAGTTGATCAGTTTCCTGTTGCAGTTGTAGCAAGATAAGCTATTTTTGTTGCTCAAATGTAAACCCAAGTCCAGTCAAAACAGGAGCCATTTTGGACATCATAACTGGCCCAGAGGCTAGATCTGAAACACTAGCCATTACTTCTGGTGCTTTTAAACTCCCCACTAAGACAGGCAAAACCTCTTTCTCCACCAATGTGTGCTTCAATGTGGCCAACAATTCATCTTTATTTAACTTTTTTGGTAGTTCAACCTCGTAATGGTCAGCTATTTTCACAAGCTGATCTTTTTTGAAAGAGTTTAGCAACTCATCGCTTGGAGACTGAATAAAGTCGTCAATGGAAGCCATTTCACCAGTTAACCTGCAACCTAGAGGCACTTATCAAACAAGCAATTACTACAAACTAATACAAAGTGTTCCATTACTAACTACCAGGGTGACAGACTGCTTTAAATAAGGAACCCCATCCCTCTGACTAGCTGCCTAACCAGTTCTAGCTGAGTAACTCATCCCTAGACTTCATGCAGGTTAGTGGCAGGATAAATTAAGCACAAATCCCAGTAACCCGGTTAACCTTCAGCACGCTGAAAATCACCTAGTCAGTCATGGAAGTGCCCCCGAGCAACTGCTCAAACCACTTACTGCACAAAAACAACAAATTAAAACAAAAAAAGGATCAATGAGAGACAAATTAGTTAGCAGCCCTTACCTCTGCCAGCAGGTTCAGGAAACTACAATTTAACCAAACATCCATGTGGAAAAACTCCCTTTAACAAAAGTTACATTTACCACTTTACAATACTAATCCTTTCCGATCCCGGACGAGCCCCCATTTGTTACCACCTGGCTCAAGGCTGGCAACAAAAAGGGAGATCACACATAGAACGATCAATCAAAAGTTATTTATTCCACTTTACTCAAACATCCTATTTACTAATTAGTGAGGTGTGTAAGTATAAAGGGCATCAGTTATGTCAGAAGTGTGTGGATGAGTGAGAATGTCGTGTGATGCATGTTTGTTAGTGCAGTAAACCAAACAAAGGATCAAGGTTCAGGCTGGTGCAGCAGGCCCTGCTGAGAGAGAGAGAGAGACTCCCAGAGGAGCAGTCTTATATGCTTTCTGGGAAGGCCCACCCAGATGGGCAGGTAAGTGCTGTAGCTCCACCCACCAGCACAGAGCAAGGCACACAGGCAGGTAGCATAAGAGGGTCGTCACACTATGTATTGGTGTTTAGGAATGAGAACCGTCAGAGTTAGGGTCAGGGGTTAGCCAATCAGAACCAGAGTAGGGGGCGGGCATTGTCATCATCGCGGGAATCCTGACACTCTCCACAACAGCTGATGCTCCTGGACAGGTATGGGACGAGCAATGATGAATTTTTATATTTCAATATTTAAAAGTATTAGGCATTTGTTAATAATTACCATGAAGCAGAGTTTATATTGGTTCCTAACGTTTCAGTTCAGTGTGAAACGTTAGGAATGTGTAGAATATAGTGTGTATGTGTATACTAACTTGAATGTGAAATGTCAACATATAGCTCAGTCTACTGCAAAAAGTCATAAACACCACATTTAAAGCATAGATCAAATTAAGTTGTATGGGTGTATTTTATTTATATATATTGAAAATAATGAATATGCTAGTATGCACCTCAAAACATTACTCTGATATTAATGTGTTTTTGTTCTGTTGAAGTTGGAGTAACCAGCATCCCTCCACTCACCAACCCTCCATCATCCCTGCCAACCAGTCACCCATCAGCCAACTGACCGCTTGTCCTCTCAACCAACCCTCCACCAGTCCTGACATGCAGCCTCCCAGTGCTATGTTGAATCAGGGTAAGTTGTAGTGACATTTTTAGAAAACGAACACAATAACATTGTATTTTTACTAAGGTGTTACACAAGTAAATAATGTAGGTCAGAGTAACTAACCTCGGAAATCTTCCTAAAGATGATTGATGTTTGTGAACTTTGTTTCTACAATTGTCATGACATTACATCACATTATGTAAATGGGAAATTTGTTTCGCTAGAGTTGTAATATTGTGGTAATAAATTGGAGTATTATATTCATATATATATATCTGAGTGTGTGAATGGATATGATCCCTAAAACTGAGCTCACCATACATGTTTACTCTTTAGATTTTTTATCTTTTCACATATTTTTAGTGGATTTGGACTCACAAACATATGAAAAGTGAGAAAAGTGAGCAGCGGAGTCGGTGTTTATGCATCGTTATCTTTCCCTCAGATTCTGGGACTATATTAAAGAAGCTGTGCAATTCTTTTATATAATCATCCATTTATAGACATCAATTTGGCCCGGGACAAGCGTGATTCCTAGCAATTTCCACAGTACACAATTTTTTAAGGAGGCAGTATGAAATTTGACAGAGCTGGCGCACAATGATCTGAATATCTTTAATTTATTATCTAAGGCAGCAGGGCTCCATCTAATTGGCCAAATATATTGACATGCAGAGCGTGAATACATGGCACACTGAACACCATTTACCGCAGTCCAAGCAGTCTTTTGTGATATGTACCTCCCCCATGTTGATATTGCGATGACCGTCATTTTTTTATATCTTGTACAGCCCTAGTGTCTATGATTTAAAACCCATAAGCATGATCTGTTTTTTTCCCTGTTCTAAAGCCAAATAAGGTTTGCTGCCATCTAGTGGTTAGTTTTTTCCAACCAGCTGACTAGTGTGATGGCAATTTTCTTATTTAATACACAAAGTCATACATTGTCTCTCGGTAAGTTCAATTCTACACCTGCAGGTGGACTCACCGCCAAACATCACCTAGCGTGACGTGTAACAATGAGCAAAGAGCATAGGAAAATCAATACACTTATACAATCACAAGCCCCTCCCCGTGAGGAGCTAAAGGTCTTCGTCACTCCCTTGATGGAAACTCAGGGTGGACAGACATCCTGTCTCCATCTCTCTCCCAGCCCTCTATGTTCCTTAATCAACGCTCATAGAGTGTAAGTTAACTCATAGAAACACATTTGTTCATACTTCTTATAAATACATATCTGTTCTTCTATTAAACATAACACATATGCAGAATTTGCCATTACAATTCCCCCTTTGAGCCTAAAAGGCTCAATATCCTTTACATATCTTTATACCAGTGTCAGGAAGTTGAACATTGTCCAATCATAGACTTGATTAAGGAAGTAATCATAGTCTTAACACAAAAGACAATACAACAGCTCAACATTAGTACACAAATGAAAATCCGGTCTCAACAAACTACAATAACATATTTAGCAATTATTCAAAAGTAGGCGTGACCATCAATTCTGCCCTTCAGGAATCTGAGTGTCCTTGTTCTTTCTCTGGACAATAGGTCATTTAAAAATTTGAAACCTTATGCATCATATTGTCAAAAAATGTTCACTGTGTATGTGCCACAATTCATCCTGATCATGTGACAAACACCTCCTTGGCTGGCGAGCATCTTTTTTTCTTTCAAAGCCATCCTGTGATGCAGACCCCATTCCTGAAGTCCTACACAGTGGGAGAAAGAGTTGAAAACCCAGCCCCCCTCTAAAGATGTTAATCTTCTAACTCCAGAGCAAACTCATCTGTTTGTGTGTGTGAAGAACACACACAAACAGATGCCCCCCCCCCCTTGGGGCGAGCCCTCCAAACCCTTTCTTCTGGAGACACTCGCACAGTGGAACCCTTATCTCTTGATTGCACACAATGAGTTGAATCTGTAAGTGAGCTTTGGGTCTCTCAGTTCTCCTTTTGTTCTGACTTTGATGCTCAGGTTAATTCTGTGTTGTTCTTCCTGCCAAGGTTTCACATGCTATAATATTAGTGGCAGGACGACGATGACGGTGTTCATGAACAGGAAAACCATCTTTTCCCTCGAACTGCATCCCAGTCGTCCCATCAGGTGTCGTTGTTTTCCTCGTCGGCGCCATTGTATCAGCAGTGACCCTCGTCAACCCCCTCTTCAATGTGTTGCCTCTTCTTGACAATTGAAGGCTGAAGGCTCACACACTGACACAACGCATGCTCCGTCCTGTAGAATCCACTCGTGGCTCCGGAAATCCTCCTGCAATGGCTTGCATGTCTCCAGGTTTCCCTCTCTGCCACCTTCACTGTTGTCTGTGTGGTGGGAGGCACTTGGCTTGCACTCGTTCCATCGACGTGCTCTCCAGACTTTCCTCCTCCCGTCCTTCATCACAGTCCAGTCTCCTGGTTTCAGATCATGCAGTTCCCTTTCTATGGATTTCGGGAGGGCGTCCTTCACCTGCCTGTGGATATTAAAGAGTACAGGGGACAGGTTTACACAATATCTACCAGTTTTTCAATGTGCTGTTGTCTCTTTCCACTGATGTCTCTTTCCACTGCCCCGCCACTTGCGGGATGATAGGCACTATGTTGCCTTGTGTCGATACCCAGATACTCACCAGCATCCTTAAAGCTGTGCTTATAAATGGTGTACCCTTCTCAGTGGACGTCTTTTTGGAATTTCCCAAGCAGTGTCTGTGCCACTGCTGAAGAATCCTGTTTAGATGTGGGGAAAGCTTCTGCTTGCATAGAAAAACATGTCAACAAAAAACAAGACAGTATTTATTTATTTCCTTACTTACTTTAATTTAATCTATATTAAATCCCCTCTATGAATGATCAAACTGTTTGTTTGCTGGTGGATGTTCACTTTGTGGAATCTGGATTTCTTTACCTATTTTACTTGTAATTCAAATTACACAACTCTAATAAAAAAGTTTAATAGAGTATTATTTAGAGTGTTCTTTTTGTACACCCAATATCTCTATATCTAAATTTCTTACATATGGCATTCCTCCCTTTTGACACATCGACACTAGTCATGTGTCAATTCTTCCTAATGAGGAAACATACATAGGTTAAACAAAATCTTCCACGTGACCCACATCAAAAGTCTGTCAGCCACCAAACAAACTCTTGTCCACCAAACGGCTTACTCTTTAAACCTTATTCAATTAAATCTGTATTCTAAAAAATGTATTTAATTTCGATTGACCCTTATTTTACTGCTCCTATAATCTATATTCAGTGTTAACGGTCAAAATCTTTAAAATGTGCTTCATATTTGCAGGCAGCATCCAGTTTGCGTAACAGCATCCAGCAAAGCAAAGACAAAAGTGTGAAATTAAATGGGTCACGAATCTCCTATTCAGTCAAATCTGCTAAAATCACATGCCACCCCCCATGCAAACCTGCTATTAGTGTAGATCTTAACACTCTTGTCAACAGCATATTTGCATTCTTCAGTCAATGTATAATAATGTGATGGGAGTGGTTTAGCCTCCATTGTATCACACAAGTCGTAAACCCACTTGGTTTATCACCAGTTGCTGCATCCTTTGATGCTGATCTTATCACCAAAACAACTCCACGTCTGTATTTATTAGCTGTTTATCTTTTAAATCTAATCTAATTTAGGAGAGAAAACTTTTTTTTTTTTTAAACTGCTATACAATCATATGGCTATCCCTACTGATGTAGGGAAGCGAGTCGCATAGTCAAGAACATTGCTTCTCTAAATAGTGATGTCTATCATCTAAAGCAATACCGTGTCATATCACAATGTCACATATCACACATCATATATCACAGCTCTCAGCAGCTGCCACAGCTCTGAGACATGTTTGAAGCTCTGCTTCCTTTGTTTTTTCCTTACAGGAAAATAGTATGTCAACAGGATATTTTACATGTTCTACAAGAAGATTCAGATATTCTTTTCTATTGGGTCTGCTCCTTTTGATCAGACCCAAACCATATTTGTGCCCGGTCCACAAACATGACGGTACCTGTTTCAACCCAGGAACATCATCCCTGTTTATAACAAAACTACAAATATTAATCAATTATATCAAATGATTTACGACATTCAGGAATGAGTTCAACACTCATTTCATTTATCACTACAGAAAATCGTTTTGTGATTAACCTTTAACCCTCTTTTAAAATCCTTTATTGGTATTAACTGTCTTTTCCCCTCCAGTAATTACACCTTTAAATCCAAAGTTCCAAAAACTTTCCACTCAAATTGTTTTTGGTTTTATCAGTAATCATAAGAATCAAAAGTTGATACTTTAACAAATCTTTAGCCAATGAGTCTATCAAAACTACTGAGACAATACAGTGTTTATTCTTTCAATACAACCAACTTACTTTATCCCTTCTTCACTTCACATCCTCTATAACCTTCTTAAACTTAGTTTTGCCTTACCAAATTCTCTCCTCTGAGCTAATAACATCTGTTCTCACATTTGTCTCTGCCTCTGCCTTTGCAAGAGGATGTTACTTAAAGAGGTGAGAAAGGAGTGTGGAATCTTCCATTGATGCTGGTGTCAAATCCCCCTTTCTCCCTTTAACAAGTGCAGATGTTATTTGGACTATGGTTACCACTAATGCCCTGCAGTGTTAAAATTTAGCATACTACTCAATGAACACATCAAATCTTTACATATAAAATTGATCAGACAGTGTGGTGACACAAAAATGAATCTTAAAAAATCCCCTTCAACCACATCATGAAAAGACAAAATGGTACAGTAAATCTCTATCACCTTGTACCTGTTGCTCCAATCATTATGAGATATCCAACATTCATTTTAGGAGTAATATTAAACTCCTCACATTTATTAACTGATTCTGGTTCCTGAATCTACAAATATATGTGATGTCTCTGCCACTCACTGTGATTTGTGTGTTTGGCATTAGTTTACATGCATCATGTGAAAATATTTTAGCATAAGGCACAGTAGGCCTCTCTCTATTGATTTTCTGATCAAGCTCACAATGGTCAATAGCAATCTTAATCATCTGCTCTATGTCTAACATCAATTCACATGGTGTGTGTGTAACCGTGTTCTTACTATAGTGATATGTTGGTTGAAACTCTCTCCCTCCATCTCAGCGTCCGCACCAGATGAATCCTTCACTGTCCCCAGCTCCACAGCTTGTCAATCGCACCGTGTGTGCTGATTCCCAGGGCATTCTCTTGCCCAATGCCCGTCCGTTAGTGGAGCTGAGTCCAGATCAGAATCTAGTCAGAGACACTGAGACTTGGAGATTATTTCAGTTCCTGCACATTCACTTCAGTTAAACAACATTTATCCGCTCCCAATCTGGCACAAATATCCCTACATTCATTTTTCCTTTTTTGGGATTTTATTCTTTTTATTTTCGTCTTTTCACACGCAGTTTTAGTTTTGAGTTACCAAAGATAATTTTCAACTCAAACTTCCCATGCTCGGAAAAACACAGTCATCCTCTTTATTTTTAAACCTATTTTCTCAAATAGGTTGTCTCAGCAGTTGTGAACCCGACTCTTATTTTATTTATTTATCAGTTTAAACTCTGGTTTGTTCAGCAGAATACGGAATTTGGGAAATAAAATTCTGCTGATATGGGAAAAGACCTTATAAGTTTCTTAATTTATTTTTCCAAACCAATTCTTTTCTATCTCTTAAAAATGTATATTTTAAAATTATTTTTGAGGTTTATCTCTTTTTACTTTTACTATTAGTCTTAAAAAAACAATTATACCCCAAATATATTTAAACGTATACTTACCCTGTTTCCAGATTCCCAGAACTTTCTTTTTTCTCCTTCGCTCTTCTCAGCTGAAATTCCTCAACTGAAATGCTCCGATCAGTTTCATCAAATTTTACATTTTTCTTTTACAGTCACTCATATCCATCAACAAATTTGTTAAGTTTTAGTTTATTAGTGTTTAGTGTTTTAGTGTTAGTAACCTTAAACCTTCAACCAACACCAAAATGCTTAAACCTTCAACCAATCTCAAAAATGCTTTTGTAAGGAACAATAAGAAACCATCTCCAATATAATGTTGCCAATTGTAATTACCTCTTGTAGTTACTTGATCACTTGGCAAATTTCTCAATTATTGTTCCTAAGTTTTGATTCCTTAATACATTTTAAATACTCTGCCTGAATCATAATGCCTTAGAGAAATGTCATCCCTTATCTTTGTTTACGAGGCAAAAGACCCCCATCCTGTATACATGAAAGAAATCCCTGTACCCATCTGCTCTAACACCAGGTGACCCCTGCAGTGTACTAATTGCCCAGTGTCACAGAAAGGGGGGAAGCAATAAACATCTATGTTCCTTAATCAACACTCGTAGAGTGTAAGTTAACTCATAGAAACACATTTGTTCATACTTCTTATAAATACATATCTGTTCTTCTATTAAACATAACACAAATGCAGAATTTGCCATTACACTAGTTAATGGGTTTGAAGTCATCAGCGGATAATGAGATGAAATGTTGCTGGTCATCAACGTAATCATGTTATTTTTGTTGATGATAAAGCCAAGGGGAATCATGTAAAGTTAAAAGTGCACAGGAAGGAACCCTGTGGAACCCCAAACACTAATTGTTTTTTGTTGGAGTGGAAGTCGACTGTTAATCGATTAGTTGTTGCAGCCCTAGAGTGACACACCCAGTTTTTATGCATAGCTCTGGTAGGAGTATTTGGATGTTCACTGACAATTGATTATCAAATTGTGCAACAATGCTTAATATTAATATATATGAGGTCAGATTTAGAGTAAGTGTACTCTTGTTTTGCTCTTTCAGAAGCAACCATTCAATCACTGGAGGAGAGAATTATTACCCAGTGAAGAAGGTACTGAAAAGCAAAAAGATGAAGGTTTTATTTGTTGTAATTTGAGGTAAAAAAATTCAGTTGTAATATACAAAAAAAAATTGTACTACAGAGATACTAACTGGATTTACAATCACCACAACTTCAAACTGTAAAGTCATCTGACCATAGATTTGCTTTTAATGGTAAACATGTGTTTCAGGGGAATGTAATGGAATTGGTGGAGCGGGAGCCCTGTTCCATGTGGTATGTAGAATGTCTCTTAATTGGATTTCATTGTCCCTAAAACTACTTAATGTTTACTGCAATATTACAATTAAGAAATTATATATCGTTAGTTTTTCTTATATAACATTATGCATTTCTTTACTTTTATGTAAATTGTTGCTGCTAATGTGGTGCTATTTATTTATTTGAAAAATATTTTTAAAAAGACAAGTATGAACTATTGTCTTGACAATTGACTATTACAATAATCAGGTTATTTACACTAATCAACTTACTGTGTTCATGTTAACATATTCAATGCATATGGCATTTATAACTCGCTGTGTCTCGTTGCCCTTCTTCCTTGTCAAGATTTGAATTCCATTCAATGCTAATGTAAAAAAACTTCTTCTTGGTTAATTACAGTGGGAAGACATGGCGCTTGCAGTGTGTGCCAAAGGAGAACACCAGGAGTTGACATACATACACACAACACGAATATACACAAGACGCGAAAGAAGTTTTTGTTAATATTACTTATATACACATTTATATATATATATATATATATATATATATATATATATATATATATATATATATACACATATATAGATAGATAGTTAGCATGCCAATATATATACAGTATATTGTATATATACTTTATATACAGTATATATTAATAATATTGTAATATTACTGTTATTTGTATTTGTTTAATTGAAAAGACTATCTTGCTGTTTCTTTAGCTTACTGTTAATTTATATTTTAGGAATGTAGTCAAATTTGTTTTGTATGTATACATTAATTAAAAACCCTTCAAACCCCAACACCTTGTGTGATTGTGTGAACTGCTGAAACCATTTGCTGCTGGAATTGTTTGCTGAATTTTATATATAAATTATATAATTGATTTAGCCCTTGCCATATACAGTATGTCTATCATCTCTATACAGTAATACAAAATAAAAAAATTTAAATTCAAGTAGACAGCAGATTTGTTTTTATTCATCGCTATTACAGAGCACATGAAGATTAACAGTATGTACCAACAACTCTTTACATAGCGGAAATACAAATACAAATTTATAAGAAAAAAGTAAAGATAAAAAATGTATTAATGATATCCGAAAAATAATCTTAATGTTCATCATCAGTCCATATCAAATTTATCAAATACACACTAGGCATATATACTGTAAAAATGTGCACTCGCCATACTAAGCCATCCAAGATGACTGATGATCCTGCTCATGCATGCGCAATCGGGCCCGCCTCGGTATGAATGTAGTTGCAGGGACTTCTTAGATCCTTTGAATTAGAGGTGTAATCTATCATCAAATGTTAATATCAAAGAACGTGAATAACATTCAGGCCCACTGAACGACACAACGCACGGACGATGATTCAAACAGCATGCTACGATGTGGTTTATGGCATGGCAGCGTTCACAGCAACCACCATAGCAACGATAAAAACGTTACATTACTACGATTTTTCTGGCGAGATCTGAAAAATATTCATGATAACTAATAAAATATAGATCGTAAGCATTAACTGGCTGAAGATTGTGGAAGGAAAGAGCATATTTCTCACTAGAAATAGTGTCAGAATGTATTTTAATGCCCAAACTATATTATAGGAATGTCTCAAGAACATCAAGGCCTGGATGACCCAAAACTTCTTACTTATAAATTGTAATTTGCACTAAACATTTCAGAGCTCTACTATGAGGAACCTTGGAGTTATGTATGACCAGGACATGTCATTTGACCCACATATTAAACAAGTCTCTAGGACAGCTTTCTTCCACATGTGCAATACTGTGAAAATTAGGAACATCCTGTCTCAGAAGGATGCTGAGAAACTAATTTACGTATTGTTTTAGTCTATCTATCTAACATTAATGTTCTATTCTCTTGACTTTTATTTAAAAATATTTGTACTTACTCTTCCTGGTCATGTGTCTGCCATTTTCAAGCAATAACACAATATGAAAAATGAAAAGAAGACTTTGCATAAAACAACATTTTTTATTTTTTATTCTTGGTTTTTGATTCTGGCAACAAAAATGGAAAAACTACTGGTTCAGTGTATCTTTTAGTCATTGGATTTTCTGTTAAGGAACGGGTATTGGAAAACAAAAAACTAGTGATTAATAGATTTTCATTTTAAAATTAAAAAAAATGAATATACAGCTTTTTCTTTTTCCTGGTCAAAAGGGAATTAGCAAAAAAAAACTTTGATCCTCTATTTAGTGTAACAAAAAAATAAAATCAAGATGTAGACAAAAATAAAACAGCCCTTTTTTTCATGTTCTGGCAAGAGCGCCAAATATGTGTGCCGGTGTTGCCTTAGTCCTGTCGGATGACTCGGGTAGGCTGGTGACAAACCCAGAGAAAAATGTCTTTGAGAACCCTACTCTGAAATTATTTTTTAGATATGCAAAAGAAGGTCTGTCATCCACAGAAATCTTTTTTGCTGAAAATGGCTGCAGCTTGATGGGACTCTCTGACGCACATTTGAAGTTAGAAGTGGAAAAAGCTATAAACAAGGTATGAATCTCCCATTTGCTACTTAGATTTGCTTGTGTGTTTGTGTTTATCACAATTATAAATAATAACCAATAGTTTATAAATCACAATAAATAGCTTCAGCCTAAAACATTTGTAAGTAATCACAGTCAACATACATGTAGATCTGACAATACTCACACTGTATTGTCAAATTTCAAGATAAACATATCAGCAGGAATGATTTTGAAGTGGAAATCATGTCAATTAGTGGTGGTGGACCACGACCAAGGTGGCAGCTGATGATGGATCTGTAATGGCAAATTCTGCATTTGTGTTATATTTAATAGAAGAACAGATATGTATTTATAAGTAGTATGAACAAATGTGTTTTGATGAGTTAACTTACACTCTACAAGTGTTGATTAGAGAACACAGATGTTTATTGCTTCCCCCCTTTCTGTGAGACTGGGCAATTGGTACTCTGCAGGGGTCACCCAAGGTGTCAGAATAGAGGGGTGCAGGGATTTCTTTCATGTATACAGGACAGGGGTCTTTTGCCTCTTCTACTAAGATAAGAGGTCACTCCAGGGGGCTGGGACAGAGATGGATGTCTGTCCACCCTGAGTCGAGGGAGGCCTTTTGCTCCACGCGGGGAGGGGCTTGTGATTGTATAAGTGTATTCAATTTTCCTATGCTCTTTGCTCATTGTTACACGTCACGCTAGGTGATGGTTGGCGGTGAGTCCACCTGCAGGTGTAGAATTGAACTTACCAGGAAACAATGTATGACTTTGTGTATTGTTAAAGAAAATTGCCATCACAGATCCTAATGGCGACAGTGAACAATGACTGTGGACTATAGTGGCATCAGATCTTGATGGTGGATCATGATCTTGCTGGCTGCTGACCATAGACTATGATTGCAGCAAGACTGCTTGATACATAGTATTTCTCAGATACTTGACCATTAATGACATTAATCCACCAATTCACTGACCTTCAGTTATGCTTCAGAAAGGTCTACCCCTATCAATACTGCTAAAACCTTGATGATGTTCCCCTTCACACTTGACATCTATTGCACTTCTGTCTGTCCTGGGAGAGGGATCCCTCACATGTGGCTCTCTCTGAGGTTTCTACGTTCTTTTTACCCTGTTAAAAGTTTTTTTTAGTAGTTTTTCCTCACTCTTGTTGAGGGTTAAGGGCAGAGGATGTCACACTATGTTAAAGCCTATGAGACAAATTGTGATTTGTGAATATGGGCTATACAAATAAAATTTGATTGATTGATTGATTGAATTAGTTCATGGAAGAAAGAATAATGAATGGGTATCTTGCCCTGAAAGTATGCATGCTGCAGAGACACAAATTGGATCAGTGCTCAGAACTATGCATCAGCCTCCCCATGAAGCAAGACGTTAGGTATGTTACGGTCTCAGCCTTAATATCTACATGATAAAGCTTATGTAATCTTATTTTATTTGACAGGGATAATACAGAATACATTTATAAAACCTGTAATTGATGCAGTATAGGACTAATGGGATATTTCATATTATGAAGTAGTTATATCTTTTTAACATCTCTTTTAGGGTCTCAGCCCCCTACCATATCATACCGAATACATGGGTCACAAGGTTCATATGGACCAAAATGAAAAACTGTCTATGTTTGGAGTCACCCATGTTTTAACCAAAGCTGCATCCGCAGAGCGGCTGATTTTTATCAGGGACCCTCACCACCCTTCTCAAGGCCTGGCATTAGGAAATTTAATTTTTTTTAGTTTTTTTTACGTGTATGGAAATACTGGAAGAATGACAATAAACAGAATATTGAAGCTGCTTTACCAACATACACTATATTAAGACAAATGTGACGACTACAACTAGCCTTCAGAGTTACTACTCAGACCATGTCTCTCTACTACTGCCCATTTATCATCTGCATGGTAAACTCCAGAATGCAGCAGCTCAACTGGTCTTTAACATACCTATAATTCATTCACACTACTCCGCTTCTCCGCTCCCTTCACTGGTTACCAGTGGCTGCCCGCATCCGTTTCCAAACATTAGAACTTGCGTTCCCTGCTGCGAACGGATCGGGCCCAGCCCGTTCACTCCGCTCTGCCAATCGGCTTGTTGCTCCCTCACTGCGAGCTCAACACTCGTTTGCTGTCCTGGCTCCTAAATGGTGGAACCAGCTACCCAATGACATCAGCACAGCAGAGAGTGTACACATCTTCCGCCGCAAACTAAAAACACATCTCTTCCGACTATACCTTTAATAAAAAATCCAAAATTAAATATAAAAAGCGATTTAGTAGCACTTATATGGCACTTACCTATAGCACTTTGTAGTTTGGCTTTCTTGAAGAATATTATACTTTCTTGTTGTTCTAGGTTTGTACCCTGATGGTTGAATGCACTTATTGTAAGTCGCTTTGGATAAAAGCGTCATCTAAATGAAATGTAACACTGTTTGACCATAGGAGTGTATGACTTGGTCTGAAGTTAAGGCAGACCTGTTGTCAAAGAGGTGCAGGGGAACATACGTGTATTTGTTACTAACCTCCAGCAGTGAAGCACTCAGTGCCTGCAGCTTCCTGGACGAGTGTTCACAGCTCCGGGTGAAACTAGGACACGTCCCGCGCTCATCGGTCACGGTGTCATGTGTTGGGAGGTGAGACGACCAATTACATTCCGCGGCGTAATGTGCGCACACATGCATGCCCCCACCCACCCACACACACGCACACACATACATATTGGTAGATGAAACCTGGAAGTCGACCAGCAGTGTGAGTAACGGTAAAGCCGCCTGTCGTCCCTCTTCTCCGGTTCTCCTCCTCCTCCTCCGGTCCTTCGTGTCTGCAGCACTGACGAGTCACAATGTCTCTGCCCGCCGTGTCCCGTCTGTTCAGGAGCGCGCTGAGGACGCAGCTGGTTCCTGTGGCTAACCTGACGTCCAAACCTGCCAAACACACTGTCACTGCAGGGGTGAGTGAGTGCACGGCTCCACGGACACAACATGCGCTCAGACAACAGCTCCTGTCCCCGCACACCAGCAACACACATCCCGCTA
The DNA here is from genome assembly GCA_026259375.1 of Verasper variegatus. NCBI lineage: Eukaryota > Metazoa > Chordata > Actinopteri > Pleuronectiformes > Pleuronectidae > Verasper > Verasper variegatus. Next base: position 865,295 of record CM048042.1, read on the forward strand.
CATCACCGGGAGCTTTTCTGCAACGGTGCGCCGCAGCCTGTTGTGACGCAGAATAACACAACTGGCATGATTACACACATGGTTACTCAGCTTTACACAAACTTTACACCGTTGCTTCTCCCAATCTAATATTTCTAATATTCATGTGTATGAAATATTATTTTCCAAGTGCAGTGAAATACTGACCATTTTGATGTGAATGCTTTATCAGGCGACCAGACAAATAGGTCTATATATTCAACACGTCAGATAAGTGCGTCAGTATCTCGCCATTATTCCGCGTAATTCCAACACGTACCAGCTCACACACAAACAGCAAGTTACAGACAACGTCTCTAATAAACGTGCTCCCATTAACCACAGCACACAAATATAGAAGAAAGTGTTAGTGAGCACAGCAGAAGTTTGATATTAGTGCAGGTTTAATGTGAGGTCAGTGTGTAAACACGTTCAGCAGGAGCGAAGTCACTGACCTTGAGACAGACCAGACAGAGTGAAACACAGACTTTGTATGAAACCTGTCCTCATAGTCACTGAAATGTCCAACTTCACCAGGCCATAATTCACAATAACCCACCCTTTTTTTTTACTACATTGGACTTTAGACTTGTTTGGTTAATCTGATTATTTATCAGATACTTCCTGTTCTGGAACCCAAAGGTTACCTCACAGTATACTGGTTTTAGTTTACATACACTCTTAGTCATAGACTAACATGAATATGTAAGAAAAATTAAATAATTTTAATAATTATCCAATATGTATTTGTTTCACATTAACAAACATGTTACAGTTCTCAGAAACGTATATTCAGCTGAAACAACAGTCATGCATTAGATGCATAGAAAACAGTAGTTTTTGAGCTGTGGCTTGAAGTTAGAATTACTGGAGGAATTCTGAAGTTCTGATTTTTTTGTTGGTTTTTGGATTGAATCCTTAGTGATAAGTCCTGGGAGAGGGATCCCTCAGTCACATGTCTGAGGTTTTTAATCAGGTGCTTCTCTCTGTTTTAGTAAAGATGACAACCTGAAATGTGACTATTGACAAATGGGACTAATGTTTGAACTCTGTGTTGAACATTCTTACCAATGCTCTCTTTAAAAAATTTAAAAAAGAATAAATTCATAAAAAAAAATTAAAAAGATAGTAGCACTTATATGGCACTTACATATAGCACATTGTAGTTTGGCTTTCTTGAAGAATATTGAACTTTTTTGATTCTTGCTGTTCTGGGTTTGTATCCTCATGGTTGAATGCACTTATTGTAAGACGCTTTGGATAAAAGTGTCAGCTAAATGAAATGTAATGTAATGAAGTGTAAAAAATGAATTGTAGTATTATTAATCAATCCCTTTGGTATCTCACAGGAGCAGGTCATAGCTTTGACAGCCATGTTTGTGGCCATCCTGGGTCCCTCCGGCTGGATCCTGGCTCACCTGGAGGACTACAAGAAGAAGCAGTAGATGTCACAGCTGAAGATGCTGATGACAGCAGCCGCTTTGTCAACCCACCCTCCCTCCACATCTCATTCTGCTGTGTTTCTCATAAACAGATGAGATTCACTTGTTCCTTCCTTCTATGATAATGTGCATGTGCACCTGTCAACCTCTTACTAATAAATTAAGGCTCAATACATAGACTACGGCTCAGTGTGTGTGATGTTTCATTTTAGATTTTCTTCAAATTATTATATATACCAAAGATATAGATGACAGTGATAAGCATTTCAGGCCTACAACTACAGATTACTTTCACAACAGATGTATCTGTTGTTTATTTTTATCGATAGACTAACTTTTTAGTGTACAATATATCAGAAAATAATAAAAAATCATCATGGGACGGCTGTGGCTAGGGGGCTTGAGCGGTCGTCCTATAACCAGAAGGTCAGCGACTCGAATCTAGTCCCCATCTGCATGCCGAAGTGTCCTGGGGCAAGATACTGATAGAAAAAAAGGGCTGCCCATGGATGCAAATCCAGATCATTTACCATTAGTGTTCAGTTGGTTACCTTGCAGACTTTCTGTAACACTCTGAAGTTCCAAGATGTGAATTGAAATGGAAATAACACCCCTTAAACTTTTGAACAAAAATGGAATGACAATGTTAGGTCTAAAAGCAGTTTTCTGACCACTGTCACATTTATTGAATATAAACTATATTGTACAGCTAGTTATACAGCTAATACTATTTGGATTCACTTAAAATACATATGGTTTCAGTGGTTTTTCTCAGGTATTTGCATTACTATTTACATTTCTGAACAGAGGATTAAGTCAGTGCTGTCGGTTTTAATGCAGTTCCCACTGTTCACCACTAGGGGCAGACAAAGGACACAAAAAATCACCACAACGTTCTCGTTGAAAGATTTTTATTTCATGAAAATAATTACCAATGGCACTTAATTTACTCTAGTAAAATTAACTTTACACCATTTGAATCTGGTAAAAGTTGAGCAACACTGATCCAGGAATGAGGACCATAGGAATAAACCAAGTTATTTTACAGCATTACCTTGAGATTTATAATTTGATTCACTTATTTTCTGTCTTTGTCCATCAGAGAAAAATGACACAGATACATGTGGCGTGTTTACAGTAAAATTACATGGCTTTCAGTCTCTTGTACACATTGGCCCCTCTTACAAAACATGAAGCTTCATCCCATGCAGCACTCAGGGATTTTCTGGATGAACTGTACCAGCCTGTATTGACGCCTTTTCTGCCAGACAAATAAAAATGAAATGGATGCGCTTAAGGAATAACCAAAATCACAATTTTCATTGTAAATCAGCATTATGAGATTGAGGCAAAATAACGAGATTACTTTTAAGTTATGAGACAGTTGAAATTGGAACTTTTTGAAAATGAACGATGCAGCATATACTTTACTCCTCTATTAGGTACACTTAGCTACAACCAATGCATAATGTAGTTTTTGTAGAAAAAGAGGTGTTTTTTCATGGTCAGTCTGGACGATGTAGTTTGTGGTGCTGTTCAACATTACACGTTTTCAGTTAGTTTACTATTACTAATGTAAATGTGTTGAACAAATGTTTCCCAATATAATGCAACTACGTTGAACAGCACCATGAACTACATCTTCCAAAGAAATCCAAAGTCATCAAAAAGGCGATTCAGTTTCAGCTCAAACTGAACATTATAAGCTTCATGAAGGAGGACATACTGAAAGGCTACTGCTGTTGACTGGCTTTGGATAGATGTACTGTAATGTACTGTACTATAAAGCGCTTTGAGTGGTCAAGACCAGAAAAACGCTATATGAATACAGACCATTTACTTTATAACCTATTGAGGGAAGTTGCTCATGACTGAAATAGTTAATCTCCCTGTTTGTCAAAATTTACTCCAGGACTCCACATCTCCTCATTTGGACTTTACATGAGTATTTTTTCCAAACATCCCCAAATTTTCATTCATTTTCCCTTGGCTTTTCCTGGTGGTAGCAGGTCGGACATATGCATCAACTGAACAGCTACTTTTATTAGTTACTTGATCTTCTTTTAGTGTTGGGGCTTAACATTCTCCACATTTCTAAGCCTGTTTACCCTAGAATGGGCCCTTTATATCTTAATACTGTATATTTACATCAAGAGCGGGTCCTTGGAGGCCACCTATTTTTTCATAGTGGTCCAAACTGGACAAACTGAACACGTTTGAGTTAGTATGACAACAGAAGGTTAACACAGTTTGTCTTTCATGTTTCCTGTGAGTCTGATGTAAAAGGCTGAGTTTGCCCTGAGACAGTTCCGTCTGCATGTGTGGAAAAAAATGTAGTGTTGTATTTAACAGTTCACATTAAAGCACTTGTTTTAGATTTTTCCCCAACACAACAAGACACCCAGGAAAACACGTTTAATGTCTGTAAGGTCAGACAACAAGACAGTTGTATCAGTGTCTCCAGTCGAGATAGATTATTGTTGATGCAAACTAGTTTGAAACAGAAGTGAAAATATCCAGACTGAATTTATTAAGGTCACAGTGTAAGATGCAGTAACAGAACCACAGATAGCTCCTGTCCTCAAGGAGCTAAATTACACAACCATAAAAAAATAAAAATTCTCCAAAATGTACAGCATTAACAGTAAGGCCATGGGATTAACACAACTCCATTTCTTCCTGCATGAGCCACCCATTTCAATTAACTGCTTTGATTTTCCACTCCATCAAGTCTTTTTAGTAACAAAAATTGTTTCATTTTTCTTATCTCAGGGGATTGTGCATATACAGAACATACAGTATGTACAGTGAGATGAGCAGAGTTTCCTCCATTGTTGATAAAATCAGTCTCAATGAAGCGACATTTTAAGAAATTACAGTTTGGTGTGGACGGGAATTATCTTATTTTGGTGCATAATCTGAAGACATCCCATTAAAATGTGTTAATGAAATAAGGGAAATAAATCATATTTCTCTAAAGTCCTCAGTTAATGGTTATCATGGTCACTGTCCAGAAACTACTCCTGTCCCATTGTTGGTCCTAATTGTACTGAACGTCTGTAACCTGCTCTTAACAATCCAACTGTGCTGTCATCAATGTCTACTCATTCTCTAATTATGGCAATTTCCTATTTTTAGATATTTCGATGAAGATATTTTACTTAAACCAGAAACTTCTACATTCTAGCTTTAGATTGATTTGCTGCATATTTACATGCATCATGAAGCTAACTGTTCATATGGAAGTAAACTACTGGACTGAAGAGTAGCTAGTGACAATGGGACGAATTCAAGCCATCTTTGGTTTCAGGGGTTTAAAAACTTCTTTGAGATGATGATGAAGCTTGCTGTCTGCTTTCTTTACCATTGCATAAGTTAAAATGCTCCTAACCCTTGTTCAAAGGCAGTCTATTGTGTATCAATGGCAGTTATTAGAACAACTGGTCCACTAGCTTTAGGCTAACTGGTTTTAATGATTGATTCCAGCATGGCTGGTGTACAGCTGTTCAAGTTCATCAATGGTAGAGACGTGGAAGTTTCTGATCATGTCCAGGCTCTATTACTCCGTCTTTGCTCCACAGATTCTACCTGGATTTTTACCAGCTGTCTTGTTTTTGTTCCATTAATGCTAAAAATTTAGATTGTTGACTAGGTGAAGCTGGAAACTGCTCCAAGTTCACCGTGTGGTAGCTCCAGTGTGTTAATTCCATTAACTGCATATTGGTTTACTATTAGTTTAATCAAAACAAAGTTACTAAAGTTAAATATTAATTCCAAACCAAAGTCAAATCATGTGGAGAAGACACTTGTGCTCACATTAAATACAGTTCTGTTAGTGGTGTCAGCTTATTCAGCAGGTTTCAGTCATTACGTGCATCACTTTTAACAAAGAATAAAATTAGATGTGGAGTATGTCTGTATATAAAAGTTGTACATGTGTGATGTTAATTCAAAAGCACATGTCCACTTCCACAAGCAACAAATAGCATAAAGACTGTGGGACTCAATTAGCCAATAAAAATACAACAATAATATCTAGCAAAGGTCATGTAATCAATTCACTCTAAACAAATAAACCGACAAACTAAGAAGTTGAGCAGAGAAACTATGAAGACATTCTCTAGTCTGTGTGATCACAACTTAAAAAACTTTCAACGGTGTCATAAAACAGGTTACAGGTGGCAGTTAATGTTCATTTCTGATTTAAAACCTAGTGAAGACAGGCAGTCCAACTTGAATTGATCTAAACAAAAAACGATGATGAATAAGAAAAGGGTAACAGTAGAAATGGTTATAAAGAAAGACAGCCCTGAAGAGAAAACACCACTTTGGATATTAGAAAATAGAAATTAAGGCCTCAAAAGCCAAGATCTTGCATAAAACCATCATCTTCCTGTATCAAAAGAGCATCTGTCAAAATGACTGTTATCCAGTTACTGCATGGAGTCCAACATTCACATACCGAGGTTGCAGCTGGTTTCACAGTATACCACGCTATGAAAAACAATGTTCATCATATCATGTACACTGTACATTTCCACATTAACAGTGCAACTGAATGGATAATGTCAGCTGTCCCCAAATAAGGAAACTAGAATTTAGCAGCATGCCATCACTTTGGACATCACAAAGAAACATGGGGTTGGCTTGAGAATAAAAATCCAGTTGGAAGAAGTTATGAATTCAAAATAGCAACCAAGAGAGGAGACACATGTTCAACCATCTTTAACAACAGCATCCCTCAGCACAAATCAAATGTATCAAATCAATGTTCCACTATTATATTGATCCCTAATGAAAGAACATGTGCACATTTAAACTTTCAAATTAGACATGTGTGCTTGTACCTCTGTCTCTGTGAGGACACTTATTGACATTATGCAGACCCTGGCCTCAAACACCTCAACTAAATGTCTAACCCCAAAGCTTCGCCAAAGCTCAACCTAATGCTAACTGAACCTCAGAGTCAAGTCATAACCCTCAAACAAAATGTCCTCACTACTTAGGTCCAAGTCTCAAATTGGTCCTTACAACTATAGAAAAACACAAACACAGAACCTAAGAGGTTAATGTCATCCGCATACTACTGCAGAACAGCATCATGCTGCCTCCACATCACACAGGAAAAACTGCATACATAATAATTAAGTGTGCAATGATTATTTGACATTTTTAAATAAACTGTCTTTGCTGTTGTGTAGTGTATGCCTGCCCTGTGATGTGAATAGTTTTTAGCTGTCTTACAGTGATATCATATAGATGTCTCGACAGCTAATAAGAAGGCTTAGTGCTGTACAACACTTGCTGCTTATTTCTTCAACTAAAATCTGTTCTGTTCCTGCGCCATCAGCAGGAAGTGACATCACGACCCACATCTGGCTGGTTTACATGTGGCCCAGAATTTGCCGGGATGTAGTAATGTACCATGTGAAATTTGGGTGCAGCTGGTGTGAGAGTGATCCAGCAGCATCAGGTCCACCCAGACAAGCCTCAGCTCTGCTAAAGGGTGGCAAGGACCCTGAAGAAGGAGATGATGAGGACACAAAAGGACTGTCCGACCCCAAAAACAAGAGCCTCCAAAGAGATCATCCTCTTCCCTGCCGCCTTGTACACACCTGCGATGGCTGCACCTTAAAAATATGACAAAACATTACATAAGTATAAATTAACTGCATAGTTAGACCTGTTTTCTGATTTTAAGCCATGGACTTCTAGAAAAATGGAACTGAAATAATATATATATATATGATCATTCTTTGCTAAACACTTCCGATTACAAAATCATTGATGTATGATAGCTTAGATTTGGCTGGATCTGGCCACGTTTAACTGGACTGGTATTTGTTATGACATATGATGAAATGCAGATCCTTCCTTTACATGAATGAGTTGTATGCGGGGCTTCGGTCAAGTGGTTTTATTTCAGTTTATTCTGACACAGCCTAAAGACAACATTATTTTAATTTTCAACATCAAAATACTGTCAAACTGTGCCAGTTATACCAGATTCTATCTGTCCCACATTCGACCTGGCTGCTTTACAACATTCGGGCATTAGGGCATAAAGAGAGGGATGCAGCTCCCGCAGGTGGCCGGAAGCTGCCTAACATTTTAGGTTCAACAGTTACAACGGCACTCTAATCAATTTATTTTACTAATTAGAACTTCTTGTACCAACTAGCAAGAGTCAAAATATTTAATAATTTAGTCAACTAATAGTGCACCTCCCCATAACTTACTGGTGAGGACTCCACCACACACTGGTCCCACGATGCCCATGAGGAGGATGGCAATGGGCATGAATCGGGCCATCTTGTGCTGACGCAGCGTGGCAAGGGAGAGGAGAGCTGCAGGCAGGTGGAAGACCAGGGAAGAAACCGCTGCCCACAGAAACACTCCATACCACATCTCTGGACAAACACAGTCATGCAGTCACACATCACTTCATGCTAATCAGATAAGTAACTACGAACAGTTCTAAATGACGCTGGAGCAATTTAATCAGATTATGAAATTGTTCATTACCATGATTCCTCATTCCACTCATTACATCTCCTCTGTGGAAAGGATTTTGACAAATATAGGAGTGATAAATGAAAGGAAAGACCTGAATACATAGAATAAATATGATACCATGCAGGTGATGATGGGTCATGGTTTGTCGAGTATGATAATCGTTGGATTCAAATGCTGTGGCTACAGTCTCCACATTTTAACAGAACTGAACACCTATGGGAGATTTCGGAATGACAGTGCTATCAAACCACCACCAAATAAGGGAATTTATTTTGTGGTGTTCCATCCAGAAGAGTTTCACACATCGGTACAGTCTACAGGTTTATGGGGAACAGCTAAGATGGAGACTCAAGTCCCAGTCAGGAGAGGGCCAAGTCCCATACTTCAGCCATTGAGTCCAAGACAAGTCACAATAGCTTCTTAATCACATTAGCTGCCACTTCAAAAATGTGCACAGCAATACAGCAGCAGTTAATAATTTACTACATTACTATTACTGTTTTATGATATAGGTGTATAATTCTTTCCTAAACTTAATACATGAAATACATAAATAATCTTTACTGAGATAGATGAGTACACAACACAAGGAGTCCACAAACCTCCGGTATGGTGTCCACAAAATCTCATAAAATGAAAATACATATTAGTACTTTTATATTGATGTTATCTTGATGCCCTTATTGTGCATGTCTGGACTACCGATGGGTCCATTAGTATTTGGACTAGTGACACAATCAATGGACTATGAAAAACAGGCTTTAATACCTTAATGTGCAATGTCAGTGTCTACAGTAAACGCTATGGGATATCTTTTATCAAAACCCTTGAATTAAAGCTGAAAGTTTACACTCACCTCTATGAATTTGTTATAAACCGATTGAGCAGGTGTAAGGAGGGAAAACTGAAGAAAACGTGTCACTTTATTGCATTGTTGTGAATGAAATAATCGCTTTAGGCTGAGAAACAGTGATCGGATTTGGAAATAACTTTCTGCTCAATAATCAAATACAAGCAGTGGCCAGTCAGGCATTTTCTTACCTCAGGCAACCCCCAATACTAAGCAGAGCACATAACTATAACAGCGCACAGGGATGTAATTCAACGTTACGTAACGTTATTATACAGCTAATAATTCACGTTAAAGGTGGTGACTTGAGCTAACAGATATAACGTGGAAAATCACAGCAACTTATATCAACCATCGCTTGGAGCAAGTGAGAGGTTTGTTTTAACAACAGTTGAGAGTTAGCAGGAAGTGAGCTCGCTGCACTAATGTACAGGAGTTACCTAAACAATGCTAACTGTGCGTCCAGCTCCTAGCCTAAAGAGAACTGACCAAATTTAACACGTTCGTTAACAAGGAAAACATGAAACACATTGTGTGATATTCCTCAACCTGGTGTGATTAAGCTTTGGTAGCTAACAAGATAGCAAACATTAGCCCACCTGAGAAGTCGCTGAGAGATGTGTCGTTTCCTCGGTGTGTGCCATTTTTCCTCGGCACTAAATTCAACCCGAGTATTTGCTGGACAAAACCGATCTCACTGTATCTGTCCGTCATCTCTCACACCGACACTGGACGCTGCATGGGGGACAGATGGACAAGAGACGTGGGAAACCATCAGAGTGGTTTGTGTGGGATTTGACAGCAGCAGGCTTTTTCTCTGCTCTCTTTCTTCTTCTCTCGGTTTACTAGCGGATCGCAAACAACTTAAGGTGTGTACCGCCACCTACTGTACAAGAGTGTGTAACATCATGTCATTTAACACATTTAACCCATCAGCCCCGTCTTCTATAAAAATAACGAGTGCCTTCCTGATTTCTCTTATTCCCTCTCCATCTGTCCCCAAAACCACCATTAGATCCCACAAATTACAGCATTTGTCACTGTTCCACTTCCCCATTATAAATAAAGTGTAATTTAATCCAGTGTGATCAAATGTTAGTCTTGATATAAGGATTTTATGAATCAGTTTTATATTTTATAATATCTCCTTCCTTTCTGGTCCTCCTCCCATCTTTTCTGCCATATTTTCATTCCCTTCTCCTTTGCCAAGTTGAACTGATACTGATATTTATTTTCTAGGTTTACCTTTTGCTAACTATGCTAACTAATCAGCATACTCATACCCTTTAACCACTCGTGAGCAGGTACCCAAGAAAAGTGAACGTCTATGCCTGTGAAGTCTTAACAAACTATAGAACAGCTCAATTAGTAAATCTTTTCTGATGGATATTGTAGATTGTACCTTTCACAGCTTGCTCTCCTTCCTATGAATTAAAGGCAATAAAAGCCCCCAAAATATACTTAGTAAATAAATACAATAAAAAGCAGTTGCTAAGTCAGAGCATAATACCACCCTGTCTGGTCTGACCTCCTCCACCCACTCTAACCCAATAATGGTTGTGGTTATCTCTGCTGTGAATACAGATAGATGATTGGATAATCTTTTTGAGATTGATACTTTGAACTCAGGGATATACACAGCAAATCCAACATGCTCCTGCTTGTCTTTAGATCCATCTGTGTAGATTTTAAGGTAGTTGCAAAAGCTGTGTCTGAGATACACACTTGTTTTAATGGCCACCTCACCTGCAAACCAATCTCTTTTATTTTCCAGGATAGCCACGGTGAAATTTACTTATTGGGGTGGACTTGGTAAACTTTAAGGCCTCTATTTCATAAATCCTGTCTCTTTCCGCATTTGTCCACCCAAACCCGTCACCCCTGAACTTGGTGTATTCCCAGTAGTCCTGTATTGTCTTGATTGAGGGATTTTCTTCCCTTCAAGTGGCTCCAGTATGCTAGTGCAAGCGTATCTCTCCTGCTTCTATGAGTATTGCATTAATAGGGGTTGACGCAGTGATATATACTGCAAACTTTCCATTTTCTGTAAATATGACTTTGCTGCTGCTCCACAAGCAATGCAGCCATAGTCTATTGCAGACCTCATGCATGCCTTATATATGTTAATTAATGCTTATTTTCCTGCCCCCCCCAGTCATAGCCAGCCACTGCTCGTAAAAGGTTTACTGTTTTTACATTTTGTATCTAAATGGTTATGTATTTTCCATATATATTTGTTATCAAGCCACAGACCCAGATGCTTAAACTCATTTTCTCTCTCCATCTGCTGACCATAATGCTTCTCAGCACCAAGCGTGCATTTATTAGTGATTGTGTAACAAGACTTGCTTGTTGATAGCTTAAACCCCAAGTCATATGCCCACTTTTCCACTTTCCTTATTGCTCTTCCTATATTCTTTATTGTATGTGAGACATTTCTTCCCCTCATCCAGATGTCCCCACCATCTGCGTATGATGGTTCTAGGTTTGCAAAATTATCATTTATCATTATATTGAACAAAACAGGGCTGATTACACTCCCGAGGGTCAACATTTCCCCCTGATACCTCTGCTCCAACCTTCACTCTTATTTTCCTATCTGTTAAAAGTCTTTTACCCAGTTATGCATTCTTCATTCAATTCCCATTTTTATCTAATTTGTTAAATAACCCTTCCCTGCATAAATTATCATATGCCTTGTCAATATCAAATATACTATAGCAATCAACTCTTTAATTTTCAATTTCTCTTTCTGGAACTCATAATGATAATTACTCGATAACCTTTTTGTTCCAATACATGAGATAATCTGTGAATTAGTATCTTCTCACTATGCACTGCAGCAAATGCCCTACATAAGACATCTGCCTTCTCTCTGTCCGACAAAGCCAGCCTGTCACCATCAACCAGTACTGGGATTTAGCTTGCCTTCCTTTTTCCAATCATTTTACCTTGTGCTTTATTGTTGTAGATCCAGGATCACGGCTGCAGCCACATCTGGGATTGTGATGGGGATTATGTTGTGGATCGTAGAACGTGGATCATGGTGGAAGTTGATATTGGATTATGGTTACAACTGTTGCTTAGATACACAATAGGCCCACTCAAATATTCAACCATAATTGGCAGTACCTCTATCATTACAATGTAATTGCTGCACACTTCACCCCTGTCAGACTTTTACATTTTGTATAAATACGTTAAACATTGATTCACCTCCCCATTTACGTTAGGTACTGTCTCTTCTCATGAATGTTGCAGATATTATTTTGTTCAATATGCTGGTTAGAATCTCTACTCTTTAGTTTTTACTGCGTTCAGACAACCTGACAGTCTGAGTCCAGGAAATACTAACCCCACTGCAAACCTTGACTGTAGGTGTATTTTTGACAGTGCATTTTGAGGTATTTTGCTCTTCTAGTGTCTGACTACAATAAACCAAATACTGGTTTCTTAATTCAATTACATTTCCTTGTATAGCACCACATTTGGCAAAAATATTCATTTTAAATCAAAGATGAACTGCCTTTTTGGGTCAAAGATCACTGTGGGGCACAAAACAAGTTTGCCCATAACATATGCATTTATATGATATTATTCAGCGGCTGTGGCAGCGCAATCATCCTCCAACCAAGTCGGTGGTTCGATTCCAGTATTCCCAATCTGTATGCCAAAGGGTCCTTGGGCAAGATACTGAACCCTGATGGCGCATCATAGAAAAAAAGTGCTTCCAATAGATGAACTGTATGAATGTGTGGGTGAATGGCAAACTGTACTGTATAGTGCTTGAGTGGTCATCAAGACGAGAAAAGTATTTATATAAATACAGCCTATTCACCATTTGTAACATATTTTTATTAGATTCTTCTAAGTATTCATTACACAAGTTTGGTCAGACATGGATACACGACATGTATTGCACTTCTGTCCTGGAGATTTTATCCAACTCAGGCTTTTACGTGCTGTTGGTTTTATTCCAAGATAAATCAAACTTGATGTTACCCTTGGATATTTCTGAAACCATTAGAATAAAATCAAGGCTCTGCTCTTTTGTCATCTGTTGCTATAATGATCTGAAGACTTTCCATCCACCAGACTCTTTCTGGAACCCATCACTCTGACTTTTAATCTGATAGTTCAGGGTTAAAGTCAGAGTTTATCTTTGGGCACAGACTATGAGTACTGCTGAGTAAGTAATTATAGCAAGGGATTCTCTCCAGGCATTATTAAAATAGCGTGTTCACAAGGCAAAAGTGTTTTGAGGGGTCAGTAACCTGGACCCCTGATCTCCAAATTCTAACCAAGTCATCCTAGAGTGAATGTTTGTGCCAAATTAAATTAATTCCCCTCGTTTTCCTGATATATCATGTTAAAAAGAATATAGGGTCACTGTGACCTTGGGCCACCAAAATCTAATCATGATAAATTTACATAGCGCTTTTCTATTCTTAACAACCACCCAAAGTACTTTGTAGTAGTTTTGGCATACATTTAATTAGCACTTTCTCTATCACATCGTGACCGACCTTCTGGGTAGAGGACATTCCCCAAGTTCATGTTTGAGTCCAACTGAAGACTTGTACCAAATTTGAAGAAATTCCCGCAAAATGTCTGAGATGTTGCATTCACAAGTACCACCAATATTAATTTGGACAGGTTTTATGTCTAAATTAATATTTGTAACAAATTTGAAGAAATTCCCTCAAGGTGTTCTTAAAGGGACAGTTCATCCAAAGAAGTGTGCCAACATGAAGTGTTTGAGTCCACAAAACATTTCTGGAGTCTTGGGGGTAAACTTTGTTAGAGCACAATCCAATACAATTAAAAATCAATGATGAAATAAAAGAGAAAAACCATAACATGCCTCCATACTGCTCCTGTGGCATCATGCAAGGGTCCGAAAAGCCCGACATTAGTATTTGCCTTGAAACAAGGTAATTTACACCCATTTTAAAGCCTAAAAGTCCTCTGATATCTCCCGACGAGGTGCACTCAGAGACCGTCGTAAATGCTAATTCCACTTCTGGTGACTTTTAGGCTTAAAACACACTGGAAATGTCCTTGTTCCAACTCGAATTTGAATGTCGGGCTTGGGGACACTTGGCTGACACCATACAAGCAGTAGGGAGGCCTGCTGTTTTTGCCGTTTTATTACGTCTAAAGATAATTCACAAATGTCTTCAATTGTATTGGATGTGGCTGCTACACTGTTAAACCCTGAAAATCCAAAAGCATTTTTGTGGACTCAAGTGAATTTTCATTTCTGGGTGAACTATCCCTTGAAAATATCGTGTTTACAAGGGGATAGACAGATACTCTGAAAACAGGATGCCTCCAGCCACAGGCGGGTGCAGAGGAATAAAAATACTGACCTTCCTTTTCCAGAATTTCTGCGTGAAGTTGAAGCAGTGCATACATCAGTGCTCAGATGCTGCTTTTCTACGAAGGAGAGCACCAGAAGACAGCCACGGTTGAAGACCACCTCATGCAGTATCACGTTGAAGGCAAATTTATATTCCAGCGAAACATTTAATCCAATGAAAGAAACTGACTGGCAGCTCACAAATATGGGTCATTGAAGGAGGATTGCCTTATTAACATTAAGCATTTAATATCAATAAGGCTGTGGTGGGATTGTGCAAAAATAGACAAGCCTAATAACCCATCTGCAAAAACCAGAGCTTCAGAAAGTAAGATGAAATTTAATTTATCAATAATCAGACAAAAAGTGGGGGTTAAGTTGTAAGTCATCTGTAAATAGCTTTTATATATATATATAATAGGTTTCTGTGGAAACAAGGCAGGCTTAATTTCATCCCAGCTGCCTTTAGATGCTCTGGTAACTGGCCTTTGTCAGGCTCAGTTAACCTCATGTGGACAGATATTCAACCGTAATGCTTAAACATATTTCAAGACTAGCTCATGTTAATTTTTTCGCTAACAGTTGGCCAAATGCAAAAGTGGGTCATGTATGTATAATGTTAAAAAAGTTAAGCATCTAGCACCTCAAAAGCCAGGCAGACATTTTGCTCAGGGGTTGGTGGAGACCAAACCAAAGCTAAAAGGCCATATATACAGAGGCAACTAGAGTTTGTCTGAAACCACAGCAAGTTTGAAATTTGAAAACTAAGTCAATCCAAAGTCTCATGAAAGTGGATTTTTAAGTGGATGAAGGACCAAAGCTGCGTTCAGGCTGACAAGAGCACTCTTAAAGATGCTTTACTCAAAATGGACTTCAAAGATGAACCATCACTGCACAAGGGTCTACATTAGAGAGGATATTTTACTTTGGTTACTGCTGAGAAATAAGACAATGCAGGAAGTTTGAGTAATTAATTCAAACTGTTTAAGGCATATCAGACACCAAAACACCACACTGCATTTTAAAGGAAGGATTTTGAATCCTCCATTTTAAAAATTTGACCAGTCACCTAATCTACGAGGAATGTTGATTGGCACTATTGATTGGTAAAAATAGTAAATGGTCTGATGGTTCAGCTTCTCTGCTCTGGTGTTACTCTGATTTGCCAACAATACCTTGAAGACAGGTGCTGTTTTTTCTCCAGAGTTGTCAGTCTGAATGCAGTGCAAGTATGTAACACTGCTGCCTGGAACTTGTTCAGCAGCCTGTCCAAAACATCAAACTCTTAACACAAACTGGATCAAATTGACTTTTCTTATTATTTCATGTCCCTTTGTGAAGTTAGTCAGAGCTGGTAAGAAATTAGTTTTGCAGACTGTCAGCCTACAATTAAATGTTCTAAATGTAAGGGTAATATAAAAGGAAGACCCCCAGAGAAACTATTGGTCTAAAAAGCACCAAAAAAATAAATCAGAGTGCTGGGCCAAAGAGAGGGGACTGTAGTTCTGAAATTGGAGCTATAACATCAACCTCAGAAAGCATTTACAGCTCCCACTTTAACCTGTGCTGACAACAAACTACTTCTCTCCTGCTGAGCCTTCTAGCTGCGAGGTAGGAACCCAGTTAGCATAAATGCAGCTCACTAGAAGGGGAGAAAGTGTTTGTATGGCTCTTAAGTAACAATACATAACTATCATTTTACTTCCGTAATAAATAAATAAAAAATACCAAAAAGCTTGGTCTTACTCAATGCAGAATAATACAAGTGAAAACATTTACAAAGAAGATCTGCAGCAAAATAAAACTGTGTGGTAATTAAAATGTTTTTCAATTGGAAGGAGCAGCTTTGCTCACAGAAAGACCAATGGTGGGCAAGAGTTATAAATAAAGCAACTGTTGTGTCTGGCTGCTGTGCAGGGGAACAGATCGATCTACTAACAACAGCTTTAAGGTTGCTTTGGTCACCAATGTGCTATTCCCGTTTCTGTGGTAATTCATCTTATGTTTCTGTATACATTTGTCTTTTTATAAAATATTTTATTCATACAATCATTTCTTTAACTATAGCAACATTACTATTTAATTTTGAGTGGCAAGATATCAGTCGGACATCACCTCATAAGAACAATAGTATATAAACAAAAGCAGAAAAAAAACTAGTATCCATTTGAGTTTGTCTCTTATTTTGCTTTTCAGTTCATCCTGTGTCTGTACACCTGTCTGTGACTGTCATTGATGAGCCGATGAGAGTATTGCTGGTCCTGGTGGGGCATGTGATTGGTAGAGCACTGAGCAGTGGCCTCTGCTGGTTAGCCAGGAGGAGGGCCCTGCACGGCAGAACAGGCTGGCCATTGGCTGGCAATAGACGACCCTCATGCTGGCCCATTCACAGCTGGCTCTGAAGACACGGCACTCTGGTCTACTCTGGAGAGAAACACAAAGATACAGATATGGACATTAAGGAGACAGAAGGAAATAGATATCAGGAACAACCTCTTACACAGGTTTCACTTACTTGGCTTCCTCTATGGCTGCCATTTCCTCTAGAGGACCATTGGGAAGCTCTGCAGTGGACCGACACTTGTCACTGCTTTAAGTAAACAAAGGAGAATGGAGTCTGTCAATAGCTCATCTGGAAATATTGTAACATAACTCAAATAGATCATGATCAAAAGGAAACCACTTATAGTATATGCAAAATTAGGGATTGATATTTGCACTGATTCAATGAGTCAGTCTAATTTCTATTCTAACAGTCCAATATAGTTTGATTACGATTTTATTCAAATCTCTCTGATTCTTGATGATTTTGTTAATTCAGAAAAATACCAAATCAATTCCTTGAAAATAAAACTGGGAGGTTACGGTTTAATTTCCCACATTTCATGTTATCAAAAAGTGAAACAACGAGCTATTAATTTAAATGCAAAAGACACAAACATGACTTCTGCACTTTGTAACAACTACATTTTTTACATCATACAGCCTTAACTGAAGCACTTGCAACAAGTGACCATAGCACACAGAACATTTAGCAGAGACGCACATGTTGGCTGAGCAATAAGAATCTATATTGATTGATTCAAATAAAAATTGTGATTGATCAGAAATCTCTTCTACCCACAAAATACAGTTCAGTGTTTTTCCACAACATTTCTCTTAAAGAGAAAGATGTGGGAGATAATATAATATGTACAACTATTACAGATTTGGTTGTGTAAATACTGCAGATTAATATTAAATATACAGCCAAAGATACTTTTCGTCGTTAAATTGACTTCTGATATTGTAATACTGACTTCTCTGCTGAACACTCCTTTTTTTTAATGACAAAAACCTATGGAGTGGTATGTTCCACTGGAAAAGTTGATTTTATTAATTATTATTTTTTTGTTACTTTTGAATTATGCACCATCAAGACAACAAGGTAAGCATTTTGTAATATAGAGATTGATATAGTTGTTAATTTTTTGTTTTTCTTTAGGTAAGTTGTTCATGTGTTGTGTCTGACCCTGTTTTGGGACAGCAGGCAGCGGCAGAGGTGTTAACGCCTGTTCTTTCCAAATCCACACACTCCACTACTGAGTATTTCTCTGAAGAAGCACTCTTCTCTTCATCACTGGAACACACACGTACATGCACAAACACAGAAATATACATTAATACAATAAGTAGTTTATACTAACCACTTACTTTCCCAAAGAAACACAAAAAACAGTGAGACGTGAACTGTGATGCATGCTGAACTGACTGATAGAGTACACAGTAAAACAAAGGATGGAGGTGTTGAAATGGAGTAACTGGAGCAGTATGTAGGAAAAGCATCAAATGTACAGCAAATGGAGAAAGTCAACTGTTTTGGTTGTTGAGCTACATCACTCTTTCTACTGTGTAGCTACAGAGCCAGCAAACAGCAGGTGGCCAAACAAACGGATTTGGACACTGATTAGACCAAAATTGATTGTGCCAGCCGTCAGTCTTGCTTTGTCTCAGAGAACCACCAATGATCTTGATGAGGCCTCAATCAAAGCAATGAACACCGAAATACAATCCAACATTTGTGATGATACTTAACAATCACTCAGCATTTGTCACTTCTGGAAACAAGCTGTCATGCTACAAGACAAATGTGCCCAATTACAAATCTCTGGTTATGGTTACACACAACATCTGTTTTTCACACAACGCAACAACATTCATAATGGTATTGTCATGCCTGACTAGAAGTTCTTTTATTGTGTAGTAACAACAATAATATCCATCCTTAATGCTTACAACAAGGAAAAAATAAGTCTAAATCCAACTTAAGTTGTTTGGTAGATATTAAGGATTCCCACTGCATTGGCACATACTTAAGGCCTTAAGTAACATAATATGCAGTAGAGTAGAGTCATTAACATGTTTAAGGTTATTGACGTACAGTGTCTCCATTATAGTTTGCATACAAGATAAAATTAAAAGAACTTTTACTAGGTAAACTGAAATTATATATAATCAGAAAAAAGAAACCTGTTACAGTAGGCTGTTTTGCCAGCCAACTCAACATAGTTTTCAGAACATGTTTGCCCTGGAAGGATGTTAGTAAGCTAAAATGCAGCTTGTGTGGCCGAAAAAGGACCAAAACACAGAAAAATATGCATTTTTTAAAAATGTGAGTACACGTTGGGAGGGCAAATGGTCTTCGAACACACGCCTCATTTCAGACTGGTGGACTAACACGTAAATGCATCATTAAAATCAGCAGTGCCTAATGTGACCGTTTACACATTTAAGCAGTTACACCTTTAATTTAGCATTTTCATTTTTCTCTATTCTCTTAAGAAGGAAAGCATGACTAAGGGCTAGAGCCAATAAAAGGCAGATGTGGGAGACACATACAATAGAAATTAAATAAACTTAATAGTTCAAGCCATTTGAGACCATTAAAAATGCTATTGTCAAGAGGCTGAGGCGAATCCAGAAATGGACGACAACTTTTGGAGAAAAACATGCAGAATGGAGATAATGAAATAAACAAACAAGGAGCTGAAACCAAAGATCGAAACTGGGAAAGAAAAGTTGGTGGTTGACGTGACAACAAGACTACATCACGGCTGCAGGCTGATCTCTGATTGGCTGTACATACCGATAAGATTTCAACACTCTGAAGAAGACCACACCCACAACGCACAGCAAGAGAGAGAGGGGAAGCTCAGGTTGTAAGTGTCGCTCAGTTCATCAGACAGTTATTTACACAGACAGACAATATATTGCAGCATCAACAAGAGGACAGAAGGACAGAGGATGACCACCTTCAACAGCTGCTGATTTAAGATAAGCAAGTACTTCAATATGAAGATACTGTTGAAACTCAACAAAAGAAACATTAGTCCTTGGCGGACTGAAAGGTGGCTGTGACACATTTTTAGTTTGATAATTTGTGGAAGATGGACCAGATGTTGATTGTCTCTCTTTCTCTACAATTTTCTCTCCTTTCAGCCCAACTTGGCCCTATGCTGCAACGAGCAGCTGAAGCAGCACACCTACAGTATTCTTCTGACCTAGAAATTGGTTTTACCCATCTGTGTGCTATCTTTGTGCGCAGCTAATACAACATAATGCACAAGTGCAAGGAGAGGAGCAAATGGTTCTGTTCAAATGAGGCAGAACAAAGAGAACTGATTTTGTGGTAATTGGATCTTAGATCATGTGCTGGCCATAGACATCTTAAAACCACATTTCCATTTAACACTCTCCAACCAATACATGTTTTAAATAGGCCTGGTGCCAGTCTCCAATCTTGGTGTTATATTTAACACTGCTACTAAAGGAATCGTGACTAAGTAATAGTATGAGGGCACACCATAACATTTAGTCATTCTAGTAAAGACACTGTAATGTAATTGCTTTTCAATATTCCCCTCTTGTGGATTCCTTAGCATGGAATCTGCTAGTAATGACAGCCAGTCATCAAGTACAGCTATGTAGTATTTGTCTCGTGTGGATGAGTTTGGCGAACCTCTTGAAGACGGCGGTCTCAGTCTTGGCGTCAACAGTGAGGCTGACTGTTTCTTTCATGGAGCCATTGATGACCGTCTCTGTGATGCTGCGCTGCTCACAGCAGGTGGTTTCCTCTTCTGCTTTAGATTTCCCACAATCCTTAGGTGAGGTGGGGGAGGGAGAAGCCACACTGGTTCCCAACCAGCCATCACAGTCTGAGGGGTGTTAAGAGTGGCGAGAAAGGGGTCATAATTGCCAATGGTCAAGATTATTTTAGCTGTTTCAACACTTATCAACTCAAGCTACCCAGATAGGAGGCATATTCACTCAAAGTTATTTTTGGTTAATCTAGATTCTGATACTAAATGATAAGCAAAGACAAATTACACAAATTAGCAAGTATCACATTTTCTTTCAAAATGTGTTTGTTTAGATTGTCACAATGGGTCAGCAGCCAAGACTTATGATCATTCATAGATGTAGGAATGCAGGAGGGCACCCTCTTTTGTTTGTGTGTGTGTGTGTGTCACAGGATCATAACTGTGTACACAAGTCACCCTAGCTGTCAATATGGACATGTATTTGAAGACATCTCACCTTCAGGCTGAATGGGGGCATTGACCCCAAGAGGGTCCATTGTCTCTATGCTGGTTTCCATAGCAACAGGAGAGTTGCATCTCAGTGGGTCTTTTGGGCTGAAAAAAATGCAATTTCTCTTTAAGAATTGTTATTTCAGATTGACTGAAGCCAAAAGCAATCAATGCTCTGCTGTTACTGCAGCACTGCTGGCACACTAACAACAAACTGTATTAGAGTCTGTCAGGATGACCTACCTAACAGGGGTAAAGTTGGAGAAATCTGCCCAGCCAGTTTCAGAATTGGAGGTGGGAGCAGGAGAGGTGCTCCATGCTTCCCCAGAAAGGACTTCAGTCGTGGTGGAGGAGGAGGATAAAGGACAGGAGGCAGCAGGGTCACAGGGGCTGGAGGCTGGAGCTGTGGATGTACCCGTGTCCATGGGGATGTCATCAAAGTTGGCTGTCCACACTGGCCCTAATTATTTATTTTTTTAAATACATAAAATTAGTCATTAGAAGCAAGATCTTGGTAAAAAAAAATCTAATGTACACCAGCACTGCACCATTTATATTGCTGTTAAAATGAATAAAATAATAATTAGAGAACATTCACTATAAGCACTGAATACAAATAGAAAAATTTAAAAACAAATCCAGTCCAAGTCAGCTAAGTAAACCAACCTGTGTCAACTTCCATTCTGTCATCAGTGATGGGATTGGATGCTTCAAATGGATCTCTCTTTCCATCCTCCTCCTCTGAATCTGTGCTCTCTTCACTGTCTGTGCTGCCTGAGCTCCTGAGATGGGGACACAACAGATAAATGGCTATTTCTTATTTGTTAAGTTGCATAGACAACTTTTACAAAGGAGAGGGATGTTGGCCTTAAAGTTTAAAGCTGACCTGGGGCGTCTCTGTGCCTCTGGTGCAAAGGTGACATCTTTTTCATCCCAGATATCTTCCTCATCGGAACCAGCATCTTCAAACTGCTGGATTTTCTCTTTACAGCGAGCCTCAAACAAAGCTATGTTTGCCTGTGATAACACAAATACACATGCAGGGGTAGCTAATAAAACACTGTCTTATGTACTTTACTTGCACATAAAAACTAGGGTTGGATGCTACAAAACAAGAGTCCCTGAGCTGTGAAGCAGACATTAACAGGTTAACCTTTAGTATCCTAGCACAACAGTTTCACAGCAGGCCTCAATCAGAGCCATCTCAATGAATATTAATTTAAGCCAATTCATGCTTTACTGCATTTTATCTTCTGCTTGTTCCTTGTGGTTCAAATGGACATATTCAAATTTAATCCTCATTCTACACATCCACCAAAAATAATTTTGAATTTCTTATCTCCCTTTGTGGGATCTGCTTCTAAATGAATGTTAACAGTGATATCAGGAAATACAATACATGCCATATAAAAAACAACATTTAATTTCTTCCACTTCAATTTCTCCTCTTAATCACTGACTTAATATGATTTCAAGATTAATAGACCAAGTACTTACACTTTCATTTGTATTCAGTGAAAAATTGATGTCTGATATTCTATCAAAGGGAATACTGCAATGTTAAAGAGAACAAAGTTTAGTTTAGTTAGGGTCGTTAGGCATCCACATACATGGCTACACAACAAGCAGACAGGCTCTGGCACACAGCTATAATACTTCATGTTCCATACTGCAGCAAAAACTTTACGTATTCTGTCCTTTGCCAGGTTCAAGGTCACAAAGATAGTGCTGAAGAAGCACACTTGTTTTTTTACATGCATTTTTTGTGTTGTAAACAACAAAAAGCACATAAATCACACAGGGGCTCTAGCAGGAGATAAAAAGCACTTATACACGTAGGCCACGATGGCCTTTTTCAATCTTGCTTAGTTTCCCAAGGTCAGGTAACATTAATAAAAGCTCAAAGTTTAGCCAAGCTTAGCATAAATTCTGGAAACAGAGGAATATTGTTAAACCAGCTCTTTCAAAGGTAAAAGTGACATTTTCCAACCAAACCTATCATAAATATTATTGATTAATCTGCAGATGATTACCCATTTAATTTAAACAATGTGAATGTGGGAATGCACTTGGTGGCCAAACCTTTATGGCACTTGTCACATGATCTCATGTTATACTAACACTAAAAATTTAACTAAAGGCAGTTTATATAGTATGGATTAAACGCCATGAAGGAGAGATAATCCATAGTAACTAAACTATGACAGGGTTTAAACTTTTGTAATAATTATTACCTCTGCCAAGGAGGCTATGTTTTTATTAACATTTGTTTGTTTGTTAGGGGTGTTACAGTACACATATTTGTATCAAATGTTTTTGGAATGGTCCTTTGGATTCGGCACACACCTGTACCCACTGCATGTGCAGACCTTTTTCTGCGTGCAGAACTCAACTTGGAAACAAACATGACCGAACCGGATCCTGGATATCATATATATTATATCTTGTTTATCCATTCTCTAATTGTCAACAGAGTAAGTAATCGATCCCCATAATAATTTTTTAAAATTTACTTTATGCACTTTATTAGTAAGTCAGACATTAAGAATGACAACTAGTGTTTAATATAAAAAAAGACGACAAGATAGCCAATTCTTATTTTTACGGTACCGAAAACCAACTGAACCATGAACTAATACCAATGTAGGTACCGAACTGTGATTTTTGTGTACCGTTACACCCTACTGGATGGTTTACAGTGAAACTTGGTGGAAGAATGTGGTACGGGTCAGGGAGGAACCCATTACATTTTGGTATGGTTCCTTATCAGGGGGTGGATCCTGGCATTTCTATTCCACTTTCTTTAACATTGAGGGATAGGGTAGAATCTTGATGAAGAAAAATCAGGCATGTTTAGGGGATTGATATAAAGAGTGTATAATGAGTGAATGTAATTTGGTGCAGATCCAAATAAATATCTAGGATGTATTTATTTAAATTGGGTTTCATAAGGGGACTGTTGGGCCTTAGTGGAGGTATAAACTCCCTGAGTGCCCTTCTGGTTTGGACGGTGTGGAAATGTTTTTCATCACGTTTTCACATCAGAGATGTTTAGGAAAGATGTTTGACAAATGCCCTAGGCAAAAGCATAGACTTGACAGTAAGGATACAAGGTCAGTTACTTGTTGGTCTAATGATGAACAGCAGTCACAGTTGACTGAACTAGTTTAGAAGCTATCCTCTTGCTTCTAAATTTTTATGCTGAGATACACCAAACACACCTGAGGCTCTTTCATCAAATTAATACTGAGCCTGTCATCTGACTTAGGTAAAAATGTTGCTTTTGTTGCTGTCAGGAAGACACCTTTAGTCTTTCCACAATGAATGTGGCAATAATTAAGTACCAAACAACACATCAATTACTCAAGACCAAGCCAGATGAACAATTAACACCTGGACACACACGAACTCTATATAAACCCAACCATCCTGTTACCATCTGCCAGCTGGCCTACCAACCCAAAATTCCTTTAACCTCTTTATTACAAGTCCCCACTACTGAAAATGATCAAACGGAAAAAATCCTAAATTGTTCATCCGTCTAATCCCATATTACTTTCCTACTTGTGCAGTCATGAGATTTAGAAAGTATCTGAACTGTACAGAATGTGTTTTTAATGTACAGTAGGGTTGCAGAAAGTGTCCAGTGTTTAGGACTTGGAAAAAAGCCAAGTCATCAACAAGGACTAGTCAGAAACTTTCCAAGCATCTTGACTGCACAAATGGACAACAGACAGACTTAACTAGAATAGTGATACCTGATAGTGTTATCAGGTACACAAACACAGCAGTTCTGTGAATCATTCACATCAATTTTACAAAGACATATTTTTCTTTATACTTTGATCATTGTGGTTATCACTCATGAGTTTTCCTCTATTAAAACTGGCATCAAATATTACCATGTAGAACTGTCAAAGAATTCGAGACAGGAACAAATGTTGGCACGTGTTAAATCTGCAACTTTTTACAAAGCATTGCCACATTAATCTCTCATTGAGGATGAAGTAATCAATGCTCTAAGTCCATGATACATTTGAACCATGAATATATTAGCACTTGCTTGAACAGAAGACATAATTTGGACAGATATTTTCTTAATCTGATAAAACAAATTAAGTGTTGATGTGTGTTTTGGGAGTTTTTCTGATGATATTTATTGATGCCAGCTATTGGTTAGAACTAGTAGTTACTTTTGAGTGGCAAAGTTTTAATAGAATAGGACTTCCATGCTTATCTTTATAAATAAATGCATATATTCTCATCTTTTGAATCTACTTTGTTTTCAAATTCAAAGTTACAAGAATTAATGCCAAGATTAGAGGAATAGATTTTAAATGTTCATATAGCTTATTCCACCCGGACCCATTTTTTGATAATGGTACACCCAAAATCAAATCTGCTTCACTCTACAAGCGTTTGTTTAAAATGAAGCACACATTTTGAACAATTGATCAACTGCAAGATATATCCAACAACCCACAACTTTTGCACAAGATTAACACCAAAGCTTGACCTACAAAAAGGTACATAGGGGCAGCACACAACATAAAAAAGTTGGATAATTCACTATAGTAGTCATACAAATAAAATAATGTTTATCTTGAAAAATAATAACATTAGTTTTAATGTTTCCAAAAATGGTTTAGGTTTGGCAATGACCATTTTATGCATCACTGTATTGGAAGTTTTTTATGCTCCAAGGTGAAAATATAAAATCTATCAGACAAATATATGCTGCCTGACATCTAGAGGCCATTCAGATGTTTGGCATGGCATAACATTGAGACAGAGAATGAAGAAATTTAAAATTTTAGAGTAAGAATAAATCTGCCAACCAGCTTTTTGATGTTGGAAGTGCCCTGCCCCTTCAGTGTTACACAGTAATACTTAGACAGGAAGTCTAGTCATGCAGGATGAGTACTCACTCCACAACATCGTCCTGATCAGCAAACTCTTCATCATTGAAGCCGAACTGCTCAATAAAATTGGACGTCATTTGTTGCATCTGATAATCAGAAAAGGCCTGGCAAAACCCAAGACCAACGATAATGATATAGTCTTGGCTCTACACAAAGCTGGTCATTACTTGCAATACATACATAGCAAATATAAATAAATATGTATATATAACATGTAGACTATACAGGTTAAGTGCAGAAAAAGGCACAAACATGCATTTACAGTCAGATGCCAAAACACTATATGTTACTTGACAAAATAACAAAACCATTATGTTCACAGTGACTAAAACGTTTCTAAATAACATTAGTAGTTAAGTAAATTATTTCAAAACAGGGTAGGGATGTATCTGTAGCTTGTAGTTGTGCATGACCCATAGTCACAACTTACCCGGTGAAAAAAGTTATGCATTGTACACATGCAGTTACATCTCTACCATCAATCAGTGACAAGGGCTTAAGGAAAACGCATCTGTATTACTTGTGGTACAGTGACCAAAAAAGCTGATGTCAACTGCATCATCAGCTAGAAATGTTTATTTTGAAATCTTGAATCTATCTAAAAAGATAATTTTCTTCATACTATTACTCTTAGGGGCTGCCAGAACTAAATCATACCTAATGTGATTTAAAAAATGTGTTGTTGGGAAAACTGAGTAGTAAATTTAATCTGTGTCAGTGATCCAGTAAACATACAATATGCTTCTACCAACATCTGATAATGCTGGTGATTGAATGCATAACATATTGGCACACAAAAAAGGTAAATGCATGCAGGAAACTGAAAGGATCACTGTTATCACCCAGAGAGAGGGCTAAATGATGTGATGTAGTATTTTGAGAGGCTTGACTAAAATAAATGCAACATGGCAAATTCTTGAAAAACTCACATGCAATTATAGCTGCTATAAGCAGCATTGGGTCGGGACAGGCATTTTGAGGAAGTAAAGGAGGAAGATAAGCTTTTCATGATGCATTTTAATGAATTGACATAAGCCAGATTATTCAACCACCACTATTACTACTTAAAAAACTCAAAATAAAATTTTGATCATTTCTGTAATTTATCTAGACAGTATAGGTATGCCTGTAAGTTAATTTTACAAAGTTGGATTGCTCCATGACTGACAAACTGATGTTTAAATATGATGTATTTCCATTGACTGCAATAGTGGGTGACATAATGATACATTTCAAATGTTTTCAAATTGAGATCATGTTTAACTACAAGAGGAGAAGAACAGTCATCTTCCTCTCAGCATTCAAGTCTGCCTAACGTTACAAAGCTTCGCTCAAAATCTCAACCACTAGATTCATCCTCATTCAATATTACCCAAGATGGAGCTTGTACTTGGTTGTTTACTCAACTTAACTGTAATAGGTTCAGTGACGTAAACTAGCAAATATAATTGTTTTGATGCTGTACAGAATTACAACAGTTAGATAATTAGGGAAACAGTGATGTTTCGAGATGAAAAATGCCATGGTTCTAAAACATAAAGAGTTGAAACTAAGAATGTGTATAAATGTGAAGGAGCTGACGAGACAATATTGACCACTGACACTGCTTAAAAGACTTTTCTCTTTTAATTAGATGTCCATGTATATCCAACAAAAGCTAGCATAGTATAAAATGGTCTGTGTGGCTATGGGCCTGCTTTGTGTGCACATATGCATTTGTGCATGTGTGTTTTGGTCTTACTTGTTGTAGAGAGGAGTCCTGGTGAAAACCACTGTCTTTAAAGTCCACCTCATCATCACTGGAAGAATGGATGTGGTGTGTGTTTACCTAAAGAAAAGTTAATTTAAGCAAAAGAGGTTGGAGCCTTTAAAAAGGGCCTTAAAGAAAACAGTATCCTCTTCTTCAATGTGAATTCCAAAGCAGTCTATTGAAGTGGTTGTCCACACACACAGCCGATGTCTGACACTCTACAGTTGACTTGTTTTCCGCCACCGCTACAAGATCAACAGTGATCACCGATATAATGATTGATGCTTTTTTAAAATGAAAATTATCAATACTGCCTGCATTCATTCACACAGCCCATTCTGACTCTGCTCATTCTCTTTTCTTGGTCACACACACACACACACACACACACACACACACACACACACACACACACACACACACACACACACACACACACACACACACACACACACACACACACACACACACACACACACACACACACACACACACACACACGACGATTGTTAGGTAGACGGTGGCTAGTTATAGAAAAATGTTATTACCCAACTCTAATCCAACGTGCTCAACTAGGGTCAACACAATCATAAAAACTGTCTTAAATACCTGCACTGCACACCCAACGTGTATGGCTAAACTAAAACTTGACATCAGCGTTGATGATGCCCTAGTTACTCACCAGGTCGACAGTGTTTCTCTTGTTTGTGTCAGCCAGCTGCCCAGAAATAAAGGCCTCCCATTTCTCTCTGTCCTCTACTGGGAGCTCTGTGTTAGACACACACAGAGGTCATACTCCATGTAAGATGCCACTAGTTATTTTGTTACATAGGCTAACCATCGAGTTAAGGGATGCCATGAGAGGATTTTCACTCAGTTACTCCCAAAATAGATTTAAATGTTATATTATATAAAGTCAATTTTTCAAGACAGATGAAGATAACAGGTATGAGCCAGTCCTTACCTGAGATGAGCTGCTGTATCTGCGATCCATTAGGGCCTTTGTCACAGTTATGAACTATAGAGTTGGCTATTCTAGTCAGGTGACCCATGTAGCCTTGTCGCCGACCACCTTCCGCCCTAAAACACATCAATACAATTTTAGCATTACTCTTTTAACTTCTCCACAACAAGTAGTGTTCTTTTGACATTTTGTTACACTTTTAACATTTATATTTTGATAGTAAAGGAGCACATAACTTTTGGTTTTGTGGTCTGTTCTTTTCTTTTACAGAAAACCACAACTAAATTAAACACAGCAAAAGTCTGACATAGCTACAGTCTGACAGTTACTTATATTATCTTTGCAGCACAGCAGAATACTCACTGTTCTTTCTCATTGGAGCCCCAGGCATCGAGGATTCTCTGAATAAACTGGCACTTTTGAAACAGCTGGTGAAGAAAAATATAAGCAAGTTAATCCAACTAACTTAGTGTACACTGTCATCTATCACATATCATCAATAAGCCTTCACTATTTGTGAATAGTGGTGTCCATGGACCTTGCAATACAATATTCAGTCCAAACTTTGAAATAAACCAATTATGCTAAACATGAACCAGATTGCCTAGAAAAACGGGCTGCAGTAATTTCTTATTTAAGAATTGCTGTCTTTGCCACTGTGATTTATCTTTACTTTACAGTAAGTACAACTCACTTCTTCATTGACTTGTTGGTCATGGAATAACCACATAACCAACATTGTTGTGTTTAGTCTGAAGGTTCAGCAGAAAAACAAAACAAGAAACTTCAGCTTTAATTTACTAACACGAAGATTTGCTTAAATCACACAAGATAAAATATTATGATGGCAGTTCTTGTCTCTACTATTTTCTTACATGTTTGATGAGGATGCTCTCCCTTGCATGTTCCGGCTCTGTATCTGGCTGGATGTCAATGGGGGCGGGGGGCATAGCAAGAATCATGGCTGTACAGATTTCAACCTGAATGTGGAGGAAGTTGTTCCAGATGTATTTGAAATACATGTCCTGAGGAGCAAAACAAAGACTTATGAAGACAGACATATTAGTACGTGGTATGGATAGTATAATGCTAAGAATGGTTTTAACTCTATACTGAAGAAATATCAAAAGGAATCCTGCCGGGACAAACTAACATTGTGTGGACCCACAGAGATAATCTTTATAATATCCTGTTGTGTGATGTACCATTATTTTAAATCTTGTAGTGCGTTAAGAAAACATTGTTAGGAAAAGTATATAAAGTACGTAAATAAAATGTATTATATTATTATTACTACATTTTAGACTGTTACACTGTTAGACTGTAATAAGGTAGTGAAATAAATCTGAACACCGTTAGGGTGAGAAATAAAATCAAATATCCATATAGTACTTGTTATGAAAGTTTTCTGGAAGTTGGTGAAAGGAGAACTCAGGCAGCAGCTGTTTTATGCAGAAGATTTTGATGTAGACTTGATGCCTCAAGGAGACCAGAAGGTGGAACACTATACAAACGCTAACAGAGTAACATGACCAATTGTCACCCCCAAGTCTGAAGATGTCTCCCACAGCATCCCCATATATCTTCTTCTACTTGCATCACCCATTCCAACAGCACATCCATGAATGGGTAGAATCGCTGTCACTCTGTTACATGTAGGTGTTTGCATCCTATTGGATAGTTAAGCCTAAAGTATCCATTCTTAGATCACATTGTGTCCTTACATCTTGTCACTGGTGTAATACGCAAAGAATCAAAGTTGGTGATGGTTGAATTGGTGCCTCTCTGTCTGGCGCATCTGAGTTAGATATGAAAGTCCCTCAACGTAGACACTACAATGCACTGTTGGTTGGCCCTTTATCTACAACCTGACCTTGGATACTGCTTAGAGAGAAAAGGGAGTATCTGTGGAATATACATAATATTTAGTGGAATATAGAGCAATGTGTGAGGATGGTCAAAAATCCTCAACAGTACTTACTAGTATGACTCCCAGTGTGTTGAGGTTAATGAGTTCTGTGTTGATGCTGTGTGTGTTGCTCTGGAGCAGACTGGCCACCAGTCTGACAACATGGAGTCTGGTGTTGCCCACTGGAGGGTCCAGCACCCCCCACGTTGTTTTCATCACATTCTTCTGTTAGTGGAGAACATACACAGCTCAGTATATAAACTATGGACAGGGATACATACACATAATAATTACTAAATAAAAAACTTTTAGTACGAGGTAGAAGACCATTTGCCACTGGATCATTTTTCATCTTTGGATAATTTCTAGTAAACATTTACCACTTTTATTACTATAAATTAAATTTCAGGAACTACACTGTTAACCAATTTTGGATAAACATACTACAAACAAGACAAGAAAAAGCTGACAATGGATAGGACAAAAATGATTTGATACTCACATGTAGAAGGTAACCTTATAACAGCAGTCTACAACATTTTGTTATTGTAAAACTGCTTACACCTCATGTGTAAGCAGCTTACCTTTGGGGGTTCGAGTAGCAGCTGGTGAAAGTCTTTGAGACGGGGTCTCACAGCCTCCAGGATGCTGTGGTTGACTGAAAATGATGGATGGGACATCCCTGGGGGGCAATCCATATGACCCTCAAACCTGCAACATTAAACACAAACAAGTAGTAGGAACATTTGTAGTAATTGTGGGGGTGCAGGTGGTTAGACTGATTCACAATTGAACTCAGCATTTACTTAATTATTGTACAGCTATTTCGTTGTATTGCATTTTGTTGGTATTAACTGTGACACAGAATTGCCATTAAGCCATCGGTAGTCTCAAATGTGTTTACTTTCAAGTAAATTGTTTAAATGATCTGGATTAATTGTTGGGCTTGATTATAACCTGTTGGATTACACTCGACATCTATTGCACTTCTGTCCGTCTTGGAAGAGGGATCACTCGTATGTTTTATTTGTTTTACCCCTGTTGCAAGAGTTTGTTTGGTAGTTTTTCCTTACTCTTGCTGAGGGTTAAAAACAGACAATGTTGCACATTGTGAGGCCCTATGAGGCAAATTGTGATTTCTGAATATAGGCTATAAAAATTAAATTTGATTTATAAATCATCAGTGTGCTGCTTTCTGTCAGAGTTGTAGTGCTGTTGCCATGTTCACAGATATCAGAAATAACTGGTGAGTAGTCGAAAATGTGATACTAAATGTGTTAAGCTATAAAATCTGACTTCAATAACTAATGTGCTAACAAAAAGCCCATTCATTTGTCTCTCAATCTAAGGCATTTTTATATCATACTAGGTGTTTTGTTGTCATTTCACATTATTCTTCAACCAGAACTACCACACTGCTGTTGTATGCCACCGCCAACCAGTGCAGTATACATGCATTTTATATTTTGCCGATTCATAAGGTCAGTGTAACATTTACCTTTGACCACTCAAATCTAATCACTTCATTTTTGACTCCAAGTGACAACTGATCAAAAGTTAAGATGTTGGCCACCGTGACCTTGACCACCAAAATTGAATCAATTAATCAGAGAGTCCATGTGTGCTAAATAGGAAATAATTCCCTCGATATGTTCCTGAGATATTACATTTGGACATTCCTGATGTATTGCGATTAAAACGACTATGGTCACGTGACCTTGACCTTTTACCACCAAAATCATCTTTGAAACAAAATGAGTGTTTCAGCCAAATCTGAAGACATTCCTTGAGTTGATGTTAAGATATCACGTTCAAGAATTACAAACGTACTCTGTGAGCCCACCATGACCTTGACCTTTGGCTACATAAATCATAACCTTGAAACCAAGTGAATGTTTGTGTCAAATGTGAAACGATTCCTTGACAGAGAACTTCACAAGGAAAAATACATTTGCTTTGTATGGCCAATCTCAATCAGTTCATCTGTAAGGCCAAGTGAATATGTGAATTTGAAGAAATTCCCTCAAGGCATTCTTGAGGTATGGCATTTTGAAGATGGTACAAACGGACAACCTGAAAACATAATGTCTCCAGCCACTAGCTATTGCCAGTGCAGAGGCATAAAAATATCTTAACCAACTATAAATGTAATGTCAAAATAAAATATCAAGAGTGGCAGAGTCCACAAGACGTACGCTGGTCTCCTGGTTTCAAACAGTGTGAGGAGGATCTGGATAACACTGACGATTGCAGATTCATTCTTCTCCTTATCAAAGATATTAGACAACAGTTGCTCCACCGTCTCCTGTCTGAGGAGAACAACCAAGATGAAGGGAAAGACTGAGTCACTTGACAGTAGAGCAGAATGTGTTTCAAGAGCATACAGGGGTCAACATACAGCAAAAACAAAACACCTTAGAGGGTTCAAAAGATCAGGCCATGGGTCAAAAACACTAGAGAAATGAACCATTTTTAGATTAGTTTTTTGGGTTAAATGGCACATACTTTTCAAGTGTGGCCAGAAGTGGGTCAGGCTCTGAGCAACCCTGAACCTGGAACATCTGATCTCTGCTCAGTCTGATGATCTCACACAGTGACTGGGAGGCATTGGAGTGTCTCTGGGCAAAGATGAACAAAAAGGAGAAGGCAAATAATAAACTAGGAATCTAAGGTCCAAAAATCTGACTCATTATTTGATGCTTCATTTGAAGTCCTTATATTTATAAACAGATGTAAAACAAGCATGATAGTTTATCTCTGTTAATAATTGGTATATGATTTTCTTTTTTGTAATTGAGTAAACTGATCTTTTAGAAACATTTTCTTTTCAAAGCTTAAATAAACCAAAAGAATGTTCACAGGTTCATCAAGAAGGCACAGAGGACTGTAATATCCCGGTGGCCAATTGACAAAACTTACATCCTCATCTTGAGAAGGCTGTACCATGTCCACCAATCTCTGGATCACCTTCTCCTCATTTAGCCACTATAAAACAACAACAAGCAGAGATGGTCCAGACAGCACAAAATATTCAGAGGGAACACAAGAAAAACAAGTTCTTCCATTCAAAGTGAAGATACAGATTTTCACCAATTCATACAATCACCTTCAGTGTAGCACGTGGGAAAATCCCATATACAATATAACTGTTAAAAAATGTTAAAGTTTATTCTGACATTTCATTTCAGGCTGATGCAGCATGTCAAAAATGAATACAAAATAATAATAGGTACATGTTTCGCATTACTTGAGGGTATACAGAAACTCATCAATGTGGTTAGAAACACTGGTTTTACCTGTGACACATGGTTGCTGTGTCTATTCCTGGTTAAAAATCAAAGACTCTAATTACTTGTTTGCACGCAAATAGAAAATGCATTGTACCGTGATGTTAGCTTTACAAAACCGGCCTGAATGATGCAACCTCAGCTTCGGGTGTTACATGTCATTCTTATCATCAACTGAGACCTGACTATACACCTAGATCTAAGCATTGTAGATACTATGTAAAGCACAATGCTGTAAATGCTGTGTATTCCTGACAAAAAAATTTAGTTTGAAAATCAAGGCTAGACCTGTTTGGCTTGTTCAAGTAAAATTCACACTGATGAAAGATAGCTTTACTAATACCAGATCACAACAAGCCAAATTTATTTTGTTAATAGGTTCTTGCTGGATGTGATGGTCTAATTTATTACTTGGTAAATGAAACCATTGTAGAAATAATTTTTGCAGTAATGAGAAAGTATTGTCCTGCTACCCACATTGAGAACATCCTGTCGGAGCTGTTGTGGTTCAACGCAGGTGAGCATTCTAAGTAGCAGGTCCATGATGGCTGAAGTCCCGATGTGTTTGATCATCAGGTCAACAAAATCTTCCTGCTTTCGCAGAAAATCGACGATCTATAAACACAAACCAACCATACACACCTTATAATCATTACATAGGATAAACACAAAAATACTTTTGTATGTTTTTAAAACAAGTCGAATATATTCTGCTTTAGTGAAAAGTACTTCAAGAAAACATTCAGAGCACCTGTTGATTATTAATCAAATATGACAACAACTTGCTTCACATTGTAACACAAAACACCACCTTTTGACCAACTTACCTGTTCAGGCTTACGTCCAATAAGAATGGACAGGACCTTGGAGAAGAAGCTGGCGAGGAGCGGGTTGAGAGGTGGCTCATTTTGGAGGAAGCCGTAAAGTTTCATTAGCAGTTTTTCATCTTCTCCAAGTCTGTCATTTATCTGGCTAACATCTGACGTAAGCAGCTCACATGATATGTTAGGATACCTGGAAAAAAACAAAAAGCTGCTCCTTAGTTGTTTTTTCCAATACCATGGTTTTAATATTCTAATAAATGCTGGAAAATACCAAGAGTCATTATGGAGAAAGTAAAGATTGGTTGTGACTCCTAATGTCACATTCTGAGTCAATAGATGTTTGATGAGAATGCACTGTTCTTCAAACTTTAATATTTTTAGGGTGGGGAAAATAACTGTTTTCTTCCACTTCATTTTCCTTTGCACACTTTTGCCAGAGCAACCTGTGTCTGGAACTGTTATTGAATTTACTTGTAAATGTACATACATTATC
Source organism: Verasper variegatus (assembly GCA_026259375.1). Taxonomy (NCBI): domain Eukaryota; kingdom Metazoa; phylum Chordata; class Actinopteri; order Pleuronectiformes; family Pleuronectidae; genus Verasper; species Verasper variegatus. The sequence continues at coordinate 900,201 of CM048042.1, forward strand.
TAAATTACTTAAATGTTATTAAAATATGCAAGAATTTAACCATAACTGTGTTTGTCAGCCTAATTCACTGAACAATTTGATTGTTCTTATTTATGCTTTCTGTTTCCAGACAACCAATAGAGCGTGAAATCAGACTCTCCAGACACATAAATACCATGTTGCCAATGAGTCATTATAAAGTTTCTGATTAAATTTTAAGATCACAACATTAGACAAAAAATTTAAGTATTGGTTAATGGCAGGAGCTGTGCTGTGAGATTTGATATACTGACAATAAAAATTTGTGGTAACTTGGAAAGTTATATTGAGGTACTACTACAAAGCATCTGTTACTGTTTTAATATCTATGCCTATAACACACAAAATATCCACAGAACATCTCCAAACATTATAAATATGGCTGCTGGGGAACAGGTGTACTGTTCAGTTTCAGAAAGATTTCTGTAATGGAGGCACGACTGCACCAGAGCGTAGCCAGAAGACAGTGCAGCAAGTGAATTATTGCAGGAACCAGTAACTGTCCTGCATTTTGGAGGCAGGAATGTAACCCTAAATTTTACTCTCTGCCCATCACCCACGCACCAATTTAGAGACCTTCACACGCATGGAAATCCACTCGACCTCCACCTTAAGACCTCATTTTAAGTTTTTGAGAAAATTTAAATGGTAACAGGTATTTGCATAATCACTGAGCCTCTCTGGCAACAATGACTCACATTATTGTTTCCTTGGCTTTCAAAAACATATCTGTGAAATTTGCTTTATTTCTATGGATCTTTAGATAATGTTTTATTTCCTTTCATGATATATACAATGTGTTTTATGTTCTTCAGATATGGGCAAAAACAAGCAGTCCAAGAGACCCTTCCTTCCTTTTCGGCTCCATATTAATTCCTTGAACCATTTGTTAAAGTGCTTTTATACCATAATATATATATTCTTTCTCATCTAATATAACCATCTAATGACATTCTGTCATTGTCAAGATAATTGTTTTGTGCACTGCAGGGATTCACAAAAAGTCAATAAATAAAAAGTGTGTTGTAAAAAAAATGCTGTCAATACTCAGTTTTACCCTGTTTGTGAGCCTTTATAACCATTTACTGCTAAAATAACCATTATGGTAGAAATGACGGCGCCTATACAGAACAGAGAGAACTGAGACAGAAAGGTGTCTACAGATGTGTTTGTCAAATTTCTTGAAAGCAAAAAAAACATTTAATTCACTTCCCTTTGTACAATTTTCTTACTTGTATTTAACCTTCTCTTCAACTTCAGTGTTGGGTTCCTGTGTGATGTAGGTGACCAGGTCCTCCATGCACTGTGGTCTCAGCAGGAAGTCCACCAATTTGTGGTTCTGGGCCTTGCACTCCTGCAGGACGTCATCCTCATCCATCACCTCTGTCAGCGTCACATCCTCCTTCTCTAGCAGTGTGTCAATGTGGGAAGTGGTGTGGAGGTCAAACTTCCAAAACATCTTGGCTCTAAAAAGATCACATTGGCAGTAAAATTTAGTGCAAATATTGCTGACAAAATGTGTCACTACCACAAATACAAACATAGGGTCCTTAATCTATTCATCTGACACAGACCCTGTGACCAGAATATGACAGATGATTGTAAAGATTTACGGAGGGAATGTTATTTAACAGCTATTTTTTCTCACCACCTGTGTGTATGTTGGAGTCCAGACGGAGGAGCTCAGGTTAAAAGGAGGTGTGTTTTAGTCTTTGGAAGTTGTGGCCCATTCCAGGCTAGCCAGGTGGACAGGCAGGCAGACAGCAGTGAGAGACAGACTGACAAACAGCACACATACAGCAGTTCAACAGCACACACCTGTGAGCCAGAAACACGGATGGAGACATAATGTTAGAGGAATGCTCTGGTTTTCATGTGGATATTACAGCAATTTTCGTTAATTATTATAATTTTTTAATTTATAGAAAAGAACCAGTCATTCACATACCAATTTAATCTGAGAGAACTTTACAACTATATGTATATATAACTATACACATATATGTATATATACATAATATTAACTGCCAGTAATTGTTGCACTTGCACCAGCATCTTGGACATAAACAAATACTTATGCCCTGTCTGTATTCATCCCTTAAACCTACCCCTTCATTTTGCGCGTGGCCATGAAGGGGTAGTGTTGTCCCATTTCTCTATGTGATGTAGGGGTCGTGGCCATCAAACCCTTCAAACACCTCTTGAACAATCTAGTGGATTCCGGACCCCCCTAAAAACTTTGGGGAAGACGAAAATTCCTAAATGCTTTACGAATGGACAAAGCGAATCAACATGGCCACCGGTGCAGGTAAATTGTTTATAAATGCAAGTATGAAAATAGCCATGTTTAAGTATGAAATAGCCATGAAATGTTTAAATCCAGCGAAATATCTTATTTTTAAACCAGTAGCAAATGAAAATGTAATTGAATCCACAGGATGGTGTACCTGTGAGTGTCTTCAGTTCAGATTAACTAAGTTCCAACAATAATAATTATCATCATGATCAGGAAAGACCATGAGCAATGCAGCTGCTGCTTCTTCTCTTTACCTGGTGCCAAGAGTCGTTGACCCTGGTTTGAATAACAAACATGCTGGTGGTTCATTGTATCAGCTATAACTAACTTGATGAGAGGCCTAAATTAAACTAGGCTGTTTTTCTGCACACCACTGTCAGAAATTTCAAACTAATCCAACAGATCAAACTAATCCAACGGAGTGAGACATCTTGGCGTTTAGTGTCATGTCACTGTTGGGGATGGTGCTCTCATATCATGTCAATGAATTAAGGTTACTTATTTTATTTTAGATCATAGGTTTGTGTGAGACTAACTAATCTACTGTTTATTCTGTGTCATCGTCCATCAGCCCAACAACAATTGTCACAAAGTGGAAAAGGGGTGCGGCTGTGTGTTCACCTCGGTGTAATGTTTACATCATCATCATCATCTCGTTTTACAACACACAGCGTAGCATTAGGACTTGAAATCGTCACTAATTTGCCAAATCGATTCAGTTAGGTATTATTTCATTGTACAACACCAATTTTGCCTGGATATAAAATACATTTTCAAAGAACTAAAGCTGGAAACTGTGCAAGGAAACCTTTGTTTGTGAAATGATATTGTCCTAATTTTGAAACCATTTCATACCACTGATATGATAGTATTATAGCAACCCTTTCAAAGATGAATGAACTTTTAATTCTTAAAAATATTCAGTCTGATATTTAAAATATAACAATAAAATAATTGAAGCAAAAGCAATAGGGTCCTCGCACTGTCAATTCTTGGGCCCTAATAAACTACACACAACCAAAACAATAAATCATCTTTGCTTATATGTGTCGCTCTGTAAGCGTGGGCCCAGGGCCTGTGTGTGTGTGTGTGTGTGTGAACTCCACCACGCTCCGTCTCCAGACACAGATACGAGAGAAGTGACTTACTAAAAATGTTGCCACTGTTCTTATGTAAAATGGGGTCACTCATGGGAAAAGTCATACATTAAAAAAAATAAATAAATAATCAATTCCTCCTTTTTGTGAATCAATATCGGATCATTAACATGAAAATAAAAACGAAATCTAAAAAATGTATGATTTTTTTTCCCCACTCATGCCTTGCTTACACTAGGTACTTTACTATACCAGCTGTACAGTGCTAAACTGACCTTTGTCCTTTGTTAACTGTGCTGTCTGTTTCTAGTGTAGTAAGTAGGTGCTGAGAGCATCAAATTTAGCTCCACTGCAGACCAAGTGTAGCTTATGTCAGACAGAAGACACCAGTATTGACTTTCATTTCAACTCAGCTCTCAACTCTGAGCATGTTTTAATTTCCTGCACAACAAGGAATAAGTGAAAGTTTCTTATCATTCTCTGAGTTATAATTTTGATAGTGAATACAGCTGAATTAACACCATTATTTTAAATTTATGTGTTGCATCATCTGACAAAATCAGATTTATTTTATTGCGGCCATGAAAGCAGCAGCTTCAGGGTGACTGCCAGGAAAAGTGTTATTATGGGCTGTGTTTTCTTCGAGGTAATCTAAATTGCTTTTGTGTACATACTTTACCTCTCAAAAGATGTGAAAAGTTTTTAAGATATTGTGAAAATCTGTAGATGGTTGCCAACAACCATCTAAATGAGAGCTGCTGACCTGATGCCTTGGAATATAAACTACTGTCTGGGAAAATTTTAAACTGTGTGTGTATACACTGCTCAAAACAAATTGAGGGAACACTTAATCGTCACAGTATAACACCAAGTGAGTTAAACTTCAGGTATATCAGTCTGTCCATTTAGGATGCACAACTGATTGTGAACCAATTTCACCTTTTTTGGTGCAAATGAAAGTGACAACAGGTGCAATGGAGAGGCAAAAGCAGGACAACCCCCAAAAAGGGAACAGTTTTATATGCTGTGACAGACAATTGCTCTCTCCTTATCTTTTCTGATAATTCTTCTCTAGTTGTGTATTCTGCTAGTGTCCTTGTCACTACTGGTAACATGAGGCGGTACCTGAAGCCCAATCAGGTAGCACAGGTAGTCCAGCTCCTCCAAGATGGCACATCCATTTGTGCACTTGCAAGAAGGTTTGCTGTGCCTCTCAGCACAGTCTCAGGAGCATGGAGGAGATACCAGGCGTTACAAAAGGAGAGCTGGACAGGGCCATAGAAGGGCTTCAACCCAGCAGCAGGACCGGTATCTGCTCCTTTGTGCAAGGAGGAACAGGAGGAGCACTGCCAGAGCCCTACAAAATGACCTCCAGCAGGCTACTGGTGTGAATGTTTCTGACCAAACTGTCAGAAACAGACTCCATGAGGGTGGCATGAGGGCCCGACATTCTCTGGTAGGACCTGTGCTCACAGCCCGGCCCCAGGCAGCTCGATTGGGATTTGCCAGAGAACACCAACATTGGCAGGTCCGCCACTGGCATCCCTTTCTCTTCACAGATGAGAGCCGGTCAGTGATGGTCTTGGGAGGCATTTCCTTGGAGGGTCGCACAGACTGCCATGTCATGGCCAACAGTATTCTGACTGCTCTTAGGTAACAGGATGAAATCCTCAGAGTGATTGTCAGACCTCACACTGGTGCAGTGGGACCAGGGTTCCTCCTGGTGCAGGAGAATGCCCGGCCTCATGTCGCCAGAGTGTATAGGCAGTTCCTGGACGACGAAGGCTTCATTTATGAAGGATTGATGCCATTGACTGGCCGTCATGTTCCCCTGACCTAAATCCAAATGAGCATCCCAGAGGACACATCTGCCGACTCATCAGGAGCACGCCCAGACATTGTCAGGAGTGCATACAGGCACGCAGAGTCCATACACACTACTGAGTCACATTATGAGTTGCTGTGATGAAATTCCCTCAATGGGTTGATGGTTTCCATAGGCCGTTGTTACATTTGTTTTGTTCTCAACAAATTACACAAATCAGTTAAAAAAAAAAAAAGTGTAATGTGTATATATACATATGATTTATTCTGGAGAAACCTGATTTCTTGGCCATGAATAGGCTAGGTTTTTTTTATTTTTATTTTTTTTTAAAAAAAGGGACATTTTGCAAGAGTGCATCTTAATGAGACCGAATAGGGCTATAGCTATAGAGAGATCATTCCTAGCATTTTTTTGATTTTATTCCAATTCAACCAACAACTGAAACTGAGATTAGGTCTAATCATAATCTAGTATTTGTAGAACTCAGACGACTTTAAACTGTGGTGTGACCTCAGTACAGAGCCTGACAGCTCAATGTGCCACCAGTGCAAATACACAAACAGAACTAAGGAAAAAAGCCTGGAGCCTAATGTACCAAATAGCCCAGTCATGGCTTAAAAAATGTTGGTGGGTCGAGAAAAGTCTGACTACTGATCAGTTGTATGTAAACAAAGCTTCTATACCAACCATGTTATCACAATAAGTGTAAACCACTCTTTTTCCCCATAATGTGATTTCTTGTGTTTACATAAACACTTGATGTTTGGAGCATATGCAGGTTTAGAAGGACTGTGAACATTGGTAAATAAAGCTTGTTCTTACTTAGGCTGCAGAAAACTCAGTTACTCCACTAAACTTCATTAGAATGAGGCCATTCATGGTCATACCATGTAATCTCCTGTTGTTTTGGCTAAAAGTAGTTGTATATGTAACAGCTGTCAAAGAATTGTATATACATATACACATGGCAGTCTCCATAGAGTCCTCCATACCAGTGCTCTGGTCTCAAATACATCCCCATCATAATCCTACAAATTCTTGATTGTTCAAAGCAAACATGATAATTTATTCTTATTATCATGTATTTATTCTTGTAATAATTTGCCCCTTGAGGCAACAAATTTCCAGCGACATACCGAAGGTCAAAGGCAATAAAATAGTGTAGACTACCCAGCAGAAAGTCAGGATGACAAACTTTTACAGCTTTAACAGTTTACTGATTGGGTGCCACATTAGACGAATCTCTGTCACAAGACCCAAACTAAATGGATACGGACAACTTCAGCCAGTTTAGGTAAACTTGACTAAAGTCAGTTCCCAATCAAGGGTAGACAACAGTGTTTCCCTTACCTACAATAACAAAGCAACATCAACCTATACATCACACGTTGATTTACATTCATTTTCAGTAGCTACCCACTAACAGACAGACTGACCCTGGTGAAGACGCAGCTTTGTCGCAGATTACAGTAGTAACCGCATATTGTGACCATTACTTAACACTATTTTCCAGCTATCCGCGAAACACCGGCATGGACACGGGTTTAAATACAGACTGTACAAATGATAGTTTTTACTCGGATTATCATGAGTAAGACTGGCTAACGTTACTGGGGTATTGCTGTAGAAATACCACGTTGGTAGTGACGTCAGTCGATTTACATACCAGGGCCCAAAACAGTTACCGCTAACGTTACAGAAACACACCGGCTCAGGCCAGTAAGCTAACGTCACTAGCTATCGTTAGCTAACCTGGTCACCTAAAATCGGGTACAAACTACCGATAGAGACGACGTCAACTTAAATGATCGGTGAGATTGAAGCCAACGTTATTTCGCCGAGAGGCTGGCCAGGTAAATTACAATCTGGCTTCACGGTACATGTTGGAACTGAAATGTAATGTTAACATTACCCATGTCCTAGCTAGAGGTTCACCAAGTGTCTGACAGCGCAATGTTAAGATGGCCAAGTATGCTTCTTGCTAACGCTAGCGGGCTATCAGAAGACTACTGGCTAATCGTCTCTTCAGCACCAACCAAGTGCATGGGCTAGCAAGTGTACTTACCGATAGACAACGGTAAACGGAGAGTCTCCAGCATGCGGCTTATCATTAGCCCCGTGCCTTTAGAAGACGAACGCTGAGCTAACACGGAACCCCAGTGGGGGGAAAAAGCGTTTAAAAGTGATTCTGACAGGCGCGAAAAGGTAGATCATCAGAGGGCACTTTTCAAGATGGCGGTTCCGTCAACTTCAGCTACCCCTTCCCCCACTACAGCTACAGCTTCTGTCACTCAGATAGTCACAGCAACGCTATTGGCTGTAATCCCATCGCCCAAACCCCGCCTTGAAGTTTGATTTGCTACAGCGCGTGTCAAATCAAAACGTCATTCAATCGTAGTACTGATCTCGTGTACCCCGGAAGAGTGGAGTTTATACTGTGATCGTATCTATACATTTCTTAATAATCCTGTAGCAACAGAAGAAGTTGAGAATTATAACAATTAATTTGCTTTGTCATACAATGCTATTTGGATGATATTTGTCGAATGTATAACATTAACCCCGCCCGTACGTTTGCTTTGGATTATTAATCGAACACACCCGCACATTGCCAGCACGCCCTTAAATAAACGGTGATGGGTCATCATAGATCACGCACATATTTTGAGATGGTTTACCCCTTTGGTTTAGTCTAACAAGCAATACAATTTTTAAATCTTATTTGGATAAATTCTATTATATAATAAAAAACTGTGATTATGTTTACTGAAAATCAGTACTTGTGGCCCTGAGAGTTTAAACACAACATTTCACGTAACACACTACAAAAGACAGCATTTCACACTATTCCGTTTAACACTATATTTCAGATTATGGAAAGTGAGAGACAAAAAATAAAGGACATTTATACGATGCAGTTCTCGATATGGTTTCATCATACCACGACTTTGTGACTTTAAAGAGGACTGTGGAAACGGGGGCAGCTCATGCTTTCACGAGTTGTGGGGCCTGTACTACGAAGAAAGTTGTTGTGTTTTGTGATGTTATTGTGTTCTGGTTATGACCCTCAGGACCACCCTTTCATTTTCATTGTCGAACAATAACCATATGAAAAATAATGAAAAAAGAAAGAAAGTACATTTTCCACTCAAATGTAAAAGAGAGGAATTATAGGTCGAAGAAGGATGGATTATTTTGTTCACATGACAGCCAGTACATATTATGCATATTTACTAATATTATTAGTATATGATTATAAGTACAGATACTGTATCGTTATTCAGGAGATGGGTTTTGTCCGTCACTCTCCAGGACTCTTGAACGCAGCATCAGTTAATCTCTCTCTCTCTCTCTCTCTCTCTCTCTCTCTCTCTCTCTCTCTCTCTCTCTCTCTCTCTCTCTCTCTCTCTCTCTCTGGCAGGCAGGGATCCAGGCATCATGCAGTCATCTGTGGGTGGTGTCATATCATAGCTTGTACACACACTGAGGACAAACACACTTGTGCTCTGAGCATGAATCCAGGAGGAAGCCTCAGTTCTATGGCGATGAAAATGGATTTAAGTGCCATCATAGAGCAGATGGAGACGGGAGAGCAGGACACTGCTCTGACTGCTCTACAGAGCTACACCAAGGAGGTAAACACGAGCCCAACTGCATATCTGCATCGAAACATCAAGTTAATCATAAATGTATACATTAATGTGATGTACATGTTATCTATTTTACGCAAGCAGCTTCTGTCCTCGCTTTATATGTTCAGTTAAGGTCATGATGCTCACATTTACCTGACTGTTAACTTGACAGTAGAACAAGTCATATAAAAACTAAAAAAGCAAGTTAGAAATACAAAAATTCTCATGACAGCTATTATTTTTATTGTGATAAAGGAAAAGAAATAGCATAAAACAGTAACATTAGTGTCAATGTTACCGTTAGCCAGCAGCACTCTCACAACCACCTGAACACCATGGTAAAACCATCCATTTAAAGGCAAATGTATTGTGTGAAATGTGAATTTTAAATTCACCCATTAACAAACACATTCACAGTGCATCTATGTGCAGCACTTTCTCTATGAAAAGGTGCAATTTGGGGCTCAGTATCTTGCCAAAGGACACTTCAGCATGCAGACTAGGGGTTGGGTTACTGATTTATAACATTCTTCTACTTCTGTAATGCAAAATTTTTGTATTTAGGGCCACCTGTGAAATCAAAGTTCTAGCATTGGTTGGGTCGTCCACCAGTCATAGGGGCTAATTCCACTGGGGCAGTAATTTTTTCAGATCTGAGTATTGTCCACAGGTTTTCCCTTCAGGCCCTACCACCTCTAGCAACACAACAAACTTTGTAGACTGGGAGTGCATAATCCCAACCAACTACCTACTAGTTAATGACGTTGGTAAAAACAGTCACATCTGAGGCTCTCACCAACTGTCAAGCACCAATGGTTGTTTTTGGTCCTCGTCTACATGGGCAGGAATGAAGACAAGGCTTCATATGGTATTTTTCTGTTTTTCGAGACAGACGACTTTGAGGATGAAAACTATTTGGTTGGTTTTAAAAATGTGCATCTGATTAATTTCACTATGTCTGCTAAATAGCAACTGCTTCCCAAGAGTTTAATGCCCTTGCGCTTCACAAAATGCTGTTTTCTAACCCCAGGTGAGCAGTGCTGCATGGCTCTCTCTCTGGCAGAGCTTTTAGCTGTGTGGGAGTTGATCTCAAAGGCAATAGGATTATGTTCTCTGATGCACAAATAGAGACTTCTACGGCCAAGTCAAATCCTACTCTACTAAAGAGGAGCTTAGTGTTAAAGGATCACTATGCTCTGCTGTTTGCCTGCGCTGGTTACTTTTATTCATGGTTTTATCTTGAAGTATTTCTTTAAATGGTAAAAGGTCTGTATTTATATATTGCTTTTCTAGTCTTGATGACCACTTAAAGGTATTTCACCCATTCACACACACATTCATACAGCGTTTTTTCTATATCTTGCCAAAGGACAGTTTGGCATGCAGATGGGAAAGACTGGGATTGAACCACCGACCTTCTAGTTAGAGGCTAGAAGGTCGGTGGTTTAGCATAAATGTTCAAAATCTTTTCTAAACTTTTCAGAAACAGTCCTAACATCAGAAGCCAGAAATATAATACACAGTGTGGGAATTTACTTTTAACATGTACATTGTTAAAGTTGCACTTATAACAATACCGCAATTATATAATACCTATACCACCAATATTTCTAGATTCTGATTCGAAATGACCATTTGATTGGATAAAGGTTACCCTTCCCCTGCCTTACATCAAGTCCAAAAACAATTATCTAACTCTTCAGTTGCCCTCTGTTCTACAGTTTTTTAAAATCTCTATTATCTCATTGTTGAGGTTTGGCAGCTTGACAATAACATATATATCAGCTGAAAAACCTCTGATAAACACACCGTCAACTATTTGCTTATCACCAAACAGCAGACACACAAAGTGAGTTCAACTTAGTGGAGACAGATATTTACACCAGCCCGAACATGAGGCTGAGGAGGTAGAGCAGTCATCCCCATTTGCATGCCGATGGCCTTGGGTAGGAAACTGAACCCCATATTGCACCTCATGGAAAAAGTGCTTCCTATAGAATTGTAAGAGCTTTAAACTACCTACTAGTACTACTACTGACTGGACTGACTATATGACTGGACATTTTCGAGATGGAACCATCTTTCATGCCATTACTATCTGGGAGTAGTTTTAGTGCAGCTGTTGCTCAGGACATAGAGCAAAACATAAATCATCCTCTAACGTCAGTGGTTCGAAGTGTCCTTGGGCATGACAGCGAACCTTGCCCCTGATGGTTATGCCGGCAGAGTGTGACTGATGTGTGATAGAGGAATGGTAAATGGTTTTGTATTTATACTTTTCTAGTCTTAATGACCATTCAAAGCTCTTTACAGTACACTTACATTCACCCATTCACACACACATTCATACAGTGCATCTATTAGCAGCACTTTTTTGTTCTATGAGGGGCAATTTGGGGTTCAGCATCTTGCCCAAGGACACTTCGGCAGATGGGGAAGACTAGGCACTATGCACTGTATGAATGTGTGTGAATGGCAAAACTGTACTTTAAAAAGCTTTGAGTGGTCATTAACACTTTATAAGCTATATAAATAAACAATAATAACAACCAACAAATCTAAAAAAAATTGGTTTTAGAACTGTTGAATGTTATGGTTTGAAATGTTCAGGATTCCTTGGTAAACATTTCAGTGGAGATACAAAAAGCCAATCTTCACAACAGTGACTGGATATGTCCGAGCTGGATAGTGGACATGGTTAAAGGACACTGTTGATTGGACAGTACATGTGAATAGCAGTCTTCAGTTTGAAAAAGAGACCTCTGTTAGAGGATTGTGACGATTCGCCATCATGATTTATGATTACCTCTTTGTTTTAAGGTCTTAACAGTTTATGTTTTCTTATTCTTCCCCTGCTTTTCCCTCTCTTCCTCTTCTGTACTGTTCTCTTCCTCTTGTCTCTTCCTCCTTTAGAATATCCTCTACCTCACACTTTTTTTGTGCCTTCTCTTCAGATGAACCAATGCTTTACATTCAGCAGGGAAGAGGAGCATGAAATAGAGGTATGACTGTTAATCTACTTGATGTTAGACAATGAAAGAGTTGTAGATAACTTGCATAAATTCTTAAGAGCTTAAGAGCTTTGAAGCTTTAAAATGTGTAATAAAATGTCTAACTTGATGTCACCAGTAAAAGAACACATGGTTATTTATTATCGCTCTCACCTCCTCTGTATCATCTGTCTCTCCTTGTGTGTGCATTCCTGGTGCTCTAGGAAGGGGAGTTACAAAAGGTATGAATATGGAATAACTAACATGTGTATGCTCTTACTCTCAGTGAGAGAGAGAGAGAGAGAGAGAGAGAGAGAGAGAGAGAGAGAGAGAGAGAGAGATCCCACTGTTTATCTACAATGTATGACAGAGTTTTAAATCCAAATGTAGTTTAATTCCCTTAAACCAGAAATGAAAAGGTAGATGAGGTCCTGGTGACAGGAATTTATAACAGAAAGCAAATGATAGAAGGGGAATTAAAATGTCAGTGAACAAATGTATCTCTTGGGAAGTGGAATGTTGTTTGTCTGTATGTTCAAACAAGGTGACAGAGAATCTTGTGTATTTGTTCAGCTTATTTCTGAGGCTCTGTAGTGAGATGGTACTTAACTGAGTGCTAACGCAAATGTAAATATACTGTTTATTAAATTGCTGAAGTTAGACACGACTGGCATCTGTTCACATTAAAGAAACTAATGCACCAATAAACCAATGCAGCTGACATCTGACAAACTCAGATAACCTTTGTCAGTTGTAGAGTTGGCTGCTAATGGCAATATTGTGAATGCATTTGACTTGTTTCATTCACTTCAGTTCAGAGTTATCAAGGCTGAAATTATGAGTGTCAGCCCGGCCACAGTGACACACCAGCAGCATCACACTGCCTGTCTGTGCATGTTCTCTCACTACGAGGATGCAGATGCTTTTCAATGCAACTTTATCAAACCTCATATGGAAAGCATAACCATGCCTTAACACATGAGCAGCTATGTGGCCCGATGAGACAGAGAGTGACTGAAATAGGAGTGAATGTGTTCCATCAGACAGGTGTGAAACAGAGACTGAAACTTAAAGCATTCACTGGATTTGGTGCCAGTTTGAACTGTTTCTTATTTTTTTCAGTTCACTTGAAAACTAGGGCAATATAAACGGTTTCTATGGTTAGTGTTCCACATTTGGATTTTTGTGGTCTTACAGGATTTTTTGGGCAGAGTGACTCTCAGTGAGGGTGGTTACAGAACTACAATCTCATTCAGTCCCACTCAATAAAAAAATTATGGTTCATTACCCTCAGTTCAACCTAACCACTGAGTGGTACAAAATAAATGTGAATGTGAGAGCACATTCTCAATGAATGCATTCTGGACCTAATACTATAACCAGAAACTCAGTGGAGGTGTATATAAAGACATTGGTGTCAGTGAAAGAAGGGAACTATTGGAACAGTGAACCAGGATGAATAATGTAGCCAGACCTCCATCTCAACATAAGGAGGGTGTGTTAGAAAAGCACACATGCAGAGGACTTACAAAAAATACTGCCTCATGACTGCCTCAACTTTTATGATGACATGGTCCTCAATAAACAGAAATGTTGGAGTACATTTATGTTCCCAAGAGGGTGTACCATTTTTTTATTTTTAATATCAGCGATATCAAACTAAATTCAACTCTGGGTGTTAGTCAGTAGATGTACACATCAGATCAGTATGCTTTGCTTAATCAGTTCAGACGGTCAGTGATAAATATAAATAATCAAACCAAAATAAAAGCACATCCTGGAATCTCTCATAACAGCAGACTGGAAGCTAACAGAACTCAAAGATTATAGAATAAATCTGTCACATCCTTTATACATTGATCAGATGAAGTGATTTTCTTGCTGCAGCATTAATTAATTAATTACACATAAACTGGAGCTAATAGGTTATTCTGATCATTTACTATACATGAACACAAATATGATTTTCAGTCCAGACTATAAAAAGGTTGAATTTCATTCACAGCCTTATACTAACCAGAACTTCCACTAAGTCTTCATTCCGTTCTAATGCAAATGACCACTTAACCGATTAAGGTGATTAACAGGTTAGAGCACTAAACACTGAATCTACTTAGTTCGGAAATTACCTATTGAGAAGAATGACACTCAAAATGGCCACAAATGTATGTTTCACAATCTACAAATGAAAAATAAGATATACAAACCTGTACAATTTACATAATTTTTGGTACTCACAAATGTGTTCCAATCCACACACAGAAATACCAAGCAATTTTAAAACATGTAAAACAGATTTACATATGCATCTTTGTATTTTTCGACTTCACAGATCAGATAATAAATGTGTAAACAAATGTGTAAGATTTGTGACATTTATTTTATGTCTTTATGGACTTCTGGTGACTTTGTGTTTTTAAAATTTTGAGATAGACAAACTCTTCTTTTGAAGACATACATGTCCCAACTATGGACTATAGCCTACATATGGTTTAAAAAGTGGTAGATTTAGCAAGCAGCTTCAGGGAAAACTGTCAGTCCAGGGGGTCATGGGGTTCTACTGGAGGAGCAGACTGTGACACAACAAAAGCAAAAATGATCAGATCAGTGAAATTGAAGTTAATCTAAAAGTAATAGTAGAAGTAACACATTCATATTTATTCAGGTTGTGATTTGTTCATTTGTAAAATAAACTTTGTAAAGTTTAACCTGGGTTCCTAATTGCTTGGTGTTAGGCTGTGGATTGGAACATGCATTTATGAGTATCCCAAATTATTTTAAAAGTTACACATTTGTAAATCCTATTTTAAATTTTTGATGATTTAACACACATTTGTGACTGTTTTGGGTCTAATGTCTCTGGGGGTGGCTGTGACTGAGGAGGTAGAAAATTGCCCCTCATAGAAAAAGTGCTGCCCATAGATGCACTGTATGAGTGTGTGTGTGTGAATTGGTGAATGGCAATAAACTATAAAGCGCTTTGAGTGGTCATCAAGACTAGAAAAGTGCTATATAAATACAGACCACATTCAGTCTCTGACAGAGCAGCAAAGCAACAGCTTCACAAAGTAAACCTTGTTGTTGTTCAGTTTAGCTCTAGAGAGCATAAGATTAAAACTATGGTCCCTAGGAAAAAAGAAAAGCAAGTTAGTTCAAAGTTCAGGCTTTAACATAGGCCAAGTGCAGCTTATGTGTCATTGCGTGCTTTCTTTATCGAACAAACGTGCATACACGGAGCATACACCTGCAAATAGACTGTAGGAACATATTAGCAAGATGAGCTTAGCAGACGCATTTATCAGAGCCAGGATTAGCTGCCACTCACCTCGTTAGCCAGGAGACATAGGACTTTGAAAAACTGTCCTTTAACGGCAGAGTCACAACTACTTGTACAAAAACCAAAGTAGTCACGAGTGAAATTATATCAAAGAGCATCTCAGCCATGGAAAATACTCAATATACTTTATGTACAGTATTGAGACAAGCAGCAGCTTCAGTCCAGTGTTCATTACATTGTATGGGTGAAACTGCTATGTTTAATCACTTATTTCCTTCTATGCTTCCATGAATACAGGTGTGACTTGATTTGTTTGTTGTGTGACACAGCGTCTGGGGGAGTTGGTGCTCGGTTTCCTCAATAGGGAGTTGCAGCCGTCCTGTCAGCTGGCATGTCTAGAAACGCTTCGCATCCTGACCAGAGACAAAGACTGCCTGGACCCCTTCATCAATCGCTCTGCCATGTCTACTCTTGCCCTCTATGCTGGCATCGCTGTTGCCAGCACTGCCATACATGCCCACAGCAATCCGATGGAGGGCCAAGGTAAGCCCTGCTGCCAACCACGTTTGCACTTTTAAAGATTTTTTTTGGGAGTTTAACTATTGTATTGTTTCTCCTTTTTAGCCCCTACATCATAAATTTGTTTTGGAATTACTAAACAAAAAAAAAGAACAAAGTTCATCATCTGTTCCTCAATTCTTCACATGGACATTTCAACTAAACACAGTCTAAATACAGGATGTGTCTGCTTCACTGCTGGACTTTGGCATTCATTCTTTCTAGTTGAGGGTGAGGGGGAAGATGCAGAGGAAGTGTCGAGTGACTTGATGAAGGGAGCGTCCCCTCCATCAGAAAGTCCTGACCAGGAAGTGATTGTCGAGGCTCTCAAATCCATATGTAACATCCTGCTACACAACGAGACGGGACAGGTCAGTGTGCTGTATTTCTCTTTGCACATTTACATGAAAACTTCAGATTGTGTTGGTGACAATCTAAAACCTGTACTTGGATGGGTGGTTGGCAGGTCATCGCAGCAGATCTGCAGCTGATAAAGGGCTTGTCAGAGAGGCTGAAACAGTGTCATGATTCTGTCTGGAACCACGAGGTATGGATGTCAGTTAGCTACATTTTTTCATGTTGACTTTGTTGACATCTGTAGCCTCAAATCAAAAGCACTCATAATAATA
The DNA here is from genome assembly GCA_026259375.1 of Verasper variegatus. NCBI lineage: Eukaryota > Metazoa > Chordata > Actinopteri > Pleuronectiformes > Pleuronectidae > Verasper > Verasper variegatus. The sequence continues at coordinate 916,523 of CM048042.1, forward strand.
GTGCGCTAATTCTATGCTTTTGTGTTTGTCTGCATGAACTGCCAGGTTGTTTGAAGCTTCAATGTTGTTTATGAAAAATATTTGTCACACTACACAGAACACTACACTTAATGATACTCTGTGCAGCAGATACCCTCCAGCTGGTACCAAATAAGCACTGAGGTTCGGTATTCAGCCCCTCTCTGAAGTCAGACAGTGAGTTTGTGTCCGTGTGTGCTCTCTGTCCAGGTGCGGTTCTTTGACTTGCGCCTTACCTTTCTGCTGACTGCCCTCAGGGTAGACGTCAGGGCACAGCTAGCACAGGAGCTTCATGGCATCAGTCTGCTAGGTAACTGATTTCATGTGTAACCACTATATCCTCCCTCTGTAACTACTGATCTAGTGACCATCATCATCTCTAGGTTACCAGTCTCAAAGTTAACCAATGGTGCAATGTAATTCACCTTGCAGGTCTCCAGTGTCTGTAATACCTAGGATTTTTATAAAGCAATAACAAGACAAATGAAAAACCATCGCACATAAATTGACAAGTTCTTAAAAGGAGGAAAGGATTCCATAAGAGGAAGGTACAAAGCAAATACGTTGGCAAATTCTCCTCCTGTGTGTTCTAGGCAACCAGTTGGATGTGACACTAGGCCTGTGTTGGCCAGACACATTGGAGACGGCCAGAGCAGGTTCAGAGGACGTCCCACCTGAAGAACTACCCCCTCTGAGCCGGGAACAAATAGAACTAGCCATGGAAATTCTGAAAATACTATTCAACGTCACGTTTGACACTGCAAGGCGTAAGGTTGATGAGGTATTGAAGAAAAGTACATGTCTTTATTATGTAGTTTTTGTCATGTTGTTATTAATATAATACTAACAATTCTAAATATTATATAGTAATTGCATTTAGTAGCTAACTTACTGTATATTAATAGAATTACTTATTTCAGAAAGACCTGCAGCCATTTTTATTTTATGTGCATGAACCCATAAAGATACAACACTGTCATATTTCCCAGGCTTGTTGTGAAATAACAGCTGCAGTTATATCAAATTCACTAATTCTGCTGGGACATCTGGCTAAACTCGGTGAGGCCTTCCCTCAGTGTTAAATGTACTTACAGTTATTTACTTGCTAATTGACACTAAAAATAAATTTGAGCTGAGGCTGATTTGATATTATTTTTAAGTATTTAGCCACAAATTGCAAATTTGACATGATGGTGGCACTAGAGGGACAGTCAAAGGATCACCAACGCCAACTACAACTCATGCTGAGGGGGACATGAGTGCCAACAATCCATCCAACCAATCCATCAAGCAGACATTTTAAGATATTTCTTGGTATACATGAAAACAAAGACCTGTTGGGGCTGTGAGAGCAAGGGTCTGGGATCATCACAGACATAATTTATTCTCAGGAGACATTGAATTTTTTATTTTCATTCTATGGTTGTTGAGACTTTTCACCCCAAACCAAAAGTCAGGGAAATAACCCCCTATCTGCTGGTCTTGTCTGTGTTGAAAATGTTTATGCCTTTATTTTGAATATTTGTAACATTTTTTTGTTTCCATTGGAACCCAACAACATGAGATTAGTCAGCTACCTCTGTCTGTTATACACAAATACACTGAAAATGTACACATTTACAGTGAAAGGCTTCCACTTCAGACCACGCAAACGAGACATGTGTAACCGTAACGTGTGTGTGTGTGTGTGTGTGTGTGTGTGTGTGTGTGTGTGTGTGTGTGTGTGTGTGTGTGTGTGTGTGTGTGTGTGTGTGTGTGTGTGTGTGTGTGTGTGTGTGTGTGTGTGTGTGTGTGTGTGTGTGTGAAGGAGGAGACGACAGAGTACAGACATTTGGGAGCCATACTGAGACACTGTCTAATGAGCCATGCTGATGGAGAGGAGCGGACTGAGGAGTTCCACAGGTAGAACAACACAAATTTTACATCTGTTGTCTTTGTCACTCTGTTCATTGAATCATACAGTCATTGCCCTCCATCCCTCTTTCACCCAGCCACACCGTTAACCTGTTAGGTAACCTCCCTCTGCCCTGTCTGGATGTGCTGTTGATGCCAAAGGTACAACAAGGCTCCATTGAGTATATGGGGGTCAACATGGATGCTGTCAACATGCTGCTGGAATTCATGGAGAAAAGACTTGACCGGGCAAGACAAGACTTTTTGTATCTTCCTCACTATATAAATTCATACAAATATTAATCAAATTAGGTAATATATTATATATGCTACTATAATATGATATTGCTTGTTACCCGCCTGGTTAAAAGTTGCTCTTCATGGTAAAAGGAAATAAACTATTGAACACAGCGTGGCACTCTGTCAGTAGGTGGAGCTGTGTGTTAACTGATGTGCCCATGTTTAGAATACTATGCCAGCTGGTTGCTACAAATTACAACAACTCAGTGAAAATGTGTAGAAGTCTAGGATACGTTTGACTTCTGACAAATGCAGCTGACAGTATTTTAAATTATTAACTGATATTAGAAAGATCTAATGGACCATGTTCCGTATAGACAGTGGTGGAAAGTAACCAATTAGAACCAATTTTCTTATTCAATAGGGTTTTGATTGAAGATTTAAAATCCAAATTACAAATCAAGCTAGCATTGTGTGACTGCAGTGATTGGGTTGGAGCCATGGTATCAATACAATACACAAGCCCCACATATCATCAAATAACTAATTTCAACAAAACACAAACATGAAAACTTCACAATACATCAGTGTCAGTGTAAGTACATCTCAAAGATAAAATCCATTTTTGAGAACAATTTATTTTATGTTCTTTTCTCATTATTTTAAATGGAGAAGTTTGGGCAATAGCATTGGTGGAAGTGTATCCTCTCTGAGTGGCCTCCTAGTAGTCCAGATGATTGGTTGTATTTATTCTACAATTGTAAATGTTTGCTTTTCATTTAATCAGGGCCATAAACTGAGAGAGACCCTTCTCCCATCACTGAACTTGCTGACCGAAAGCGGCCGCATTCATAGAGAGACCAGGAAGTTTCTCAGGTCAAAGGTCTGTACTGGACTGACGCGAATAAGATCCACAATGAAGAGAGTAATTATTAGCAGTTTTGATGGCTAATGTGTGTGTGTGTTTAGGTGCTACCTCCACTGCGTGATGTGATAAACAGACCAGAGGTGGGCAGTGCTCTGAGGAACAAACTAGTTCGTATAATGACACACATTGACACCGATGTTAAGGACTGTGCAGCTGAATTCCTCTTTGTGCTCTGCAAAGAAAGTGGTGAGGAAAATATATTTTTAATGGTTTGTTTTATTGATTCATGTCACTCTCTGTATGAGTGACTTTAAGCTCATCACTCACTGCGACATGGACTATGTCGACTCATCAACTATGCAGTTGAACAACTATGTAATATGACTCTATTATTATCAACTCTGTTATGAGTTAAACTCTCTGACCAGCGCATGTACTAATGTTGAAATTACCGACATGAGATCTGGTTTTTCATAGATAATGATGTGTCCTGAATATACATCTTAGCTAGTGCAGCCTAAACGATCGGCCTCATGTCTGATGTAGATATCGTAGCTGGATGAGGTTGGGGCTCTCTTCTTGACATTGTATTGGTGTCTTTTAATTCTGTTGTATTAACAGTAACTTTTTTTAAATTCAGTTTCAAGGTTCATTAAGTATACTGGATATGGTAACGCTGCGGGTCTCCTGGCTGCCAGAGGGCTGTTGAGGGGGGGCAGAGACTCTGGGATCTACTCTGAAGATGAAGACTCTGAGACAGAGGAGTACAGAGAGGCCAAGGCTCAGTCAGTACCACCTCTACACTGTCACCTTAGCTCAGTGCCTTATTTAGTGTGTTTCATTGCAGCATTTCCAAAAGACATTTGCTAGCTTTAAGTATTAAACATTTAGTGTAACCATTGAATTATTGGGCTCTGTCTTACAGACTAAAGACATTTCTCTCTCCAGCACCCATATTGTTTAAATAGAAAATGCACTTCCATCCATCTGAGTACCATTGTTAATGAATTGCTACTTTGAGGCAGTGAAAAGTGGTTGACCACCAAAACCCTGTCTGAAGTCAGTAGCACAGTTCATTGTTTTTTAAAGATTCATTATCAAAATAGTAATATGCACCCGCATAGGCAGGTGCACCACAAACTAATACTCAGCTTGTTACACACACAGAGGACCTTCTCATATACAAAGTGACACCATTGAATGGGAGATGTCATTCTGATTGGTTAATTACATGTTACACCCAAAACACCCCCATGATTCATTAGGTGACTATATGCAAGCCTTTTGAAACATGACATAGTTAAACTAACTAAGTGTAATGTAAATTTACCTGCACCATGAGCTTTACTCTAAGAGCTCAGATCATAAAAATAGAGTAGATGGAATTTACAGTATGACCCTGCCCAACCTATCCCCTCCCGAAGAACGAGCGTGGAACACCTCGACTGAGAGGCTTCTGTTCAGAGTTCTGAACTCTGAGATCTTTGAATTTGAATAACTTGCTATTTTCTATTCTTTTATTTTCTTTCTGTCTGGCTCTTTTTTGTCTCCAGTATAAACCCAATAACAGGAGTTGTGGAAGAGGAGCAGCCTAATCCCATGGAGGGAATGACAGAGGAGCAGAAAGAATATGAAGCTATGAAGCTGGTCAGGATGTTTGACAAACTGTCAAGGTCAATACGAGCTGAAACACACACACACACACACACATTCACACACACACACACACACACACACACACACACACGTTACAGTTACACATGTCTGTTCAGTTAGAACAGATTACATTCCACTCTAGATAGAAAGTCTAATAATAGTTAATAGTTAGTTAAGTTAAGTGTATTTGGTTTTATTTGTACTTAATTATTTAATTGACTAAGGCAGCATGGTGGTGCAGTGCTTGCCTCATAGCAAGAAGGTTACCGGTTTCCCAGTATGTTAGTCCTGTGATTGGCTTCAGCTTCCCCCGTCACCCTCAAAGGATAATGGGTAATGGATGGATGGATGAAACAAATAGACTACATTTAAAATATAGTTCCCAAAGTATAGTATCCATGCCAGAACACAACTGTAATTACACCTGTGATTTTTCTATAACTACATGAACAAGGTTATGAATTAACCTGTGGACCTGTTGCATTTGATGTAACATGTGGTGAGGAAGAAGATATAAACCAGATTAAAACTTTGTAAGGATGAAAAAAGTTAAGAGCATCAGTATCCTGCTGAGCATCAGCTGGAACAGATCTGCTTCTACTAAAGTCAATATGCTAGCCCCAATATGGCTGGCCTGTCACTGAATCATCAAGTCTGTCCCGATGAACTTACTCTGCTCAGTTGATAAATGATATCTTGTCTTTACTAGACAAGAATAGCTGAAGCTCTTGGCAAGCTACCATCACCACCACCCACTGCCAGTTTTCGTGTCAAAATGACGTTCAGGGGCTGTAAAAATGTACATACAGCACAATTAAATGAACAGGATTTGTAATTACTTTAACTTTGAGCAATATCACGTTGAATGCACTCAGTTTTGTATTTAGTTGCGCTTACTGCCATTTTCTCAGTAATTAATACTGCCACAGTGTCCACTGTTCATGGCTGCAGACTTAGTTCAATCTATACTCACACATGCCTTCATTATTTCATTTGAACCACCTTTCTCGACAGGACCAATGTGATCCAGCCCATGCAGCTCAGCATGGATGGGAAAATGAGAGAGATAACTCCTGATGATCTACAAAACCTCACACACAATCCTGTGTTCCAGCCAGAAGAGCCAGGCAGTGAAGATGAGGCTTAGTAAGCACAGAAGCATAAATACAGAAATAGCTGTAACTCCTGTGTCAGTCCTGGCTGTTTGATTATTGAAAACATTCATGTGTCACATGATGGACAGTTGGGATTAGTTGAGTCAAAGTGAAACCACACCATGGAATTCAGATTGAAGGACAATATCACTGGCTTTATGTGCTTCTCTGTCATATACAAATAACCTGTGTTTCATTACTGACGATTTTACAAAAATGTGACTATATGAAATTATACACTTACAGCCCCTACACTACATGTCCAAAACCATCCTTTTGACAAAAAATGTCAATGGCTGAGTTGTATATGTAGCCAGTTGATTTTCATAATTGTAAGGTAGAGAAACAGAAACAGCTTCAGTATGGTCATTTAAATAATGCTCCTGTCCAACTCAGCAGGGTTGACTTTGCTTCTAACAAACAAGAAGACTCATTTATTGCTCATTTTTGCTCATGACCTGTTTGTCTAACTTTATTAGTAGACTTCATGTATCTCTTCAAGTGTTTGTGTACCTGAGCTCTAACCTGAGTCTTTGACTGATCATTAGTATTTCTCAGTCAACTGCACACATACAGTATTCTGTGTAATCCATTATGTTGACCATTACTTGCCCCAAAACCCCCCTGACACAAAACCTGAACCTTAAATGCCTCACAGAGTTGATGTATGATTGTATGGTTCAAAGTGATTTATTTCAGCAGACAAAAACAACAACTATGGGCTCATTCAACACTTCTCACCTGATGCCCAAACCACTAAGATCATGTTTTCACAATCGTTTGGATCTGATTTGTTGAGGTTATGAGTCTTTTGAGACTCCTGTGCCTCCTCACAGCACAGAGCTGAATGAGCTCAACAGCACCATGCCTCTCCATAAACACCCAGTTACTGTTACTCAGGGTATTGCACAAACCTCACTGGCATTTTCTTTTACTATTTACAGCAGAAAACAGTTGTGCTTTCACAGTGTAAACTAGTCTGTGTCTCTGTTTGAAAACAAACATTAATAGGAGCTTTTCATGTTCAGATTATGTGTCATTTCACTGTCTCATAGGAGCAGTGGAACTGTATGAAAGCCAAAGAGATGCTGCTCAGTTTGTGATGATGGAATCAGCTATTTTTGAGGAGAAAAAATAAATACTTTAGATGCCTGTTTTTTTTCATAAAGCCCCTCAGATGTTTTATTTTTAGACTTGATGTGAAACTGCTGACAGATATGTCATAATTTTAGACTGGAGATGAAATATTCTTAAAAAGAAAGAGCCTGTAATCTATAACACATCATATAATATTTAGTATTTATATTGTTGTTGTATAGCTGCCAATAATGGGCTGCATTATACATTAAATGTCTTTAAATTACAAAAATATCATGTCATATTTTTTATGCTAACTTTTACTGTTGCACCATCATCTATATTTTGAAGTGTACCATGTAAAATACAGTTTTACACAAACCAGCTTTCTCCGTTCATGAGCGCCGGTGGTTCAGAAGTTGTAGGTTGTACACTAATTGGCGGAGCGTTGGTTCGATTCCCAGGTCGTCCAATATGCAAGCCCCCAAATTGCTCCTGCCGGCTGTACCTGAATGAGATGCATAACTGATAGGAAAGCTAGACATAGATTTCTGTGGATTTTTCTTTTGTCTGGGTATATTCTGTAGCCATGTGTTACCAACATTTTACTCACAAATATCCACAACTGACAGTTTGTGTATTAGCTTTCACTATCACATGTTTTTTTGATTTAAGCTGTGAACTATCTGGAAGCTTTTATTGATATGCACAAACATATGGTTGTGGATGAACCCAATAAAAACACAACAAATTATCAACAGCAACACATCAGAAAATACAAAAGAGAAACACATTACAAGCATCACAGTTGCAAATCCAAAACAAAAGTTCACTAAATGCAACATCATAAAATAACAGATGAACTTAAAGGTGTTTAACTTATGGATGAATGTTTTCACTAAATGTGGAGAGCAGCAGGGAAAGCATCAGAGGGAGAGGCGCAATTGTCCATATAGTGTTATCGGACATTCATGAGGTGTTTTGCATTGACCATTTATGGTTGAATGTAGGTGTGTCGAGGGCAGGATATGAGGCAGATCCACTCATGCACGTTTGATTTTGTGTGCTCTTTTTTAGTATGAAACCTACACACTGTTTTAGAATGGGGTCCCAGATATGTGGGGTCATTTTGGTTTCCCCCTCAGAAGGCTTATTTCACTACTAAACACAGAGAGCACACTCCACTTATACATCACAGACATGAACCTTTGGAAAATGTAAAAGGAATCCCAACCTTTGCTTACTGTATCTTCAGCAAATATACTGCAAAAACACCCGAAGGGTAGGTAGAAAAGTAAATCTAAAAATCAAGTAAAAAACAAAAATGGGTTGTAAAAAAGTGTTTCATATTAGATTTAATGTTTGGCATGCAAGTAGGTTAGTGCAATAAATGTGGCAAGTAAGAAATGGTTGAAATCTAAGCAGCACAAGATACTGTATATCCTAACTTTTCCTCTCTGCTTCAGGTAGAGCCCCTCAAACATTAGGTCCAATATTAAATTATCAAACTGCAGCCTTTTTCTTCTCTATTTCGAGTCTCCCAGTTTAACATAAGGATTGTTTTCTGAGACTTTACAAACTTGAATGAAGGACGAAATTAAACAACAGAATCACAACAAAAACAAGAGAATACACATTTTGACACAACTCAATCAACTTTTTAATAATTATAAGTATTTGTATGGATTTACACTCTGTTCATAACTTTCAGAACGTTTTTGTTTGCTTATGTAGTTTTGTACATATCCTGTGCGTGCAAGGCAAAGATAAACATGACAGTAGAAAATAAACTCTACCCCAGGATGAGACGGAGGCTCAGGTCGCTGACAACATCGAGAGCAGAACTGAGGTCTGCTCTCACAAAACACGCACCACTCTCCACAACCACCCTGACACTTTGATAGACTGAATACACTGATTCTTATCTTACACTACATCTGATCATACTTATATGCTCCTTCCTGTGATATGATGAACATACTTATAGTTGTCAAATGGAATGAATGAACCTGACTTCAATTAGTGACAGTGACTGAATCAGAAAGAGCGTTCCATTTGTTCATCTGAAGAGCCAAAGGCTTAATGTGAAAACATCTTAACAAGGCAAAAGCAAAATTGGAATATTTTACCACATAGTTGTGTCCTTTAATAAGTAGTGTAGAGGAAATTGATTTGAAATAATTTTCAGTTAAAAAGTTAAAACAACCCGAAAATGTGGTAAACTTCTGGAATTATAAATATTCTTTGGAGCATGTTTGGAGCCGGTTCTGTAGTAACGAAGTCTGGTACATATCATAAAATGGCAAATATCTGGTAAAGACAAAATCTTATAATTATGTTGTTTACCCCACACTACCAAACCTCGAAGTGGCAAGTTTTTGTGCTGTGCTTCTGATTTAAAGTTTCCCCTGTTGTGATGACTGACACGGCTATTTATACTGTTGTAAATGGACTGACTGAAATAAAAGCCAAAGAATGAAACTTTGGGGATTTCCATAAAAGCAGGCTGTTTGTGTTTAAAAACCTTGAATTTATCAGTTGGATGGTCTGGTACATGAGGAAAATGGATTTCAAATCAGATTCATGATGGTCTGAATGACTGATTAAGTCAAACAAGTGACAGGGAACTGTCCTTGTGAACTGCTGAAGTCCTGCAGTCTGCCACCATGCAGACTGCAGGACTTCAGCAGTCTGCTTTTACACTTTTTTACAAGTGTAAAAGCTTAAAAAAACAGTGGCTAATTCATTGTTAATCCATTTCCACCTCATCTCACCAGAGCTATTAACAGTTACAAAGCCTGGGTGTTAATGTACCTGAAAACTGAACTCCTTCTTATGTAACTTTACCGTATCTCCCTCAGCAGTTTGTTTATATCCATAAATCCAATGGATGATGTACATTTTTATGAAAATAAATGTAACTATGGGTTTGGTTCTGTAATTCCATTCATGCCACTCAATGTGTGTATGGTGTAGTGCAAATGTTTTTTTTTTTATCTCAACCTCAGGAGGGAGTAATATGTCTGTTTGTCAGCAGGACAGAATGTTTATCTTCTGCCTGTCAGTATGGAAGCTGTTACAGACTGGGCCAACATCAACCTGAATATCAGGCCAATGACAAAAAAGAAACAGTGCATTGAGAGACAGAGCACCATTCAATCAATATTTTTTGACTCAATAAGATTTAAACATTTAACAAAAATACCCAATTACAAATTAGCTTAATGGGTCTAATTGTCAATTGCTCACATGGATGTAAGTCAAAATAAAATACATCAGTGTGGATCGAAAACAAACCTGGAAGTAAAAGAAAGTAAGAAGGTAAAGTAAGAAGAAATACATTACATAATGGACCTTGAAAACCTGTTATTATGTCATAATGATCTCATTTATATAAGCAGATTTGTGTGTATTTGTGTTGAAACCTAACATGTTAATGAACTACACACACTAAATGTGTCATCTCTTTGTGGTGAGTGTAAAATAGAACAATGTATGACTCCATGTCATTTCATCAGTGTATGAAGATGAAAAAAATCATGAGTCTCGAGCAAAAAAACAGAACAAAGTCCCTTATTGAGATCAACACACACAAACACACTCTGTCACACAATTGGTGTGTCTTGCTGACTAGCTACAGCTAACATCTGTATATTTGATGTTTATGTAAATAAGCACAAACCAGAAAATAAATCTCAGCTGCCAAAATCTGGAAGCCTCACAAAAAAAAAACAGTAGCTATTTTTTGATTGGATTTGACCAAACTCAACTCAAGTCCGAGTAAAAAAGCTGCAGGGATGTTAGCTGTAGACTAGCATTTAAACAAGCACCAACCCTGTTCACTAAATAATATCTAGTTCTCAGGAGAACACTAATGATGTGGGACCCAGCAGGTTTTTTCCACAGAGGGTTTCTCTCAGAACTCATGTGCCCTTGCATTTCCTGATCTCAGTCATTTCACAGCCCCCTCCTCCCTCTCTCTCTGACGTGTGTCTTTTCGCCTTGGGTATGTCAATGTTTGTGTGTTATTCAGACAGAGGGGGCTCAGTTCTTTGGTCTGCGGGCTCTGCCTTCATTGTGTGCTGTTTAAAAAGCGCCTCTCCTCTCTCCTCTGTGCTGTTTCCAAGATCCATTTTAGCTGGTGCCGTGCCGGGGCTCTTCTTCTTGTGGGTTGTGCTGGAGGTCTTGTCTTGGAGTGGTGGGGACACAAGCAGTTTGTCGAGAGTTGGGACTGTGCTGGGACTCTTTTTCTGGGTTGTGGAGGTTACAGGAGGCTTTTCCAGCGTTGGGGATCGTGCTGGAGGCCTCTCCTGGGTGGACAAAGCTTTGTTGAGGGCTGCGGCTGGAGTGAAGAGTTGAGGTGCTAATACTCCTTGTTGAGTCTGAGCTGTAGAGGAGGGACACCCTGAGCCTAGGGCTTCTTCCTCTTCTGGAGAGGGGTGCTTTGCTTCAGCTATCGTCCCGCCAACTTTCTGTGACTTCAGCGCCTCCTTCTGGTCCTTTTTTTCTCCAGCTGTCTCTTTTCCTGTGTCACTGGCTGAGGGGATGAAAGACACAGACAGGTGGAAGAGCATGTTTAAATTGAAAAAAAAAGAAAAACAAGGAAGCAAAGAGTAAGAAAAGTAGATATAACCATGACTGATAAACACCTCTCACCTTCCTGAGCTCTTTGTGCTTCCTCTGCACTGGATGGATCTTCAGTGCAGGTGGGTAAGTCCCCTCTATTTCCCCGGAAACGGATGGGGGACCTCTGTAACACCGCCTTCAGCTCTTAGAGAGATGAGACAAAGGTAGACGGGCTTCAACATAGTGGAGGTCAACAGTAAATTTTACATCATCCACATGTGTGAAAAGACCTGTCTGGGGTAACGGGACATGGACAGGCTCTAGTATGTTCAGAGCTCTGCCGCTTGGGTTCTCACTCAAAACAACCCCTGGCAGCTCATCTACCCCGCTCTAATCCATCTTAACTGGCTTCTCCCTTTCCCAGTCCACCAGTATCTGTTTGACCTGCTCCACACCTATACCCCATCCCGGAAGCTACGGCCCTCAGATATGGGTCTGTTCGTCATCCACCACACCAGCGAGAGAACAGACGGAGGAAAATTCCACTCAGATATGGAGATCTGCAATGCCCCATCTCTGGACACGTTAAAACAAATTTGTTAACACCCAACTGTTCACAAAGGCTTTTGACCGATATAGATTAAAAATTTCCTGCAAGCTATACTATCATTATTCTATGTTCTTAGTTTAGTTTAGCTAATTTATCAGAGAAAAAACATTGCTGTTCTGGGCACATGTTTCAAGAGGGATTGTACTTGTGGGTGTAACTCATAATAAAGGGTGTAACACATAATAAATCAGAGTGACATTCCCTTTAAAAGCCAGGTGAGCTTGTACCTTGGTGGATTGATGTTATAATTTGTCCAGAAGCAAGAGAAAACACTTCTCTGCAGGAAATGGTATCTTTTCACAATCTGTGTGTGTAACAAGCAGAATGTATATGTGTTGTTGTTGTTTTGCACCCTTGTATGTACAGGAGAAACATGTTTCTATGTGCATAATGTGTCTAACAATATAACATTGTGTCACTGTCTGCTTTCATTGGTTAATCATTTCCCACTGCAACTGTGGATGATAAGAAAATCAGTCTAGACTGGCAAAGGCATGAGTTGTGGTTGCCACCATTTTATGTCAGGTGCAACCATCCAAACCAAAACACAACCTGACAAGCACTGATATTTAAAGCTGCATTCTTCAGTATTAATATATGAATAAACATTGATGGGGACAGCACAGAGGCTTTTATATTTGGATTTAGCATTTACTCGCCATGTGACAACCCAACTGATGACCAAAATGGCAATCCAACATAAATGTGAGGTGGTTTTTTTTGTAACATATAAGCAGGGAAAAACCATGAAATGTCATAAAATGTTATGATGTATTTTTCAGACCCTCCTCTGATAATTGATCTTTTCTCTTGTGAATTAGGGGAGAGATCACACTTTGATCACTCTTTGTTTGACCTGTTCTCACTACTGTCTCTCCCCTCTCTCACGCTCCTCTCCCTCCTATACACCAATGCACCTCTCTTCTCTCCTCCCTTTGTTTCCTTTCATCCCAACCAGTCAAGGCAGATAACCCCCTGATTGAGTCTAGTTCTGTTTACAACTTAACAACAACTTTGCTAATAAGTTTCAGGTTATTGAGGGACAAACATTTACTTAATTGTCTAAGGGTTGTAGAATATGGTCACGCAGAATACAACATGAACTGAACAACATGAACATGAAATGCTTTATAATGACTCATAAAGCATCACATGTACTGTATATGTTAACAAGTAATGAATGGTGGTCAGTGGAAGAAGTCTTATGTCTTTATCAAACCTTGTGTCATAGCCAGAGCGTCTTCATGGACAGACACAGCTCTACGTTGTGGAAGGGGCTTCACATGTTGGCGTGGCTTGGGAAGACACTCTGAAAGAGACACACACATGCACACAAGCACATGCACATACATATGCAAACACACACACACACACACACACACACACACACACACACACACACACACACACAAATTAACATTTTGGATAGTTAACTACTTTTAACCTTAAGAATTTTAAATTGAAACATAAAATCTCATACATCACTTCACCTCCCCAACAAATTTACCAGACCAAACTTGATTCCTTATAAAAGATCATAACCATTAAATAATACATCAGACAAAACTAATTAGCATGAATTATTTGATTTTAATGAGATGGGTGGGACGTACCCTCTGTCACTGATTGTGCTTTCTCCTGGCGATCCTGTGCACTGGGACCTCTCCATGGAGATGGGGATGGAGGAAGCTGCTCTTTCCTGGGGGACGGAGCCAAGGCTGCACCCAGGGGACCGTCCTGGCCTCCATTCTAGGGATGATGATCAGAAGGTGCTCAGAGGGCTATGACACAAACAATGTGACTGCTATATGTCATGTGCATATATGGAAGAAGAGAAGAATCATACCAATGTGGAAATATTCAGTTATCTATTTTAATAAACCCAAACTTTAGATGTAGTGGCTGAGGTGTTTCTAATATTTAGTCTACCCTCTGTGGAATGGAAAAATATTAGAATCAACACTGAGATGAAACAGACTGAATTTACATTTTTGATACGTGTACGTGTTCAGAGAACAGTGTATTAAAACAGCCCCTCTTATGGTGTTTACAACATCTGACCTCAGAATTAACATAAGCACGGATTTTACGAGTTGTGACATGCTTGATGATGATTTCAAAAATGGGGAAAGGTCATGGAAGCTCATTTTTTGGTGAATGATGAAAAATATAATTTTCATAGAAGAAGAGTGTCTTTGTGACTTTATGATGAATCTGTTTCATCTACATTTCCTGCATTACATTACATGCCTGCTAAATTGTTAGCATCTGTGGGTTCTAGACGCTGACAGTATCTAATTTTAGCATCCATTGCCATTGCTTAGCAGCAGTGTTCTCACAACTTAAACACCAAGCACATCATGTAAACAACTTCCTACAACGTAACTACAAGCTCATAAGTTCAATTTGAATGCAGCATAATGTTCAGTGTGTTCCTGGTGCACATGCTACATGTTCCCAGTTTGTCAATGTGAACCAGCTACCTGCATCTTATATCATTGAGTCTGTTCCTGCCAGCTAACCTGTCTCCTCAACAAATATCTGGAAGTGTAGCAGACTGTTGGTTTTGTCTTTTGGTATGTTCACAAATACATTCATTAAATCATTATATTTTAATAATCTCTAAACTAAGATCTCCAAAGCCATGGACAAGTTCCTTAATCCAACACTGCATTCTATTTTTTTTTTTTCAGAAAATTTAGTTTTTATTGCACTGGTCCTTTTGTGGAGGGAATTTGCAACTGAATCTAATTCATTTTTGCCTGCAGACACAGTTTATCTGTGAAACATTCTGCCCATAAAAAAAACTTTTTGATGTAAAAAGTGGTAGCTTTGGCCCTGAATGTGAAGCCTTAGATATGGAATATGTTCCCTACAGCATCAAAGTAACTCTCTGACTGAGTGCTGTATTACCTGTACTGCACTCTCGCCTGGCCTGCCATCACGTGTGTGTGCTCTGAGCGGGACTCTTTCTACCATGCTGCTGGATGGAGGAGCAGAAGATGGACGAGCTCCTCCCCCTGCAGGAGCAGCCGGGGTGGGGAGGGGAGGTTTGGCTGCGATGGCAGGTTTGGGTGGCAGGGAGCCAAAGGGGCGATCATGAAGGCTGTGCTTCAGGGGAAGGGAAGGGTCTGGTCGGATGGGGTCCAGCACTCTAATAAGATGCTTTGGGTCTGCTGGAAACAGAGGGTGAGACGCAGTCAATGAGAAGTAGACACTGATGCTGCTTTTAGACAAGCACTGAACTCCGGAGGATCTCCAGACATTCTCCAGAAGGGCTGAATGTGAGGATGCCAAGTCAACGTCCATGTCCAAGTCAATGTTCAAGTGAGAGCATCCAGAGTTTTTCCTGCCAGCCCCCTAAAAAAACTGCTGTAAACAAAAACCTCTGCAGCAGAATTAATACATTACATCCTGCTTCACCCTGCTGCACCACCCCTCTACTGAATGCTCTGTGTTCCTGTGATAGCGTCTGAGCAGAAAATCTCCTGCTGCATGGTTCATGTGTGAAAGGCTAACTCTGGAGAAAGTCTGGAAAATTGCTTGAGTGAATGATGCAGATTGGTTCAATCAGGGAATCCAGGCTGGACAGACGTTTCGACTGATGTAGACTAAGAAACCATAAGACCACTGCAGAGACACTCCTGTTGTCTCATGTCCAAGGCCCAGGGACACCAGGAAGGGTGTCAACATCAGTGACTTAAAAATAAGCGGGCAAAATAAACAAACCCTGTGTAACACACACACACACTGACTCTATAGAACTGAGGATAGATAGTAGATAGATAATGTTACCCACCTGATGATGTGGACATGGTTCTGGGTTTCATGTATGTGGGAGGTGGTTCAGGTTTTTCCAGGATAGCACCTGAGGGACACAGACCATAGTACAGCTGAGAGACAATCTTTATATAAGCTAAGTAAATGATAAATACCATATATGAAGACTGGGCTCGGCTGAAGTCATTCTAAGCTGTAACTGTTGATGCTGAGAGAATTTAAGGTATGTTGTCAGACATATGGAATCACTTTGAATAATTTCTGAAATTGGAAAAGAGAAAGAGAACTTATTTAAAATTAAATTGTTATTATAATATTATATATATATATATATATATATATATATATATATATATATATATATATATATATATATATATATATATATATATATTATAATAGTTATTTGGGAACTAGATTTTTGTCCCAATAAGGAGAACAAGTCCCCATAATGTGACTGTGTAGACAGCTTTAGGTGCCCACAACATGAGAAATACCCCCCGATACACACACACACACACACTTACCTTCAGAGTTGGCCTTTCTCAGCTCCTCGTCTTTGTTCTGGAACATACACATTGGGCAGTATTATACCTGAATAAGTGTTCACAATATGATACTCTTATGGTTGTTATCTTCTTGATAGAAGACGGTGCCGTACATATAAGAATTGAAGAAAATATGTCCTATTTTGATCCTTCGACTCGTATAAGAGCAAACCAAAATATTGTAATTCTTTGCTCACAGTCTTGGTGTCAGCAGAACTGGTCTTGGCCACACCCATTCTATGCAGCATCACTTGAAGTCTCTGCTCAAAGCTGGAGGTGCTCTCAGATGCATGTTTCTAGAGGACAACACACACACACAGATTAAAATCAACTCTTTTGATCTCCAATTACTTTAGCCCTCCAAATTACGACTGATAACTGCCAGGTGCAAGGTACTGGATAATGATACCAATGAGCAAAAAATTCAGATTTGTAGTGTCGCTGACAGGTTTTGTTGTGTCTTTTGAGGGGACAAGAAATGAGCTAGTAGCAAAATTTGGTACAAAGGCAAGGCAAGGCAATTTTATTTAAAAAGCACTTTTCATACACAGCGTTATATTCAAGGTGTAGATTCAAGCAACTTTTCTTTCAGATTTCAGGTTAATATATTTTCACAATTTCTAAATTATCTCAAGCTTCTTTTCAAGCTTCGAAAAATAAGTATGTGCATATTAGATATGTACACCAATACCAATGTATCTATGATTGGCCAATGCCATCAGTAAAAATCAGTCAGGCTCTACTAAACAGAAGGAAATATCAACACTATACAATCCGAGTAAAAATTTTGAGCAGCCCAGGTTTCAGCTCCTGCAGAGAGATGCAGCTTCATTCATTTACAGATAAGTTTGTGACTCTTGTTACATCTCTTATCTTTAGCCACTGTTAGGTATGATTCGAGGCCTACTCAATCTTCAGTCTAGACTTTAAGGCAGTATATGTGGTTTTACAATAAGTAAATCATGCTGGTAACACTTTCCATTCATATGAACAATTCCAAAACATAGTTTTAATGGATGTTGTTTTAGAGTGGATAACTCTTACTATGGCAGCTTTTAGTGTGTACTGGGTAAAAGATGGTGTAAGCTAAGGGTCAGGCTCTGTGTGCCAGTTAAGTTTAGAGGACAGCTGTTAGTTGCCTCAGACTTTCTCAAGACTAACACACAGTTCAGTTGAACAGAATTGTTTGTGGTATAGCTTTAACACTCAAACTACAATAATATAAGTATCACATACTGACACTGACAATTACATAATAATGTTTTAATAATAAACAATAATAATGATGACGTCTTGGTTAAAGGTTGTATATTATGATGCTTGTCATTATGCTTGTCCAGTTGTCTGATACGAGAAACAGGAAAAGATGTAAAGGTGAAACACAAACATTGTTAGCTGGTCTGCATTACAAGATATTATCACTGAAAGTTGAACTCTTCCTGCAAATGAATAAACTTCTACAAAACGGAGTGATTGCGCCCTTCGATATGCTTTTTAGTTCTAAATGTGAACACCTGCTCAGGAATATCAATGAGTGAAGCCTGTTTTTTGATGCACCCTCTGATTTGAACCATCAGTTCAACCGGACTAAAGGAAACAGCTTCATTTGAAACCGGAGCCGAATGTTCCTCACCATGTTCCACAGAGAAAAGAATTGGGAGCCTTTTTGTCAAAGTGCATTAAGAAATGATATACTGTAGGTGTGCAGGGCCTTTAAGCTATTAGCAGTTAATATCAAAACAATCATGCAGATGTTTCACATTTACAGATCATGAGCAGGAAGTTTCAAGTTTCACTGAAAGTAACTCAACACAGAAATACAAAAGAGCCAAGTCATTGCAGCAAACATCTGCAATGAACTACGTGACAGGTTGGTGAGATGACTGTGTTGTTCTGCTGCTGGTATTGAAGGGTTACATTGTTAACAAAGCATGGTAGTATTGAAGAACTGAAGCTGGTGTTTTTTGGTGCTTCATTAATAATTTTTTTTATTAGATGATCTGACTGTGTGTGTTGAGTGTCGCATCAGACTGACCTTACTGTGTATATTATCCTTGTCTTCAGGCTCCAGTCCGGTCAGCAGGATGAGACTCTGGCTCTTGCCCTCTCTCAGTGACCTCTTGGTGGCCTTAAGTCTTCTCTCTCCATATGGGGTCCCTCCCAACTTCATCTCTCTCGTCAGCACACTACTTCTCTCCTGCTCAGTTAAGGGGGATGTGACCATAGGCCTAGGGGTGCAACCTGACAACACCGCCTCTTCTTCCAGGTTGGAAAGCGTAGCACCAATGGGGTCAGGGCTGATGGTGGGGTAAGAAGGACTGGTCTCACTGGGAGGCATTGTTGTGGTTAATGTATTGGTGGTAGGTGCCATCACTTCCCTTGCATCTCCTACAACATGGTGGCTTGTGGGAATGGTTCCTTCTGTAGTGGCGGCATCATTAGAAACATTAGCATCCTCCCCTGACCTTGCCTCACTCTCCTTTTCTCTCTCCTTGTCCCTCTCCCTCTCTCTCTCCCTTTCTTTGGCCTCGCGGAGGGGTCGAATAAGGTCTGCAATGGAGGTCCTTTTGACCTTCACCCCCTCTCCTCCTCCTCCCTCTCCCCCTCCTGCCTTGGTGACTCGGCCAGCCCGAGCCCTCTTGAAAACGAAGAAGTCGCCAAACTTTTTCTTGATGTTTTTGGTAGGAATTGCAGTGTTGGTGGTGGTGGTTACAGAAGAGGGTGTGGGGGTAGTGGAGGATGCAGATAGGGGTGGAACATCAGTGGATGTAAAGGATGTGTCAGTATATGGGACAGAGGGAGAGGTGACAGTGGTGGTGGTAGAGGAGGTGATATTCTCAGACGAAGAGGAAAAGGGGGTTGAAGCAGAGGGGGTGGAACTTGATTCTGGGGGAGTGGCTTGGGCAGGGTTTGACTCCTCCCACCGGCCTTTTCTGCAGCAGGGAGATATCAGAAAGAGCAACAGACAAGAAGAGACACTCAGTACTACAACTATTGCTACAGGACTCAAGTCACATGCTCAGCTCAGGTACACAACGAGAAACATCATGCAAACAGCTCACAGAGCAAAGACACCTCTTACTGATGGCCTCTGGACACTTTGGGCCTGAGCGTAATATCTAGAAGACTACTGGCCTGTTTGACAATGAAAGCTGTTCTGGATCTGACCTTTCAGAACTTTTGGCTGACATTTTTTAACATTTGGGATTTGTTTAAAGTAATTCACGATACAATTTGTCAGTCATGTGTTAGAAATGTCATCAACACATCCACTTGCTTGCGGTGAATCCTGCAGAGGATCTCCTGCTGTGTTCTCAAATTGGCTCCTTCGAATATTCTTCAGACTTTTTATAATTTTTAACATATAAACTAAGCATCTCTAAATCTAAAGGGTCATGATATTTGGGTAGCAGTGATCTGCACAGACCGTCTCATACCCTGTCTACAACAGACACAGTAGCCATGTTGTCTGAGAGAAAAGGGAAATGGTTATGGCTGTGAGGTCATTTTCAAGTAAGGACTAAAAGTATATAATCCTCTTAATCTATATGAACAGAACAGATATACTTCAATTTTAGCCACTGCTTGGAAATGGTACAGATTTTAGGCTCCAGATATATTTTTGCTCCCCTTACAAATGGAGCTACAGGATTGTGTATAATGCTGCTTTTGCTACATGGCTAGTAAAGACTAGAGTTGAAAATGAAAATGGACACCAACAACAGCCCAGCCTGTGTGCTGCAGACAGGAGGTGTGTTTGCTCTGAAGCTAGAAAACCAATGGGGAAGGAGAGGTGTGTGTTGCCATATCTGAGCTCTGACCTGTACATACAGGCCTTAGTGTGGAAGTATGAGAAATACATCCCTGATGTTTTCTGTAAGTAACTGATGACTAGAATTTGTCTGCTGTCCCCTCAGTCCAAGCCTAAAAGAACTATTATACAGGTGGATGAGAAATAAAAAGATAATCTATCATCATTTGTGTTAGTACGGTGTTGGTCCACCATGAGCCTCCAGAACATCTGACGGATGGATCAGTCACAGTTTCTGTTATTTAAGGTACTTCTTATCACACTGATGTTTGTCCAAGTGTGGCAGCGTTCATATATGGGATATTTCGGCTGAATTTTGTATATGTTTTCCATCTTTATATTCAGTCCATGGGACACTAGACTGACTAACTGAGTGACTATAAAATACAAATTAAGTCTTGATATCTAGCTAAACAAATACAACCATTTAAGTTTGTGAAACCAGCCAAGCCAAATGTAATAGCAAACAGTGCCATGTCATGATGTTTATTTTGGCCTGTCTTCTGCCATTCTTCCACCCAGTCACCAGATGTCCCCTGACTTTCTCACCTGTCCCAGTCACCTGACTACCATCACCCACCTACACGCCCACTCCCATTTCCCTCTTCACCTTTCCTTCCTGGTTATGTTCTCTTATGTTCATCAAGTTTAGTATCCTCTTGTCTGTTGCTGCCTGAACTCCAGTGTTTCCTGTAAGCCTGGTTAATTAAAATAAACCCTTATCAGAATTGTTAACAGCATCTGCCTGTGTGTCTGCATGCAGGTCCACCTTTCACTGCTGCTGCTCAAAGCCTGACAAGGTGAAAGGTGGACCCTAAAAATAATTTAGACGTGCAATTTGTGTTTGTGTTGTGTTACACTGAACAGACGCTGGGTTTGTTAAACACTACAAAAACATTCACCATGCAGTCTATACATTCAACTACATCTGTGGTGCTATTTTGAGCTAATGTTAGAGCATCTGACAAATAGTGGGAATCCAGATTTTTCAGGTAGTGCACCGACAAATAAGTGTTGGTCTGACAATAATCAACACCTTTAAATATATGATATGTTGATTCAGCCTAATGTTATGGCTCTGTCTAAACTGCAAAGTTGATGGATGGTTCTTTATAACTACACACTAGCAATTTATTCTTCTTGATCAGACTGGTCACCAGAAATATTAAATATCATATAATTTTAGCAAGTAATTAAAAACATTTCATCAAACAGAATAAAAATAATAAAAATGTTAATTTCCTATGTGTCGTTAACAGGTTTCACAAAGACAGACTTTCACGAAGGCTTTTATCAAACTAATAGTAGGACATCAGACATGACTGTATTCATCTGTTGCACACAGTTGTAATTTAAGCAAAATAATTGACCAAGAAACCACATGAGCCCACTCAGTCCAGCTGTAGTGGAGCTGAGCTGCTTGTGAGTCAGTGGACTGATAATGTCATCACTGCTGTATATGTCCAGTTTATTGCACCCAAACTCTACCTTCTATCATTAGTCATGACATAATGTAGCCATGTTGGTATTGTTATTTGGGGCCACTGGTCAGAAGGTGTCACTATAATCGTTACCATGGAAACAAGGGGCTCATTTCAGAATTGACCTTGAACTACTATGACGAACATATTAGACTTAAAATAACTCAGTTTTTATTTGTGTGAAACTGATGTGCACTAGTTTAATCTGAGAGGAGAATGAAGAGTGTACCAGCTCAGACCATTGTCAGATCTCTCAGAGACCAGGACAAACAGCGCAGTCCAATAGTCTGAAACCACTTTTAGACTTCACTGTGGGACTGAAGGACAATGTGTTTACATCGTAACTGTAGATATGAGTGTAGATGTAGCAGATCAGTAGTCAGATTTCTCCCTTTGCCACAATCTTTTTTTACTTTACTCATTAGTTTTACTGTCTGTATTAGTGATATTATGGAGGCTCTGTCTGATCCTGACAGTTAAGAAATCAGCTTACAGATAAGAGATGACTGGAACCTGTTACTTGTTTGCATGTAAACACACTGACTTCCAATAAAGCTGCCCTTGCCTGCACTCTTACCAACATGTTACACACCTCATTTGAAAAATACTTCAAATGTTGGTATCAGGACAGACTCTGTTATATTAGAAGAGAAGAAGATGAAGCTAACGTTATAGAATTAAAGAATTAGAATTGTACTTAACTATACTTATAGTAACCCCTGTATTAATTATATATCTTGCTATGTGTGCCTGCTCTTCTACTCAGCTCTCAAAAAAGGATTGGAAAGTTCAACCTCCCAAACTGTGTTGCATTAGTTCTCAAACACACTATAGCAGCTGTCATTACACACAGCTGTGGCTTCTTAGACCACCTGTATCACTAATTCATCACAGATACCTGTAAATTATTGGTGAGGGGTATCTCACTCATCGTTATCCATGGTAATTCAGAGAGCTCAAATTGAAACAGACCTAAGAATTCAAAGGTAAACTAAAATATCCCTGACTTAAATAGGCTGTCTCTAATGTAAATTAAATGATTATTACAATTATGTTTTAACTGGGCCTGTGCACACTGTCTACTGCTGCCTTGACTCTAGCAGCCTAAACAAACTTTTTTCACTATAAGACTTCATTCCTCATCGTTTTATTTAATCGGATCCTTATCATATCATTCACATATTTTTCTAGAAAATTGCACATACAGTATGCCTGGTCTGCACCCTGTGTGAGGTGCACATTCTCACTGCACAATCTTTGTCCTAAAATACCAGTTTATATGTATGTGCGTGTTTTTGTATGTATCATTTATAAACCTGGCTCTTAGGATGGCTGTTTGGACCTGCCAGTCTTGGTTGCACATCTACTCTTTTATCAGTGTCATAGACCCTGTTCAGACCTCGTATTAACATCCATCCTGAGTGATTGGAGCACAACTGGCCAGCACTAAGTTCATCTTAAACCACCAAAGTGCATCCTCAGTTCTTGCTGGGATCCAAGCACTCAAACAATGTTCAAGGTGGTTTTAGACTTTTGCAGGTAGTCCTGGGACACATATGATGGACATCTCTGACCTGCTACAGTTTCACAATGAATTGTCAGTATTTTCATGCTTCACTGTGTTCATATGTGTGTAACTCACAGTGCATAGTCAGGGAGGATTTTCTTTGTGAAGAACTCCTCTACTCCTTCATCTACTCGGCCCATCCCCTCACTGGCCTCATTCTCTACTTTTGACACTGGCTCCTGTAACAACAAAAAAACACAACAGTATTTACACCTTAGCGTAGGAGTGTGTGGCTTGTCAGGGAGAAAAAATACACACAAAAATCCAATTTGTCGGTTTGAACTAAATTATGAACCAAAACATCCTCACACAGTTTATTCACTATTATATTATAATCAGCCCAACAATTGGGATGGTAGTTGCCATTTTTGGCCTAAAAGTGGGTCAACCAGGCCACAGGTTTTATCAATCAATCAATCAAATTTTATTTGTATAGCCCATATTCACAAATCACAATTTGTCTCATAGGGCTTTAACAAGGTGTGACATCCTCTGCCCTTAACCCTCAACGTGAGTGAGGAAAAACTACTAAAAAACCCTTTTAACAGGGTAAAAAGAACGTAGAAACCTCAGAGAGAGCCACATGTGAGGGATCCCTCTCCCAGGACAGACAGAAGTGCAATAGATGCCACGTGTAATGGAGAACATCAGAAGGATAAGGGTATTGGCAGCATTGATAAGAATAAACACTTTGTAGCATAACTGAAGGTCAATGAATTGATGGATTATTGTCAGTAATGGTCGAGTATGTGAGGAGAAATATTGTATGTCAAGCAGTCTTGTTGTAATCATAGTCTATGGTCAGCAGCCACCACGATCATGATCCACCATCAAGATCAGATGCCACTATAGTCCACAGTCATTGTCCACTGCCGCCATCAGGATCCACCATCAGCTGCCACCTCAATCACGGTCCACCACCATTATCAGATGCCAACACGATATAGGATCCGCCATTATTATCACGAGTAGCCAGCACGATACATACATCAAATCAGCACCGGTGTCGGCATTTATAACCAAAAGCTCTCTTGACTCTCTTGGCTCTCTTTTACATGTATAACACCACTTTTCATCTGGAGATGTTTCTATTCCTTTCGATTTTTTTCATTTTTCACATCTGTCACGTGTTAGAAACGTCATTAACCCCCACTCACTTGCCGTGAATCCTGCAGAGGATCTCCTATGGAGTTATCTCATCCACTCCTCTGGACATTCTGCAGACCTCAAACTAGGGGAACAGACAGAGAAGTTCGCAGAAACCCCAGAGGCTCTCACTCATTTGCATTCACACATACACCTTCTGGAGAGAAACTCCGGAGCTCAGTGCATGTCTGAAAGTAGCTATAGAGGCACGACTGTCTGTGTGTGTGTGTGTGTGTGTGTGTGTGTGTGTGTGTGTGTGTGTGTGTGTGTGTGTGTGTGTGTGTGTGTGTGTGTGTGTGTGTGTGCGTGCATGCATGCGTGTGTGTGTGTGTGCACATCCATTTAATGACACAGGAGTTATGTATTTCAATGCGTTGCAGTTAATAATAACTGAACTGGTTATTTTTCAGTTGGTTTGTATTTGTTGTCAGGTGTGGATTAACAGCCTTCTGGACCTGCTGAAGCTGCTGTGGACTAAAACAATAAGCAACTCCAGTTCAGCACAGGAGTCATGTGTAAGCATTATTCTAACTGGGTCAAACTCACTGTGCAGAAGCACAACTTTATCAGCTCTGCTAACCCTTCACATGTACTAAACATCTTGTAGCAGCACAGTGCAAAGGGTTGCTTCATTCTTCCACTTCACACCACTGAGAAACAATTATTAGATTTTAAAATCTAATAAAAACCTAAATTAATTATTATTATTTCAATGTAGATTGAATGTTAACAAAAAAAAGAAAAAAGAACAAAACAACTGAAACTGTTAGTTTATTGTTTTTAGGCTCTTGGCAGATTGATACTTTACTGATTCTGATGGAAATTTTGAAAAAATGTATTATTCTGACCGTGAATGTAGGTTATTTGACAAGGAGGGTGAGGCAAGGGGTATTCAGTTGGTTATAATATGCAACTTCATTGCGAGATGTCAATATGTCAAGCAGTCAACGACCTAAAGCCTTTTCTGAATGTTAAGCATCAACTTAGTTAACAGGTGGTAGGTGAACAAGATTTCCGAGAGAGTCATGAGGTCTATTCAAGATTGACTTGATATACATTGCAGAAAACGCATCTGAATTCCTAGAATAAAAACATAGAAGTGTCAGTTATTTGAAATTTCACAGATAGAAAATCGGCTGATATGTTAAGTTTTAACAATAATAAACATATATAAAATGTCCTAACAATAGATAATAAAATATTAAAATCAGAGGCCAAAATAAAAGCTCCAAAGTCATTAGAGATTTGTCTCCTCCATCTCTTTCAAACATCCAATGCAAAAAATTGGCCCTATCTTTCAATCTCTGCCACCTCCTTTACAGCCACCTGTCTCTATGTGCTACATGCCAACATGGCACTTTGTCACATAGTGGTTGGCCTAGAGACTCTTTACCCCCCCCTCTCTCTCTAACACACACACATAGGCAGCAAAATGTTTACAGACGTGCAACAAACTAGTGAATCATCACAACAAAATCTGTGTCTGACAAACTTGACAAATGTTTAGACAGTTTATCACTGCACTTGGATGCTCTGTCTTTCCAGCAGACATGTTGAATGAGCAAACACTAATTCTTCCAATCGCTGTGCAGAGCGACAAGCAGGAGCAGCACACTGTGCAAACAGGAGCAGGTGGAAGTAAAGCTTTGACAGGGATCATAAGACATGCTCAGGACTCTCCTGCTAAACTTCTCATCCTATAACAGAAGTGTCCACAGTAACAAAAACCCGACCCAGCACTACCATCTTCAACCTAGACAGGCCGATGCAATTATACAATTAACCTCAACTCATTGAGCTAAACTGGGTACAACACATGGCTGAAAGAATCATGTCAAATCAAAGAAAAACATTTTAGTCACTAAGGCTTGGCTATAGACAAACTTGGGTCTGTAACCATCTACCTGAACTCAGCAGCTCCTTGTTCCTTGAAGGATTCTCACCTGACACGGGTGAGAATCACTGCACACAAGGCAGTCACAGTCTCATCTGAAGGGTAAAGAACCTTCTGAAAACACATCTCTTCTGAGTGCCCCTCCACTCTTAACAAAATTCTACCATGTTTGACTCGTAGTAACAGTTCACTACTTGAGTGATTTTCCTCACTTTTTCTTATTGAACATATTTAGCACTTAGTTAGGATGAGGCACTGTTACACATATGCAAATATCACTGGTCAAAGTTGAAGTGAATGTTCATTCACCTCCTCGCTTCCACAGATTGGAAGGGAGGTGAGTTTTTTTCCACTGACACACACAGAAATTGGGAAAAGGGCTTTTGCTTATTCTGCACCTGCAACGTCATTGCAGAAGGACCTAAGGCTCAGCAAATTAATCTCGGTCTACGCCTTTAAAACCAGAATAAAAGAACTGGGGGCATATTCTATAAGATGTTGCTTTTTAACTTACCTGGTTTTGTGTTACACACATTTTTTTGTATCTGTGCTGCTGCCTATCTTGGCCAGGTCTCCCTTGAAAAAAGAGATTATTTTTCTCAAAGGGACTTTCCTGGTTAAATAAAGGTTAAATAAAATAAATTAAATACACTCATGTGTGTGAGACTGGGCCCTAAAAGCATCTGACAAATGATGAACTGCAAATGTAAATCTAGAATAGAATTTAAAATTCTCCTCCTCACCTTCAAGGCCCTTAATAATATGGCACCATTATACCTCAAAGAGCTGATGGTACCTTATCAACCCACTAGAGCACTGCGCTCCCAGAATTCAGGCTTACTTGTCGTCCCTAAAGTCTCTAAAAGTAGAGTAGGAGCCAGAGCTTTCAGCTATCAAGCTCCTCTCCTGTGGAATCATCTCCCACTTTCAGTTCGGGAGGCAGACACCACCTGTATATTTAAGAGTAGGCTTAAAACCTTCCTTTTTGATAAATCTTATAGTTAGAGCTGGTACAGGCTTGTCTTGGACCTGCTCTTAGTTATGCTGCTATAGGTCTAGAAGGTCGGGGGACACATGACACACAGAGCTTCTCTTTCCAGCTTCTCATTCCTCTTCTCAATCGTTATCACATCAAAGTAATTCATGTCTCATCAATACATGTTACTGACTTGACTTCTTCCCCGAAGTCCCTTTGCTTTATTGTCCGCAGATCCAGGGCCGCAGCTGTGGCCACATCATGGATTAGGATCTGTGGATCGCGTATCAGAGATCGTAATGGTGGATCCAGTATGGCGGATTCTGTATCGTGCTGGCTGATCGTGACAATAAAGGCGGATTCTGTATCATGTTGGCATCTGATAATGGTGGTGGACCACGATCGAGGTGGCAGCTGATGATGGATCCTAATGGCGACAGTGAACAATGACTGTGGACTATAGTGGCATCTGATCTTGATGGTGGATCATGATCTTGCTGGCTGCTGACCATAGACTATGATTGCAGAAAGACTGCTTGATACATAGTATTTCTCAGATACTTGACCATTAATGACATTAATCCACCAATTCACTGACCTTCAGTTATGCTTCAGAAAGGTCTACCCTTATCAATGCTGCTAAAACCTTGATGATGTTCCCCTTCACACTTGACATCTATTGCACTTCTGTCCGTCCTGGGAGAGGGATCCCTCACATGTGGCTCTCTCTGAGGTTTCTACATTCTTTTTACCCTGTTAAAAGGTTTTTTTAGTAGTTTTTCCTCACTCTTGTTGAGGGTTAAGGGCAGAGGATGTCACACCATGTTAAAGCCCTATGAGACAAATTGTGATTTGTGAATATGGGCTATACAAATAAAATTTGATTGATTGATTGATTGAAATGCAACTGTAAAAGTTTAATTTAATTAATGTCCTTGAGAAAATCCCTTAGGCTATTTTCAGACATGGAGGATGTCAGCAGAATTGGATCTGGAGTTTGCCTTTCACACATGAACATGATAATTATTTATTTCTATTTTTATTTAATCTATTATGAATTATACATTTTTATGCCCTCGAGAAGTTTTTCATTTATGTGCTCTTATGATAATCCTAATCCACACACAAACTGACCAATTCATTTCATCCTTCGCAGCTGGAGGTTCTCTGCACAGACCCATTCACAACAATATACATATACCATCAACAGACCTAAATATAAATATAACAGTTATCTCAATCGGCGATTACAGAAGAAGAATTTTCTCCACTTATATAAGGTTTCCTCCACATATATTCCTAATATTATCACATTATTTCAACATTTACACAGTTTTATTTAGATTTTCAATCAAATCTATTTAGCTGTTTCTTTCTATTAACTGAAAACATGGTTTCTCAGGACGTGTCATTCTGGTTTGGACAGGTAACTTTACTATTACTATTGACTAACTCTCGGCACACAGCCTACAGCACAGACTTGCTAACAGTTTGGGGGTATCATTTGTCATAAACAAAGTTGGTTTAAAAAAAGTGTAGGTGGACTCAGATTTTCTCTGTTCTGTTATTCTCCTTTCCTAACTCCTTACAGCTTCTCCTTCACATCTTTCCTAGACCTTGTGATGTTTTACATCAGGTTAAAGGAATAGTGGTTAGGAAAAGACATTACTTGGACTTTCCGACTGCAGCCCTGGCCTGATAGATGCCCTATCTGAGTTTTTTCCACCTCTGTGAATCACCTGACTGTTCCTGTGATCAGGTGACTGCCGATCATGTGACTGTACAGTGGGAAGGTTTCCTCATATAATTGCTAGATCATACAGCGCTGCCTTGTGGTCTAGCCATCTGTTACCATGCATGCCTGCCTTTTCCATTTAGACATCGTGGATTTTGTTTAGTATAATGGTAACCAAATAAATTCCAATAAGTGGTTTGGTGATTTTCATTTTAAATGTCATAAAATAAGATCCAGTGGATCTTACTTCAAATAGAATCCCTTAAATAGATATTTAACTTACCTACAATAGTCCCAATCCAACTAAATAACAGGATTATGGAAAAG
Organism: Verasper variegatus; assembly: GCA_026259375.1. NCBI lineage: Eukaryota > Metazoa > Chordata > Actinopteri > Pleuronectiformes > Pleuronectidae > Verasper > Verasper variegatus. Next base: position 945,870 of record CM048042.1, read on the forward strand.
GGACCTATAATTCCGATACAGTCAGTGAGGCTTCATGTTATCTGCAGATGCACAGTTGTATTTCAGCAGAATTTAATCTGCATTACTCTGCAGTCTTTACTTAATCAATCAATCTCAGTGTCCTCCTGTGTGCACAGAGCAACAACTAACCCATCATCAACCGTAGGAGCTCAAGAGATAAACACAAACATTGTGTGACAAGAAAGTAGCTGCTGACTCTGAAGACACACAGAATGAACATCTAGATGTTTGAAAAACCAAGTAATCACAACTTAAGCTTCTTTATCAAAGATTTTCTTTCTTTTTCAGTTTATTACATTTTAAAATATCTTGTATCATATAGATCCCTATATCCTGATGTTTCTGATTAAACATATTCAATCTGATCAACTATAGCCAGTTTTTTATCATACAATATTATACATGTTACATAAATGTATCACTGGAGTGGTAGATGCCCTTTACAGAAAATACAAACCACTCTGAATGTTTCCAACAAGTGTTTTAGAAGATTCGTCGACAATTGAGTATTTAGAAACAAACTGTAAAGTGTGCATCTATAAACTGTATTATTAGCATATTTATTTGATATGAACTTTTTAACTTACAAAAAGAAAATCATTTAACCCAAATAGATTTTGTAATGAAAAATGTTGCTGTCACATATGAAGATAATTGATGTTAGGGGTAACATGTGTTATTCATAGCTGACTAAAGAACTAATGCCACATTTATGACTTCAAGTTAGCATTGGAAAATCTTCCCATGCTTACGAGTTGTGAATATTTTAATCATTTATGTCCCATTCAGATTTTTTAGCACCAAGAATTTCAAAGCAAATTGTTTTCCACATATAATTAGGATGTGGAATGGCGACAGCAAGGGTCACTCACATTTACTGTTAATACGCTATAATACAAGGCTCTTCCTCCTATTAAATGAAATCATTTAAAAACTCAAACTTGCATGCTATCATTCCAATGAGATCCTCTCCTAACTAAGGCTAGCATGCTAGCCTGAAAATGCCTGACCCTCTTAAATCCATCTAGCATACTAACAAGCTAATGGTAGCTTCTCCTTTACTTACTTTACTTTACATTAAGACCAATGACAGAAACAAATGTATAATGTCATGAGATTACATGAATCAAATCTTACCACTAAGAATCCATACACTGTGATTGTGATCATGTGTGACAGTAGCAACAGAACAGCAAATGTACATCTTTCAAAAAGACATCCCAGATGAGACACAGTTTAAACACGCAAGGTCACCATAGATGAAGAGAAATCCTCGTGTTCCATTTACACAGTGACAGAACCATGGAAGAAAGAGACCCCCATTAATGTGAGAACATGAATAATTGAGTTAGTGAAACCATTCCCAGGAGGACCAGAGAGAGAGAGAGAGAGAGAGAGAGAGAGAGAGAGAGAGAGAGAGAGAGAGAGAGAGAGAGAGAGAGAGAGAGAGAGAGAGAGAGAGAGAGAAATCAGCACTGGGAACAGCCCAGGGAACACCACTCCCAAAACACACCAAAACACACACACACACACACACACACACACACACACACACACACACACACACTGAGCATGACTACATGGAGCAAGATAATGCAAAGAAAAAAATGGCTACCATTATTACTACAGCATCACAGAAATTATAATAGATAGATAGATAGATAGATACATTTTTATCATGTTAATTCTCTCAATTTATATCATTTTCTCCTTGGAGATCCCTCTGTAGTCATGCAATTAGCTTCCACTTCATCTACCCTTTCCTCCATCTCTCCTTTCCTCCTCTCCATCCCTGCATCCAGCTGCCCACCTTTCACCATGGATACATTTTATGTCCATATATAAATGCAAATGCTGTGTAATTTCTGCATGATTGCATATGCGTGTGGATACAGATGCACGTTGGCTCAAGCTGTGTATGCGTGTTTGTATATGTGTGATCACTGTGTTCCTACCTGAGGCCTGGAGGAGGGGGGTTGTGTATGTGTGCGTCGTGGCCGTGGTCGGGAGGCGGTGTAGTGCCTTAGAGTCTGTCCCTGGGTGGGTAGAGGCTCCATGGGAGAAGCGGGGGATCCAGAGCTGGGGCCGCAGCGGGAGAAGGGAGCTTCTCGTCTGGATGAGCCTCCACGGCCGGCAGCCTCCTCCTCTGGCGCTGGAGTGGAGATGGAGTACAGGAGGGGGAGACTGGGAGGAGGAATGAGCGATGCTCCTCTCGCTCCTGATATTGCCGCTGCAGCATCCACCACCTCCCCCTCCCTCCGCCTCCTCCATCCCGGGGGGGAGGGGGCCCGGGAAGGGGAGGGCGAAGGGGAGGGGCTTGTGTCTGTGACTGACAGGGGGGGGAGGTCATATCTTTCTTCTCCTCCTCTTTCCTCTCCAGCATCTCCTCCCCTCTCTCCCTCTGCTACTCTGTTCCTGGTCTTCTGCTCCCAGTCTGCATCGAGGAGACCTGACAGAGAGGTTGCATGAATAATAACATGCGGAGCTGTAAAGGGAAGACTTCGAGAGAATGGATGGTGGATAGAGACAAGAAAGTGTTAAAAATGAATGGAGGGACCATCATGATTAAAAGAGGAGGACAGACTAAGCAAAAAAGAGGGGGTGAGAAATAATAATTTAAGGCTATAGACACAGAGGAAGGGAGCAGAGGAAGGAGAGCAGCAGATGGATGCTGCAGGAACACGGACATACAAGACATTTATGGTCAAATTAATTCGTGTTCAGTGTCTCCACCTTGTCTTACCATGTGTCAGAGGCCTTTGAAAAGCAAATTGACGGATATATATATATATATATATATATATAGTTTTTTGCTTATATATATATATATATATATATACATATATATATATATTGTTTTTGTAACAAAAAATCATGATGAGTAACTTATTATTTTCATGCATTATTTTGTAAGGAGCTTATGACTTTTAATGTTATTCTCCTGTAGAACTATATAGGAGCGAGGGTAGAGCAGAGCACTCCCCTCATGTTTCCTCCTTTTCTCTCCCTCCTCCATCTTCTCCCCATCTCGTCTCTCCCATAGTGGAAGTCACTGGTGTGAAAGTAAACAGGCCATGCTCCAATTAGCCAGTGTGTGCCACAGAATGGTTCAGCATGGCACACACAAAGAACACAATGACTCAAGATTAAGTAGTATGATATAGTGGTTAAAATGTATAGCTGGCCTGGATTCCTGCAGCAGCAGAACAGAATTAAAGAGGTTGTTCACAATGTAATCCTGATTACTTTTCCAAAAGTAATGGTTTCTCTCTAAATAATGCCATGACTTAGATAATCTTTCATAGCTACATAGCAATTTCTGCTGACTACCTCCGCCTGGACCCTAGTATAATGTATGTAGAAATACAGGATAAGTTGATGTATGAATACAGCAGGGGATTCACCACAAACAATTGGGGGGTGATGATGCTTCTAATGCGGAACAGATGCAAAAATTAAAAAAACAATAAAAGAAACTCTTTTTTTTTTTATCCGCAAAGGGGCTAAAATGTTTGGGATGTCCACAGATGGTGTCACCCCGGGCACGTCACCGTTAAACAGCGTGTCTGCAGCCCGGACATCGAGCTCGTCGCCGTCGGACTTCGTCCATATTATTTGCCGAGGGAGTTTACCAGTGTATTCGCCATCAATGTTTACATCCCTCCATCTGGGAACGCAGAAGCAGCGTGTGACGTCATCCACACTGTGACTGCAGGATTACAGACACAACACCCCGGGGCCTTCATCATCATCACAGGTGACTTTAATCATGCTTCCCTCTCATCCACACTCCCAACCTTCTTCCAGTTTGTCAAATGTGCCACCCGCGAAAATCCCCCCCACCCCCCAGTCTGGACTCCACTTCACAGCCAACCAGGTGAGGAGAGAGCTAGAGAGGCTCAAACAGAGGAAAGCTGCGGGACCGGACCGCATCAGCCCTCGTGTGCTGAAGGCATGTTCCAGCCAGCTCTGTGGAGTTCTCCAGCACCTCTTCAACCTGAGCCTACACCTTCAGAGAGTGCCAGTGCTCTGGAAAACTCCTGCCTGGTCCCAGTGCCCAAAAAAGGACGTCCTGCTGCACTGGAGGACTACAGGCCGGTGGCACTGACCTCTCACATCATGAAGGTAATGGAAAGACTGGTCCTGGCACACCTCAAACCGCTGGTGTGCCCATCACAAGACCCCCTGCAGTTTGCATATCAGCCCCATGTTGGGGTTGATGATTCTATCATCTACCTGCTGCAGAAGGCTTACTCCTCCCTGGACAGACCCAACACCTCAGTCCGGATCATGTTCTTCGACTTCTCCAGCGCCTTCAACACCATCCAGCCCAGACTGCTGAAGGCCAAACTGGAGGGCACGCGGGTGAGTGCTCCCCTCATCGCTTGGGTCGATAACTATCTGGCGGGCAGGCCGCAGTTTGTGAGATTACAGAACTGTGTGTCTGATCGTCTGATCAGTAACATCGGGGCCCCCCAGGGAACTGTACTGTCCCCCTTCCTCTTCACCACATACACTGCCGACTTTAAGTACTGCACTGAGTCGTGTCATCTGCAGAAGTTCTCTGATGACACGGCCATTGTGGGGTGTGTTGAGGGCGGGAGGGAGGCCGAGTACAGGGACCTGGTTGACCGCTTTGTGAAGTGGTGTGGGGAGAACCACATGCAGCTCAACGTGGCGAAGACGAAGGAGATGGTGGTGGACTTCAGGAGGAACAAGCCCCTGCCCTCTCCTGTCTGCATCGGTGGGACGGATGTGGAGGTGGTACCTACATACAAGTACTTGGGTGTCACACTGGACAATAAACTGGACTGGTCCACCAACACAGAGGCCGTCTACAAGAAGGGCATGAGCCGGCTTTACTTCCTGAGGAGGCTCAGGTCCTTCAATGTCTGCAACAAGATGCTGCAGATGTTCTACCAGTCTGTTGTGGCGAGCACCATCTTCTTTGCTGTGGTGTCCTGGGGTGCGGGCATCAAGGCAAAGGACGCCAACAGACTGAAAAAACTCATCCGGAAGGCAGAGTCTGTGGTTGGCTCTAAGCTTGTCACCCTAGAGGAGGTGGTGGAGGACAGGATGCTGGCAAAACTGCTTGCAATCATGGACAATCCCTCTCACCCCCTCTACAAATCACTGGACAAGCTAAGGAGCAGCTTCAGCCACAGACTCATTCAACCCCGCTGCTCTAAGGAACGATACAGGAAATCGTTCCTCCCAACCGCAATAAGACTGTACAATTCATCTACCTCTGTCAGAGCCACCATCACAGAACTGCACTAAATTACCGCAATTATTTTTTTATTTGATTCTTTGTATTGTATTTTATTGTATTTGTATTGTATTTTATTGTATTGTATTTTATTGTATTCAAATATACCGGCTGCTATGACGACTTAATTTCCCTTCGGGGATGAATAAAGTAATCTATCTATCTATCTAGATCGTGGCTGTAAAAATTGTGTCACAATTAAAGGAGGTGGAGAAGTGAAAACATGTGAAGGACTAGTCAGATTTAAAAGACTTTAAAAATAACATGTTGAATGGACATGTGATGGACTTGCGATGTTTATAACTGACTGATTTCTTGGATTGCATGATTGGAAGTTTGAATTTATTTTCAGCATCTAACCTTTGCTTTCTAGTTTGATATGTGTCTTTGATCGTGGTGGCAGATAGCTGACTTCTCATATTTATCACAAAGCTTTGTGCTTTATTTTTCTACGCCTTTTTTTTACCATTGATTTAATTAACTTTTTTAAAGTGTTCTCAATAAATAATGACTTTTACAGCCACAATCTGTGGACATCCCTCACATTTGAGCCCCTCTGCAGATAAAACAAAATGAGTAGCAGAATATCAACACAACATCCAACACTTTGGAGTGGCGGTGTGGTCGAGGAAATAATATAGAAAGAGACAATAGTCAGAAGTTAGCGAGCTGTCAGGCATTGCATGTTCATGTGTTTTGGGGTGTAGCTTTCACAAGAGTGCTGATGGGAGGGGGAGGGATGTATCTGTTGCAGATTTGAAGTGTAGCCTATGTAGCCTGCTCTCTCTAGCTTTTCAGCATTACCAACTCTCGCTTTAACCAATTATTAATTGTATATATGGTATAAATGACAACATGATGAAATGCCATTATATAAAAAATATAAATACCATATTCCGACCAAAATACAAATATAAATACCATGCACACAAAAAATATTTTCTCCACTTATTGTTTTTTCTCCATGTATCTCCCTCATGTTATTATATTTCAACATTTCAGTTCTGTTTTATTTAGATTTTCAATAATATCTATTTATTGTCTCTTTCTATGTTGTGAAAATATCTTTTCGTACGAGTTCCGTACACATTGTTTTTTTACTTATTACAATTATCAAAAATTGTAATCATCTAATTGAGTTATATATGGCACATGCACAGGGTATGCATCACCCTTTTAATGCTTTTTATTATACAGATATGATGCGGCATTGGAAGTAATTTTAGCAACCCCAACTAGCTTTGGCTGCACACATCCAACTGTATAGCCTAATGTAGTACAACATACAAAGTCCATTGTCAATTTAATCAAAGCGAGCTAATATACTGAAAGCTGCATCAATTCATATGTTTGTATTAAAACATGATCACATGGCTATGTGTAATGTGAATGGTCGAGATAAACCCACAGATATTGTCAGCAGTTCTGTAGTTCCCCTCAGATCTATAGCCTTTTACAGTGTCTTCAGGGAAAAGCTATGACAAACCTGCTGTCCACTATGTGCTCAGCACCGCTCAGCTGTCAGACCATGTTAGAGAGCAGCTGGTTAACATAATGGTGAGTTTAGCAGCTGGAGAGCCTGATCTTTTTTTCTTAGGAATGTTGAGGTTCAACCAGAGGGAAGAGGAGAGGGGACACAAACATGACAACAAATTGATGAATGTATTTTGCAAGTAGAGCAATCGTCCACATATGCAGAGGAATTGACTTGAACCAAACTGAGACTCAGATAGTGGGAGAGGCAGATACAAATATTTCAGGATCCCTGCGTAACAGTGACTGGATCTTACTCTTTATTGAAGAAGCAGGCCTCAGGCTCTTGGAGTTGAAGCTATTTCTCCAAAACGCTGGACTGTACTGTTGATGGACAGTGTAAGAGTAAGAACAAAAATGGAAAGTCTAACACATAAATTAATGTGTGAACAGAATGAATAAGGGGGAAAGGTGTGGTGTTCCCTTACATCATCAGTTGGTAAGTCACTGTCACCCAGAAGGAGCTCTGGGATGTTGAGTCGAAGAACACTGCATGAATGTTCTTTTATTAGACAATCCTAAATAAAGAAACACGGCCAATATTCAGTGTGACATATTGATTTACACACAGTGTATGAATAACACTGATATCTGATAATGTTATCTAACTGTTAGGATTATGGAATTTTGGCTTTGTTTGGTTCACTTCCTGGTGGTAGGTTGGATTGTGTATGTGTATCTTCCCTTTCCTCGCTCTGCTCCACCCCCTGACAGTAGCTGTGTCTCATCTTAGGGGTGGCTTCTTTCAGAGGCTGCATTTGAAGACCAATATGCTTCACAGTGGCGCAACTAGGATGTCTCTTTTCAAATGTGGCCCTTTTATGCATTCTTCCAACCCAGAGAAATGCAAGCTCCAACGTGTGGATCGTTCCCAGCACAACCTATCTAAGGATTTGTTGTATTTCAGTGACAAACCATTTTCTTAAAAGGGGAAGGGCGCCAGCAATCGACAAGATGGCCGATGCTTGATTATCATGCTTCATCTCAACTGAACAGCTTACAGTACTAATGTTAACAACCCAAGGGGCATTAAAACTTTCTTGTTATGTCCAAGTCAAGCTCTGTTGCTAGGCAACAGCCATAAGGCCAGACAAGCTGGTAATGCCGATCACGGAAAGCCTTTGTAGACCAGACCATCTCTGTGGATCCTGACATAATAATAATAATAATGATGTGTAGTTATAGTAATAAGTATACGTTGTGTTTTCTTGGCACATTGGTAAAATGCAGTATTTAAGATTGCTGGATTTCTTGGGAGGGTTTTAATGCAGTTTCCCTCCTGTATCTTTGTGCCAAGTTAAGATAAACATTTGATTAAACATGCTGTCTCTCTGAAGGCACTGTGAATACTTTCCTGTATGAAACCACACCACAGTCCTTCTTTAACCTTAACCAATCAACAAGAGATTATTATACTGCAATATCAAATATCACACACACACAAAGATTTACCATGGTATCCTGTGCTACTGTCAGATCCTTTAGTACTTGTTCTATGATGCTTTCAGCCACAGAGACACTCAATGTTTGTCTTAGTTCACTGGATGGATGGAGAGAACAACAGAGAGAAAACAAATTTGATAGCAGTAAGTCAAAGAATAAAGCCCAAAGTTACAATGAGTCCATCAATTATTTACAGTCATAAAAAGACAGTAAAGTTAATATCATGTTCTGTTTTATCTTAGTACGGTAAGTATTTCACAATATCAGCAAGATGTGAATGGCAGCAAAATGTACTTGTTTGGAGCAAAACAAAGCTAATATTAAAATGTTTTCACTTAAAATTTAAAGTTGGTTACTAACTGTTGGTAAGTACATTTATATTTTTCATACGAGGTTATTGAATAAAGAACAAAGATACATGTTGATTCAAAACTTCTGTAGTTAATGTTTCTTATGTAAAAGAATAAATGGTTGTTGTTAATGATATTTCTTGTAGACATTGTCTATACTCCTGATTATGTGTATTAAATACTTAAGTGTATATTGATATCCTGAGCTTATAATTATTTCAAACGTAACTGGTTCTACCTTAAACCTTTGTATCTACAATGATCATACAGTACAGTGAAGATGTAGTATCTACAGTATCTACAGTGAACATAGAGTATCTACACCGTAGAAACTGGATTATACACTATCTACAGTGATCATTGCCTATCTACAGTGAACATAGAGTATATACAGTATCTACAGTGATTAAAAAGTACCTACGGAGATCATAGGGTATCTACAGTTAACATAGGGTAGCTACAGGAGCTACAGTGATTATAGAGTATCTAGTATCTACTCTGTAGATACTGTCGATTCTACACTATTTACAGGGATTATCTACTGCATTTCCTTTAATACAAGTCCGATGATGTACTGAACTAAACACCCGGACGCTACAGTATGAAGACATGCATCTTCCAGTCTCTCGATAACAATCAAAGCGCTGTTAGAACAAATTGTGACATATACAGAGAACACTGTGGTTCACAGTAGAATAAACAGAGAAAATGATCTTTCACCTGAATTTTAATGTATATCTGTTGAATTTATGTCACAAACATAACATGTTTCTGTTGACCGAATCCATTCTTTTGTTTCTAAAAGTTTTTTTATTGTGAAATATTTGCAGGAGCGGAAGATGCACGGCTTCATACTGTATAGTACAAGAAAATAGTCATATTTATGAACATATTCAAGGCAAAGCCTATATGTAAAAAGATTGTGCTGCAGTAGCAGCTCCTCTGCAGAACATATTGTTGAACTGATAAGCTAAATATTGTGCATTGAACAGATGCATCACTGCCTTTCTTTCCATATATTAATGCTTACAGTACATTGAGCCTTTAACAGAAATTGCTAAAAATAACTAGAAAATTCCTCCTGCAGAGACATTTTGATTGTGTGCCTAGTGCTTGCTGCTGGCTCGAGAGAGACATTTATAAAAGTTGCATGTTTATAAAAAATCCATATCAATTATTCCAGCGCATGTATCTTTAGCTTGGCATGACACAATCAAACTTACAGAGAGAGAGAGAGAGAGAGAGAGAGAGAGAGAGAGAGAGAGAGAGAGAGAGAGAGAGAGAGAGAGAGAGAGAGAGAGAGAGACACAGATCCAAACCCTTGGGAGTCAATCCAAACAGCCAGCAAAACAACAAACAAAAATAGTAATGCATGCAAAGGCTAAAGATAAATCCGACTGGCAACTGGCTTGTATGGCCTTAAACAGATATTGCAAAAAATTATAAATATGACCCTCCTAAGGTGGTAGATCTCAGCTTACGTTTGGAATTGAAAACTGATCTTGGGCTTCAAAAGGTTGGTGACCACTGATCTACAGTGATCATAGATTATCTACAGTATCTATTGTGAACATAGAGTATCTACAGTATCGACAGTACCTACAGTGATCATACAGTGTAAATAAGCAGAGTGAGGGGATGCTTTCTTACGTCAGTCTGTCGATGATGATCTTCGCTGTGTTCTCCACCAGAGTGCTTCTCAGAAACATGTGTGTCAGTGTGCTTCTTCTGGACACACACTCTGACAGACACTCACTCACACTTGACCGCTGGACTACACGTGGACACACTGCCCCTACGCACCTCATCAGGCGTTGAGCCATTTCCTGGAGCACAGAGTTACTCTTGAGTGACTGAACATTGTTAAGTCCGAGCCTGAGACTGTGACTGAGAAGACACTGTTCTCTCCTAAGGCCCCAGTCACTTGATGTGTCCTATCAAGATTGACCTCAGATCTAACCAGCATCCATCAACATCATGGGCGATACAAATTAGATTTGATTGATTGATTGAATACAGACAGCTAGATTTTAATATATAAAGACACAGGAACTGAACAGCATAGTAGCATGAACATTATAAAAAGCTAGGGGCTCTTTGAAGTAAAGATGCATCTAAGATATAAATTATACATTGTCAGTTGATTTGAAAAACTTGTTTTAATTTCCATTTGAAACATCTATCTCTAATGTTCAAATGGACTGTGTTTCTTTCTGCTGTCTAACATTCATCATTCAAAACAATCAACTGACATTTATCACTATGACAAGGAATGACAAACTCATCAGTTTTTAGCTCTCAACCTGCATTGAGTGTGGTATAAATACTTCTACTAATTGAAATAAAGACACTATTCATGTTGTACTTTATTAAAGTACTAACAGTTATCCATACTTGACCTTGAATTTAAATATGTACCTGAATGCTTAGTGTGAACTCCTTGGTCAGTGCAGCAGCTGTGTTAGTGAGGATGCTGTTCACAAAGTCTCCATGAGAGGCACATGTCCTTCCTGCCTCATACAGAGAGGGAAGCACCTGCACAGACAAACAGTGGCATCATTTACACTTTGCACATTTACACTGTCTGATCTCAAGCGACCCAGTAAAAGAGCTCCACCATACATTTATGAAACTTTTTGTTAAACCTTGTAAGCTGTTAATTCAACACCTCAGTAATGTTTATACTGAGGCTGAGTTGCCTCATTGTCAGACTAGAATCACCGCACTGCGGTTATATACCTCCACCAACCAGTGCAGTTTCTGTGTCCATATTTCAACATACTTTTTTCCCACATAAAGGTCACTGTAAGCTTTACCTTCAACAACTGAAACACAGTAACACGAGAAAAACCATACTATGGCCATCATTGCCTTGACCTTTGACCTTTGGCTACCAAAATCAAGTGAGTTCATCTTTGAGCACAGTGAATGTTTGTGCCAAATGTGAAAGGATTCCTTGATGGAGGAAAATGTGTTTTGTGAGGTCACCATGACCTTGATCGTTGACCAAAATCAGTTCATCCACAAGTAAAGTTAATATTTGTACCAAATTTGAGGAAACTGTCAAGGCATTCTTGAGATATCGCGTTCACGGGAATGGGACAGATTGACAACAAGAAGACATAATGCCTCTGGACACTGGCTATCACCGCAGAGACATAAAAACTCTTTCTCCTATATAATGGTACAATCAAGGGACACATCTTTCAATTTTATGCAGCTTAGTTCAACAACTCTGCAAGCCACAACTTTACCTATAAAGCTATTCATGATATGCCACCTTCACACTCACAACAGCTTATGGTACCATATCATTTACATTACATTTACATTTTTCATTTAGCTGACGCTTTTATCCAAAGCGACTTACAATAAGTGCATTCAACCAAGTGCTATAAGTAAGTGCCATTTAAGTGCTACTAAATTGTTAGTTTAAAAATGTTATTCAAGGTATAGTCGGAAGAGGTGTGTTTTTAGTTTGCGGCGGAAGATGTGTAAACTATCTGATGTCCGGATGTCAATGGGGAGCTCATTCCACCATTTAGGAGCCAGGACAGTAAACAGACGTGGTTTTTGATGAGTGTTTAGCTCGCAGTGAGGGAGCAACAAACCATATCACCCCACTAGAGCACTGCACTCCCAGAACTCAGGCTTACTTGTTGTCCCTAAAGTCTCTGAAAGTAGAGTAGGAGCAAGAGATTTCAGCTATCAATCTGCTCTCTGTGGAATCATCTCCCACTTTCAGTTCGGGAGGCAGACACCATCTCTACGTTTAAGAGTAGGCTTAAAACCTTCCTTTATGATAAAGCTTTAGTTAGAGCTGATTCAGGTTTGTCTTTAACCAGCTCTTAGTTATGTTGCTATAGGCCTAGACTGTCAGGGGACATATGACGCATAGAGCTTCTCTTTCCTCTTATCGCTCTTCTTCACATTAATGTCTCATCACTATACTAACTTCTTCCCTGAGTCATTGTGCTTTATCACTGCAGATCTAGGATTGCGACTGTGGCCACACCATGGATCATGATCGTGGATCATGATGGCGGATCGTGACAGTGCTTGTAAATTGTTGATAATATGTGGTGGTGGCATCTGATTGTGGATTATGATTACACCTAGATTGTTAAAATATACAACACAATATCTTGGCAATACCTCTATCGTTACGACTGTCAATGCTGCTCCCCTCATCTCTGTCCGAGATTTATTTTGCCTTAACACTTTAAACATTGATACCTTTCTATTTATGTTATGTATTCTTTTCTCATGATGATGTTGTCAATGTTATTTTATTAATGTTCTCTGTTACACGCAGCATCTATTGCACTTCTGTCCATCCTGTGCAAAGGATCCCTCACATGTGGCTCTCTCTGAGGTTTCTACATTCTTTTTTCGCCCAGTTAATAGTTATTTTGGGGTGTAGTTTATCTTCACTCTTAGAGGATGTCACACCTTGTCAAGCCTGATGAGGCAAATTGTGATATGTGAATATGGGCTATACAAATGACATTTGAGTGATTGATTGAATAACAGAAATATAGTCAAATTAATACCTCATTCAAACATAATCTTTGTTCAGGTAAAATTTAGAGATTAGCTGTTCTACTGGATGGCATTAGATTTGGGGCTATACAAATCAAATTTGATTGATTGATTTTAAACCAGTACCAAATAAAGGTGCTAGAGAGTATATCCAATTTTTACAAATTTACTTTTATTAAATTGACTTTTATTTAACACGCAAGTCAGCCCCACAAAAATCCAATATTTCTGCTCAGATTTTTACAGACCAAAAGAATTTGTAGTAATTCATAGAAGATTTCTGAGCCCATTAGAGCAGCCTGTACCTTGCATGACTCTCTGGCATTGTGCAGCACCTCGTGGGCTGCTAGGATGTCAGCCTGGGCCTCCTGAATGCTGCAGGGGTTTAACTGTTGAAGACTGTCCTCCAGCTGCCGACACATACCATGAACCAGTTTAAAGACAACAGACAAATACAAAGCTGATGATACAGACCTGGGCAGAAGGTAATACAAGAAGTCAATTACAATCAAAACACATTTATTGTCAAATGAATTATACTAAATGAAGCGTTTAGTCTCTACCAGTTTTGGTTCTGTATCTATATAACTTTACAGTACAGTTTATTGCCAACACATTCATACAGTGCATTCATACAGTATGGGTAGGACTATTTCTATGAGGGGCAATTGTGTTTTGTATCTTGACCGAGGACACTTAAGCATGTAGATGGGGGAGACTGAGCTCGAACCACTGACCCTCTGGTAAGAGTACCACTCTACCACCTCAGCCACAGACACCTGTCTGTGTGGAGCTTTCATTAATTCTCAGTGCAATGAATTTCCACGCTGTTATTTTCTAAATGATTTCACACAAACACATTTTCAATTAAATATATATCCAGGAAGTACTATTATGAGTTTTTTTTCTACTCTGACTAAGCAAAAGATATTGGTGTCTAACACCCTATTCATTGACAATACCATGTTAGAATTAATTGTCACTATTTGTATTCCTGTTGTAAATTGACTTGCGCATATCTTCATCTTTGTTATACAGTATTCTTCTTACCTTTTCAGATTGTTGAGATACAAACACTCGCTGAAGTTCCACTCTGTCAAACTTTCTCTGGTTGTTTCTGTCCAAACACTGCTGAATCTGCTCTCTCACACACACACACACACACACACACACACACACACACACACACACACACACACACACACACACACACACACACACACACACACACACTGTACTCTTAATATCTGTTTTGTGAAGGTAGTAATATATTTAACTGCTCCCCTCACCACAGTGAATTGATATGATACCTACTGTTAACGGAACACACAAATAGTAACAAAAAGCCAATTTGAACACAGCATCAGTCACTGACCAGAACACAATGATGTAGAAGATTAAAAACGAAACCCAAAGCCATAGCAGACTATTGAGATGTGTATGTCATGTGTAGAATAATGCAAAATCTCATTCACAAAGACAGACAACATGTGAAAGAAAACGTGGTGTGAGAAATGACAAAAGCACACTGCTCCTTAACACTGACCTTGTGCAGGGCCTCTTTTGTTCTGTCAGGGTCACTGCGGTAACTCTGTGTGATATCAGCCAGAGGCAGAGACACCTGCTGCAGAGTGAAGTTCCTGCTCAACATAAAACCCAACCATCACTGTTACACCACCATGCATACTGTGTTGTCTGTACTTCCACTTAAACATCACTCATGACAGCAGCATGGCTCCTGGGATAAAAACATTGGTCTCTAGGTGTATCTGTCGGATGGTCCACCATTTTGATCCAGATAGAAAAAAGTACTTGATGGGTTGTCTTGAAATCCCTTGTATAGAAATTCATGGTCCACAAAGGATGAATCCTATTGACTTTGATGATCCCAACTTTCCCTGAGGTGCCGCAAAGCCATTCTCACAGCTACTGGATACACACATTCTTGTTCCTTCAAGATGTGTATTTTATATTTATAGGTATTTGCTTTATCTGATTTCTGTTTTTTAATCAAACAGAAATCAGAAATCTTCTTTGTCAAGAAGCTTTGATCACCTTTAATAGTGCTGTAAAATGTATTATTATTAGTTTTATTACTACTACTAATAATAATTTAAAATATAATAATAATAATAATAAATAAAAAAATATTTTTTACCAGCAGCCATGATCAGGAGTTTCATATTGTCCAGTTGGCGCTATACAAATAAAATTTTATTTTATTTAATTAAGATAGTGCTGATGTTAGCATTTATCTCAAATCACCACTGCACCTAGCTGCAGCCTCCTAGATCTTCTTGCATGGCTGAGGTCTTGCTCAACATTACATTGTAATTTCCATTAAGATGTTTACTATGGAGCCACTGGAGACCTAAAGGATCAATTTCTGTGTTGAATGCACAAGAAAGAGGTTGTGTATTTTATTTACTGCATGGCAGTTACAATGCTGTAGGTTTGATCCATTGGCCTGGATGCAATTAAAACTTATTCAGGCCTTGAAAAAGTTAAAAGGTCTGTTAACAAAAAAATTTATATTATGTGTGTGTGTGTGTGTGTGTGTGTGTGAGACCTTTCCAATGCATCTGCCACATCCTGGAAACCCCTGGCAGTGACATTGTTTCTGTCCCATGTCAGAGACCTTGAAAGAGACAGACAGAGATCTGGTAGAACTCCATCACAGTCTGGTTGAAGATAAGTGACAGTGATCACTGTAGCCTGTGTGAACTTGCAGTGAGTGATAGCTGCTCCATGCAACATCAGATGACAATGTGAACACATCAAATACTCCTGCAGCGAATCAAATAATACTTTACAATTTTAAATTGTTTTCCCACAAATTTAAATGTCTTTAAATACACATTAACACATTAACATGAATCTGTGAATTAGCTTAAAAGCTCAGTGTTGTATGCAAGATGTATGTTTATAAATGGCAGTGTCATGGCCACCCTGTATGTTTATTTTAAACATTTTAAAATAAAAAACATGAATATATGAACCTGTGCATTATTTGAATAGCTTAGTATTGAACGCACAATAACTGGGTAGCTATGTTTATACATGGCACTAGGCCCAGTTTAATATAAAACATAATTTTATACAATATATATAGTAGGGGGTCCCTGCTCTATCTCTCGATCAGTTTGGGGGTCCTTGACCTGAAAAACGTTGAAGACCCCTGCTTTAAATAATATAAATGATGAAATAATGACATCTAGTGGCAAACATTAGACCCACAGTTTCCAGTAACAAATCAGTAAGAGGGGCTCAGTAATGGTTTGGCTGTGGAACCAAACCCGTTCTCATGAAAACATAAAGTGGAACAATCTGCATTATGATGTAATAGATGTGTAATACAAACAGATTCAACCATTATAGTGTGTCGATGGAAAGTTGGTTACTGTGCCTCAAATTGATGTGCATGCAACACATTGGCTAGTGTGTGTGTGTGTGTGTGTGTGTGTGTGTGTGTGTGTGTGTGTGTGTGTGTGTGTGTGTGTGTGTGTGTGTGTGTGTGTGTGTACCTCAGTCTAATGTTATTCATCAGGGCTTTAGCCAGCATTTTGGCTCCAGTGTCTCCAATGTTGTTTCCACTGATGTCCAGTTCAGCCAAAGCTGTGTGGCCTCCTAGAGCGCTCAGCAGGATGTGCATCCCAGTCTTCAGCTTGGAGTCACACACTGATAGAGACTGCAAGGGCTGCACACACACACGCATACACACACGCAACCGCACAAACGCACACACAAATGCATGACAAATCTGTAGTTTTCTATTCTTTCCAACACTGGAAAAATATTAACATTCAGAACATTCTATTCAAAATAGGCTGTGATTGTTGTTTTGATCAAGTTGAACATAATAAGTAGCAATGAGTGCTAATATTACTGAGGGTTATACAGAGAGTGAATGAGATGAAAGGAAGTGTCACTCACACACTCTTCATCCTGAATGAGCTGAGCTATACGATGAAGAACATCAGTGAGAGCTCTGGTGGACAGAGACAGCAGATATCAAGAAGAATAATGTGAACAAGAAAAAACTAATCATTGGAAAGAAGGACAGAAGAAAAATGTCATCACAGTTAAGGTTTTGAAACATTATGTTGACCTATAATGTTAGACTGAGCATGTCAGTCCTTCCAACTGCACTTCCATCTCTCTCCAACAACTCTGCTGCCATGAAGCTTTTCTGTCTGGATGTGATGAATTCTACACCTAAATCTCAGGCACTTGTTTGAAGCAGACCTAAATGAATTTATCTAATTGTTACCACTTTGGAGCAGGCAGCTGACAGTAAGAGGGCACTCTTTGAACAGAAAAGTGGAAATTATCTTTAGTAATTTTACATGAATGTATTGTGCTCATTATGATCATATTTAAGTCTATCTTTTTTCTCTGCCACAGGCAAAGAGCCATTATTTCATTATGTTTTCAGTTTACAGAAGCTTCACCTGGGCCTTATTAACATTCACAGGTTTGGTTATCGCCTGATGTCAGAGGAAGACAAGCTGGTAGAGTAAAATGATCATAAGCAACGGAGCATGGTGATGTACAGCAAAGCATTGTATTATGTTCTCCACACCTGGACTTCATGGCAAAGTTCCCCCCTAGAGCGAGACGTTGAAGAGAGCGACAACGACCAAGAGACAGGACCAGAGTCACCATGTCATTTTCAAAACCTACAGCCCAACAGAATGAGAAAAGCGACAGAGAAATTAAGTTATTTGTCAACATTCAGCCAAAAATTAAGAGAGGACAGTAGGAAAAGTGCAGCTGCAAAACACATTTTTATTCCAGAAAGTCAACTGCTATGATTCACAGCGCACATGTTTTATGTTTAATAAATGTATTCCACCTCCTGGTCAAAATGACACATATTTCCATATTCAGTGTGGTGTCTTCAATTACATTAAACTGTAAAAATGTGAATTTATGTTGTAAGTATGGCAAATTAAAGAGACTACATTTTATAATGTTATTTTCAGATTGAGCCTGTGTGTTAAAGGAGACCATGCTGGTTTTTGGAGTTCATAATATTAATTTGGGGCAGTACTTGAAAAGGTTTACAGGCTCCAAAGTTTCGTTTTTTATTCTATTCATTGGTGCAGCAGCAGAGACTCTCACAGCCGGATTCCAATAAGATCCGGCTACGGCCTGCAGACTATGTGCGGCGTAGTGTGAGGGTCGTGGCGTGACCCAGCATTGTGTGTGTTTGTGTGTGTGTGTGTGTGTGTGTGTAAGAGACAGTGAGAAAGACACACAATGGCTATTTAACAGACTTTGTCAAGAGACTGTGATTAATCGTTTAGTTTTTGTTAAAAAAAAATTCTAGATGTTAGTTTCATTGTTTTAGTGTTTTTATTAGAATATGGGGGGTATTTGAAAGATTTAAGTTGTATTAAATAACATAATAAACATATGACTATAACATGTATTATTTTTACAGACACATATACACTATAATATACTATATATATATAAATGCTATATATATATATATAAAATGCTATAGATAATAAAACATTTTATCGTTATTATTGTTATCACTGTTATAATTATGTGTACCTTCAATTACTAATAAATGGTGATATGTATGTCGTTTTTTTTCTGCCTCTGATTGGCTCACCATGATTCATTACCCTAACCACAACTGACCATCCTGTGTGTGTGTGTGTGTGTGTGTGTGTGTGTGTGTGTGTGTGTGTGTGTGTGTGTGTGTGTGTTTAATGTTGCATACCATTGTCAGAGATATCCAGACTTTTGATAGCAGTAGCTTCAGAGATATGCTCTTGTATCACCTGGGCCCCTTCAGAACGTAGCTACACATACACATACACACACACACACACACACACACACACACACACACACACACACACGTAAATTATTTCTTTACTGTGACTTCTGGTACCTTGAAATGTAGTTTCCAGTAAATGAGCCTATTCATGCATGATCAAATTAATTTAAAAAAAGTCAGATTTACAGTACATTGCTCATTGTGTGCAGGTGTATTTGTTAATATGCTCCACATGATCAATTAATTTGTTGTAATGTACAAACTGTCTTTTAACTGATGGGGAATAAGAAATGTTTTGCGAAATATACATAGGTTGTGTGCGTGTGCGTGTGCGTGTCTGTGTTCGTGTACTTATATATTATTGAGGACAACTGTGAGCATAGACCTTACGGAGTGAGGACCTTTTTGAAAAGTGAGGACATTTTGGCTGGTCCTCACTTTTTCAAAGGGTTGTTTGAGGGTTAAGACTTTGTTTTAAGTTTAGGTTAGGGTTAGGTATGTAGTTTAAGATTAGGGTAAGGGGCTCGGAAATGCAAAATCTTCTATCTTAGTGAGTTTCCTCATGTGTATGTGTATATGTTTGTGTTTGTGTGTGTGTGTGTGTGTGTGTGTGTGTGTGTGTGTGTGTGTGTGTGTGTGTGTGTGTGTGTGTGTACCTCACAGCTACTAAGGTCCAATTCCAGACCAGAGAGATGGGTGTTGGTTGCCAGGCCCTGTAGTAATAACCTTAAAGATAATAATAAAATTATATTTGATTATTATTAAATATAAATAAATATATATATATATATACATGATATTTGATTTAGTTGTATCACATCTTCGTTGTGTCTCTGTATGAGAACAGATAGTAGTATTGTGAATTGTGAGCTTAAGGAGAATTATGTTTGTCAGCCAGTCACTATTTGTTAGCATGACTGAAAGTGGTTGCTACCACCAGCTGTTTGTCTGCTGTTACTAAGAACAGATGACCAAAAGCAGCTGTGCTAGCTGTAAGCTCTGTTTGAAGCTCAGCAGCAACCATGCAAACTTACTTCAGTAAGGATAGCATTTCCCTTTTTATCAGTGTGGTTTAGATTTCTTACTGCGTGGTTAATAATTAAGGTAATAAAAGAAAACAATCAAAGAAATGTATAGTGAACTAAATAAATGAATGATTAAAAGTGAATATTACATTATTGCATTTAATGAGCGTGAACACACCTGAGAGCTTGTGGAGGTAGTTTGGTCACAGAAAGGTTCACATATTTCAGCTCACAGCTCTGACTGAAGAACTCTTCAATGCTCCTGGTCACCCCTCGCACCTTTCTACACACACACACACACACACACACACACACACACACACACACACACACACACACACACACACACACACACACACACAAATTCATGCACAATGGTACACAAGCTGCTATTAAGTTTACACACACCATGAAATTGTTTATGACTGAATTACAGAATGTGATTTCCTTCAAATTTCAAGTGATGTCAGCATTCTATCACAAACGTGTCCACTGGTCATCTTCAGTTTCTGACTCATCACCTGTCACCTGCACTGCGTAGCCCCCATTAGCCTCAGTACACTGACCACTTCGCACAAGATGGTCTGTGTTACTTATGCTGCGAGTCTGCCTTTTTCACCGCAGAACTTTTGGCCTTTTTACAGAAAGAAAAGCACAGTTACCACGATTAAGTGAATTAAAGGCTTAATTTGCTTGATGTGTATCTGTCCCTGGCTCATTCACAGGGCTTACCCACTCTTAGCTGTTTGTTCCACCTGTGCTGTTTCCTGCTATGCTATGTAAAAAGGGAAATCCTACACTAAATAAGGTTTTGAGTGTCTAGTATTGTCTGTGTATACAATACAATGCTTTAGCCGAGTAAAAAATGCAATGTAAAAATTGTGTGGATGGTAATTGCACTGCGCTGAAAAGGAGTGTCAAATGACAGAAGTGACCAGAGCAGTGGGTTTGGTTAAAAGTGTGCAAATTAATACATAATACTTTACAGGAGATGAATGAATGATGCAGAGAGGATGTCAGGTTCATAGAAATGGAAAATGGAGCTGACCTGTGGCTGAAAGGATTCCTGGCAAGGTTCAGGTGCATCAGTTTGTAACAACAGCCAGAGGAGAGCGACACAAATAACTGAAAAAGGAAGTATGGACAAGTGAGTGCTACATACAGACTGACCAGCACAGCTGTTCAATACCCTTTAATATGTCTACTGTAACACTTTAACAAGAAACTGAATCTACAAGTCAATACATTCATCTGTAATGATTATTAGTGTAATTGTTAATAAAGTAAATCTTTAAACACAGGACTGCTGCCTATATTATGCTCCAAATGCTCTTGTGCTAACCATCTCTCTATGCTGACCTGATAATGAGTTTATTCTGTTACAATGCCACAGCCTAGATTTCACCGTGCTCCATGGCTGAACTGCACCTGAAACCACAGTGTTTCATTTGTGTATCTCTACACATATCTACATAAATGAATTTCAGTCTCTCACTGACCGTGTCAAGGGGACAGCTGGTATCACTGAGGTCCAGGTGACACAGAGAGTTAGGGCTGGACAAGAACCTGAAGAGAAACTGTAAGACACACACATGCACGCATGCACACAGAGTTGTATATAATGAGAGGGATAATGAAAAAAAATCCATTTCAATTATTCCAGCGCATGTATCTTTAGCTTGGCATGACATACTCAAACTTACAGAGAGAGAGAGAGAGAGAGAGAGAGAGAGAGAGAGAGAGAGAGAGAGAGAGAGAGAGAGAGAGAGAGAGAGAGAGAGAGAGAGAGAGAGAGATAGAGAGAGCAGAGTGTACCATGGCCTCCTCAGTAACCAGGGTGCTGGGGTTAGCAGACAGATCAAGGTGGGTCAGAGAGGCGGAGAAGAGCTGACTGGGGCATAACAGCTGACTCAGACAGCCCATACCTGGAAACAGATGCACCATGGACCAACAGTGATGGTGTTGTTAGTGGAGGACAACTGTTCATACAGTACATTTTGTGAAAGAATTGCATTTGGTTTGGAATGACATAGATTGCTGCAGGCTATAGATACTGAACATCACATGCTCTTCCAAAGGAGGAGGATGGAGAGCTGCAGGGCTGAGAGGTCTGAGGAGGAAGTTCAGGTCCAGTCACCTGCTCTTTGTACAATATGTCAACCCCCCCAATCTTCATCCTGCTCTTCCTCCTGATTTATACAGCATGTGGGTAAACAATATTTAATAGTGTGTGTGTGTGTGTGTGTGTGTGTGTGTGTGTGTGTGTGTGTGTGTGTGTGTGTGTGTGTGTGTGTGTGTGTGTACCTCTTGCAGTCATTGATACTCTGGACAGAGAAAGGTGCTTGAGTCCTTTAGGCAGATTTCCCATCTCCTGACTGAGAGCTATTACACCTGGGAACAAAGACACAACACTCACACACACAGAATGTGGACTGATTTTTATAAACGCATACCTGATGTGAATACAATCACCATTTTTGTCCTATCATATGTAGCTATGGATGGTGAAATTTATAACATTAATAGCGGTTACATTTTATAGAGATGATCACCTCAGGTGCTCTGGTATTACCAACACTTGCTCACTCACAATGGAGTCTTCAATAATATCCTCATTAATATCAATTATAAAACATTTAATTGTAAAATGAACAATATAATATGTGAATATTATTTATTTATTAGTATGATTGAAGAACACTTTCATCAGACAAGGGGAGAGAACACTTTTATACAAATGTCACGTTGATATATTGATACAACATTATCTTTAACTCCTGACCAAAAACTTCAAAAGCATCAAGACTAAATGTCAATGAAACACTATAAATACAGACTCCTATTAAAAATCCTTATTATAGTTCATAGAATTGAAAATAGGAAATCTGCTCAAATAGAAAAGGAGCTTTGATTAAATGTACTGAAAGCTGTAGCAGACATTTTGTATTTATTGAAATAGCAAAACCGACTTAACATAATATGGATTCACCACTAAATTTATTTTATTTTATTTATTGATGTTAATGTGGCAGATTTTAATTGTACAGCAGCAATGATATCATTAATGGTGCATCTGTTGTATTATCACTCTCTGTTTATCTGGACCTGCAGCAGAAGTGAAGTCTCTCTACTTTTGATTCCTGCTTCACAGTCAGGGAACGACTCTGAGCAAACTTTCCTCTGCCACAGTGTATGAGAGTTGGTAGGCCTGCAAAGCTATCAAGAGCAGGCTACACTTTGAAAACATCCAACTGATACATCCCACCCCCTTCCGTCAGCCTTCTCGTCAAAGCTACGCCCCCAAAACACAGGAAAGTGCACTGACTGACAGCTGCTGGAAGCCGAATGCTCTGTGACTCTCTCACTAACTTCTGGCGATCGCCTCTTCTCAGCAGTGTATGTCTGCTGTCCGGCTTGTGAAGACTCATGCACAGTGAGAGGCAGACAGGTCGGTTAGTAACAGACAAATACACCAGCCAATCATTTCATTCAGTCCAAATGAAGGGTCAAGTTTATTACAGTCCTGGGAGGGCCAAAGACACCGGCATTACTTCTGTTCTTTGTTTTTTTGTGCTTTATTTGTTGATGGCTATTGGGACATGAAAAGGATTTCAATAAATAAGAAAAGAGAAAAGGTTTCAGAAACATTTGACCAACACTGCCTTTCGAGGACTGTATCAAACTTATAACTTCAGAATAACTGCATGGCATTCCTTAGATTGATTACATGTAGATTACAAACAGTACAGCAGCCCATTTCACTGGCTGGCTCACACATACATGCTGCTTTAGCACTTGATGGTGTCCGTTTCTGATGCTTGGTGCTGGAGCAATCATCAAAACAACAAACAATCGCAGTTTCTTGCTCGAGACAGACAACATAGTCACACTGAGGTAAGCTTAGTTCACCAGCTGCCTCGTCTCTTCACGCTTGGTTTCTCCAGTTTGTGTCCTGGTTAGTAGATAACATCAGATTATAGAAAACAGAGTGATTGCACACCACAGTGCTCATTCTCTCCTCCATCCTGACATCCGGACAGGTGCTGCCTGTGCTGCTGTTGAAATTTGAACTTTACTCAAGTTCTTACTGTACTTGCAACCCAAGCAAAACAAGGCAACATAATCACATGATGTCACCCCATTCCAAGAGAATGAGTCAAAGTAAATAGAGGCCTCCCACAGAGTACTCTGTGAGGAAGACATTTATAGTTAAACTGGCAATTTGGATCAATATGGATGATGGCTTAGAGTTAGTGCTCTATTCTGATACCATGCTCCTACCAGATGTGATATATAAAGAGCCCACCTTTGTCTTCGATTGGATTGCCTGAGAGGTTGATGGAATGCAGGGTAGAGCAGGCGTGCTCACGCAGGGCGGCGGCCATTTTGACTGCAAAGTCACTGCGGCAGAATAAAAAAGATATTTCTAAATTTCAATCAATGCCTTAAAAATACACTTTAAATTAGACAGACTCTTTGGACTTACAGTGTATCTCTGGTATAAGTTAAAATCAACCCTGTGGTTAAGTGTCTCTTGGTCTGTCAGTGTGCACAGACAACATCAGATTATTACCCAGAAAAATCAGCAAAATCTGAGGGAATTACTGCAAATCTTACTAAAGTGCATCAAAGTTAGAGATTGTAAAACTTGTCAGAGGGATGACTGCATCCTAACAGGAATACATGTCCAAACTTCACTTTGTACTGTAAGTCCTGAACCTTTATCAAGAGTGGACTTTTGATAGGAAGTTACAGATAGCAGGTGAATGACATATATTTGCAGTAGTACTGAGGGCCCTCAGTTAAAGTGTCATTTCATCCCCATTATTATTAGTCAGGTCAATCCAAACCCCTTCAACATTTACAGAACTTTAGAATCATCTACACAACTTTTAATATCTTTCCGAGGAGAATCTATTTCAAACAGATTCAAACCTCCAGTACAATCAGTCAGCAACTTTAACTTTGAAGCTCTGCGCAGCATCCCTGAAGAAGTGTAACATCTAACTCTAACATCCTCTACTCTTGTTGATGGAAGTGTTTGTTTACATTGTTGTCACACACAAACTCACGGTTTGAGTCCACTGGCCTCCAGTGAGAGCTCCTCCACACTGGGAGACCTGGAGAGCAGGAATGTCAGCTGCTTCTGGACATCTACTGACTGAAGGTACAAAGACAGAGAGAAAGACAAAGTCTAAAACACATGTCCAGGCAATGTAAATGTCTATGTCCTTTTCTCTCATCAGCGCTGAGAAATCTGGTAATACATCAGTTCATGGTTGCAATGAAGGAGGAATAATAACTCTTTCAGTTTGCAAATGGAATGTGATAATAATAAAGAAAAGATCATATCCTTTGACCAAGCTCTTGGAGCGTCACTGTACAAAATGCTCGAAAACAATACAACAGTGTGTTCACTTCACCAACAATTATTACCTCTGCCAAGGAGGTTATGTTTTCATCTGTCTGTTTGAAAACAGGTTTGTCTGTTAGCAGGATTGAGAAAGAGTGGGGAATAAACCAAGGAAGAAAATAAGAACAACCCCAGGTTCCTCTTCATCACTGTAGCCAGGCTGATAGAGAGTCACAGCTCTATTCCTCTAACTCTGAGAAGCAATGATTTCATGAACTTCTTTACAAATAAAATTATAACCATCAGGGAAAAAATCCACCACCACCTCCCCATGAACAGCACAGATACATTGTCTAGTCCAGAATCCACCACCTGTAGCAGCAGATTTATATTTGGACCACTTTTCTTCAATTGATCGTCCTAAATTGACTTCACTAGTTTAATCATCTAAACCAATGACTTGTCTATTAGACTCTGTCCCAACTACACTTTTTAAGGAAGTTTTCCCCCTAATTAACAGTTCCATATTAAATCATATTAATATGTCTTTGTTAACCGGCTACGTACCACAAGCTTATAAGGTAGCTGTAACAAAACCACTGCTTAAAAAGCCCACTCTTGTTAAAGAAGTTGTAGCTAATTATAGACCCATATCAAACCTGCCCTTCATTTCCAAATCCTAGAAAAAGCTTATGCTAACCAGCTGTGTGATTACTTAGATAGTAATGGTTTGTTGGAATCCTCAGTCACGATTTAGATCAGCACTATTAAAAGTTACCAATGACCTTTTCATTGCATCAGATAATGGACTTGTCTCTATACTCGTCCTCTTGGATCTTAGTGCAGCATTTGACACCATAGATCATAAGATTCTGTTACAGAGACTGGAACAACATGTAAGGATTGAAGGAACGGCATTAGGCTGGTTTAAATCACTTTGAGTGGTCATCAAGACTAGAAAAGTGCTATTTAAATACAAACCATTTACCATTTACCATCCTCCATGCACACACAAGTTAGTCAAAGAGTTCCACATGGTTCTGTCCTTGGACAGATGCTCTTCACATTATATATGCTCCCTTAGGCAACATCATCAGAAAGCACCACATACACTTCCATTGGATGCTGAGAAACTAGTCCATGCATTTGTTACCTCTAGGCTGGATTACAGTAATTCTTTATTATTAGTATGTCCCAGTAAGTCTGTGAAAAGCCTCCAGTTGGTCCAAAATGCTGCAGCACGAGTACTGACATGAACTAAAAGGAGAGATCATATTACTCCTGTTTTAGCTTCTCTGCATTGGCTCCCTGTAAAATTAAGAATAGAATTCAAGATCCTGGTCCTTACAACCAGAGCCCTAAATCAACCCCTTCATATATCAAAGAGCTCATAACACCATATTGTCCAAATAGAGCACTTCGCTCCTAAAATACAGGCTCTCTTCTGGTTCCAAGAATCTGTAAGAGTAAAATGGGAGGTAGAGCCTTCAGCTACCAGACTCCTCTCCTACTCTGGTTTTGGGAGGCAGACACTATCACTATATTCAAGGCTAATCTTAAAATGTTCCTTTTTGATAAAGCCTATAGTTAGGGCTGGATCAGGTGAGTCCTGAACCATCCTTTAGTTATGCTGATATAGGTCTAGACTGCTGGGGGAACTCCCATCATGCACTGAGCACTTCTCCCCTTCTGCCCCCACATTCATTTATTTATCTTAATACATGTCACTAGCTATGTGTTTTTCCCTCCCATAGTCTCTCTCTTTCTCGCTCTCTTTGCAGGTATCTCTGACTTCATTATTATTATTATTATTGTTATTATTATTCATAATATAGTAGTAATAATAATAATAAGTATGAATTAATTATCATATGAACTGTTGCTGCTATCATTCATAATCAATAGCATCTTTACACTGTTATTGTTTTCATTATAACTAGTCAGAGCTGATACCTGATGCTGCACAACAGTTCCTGGTCTCTCTCCTCCTCTCTCTCCCCCTCTCCTCCCTTTCCCCCCTATATCTCGCTCCTTTCTCTCCCCCCTTTTCCACCCATCTCTCTTCTCTTCCCCATTTTTCTCTGCTCACCCCAACCTGTCGAAGCAGATGGCCGCCACATTCTGGTTCTGCTAAAGGTTTCTTCTAGTTAATGAGGGACTTTTTTCTCTCCACAGTCGCCAAAGTGCTGCTCAAAAAAGTGTATTGAGATAATGTATATTGTGATTTGGCGCTATACAAATACAATTTAATTGAATTAAATTGAAGTGACACTGCCCTGGTGATTTGTCAGGCAGAGAGGTTTTAATGAAAGACACTGTCAAATTGCATGAAGGGAAATGTAAGGTGGTTTTGGGCTGTTATACTAGAGATTCTACAAACTGCTTGTGGAAACAGAGAGGACACTGTTAGCAGTGACTCTATCATTCATGTTGATTCATAAAATAAAAAATGATGTGTGTTGAAACTGAACTCACTTTTGCTTTTATTGACTCTGGTTCACAGCCAGAGGACAGAAGAGTGAGGACAGGAGGCAGTCAAATAGAGAGCACTCTGTGTGTTTATTGGTTGTTGGGTCATGTGACCACACACACAGATAGCGGATTAGTACATGTGAAACAATTTTAACCTCCGCCCTCCTGATTGGGTTGCATGAATTAAGCATGGACTTGTCTACATGCTTTGCACACAATCCTTTAAAAAGCCTGGATTCAAGAATTCACATCTTTTCAAAGATATTTGAAAACAGAAGAGAGTTTACCATTTTGAGATCTTTGCAGCAGATCTTGGTAAACCAGTGGTTGAAGGACAGAGCTGCTACTGCTAATGCCAAATCTCTGTGAGCAAGGAGAAACCAGAGGGATTTAAACAGAGTATGTGACTGAGGTGAAGTAAGATTTGATGAAACAGTTAGATCTCACCTGCTGTCTAAGTGGCTGAAGTCGTGCAGGTTGAACTGTCTCCAGTTGTGGGTGTAGTAGATGTTGTCAACATCCTGCCAAAGCAGGTAGCCATTATACACATTCAGTTATAATGGCAACATTCAGTTCATGTCAAGTGGCTTTAAAAGGTCCCTGAATCCTTCTATTAAACAAACAAACAGCACATTTAAGTAGCATGTGTTGCATTTTTACATTTATGATAATTATTAGTATGAATACAGCAGTGACATACCCACTGAATCTCCTCTATAAATGGCATCTCATTGAAATCACATAGAGCAGCATAGGTATCAGAGAATCCTCCTGAGGAACACACATTGAAACACACGCTCATCATCATCTGTGCGAAGAGAACAGACACTTTCCCTTTTGATTCAAACATTCATTCATCTCAACTGTGAGGACCTGATCAGATCTATAATGTGCAATCTATAGGAGCATCAGACTGTGTGAAAAAAAGACCTTGTGGTCCAAAAAAGCATTTGCAACTTGACTTGCCCAAAGTTGACTTTATGAAAAGCAACAGTTCTACAAGATGCACAGGCTAAAGTTAACAAATGGCTCAATCTCACATGTGACCTCAGACACTGTAAAATGAAAGGTTCATACCACAGCAGCCAGGCTGACTGTTCATCTGCTCCTCTATCACAGCAGTCAATGTGATGAGTCTCTGCTGGAGATCTGCAGGAATCGTCTTTAATAGCTTTCTGAGGAGTGAAGGGCAGGGAACACACTGTGTGTATCACTGACTGTATAACAGCAATACTAGCAGCTCTGTGCTACAGATAGTCCTTTAAGTTAAATGCTTACATCATCGTGTTAACAAGCATGCATGACAATGCTAACATGTATAATATTAACAATGTTCACCCATGGCAACATTTGCTCATTAGCCCTGTGCACTAAAACACAATGTCTATAGTTGTGCAGGTATTTTACATTACATTTCATTTAGCTGACACTTTTATTCAAAGCAACTTACAATAAGTGCATTCAACCATGAGGATACAAACCCAGAACAGCAAGAATCAAGAAAGTACAATTTCCTCAAGAAAGCCAAACTACAAAGTGCTATAGGTAAGTGCCATATAAGTGCTACTTTAAAAAAAAAAATGTTAATGAAAATGTTATCCAAGGTATAGTCAGAAGATATATGTTTTTAGTTTGTGAAGGAAGATGTATAGACTTTCTGCTGCCCTGATGTCATTGGGGAGCTCGTTCCACCATTTTGGAGCCAGGACAGCAAAGAGTCGTGATTTTGTTAATATTTGGTAATAAACTGGACAAACTGAAACGTTGTCCTGATGATTATCTATCTGATGGAAAGTCAGTCATTATACAACTCATCCTAACGGAAACTGAAATGTTTGTACATTGAAATCCATCATGTGTCAAGCAATGTTGCTAATTTAACTTTTGTCCTGAGAGTGGACTGTGGAATTGTTCAATAAGTTTTGTCAATGTGAGCGTTTGTGTGCTGAGGTCATTTCATGTCTTCATGTTTTGAGATGCAGACAGCTCAAAGGTTGTACCAGAATACATGAGTGTATGAATCCAAATGTTTTAACATAAGTCACAGGACTCCTTGGATGGTTGATGTGAATCCTATGTTCATAGTCACCAGATCTTTAACATTTATGGGCAACTTCTACACACATGGACCGATGTGTTAAACAGTGCTCTCCATCATCTTACACCAAATGTGTGCAGTCACTGTCTGTAGACTGTGTTTAACGTTCACATTTTGAGTTAACAGTTTTTTTTTTTCAGACTATATAAGGACCCAACAGAGGGATACAGTATATCGATTCAGATTCTGGTTGGAGATTATGTACTCATTACTGTGCATTCAGGTTGTGGAGCAAGACCCACCCTGGAGATGAATCAGGGAAGATCCTCTTCAGTGAAGCAGTCATGTGAGCGACCATGGCCTCAAGATCCTCAACATGACATACGCCGAAAGACAGAGTCTGCCTGTCTGTCTCCAACACAATCTGCAACACACACAGTACTTATACATGCATGATGCTTATTGTCAGTAAAAACACAGGTTTATTTTGAGCTTCACTTGTACCTGTGTGAGACTGTGAATGTTGATGGAGCAAACCTCTATGTAGCTGAAAGTGCTCTCCACCTGTACACAAGACACACACACACATAGATAGATAGATAGATTACTTTATTCATCCCCGAAGGGAAATTAAGTCGTCATAGCAGCCGGTATGTGGACATGTGGACCCTCATTGTTCCTGTAACTCTTCCTCCAACCTAAACCCAATTTTAAGCTTTATCTTGAATCTGTATTTGCATAGCTGTAAAAAAAAAAGAAAATGCTTTCAAATGTCTATAAATTGAAATTATTTCCACCAAAGTGGGCTTTCCCCATCTCTTCCTCATCATTCCACACTCAGTGACCAATAATCAAGAGAAATTATTAAAATTTTCTTTCAGTTGAATGATCTGTCTTTGTTTTGTAATTGTGGGGTATGGTTTGATGAGGGAAATTCATTCAGCACAAGGATTGAGCCATAATGCTCTGAATGAACTGTATATATTGAGTGAGGTAAGAAATGTGTAGAGCTTAACATGAACTGCCCTCTTTGCCTTTACCTCCCTGCAACAACACTCTTTCAAGTCTTGGTAGTTTGCTTTCTAACAGTTAGCTTGCCTCATTACGGATGTTTTAAGTTGTGATTTACCCTGACAGGTTGCTTGTTCATGACCAGGTAACCTCTCCACAGACTCAGGACCTATAACAGAGACAGGTTTGGAGGGAAAGAGACACAGCAGCAGTTATGGGATGGATGGACCTCTAGCTCCCCCAACATTTGATCTACTGTATTGTACCAGGATTGCTATTTAATTTGTAGTGATGTCAGGTTTTAAAATGAGATTTGACACAGGGCTTCAAGTTCAACAAAAGACCATAAACCAGATTCACAGTTCAGACATACGCAGTGGGCTACAACACTGGTTAAATGATGACACAGATACCTGGTTTCCATCCCCAGTAAAAAATAATAAATGTGACATTCATTATCAGTGACTCACCACAAACATGCCAGACGATCTCCCACATGTCTGAGTGGAGTTGTTCAGAACAACAGGCGTCACCAGACAGACTCTCTGAGGCTTCAGCAGCTCTGAGATCTGATCTGTTTAGAAGGAGCACAGACAGGAGCACTGTCACCTGAATTATATCTGTCGTGATGACTACTGCTGAACCTTCATCATCCTAATGAACACAGCTATGACAGCCATATTTACTGTGGGTGAAAACTGCAGCACATTGCTCAGATTTTACCGTCTGTTTAAAATAACTGGGTCCTGTCCACCTACCTTATATCTACTCATACATATATAAGCTACATATAGTTTATTTCTGTGTCATGCTGATACATTTGGCATTTACAAAGTGTACATCTTCTGTTAGTATACAAAACAAGGGTAAAAAAAAAAAGAAACCCCAAACTAATCACAAACAGAATATATGCATAATATACATAAACTGACTCCATTAAGACATATTTTTCTCTCTTCTCTTGGGCCTCCTCAAGATAACTTGCTAATTTACATGTTTCCTAAATAAACAGCCAACTCAGTGTTGATGCATCAGCCAAATTTATAAAACTAATATCTTTTATCTTACAAAGCAAAGTATCACACAGACCATAGTCATAAGGACAGTAGGAATCAAAACCTCATTAGAGAGCACATTAGACAAATTCACTATCCGGTTTCTCCAGTCAGAGGTAAAATGGCTGATCTCTGCTGTGCACACACTGATTATATACTAGACAAGTTCTCTAGACCATATTCACTTTCTATCATCAAAACAGACAGTAATGTGAAGTCCTTCGTCAGTCCATCATCTTTTGACCTGAGCAAACACATTCTGAACAAACAAATGTTGATCTGATATCAGAAAGGCCTCAGCAGCAAACGTCAGATTACAAGAACAGGCTCACATATTCAGACCAGGAGACTGTGAAGCCAGTCCAGCTGTGGTTTGCTAAACATGCTAATTTTTCTGATGCTGCACATGTAATGCAGCATGAGCTACAAGAATATTCTTCTAATATCTAGCCTTCTCTCACTGATATAAATAGGCTGGCTGAGACAAACCCCTCTAAAACTGTTTCAACACAAACTGAACATTAGAAGTTTAATGAAGGAGAATATTTACCAATACAGAATGGTTTGTAGTACTTTGGGTAAAACACACTGGCCAATATTTTCTAACTAAGATAATAGAGCTGGTTAATCTTACCTTGCAGGCTCTGAGAGATGGAGTCCATCCTGTAGTCTTTAGTAAAACACTGGTATCAACGCACAAACATCCATCTGTGATCAACCTCTACACCAATCCACCCATACACACATCCTGTTCCATGTTGTGCGTCACTATAGAAGTGAAGGTAGAGGAGCCAGAGCAGGCAGTAACTTAGTCTAACCTCCCACACTGAGAAAATCACCAGTCTGGTTGAGTTTCAAACTTGTGTTAAAAATCCTGAAAGTTTACACTGGGCTGGAAAAAAGTAACTTAAAAAGCATCAGAGTGGTTGAAGAAGTTATTGTCAGAGAATCTGATGTGTGAGATGAACAGATGCTTCTTTGTACACTTCAGTACTGTGGTACATGAACAGCCAGGGTGACAATGCTTAGGTGACATGGAACCACCAGGGGTCCCAACATGCATATAAATCAAACATAAATGTCATACCTTGTGTTGGAAGTGTTTTGATTAATTATCATTTGAATGCCATAACTTAAATATCCTCCATTAAATGTAAATTTACTGCATTAAAAATCCACCTTGTATTAAAGTGCAACAATTTGAGCACTGAGATGTATTCATGAGAAAAGGCCCTGATCCACACCGTTGTATTACACATAGACATATTGGATTATTAATACAGATCATTGGATGAGTTACAGGGGTTTTAATGTTGCTGGTTGAAGTGGCTTTTAATTCAATTTACGACTATAACCTTTGGGTGATTAGACCTTTAACAACACATCATACATCACATAACTAACATTTTCAACAAAGGGTGTACCGGCACTCACCCTATGCCAGAGCAGAATAAAACATATGACATTCGTCCCTGAAATGAATTCATGAATTAGATATTTCAGCTGGAACATTTGGACATTATTCAAACATTGTCTTTTATTGTCTTGCTTCCGAAATGTTTTATCCTTTGGATTACAGTTCTGCATACTCCGAGCTTCCAGTTCCTTCTCATAGAACTGTGTTTCTTGTTGTTCCTCGACTCAGATGTTTGCTTCAATGAGCAGAATCATGTCAATAAAAGGGTGTTTTCACTTTCATATGCTGTGGTGACATTTTGTGCTCACTGTAACTGTCTAATTCATACCAGCAGAGAAATATGTCAGTGTCTATCCTTCAACTTTCTTAACCCATTTCAAACTTACTAGGTGTGTGGCTGAGGACATGAGAAAGTGCTGGGTTGACTGTGAAGTTTCTCGGCTAAAAGGGTTCTTATAGGAAATAATGTTTGGGTTAGAATACAGACCTAATTATGACTTTGTGTTCTTTTTAGATAACTTATTTCCACCATTGGGCTATTTTTTATTACAACTTCACGCACCAATGGTCACAATTTTGTATGACCAGTCTCAGTAAAACATACAAACACAAAGAAAGGACGTTTCATTGAAGTAGCAGAGAACTGGTGTCAAGCAGTTTAAAATTATGAAACAGAGAATATGTGCTTATTCAAAGACTGTTTTTCTTTTCATTTCACCCAGCTCTTCCCCTGCCCGTCCCACCTGTAATAACTAAATGAAAGAACAGAAGCATGCAGCATTTGTAGGCCTATGAGTATGGTTTTATTTTTCATCAGCTGTACAGTGCCTCAGCTTCAACATGACAGAGGTTTCTTCTGTTTTCTAGCTCTTTAAACAGGGATGTTTTATAATCTCTGTTCTCTCAACTCTGACGAAACAAACAAGCAAAAAAAGAATTCTGCAACATGACTGAGAACACATGTTGTCCTGCAGTCACAAAACTGATGCTGCTTAATGATTGCTACACAAGTGACAGTATGATGCATGGAGGTTGATTTTCTCAGAACCCTTCTTCTAACATGTTTTCCCTGATTACTAATCAACCTGTAGAAAAACCCAGTGACCTCTACCCGATGGCCACAAACCAAAACTGTAAAACAACAACAAAGCAGAAAATGGCTCTGAACAAGAGAATACAAAGATGGTTTTGGTTGGTTAGGAAGAACCCAGTCTGGTTCTGACATGTTTACCACATAACAGAGAAGCTCAGTGTACTTTTTAACCAACACATCCCCCAATCGGCAATTTAAAAACTTTAAAAGGATTTACAAGAAATTAAAAAAGAAAAAGGGGTTTTAAAATATGTATTTACATGAAAGTCACCTGCCACTTCATGGGTTATGGTGGGGAAGGGTGGTGTTTGAGGGACACACCGACTCACAAGGTAGTCTGGTCCAAACAAAACATGAACTGGCTTTAGAATGGCTGATAATTACTGTATACAAATTTGAGTTTGTTACTGCTGATTATTTCAAGTGAGACTATTGAAATGCATTGAAATAATCTCATGTTACTTGATGTTTTTGGAATGTTCAAACCCACAACTAGCTACATATTTCACCAATCAAGATGATCTGTAATGTGATGAAAACTGTCTGTTCTTTTAAAACAGGGAGGAAGAAGAATATTAACTGTGAGTTATAAATAGCCCCCAACAGTAATAAGTACGAGAAAATAGAAAAAAGTTCAAAAATAACTTCATCTCAAACTATGTTGATAATTTAGCAGCTATCTCAAGTATGTACTGTACATGATCTGACCGAGGGCATGTTTCCATTAAAATGAGGCTAAAAGATGTACCACAGTTATGAATCGCTGTTCATTTTAATGTACCTGCCTCTCTCATTTATAAGGAAGGATCCTTCTTTCAATATCCTGATCTTCAATAGGAAAAAAATTACATACAATATCTATATACAAACAAATAAAGGCCAGGGATTCGCAAAATGTTCTGAAACATTCTCAAGCAAGAGAGCAGAAAAATAAAGTGATGGTGGCAGAGCAACATACACAGAGGAGGTGGTTTCCTGCTGAACATTAACTGCAGAGTGTGTGGGTAGGGACTGACACAGGATGTGGCTTTGTGTAGACACAAGTAGCAAAATAAATGATTCATTCAATAGACATTCACCTTATGAAAAAAGCATTTAGAGCAGACAGCAGTTGGTAATTAGCTTGGACAATATATTTTACCTGTATATGAGATGACACAGGATCAAGTGTTGTGTGTGTGTGTGTGTGTGTGTGTGTGTGTGTGTGTGTGTGTGTGTGTGTGTGTGTGTGTGTGTGTGTGTGTGTGTGTGTGTGTGTGTGTGACCCACAAACATCAGTGTGAAGCAGGTTGACATACATGGTTGTGAAGTTACTGTGGAAGTATTTACATGCAGCTTCCTTTCTTTGTGCATGGATATTTTTGCTGTCACCAGTTTGTGCAGCCACTCCAAAGGTGCCAACATGGCTGTTGTTAAAAGCACATACAGATGAGACATGAGGTGAAGGCTAAGGATGTGGAAATATTAGCTTTACACATAGTCTGGCTACACGTGTGTGGCTGCGTGTTGTGTTCACCGGTCCATCATGCTCAGGATCATCTCTGGCGTTAGATCGCCATTGGCGGCAGCAGCTGCCGTTTCTTCATTCACAGCCAGCTCAACAGTCTCCACCCCTTCCCCCTCCAACCCCACCCCCTCCACTGTCAGGGCCACTCCCTGCTCCAGAGGTGTCGCTGCAGTATCACCCTCCTCCTTCTTCACTATGATGTTCTCCACCGCTCCAGTGCTCTCATCCTCCACCTGAATGATGGCAGCAGCTACAAAACACAGCAACATGGACAAGTTTGACTAAAGCTCTCTTATGATAGAGACAATACCAGCTCAAAACCTCAACAGCGTGGAGAATCATAATGGCTGTAACTAGGGGTGGGCGACTTGCGGCTTTTATCACGGGCATGCAGATGGGGAAGACTGGGGATCGACCTGCCAACCTTCTGGTTGGAGGACGAATGCTCTACCACAGCGTAATGTGTTGTGTTGCCTAATTAATGAAGATGTTTTCTTACTTTGCTTGTGTTTTGTCTACTTGCATGTGTTTTCTTAAGTTGCAGTGTATTGAGCTCTCAAGGCCACTGTAGTTGCGAGATGCGAGGTGCGTTCACGTAAAGCAGCCAGTCAGTGACTTTGTTGAAGAACAGTGGAAACGAACAGTGAAAACAAAGAGTTCCCTTTATGATCCACAGCCGCTCAATAATCAGAAGGCCCCGACATTTATATTCAACTCGAAACAAAGTCATTTACACTGTGTTTTAAGCCAAAATGTCTGCCGATATCTTCAGACAACGTGCATTCACATTTATACAGTGATTTAGAGGAGATTCCAAATATCGCTACATATCGTGTATCGCAATTTAGCCTAAAAATATTGTTGTATTTGTTTTAGGCCATATTGCCCAGCCCTAGCTGTAACCACACCTAATACAGATCTATTATCTATAGTACATGTGCTATTACATTACAAATATTGCCAGACTAAATACATTTTGTTTTCCCACATAGTGCTCTTTAACATCAACTGGCATCTTATAAATCGTGTCCGTCTTCTCACCAGCTGTTGTCTTGGCAGCCACTCTGACTGACTTGATAGGTGTCGGAGGCTTAGGGGCATTCTTAGGGGGTCGGCCTCGTTTCCTCTTGACTGGTGGCTCGTCGGGGGCTGGGACGGGGATGGCGGCAGGGGCCTGGTCCAATTCCATGCTTTCTGGGTCCTCATCTTCCTGTAGCAGTGATGATTCTTCCTCTCCCTCTCCCTCACCCTCTTCCTCCTCATCAGGATCAACGGGATCCTCCTCTGGATGACAGAGAGATACAACAAAGACAGATGTAGTACTCTGAGCTGAGTGAACTGAGTTTTTGTGCCAATCATGCAACATCAAATTCTCACCGCTGTCATCATCGTCATCTCTCCTGCTCCTCATCTTTCTCTTTCTTCCTCTTCTCCCTCTCTTTGGGGTAGGAGTTCCGTTCTCAGCGTCCTCAACCTCACCACTGCAGTTCTCAGAGTGGCGTGCCATGGTGTTCTACAAGAACGCACTGTTATACACTGTTGACTTTTAAAAACATACTAGCCTTAGCCCGTGTTGAAGCCTGTAGGAAAGACACTTCAGGTGTATTACAGCTAAAAGCAAGTATCCTTACCCTGCGAGTGAAGGTCTTGCTACACTTGGGGCAGACGAAGGCGGTGGGGATAAAGTTGGGGTCGTGGTAGCGTTTGAAGTGCATGTCCAGCAACTGCTTCTGTCTGAAGGTTTTTTCACACTGGCTGCAGGCATATGGTTTCTCTCCAGTGTGGGTTCGACGATGCATCACCATGTGTCGCTCCTGTGTTCAGCAGCATAGGAAACACCAAAACTCTGAAAACCTTTAAATTACATTAAAGGTGGCCATGGTACACATTAAATAATAACCAGGTAAAACATTTAACTGGTGGCATGTGTCAACTAGGGATGGCAGGATTACCGATTTTACCATAACCACAGTTTCATAATGCCATGGTTTCATAACTGTAAGAATTGTATGCACTACGATATCTATGGCGTCCTTCCTTTCGCAAGTTATTTGTTTGAAGTATGGTAAAATCTCCTCTTGTGAGTCATGTTTTTCGAGTATGCTGCGCTTGTTTTTGTTTTGCGAGCTACTGAAATGTTAGTTGAGAAGAGGGAACTGGCGTAACAACCATATTTTCACCAATGCTGGCCATAAAACTCCATCGGAGTTCACAGCGAGAGGAAAAATCCTTGTTTACTTTCTGTTTCTGACCATCTCCAATAAAAACTATATAATCGTGAAAACCGTGGAGCCGTGATATTTCCTCTGACAATAATCGTGGCACCAAAATTTTATATTGTGACATTCCTAGAGTCACTCATACCTGATATTCAAAAAGTAAATTACATATTTGCAGAAAGAATTGCAACCCTACACATCAATTCACAAAGATTAATAAGATATTGGATAAAGCACTGACCTGGCGGCAACAGTAGTCACACATGTCGCATTTAAACCTTTTCTCGTTCTTATGGGACTTCTGGTGCTGGATCAGAGCGTAGCGCTCGTGGAAAACTGCATCACAGTAACGACACTTCTTTCCAGTCTCAATAAACGAGTGCTGCTTTCGAAGATGGACACCTGGAGGTGTACATGGTTAACAAAATAAAAAAAGGTTATAAGAGCTTGCCAAAGTCAACTGTGTGAATGTGTGCATTTTATTTATTATCTTACCCAAGTCACTCTTCCGTGCGATAACCGTGTCACAGTGTGGACAGTGGAATTTCGCCACGTTTTCCGTGTGTTTCTGCAGAATGTGCATTTTCATGGTTCCACTCTGGGTAAAACGGGCATGGCAGATGTAGCACTCATAAGGTTTCTCTCCTGGAAAGAGGGTTTAACATGTACACTGGTTTATTACTGTTATTACCTAAAGTATAAATTTTAACAATGTCATATCCACTAGTATGTGAAAATGTTGGTTTTGTAGTTGTTTGTGGTTCGTAATTAATGGAGGAGGGGTTTGTTAGAAGGGCAGATGACCTCCAAACCTTTTGATTGGAATTTATCATTGTCCTACCTGAGTGTGTCCTCATGTGTCTCTTCAGCTTGTACGTGTCTCTACTGGCATAGCTGCAGAGACTGCACTGGAATGGACGCTCACCAGTGTGGGATCGAATGTGACGCTTTAGTTTGCTCACCTACACAGACAAACTTAGAGTCACTGCACAGAACATTACAACTTTACAATACGTCTGCCATTTTAGGCCATGTTCTTAGTAACTGCTCTGGACTCTGAAACAGAACGGATTAACTTGTTAGAAAAGCACATAGTAACTTCCCTCCTCCACTGCTGCTGGCTACACAACTGCAAATTTATCTTCCACTCATCATCACTCCTGAATGACAAGATGTCGACAGAGATAAATGTATGAGCTGTAATGAACAGAAATAAACTAAAAAATCTGTGGTTGAGGAGTAGAGCGTTCGTCCTCCAACCAGAAGGTCGGCCGCTCGATCCAAGTCTTCCCCATCTGAAGTCTACCCCAAAGTGCTGCTAATAGATGTACTGTATGTATGTGTGTGTGTGTATGACTGGGTGAATGGCAAACTGTACTGTAAAGCACTTTGAGTAGTCATCAGGACTATAAAAGCGCTATATAAATACAAACCATTTACCATTCACAACTTTAACATCAAGCAGACATCAGCACATCCTACCTCCACACTGGCATAGTCGCACATGGAGCATTTGAAGGGTTTTTCATGTGTGTGTTTGTAGCGACGATGACGAACCAGCTCTCCGCTAGTCACAAAAGCCATATCACAGTCTGTGCACTTGTGTGGACGAGTTCCTGTATAAATTTAAAGAAACATGGAAGTTGCTCTTGCATGTGGTTAAAAACAACAACATTCTTATGTCTCCTCTTAAAATAAAACAAAGCACATGTTTTTATGAAGATGGGTGTTAGTGCATACCGGTGTGTGTGTTGAGATGGTTTCTTAGCAAGGTGACCGTCCTAAAGGCTCTTCCACACAAATGACATTTATGTGGTCTCTCATCTGTGTGGCTCTTCATGTGTCTGTCCAGGTTGGAGCGCCGAGGGCAGGTGTAGCTGCAGAGTTCACACTGAAATGTCTTCTTCACTCCTGTAACACAACAAATGTTAAAATTTAAATCCCACTGCCTGATGACAACTATATTAGAT
This sequence comes from Verasper variegatus, assembly GCA_026259375.1. Lineage (NCBI taxonomy): Eukaryota > Metazoa > Chordata > Actinopteri > Pleuronectiformes > Pleuronectidae > Verasper > Verasper variegatus. Next base: position 985,985 of record CM048042.1, read on the forward strand.
AGTAGTTACTATATTAATGACTTATCATCAATTATAATGAATCACATAGTAATATGATGCATTGTTGTAGGGCTGGGCAATATGTAAAAATATCAGTCTATATCGATATATCGTGATATAAATCAAATAACCTGAAATCAACTCTGCACATATGTGTATACATGTACAGTGTTCACATACATACATATATGTGTATATATATGTGTATATATATATATATATATATATAAATAAAGTTTTTTTGCACAAAACAGATTTTACTTGCTTGTACATTCATCCTGTGCCCCTGCACTTTACTTATACAGTAGCATTTCATACAAACCACTACAATGAAGGTGTATATAATGTACATACTCCGAATTGTTTCTGTTATTCATTTTTATTCTATTGCCTTTTTATATTTCTTAATTATCTTGTCTACCTCATCACTGAGGTGCATTACTATGCTGGTCAACAAGTGACACTTAGAACTGATCTTTATAAAAACCTGAATTCATATTCGTGTTGCTGGATGAATGTGGAAACAGTGAAGTTAAAACACTGCGTTACGTTGTAATTTGTGGGAAGATCGTTTGTCTTCAGGACTGTGTTTCAATGCGTGTGTCCCCCCGCTCATCTCTGCCCCTCTTCACACAGGAACCAATAATCACATGTATTTAGTTATTAATCTATGATGTCGGAGTGTGATAGTCTTTACCTCAGGATATTTTAAAAGCGGCGGCAGTGGGCGGGTGTGTGAGGAGGTATTTTAGCTTCTACACCGTAGACGGTAAAGTAACAAACAAAGATAAGGCTGATGGTCATCAAGTACAGGGTAGCTAGCATACTCTTCAACTATGACAAATCTGTTAACTTTTCACACAAGTGAAGGAGGCACCAAAGGTGATCAGAGCATGTCAACTGTTCAATCTAATCATAAACCTTGTTACAGATCATAACATTAACCATTCTAAAAGGTGAGTACACATCAACATGAGTAATGCTACATGTTTTTTTGTTGGTGTCCTTGTGTAATTGTGATTCATTATAAGCGAAGCTGGCTTGTATTCTTGCTGTTTATTCTCATGTTGATTGAAGGAAAAAACTGATATAGAAGCAGACAAATTGATTACAGTGCATGGTTGGTAAAAAAGTGTGAACAGATGTAATTTTTGTGGTATATCTCCACTGTATCACAGATTATAAAAGAGCTACTTGTGTTGGCAATTGAGTGAGGAGTACAATCCATGACATGCAAAGATAACTAATACTTTACTTTTTAAAAAAAATATATCATCAAAGGTTTGCAGGGGCAGTTTTCAGCAGATAGCAGTATCTCACCTTTCTTCTTGATCTTTGTAGGTTTGGGTGGTTTCATGTTGCCCACCACTTTCTCAGCATTGACCTCAGACAGAAGGCCCTCCTGCTGCTCTTCTTCAAAGTCATAGACACTGACGTCCATATCCTTATCTCCTTCAGCATAACGCAGGCGACTCTTTTTTCCCTAGAAAAACCGCAACTCATTAAATGTTATATCAGCAGATCACATTTTAAGTCCAATTCAATAACAGTTTCACTTTCACAATAACTTATCTTACCTTTTTGGTCTTTTTCATCATTCCAGATGGAGGCTGATAGTCTGGATCTTTAGCCCAGTTTGTGTCATCATTTGGAGTCTGAATGGGTCCATCTTCCCCTTCCAACAGCTGGTTCCCCACCTCCTCATCTTCCTCTTCATGGTGGGCTTGTCCTCCCTCCTCTTCTTGCTCCACTGTCTCCACCTCCCCATTAGCGCCAACCTTAACTACCTATACATAAAACACAATCATGGTTGTTGACCAACTGTTTGTGAGGTTTTATTCTGCAAGCATGAAGCTCCAAATTTTTTGACATAGTAGATCTTACTTTACATGGATGGAAGTGCCATTTTGTCTGACAATCTACACTTAATAACCCATAATGACAAAGTGAAAGGGTCTGTTAACTTTCTGAAGCCACTGCATATTAGAGGTATTGTTAGTTTCGCCCAGGGACGGTATAAGGGCTGGTATCAGATAAAATGAAGCCAATTAATTTTAGGGCATTGTGCTTGTCCACCTGAGGCTGCCAGCGAGGCAGCAGTACCTTCCTTTACGACAGCCTTCAGTGCATTTTACTCACACGTGTGTAAAAAATTGAATTAGGTCTTCAAGGCTCCTCCTGAATCTGTGGACCCAAGACCTGTATCAACCAAGTTTCCATTGGTAAAACATAGAGTCTGTTTAACAATATATGTAATACCCGAAAGAATCAGAGAAGACCTAGCCACGATCAGTGTTAATCATGAAGGAAGCACAACGTGCACCTTCTCTGGAGCTCTGACTCCAACATTCTCATTAACACAGATCATTAAACAAAGCATTCATCTAGCAGTCTGACATTGTTGAGTGTTATTTACAGATTTAAATGCTTGTTTGGTGTTTTGATGATGGTGGTGGAGTGCACTGTCCAGAACCTCCCATAGGTGTTGAGCTGGGTTGAGATCTGGTGACTGAAGGCATAGGTTTTTTCTTCTTCTTTTCTTTCTCAGCAGGGATAATATATATTTTACAAACTGATCTGACTTGAGAATAATTTTTTCTGTAGTTTATTTAAAAGATTTTCCTATCTTTGTGCATATGATGTTATAAATGAGTGATAAATCAGTCAGAGTTCTCTCAGACGGTAGAAAGGGGAGTTTATCTGTGTAACCCTGTGCTGTTGTGGTTTTAAAAATATTGTGACAGTAGGTCTTTCAGATTTGAACTGTGCTAGAAGTCTAACAAAAATGTTAAAAGGGTAAAAATTTGTTTACTTTACACTTACAGTAAGATTCAAATGAAGTTCGTTTCTGTCAGGGACCCGCATGCATGCGTTGATTGTCTAAGTTAAAGCCTGAACAATGAGTGGGTCCATTTAGCCGTTTTCAGACATGACCTGCAGATAAAGTGCAGAGTATTGGGTGCAGACTTTATCCGCAGTTTGCCTTTCACACATGCAACAACACAGCTTGAGGCTCTCTGCACAGACACTTTCACATCAGCAACAAAACCTCTTTATTACTCAGACAAGAGGTGGTACAGTTGGGTGCAGCAGGAAGTAATGCATTTAGTCCGCTTCAGAGATCACGAGACACACACACACACACACTCTCGTCAGCACTTATCACAAACTCTCTGGCATCTTTGTTAGAGTCTTCTACGTGTGTGGCTGCACTTTATCACCTGGAGATATTTTTTTTTTCTTCACTTTTGCATCTGTCAAGTGTTAGAATTATCATCAACCCCCCCAACTCACTCGCGGTGAATCCAAGGGGGGAGCCCCTGCCATGGATTCACATCAGATTCTCCAGACTTTCTGCAGACTTCATACTACGGGGCCAGGAGGAGAAAGTCTGCAGATAATGCGGAGGCTCTCACTTGGACATTGCGTTCACACATACATCTTCTCTGGAGAAAGTGTGGAGAATCTACAGATGTCTGAAAGCAGTTTTTTTGTACCTGGAAGCCCTCCGGAAGTGGCAGGGTGTGGCAAATGACTGGGTCTCCATCCTTTGGCATTGCAGTGGTGTCAACAAAGGTGCCTTGCTGCAGGGCCTCCACAGTGGTGGCAGAAACTGGCACCTGGACCAGCTGCAGCTCTCCCAGGCCTAAAGCTGCCTGCTCCTCCATGTTAACCACCTGAGGACAGAAAGACACCAGAGATAAGCTCTCATGTCTGGGCAATAAACAGGAAATCAATTAAGATAAATGCAAGACTGGAGAGGTAATGGTCTACAGACAGCTTGTAAATGCAGATGGTCTCCATACACCACAGAAAAAAATGAAACAGCTGGAGATTGTATGATGGTGGGAAATGGTTTAAAAAGAGCACCTACCTGTAGTGTGATGATTTGAGTCTGGTCCACTGTTGTTACAGTTGCTTGGTGAGCAGAACCAGCTGATGACCCCCCCACTGCAGCATCTATCACCTGCAAGTAAGGAAACTTCATGTTAATAGACTGTTGTGTAAAATGTTGAGATGCAGCACACACTGTCCTCACAACCAGGTGATTTAATTTCTAACAGACATCAGCACAAAGTAGTTACTATGAGGCAAGCCCACATCAAACACAAAAGGTCATTAACAGTGACCTCACCTCAGTCTTCATCTGCAGCAAGGTGGGGTCCAGTGAGTCCATAACCATCATTTCAACACCTGGTCCATCTTCTACACCAACCCCGGCCTCCATTAGCTGTTGCTGGGCCTGGGCGGCTGCTCCCATTTCTTCCCCATGACCTGAAACACAACATTGCTCGGTTACAAAATATTTGACCACATACTCCACAAAGACAACATGCAATAGAAATGTATGATACAATCTGATCTTTTAACAACTAAACTGTAGAATAATATCATGCCCAACTTGTAAGAACCTTGTTCAAGGACGACTCCAGCTTGTCCCTCTACCACGCCCCCGGCCTCTGCAGCTTGCTGGAGGAGGTCAGCAACCATGGCGTCCTGGCTGTGGACCTCCACCTCCCCTACACCCTCTGATGGCCCTGCATCCATGCTGCGTTGGTTCTGAAATATGAGGAAAAAAGGAAGACAGAAATTCAGTTATGAATGCAAATTGTTACTAAAGCTTGCTGTCAGTAACAGCGGTGCCTTATTGCTCCTACTTCTCACCATTGCTGTTCCTCGTTCATAGAATTTTCTGTAACCAAGCAACCAACTAGTAGTAGAGTATCTGTTTCCTGTTTACACCAAATTAAGTTTTCAGGTGTTAGTATGAATGAGATAAATTATGATTGATGTGGTAACACACAACACATCTCTGACAGAGTTAAATGTTGTCTTGAACACACTATGCTCCCCTTCAGGCTGCTACCTGCCTGTAAAGCTACAAGAGGGGTTGGGTAATATGTCAACATATGGTGTGTGCCCTCATGGTTGAATACACTTATTGTTAGTCATTTTGGATAAAAGCATCAGCTAAATGATGTAATATAACACACACACTGATACATTCACTCTTAAATGAAGTGAGTCCATACAGCTTCTATGCTCTTTTGTATTCTTCTAGTTCTGAGTTCTTTTGATTTGATTATCATGACTACTATGAGATAACAAGTGATGTCACAAGTGGAATCCTTCAACATAATGACACTGGGGATGGGGGGTTCAGTGTCTCACTTTAATTTATCAGACAGTTGAAGGGATTCTTCCCCACAGTCTGCATACAGACTAGTGCCTATTAGTTTCAACATCTTAATATGGAGAAAGATCTCCCTTTGTATTTTAAAGAAACCAGAGTGATCAAGAGAGACTCCCACAACATTTGTATAAGCTTACTGCTGATATTTGTTCTCAGATTTATCAAAACATTCTCATTCTTCACAAACATGAATGTCTAAAGCAGCTTTTTTCCAACTGGTTTACTAAGGCACATATGAAAAACCAGAGGCTTTGAAATGATTTATCACCTATTCAAAAGCTCAAATTCTTAGTGGCCATTCTTTTTTGAATCTGCAGGGAAAAACAGGTAAGTTTGATCCAAACATTCACTCTGATCAATGAATTGTCTACATCTACATCTTACAACTGAGTAGGTGAGTGAGTACAACTATTTCAATAATTTTCCCAACAGATGAACCTAAAACCTAAAAATTGCTAAACTTTGTTTACCTGACAATAATAATATTTTGTATGACCTCATTTAATGAGTAGTTCTGAGATTTTAAATGTAATATTAGCACTCTTCACCAGCTCTGGGAAGAGAAATTCAGCCTACATGAACCCAATGACCCATTCTACATGCCTGTCATTATGGATGTTGCTCAGTTACAGCAAGTCAGTTCAGGGATGACTTTCTTACCCAGTCTGATGTGGATGCTGTGGCTTGTTTCCTAAATGTTGTTATTCTGACTCCACCTTTCCCTGATAATCTTTAAAAGGGCATTATCTGTTAGCATGTGCTCAATCCTCACACTGTCTAATTTCCCTCCCATTCCCTTCTCACAAGCACAAATGTCCTGTTACAAATTTACTGAGTTAGTGATGTGTGACTATTTCCAAACCACTTAGATTATTTCCACTTTGACAGATCCAGGACTGTGTAGGAGCAGTCCTGGATTTTTAAATCACTTCAACAGAATGGGCAGCTAGAGGATCATGGGGAGATATTCTATGAATTTGACAAAAGGTGTATTGGGTTAGAAACACAAACTCCACCTTTAAGGGACTAAATACAAACAACTTGTTAATGTAAACCCTATATATACACACATTGGTGACAAAGACGGGCACAGCTGCACAGGCATGTTTGTGTAAATGTGTAACATCTGCTTGTCTTCAGTTTTTTTGTACACTTAGTACATTTTTATGAATTGGTTGAAGCCAGAGAGGCTGTGGTGCAGGCCTTTACAGATCTTTTGACATATGGTACAACATATCCACCATAACATGGTAGAGATGATCAGTGTCCAGTCTGGCAACTGTCGCCTCCTTGCACAGAGTTTATACAGCGGTGTTTTTGTAGCTCTCCAAGCCAAGTCGTAGAGGGAGCTCTCTGCTGTAATATATAGCTGTGGCCATGAGGCTCTAGGTGGGTTTAGAATAAGAGACAAGCGGGCGACGGGTGCAACAACAGCTGACTATCCCGACCACGGCGACCAGAGAAAAGGGAGAAATACTCGATAATGGCAGAAGTCAGCGATTGGAGAGCACACATCGTGTGTTAGGTCTGAGTGGATCACCGAGGATCGTTTTGCTGTCGATGCTTCGTCATTCCTTTTTTTCCTCGTTGGCCCTATCCTTCCGATTTCCGTGTGTATACTCCGCTACCGATAACATTTCAAAAGTATTTAAAGCATCAGCTACAGAAACGGCCAAATCAAAAATTGGACTCTGTTACCGACGGGGACCTCGCTGCTGTCGACACTTACTCAGTAAACATTTACTGAGGGTCCTGGGTGGGAAAGGGCCTTGAGCTAACCTAGTTAACTCTTAGCTAGCTTCAGATGCTACATGGGTCTTCGAGTAAAGGTCTCGTTAAATAATGTCATGTGGCAAAACTCAACGAAACATCTCCTGGATACACGGGGCTGTGCTGTAGGTCATGTGGTTGTGTTCTCTTGGGCATACAAGTATTTTAGTAATATACTTTACGTATGTTAATTCAAACAAGCTAACGTTAGCTGTGGGCTATAACTTAAACCCGCCAGTTTCCATGTCGTCAAGGCTGTAAAGACGGGAAACAAAGAAGCGAGAAAATGGACGCCTTGGCCTAAACTCTCCCACCAGAGCGACGAAGTACCCATAACTTATTCTCGACGATATTTCCACAGATGTGTGTTGAAAAACAGCGGGTTGTATAATCATTTGTTGGAACTTCAGTTATTTAAACGTATTTTGACGGCTTTTTCAATAACGATAGAGGGAGACAAACACTCTCCGACGAGTGCCCGGACCCAGAGCCCCATCGTGACACCTAGAGGCCGATTAAAGATCCTGCAAACTCCCCCTTATCAGAAAAGTAGTGGTACTTTACCTGTGTTTAGTGTGTTTCTCTTCCCCTTTAACAAGGCCCACAGCTCAGGGTGTCTGCTACAAAGTTTGACAGGCTGCTGAGAAGTGTAGGCTTCTTCGCAGTTTGTTTTAATCCCTCTCCCGCTTTAGCAGAATAGCCTCTGCCACAAAATGGCAGTTGGCAGCTCAGTGCGCCTGTGCGGCCGCTGGGGGGTGGTGTCGAAGCCTCTGCACACACCCTGATTGGCCAGGAGGGGCGCCCCGTTGGAATACATGGAAGACCATTTGTCACAATGGTGGGAACGAGGCTGCTTTCACGACCCTCGGACATGTTCAATTTCACCACAGTCAAATAAGGATAGCGACTAAAAACCTTATGAGAAATGTTTATTTCAAACCAAATAAATACAGCAATACATTCAAAATGAGGTGAGCGCAGCTGTTAAATGCCATGGCATTTGAGTGTAATTTACTGTGAAGCTTTAAGTCACATTTGTCAGTGTAAGAGTGCAAAACGTGACAAAGATTAAAGTCCAAAGAAATCTTTATTCAGTGCATTTTGAAAGATTTTGTATCTGTTTAAATCTACAATCCTGTGTCCAACACTTATATGACCTGACATTCAGCATATCTGAGCTGACCATTCAGTTTTTCATAGGCCATCCAAAGTTTCATAAATGCTGTGAATGCAGCTTGCATTATATTTTGTTCTCTCTGGGACATGAGTACAAATTAATATTTCTCAGCAAGGACAGCCAGCTGTTAACAGCTGCTGTGCTGTGGGAGCTTCACAGTTTTAGGACATGTACAGTTTGCTGGTGGCCTCTCACAACCTAAGACAACTGACTTGCAAAAAATTAGTACCAGGCAGATTTCAGCCAGAATATTAGTTTTAGTTGTATATGTGTTAGCAGGTCATGATACAGTTGACAAACACACAGTCACACAAGACTATTTTTGAACACACGTTTAATAGATTGTATATATTTGACACCAGAATACCTGGACACTTTATGTTTTAGAAAAAAGAAAAGAATATTAGAACATTTCCAGTCCAATGCTGCACAATTAAACAAGCTTGTGGAAGAAGAAAAAAAACAAAATACTATAGCATATGTAAAAACTATATATGCAACAGTGTACTATATATATATATATATATATATATATATATATATATATATATATATATATATATATATATATATATATATACTAGTGTTTTTCTCAAGCTTCACACTGTCTTCATTCTTAAATAAAGGATCTATCTTATTTTTCATCTATGTCATTTTACATCTCTGCTACTATCAAACCTTGAGGCACTTAAACACTGCAAAGTGCTTTATGGATGCAGAGATATAGCTGCAGATTGCTGCTGTCCTATAGAATCTAATAGTGGTAAATACATTGCATACAATGGTAGCAATCATATTTACAAACAGTGAGTCTGAGTCCCCCATAACACCAGTCCTATATTATCATCTCTGACATTGCAGTCACTTGTAATATGTTGTATTAAAAAAGTCAGATAGTTGTCTGATCAGCCTCCCTCTAACTGAAAATAATATATGAATATCTGTTCTTTTTAGGGAGACAACAAAACAATGATTCATTATTGCTTAAAAAAATATGCATTATTACTGCATACAAGATGATTAAGGATATGTAAAAATAATTCATAGAGGTACACAGTTTGAAGTCTTAAATGCCAGAATTTAGAATATTTTTTTCTTTTCTTTTCAAATTCTGATGATTTAAAACCTATGCAGGAATCTGAGGATTCTGACTTCAAGCTCAGATTTCACTGTACATATTTTAAGACATGTCCCTATCCTCTGTTATAGATGATTGATTTCATCCTTACAAACACAGTTACTGCTGATTTGCTTTGTCTGTACACTGCAGTGTTTCTGACAACATCTAACTCAGGTTTGGCACATTGAACATAAGGAACTGCTTGAAGGCCAAAGACGTGTCCAGTTTGCATACACTACACTGAATTTAACTGTAGAATGTAAAACATAGTAAACAAGTGAATTACAGTTAAAACTTGTCTTCAGTCAGAATTAGTCTGTTGTTACACAGAAAGAAAAGAAGAAAAAATTATATGAAAACTTAACACCACGGTAAAAAAAGGAGTGTGCTAGTGACTCTGAAGTTGTACAGTTGAGCTTTGAGCTAAATTCTAACATCACCATGCTAACATGTTCACAAAGTTAGAATGATGTTTACCAACTTGGTGTGGCAGCATGCTAACAGCTGAAGCTTATGGCAATGTTATGTTTTACAGTTAGTTTAGCAACATGTCAAAGTGGCTCCTGTGTCACCTGAGATATTACAATTCATCAGAATAAACACATTTTCATGGATCCATTGACTATTTCTTAGATTAAAGTAATGGACTAGGAATTAGCCTACATATCATTTGCTTTAATTTATCTTGCTTTATCTTTAACTGCCAGAACAATGCACAGTCAACATAAATATATCATCTTTACATCATAGAACACAGCATGCAACCAGGACACGTCTATATGCTATCACTGTAGTAATGATATAACCAGTGGTCTTTCTGAGATGACCTTACAGCGGTGTTCAGGAAATAACAAAAGGCAGAATGGCAGCATCAGTGTCAGCAGTGTCACTGTGAAACCAAAGAAAGAGGATTACAAGAAACAGAACAACTGAAGTCACAGGGCTGGACATTTTGGCATTTTCATACGTCAAACTCAGTGTGGGTAACCTGTTGGACTATGAGAAAAACAAGTTATGATGCTTCAATTGTTAAGACCACTATATTTATAATGATATCAGTGTGTTTCTATCTTTTTTTACCCATTTACTAAACATCACATTCTGTAACTTTGTTCTTTTTATTTTTTACCATTGACCAAAAAACACATTCTTGACCTAATTATATTTGGTAATCCCTCATGGCACCATTACCTTCCGCTCTGTTTACATATTGTTATTTATACAATAGTATGCTTAAAAAAATATTGTGTGACTGCCCGAGGGTCAGATTAAAAAAAATCGAAAAGAGTGAGCTAGACGTGTTGTTTTGAATGGAAACACACAATAATGAGAACATTGTTAACAATTATGACAGACCCATCTTGTAATTATGAAGTCATCAGTACATAACTGCAGATATTAGTTACTCAGACAAATTACAGATGTGATCACTTTGAGTTCTAAAATGACAAAATTTGGTTTTCCGTGTTTTTGTTTTATGACTAGTGTATTAACTGTGAAATGTTAAGCAGCATTTTAAGGATTTTAGGATGTTATATGTGCTAAATTGTAAAAAAAAAAAAAAAGAAAGAAGGGAAATAACACTGGTATGGTCATTAAATATAATGTTCTGTGTCTGGGACCAGTTTACTTGAAATACAATCAGTGAATAACTGTTTGAGCTTCAGCTGTTATTGACCTGACTTTAAACGGAAGTCATCCTGGACTTGAATAAACCTCTCTTAATGATCCATATTTACCTTCTCAAACAACAGATTACCCACAGCAGTCTGTCACAGTAATACAGTGACTCCAGACAGATTGCAGCCTCATTTACAGCAGGTATATGTCAGTGAAGTGCCACTGACAGTGAATTCATGTCGATCATCATTTTTAACAGCATCTCATACAACAAAGTATACATTTACAAAAGAAGACTCTGGTAAATAAAAACAATTTACAATCACAAAATATTAAATCCCAGTGGCATATAGTCATGTATTTTCATTTAGAATAAGGTATGTGATAATTGTAAAGAGTAATGGCACTGTATTGTTTAAACCATTCTCTGTGCAGAAACAGTCTCCAGCTTTATACAAAACTACAGTGTGAGTCATTCTCTTCTTAATCTGTTGCCAGAATGTTGGCAACATTAAACATGAAGGCCTGTAATACAGAGTAAAAAAGCTTTCATTTTGATCTTCTTAAGTGGAAGATGATTCACAGTTAATAAACCAGTGTTAGCAGATGTGGGACATGGATTATCTTTGTGAGTGTGTTAGTTGAAACATGCTGCTTGCTGCATTCTGCATCTACTGTATCCTGTGTTTTCCTGTATCTCTTTTTCGATGCAGCAAATAGTCTTTGCTGTGCTACCAGAGGGAAGGCTGCTCACCTTATGTTCACTGAGGCATGTATTTTTGCACAAGGACTGGACGTTTGTATCTCTCGGGGCCTCTGTGTGCCTCACAAAGTGTTTCAGCATCTGAAACCACCGTAGCCACTGAAAACCCATCACACCACCCTCATGCAGAGACTAGCCAGGTTTGAGGATGAGTGGAAGCAAGCAGGGTTTTAATGTTTCTATCCACCTTTGTTCATTTTTCAAACACATTTGTCTGTCACTTTCTGTATTAGCAAACAGGTTTAACACGATGGAATTCTGACTGAAAGTGAGCACCAGTGTCCCTTTCTTTACTTTTCACGTGTCGAAACTACAGACACAGAACAGAGTTCTTAGAGTGGGGTCAGGGAGGTAGTGGGATTCAGCCAGGAGGATGCTGTAGCAATGCCTTTTATTCTCCTCCTATGGGTGAGGCCAGTTAGTGACACAATATGTTATGCCATCTAGTTTGTTTAAGTGCAGTAATGCCACTTATGTCACAGCCATAACAGATGGAGAGATGAATTACAGCAACCAGTAACTGTTTCTGAACCTGTCTTTGAATCCACAACTCCATAGTGATGTTTCTGTCCCTGTGGACCTTCAATTCATGTCTTTGTTTTGAGAATAAAATTAAACATTTATCGTCACGATTTATATACACTGATGTGAGGACGATGATTTCCTCTGAACAATGTTGCAAGTCAATGCTGTAGAACTGGTCTTGAAACATGCTCCCAGTTGTCTCTCAGTCATGCATGTGTTTTGATTGTTCTTGCCTCACAGCAGCCTGCAGTTCTGCTGCCACCTTAACTGCTCTACAATGTTACTGACACAAGTTTATTTTCCATAGTGTCTTTTCCACATAACAACCAAGTGTCCTCATTTTACACAACTAGATTTATATCCAGTAGTTAAAAGCTTACTATACACTAAATTAGATTTTTTTGGGTCTCCATTTAAATTTAGCTACATCAGTCCCTTGACTCTGTCTCAAAACCAGCACATTGTTTGACTGAAGTGATCTTGATTACAACCAGAGAGGTCTCCACAGCCATCTGGCAAAACTTGAAAACAACAAGCATAGGTAGAGCTGGTGGCTACAGTGAAGGCTGAGCTGTGTGGGAAAGCTGTTTTTAGTGTCATTAATGTTGAGTTTGCAGACATGTTACAAACCAAACTGTTCATCCGGAGCAGCACAGTACAAAACAGCCTCCAGTTCTTAAGTAAACACGGCAGTTTAAGGTTAAAGTAGTTTTATGCAGAGCTAGAATGGAATATTTATTCTGTGTATGCCTGCTGGTTCACCATGTAACCAATCAAGAAAGTAAAAGTAATACAACTTTCATATCACAAATCACAAGAAACTAAATAGTTATTTTGGCATTTGAAAGTTGTGAAAACAGTAATTACCTGATAAAGCTTTATAAAGTTTTTGACATATTTCAAAAGAGTATATATATATATATGTGTCTGGACCATGAACATTACAGTGGTGGAAAGACATTTGCCCAGTAATCTGAGTTGAATATGATTTTAATCAATGCCGACACATTATTCCCTGTTCTCATATTAATTTCATTCTTCTGCTCCTCTCTTCATCCATCCCTCCTGTCCAGTTTGCTCACACTATTCATTCTTCCCAGCATCTTTACAGTCTAACCAATCTTCTTGGAGTATTTATCACAGGCTGATATAAAATACAGCGATGTATTTGTAGCTTACGTAAATCTTTGCCCAGTGTTAAGCAGAAGTGTCATTCTTAATGTGGATATGACTCCTCTCTGTCAGTGTATATACTGTATATCATATTGTATTTGTCTTTTGATCTTCCAGTGTTAGTAATGGGGTAGATATGTGTGTGTGTGTGTGTGTGTGTGTGTGTGTGTGTGTGTGTGTGCGTGTGTGTGTGTGTGTTAGAACGCTGTGCTGGCCATGCTTCCTGGAGCGAAGAGTCTTGGTATACTGTCCTGAGACGTCTCCACGTGTCTATGGGCCATCTTCCCCTCCTCTCCTGCTCCACAGGATGAATGACAACAAAAAAAATGGAAAAAGTGAATAAAAGAATGGTCAAATGAAAGAATGAATGAATCATCTCAAGAGATCTGTGTTGGAAAAACAGAAAACAAGAAAGATATACGTTTCTTGTTTCTGTCTTAATTATTGTCTTATGCCACAGACATGTGAGTAAATGGAATAAAAATATGAATGGAAATGAAGAAAATACCAAATGGAAACATTATAGTCACCATGTTTACAATAATTATATACCTAAGAAACAGTACGTGCATCATGTACAGGAATAAAAATACACATTCAAATCAGAACCCATTCAACCCACATCATTTAAGGGAATTATTTCTCAACAAAGCTTTTTGTTACTTTGATCATCACTACTGCCAGTTATAAGAACATTTGAGATAAATAAATTATCCATACACTACATATCAACAGCTATTAGATGTCAAAGTCCCAAAGTACACTATTTTAAAACTTTAATATCCACAGTATCTATTATGAAGTCGGCAGTCGTCAAAGTTATTTCGCTAACATGTGCATGTATTGAATGTGCTTTCATTATTTATTAATGTTGTGTCTATATTCATTGTAGTAAAGCAGATTCTCTCATTCTGACAAATCTGATGGTTATTACCGAGGACGAGCAATGTTTGTTTGGCAGCATCTCGGACTTCCTCCTTGTCTGTCCGACAAAGATACACTAACTGGTCGATACTTTCTTTAGCCTGCAATGACAACAGATGGAATGTAGTGTTCATGTGAAAAATACATGCTGTATTACACAGTACAAACAAGCTGCACACACAAGATCTTATGAGAGTTGTTTACCACTTTTATGCCATAAACTGGATCAACATTATCCTAAAATCGAGATTAGAACAGGTTAGGATAAAAGCCCAAAGTCTCTATTTGTTTCTACCTTCAGACAAGCTAAGGCCTTGCATCCACACACTCTGGTGTCCACTTTCTCATCCTCCAGCAGCTCCAGACAGCTGACCAAAGCCTGAGGGGGAGAACATTCACAGTGTCATGTCTTTGATTCGTCCAGTGTGAGGCTGCTGCAGTCCACTTTTTACACTGTTATATTGAAGGTGTTTGTGTGATTAACACCTTATGATTAGAGCCGAATCAATACTATTTTTCATCTCACAGGGAAACAGTATGGCTGTATATGCAGGATGGCAGACCAACCAAATAATGCTGAAAATGAGAAACAATTACGCTAATGTTACACTAACAACATATCCTGCTTGCAAGTTGGCCTTCCACAATGGTGTCAGTGAAATATTCAAATACAGAATCATCAATATGACACAAGGGAGATGGATCATTTAAAGAGAGGTTAAAGGTTTAAAGTTATAAGAATGACATAGATAATCAAAGAGTTTTAACATTTCACGGTAAATCTGGAGACATTCTCAGTATTCAGAAGAAGTATTCAGTCATTCAAATTACAGTTGAGTTCTAAAATATTCATAGTAAGTTTTGCCACGAACGCAGTGTTCACTCACCTGTTCTCTCTGTCTTGGCTGGGCCGCCAGGCTTCTCAGTACAGAGCTGGCAGATGCTGACACTTTGCCTCGTGGGTCTTTCAGTAACTTTGCCACAGCATGAAGTCCTTCTCTTCTCAGGCTACACTCTGCAGGATGCCGCAAAGTCTGAACGATCACGTCTAGGTCAGACGATGCCAGCCTCTGCACCAACCACACTAGTGGAGGAAGGTTATCAATGATTACTGCTATTCATCAGAAGTTGTTTTCTGCAGTTATTTGCCTTTCTGTGTTTGTGTGTGTGTGTGTGTGTGTGTTTGTGTCAGATACCCTCTTCTGCCAGTTCAGTGATGTGTGTTTCCATGTCACTGATGCCGTTAGCCTCTACGTAACTCCAGAGCTGGAACAACGTCACCATCACTCCATCTCTGTTGCTGCCTCGCCGTGGTAACCTCTGATCTAGCACTCGCTCAATCAGACACAGGAACACTAGACAAACACACACGTGTGAACATGACACCTGACTTCTGACTTGTGCTGTGAGCGTGCATGCAAATACATGCACCCCCCCCCCAACACACACACACACACACAAAGTTGTTGTACCTTTGTCAGCCATGCTGCGGACCATCTCTGGTAGTATGCTGGAGAAGGCTGTAGACAACGTATCCCGGAAGTCCTCAGCAGAGACGCTGTACTTGCTGCCCTGCCCCACACACTGTTGCCATAGTGACACAGCACCCAGGCACAGGCCTAACTGAGGTATCACTATGAACGAGAGAAGGTAAGATGGAGTAAAGAGGGAGGAAAAGTGAAAGGATACGTATTAGTGCTTTTTCACTGGAACATATGCAGCCTGAGACTAATACTTAAGTGAATGATACTGCTTGTTGTAGGGGAGAACGGGGTTAAGTCGAGCTAGTGGTAAGATGAGCAACCCCCTGTATCTAGGTAACCATAAAAGAAAGTAATCATGTGACCACAAAATTGTGTAGTGTAGTCGACAATACTCATTACATCTTTGACTGAAGCACATGGAGAGAGTGGTAAGCAAACCAGAGCAAAATAACAGATTCTTGCAAAGTGAATTCATCATGTTACTAAAGTTATCAGCCTTGTATCTGAATTAAAATAGAGATGTTTTTGACATTATTATATGTTAATTTAATTTATTGTAAGCTACAAAACAAGGTAATAAACTTTACATAGCTATTAATCTGAGCTACTGTGTGAAACAGTTTTGTAAAAATAGTGGTTGTGGGGTAAAATGAGCCAATGATGTGGGGGTAAATTAAGATGGTCAGTCATTGTTCACTGCACACATACACACACACACCCGTGTGCACACACATACATAGATATGCATACATAATGCATATCTATCCATAATGCATAATGCACAAACTCTTTGTGTCACTGTCAATGTTCAATGTTCAATGTTCATGTTGGATCACTGTTACAAGTTTTACAATGTTAATGTAATGAAAACCTTATTAAGTCACACAAACATGCTGTATGTACACAAAAGTACATGTACACATACATTCTTTCTGTAGCTAACACACACAGATCACAGTTTAATCCTTCCCTAAAATGTTTGAGTAACATGTTGAACAAAAGTAAACCTATATATGGTTTTACTTTAAGTATAAGTTTTTGCCTTTGTTAAATTGATGGCATGGATTTGATGTCATTCATATCAGTTTTTAATGGTGGCACCATTTACCCATAAAGGGCTCAATATTCCATCACTATGATCATGTAACCCCAACCTTGGGGTAACTTGTGCCAAAGGTTGGGAACCATAATAATTAGATAACGTTCTATGGGTACACAACAACCTGAGGTATATATAGTAACTATTGTTGGACACAAAGCCAGACTAGTACAAGGATTTGGTTATTCTTGGAAATCAGCATGATTGTCTATCGTGTTTTATTATGAAAGTCCAGATGAACATACACGTTGATTAAATAACAACTATAGACGACATTGCAGGTTTGGTTGAGCATGTTATGAATGCTCTCCATGTTTTTATTTTTTTCATCTTAAAGCTGTGTGCAGTGATATGAAGTTGAATCTGTCTGAGGGCTGCAGTCCTGGATCCTACAGCTGCTGCAGTTGTGGTAAAAAGGGCCAACACTATAGACAAAAGTGTAGTCAGTGGTGTGTTATATGTATTACTAGCTGATATTCTAACAAGTTCACTTCATCAAATAGCAAGCAGCAAGCACTGTACTTGAGGTAATGAGTCACTGTGCCTTTGTCATCAAGCAGCTTGTTGAAGCAGATGAATGCGTAGTTGGTTCATCCTTGAATGTCACAGGGCAACACTTCATCAAACCACATGGAGGAATCCGAGGTAAACAGGTACTGATGTTTCCAGTTGTCATGCGCTGTCTATGGTATTGTGATTGTACTTGTGCATGTAAAAGTGATGGCGCACGCACGCACGCACGCACGCACGCACGCACACGCACACACACACACACACACACACACACACACACACACACAGAAGAGCCCACACATGTGACAGATACTAGTTAGTACTTACCTTCATTGGGCTGTCTGAGTCGTCTCGGGTTGTCCTTGGTGATACGACGGATGTTTTCAAGCACTCCAGCCTCTCTCAGCAGTCGGTCTAAGGCGTACATTTCACCACAGCGCAGAGGCCCAAACATACCAAGACGCTACACATATAGTTCCATGTATCAATTTACATATGACAGGTAACCATCTGTCAAACAACATTAAACATTTAGAAAACAGTAATGTTGTCCTCTGTGCTCCACCTCATATTAATATGATCATGCAACATGTTTTTCAAAAAGCAGGCTGATCATATAATTTGTTTCCTTCCAAAATCTATTTCTACAAGATTTGTTAAAAGCGTATGCTTATTGAAGCATTAGTTTTTTTGTAATAGCAGGAGTAAATCTATCACAAATACTACTGTATATGTACAAATACATTTATAATTTAGATTTTCATTAAAGATTTTCGTGACTCTCTTACCAACAACTGTGTATTGCAGTTCTTCAAGTGGACCACCAGGGAGCAGTCTAGAGTAGTGCAGCCTGTAGTGAGGGGGAGGGTGGGGGAGGAGGGGCTGTCCCAGCCTCTGTCCTGCAGAGACCTACACACACACACACACACACACACACACACACACACACACACACACACACACACACACACACACACACACACACACACACACACACACACACACACACACACACACACACACAGCGTTTCAGTGTGTAATAGGAAGCTGTTACTGTTTAATTCAGACACATCAGTTCAGCTTGCTTCAGTTGATCATTCCTAGAAACAAAGCTCTAAGCAACACAGGACAGACAGCAGCAGGGTGGCCAGGTGTGTGTGACAAAACCAGCCCCATGGACAATCACAACTTGCCCAAAAATAACCCAACACTATCACAACCAGCCTGCTGACACACTGCTAGATGAAGATGATATCTTACACACATGTTGATGGTCACCAAAGAACCTGTGTTACTACGACATTGAGATTTAATATCTCAACCACCATAAGATGAAATGTTACAAATTTTGATTCATACATTTGTGTTCTCCTCATGATGAACTGCAGTAACTCCCTGATGATGGCAAATGGTTTGTGATATCTCAGTCATATGTCAAGGTGGTTATGATATTGTGTGAAAAATCTGAGAGTGCGTGAGGTTTTCCTTCACGTCACAGCTGCACATACATTTGTGCTGTGCGAAAGTGATGGTACCCTAAAGCTCCACTAGATGGCAGCAAGATCCTGCAGTGACTGAGATTCTTCAACAAATAAAGTTGTACAATGGGAGGGTTGTTTACTAGGTTATATATTTGACACACAGGGAGGTCTTAAGCTAAACCCATGTATGTAATATATGTTCATGTCAGAATTTGTGCTCATGAGAACGTCGATTGTTGTGTTTGAGTAACATTCATCATTCATTGAGCAGCACTGACCTGCCATTTCTGTTCCTCTTGTCACTCCTTTCCTCCTCATCTTCCTCCAAGTCAGACATGTTGAGGAAATCAAAGCTGCCCAGGGCTGTTTCCACTGTGAGGCTGGCCACACTGGGTGAACGGCTGTGCCTTCCACCCTAAAAACACAGACACACACACACGTGTCCATATTTAGATTTGTATCAGTAGTCAGCTATGTCTTAAGATGTAAACAGAACAGAGCACAGATACAATATACATGTCTTCACACACACACAATGGATCTTGAAGGGAAAAACAGCATGCACAGTCACACACTGCAGAGATCTACCTTGATTTGAAACACAACAACACAGCACACCCAGGGTGCATGTAAAAAAAATAGATGTATGCATTGTGTATATTTGTATTCGTGGGTGTTTGTGTGTGTATTTCTGGAATTTTGTGACATCACTTAAGGGATATGGACTGGAAATATCCTGCTCTTTATATAGCAAAAATAATAAATAAATATTTAAAACATGTGTATAATACATAAGACAAAAGACAGTTGACTGTAGTGTACGTGTATTTTTTCCTCGATGACACACATTGCATGTACTTTTTTTGAGTGTAGTTAAAGTTACTCTAACTCTGGAAGTATCTCTTGTTTGGCACACATGTTCTGTCCTCACCTTCAATGTAACCTGCAGCAGCTTCAGCTCTTGCTCCAGTAGTTGTAACTCAGGGAACTGTCCCCTGTAATCATCCAGAGAGGAAACTACAACTGCCAGGGCATCCTCCAGCCCACAGTCCACTGGACCATCACCCTCTCTGGACAGACAATCTGCATCTGCACATGGCATCTCCTCCTCCACCGACACCCGCCGAGCTAAATATGTTGCATCCCCGCTCTCTGGGATTATGTTGCACTCGAGGTGTGGGAGTGTGTTCATTTGTAATGGAGGGCAAGAGTTCATTCCTTCAGTCCTAGGGGAGAATGATGTGAGGACAGAGCTGGATGTATCCTGTGGCAACCTGATTGGATGTTGATCTGTGACATCATTCACTGTTGTGTTTTCTTCAACGACATCAAGCCTCCTCGGTGACATGTCAGTGTCTGTGGCAGCAGAGCTAGGTAACTCAGGAGTTCTGCTGGGCAGCTCCATTTCAATGTCATTGATGGAGATCCCAGAGGCCAAAGAAATCTCCTCCCCTGATTCCCCAGCTGACCTATCCGTTAACACAATACCATCGGCGCTGCCTTCACTAATGTGGCTCAGAGAGCGCGAGTAACTGTGTGAGGTGTGGCTATTGGTCACCAACCCATCCCCTGTTGCAGTGGGAGACTGTTTCCCTGCATCCTCTTCCTCACTGTCAGGTTTTGTCATCCCAGTCGCTGTCCCCTTGTCCTCTTCTCTGTGAATGAGTTCATAAATCAGTTTAATTATTGATAGAACACACAAAATACCAAGCATTTTAAGTCATCCCTGTGTATTTGTAACTATATTTAAGTATAAGAATGTAGAATGGAATTAAAATGAAATCTCCAAAGTGAATACTACCTGTTGCTCTCTGTTTGGTGATGGGTGCTGTTGACAACCTCGCTGACGGAGCATCCCATATAGGTAGATTTGGGAGTTTGGGAGGAAGAGTCTCTGAGGCTGAATGAGATGTCAGGCTGAGCGGAGGATCTTTCTGTTGCAGTTGGCTGAATCTCTGGTGTCACCACCACTGCCTAGAGAGCCAGAGAGACATGAACCCATGGAGTCACCAGGAGACACAACGCAACATTGCACTAAAGAAACACAACTGGGTTCTACAGTGAAAAGATTATAATGGTAAATGGTCTGCATTTATATAGCGCTTTTCTAGTCTTGATGACCTTCATACAGTGCATGTATATGCAGCATGTTTGGGGTTGAGTATCTTGCCCAAGGAGACTTCGACCTGCTGAGCCACGGCTGTGGCTTTTAGCAGGTCAAAGTTAGTAAAGGAGATCAGTAGTCTCCCTTCTTCCCCACTTATTTCTTAGTCCAGTCCTTAGAGCTGAAAGATTTGTTTGTATGACACCAACTCTGTGAACCATTCTAAGAAAGAGGGTTCACCTGGGTTCTTCCTGTTTCAGGTTTGCTCAGGTGTAACAATCCCCAACACCAAACTGCAAACTTTTGGAGACAAAGCCTTCTGTGTCTCAGCCCTCTCCCTCTGGAACTCTCTCCTGGTTGAAATACGCAACACTAAATCCCTCGACATCTTCAAAAAAATCCTCAAGCACCACCTCTTCACTAAGGCCTTTGGCCTCAGTGAATGCCCCACCCTGCTGTTTATTTCTATCCTGCTTTGTACTATTACTCTTTTCTTTTCTCTTGTTTTGTATTCACAGACATATGTAAAGCATTCTTGGGTCCCATGAAAGGATAATAATAATGGCTTGCATTTATATAGCATAAATGCGAGCCATTATTATTATTGTTATTATTATTTACCACCATCACACTGGTCTGAATAAAACCCTTGGCTCCACAGTCAGATCCTATTTGCATATAGTTAAGAACATATATCCTCAGATTGCTTTTTATACGTTCATGAACATTAAACCAAGAGTTCTGGATCAGCATTGTCTCTTAGCTTAATTCTAAATAGTCTGGAGAGGTCAGGTAAGATCGACTGATGTTATAATTGTTATTATTGTTTATTGTTTATACTGGAAAATTGAGGGAGTGAGCAGAATCCAGTCATCTCTTTAGAATGTTAACTGTGTCGAGGTGACATGTTACAGAGAGTGAGGTTGTAAAGTAAAGTAAAGTAATGTGATATAATATGGGGCCCTGGGGAACCCCCTCCAACACCCTGAGACAAAAAAGCCTGTATAAAAATGTTAAACATAATTTAATTCTCCGTGCCCTGGACACACTTTTATTTACAGCCAATAGGAACTAATCTACGTTTTCTAAATCTAATGTGATTGGTCGACCCTCGACGCTGTCCCAGGTACATCCGTCGTCACTAAGTTACCTCTGCTACGAGCTGACCGGCTTCAGGAGAACTTAGACAAATCCAGGAATTTCTTGACAAAAACACCCCAACAAGAAAAAAAGAGGATAAAGAACCCAACCAGATTTACAGATTCAGCAGCAGGTGAAGAGTGATATGTGTTGCATTGTTTGAGTTGAGTCTGGCTTCAGTTTGTTTAAACCAACCCCGCCAAAAAAAAAGTTGCTTCCCCCAAATACATTTTATCACCAGCTGCCACTGCATACAAGGTATAGTTTTGTCTTAAGAACAATCACAGATCACTGTATGTTTCAGAGCTACATAGAATCACAATCAGTGTGTAGTGTTTGTTGTGTGTTACCTTATGATGTGTTGAGTTGCGTGGACCTCCTGCAGATAGCTGAGGACTAGAGGAGTCATCAGAGGATTCTGAAGAATTTGACCATGCTGTTCCATTCTCTAACTCTTCATGACGACGCAGCATGTTCTAAAACAGAGGAGTGCTGTTTAAAAGGCTGGACAGATGAAGAAACTGTTGTAAGTGGACAAACACAAACAAGTTTGATTACAGAGTCTAACAGCGTCTGACTGCTGCAATTCAATGAGAATATCAAAAGGCATCTATAGTAACTTTTGAAACTGTGACATTCAGGTTCATGTTGAGCAGCGTACATAGGTTTGAAAGGTGGTGGGCTGTGAACTCATCTTTCAAGCTTATTTTTTGTCATTCTGCATAAAACTACTTCTATTTTCATATGTGGTGATTGCAACACCATCAATACCTTCAAGAGAGACACAAAGACATAGAATTATTGGGCGGAGCTCAGCGATGGAGATGTTTTTGCTGTCATGTCGTCCATCTTTATACACAGTCATTGGTCTGAACCACTGTGGTTCTGCCAAAATTTATAATTTTTCTGTTGGTAAAAAAAATCTAGCAGCCTCTGAAGGTTAATAACATTATACTCACCAGAGTAACTGTTGAGATCTGAGAACATGGCAGCATCATCAGAAACAAACCAGTAGTTACTCCAGATTATCTAAACCACTTTACTTGGAGTTTAAAAAGAAACTGAGAACAGCATGATGCCAGTAATGACTCCTTGATAAAAGTAGTCTTAGTCTGTCAGAGGAGCTCCAATAGCTCCATTGGCCAGAGAGAAGTCATGTGTGTGCAGACCTTCAGTTTGATCAAACACTACAGCAGCAGAGTTCCTTTTCCTGCTCTCAAACTGGAGCTGAGCTGACAGTCACTGAAATCAGCTGCTTAGCTGTTTGGAAACCTTGAATACTGTACATACCCCATGGCTTCATGAGGCTCAAACAAATGGAGACTCCTGTTCTAGGTTTCTAATGTACTACACTATCATTACAGCCACTAGTCAATAAGCCAATGGGATCTACATTTCTACAATCTGCTGGGTTCTACCCCACAAAGACTTACTGCAGTGGGCTGTCTTGTTGGTGACTTGTCACTACAGGAACAGCTCTGGCTAAGTGTGTCTCTGAAGATGTCCAACAGCGGCCAGTGCTGCTGCTTGGTCAGACTCCGAGGCAGAGACTGGATGTCAGGGTAGCAGCAGGTGGAATTAAGTGCAATAGAGCTGGTTAGGGACCAGAGATTATTGCCTCAACTCACTCTACAGTGACTAAACTGTCCTGTTGTCCATGATTGTACAGCCAGTTCCAGAAGTGTGGTTATAAATTCTTTGATATGGAATAGAAATGTTTTCTTCTTCAATGTCTTTTTACAACAGTCACCTGAAATCTATAACTCAGCTTACTTGGCATAGCCTGATAATGTCTCAGATATCTGCACCTCTCTCGTGACAGGGAAGATGAAATAGGAATATGGGAGAACTCACATAAAAGGCTTGTTCACGTAAGGACGGCGTGTCAGGTGGACTCTGGTTGAAGATTGTTGAGAATCTCTTACTGACGGTCGGGGCCTTGTTGACAGAGCTCGCCATTGAACCCTGATCATCTTTATCAAAAGGACTGACAGAAGGGGGGTGCGAACAATAAATATACACTTTAGTTAACACTTTAATGATTAAATTAACAAACAAACACTCAGTGCACTGTTCAATACTCTGACAGCTCAGTTGGAAAAACTTACTTCCAGGTGACTTCGAGGCTTAGCTTAACAGTTCCAAGGTCATTAATATCCACAGCAACTGTCTGGGGCAGTGCAGCAAACAGATCCTTAGTCTCACAGGAAACACTTCCTACAACCACGTGATTGGCTAAGCTCTTCAGCTCTGTCACCTAGGAGACCACAGAAATATAGTTTGATCAGACTACTATCGTCTTCGGCCAGTGTATAGTTTTTTATATCAGTGGAAGCAGTAATATTATCGTCCCCACTGAAAATATTTCATTAACCTAATTCACCCTATTTAATCATTTAATCTCAGATGAGTAAAAAGAATGCAAAAAGAGAGCTCCAGCTAGCGGCAACAGAATCGTGCCACAAAGATATTTACTATCACAAGAATCACAAGGACAACATGGACAATTACATTTCATAAGGTGTATTCCAGATCACGATGCTTTCATTGACCTATCAGAACTAAGTCTAAAAGGAAATAAAACCAGTAAAAGACAGGCAGAAGACATCGAGAGGGACTGACCTTCACAGAGAGGAAGTCATTGACGAGCGGCAGAAACACCATCTCTTCACTGTCCCACACCTGCTTGGCATTGATCTCTATTCTGCCTCGGAGCTTCCACCGCTGCCGACCATACCTCATAAAGATCTGAGACACACACACACACACACACACACACACACACACACACACACACACACACACACACACACACACACACACACACACACACACACACACACACACACACACACACACACACACACACACACACACACACACACACACACACACACTATTGAAAACTGGACAAAAATCAACTAAACTAACGCTGAAGATTGAGTTATACAAAATGGAGACATTGAGATAAATCATTTCATCAAATTCAGAAAGTGAACAAAGGCATAACTAAAAGTTTAAATAGATTACGTGGTCATCAAGGAACCGTTCAACCTTTTGACCTTCCGTCACTGTGCAAGAACTTCACATGTGAAACACAGACTGAGCGCACACAAACAATAAAACATAAAGAGAGCGAGAGAGAGCTAGAGCAAGACACTCACTTCGTACTGGTCACCAGCACATAATCTGGCAAATCCAGCCAGACCTGAAAGACAAACAGAGACAAATACTGTATGTACACGTTTCTCATAGACTCAAACATATTATTATGTGAAATAAAAAAACAAAATCAAAACAATTATTTACTGTGATATTAGATAATAAAATCAAAACCTAACTAGAAAGGTATACTGGGGTACTGGTATTGATAAGGCAAATCTGTGCCAAATATAGGAAAATACTGGAGGATATAAAGAATGTGCATATCTCATTTTAAGGGACTAATAATGTACTTATAATGTTACTATGCATGAGAGTGCACCAAATTCAGTACAGTCCATTATGAGCATATAAAGGGGGATATGAAAATTGGGTGAGCGACTCGCTCCCCCCTTATAACTGAACTGAATTATTTTGTAGTCTTCCTTCTCCACTACCCCTTCAACAAATTTTACATAGGTCAATATTGATTGCTGGTTAATAAAAAACAAACATAAAATCAATTGAATCCCATTTCTAACATCATGGTGCTCGAAAGCCTAAATATAGTATCTTGCTGCAATAAATACAATGAATTAACAGTGTTTAGGAGTGGCCAAATTAAAAAAAATTATCTCAAGGCGTTTGAGATGGCTGAACTGATGCACAAACCAAAAACATAATGCCGGCAGCCACTGGCTGTCACTGGCACGGAGGCATACAAAAATGGAGGATGAAAGGAAGGAGGAAAGAGTAAAGACACATGGGTGAGCTTGCTGTGAATGTTACATTCTTACCTTTCATCTTAATGTGGAACTCCCCCAGCTGGTTCTCCAACTCACTCTCCAACACGCACATGTTCTAAAGACAGTATTAGGACAAAATTTTATTTATTGTAAATACATGCCTCAACTACAGAATATTTATTTTATATATCATCCCCATTAACTGTGCAATTATTATCTCTCAATACCCTATCTCCCACAAGGATTACTATACATTTACTATTTCTCTCTCACCGATTTGAATACTATGTTCACACTCTCCAGTCCTTTGTCTTACCTCAGTGTACTCTTTGTAGCCTTTGTTGGCTTCTGTTAAGCTCTCCCTTGCCTCCTTACTGCTTAGAGAGGCAGTGTACGCTTTGACCATCTTGTTGGCTCCATCCCGGAGTCTCCTCTGCAGACAGTAGGCTTCATATAGCTCCTCGATCTGTAACAAGAGGGCCAACAGTTTACCCACTTCATCTTTCCCTCCTATGCAGAGGAAAGAGAGGCCAAAAGAAATCAGTACAAAACTGTCCACAACTGAGTCTGGTCAGGGTGACAGTCAGGAAGCACTGTCTGTGTTATAGAGCAGGACTGCAGAGCACATTTTCAAACACACACTGACATTTAAAAATGCCTCTATTGACCAATATGCATAAGCTTTGTCATGTCTTCAGTTGAGTAGCTCTAATGTCTGCTTTTCCAGAATGAAATGCAGTGAGAAAGCTGCAGACACACAGCAATGCACCAACCACACTGTGGTGTCCGTCTGTATCTGCTTTGACCCCTTTACCTAAGTACACAAGAAGGACAGGTCCAAGCAGGGTTCTGACAAACAGCCAAAGACTGAATCAAGATTCGCTGAGCAACCCCAGGTTTCACAGTAACTGACTGACTGACTTAGTCACTGACTGACTGACTGACTAATTGACTCACTAACTGACTGGCTGGCTGATTCACTAACTGACTGACTCACTGACTAACTCACTGAGTCACTGACTGACTGACTCATGTTAACAGGTAATGGGGTCAGGGACCACAGTGGTCTTACCTTGCTGAGGTGAAACTCCAGTCGTCTTATGTACCTCTCAGTCACCTTCACTTGCTGTGAGAGTGAAGCACAGAGTCACATCCCACAAATCAGCACAGACTGAACTATTTTCACATTGTATCAGCCAAAGTCAATTTATGGCTCAGGCTGCAAGAACAAATTAATTTAATACACTGAAGTGGGTTAAAATGTGTAAATGCATACTCAATACAACATGCTATTAATTGAGTCTAATTTCTTTTTTGGATTGTTGTTAAACTACGAAGATTTCCTACATATGTTTCAAATTAAAAGTCTGCCAAAGCTGTGGGGGGCTTTCAATGTGAAACTTCTGTGCAGGAAGAGCTGAGGATAGTTTAACAGTAAAAGTGACTGGACAGAAGAAGTGTTAGAGAAGAGAAAGGAAGAGGAGCAGAGTGTTGCCTATGACATGAGTGTTGTATTCATTCACTTAGTGCTGTGGGAATTATTATTAATTTATCAAGACTGCTGGTAAACACGGTGACGTGTTGAGGTTACATCCACAGCAATTAAAAGAAAACTTATGAATGCATACTTTAAAGAGGTACAGACTCAGAAATAAAGGTCTGTCTCTGATAGAGCCACTGTACAGCTTCTCAGCAGCTGAGGTAAATATTGAAGAACTGATAGTAACTCACCTTGTCTAGTTCATACAGGAAACCCTTAGGAAGAACAAAGCAACGAGTTATTAGTATTTTTCACATTTTAATTAAGTGGCAGCACAATGTGTTTTATGGTCCCAATGTTTGAGTAGAAACATCAGCTCCAGCATCACCAAGTGGTTTTACTGTTGGAGAAAGACGATCGCAACAAAGCTACCACTATCAGCCCTGGCTAATCCCAATTTTATCAAGAAAGTTTGATCTCTACCCTATAATAAAGGTAGTGTAAAGACAGGGTCAGTTACTTTCTGATCTAGAAGGAATAATGTCCACTGAATGATTGTTTTGAACAACGATTGTTTTATGGATTTGTCACCAGGACAGCACCCAATAGGATACTGCATTGGTCAGCAGTCAGTCACTAGGTTTTTACTGGCTCTCTCTGTGTCTTTCCTGTCATTCCACCACTGCCTGTGCAACACTAACCATAGCTACCAGGAAGTGTGTAGGAGCTACCCTCTTTCTGTTTTGCTTGGGCAGTGTCAGATGCACTTCAGTGAAAGTGAAAGAAGGGCTTATAAGGAAGCAATATAAACGAAGATGGTGCCATTATTAAACTAAAAACTGCTTACAGTGCAGATTAAAACAGTATTACGTTATCAACATGCCAAAACACTCATAATTAAACAAAAGGAGACTGTGAAGCAGACAATGACGTGTCAAGACTTGACGTACCAGTCTGGAGTTCCTCTTTGATTCTTTCATTTGTCTGCTGAGGTTGTCCAAGTCCATCTGATGAACCTGCAGGTAAGACCTGAGAACACACACAACACACACACACACACACACACGCACACACACGCACACACGCACACACACGCACACACACGCACACACGCACACACGCACACACACACACACACACACACAAAGAAGAAGAAATGATTTAACTCTGCACCTGACTGTGCCTGATGGTTAACCTATTGTTCTGCTCATCAGGAAATTACATATCCACGAGAACAATTGACACATTTGATCATTTAGGGCTGTACCCAAGGTCATAATATTTCTCTCATTAAACCCAAAATATCAAAAGGCATTACATCACAACTTCATTAACAGTATTGTGAAGTTTCATGAAGAACTTCCAAATGGAGCTGGATTTCTGCTCTGGAATCAGAATTATTATGTATACACAAAAATACTGACTACTATGTCTCCCTGTATGATATGTCAGGGGGTTAAATATGAATTACATGTAATGTAATGGTAATTGGACCTGACTAAATGGCACTGTCCACCTCACTGCTCCCTGTATACTGTGTGTTTATAGCCCAGCGAGTTGATCTTAAAGCAATAGCTCAACATTTCTGCAATCATAACTGGGGGCTAGTGCTTTCTGTTTCCAGTCTTAGTCTGTTATACTAAAATGACAGATCATTGCTTCATAGTTAACAGACAGAATCATACTATCATCTTACTATTGGAAACAAAGTGAGTTAGACTGTTTTCCTAAATGTGGAACTAATCCTTTAAGTTCAAACCAACGAGCTATTGATAATGAAGATCCAACATTTGGTTATGGTGGAGTAAAAAGGCAGAAATATCTGTGATGAATGAATGAATTGACCATTTAATGGGATCTTTAAGCCTTATGTTAGCATGTTACCCACTATTTTCCCTTTTCAGTGTGGACATATATAAGTTTAAAGTCTGTGAAAACCTTTCCAAACAGACATGGATGATGTTACAAAATCCAATCAGGTGGATTTATTATCAAATGATGACATTTCTTCTTCTGGACTTCAATAGTACGAAGTGGGAGCACAGCACTAGAACTAAGACAGAAATATTAGTCACTGCAGCATTGTGTGTGTGTATGTGTGTACTTACTGAAGGCCTTTCCTCAGTGCCTCATAGACCTGATCAAGTCGCTCTGGTTGAGGAACCTTTGGTGGTGGGTTAGACTTGGTGGACATAGTGAACATCCTGCTGGCTCTGCTGGGCTTTCTACCAAGACCTGGGGTGCTGAACACCGAGAGGTTCCTGCAACATCAGCAGCACTGGCTCATTACATGAAAACATGACAATGAAAAATATATTTTTAACATTTTAAATAATCAGTAATGAAGGAGAAACTCTCCATGATGTACCGACTTTAAGTTGGATGTTGTTGAAATGAAAGTCCCTTGTTTTTTACAAGAGATGTTAGAGGACGTTACATGATATAACAACATAAAGTAACATTTCTTGTAAAATGGTTTATATATTTATATATCTCTTTTCTAGTCTTGATGACCACTCAAAACGCTTTACAGTACAGTTTGGCATTCACCAATTCACACACACATTCATACAGTGCATCTATTAGCAGCACTTTTTTGTTCTATGAGGGCAATTCGGGGTTCAGCATCTTGCCCAAGGACACAGTTATTTTGTAATAACTGAATAATTTGTAATGTAATTAAAGAAATTCTGTACATTAATAAATAGTACTTTACTGAATACAATGTATTTATCATTAGTTATGTACCACATAATTAAACCTGTTTTAAAAAAAAACACTCTGGACCCAGGGGATTTAGCCATTCAAACCGATATCCAACTTCTCCTTTCTTTAAAAAATCCTTGAGAAAGTTGTCACTAATTAGCTCTGTGACTCTCTTCAGAAAAATAATGTATAGGACGACTTTCAGTCAAAGTTTGGAGCTCATCACGGCACAGATACAGCTTTAGCATAAGTCACCAATTACATTCTCGTAGCTTCAGATAAAGGGTTTGTCTCGCTCATATTGTTAGATCTTAGTGCAAGCATTTGATACTATTGATCATCACATTCTACTTCAGAGACTGGAATAGTTAATGGGCATAAAAGGAACTGCCCTAACATGGTTTACATCTTAATTATATGATCGATTCCAATTTGTACAAATTAACACAGTCATCTGTGCGGACCAAAGTTTTGCTTCCAGGGAAACCTAGGAATCTGTGAGTAATCTTTGGATTTGACCTTGAAATCCCATTCAAAAGAAGCTTCAAGGACTAACTTTGTTCACCTAAATAACATTTCAAAAATCACAGACGTCCTGTCTCGAAAAGCTGCATAAAAATGTGTTCATGCTTTTGTTATGTCCAGACTTATTGTATACTCCAACAGTAAGTCTTTAAAGGCTCTATAACTTGACCATATTGCCAGCACGTGTCCTGACAAGAACCAGGAAGACAGATGACTTTTCATTTACAATACAAAGCCCTGAATGATATGGTACCTCATACCACCATATCACCCTTTATCACTGCACTTCAAGAATTCCCCCTTAAGTCTCCAATGTTGTAAATATTAGGATTTTGTTGACACGTGCATCTATTGCACTTCTATCCGTCCTAGGAGAGGGATCCCTCACATGTGGCTCTTTGTTTTTTTGGTAGTTTTTTCATACTCTTGCTGAGGTTTAAGAGCAGACGATCTTGCACCTTGTTAAGCACTATGAGACAAATTGTTAATGTAAGGTAGTGCAGCCAGGCAACAACTACTATTAGTATAAGTGCCACATCTGTGTTAATGCTGTCTGTATATGTACATAACACAGAATTTCATATACACTAATAATGGCTGATGTAAAATAAGGGCTTAGGTAGTTTGTGGGCCTAATAACCTGTGTCTCAGGTGATCTTATCATAAGTGGACAGCTGTAAGTCAGCTACAGTTTCAATGAACTATGACTGAGTCTTTACAAACTTTATGAAAGGAAATGTTGTGTTTATTGACAAGCGGTCACTGGAGACACACAGGGGAACTGATGAACTCAGAGCTGTCCACTTGTGATCAGATCACTGGGGATGCATATTAAGTTCTGAACAGTGTATGAATGTATTTATTCTTGCATATTTCACTGTAATAGATCATTTGTAAACTGTGTGAAATATGATTATGTGATTTTTCTCACAAAGACAGCAGAGGATATGCTTACCAACAACTTCAAACTGAATGCACTTATCACAACAAGCTCATTAAAAAAATATGAAATCACTGCAAATCTATGTCAAATGCTACAGCATTTAATTGAGGCCTCAGTCAAATGGCTTCATAATTTCACAGTCAGTTGTGAGTCTTTGTTCAATCAAAGTAATGACAGATACAACAGTGACATCAAGAAACCCTTGTGCTTATCAAGCCTGAGTGTCAGTGCAAGTTAACAGGGAAGCTACATAATAATAAAATGTTCGCTTCAGCTCATCTGCGTAAAAGCTGCTCTGTAGCATGCAACCCAACCAGCCTCAAATCTCATAAATCCAAAGTACTTCATCCAAATTATTATTTTTTTGTACATGAACATATACATACACAATTAATTTGTAAAAACAGGTTTTAAAAGAGAAATACTGGACTTAAGAAAAATAAGAAAAATACATATTCACTCATTATCGACTCACCACACCCACACAGACACAGACACACATGCGCGCACCCACACACCCCCTCTCGCCCAAGGGCACGCATGGTATTCACGTTTGTGTGGCTACGTCCGCTAGCTTAGCTACTTACAGTGTACTTTTACACTTAAAACATGGTGTGAATGAACAAATTTCAAGTCAAATATGAATGTCGGGGCTTGCGGACACTTGGATGACACCACACGAGTAGTATGGACACATTTTATGTTTTTTATGTTGTTTTATTACGTCTGAAGAAGTGGTCAACATTGACTTCAATTGTATTGGATTCGGCTGCAACACTGTTTACACCTGAAAGGTTGGTGACAAAAAAATCATATTACACCAAAAAGTCAATTTCCACACTTACATGCACGCACACTGAGTGTATGTGTGTGTACCTGTAGGGCTTGTCGTAGTTGTTGACTCCAGTAAAACTCTGGCTCCTAGTGATGGATCTGGAGGTGAGGCGTCTGACTGGGCGAACGGACAGGGACATGGTGGAGAGAGTCCGGGACGGACTCCCTGTTCAGAGCAGAGGAAAAGACACAGCATTGGGGACACACCAATCATGTTTTTCTTCTTTGTCATCCATCACACACACATTTGAGAACACAGCTATCCTTACTCTGCAACTTTTAAAAAACGTTTTGAGGAGTTATTTGTACAGTTCAAGTCTGACAGTGCAGATAGACAGGAAATAAGCAAAGACAATACAAGGGTCTCAGTGGGAATCCAAGCAGGGATGTTACAGTCACATGCACAGATTGCTTTGTAGTCGCTGCCAAGGTGCTCCTGCATCTGATGCGCATATCTGGATCAGACAAAAGCATGCTGATATAATTGTAATAATTTTATTTGTGTATAAAACTGTTTTGACAACACAGCCTGAGGCACAGTCAGGGATGGGCTTCAGTGTCTTGCCCTTCGACAATTGCAGAATGCGGACTGGAGGATCCAGGCATCAAACCACCGATCTTCTGGTAGGAGGATGTCCTGCTTGATCCCCTGAGCCACAGCTGATAAACTCTAGAGCAGTGGTTCTCAAATGGGGTAGGCATACCCCTGGGGGTACGTGAAGGCATTCCAGGGGGTACGTGAGATTTAAAAAAATATATATTTAAAATTAGCATCTATTCAAAAATCCTTTAAAAATTGTTATTTAATAAATATTCAATAAAATATAAATGTAAGTTCATGAACTGAATTTTATATTTAGTAGGCTATTCAATTTCATTATCCTAAAAACCCAGAGTCTCCCCCATACCAGGATGGTTTGACCCAACCTGGCACACGCCACCTGTCATCACCTGTCATCACTGCCGCCTTGAAAACTCAAAAAATGGAGTCGTGGTTGAAGCGTAGCAGCAATGCCGCTGAAAAAAGTGCCAAAGAAGGCGAAACCAGAGCCGGCAAAATTCCGCAAAACTTTGGAGGGGAAAACAACAGGAGAGGACATTTTTGATGTTGTCAGCACCTTCTTCTGTGAAAACGGCATGAGCTGGAAATCCTGCACCAGCATCTGCAAAGACGCAGCAGCATCAATGACGGGCTGCGCGAGAGGACTCAGCGCGCATTAAAAAAGAAAACCCTGACGTGAAGTGGACTCACTGTGTCATACACAGGGAAGCATTGGCGTCCAAGAAAATGAGCCCTGTGTTACATGACGTTTTGAACGACAGCATCAAAGTGATAAACTTCATAAAGTCAAGGCCACGTAATGCACGCCTGTTTCGCCGCCTCTGTGAAAACTGGGAGCTGAACACACACAACTGCTGCTGCATACAATGTAATCTTCAGGGTTGACAGTTTGTAAATTTAAGATCAGTATTCTTTTCGATCATTAAAGAACATATTTTAAGATGATAAATATTAACTTTTTTTATTTTGAGCTAATCTTTTATTTAAAATTAAGTTAATGATTTATTTTTTGTGAAGAAGTGTTTAGCTATAATTAAGTTCATGAGTTCAGTTTAAGAACATATCTTTATTATGATCCCAAAAGAGGGCACTTTAAGTTGATAATTATTTTTACGTGCACAAATCTTTATTTATAATTTAAATAATTATTTCTTTTTTAGTCTTTAGTTATTTTTATATCTTTTTATTTTCAAATAGTTCAAGAGAGACCACTACAAATTAGCTATGTTATGCACATTGATGGAGTTTTAAATTTGAAAGTGTCTAGTTACAAAGTTTAATAAATCAGACACTAATGGCACAGCACTGTGTATTACATCTTTCTTTCAACCAAAAATGCTTTGCTCTGGTTAGGGGGTACTTGGCTGGAAAAATATTTCAAAGGGGGTACATCACTGAAAAAAGGTTGAGAACCACTGCTCTAGAGATTTAGGAGCATTTTGAAGTTGTAAGTAATTTAATAAAAATCTTTTATTCTTGGCTTGTGGTTCAGAATTTAAATGAAAGCTTTTTACTTTTACTTTTCATTTACATCCAATATTTCACTGTGATGCAATTTGCAAAAATATCCGTGTGATCACATACATATGAAAATGTACTTTTATTTTGCCTTTGTGTTTTACATTCTTCTTATTCTCTATAGTCTATATATGACTGTTACTTCTCGAATGTATAACTTAAAGTGAGTCATTTAATAATATATTAAACCAGAAGCGACCAACAGAAACGAGCAGCTGTGTTGTGTTCTGACACTATGCATCCAGCTCCATGTCTGGAGTCACACTTAGAAATACCATCATGTCAGTCATGTGAGTACAGAGTGACAGTAAAGTATGAGTAAACACCACGGCACATTCTGCTCCTCATAGCAGCTAGACTCAGGGCTGTACAGGACATGGTGATATGGCGTTTATCTGTCTCTGGTAATAAGGTTTATTAGATGGAGCAAGAATCAAAAGACCCTCCCCTAAAAAACTAACAAACACCCACATACAAACATGCCTTCATTTGAATTTGTGTACTGAAATGTATTATCAGTGAGTCACTGTGGGACACTGCATGTTTCATGATTTGGTGGATGCAATTATAAGAAGTTGTGTTATGTTTTATACAGGACACTGCTATGTTTTATCTTGTTGTTTCAACTGGAATGGTATACCTCTGCCAAGGCTAATGTGGAATCATAGAACATCAAAGCAGTATTTCCCATTCATTATCTAGACTACTGAATTTGTCCTGCCACAGTTTAATGAACCAACATTTTTTTTAACACTTCTCATAATAACATAAGACCTCTCTAACTTGATTGATGCATTGTATATCTTGGCTGCTAACAAACAGACAACAACAAAAAAATTATGAATAAGCTCCTTGGCAGAGTCACTCACATACAGGGACAGGTTGACTGAAACTGCCTGTTAATAATATAATTCTCAGCTGACAGTTTAGCTCGGAGACAAAAACTGCAGGGATGTACTAAATTGATACAGCTGTACATGGTGCTGCCAGTCGCCCTTGCTTTAACATTGTAACCTAAGTGTTTACCCCAGTGTGCATGAGCATTCTTTGTATGATAAAGTTTTAATTCATGGACCATAGCAGAGATAGGAAAGTTTCATGCGTGTCATGTCATCCCAATTCAAAGTGTACCGTCTGAGGAGAACTGAGCACACAAAGCCAAAGAGAGAAACACTTATGCTCAGTCTGAGAATTGCTGCATACATATAGTCAGTTTACCATTTTATAGTGTATTGCATATGATAGAAATATGACTGAATGTGCAACATACACTCAGTTGACAGTTTATATGCACACCTAGTTAAAACTGCTCTGCGTACATTAGGTCAACTTCATGGTCATTTGGGATGATGAAGTGGCTGGTGCTGAATCAGCTGTTTCAATTATTTTGTCCACCCGAGAGCTAAAATAAATAACAGAAACATCTCTGTATACAATACAAATCAGTCCAACAGTACCACACACACTTTCCTCCAAAATTACCTCTCTAAAGCCATTTTCATAACTGAACATTAGAAGAGGAGTTATTACAGGACTGTTGCATTAGACTGACTGAGTTTTAGATTGGAGTTCCTGGTGAATCTAACCTCTGGTATTATCAATTCTTCACACAGATCAAGATAAACCTAAAAATTTCAGAGCCTCAGTTTTCTCTGTCCCAGTGCACTGTGAGTGTATTCATGAAGCATTTAGAATAATATGTTGTCTAGTACACAATTTTCTCCATACAATCTAATTGGGTCAAAAACTAAGTACAGAACCTGGATTCTAATGCATAGGAGTCAGACTTGAAAAGCGGTGGCAGCTCTAATAGACAGTTTGTGTTTATAGGTTTCCAGGCTGTTTGTGAAAGCCCATGAATATACAATTGATATAGTGAGTGTTATTGGGCATACTCTTAGTACTATGTAAAACCAGTGAATACTATCTGGATACCTTATGTCACATGTTTCTTTGTTAACTAAGGAAACATTTTGCGGACTTATCCCTTTTCCATTTTCCATTTTGTGGCCTTAACCATCATGTGAAGTCTGTGACCTGAAGCTGTGTTTTGTTATCGTGACTTCAGTCACTGGTGGATTTTTGTCAGCTAGTGTTTTCCTACTGTGGCCTATCCACTGTCCTATATCCTGTCTCTTCCAAGAGCTGAAAAGTCTTTGCAAGATGACGCCCCCCACCCCTCTGTCAGAACAGGAAATGTCACAATCCTACAGGAAGTCAGATGCAACTGCCTCTCCTGACAGGAAGTTGAACAAAGGGAGATAATCCTGAGGGCTGAGGTCAGTTCTGGTGGAGTTCAACTAAATCACGAGGGATGGAAAGAGTACTTAGCAGAATTTATAATCAGTAAACTGATTTTACAACTATCACGATAATAATTAAATGTTAATCATGAAACATTTATTCTGAATAACAACATGTTACATACAGTGATTTTTTTGTTACTTCTGCCTTTGAAAATCATTATGAAGGTGTGTGTGTGTGAGAACCAGTTTATATATTTTAATGGATTTGTTGACTTAAACTAGTTTAAATAGTCACACAGACAGAGGAGTGGGGGAGAGGGGGGTGAGAGACAGGAAGAAAACACACTTGAGAGAGGGAATGAGCCTGTCTGAGGTATCGTGTGCACAAACAGAGCAGGTAGAAATGTTGGCTCATACTGGATCCAACACAATCAGCCACTATCAGCCACCAGATAAATCTTCTTGGGTTGTTAACACAGCAGTTCATCTTAGCGTAACTAATAACTCAGAGATTTAAAGGGATATTTAAATGTAAAAAAGAAAATTCACTCATCTACTCACCACTATGATGTTGGAGGGGTGATTGAAGTGTTTGAGTCCACAAAACCCTTTAGGAGTCTCAGGGGTCAACAGTGTTGCAGCTAAAGTGACCTCTTCTTCAGACGTAATAAAACAACAGAAAAAACATAACATGCCTCCATACTGCTGTCATCCAAGTGTCCGCAAGCCCCAACATTCATATTCGACTTGAAACAGCTTAATTTACACCATGTAGTGTTGCTAACGCGCGAGTGTGTGCGGTTTTACAGTGTGTCCGTGAGAACGTGAACGTGACTCCAAGGAGGATATCAGAGGACGTTCAAGCTTAAAACACGGTGTAAATGATGCCGTTTCGAGTCGGATATGAATGTCGAGGCTTGCGGACACTTGGATGACACCAGATGAGCAGTATGGATGCATGTTATGTTTTTGTTTTTTTAAGTCTAAAGAACGGGTCACAATTGACTTCAATTGTATTAGAATGCTGTTTACTCCTGAGAATCCAAAAGTGTTTTGTGGACTCTAACACTTTACCCACCCCTCAATTGGCATACTGGTGAGTAGATAATGATTTAATGAGTTAATGTCCAAATCTATTTTTTTCTAGTTTAACAGCAGATGGTTCAAAGGGTTGTATACGTCCCTAATGAATAATGGGTGTGTTTGGTGTAATAAATCAATCAGAATGGCATCTACTGCAGGTGAGCTGTCACCTTGGTGGAATGATATTATAATGGTGGGCCGAACATCTGTGTATAAAAAAGCAGAGACTTTGAGTGTCATGCACCTGCCTATGTAGCTGGATTTTACTATCTTGATAATATGACCTTAAAATAACAATTAAGTGATGTTGCACTGACTTCAGACCAGTTTGTGTTGGTCAATTTCTTTCTGCTGCCTCAAGATAAAATAACACCTGACCACACCTCGTGTTAGGACCAACACACCCGGGTTCTCAGATGGGTGCAGGTGCATTATCATTTTAAACAATGTGTGCTCTGGATGGAAGAATGATGACCATGTCAGACAGAAACTAGTAAAGATACTTGCATCTCTATGAAATGTTTTAATCTTATAAAAAACAGCTAAACAGCTGCTGCATACAGCGGTAAGTACATGAAAAATATCTCAAGATTATTATATAAAAATTGTGTCAACGATTCTGAAGAATTTAAATAAAAATTAAACAGCTTAAACAGCAAATCTCAGAAGCTGCACATGGATCAGATGCAGCTAAATCAGGATGGAGCTTTTAACACAGAACTGTTTTCCTGCTTCGTACACATCAACTGTTATAGACATGTGTCTCAAGAGAGTAAACTGACAATTTTTATGTTCTCTAAATATGTAAATGTATAAGTAACATATTACAAAATGTTAAAACATGAACTGCAGCCAGTGACCCACCATTTAATGATTACATTTTTCAAAACAAATGACAAAAATGTAATCTTCTGCATTTATCTTGTTTACCTGCTGTATCAAAATGTACTAAACCATGAAAGTATGTTCCAAACTGTGGAGTTTTGTTATGTTAAGTAACCCTACACCCTAATAAACCAAACACCAACCTTGATGGGATGCCATGTCTTTGTCCCAGTTCAGACAGACCAGTGGTAGATGGCACATTTCTCCCCGTCACTACCCACTGTCCTGCCTCCTATTTCCAGCCTTATAACAGACTTTCATTGGCTAATCAGCCAACATCCAAGTTTAATGCGCAATTGGCTCCATTTAAACTTCAACTACTTTATCCAGAAGTCCATCAGTTAATCCAAACATACCTGATCCAAACAGTGATGCTGTCCTGCCCAATGAAAACAACAGACTCCAGTCACACCATCTCCTCTGCTATTGATGTTCTCATATAAACAGTGAGACTGTGGCTCTGTGCCACACACACACTGTGCTGAGCCAGTGTGTGACACCATGCCTATTGTTTGATTCTCTTTGGCCTCCCTCTCCCAGACCATTCTGGAAAAATGTCCATTCGTAGGTTCACACTCTCACACACACACACACGCACACACACACACACACACACACACACACACACACACACACACACACACACACACACACACACACACACACACACACACACACACACACACACACACACACACACACACACACACAAAAAGGTATCTCAACAAACACTAAGCAGTTTGTTATGGAAACTAAAGTTTGTATTCATGTTCCCCAGATGAGTAACACCATTCAAATTTGGATACAATGACTGTGGACTAGAAACCAAACACATTAGTGATAGGTTAGTGTTTCTAATCAATGCTTTGGCATTCCTTTATGAATGGACAGTCCACAGCAAGTGTTGTTGTGTTAGCAGCAGAGGTTGGACAGAGGAGGGTCAGACAAACAGGAGCTCTTCCAACATTCACAACCACCTTCATCTTAAAAAAGACTGCCTGTCTGCATTTAGACCTGTTGTGGATGATATAGTTGCAGAAATAAGTCGGCTGCTAAAATACTGCAACATTAACAATGCTGAAAAATGGTGCCAACAAAGACAGGAAATAACACCTCACTTCATTTTTAAAGCACCAGGAGCATAGATTTTCTTTTGAAAGCTCAGGTTAATTCATTCTCAGTTCTCAATTTTGACTTAACCTGTATTGTGGCATATATAAATACTGACTAAGAAGTAAAAAGGTATCATGATAAAATTGTTCACAAAAATATCAAGAGCATTTTCATACACCACCTACAGGAAAACACTTCTTTACTCACTACTGATAAAGGCTCTAAGAATAACTGTATGTTACCAGGTTGTTTGTTATGTCCACTAGAAGTGCTTTGTGGTGTGTGTGTGTGTGTGTGTGTGTGTGTGTGTGTGTGTGTGTGTGTGTGTGTGTGTGTGTGTGTGCACATGCACCCCTGGGAAAACTGGGCCTGTGGATCTCTGTCATGTAAGGAATGTCAAATCCAGACAGGCTAGCAGATCCAAGAAAACACACACACTCACACAATCGCACACTCACATTTAAATATATCAGGCAGCAGTAGTACTCAGGGTCTAAGGTTTGAAACTTTTCCTTTCAATTCATTTCAGTAGAACTACAAAAAGTTGTACGAGAGAAAGTGCAGGTATGTACAGCATATTTTTCAACACCAAATATGCATTCCATGCATATCTTGCTTCAAACCACAACTGCAATTCATCCTTGCAATTTAATATACATATTTCAAACTGAAGAAAAACAGCCTTGTTCACTGCAACAGGAAACTTTATGTCAAACAAAATGTCAGTCACTGTAAATTTTGAAAGGTAAAACAAAAATACAAAAAATAGAAATTGTAACTGCAGCTTCTTGCATATCTGCCATCACCCACACACACATATGCCTGTGGTCCTCCAGTCTCAATTGGCTGATAAAATGTAAAATGATTAAATGTAAGCTTTTAAGTGGTCGCCAAGAAAATCTTTTCATATCCAGTTAGGCTAAAAACACAAGCTGAGGCAACATTGGCTAATGATATTTGTAAAAGTTGGCGAATGGGTGCAAAGTCTAACAGATAATACAAATTAAACACAGTCTGTTTTAGAGTTGAAATGCCCGAGTGCTCTGATGACCGATGAAGCCACATCTAAGTTTTTACTTATTACTGATACAATATACCACAGTAAGGGCATCAAAAACAATCTTATCAGATTAAGTTAGGGAACAGACATACTGAACATCACTGACTTAATCTTATACTCAAAATTTAAAACATACAGTATCACAGTACAGTCCAGAGTGCAACAGTTTGTGCTCCACATTAACACAATGGCCTGCACAAGTCACATATTTTACCTGAAAGACTCATCCATTGTACCATGAAAACAACACTTATCCAACCTATCAGACAAATGAAGAATTATAAAATCGAAAACCAAACAGGCACAGATCAGAGCAAACTGTGCCTGTATGGTTTTGTACGGGTATCTTGCATCTAATTTCAGTCTTTGTATTTCTATTTTTAGATTCCCTTAACCTAAAGATGATTATGGTGTAAAAATGAGGTTTGATTAAATGTTTGTATTTTGCAGTTAATGATAAGAAACAGTGAGGTACATTCGTCTCCAGCCAAATAACTACAAGAGATGAGGCGAATGAGGGTCCCTGCTGCCACCACAGCAGAGACAAGGGCAGTTTAGAGAATATGACAAAAACAGCTAATTGGTTTCTCCTGGTGAACTGTAGACACTGACAATACTGCATGCTTATCAAAGTGAAAGATGATTCAGTTTTTTGTTTTCCTCCTAAGAGCATTGATGCTTCATTTGATGTTCATGATTTCCCACACATTGCATACACACCCCCACATACTGTACATACAGTTCAACTTCATAACTCCAGGCACTGTAGGAGAAGGAAACACCAGAGGGAGTAACATCCTGAGACGAGGGCAGGGTCAGGAAAAGACTAGCACAGTTTATGGCTATACTGAGTCACTGAAATAACCCCACAGCTTTACTGTGCAGCCATGCTTGCTCATTTCCAGGAAAAGGACACTAGTGTCTAAAAAATAATTATAGCACTGAAAGCAGCAGTGGACATGATGTCTAGTTTTGTGGCTAAGTTGTATTTTTGTTGAATGTCCCCATACTTCAAGGCTATGATTCACTGGTATCACAAGTAAAGGAAGGATAGGTGACATTTTGCAAGATTCCTTGAATTTGAAGAAAATGTTTTGACAAAAATTTAAAAGAGAGACAAACACAAGAGCCTACAGCCAACAGGGAAAGCTGAATATTAATATTCATATTTTCATACTGTAGCTGACAACAGCTCATATTGTGCACTGATAATATTAACATATAGTATTTACTTTGTTCATTTCCTTTTCTTTCAAAATCTGAAAGTCACTATTTCTCCCACACTTACGATTGAGATGGATTAGGACATATTATTTTTTTGCAGCAATTAAAAAGTACTATGCATATGTTCTAGCATCTTTTTACAGTGAACAATTTTACAAGGCATGTTGCACAAATTTTTGGTTTTATTTTAGATTGTTTTCCTCCTGCCAGGAAGTAAACTGGCTCTACTTATTTTAATTGAGAAATCATATTTATTATTATTATTATTAATAAATCATAAGATCAAAGTACAGCAAGCAGGGTCCACCAAAGTCTCAACTCACTCAGTAGCCATCTTTTCAATGCCCTTGGGCAGTTATTGTAGAATAACAACATCAGAATCCTACTGTATTTAAATGAAGAGAGTCACAACTGCACATTCAATGGTCATAGAGAAATACAAAACCTCAAGTATAGATTCACCAGTCAGATTGGATTAGAAATAAACTGCTTAAAAACTTTCACAAGTTTGCCCCAAAATAAGGATCTTTACATCTGCCAAGGAAATTAGGTTTTCACCTCTGTAGTTATAGTTTTTCCACATCATCAGTTATATTAGGATGACTGCCCTGTCTTTATCTGTGTGCCAAATCAGTCCCCACATCCTTTAGAGGATTCAATCTGCTCTTTTTACGAAAGCATGCCTTCATAGAAAAGGCTGAACAGAAACGACAGTCTGCTCTTGTTTCTGTTCAGCTGTTCAGATATGTCTATATGCATCATCAACTTGTCTCAGCCTTGCATCAGTAGCCACATTGAGATGCTACACTCAGCCATCCAGATAGCAAGCTAGCTAGCTTCATCACTGGCATGCAATGAATCCTGGGATAGGGTGGCCCAAGACTAATTGTCCCATTGAAAATCCTTTTTTGCTCAGGAATGGAAGGACGCATTTCTCTGCACCGTTTGAAGGAGCCTTTCAAATGGAACAGCCTAGTCACACCCATACACATAAAGATGGACAAAATGACTGCTCCCAAAATGTGAAGCCAAAGCCACCTGGTGACAAGCTGTAGTAAAGATCATAAATCTTGCCTCCTCCATGTTAATGGATGGGACAATTAATTATTTGATGTTATTAACAATTTGTTGAAATGTCATGATTGACAGCTATTGATTGGTTGATTGTTGTATCAAGGGGGCCGCTATACCGCAGCTCCATCCCATGATGGCTACTGCCTCTGCCTCAAAATGTCTATGGTCGCACCGCAGTGACGCAATCGTTGATCAAATGCAGCATTTGAACTGGGATACAGCTTTTGTACGTCTTGACCATTGATAATTATGTAAAAGATTAGGTTCACATTATTTAAAACATATAAGGAGAAGGTAGAAGCATGTAAGTGACAGTCATTCAAAATTCAGTCTTTTAAAAAAAAGTCACAGTGACTGTTTCAATTGTCAGCACTTTAGTGTCGGACAAGACAGACTTGAAAAAATATGAACCAAAACTTTAACATTTAAACGTGTTGGTTTAACTTGTTAAACCAACACGTTTAAGGTGGAGTGACCCCGCTAATCTCTTCATTAGCAGCAGGAACACT
Organism: Verasper variegatus; assembly: GCA_026259375.1. Taxonomy (NCBI): domain Eukaryota; kingdom Metazoa; phylum Chordata; class Actinopteri; order Pleuronectiformes; family Pleuronectidae; genus Verasper; species Verasper variegatus. The sequence goes on from CM048042.1 coordinate 1,029,721, forward strand.
TTTATCCTGTTTGTATGTTGCTATGTTCAGAGGAAAAGCATTCACTGAATTCCCATTCACTGAACTTTACAGAAGTTATTGGTTTGTAGGGGTTTGGTGTGGTCTTTGGCCATCAACTCAAAATAAGTTACACACATGTTAACCAGCAGTTCATCCTGACAAACATTGAGTTAATGATTAGAGATGAGCTTGTCTCACTGAGCCACACTACACAGGTTCATACCTCCATATCCACTGTACATGGTCGTTGTGGTGGTTGAAGTTGAGTCTTTCTAGAGATGGTCCCCCCAACAGGCGCTCAATACTCACTGCAAACAGACTGACTCTTGGGTCCGTATACTTTCTGATTTCTTGCTTCCCTTTCTTTGACTTTGTCACTGCCTGTAACATCTGTCTCTCTTATTTTGTTGAGCAGTGGGAATAACTACATCTGTCTTCTCTTTTAGTTCACTCCTCTTCAATTTAGCAGGGTATGTTTCCCCTTTTTGCGTCCCCCATCTCCACTGTCACAGTTGATAACACTTTGTCCACTCTCCTACTGATCCCCTCTCTTGCTCTCTCTACCGCACTGATAAGACGAGGAAGGGGAGGGAGGGTTGGGGGAGGTAGGAAGGGAGGAGGAAAAGGGAAAAGCAAGGCGGTCCTCCCTTCGCTTCCCTGCTGACATCACCAGTTTTTCCTGCCCTCCCTGTTGAACAAATTGTTTTTGACCACACAGATAAAAACAGTACATAAATCTTCACCCAACATCCTCCCCACCACAGTGAGTCAATATAAACTTTTTTTCTCAGACATACAGTAAGTTGTTTTTACAGCATCAATTGGGTGTCAAAACATTAATAAAATTCATACAATAAATCAATAATGATAAATAATTTAACATAAAAACACAGTGATAATACTTCAGATTTGCCTGGTCATTGAGTACCTCACTACTAGAAGATTATATAGAACTTTGAATTTTTAGTTGTACACAAGTTTCCTTGGGCTGTGCCAGCATTGTGAGAATGGGACATATGATAGAAAAGTGCTATATATAGAGGTGCTGAATGAATGTGCGTGTGGAAGGTGCACGACTGCGTTTTATTGACAAGTGGTTGCAAACTTTCCCACCACAATGTTGCCCTTTTCAGTGTCAGTGCATACAGTGTGTCAAACTAAAGCCGCTTCTAGAGGCTACATAATGTGATTAAGTGAAAAGTTTCATTTCTCATCCAAGAGACTTCTTCAGTTCAGTTTGCCTGGTGTTGTCAGTAAAGAACTGATTTGTATCTCATTGACATGGATCATTAACTTGCGGCCACAACTATTTTTTTCCCAAATTTCACAAAGGGAAACATAACTCCAGTACGCTACAACTACATGATCATATTCACTCTAAAAGTGTTTATTTTGTATTTTTTAAGGCAAAAATTTTGATGCTGTAAAAAACAGGAGTGCCATTCACTCTCACAGGACTGAACCACACTAATGTTCAGATTCAGCAGTTGGAAACTGTTCTGTTCATTTCAACAAAAATATGAGCATGTTCATGCAAAACACTATCTTCTAATTCCAGAAATCTCTGTCTGTCTTTCTGTCTTAATGATATGCTTTGGATTGTGACATTAAAGACAAAACAGTGTGATATTGTTACACAAGCATAGAAACACATAGCTGTTGTTAAAACAACCCTAACCCAAAAATCGAATTATTATCTTAAATACATTTTGAACACCCTCAGAAATATTTAATTACATAACTTTACCTGTATTTTAAATCACTGGCAATATCTGTTTTCAGCTGGCTGTATGGCGATATTCATTTTCGAGTGTTTTTTCGCTGAGGCAACTCGTTTTGTCTTTCCGACGTAGCCAGCATATGAGTTATTTTCTCAACCATGTCAAATGGTTTTTGCTCTGCCTTCCCTGTATTTGAAGCCGTTAGCAAAAGCTGTCAAATATTGTGGGCTGGTGAGGTGCGTCTTGGCTAAGAGCAAAGTCATGTGTGTGCAAAACAATTGGTGCTCTGCATGTCATTAACTGGCACACATCTTTTACATAGTTTGCAGATAGGCTGTGTAGGATCCTCAGGCTTACCTTTGGTATCTTTAAAATTCATAACATTCCCAAGTATGTCATGTTTTTCTTTGCTACTAAGGCCCTGTCCAAATTTACCCCTTAGCCCTATCACTTGGACCTACCCCTTCATTGTGCACATGGCTGTGAAGTGGTAGTGTCCAATTTATCTGTGTGATGAAGGGGTAATGTTCATCTAACCTAGTTGTTGCCAACCCTGGCCGTCAATCATGATCAACCGGTCGATCTCTAAAACCTTCACTGTCGATCCCTGTAACTCTCTGGACTCACTGGGTGCGGTTGCGCCTCAGATCAGCTGTGTGTTGGTTGTCTGTTGTTCACACATGCTGTGTCCACTACTGGCTGCGGGGCTGCTGGTTTATCTCCAGAGCGGAAGATTCATGGCTTCATAGTGTAAAGTACTGGTATTTATTTGAGGACACAGGACTACATAAACTTTTATACAAGGAAATAATAATATTTATGGCCATATTCTGCAGTAGCAGAACTCTGCAGAACATGTTGTTGAACTGAGAAGATACATATTGTGCATTGAACAGATGCTGCTAATATGAATTGATATCAATGTGCCTTTCTTTGTGTATATTTATGGATGTACATTGAGCCTTTAACAGAAATTGCAAAAAATTTGACCCTCATAAGTGGGTTTTTTAGAAGATATCAGGGTACATTGACTACCCTCTGCCGATCAAATTGTCTATTACCGATCTATGGTACCACATTTTAATTATAGATAACTCAAAATTTTCCAAGGTCAAAATGGACCCTTCATGCATTCAATAATTATAAACATTAAATAAACAGGTGACCAGTGCTCTGTAGAAGCAGTAGTCGGGACTTCCCTGAACTTTAAATTAAAAATGTATCAATTAATTAAAAATTATACGTAATAATAACAGTTTTTGATCAGAAACACTCAAGTCACATAAATCAAAACAATATCAACAATATAATAATAATAATTATTATTACTATTATTATCAGCATGCCATGGACACAAGCAACAGTTTATCTGTCAAGAGCAGGAGAGCAGCTGCTGTTAAGCCAACACTTACACAATACAACCATCTGACGCCCACACAAATAAGAAGTTCAAGGGTCAATCACACTCACACACTAAGATGCAATTAGAATTGTTTTGACACTGATCTAGGATACATACTCTTAAGAGATTAGGGCACTGAGAATGGAGAAACTGTGTATACAGCAACTGTTGCCTTGGTGATTCACAACTCATGGATTTAATGGTGCTGATGCTGTGATAGGTGCTAGTGTCGAATGAGTTTTGGGGAATTAATGCTCAAATCAGGTTGGCTCATCAGCAAATGCCTGGCATTATGCCATGAGGATGATTCTCTGTACCAGTTCTTTTTAATACTATCAATCCTGTGAGTTTTTCTCAACACTCACTGGCCCTGACACCACCCTGGACTATACTTAAACACACAGATCCTTCACTCTGTGAACCCCCCTGCTTGCTTGCTGAAGTCGTTTATTGTATTAGAAGCAGTTGATTAGTAGCTGCCCTTCTCAAGGTGAATGCTCAGTTCCCATATTGGTAGACTTGTCCACAGATACAGTAAAACTGATAACTGCGGTCACTGATCACAGCACAATCTCAGATGGCCTGCATGGTAACTAGCACCTAGATAGGATGCCTTGCATTGTTAGCACAGCCGTGTCATTGTGTTTGTAGCTCAGACTGTAAAAAAATCAGGTGCTGCCATGCACTTTATGGTTAGACAGCATCATGATTGCCAGATGACTGGTTTGTTTACAGTATACTCTAAAACATGTCACAGTGTGGAAAAGGGAAAATTTGCATTACCAACCAAGTGTAATTTTTACATCACTGCCAATCGGAGTCGATGAAAACCCAAGAGTATTGCATTATCATTTGAACAAATGAATGTTGTTTGTACCCTTCACAACTAATGACAAAGGTCAGATGTTATAACCAGTGTTTTTTAAATGTAACAATGGCTGAAGCTCTTGGCAAAAGAACCACGTTCAGCAACACAGAAAACATAAAGCACATTTAACTGTATAAGAGTGATTTCGCATGTTTTACCCATTTCTCTACACTGTTTCATGCTGTCATGACTACAGACCATTTTCAAAGAAAAACAAAATCCTGTCCTACCTTTCAGGCAACCACTAGTGGTTTTAATTTATTTCTGTTCAGTATGAAAATCAACTTGCACCGACTTGAAAGTTCCTGAAAAGTAAAATATTATTTACAGTTACAGTTCATTCTTGGCACGGTAGACAGTGTCATCCTGTGGCAGGACAGTGATGAACAAGACTTGAATTGAATATCACTAGAGGGAGGGTTCAGTTTTGAACCCTCCCTCTAGTGATATTCAATTTCCATCCACCTCCTCCGCATAGTGGTGAGTAGATAATGGGTGAATTTTCGTTTTTGGGTGAACTATTCCTTTAACACCTCTAAATCTTATAATATAAACTTGTAGGGCATTGTAGAGTCATTCAAGTGTTTTATAGTTCTGTTTAGCCTCTCACAGTACTAGATTAAAGAAAATGCCAGAGAAAGATCCTGGCCCATACTAGCATGCTAAAGAAGGCCACAGTGAATTGAGACACAACTTATAAATTTATGTTTAACCAAAACCACTGTCTTCCATTAACCTTAAACCTATGCCTTACACAAAGCACATTTGTTGCTTTAAACCTAACCAGACAGACCTTGAGATAAGAACCCCAGTCTCTGGTGCAACAGTCTCTTTAATCACCCAATAACCACTCTAAGCACTTCACGTCACTCTGCTTCTATTTATAAATGTAGCACTTCATTCATTCAACAAATACATTTCCCCTCAACATGATCCAGCCAGTAATTGTGTTTCCAAGAAAAATCATATTTTCTGTCGTAGTTTAGTTGTAGTACTTGATTTGTAGGTGGCAGGTTGCCTTTTAAGGAGAAAGAAGAATTAATAGATGAACACAAGTTTCAAATTAAGACTTTTTAGACCATTTGAATGTCATGAATTTTAATACTAGTGTCTAAATAAAATGCTTCAAGAAAGAGAGAGGGAGCCCCCCTCTTTATGTCTCTCTCCCTCCTCAGATGGAGAGACAGAGAGAGGGGTGTTGGTGAAAGGGAGGATTTCATAAACAGAAGAATCCAGAAAATGTTACAGCGAAGATTCATGGAGGCTGGCATAGCATGACACGGAAATAAAACACAGCCACAACGGTCAGTTCATTTTCTACCATAACATATGTTGCACAGCAACATACTATATTCCGGTCCAATTCACATGTGCCTCCCTGTGTAAAACCTGGAAAATGGTTTATTTTCATGAATAGATAGAACTTTTTGTTTGTTGGAACTGCTTCAGTTCTCAGACTTCACAGCTATACCAGGCTAACCCCCTCCTCTTAAACTGAGCCTGACTCAGCTCTCTTTCTCCGACATGCAAAATCCACCTGCCAGACCCTCTAAAGCACACTAATTAACATAGTTAATCATTTATTCTAAAACCCCAAATGTTAGTGGCATTAAGAAAAGGTCAAATTTATCAAGAACAGCACCAAAGCCTTTATATCTCAGTGTCTGAGAGACCTGGTTAAAAATAACCTCAGTCCAGGGATTGTTATCAAGGCTCCACCATGTCCTGCTTCATATTTTTAGAATTGCACTGGTGCCCAGTAAGAACAACATAAACATACAACATAACATAAAAAGATCTATGGGTCAATCTGAAAATGATGAAGTGGCAGCATGTGGAGGTAACACCCACACCTCCAAGGGCAGTACAGCAGGGACACTGTCTGCAGCAAAGTTTAACATAAAAGATCAGAGATCTACAAATACTGAGCCGACACATCTTGTACGTCTGATAATGTTGTCATCACAGATTTATTTTGCCTGCATCCCTGGCCTCTATACAAAAAACATTCTGGTGCTTATTTAGTTTTTTCTTAAACTTTCAAACAAAGAAATCTGCGGCTGTATTTTTGGCTGAAGATTTTTTCGACTTGCTTGCACCAGATGGATCAAAAGAGGGGCAAAAGACAAAAACAATAGGAGTTATACATTGGCTTCACAATTTGCATTTCTTGTGTCATACAAGTACAGCAAACTGACTGGTTAATACTGCTAATCCTAAAGCCTGCTCTCATGAGCTGTATGATCCTACTTATCACAAAATTTCTTTCGAAAACTTTGAAAGAGATGAGTCACAGGAAGAACTGTTGGTTTCTGTTCTTGGAGATAAAGAAAATAACATCCTCAGAAAGTGTAAGTCTCCCTGAATCTTAAATGTATGTGCATGTCAGTGTGTGATGACTCAAAGTAAAAATACAAATTTTGAAACAAATCAGGGTAAATTCTGGGTAAAATACCTTAACTGCCTCCATGAGCTGCTTGTCTCACCCCCTGCTGGTCATGTTGCTGAATGGGAAAAATCATTGTGCTAAATAAAGTAACTTGAAGTTTTTCTTTAGAACACCATGCCCCTGGCCCTTTCACCTCATGCAGTATCCCGTGGAACTGATCTCCTGCAGCTATTCTATACATTAGGATACAAATGCCGAAAGTCTGGCACTATCAATGAGTTTGTAGTCAAATATGCCACATGCTTCATATTAAGGGCGATCTGACCATTTGCACAACCTCTCATCTAAACACCAATTGTCTAATCAAAAAAAAAATCAAAAATTGTACCTTGATTGGGCAGGTTCCACTTCACGAGTTCTGAGGGGTGTGTGATTTGTTTAGCCTTTTCACCATGAATACAAGCACAAGTGTACAAAATGTAACAGTGTATTTATCTTCTCTTACAGAGGCTATAAACATGCCTGGCGAACAACCTACAGCAGTAACCTAACATTACTTTGAGGCCAAGCACCTACTGTGTTGGAGTCAGTCCAGGGTAGTATATCAAAGTTTAGGCTGCACTTTATTGAATTTGGGGAATTTTACACTCCAACAAACTCATTACCTGAGGTAGCACCACATTAACCACATTATTCATTGGTTAGCTCTTGTTTACATGAAGAGCATACTGACAAACAAACTGTACAATACAATTAATAAAGCTCAAATCTGACATCTGCTTGTCCAAGTGCCATTTGCATGTTTTTTTTATGATCAAAACAGATTTAACTTGCTTGTACAATCATCCTGTGCATTTCATACAAACTACTACAGTGAAAAGATGCATATAATGTACACACTCAGCCTTTTTATATTTCTTTATTCTTTGTCTACCTCATTCGGACTTGCGCATTCAGTTGTAACAACTGAATATCTCTGGTGTGTCGATGAAGTTGTATTTTATCTTATCATATCTATAATCAGCGCCACTGGACTGAGGCGCATTACCCTGCTGGTCAACAAGTGACTCTGCTCCTCTGATGTTTTCTAATCATCACACTTTGAACTGATCATTACAATAACCTGTAGAATTCATATTAATGTTCCTGGATAAACGGGGCGTTGCTTCTTCTGCAACAATGAAGTTAAAACACTGTGTTGCGTCATAATCTGGGGGGATGAACGTCTGTCTGCAGGAGTTAAAATGACCTGAACGATCCGGAGTCATGATCCGACATTATCGATTAATAACTAAATGTGATTATCGGTTTGTGTGTGAGGAGGGACAGAGACGAGCAGGGACACACACTCACACAAACCGATAATCCAATGTATTTAGTTATTAATCAATGATGTTGGATCATGACTCCGGATCATTCAGGTCACTTTAACTCTGATGTCCTGTCTGTGCACGTCACGTTACATCTTTCGTTGTGTAGCAGGTGCGTTAGTGTACTTTAACAGGCATACTAAAAAAGGCCAGCTCCTTCCTAGTCAGTTCTCCAGTCACACTGTTGTATAACTTGACTTATAAAGGTGGTCAACACTAGATTTTCTCAAGCAATGACGAAACAGTACAAAAAAAATATTTTAATCATGTTTCATTCTGGTAGTAGTAGTAGTTATAATGAGTTGACAGACTGTTCCTATATCACTAAGCACCACATGACACATGTGTGTGTGTGTGTGTGTGTGTAAGGACCCCTGTGAAGTGGGGACTTTCTGGTTAATCTCCAGCTGGCCAATAAGCAGCTTAACTGTCACTGGAGTGCAGCAGGCTAATTACTAGTTTGTAGGCAATATGGTTCAGAGCCACACAATGAAAATAACCTCTACATTAATACTCATGTTAAAATAGATGGGATTATTCAAGTTAGGTCTTTGAGTTGTGACAGTTTTATTTAACAATACTAAACATGTCATATACTTGAATGTTTCAAAAAAGAGTTTCTGTTTCCTAAATTTAACCGTGGAGGGGAAATATAATGTGGGCATAAAAGATCTGCAGCTGTCTGAGCGTGTTCATTGACCATGTGTGTGAGACTCTAACCTGTTGGACCAGTGGGCAGACTGTGCACTTATAGAAACTGTGTCATTAGGTTAACCCTTTATGGAGAACCTTGAAAGTTAAGCTGCATGGGAAGGTAAGGAGACATAGAGCAAATGGTGAACTGATGGTTTAATCATACCACAACCTGTTCGTAACATTACACATGCCTCACAGGTAACATAACAGAGGAGTCAGTCATCAGGACTCTCATTATATAGAGATCCATTGAAAACCTGCAAAGAACCCTATTCTTTCATTAACTTCTTAGATTAAGTTTGTTCACATACAGTGTCTTAAAGTTGCAGTGTGTAGAATTTAGTGACATAAAGTGGTGAAGTATCATGTTGCAGCTGAATACCCCTCACCTCATCCTCCCCTTCCAAACAAGAAAGAGAAACTGTGGTAACCTTCAGTTTTCATAAAAACTCAAAGGGTGTTTAGTTTGTCCAGTCTGGGCTACTACAAGAAACATTCTGTCTGGAGCACCAGAGAGAGGCAGAAGAGAGGACATGGAAATACACATTGCAGCCTTTTTTTCGACTTTAAACCACTGATATATCATCTGAGGTACCAATACCTCAAATTCAATCCTTGAAAGGTGTAAAATATGGGCCCTTTAATCTTGTGATTCAGTCAATTTAGACTGCTAAACCCTTAAACCCAGAATTATTTGATTAAGATCTGGGTTAACTGTCAGGTAAGGACTGAACAAAATTGGACTTGGGACCCCAGTCCAAGTGATTCATCACACACACCTCACTGACAAGATGGCACTGGAGTATTTGGCACCAGCACCTCAAACACCATGCTTTTAGCTCACGTGGATTGGTTTTTCAAATATATGACACATGAACGAGACCCTCTGATAGAGACATGACTGACAAGTCTGTATACAGTATATAAACTGAATAATATCTCCATGGAAACTGATGTAAAGGGGCAATAAACTAAATACTATTCTTCAAATGAAAACACTGATTGAAGTTTAATGAATCAGTGATCTCCTCTGTCCTCCTCCCCCTGTTGCTGATGTGGATTCACCACGGAGGTCATGCTGCTGATAAAAAGATAAATGAAGGTAGAAGTCTACACAAATATTTATATTATTCATTTGCTTGATTCACGAAATTCACTAGGTCACCAAGCATGCGGTGGTTGTATAAAACAAACTGTGATGGATGAAAGCAGGTACCAATATGACTTTTATACATGTTTAAAGTTTGTTGAACTGGTGGAGTGATAAACTGACAAAAGGTTTTGATTACACTACGAGCAAAGTTTTCTACTCAAATAAAAACATTCACACTGCACGCCTCTGTGCTGTCCACACACACACACACACACACACACACACACACACACACACACACACACACACACACACACACACACACACACACACACACACACACACACACACACACACACACACACACACACACACACACACACACACACACACACATTCCCTAGCCACTTACCCTAACCTTCACCTAAACCCTAATTCTAACCCTGAATACACATCTTAAGCCAAAAACATTCCATTGGAAGATGGTCAGAAAGTGAGTACTGGCCAAAATGTCCTCACTTTCCCGAATTGTCTTCACTCCGTAAACTTACCTCACAAAGGTTTGTACACACTTACTTAGATGTTAGTTGCGTTAGGATGCATGGCTGCATATACAGTCCACACCATCCACTCCTGTCTTTCTGTTTCCATGGCTTTGGTCTTACAGGCAAAAGGCCTAGAGAGTAATCCTCTTATAATCTGTCTTACCTGAACCATCTGCATCAGACACTACCAGAGGTGGAGAGGAGGCCGGGGGGGGGGGGGGAGGAGATGATGCATGACAAACAGTATCATCCTTCAGTCATGTGTGGTATACAGATCCACCGAACTCTATGAAAGCTATGTTTGGGGGTGCTAATTTGGCCTCATTTTAGAAGGGCCATGAGACAAGATGTGCGGGGGTATTACTAATTGTCTAAACTTCAGGCTGTGACTGATCAAGTTTCATAGAAGAATGTGATCAAGCATGAGCGAGATGAGGGTCAGAGCTTCTGAGATACAACGTTACTAAGTTAATGCAGGATCAACATTTCCTGTAAAGGCTTTTCAAAGCAAAAGCCTTTAGGGGAATTGGCTACTGGAATTTCAACAGTTAAAGCTGCAGGACGAATGCTGAAAATAACAGTAGATACACTTATTGTTGGAAGACAAAACAGACTGGAGGTCAGCACAGGGCATGAAGAGCTTTTTTAGCCAGTGCAATATACGATTACTGCAGTAGCTCTGTCATTAGGACAACACACAGTTATGAGTCACTCTGTACAGAACTTCACTGCATGGACACACACTATACTCTAACTGAGTCAGAGTTCAAGTAGGTACAACTTTGAGGTTGGATAATAACAGTTATCCAGTTTCAGTCTTGCTTTTTTAAGGTTCCACCCATGTGCACTTATGATTGATTACTATTTCAATTTACAACAACAGTGCCTGTTGTGAACCTTCCTGTTTAGAATGGGCTGTTTTCTTGCCCTGTGCTGATGCTCCCCAGAAACCTCAGAATTATTCCTTGGCATTAGTGCCTCCTCAAACAGGCCTAAAATATACAATTACTTTTTATTGTTTGTGTCCTAGATGTTGTGTGCAGAGCTTTTTATAAACAGTGGATGCAGAGTGAAGTTAGAAAACGTTGTGTTCATCCTACCTGATTTATCTGCAATGAAGATCTTAATGTTTCCATGTTTTTCATAAAATTACATTTTTCAGGATTTTGTTTAAATTATATTTAATTTGATTCCTGTATGTGATTTATATATTATTTTAAATATAATTAAGTTTGAATGACTTACTTTACTGCTGTAATTTTTTCATACATTGCATGGGGGCTATTTCTATTAAGCTACGATTCAATCTTTAGCGCACAACTAGCGCAGTGACTATTTGGCTTCCCTCTTAATTGCTCTTATTTGTTCTTTATACAAACAAGCAAACCAAGTGCAACACTATGCTCCTCTTCCAGGAGAGAATGCCTGACAAATGTGTATGAAACATAAAAACAACATCATGTCTTCTACTCTATATGATGGCAGGCTTTTTACCCCTAATTCAATTGTGACAGTATATATGTCAGCGGTTCAATACCAGTCTTCCCCATTCCAAATGCCGAAGTGTCCTTGGGCAAGATACTGAACCCCAAATTGCCCCTTCTCATAGAGATCAGTGCTGCACATATGTAAATGCACTGCATGAATGTGTGTGTGAATGGGTGAATGGCAAACTGTACTGTTAAGCGCTTTGAGTGGTCATCAAGACTAGAAAAGTGCTATATAATTTAAGACCATTTACCATATTCATTTTCTGATGAGATCAGACAAGTCATTCAAAAAGTATTCTTCTAACATAATGCAGCCATATAACCATTTGTTTAAGAGTTCTCAGTGTGGGACAGTGGCCTACAGTTAATCCATAGTTGAAACAGGACATGTTTTAGCCTGCACAGTTCAGGCTAAAGATATTCCAGACCTCAAAACCCTGAGACCATGGGAGAACATGCTTCACAACACCCTCTCTCTAAAGAGCCAAAGTCTTTAACTCTCATTATTAAAACTTGTATGGTCCACACTGGCGCACATATGTGTGTGTGTGTGTGTGTGTGTGTGTGTGTGTGTGTACTAATTGGATGTTTGTCTAGTTTTTTAAGGAAGTGTACTCCACCAGAGGAAGTCATTAACTTCAAAGGATTGTGTGTGCGTGTGTAAGAGAGCGAGATGGATAGAGATGGACATTTTGGGGCGACAGAGCTGGTGTGCTGTTTAAAAACACGCATAATAAAACACAAAAAACATTTTTTAAATGTTGTGTGATAATTTGTCAAATGTGGCCTGGTGCTGCCTCACTCTCAGGGATGGCCTCTTCCTCCTCCATACGTTGTATTTCCTCCACAGTGTATTCTGGCTCATTTAATAGACTTTGAATTTAGTATTCTTCCCTCTATCGAATTATTGTCTTGTAGATGTTGTTCTAACCGTTTGAGTTTGACCAGGATGTTTTTATTCCACTGTCCCCTTCATGCTCCAACTATACACAAAAATGTGGAGGTGTATGTTGTAGTTCCAGCACATAGCCAGGGAGCTGGCCAAAGTCCACCTGTGATGTCAAAATTGTCATCTGGCGGACTTGTCAACAAAAGGTTGAGCAACCGGGTGGGAAATTAAACATAGCTTATCTTCATATACTATCGATATTACAAAGCGGGTTGAAAGTTGGCTGAGTTCCTGTTTAATGATGACATGAGATATACACATGAAAAGTAACAGAAGCAGTAAATATAAGAAAAATTGAGAGCTTCAGAGAGAAGCTTAAATTCTGGCCAGACTTTTGCTTTTGGACCACAAACCAATTGCACTACAATTCGGTTGGAATTAAAACACATTAAAAGTTTCAAGCCATTTGTTTGGTCCAAAGTTTGACTGGCAGCTTCCACATCAACCTCAAGATACCATACAAACTGGACAGGCTCATCAGCATGGCCAAATTAACCTCCTTCATTCTGTCTTAGCCCAGTGGCAAAACATGTGCTCCTATTGACCTCCTACAGCTGAAACGATTAGATCATTAATTGATTACTCGATTGACAAATTATTTGGCATTTGTTGGTAATTACAATAAGGGCTAAATACATTTTAAGTGCTTGAAAATACAATCATCGCTAAAGTGTGCATTATCAAGACAGCCAATATATACAAATAAAAAGGTGAAGTTGTCATATTCACATTTAAGGTCTATTGATTGACTCACAATATAGATCATGATTGAGGATATTGGTAGTGGATCATGATGGTGGATTGTGATCGTTGTTGCAGTCGATCATGATCTTTTGAGTTTGACTGTTGGTCAAACAACAAAACACAATCTGAATGCGTTCACTTGGACTACATGGAAAATCTATCAATTATTTGAGAAAATCACATTCAGAAGTATCGAATATGAAAATAATTGTTGGTTGTAGCCTTTCAGCACACTGTTAATGGAATGATCCTACCTATGCCTGAGGTTTTCTTTGAGTTCATTACCCATGACTACTAAAATGAAAGCAATCTTATACCAAAAAGCCACAAAACTGGTAGAGGAGGAGGAGTTGAATATCAACTATTCAACTAGAAAAGTTGATATTATATTGCAGTAGTGCACATTTCTATCAAACTCCATTCAATCATGGAGGACCAGCTGACGTGGAGTAAACTTGTGGCTTTTGAGGACTTAGGGTGTCTTGGCTCCGATCATAATCCTGCCTTGTATGCCAGACTTTGTTTGAACCACACTGAATAGGTTTGTTATGAAAGCATGCATGATCTCCTACTCCCACTGGCAGCCTGCCGTTTACAGGCACTAATGGAATGAAGTAAAGCACACATTTAGTGTGGGGACAATCCAACCTGACCATATTCACCATAAATTAAAGTTACTTCAATGTGTCAAGACTCCTGACAATGCAGATGCATCAGCATATGGCTCCACTCAGCAGAAATCTGTCTAACTTGAGTAAGTCATGGGATAACAGTAACTTACTGCAGCTGAACTGTCTACTTTCACAATGACAAAGCCCAACTCTTCAGAGCTGCTTTTAAATTGCATATTATATTTCTCGTCATTAACACTATATAAATAAGATGTATCATTAATGTAATGTCCTCCCTTCTGGCCCCATACAGATGGGTGACATGACGTGAGCAAGTTGTTTCACCAGAATCCTCCAAAACAACTTCAGTGGCCCTTGACATAAATTCCCCCATTGCGAACAACTCTACCAAACAGCATTCTTCTTGAAGCTACTACATTCCCTCATCTGTATGTTAATGCTGGGGGTGGAGAGAGCACTGTCTAACATGTCGCTCCTTAGTGGTTCAGCTAGCCTGTGATCTGGCCATGGTGTAGGACTCCTCATTTTCAACAAAACCATTCAGTGAGCTGTCAGCATCTGTATTCACGTTGTTTCTGTTCATTAGTTATTGGATATTTCATTACTTATTACTTTAATACTAGAGAATGAATACTTAACTATTTGTTGCCCTCCCCTATACACATCATTTTCTTGTTCAATGGATCAGAATGTGATGCAAATGCACACCATGTATCTGTATTAGTATCATATTGTTAAAATAGTTCAATCAAATGAGAATGTGGGTTTGAGTTAGAATGAGAGAAATGTGCCTCCAAGCTGAGTACAGACATGACAAGCATACCTAATAAAATCCAGCTTGTTTGTTTAACTTTTCCACTTTTTACCATTTTGTTTTACATTACAGCCAAAACCATCTTGATGTGTTCTGTGTACAAGGACAGGGTTGAAATGAGTGGCTCCATCTTGCTTTATGAATGAACACAATACATCTTGAATGAGATGAGAATCAGATGAGTGAGTACAGTGTCTGCCCTCTGGTCTGTATCCGTTTCATGCAACTTGTTAGCTCAGGCCTGATCATTAGCTGAATTAGGTCCTCAAACAGTGAGAGGCCTCAAGTGGCACAATGGACTTACTGTTGTGTTCACTTGGCTCTGAGTGGGCAGAACAGAGAGTGTGCTCTTGTGGTTTGTTTCATTCCCACAGTCAGCCTGACAGGGTTGGTTTTTCTCACCTACTAGTGCAACATTTGGATTCCACCATCTTCCCCTTTGGAACATAATCAAAGGGGGGCTGTGTGTTTGTCTCTGAGGGCAGAGTACTACGAATGCATGTGCTCTATTTCAAAGTTTCAATATTTACAACTTTGATTAGAAGAAACAGGTTTTAACATAATTGAAAGATGTTTACATTTTTAAAGTAGAATATGTGTCTTATGTATTGTCCAAACACTCCAAAGTGTTTTCATTTACAGAGACAAACCCTGAGGCTGCTGAGTGACAGAGACAAACCCTGAGGCTGCTGAGTGACAGAGACAAACCCTGAGGCTGCTGAGTGACAGAGATAAACCCTGAGGCCGCTGAGTGACAGAGACAAACCCTGAGGCCGCTGAGTGACAGAGACAAACCCTGAGGCTGCTGAGTGACAGAGACAAACCCTGAGGCTGCTGAGTGACAGAGATAAACCCTGAGGCTGCTGAGTGACAGAGACAAACCCTGAGGCTGCTGAGTGACAGAGACAAACCCTGAGGCCGCTGAGTGACAGAGACAAACCCTGAGGCCGCTGAGTGACAGAGACAAACCCTGAGGCCGCTGAGTGACAGAGACAAACCCTGAGGCCGCTGAGTGACAGAGACAAACACAGAGGCTGCTGAGTGACAGAGACAAACACCGAGGCTGCTGAGTGACAGAGACAAACACCGAGGCCGCTGAGTGACAGAGACAAACACAGAGGCTGCTGAGTGACAGAGACAAACCCTGAGGCTGCTGAGTGACAGAGATAAACCCTGAGGCCGCTGAGTGACAGAGACAAACCCTGAGGCCGCTGAGTGACAGAGACAAACCCTGAGGCCGCTGAGTGACAGAGACAAACCCTGAGGCCGCTGAGTGACAGAGACAAACACAGAGGCTGCTGAGTGACAGAGACAAACACCGAGGCCGCTGAGTGACAGAGACAAACCCTGAGGCTGCTGAGTGACAGAGACAAACACAGAGGCTGCTGAGTGACAGAGACAAACACCGAGGCCGCTGAGTGACAGAGACAAACCCTGAGGCCGCTGAGTGACAGAGACAAACCCTGAGGCCGCTGAGTGACAGAGACAAACCCTGAGGCCGCTGAGTGACAGAGACAAACCCTGAGGCCGCTGAGTGACAGAGACAAACCCTGAGGCCGCTGAGTGACAGAGACAAACCCTGAGGCCGCTGAGTGACAGAGACAAACACAGAGGCCGCTGAGTGACAGAGACAAACACCGAGGCCGCTGAGTGACAGAGACAAACACCGAGGCCGCTGAGTGACAGAGACAAACCCTGAGGCCGCTGAGTGACAGAGACAAACCCTGAGGCCGCTGAGTGACAGAGACAAACCCTGAGGCCGCTGAGTGACAGAGACAAACCCTGAGGCCGCTGAGTGACAGAGACAAACCCTGAGGCCGCTGAGTGACAGAGACAAACCCTGAGGCCGCTGAGTGACAGAGACTAAACCCTGAGGCCGCTGAGTGACAGAGACAAACCCTGAGGCCGCTGAGTGACAGAGACAAACACAGAGGCCGCTGAGTGACAGAGACAAACACCGAGGCCGCTGAGTGACAGAGACAAACACAGAGGCCGCTGAGTGACAGAGACAAACACAGAGGCCGCTGAGTGACAGAGACAAACACCGAGGCCGCTGAGTGACAGAGACAAACACCGAGGCCGCTGAGTGACAGAGACAAACCCTGAGGCCGCTGAGTGACAGAGACAAACCCTGAGGCCGCTGAGTGACAGAGACAAACCCTGAGGCCGCTGAGTGACAGAGACAAACACTGACAAACTACTTGACTCAGGCCAGAAGTCCCCTGCTCCATGAACAGATTTGAAACACCGCTTTCTCCACGCAGCGAAGAGGACAGGACATGTTGGGGTGACAGGACTGCAGCAGACAGAGCCACTTCTACTAAGACTGAGGAGATGTCCAGTGCTAATGTAATAACAACCTAACCCCAGCAGTAAGTATGACTAACCCAGGGTAGACGTGAACAATATGGAGACACAGACAGTTAGATATAAGGAGATGTAAAAGAACAACAAACAGTTTGAATTAACGTACATGATCGCCGCGGTGCTCTGGCTCCTCTCCTCACTCCAATCTTCTCTTAATCCTGATGAGAGAAAAGTCGACGCTGCTGCGGGGAACGAACCCATATACAGTCCCGAGCACAGCTCTTGTCCGTCGGTGTGTGAGTGAACTGTGTCCTGCTACAAAACACCCAGTGCTGCTTCACGGAGCAGCTTTCCTCCTCCATGCAGTCAGCGGTGCAGCGGGCACTTCAACTGCGTCAAGCTGAGCAACGTGCAAAACTTCCGGTCGGCACTTTCAGATGTAAATGTCAAACTGTTTCACCGCTACACTGTCGGGGTCCCTTACATCCGGGTAAGACTGGCTCCAGTACCAAACTGGAACTATGGGAGGTGGGTAAATAACTAGATCTAAATATGATATCCATTTAATTCAAATTTGCATCGACTATAACCAGCAACAAAGTCATCAGAGGGATTTAGAATTAATCGTATATTATTGTACCTTCTGTAAACTGCTAATCGAAAAGGTATTTCTATGTATACGAGTATACTTTTGATGGATGTTCAGAATAACATATGCAGTTTAACTGTATAAACAACTTGGTTTCAGAATAAAAACATTAAATTCCACATTCACAATAAGAGATCGACTCTGATAGGCAGTAAGATGTCTTAAGAATAAGAAGGGCAGCTTTCAGCAAGTGGTGTGTGGTAACGTGATCTATTTCCACTGATTTGTTGAGGAACTCAAGGCGGGTCCTTTGTTCTTGTTCCTGCCTTTGTGTAAAATGTAGTACAACCTCCCATTACCTCAGATGTATTTTAGCTAAGGCTATATATGTATATTCAGAAATATCTGTATTTCACTTGTACACAGCGCCAATCATCTTTTGGCTCCCATTATTGAGAGTTAAATAGAAAAGGTCTTAATTGGGCCTATCTTTTCTAGAGAACTTTTTGAAATGGAGACGTTAAAAAAGATTGTTCCATGTAAGTTGTGCAAGACCACCATCTGCTGGACACTTAAAATTATATAGTGTAGTAGTCACCTCTATTAGGATCAGTTAATCAGTGCAGTTGGAGCACATGCTTGTATGTTCTATTAAATGTATGTCGAGTAAGTGACATTTACTGACTTAAGCAGTGGTATAGTACATTTGAAAGTTGTAAACATAGTTTAGCACATTTTACTTTAATTATTTTTCATATAACTATATATAGGAAACCCTTTAAAATTGTTAGATATATATTTTATATATATATTTCTTGCAGCATGTACAGTGAGGAGTCAGTTTTCAGTTTGATAGACAGACGAAATAGATTAATCTGTTAGCTGTCCCTGATGGTAAAAATAGGGTTTGG
Source organism: Verasper variegatus (assembly GCA_026259375.1). Lineage (NCBI taxonomy): Eukaryota > Metazoa > Chordata > Actinopteri > Pleuronectiformes > Pleuronectidae > Verasper > Verasper variegatus. Next base: position 1,048,241 of record CM048042.1, read on the forward strand.
TCCTATCCTATGCAGACAGCAGATTATAAACTTCAGCTTCAATGTTCAGTAAACCCAAAGTCTCAAAATCCAAGGCAAGGCATTCACATTTACAACAATATTAACACAAACATTTGCTTCTGTACTTACCAGTGAGATGATTAAATATGATTGGGCTTAACACTGCACAGTGGTACGTGAAAAAGGAATTTGATTGTGGATAATGTCAGGGCCTAGTGCTGTCCAGCTCTTCATACTTCACACTCTTGATTTGATTTCTGCCATTGATATGGTCATTGGGTCTTGTTCTGGGAGAATGGTGTGGTCTGTTCTCAAATCCACTAGCCACTGAGTATTGGTGTTATGTGATGTTAGCATTAAGGGCCTTGCATAGGGCCTCTTACTGGATGGCCCTCATCTTCCGATATCCAGTTATCAAGTTCCCAACCCTGCTCTTCACTGCAATTATGGCCCGTACATCAGCTTTATGTTAACCCAAAATCACTGAGTGAAGGTGACAGCATCATTTCATATGTGATTCATTTATTGAATTCATCATCAAACCAGTCAACAAGTGTATAAATTAACAACTTAACAACACGTTTTGGTAATATGGAAAAAGTTACAATCTTTTTTTACCTTTTCCTAATAACATATATGAAATATTAATATTATACTGTACAAAGTTACACTTATACATACAAAAATAATGCATTTTAGTACAATGAAAATAACTTTAACGAAAAGAACTGCAGAGTTGACACACACTGCACATAGGCTGCATGCAACCCAAATTAGAAATAGCAAATTTATTTATAATGTAATAATGCCATTTCATAATGATGTCATCATGAAATATTATTGATTCATGTTAATAAACGATAGATTGTGTCTCTACTGTCATTGGTTGCAACAGTTAATGTATTACTACTTTGTATATTCTGACTTAATTGTGAAATCATTCCAATGTTTTGCAATGTATTTTCAGGTACATTTTCTTACTTCATGAAGTCATTTATCATTTGACACCATATGATGTATATATGTATAATGTAGAGATACCCTACCAATCACACACACACACACACACACACACACACACACACACAAACCAGTCCTAAACATGTATGAATGGGGAAAATTTAAATGACAAGATAAGGGATCAACAGGACCGTTCATCCTGAAGGGAGCAGGATGTTATGAACAAAACTTTATAACAATAGTTGTTGGGGTCTGACCTGTTGACAGATGAGTAACATTCCAATCCATAGTCATGCTGCTAGTGTATAATTTATGTTTAACAGACAGCACTGCAGAAAATAAATATGAATACTCATCAGTCTCCATCAATAAACTGGAGAGACCTTGGTTAAACTGGTCAGCGAGATCTGTGTGTGAGGGCCAGGCACCATGTTTTTTGATGCTTACACATGTGAAAAGAGACAATAAATATCTTTAATGAAAATTATCTCACCAATATACTGAACAAAAGAGCAGGTCACATAAAGCTCATTTCTAATTCCTTCAACCTCAAAAAGTGTTTATTTTATCTCATGCTGGCCTCTTGTGTTCAACTATTCAATGAGTCTTTGTGCTTTTCTGTTGATTTGCTCCGACACTAAAAAGAATAAAAAATAAGTAAATCAAACATATTTACAAATGAGTCCTAAAGTGAAATTGCACTATAGTCCCTTTACATATTAAATGGTTTGGTAAATGGTTTTAAATAGAGCTTTTCTAGTCTTGATGACCACTCAAAGCGCTTTACAGTACAGTTTGCCATTCACCCATTCACACACACATTCATACAGTGAATTAGCAGCAGTTAAATGTGTTAAATAAAAACAAGCAGATATATACATTTACTTCCTAAGTAAGATAAAATATCAAATGTAACTAAGGATATTTTATTATAAACTATACAAGTAAGTCAAGAAAAATGCACAAGTTGAGTCTTTATTCTTGCTTGTTGCATTAATTCTTTCTTGATTTTCACACTGTTGTTTTAACATCTAATTTGAAACAGTTACTAAAATAAATAGTTTATAGAGCGTAAAACTTCATGCTTGACCTCGGAAACAGAAGTTTTTTATAGGTGTGAACCAAATAAATTTTTGCACAGAGACTGCTGTTAAATATTTACTTGGTCTGATTTTATTTACAGTCACATAACTTCTGTTTGTCATGTACACTATAGAGTGTCCAACTTACTATTAAGACAAGCATGCACTGCAGTATGTGGACTGTAATAGCCAACCAATTCACTCATGTCCCAGTGACAGAAGAATTTGGTCTGAGCAGGTCTTTCTCTCAGCTAAACATATTGTAGACTGACTTATCTTGTTTCTCTTGCAGATACATGACATCTTTTGTCCCCTCAGCTTTAAACAAGTGATTTGACCTGTTAATTGCTGTGGATGATATTCTTTGCCTCCTTTCCTTTTCTTCTATTTCTATTAATTTATTTTATTCAAGATGATGAGATAGAGTAGAAAGTCTCCGATCAGTCTTTGATTTCTGTTGTCCTGCACAGACCACCATACCAAAGAGTAATGCTGGAGGTAAAATGCATTAGAAGTAAATAACATGTCAGATGTCAAAACAATATTTGAGTATATTTTCAATGTGTTTTTGTTTCTCTGAGATTGACAGTGTTGTTCACCTCTACGTCATGTATACACTTAAAAAACCAAACACTGGGAAGCATCTGCTCATCACAGCAGCCTGTCTCACTGGAGATGTCATGGTGTCAGGGTCAAAGGTTATAATTTCCATGTGGTTAAGACCTGACTAGATAAAAAAAAGGAAAGAGTTGACTTTAAGAAAACATGTAACTTCTGGTACTTTTACATCAAGTATCATTTTAAAATACTGGAACACTTCAGTTTTAATAGGATTACTTACTCTCCATTCTGCTTTTGCTCTCATATGTGCACTGCGAAAGTCACAAGCTCATTGTAACAGTCACCTTAAGATCCCTTATATGCAGCCATGGGCCACTTACTGTTAAGCTCAACAATGGTGACTTCCAGGCTGTTGCTGAAGTGGTCAGGAGAACACCAAGCCCTTTTTCCAAACATGTGAAAACCAATTGAAATTACACACACTTAAATGCATTTCACAAAATATGGGCATAGTTTGTTTTTCAGCAATCTAATTGTGACTTGTGATATAGCATCCTGTTGATATTGGTAAAGGAGAGCTATGTGCATCTTAAGCTGTTCCCCACCACTATTAAAGGTTCTAGTTATTTAATAACACTAATTCCATTTAATAGCTGCTGGTGAAGATGCATAGGAAAATCTCCTCATTCTTAATAGGGCGGCTGTGGCTGAGGGGTAGAGCGGTCATCCTTTTAACCAGAAGTTCGGTTCGATCCCATTTGTTTCCATCTGCATGACAAAGCTTCTTTGGGCAAGATACTACCAAATTACTACCCAAATTGACCATCAAAGAAAAAAGCTGTCCATTGATGTACTGTATGAATGTGTGTGCTCATGGCAAAAAACTGTACTATGAAGTGCTTTGAGTGGTCATCAAGACTATAAAAATGCTATGTAAATACAGACCATAAATAAAAACCCCACCTGATGTTGTATTGCATGCCTGTAAGAGCTGCAGCCCAGTCACGGCACCAAATAACACATTATCAATGAGCAGATGACTTCTATTCAACAACAGTATTGTAGTAGTTCATGAAAAATACAGTTGTGTATATCTTATGTATTGTATATGTATAACCTGTTGGAGTGCTAATCACAACACTTGCAATCTTTTCTAGATTTTGGTGGTCCCTCCCCTTCCACTATGTGCTGTAGCTAAGCCACGTGCACTGCATGTTACTATACACTTACGTGCACACTTAAGTACATGAACTGAGCCAGAATATCAGGATTTTTTAATTGACCCCTTCATGTTTATGTCATCATGGGACAATTCACCTGCCCCCAAACCCTCAAGAGTGAAAAGACTCCTGTCAGGACCATTGTTTTTGCCCAGTTGATATAAGTTTTTCCTTTGAGTCTCTTAATTATCGACACAGTCGTCAGTGTTTCTCTTGACCTTATGTAAAGTTGTAAATTGCCAGAAGATGGCGACAAAGTATCATACTTATCTAAATTTCTCCTGCCCACTGTGTTCATTTTACACAGTGAGGCATGGTAGGGAAACAGCTTCTTTACATGTGTTTCATCCATGAATGTATCGTTTGAGAATTGTGTGAAGTCACTTGAATCATTGATGTTTGTTTTGTTGTCGCAATACTTGTAGGACATTCTCAGGAGCAGCCGCTGAATCTCCTCACTGCAGATTGTGTTGTTATTATGTTCTACAGCTGAATGTTGGGCACAATTTGCTCAACACAGGGGAAACATGAGTAGGCAAAAGCAAAAGTTATCAAACTAAGTATGATGATTGCAGATTGCTGAATGAACAGGCTTTTATGTCAGAGCAGATTGCTGTAATGTACTTATTTGGGCAGGTTGAGAAACAAGCAGCTGCACTGCTGGGTTCAGGGGTGGGGAGCAATGTGAGTAGCTGCTCGGACCTGAGCGAGCAGATACCGAGTGGCTGATTGCTTCTGGCGCGATTGGCTGACAGATGAAGCAGGAAGCCTGACCACAAGAAATACTGAGTAGGAAATCAAGCAAGCATGCAGGTAGAAAAACAAGGCAGAGAGCCATAGACATAAGAACTGGGGCCTTGAAGTTCGACAAGGATATCTTTTAGTTATCAGGCCTCACTTAACCTAACATCAGCCGTCCAGGACAACATGAACAACGCAACTGGTTATCAGATGTCTCAGTTAACTGTGGGTTTTCTTATCCAACTCAGAGTCATTAATCATATGCGATATTGTCATAACCCTTAATAAAGTTCTTTAAATGACATGAGAAGAAATGCTGATATCTGCCAGTAAAAACAACTAGAATAGCAACAGTAGACATGATATCCTTTTAAGTATAAGGCTAAAGATACACTTTAAATAAGCAGAAGAAGGTTAGATTATATTAAAGGTTAGGTTGGGCAATTTAGATTTAGGTTAGGCTGAGTATGATTAGATTGGATAATCTCACTTAAATTAGGTTAGGTTAGGTTGAGTTGGGTTGGTTAAGGTAAATTTATGTTTGAGTAGATAAGGTTAATTTGGGTTAGGTTAGGCTACTTTGCATAAAGTTAGATTAGGGGTAGAGACCAATAAAAGGTTAGGTTATGATACTTATCACAACATAAGCTATTGACATTTAAAAAAATGTATAATATTATTATAAACTATAAGAATCACTAAAATCCAATAGGCAAATTTATATAATACAATTTAATATTGGTTTGGAGTCAGTGATCCTAAAACTATAAATTGTTTTGTATTAATATTCATATAAAATATCAGAAGCAAAAACTAATGTGTCCTCTAGGGAAATAATATAATTCAGCAGTGTTTAGGTGTCAGTGGTTCACATCACCTGGAAGCTATTTATAAATATATACTATTGAGTTGATATATATATATATATATATATATATATATATATATATATATATATATATATATATACACACACACACATATATAGATATTAATTATATAAATATAGGAAGTACTGAAATCTAAAAAGTAAAAAAAGAGGTGTGTACTGTAGCAATACAATTTGGCATTAGTTAGGAGTCAGTGGTTCACAACATGACATGGACGCTATTGAAAACAATACACCAACAAATTTAAATGTTGTTTTCCAACATGTGATCACATGTAATCCCTAAAGTTTTAGAACCACATGGCTGGACAGGCTCCACATATAAACTATAATGTGTCCACTTGTGAAATTCATGTTGTGATTCTAATGTGATAATACACAAAGACATAATGTCAAGGTCACATGTAGTGGGTGACGGTGTTTGTGTGACACACAACCTTCCTGATGAAAATGGACAGTACATTTCATTTGCCTCACTGAGGTAATAACATAGGGTGGCTGTGTCAGTTCAACAACAGCAGTAGTGGCAGTGTCGTCACAGCACATCAACAACATGGCACACTCTAAAGAACAATTATCAACTGAACTCTGTTTTAATCAAATTCTTTAAGACACACGATTACAAGGAATCTTATTCATCTATGGATGATTGATGATATACTGAAATTTTTTACGGAATTCCCTGAGTTTTTATCAAACCTAGTCCTAAAGGCCGATAAAATTATTATTGTTGGTGACTTTAATATTCATGTTGACAATAATAAAGATAGCCTTAGCGTAGCATTTATTTCGATATTAGACTTAATTGGTTTCAGTCAGTGTGTACACCAACCTACTCATTGTTGTAACCACACACTTGACCTTATATTATCATACGGTGTCAAAATTGAACATCTAACGGTACTTCCGCGCAATCCAATTCTATCAGACCATAATTTAATAACCTTTGATTTTTCACTATCAGAATATATGCCACTAATAATAAACTCATTTTCTAGATGTTTACCTGATAGTGCTGTAGCTAAATTTAAGGAAATAATTCCGATTACATTTAAACCCGTATTATCCGTCAATATAAACAACAAATTCATTAAAAACCTTAGCTCCACTGAGATTGACCATCTCGTCGATAGCTCTGTAGACTCATTAAGATTAACATTAGACTCAATAGTGCCTCTAAAAAAGAAACATATAAAACATAGTAAATTAGCTCTGTGGTATAATTCCAAGACACATGAGTTAAAACAAGTATCAAGAAAACTAGAAAGGAATTGGCACTCCAGCAACCGTGTTGAATATCTCCTAGACTGGAAGAGTAGTGTTAAAGCATATAAGAAGGCCCTCCACAAAGCAAGAGCTGCCTACTATTCAAAACTAATAGAAGGGAATAAAAACAACCCCAGGTTTCTTTTCAGCACTGTAGCCAGGCTGACAGAGAGACACACCTCCACCGAACCCAGTATTCCTCGATCCCTAAATAGCAATATCTTTATGAATTTCTTTAATGATAAAATTCTAACTATTAGAAATCAAATCAAACATCTCCTGCCCTCAATTGGCACTAATACCCTACCAAGAACAGAAATCTCAGAAACAGCTAAGAATCCTACAAATTATTTAGACAGCTTCTCTCTGATCACCCTTGATCAGCTGACCAAACTAATCTCATGTTCTAAACCATCCCATTCCTACAAAATTACTTAAAGAAATTCTGCCCCTAATTGATAGCACGTTACTGAACACAATAAATCTGTCATTATCATCAGGATATGTACCACAGTCTTTTAAAATAGCTGTAATCAAACCCCTTCTCAAAAAAAACACCCTAGACCCAGAGGTTTTAGCCAATTACAGACCAATATCTAACCTCCCCTTCCTGTCTAAAATCCTAGAAAAAGTTGTAGCCAATCAGCTGTGTGAGTTTCTCCAGGAAAATAATATATATGAAGACTTTCAGTTGGGGTTTAGAGCCAATCATAGCACAGAGACAGCCTTGGCAAAAGTCACTAATGACCTTCTAATAGCTTCAGATCAGGGATTTGTGTCTGTCCTTGTTCTGTTAGATCTTAGTGCAGCATTCGACACAATTGACCATAACATTTTACTACAGAGACTAGAACAGTTCATTAGCATTAAAGGAACCGCCCTAAACTGGTTTAAATCATATTTTTCTGAACGCTCCCAATTCGTGCAAATTAATGATGAGTCATCTGTGTGCACCAAAGTTAACCATGGTGTTCCACAGGGCTCTCATTATATATGATTCCACTCGGAAACATTATCAGGACACACTCTGCCAATTTCCACTGCTATGCGGATGACACCCAGTTATACTTGTCAATAAAACCTGAACAAAGTAATCAAATAACTAAACTCCAAGCATGTCTCAGGGACATAAAAACCTGGATGACCCGCAATTTTCTCTTATTAAACTCAGATAAAACAGAGGTTCTAATACTTGGCCCTAAACACCTTAGAGATACATTATCTAATGATATAGCTGCGCTAGACGACATTGCCCTTGCTTCCAATGAAACAGTCAGGAACTTGGGAGTGATCTTCGATCCTGATTTATCCTTTAACTCACACTTAAAACAAATTTCTAGGACCGCCTTCTTCCACTTGCGTAATATCTCCAAAATCAGACATGTCCTTTCTCAAAAGGATGCAGAAAAACTAGTCCACGCCTTTGTTACATCCAGACTGGATTATTGTAATTTATTACTATCAGGCTCCAGCAGTAAGTCGTTAAAGACTCTGCAGCTTGTCCACAATGCTGCAGCACGTGTCCTGACAAGAACCAAGAAAAGAGACCACATTTCTCCAGTATTAGCTTCACTACACTGGCTTCCGGTTAAATCTAGAATAGAATTTAAAATTCTCCTCCTCACCTTCAAGGCCCTTAATAATATGGCACCATTATACCTTAAAGAGCTGATGGTACCTTATCAACTCACTAGAGCACTGCGCTCCCAGAATTCAGGCTTACTTGTTGTCCCTAAAGTCTCTAAAAGTAGAGTAGGAGCCAGAGCTTTCAGCTATCAAGCTCCTCTTATGTGGAATCATCTCCCACTTTCAGTTCGGGAGGCAGACACCACCTGTACGTTTAAGAGTAGGCTTAAAACCTTCCTTTTTGAAAAAGCTTATAGTTAGAGCTGGTACAGGTTTGTCTTGGACCTGCTCTTAGTTATGCTGCTATAAGTCTAGAAGGTCGGGGGACACATGACACACGGAGCTTCTCTTTCCAGCTTCTCCTTCCTCTTCTCAATCGTTATCACATCAAAGTAATTAATATCTCATCAATACATGTTACTGACTTGACTTCTTCCCCGGAGTCCCTTTGCCTTATCGTCCGCAGATCCAGGGCCGCAGCTGTGGCCACATCATGGATTAGAATCTGTGGATCGCGTATCAGAGATCGTAATGGTGGATCCAGTATGGCGGATTCTGTATCGTGCTGGCTGATTGATTGAAATTTGATTGCTGATTAATGATTAAAGGTAATGGAAAAATCCACTGTTAAAGGTCAAACACAAGAGTCACAGTTAAATCTGAGCCTTACGTTTAACATTTAACATTTGTTCTGCTACTGACTCCACAGCCACTAGGTTATTATTATAGATAAATTGTTAGTTCAAAGTTGTTTCATGAGAAAAGTAGATGCAGAATGTCACGCTCTCAAATGGACAAACTAATTATTTATTGGAGTAAAAGTCAAGTCAGTGTGTCTGGTTTGAAGGGCTACGGTCACAGTGATGAGAAATGTTAAGTTAAACTGGATGCGTTACAAGGAGTAAAAGCTTACAGCAGAGTTTGAGTGACCAACATGACACTTCTGATTGTGTTATACAAGAAACCCAGAAGAAGTTCATCTTAAAGGAAAGATGTGCTGTCACTACACCAGTGTTTCTTTCCACTGGTGTGTTTTTGATTTTTTTGTGAATGGAAAATTTTGGCAAAGTTCAAAAGCCCAAAGTCTCTGGTAAAGGGAGCACCTCTCCTCCCCAGAAAAGTTTCTGAAATGCCTCGTCAGTAGCCTGGCCAATATTTCCGATATATCTCCAACATTTCTTACACGTGCTGTGAGCGGTTGACCATTTACAACAGAATGGGCCAGGTGTTTATTTTTACAATAATTTTGGTTTTACACTGGAAACTGGATGTCGTGATCACGGATATAGCGATTAACCTTTTATGGATCAAAGCTTGGGACAGAATTGTTCCTATACAAATGCTGTTCAAATAATTAGGTTATAGTGATCAATTAATCCACTTACAGTGTTCATTTTAGGTCTTTTCCTCCATGTTTGGACTGTAAAACAGTTATTATTAACAGTTTTTACTGACTCTGTCAGTGATTTACTGCTTCTCTCTGTGTCTCTATCATTTGTTCTGTCACTGCCAACCGAATCGAGCCAAACCGAGTGCGCCTCTCCATCTCCTCTGTCTCTCCATACATTGTCTAAGTTTACAAAGTCTGTGGTTTTCACCCAGTCTGAGTCTACCCATGTGTTCGATGACACTGTTTGTGCGCACGCTTGCATACGCGAGTGCGCTATGTGATATCGCCCTAAGGGAACTGCCATTACCAATTTATGTTCTAGGACTATGTTACAGAAGCTTTATGTAATTCAGTTAAAGTAATCAACCAAGATCACTGTAAGTGGTTTCCACAAAGTTATTTGATGCTCTAAAAATGGCCAAGTGCGTGTATCGATAGGACTTAGCTACCACAGCAATCCCACGGTGCTACTATGCAGACTCAAATGTGCACAATGTGCAAAATGGATTCAGCAGTTTGTTTGTTCAGGTCAATTCAAGTCAAAAGACCTTATGTTTAATTGTCCTCTGAGAAGCAGATTAATGGTACTGTTTTTGGTGCTCTGAATATTATTTTAAATACACTTGACATGAAATCAACAGAAATTCTTTATTAATTTGTTTGATGTCGTACAGTGTATTTGGAGTAGTGACCTGAGGTGGTACAGTCATCAGTTAATTTATGATAAACATCGTTATTTAACTAAGTGGACAGACTGGTTGGCTGTATTTCAGATGGAACAAAAATAGGAGAACACAAAGCGTGACAGTGAATTATGAGTCAGTGTGGCGTGAGTCAGTATGTCAGACGGTTTCCTCCCTGTCAAAACATTGTCGACGCAAAATATCAAGTTGTGCTCATTTACAAATATAAGACATAAAGCGAAACACAAAACCGTTCTTGTTTTGGACATTTTTACTTTATACTTTTGCAATACAATCTAAACAGGTTTACACTGACAACATTAAAAAGGGTGTTTTCAGGTGTGATGACGTGATTTTCCCTCAGACAAAAGAGGGACTGACAGTCTGAATGATCAAACTTTAAAATGAGAACACGCCCAATCCCTGAGTTATTTAGACGTGCATCACAGGTAAATATATTCAATACCTGCAAAGTATATAAAGCATTGCTGTGCTGATAAGAGTAGTATAAGGAACCTGTGGTACTTACCTGTTCATCAAGATGAAGCTGCTTCTTTCTCTGACTCTCTTCTCGGTGCTCTCCAGCACAGGTAACTCTACTTTTCATTTCTTCAATACTCGAAAGCTACAGAGCCTTATTTGAATCTAATTTCACCATAACCAACTTTCAGGAAGCAATTTAACTTTTACACTACATGTTTAATGTAATTAAAAGAACTTATTTATTGATCCTCAGAGGAGAAACTATACTGTAAAAAGTTACAGCATAGCACTACAAGAAACAGATTAAAGAGGTAAACTAAACATATGAATTTAGAATTCATTATTACGTCTTTCATTTGACATAGATTTTTAATGCTCCATTCCAGTTTCACATGCATTTTCATCAACTCCATTTTTATCAGTTATTATTCATTCCACCCCTCATATTTTTGATCTTTGCTAAACCACAACAATCATTAAACCCTGAGGACCTCACAAATTTGACTTGACATTCAGATCTGATCATAATAGATTATACTTGACTATTTTTCTCCACACATCAGGTGGAGCACTTGTGTGTCAAACTTGCACAAATCAAGCATGTTCTACCACAGTCCCACTTACATGTTCCTCTGGGATGTGTATAACAGCCTTCATTCAAGGTAGACTTTTCTACATTACTTTCCAGTAACATACATGTACTGTAAAGTTAAACAATATTAACAAACTGCACTTTGACTCTGTAGCCATTTCATTTGGGACTCCAGGACAGCAAATCTACAAGGCGTGTGTACCGTCCTCCCTGTGTCCAGCCACAGGCTCTCAGACAGTTTCAGTTAACATGGGTGTTTTGAGTGCACTTGCATCTGCAAAGTGCTGCAACACAGATAACTGCAACTCAGCCAATATGCCTGGTAAGTACATATACATTACTATCTTATACATAACATTGATAAGATAAGGGAAAACTTGTGGCATATTTTTCTGACATGTTCTACTATCATTTTGTAATGCTGTAATATTCTCTATTCATATAAACATATACAGTGATTGAGAGTAGTGGAAAACATGTAACAGAGTAATACAATACTATAATTACAATTAACAGTTCATTTAATACAGATGATAATCAAAATAATGCACATACTGTAATTTATGTTAACCCTAACCCTAAAAAATGTATTACATAAAGGGATTACTTCTTAAATCTACATAACTCATTCTGAAATGTAAAAGTTGTTATAATTCCACTTACTTTACTGCAATTCAGACAGTCCAGCTTGTAGTCAATGAGTAATTTAATCAATTTAAAAACAAACAAAAAAGGGAAAACTAACGACATCCCTCTACTGACATTCTATTTTAATTTCCTGAAAATAAAGGAGGACATTCTTGTTTGTTTCAGCCCCTGCAGCTGTGTCAGCTAATAGCCTTCAGTGTTTCATTTGTAACCCCATCACCTCTCAATGCAACAGTTTGGTACAATGTAAGGGAACAGAGGATCGCTGTTTTCAAGCCAGTGGTGAGTCTTATATACTGTAAAATATATACTATGTTTGAAGTTGATCTTTCTATATATATATATACAAATATATATATACTATATTGATGTACTTAACTTGTGGGAATTTTTAAGCACATCTGTTTATTAAACATTTTAATATTAATAATAATAATAATAATAGCTTGAATTTATATAGCACCTTTCAATAGACCCAAGCACGCTTTACATGTGAAAAGAAAGGAAAAGAAATTAATTCACACAAAACAGGACAGAAATAAACAGCACTTACGGCAGGGTGGAACCTTAACTGAGGCCAAAGGCTTTAGTGAACAGGTGGGGTTTGGAACGTTTTTTGAAGCTGTCAGGGATGCAGCATGGTGGTTTTCAGCAGGGAGAGAGTTGCAGAGGGTGGTTGCTGCGACACAGAAGGCTCAGGAGAGCAAACCTGTGTTTGAGGACCGCAGCCTTCTGAGCAGCGTGTAGGGGTGGTGGTCAGTTAGATATGGTGGGGCTCGGGCATGGAGGGATTTATAGGTGAGAAGGAGGAGTTTGTAGTTGATGCAGGCCTTAATTATAGTTAATAATATATCAGTTAATCTGCCTGTTATTTTCTTCATTCACCATTAAATCATTGAAAAAGCTTAAAATGTCCATCACAATTTCAAGTAACTCAAAGTGAGGATATCAAATGTTTGTTTGATTGACTTATTACTTAGGCTAACTGAAAAACCAGTGCAACTCTGAATCAAATAATATTAAGTACATATCTTACAACAATAGAACATACAATGATTACTTTTAACACAATGAGCATAATTTCAGAAAACATTTTTACAAACATTTTAAAGCAAATTTTTTACTTGTGTCAAAGTATTTTTAAATTGTGGAACTCTTACTTTCACTTAGACAGAATCCTGACAAACAGTGTCTTGCTGCCCTGTGCTGGTTGAAAGTTTTAGGCCGTTACCACCTCGGAAAAGACCCATTATGCATTGAAGACATGTTCTGTGTTGCACATGTAACCAAACACGACGATAGACTGAAAATAAAAATGCTGTACAAAAATTAAGCCAAAATATCTGAAGTATTCACGAGGTGCTAGCTTGTGCTGGTGACATCATTTGGAGTCAGACACTGCACAGTTGTACCGCGATTTGAAGCCGCAGTACATGCGCTCGACCAATCACGAGTCAGCCGGAGCTGTCAATCATGATGTTTCACCCCATTTGTATCATCAAATAACTAATCAAAACCAAACTTATCAGAAAGAGTTAGCTTCACTTTTGGGAGCTATCAAAGTCGTTCATCTTTATATAAGTCTATGCACACAACAAGTGATATTACAAATACAAATACAATTTTAAAGTAACACAGTGATTTTCTTCTCCAGTGGGAAGTGGGTCAACCACTATTTCAGCTCTTGGTTGCATGTCTGTAAACATGTGTGGAGCTGGTTCCATCCTGGAAAGCTTATTACCCTTCCTGCAAAGTGTTGGTAACAGTATCAGTGGACCCACCTGTTGTGGCACCAATTTATGTAACACTACAACTACAACTGTTCCAACAACTGCAACTGTTCCAACAACTACAACTGCTGCAACAACTACAACTGTTCCAACAACTGCAACTGTTCCAACAACTACAACTGTTCCAACAACTACAACTGCTGCAACAACTACAACTGTTCCAACAACTACAACTGCTGCAACAACTACAACTGTTCCAACAACTATAACTGCTGCAACAACTACAACTGTTCCAACAACTGCAACTGTTCCAACAACTACAACTGCTGCAACAACTACAACTGTTCCAACAACTACAACTGTTCCAACAACTACAACTGTTCCAACAACTGCAACTGTTCCAACAACTACAACTGCTGCAACAACTACAACTGTTCCAACAACTACAACTGTTCCAACAACTACAACTGCTGCAACAACTACAACTGTTCCAACAACTACAACTGTTCCAACAACTACAACTGCTGCAACGACTACAACTGTTCCAACATCTACAACTGCTGCAACGACTACAACAACTGCTGCCCCAACAACAACAATCTCCACCTCAGCCGCAGCTATAACTACTGCAAGTGACGCCTGTTGTATCAGACTGGGTATGATCCATCTGCTGATCGGACTCCTTGTCTTTACTGTCTATTAGAACATAGGAAGAAAATGGGGAAAAGGACCAGAGAAGCCACCAGAAAGCCTCTGAAAGACCCCTTTGAAATCTAACTTTGCATTTACTCACTGCCATCTTTAGCAAGTAATTACAGGGGCTAAAATAAATTATAAATTTAGGAAAGGGGGTTGGAGTCCAGGGGAAGCTGATGTGGGATAAGAAGGCACCAATGCAATAGACACATAGGCTTCAGGAACACAAAACAAAGGTGGCACAACCTTTTGTCACAGTTTTTCATTTCATGGTACATATTTGCTTGGATTTTCTCTCAAATGTTTGTGTATTTCAAATGGACTGAATGCTCTGACATTATATAATATGTTACGCTGTGACAAAGAAGAAAATCTGTCCTCATTTTAAAGACAAAATGTTTTTATTACTCTGACTTAAATTGGGCTGTATGTCATCTGTTGAATTTAAGAATATAAATCCACTTGAAATTATAATTATCATAATTTATACTGACATCTCGCCAGTTACACAGTACACGTTGAAATCCAAAAGAAGTTGCCAGCCAATGAGTGTTCTTGCAACCAGTGATGTAGCAACTGTTAACAAGGTACACAAGACTTAGTGCTATCTCATTATAAAAAAAATATTTCTGCATAATGAAGTCCACACAAAAATACATTTTCATGTAAGATACAGACTAAGCGCAATGCAGCTTTCAGTATCCTTTCTGTAAAAAAATTTTTCTAAATAATAAATTGTTCCTATTCAGTTTGAGTACCTGCTGCTTATCAAATGTGAAATGTGTGTCCCATGTTTGAGAATTTGCTGCTTCTTTATCGAAGTACTTGAAAATGCACCAATGATGATGTTATCATGAAAGGGTTAGTTTAAAGCGAATGGAGGGTTATGGCTCATCCAAAACACAGCAAACCCCACTTTACTTATTTATTAGTTATACCACAGCCTTTCAAGGTTCTGATTTTAGAACAAATGTGACAATTCCTGTCAACAAAGTTTGTTCAAATTTTCTTCTTTTAGAGTTTTAAATGTTTCACCCTGCTGGTCAGGCTTCGATTCATACTTTGTTTCTTTATTCTATAATTTTTTTTCAAATTGTGACAGATTTATTCTTACTTTATAGTTGTAAGGTTTCACCATGTACAATTTTGATCTTCTGTAATTTTAGTAAAGTCCTTGACTAAAAAGTAGCATAAGTCCTGTGAGTTCAAGTGTGTGGGTGCAGACCCAGAAGACTCTGCAGGCAAACATCAGTGACTTGAATTGGTTTCGGGCGGCCATGGGTTGCCATTGGAGTTTGATGAGCAGGGGGTTGACAAACACAAGACATAGCGGGGCAATCTGGAATTTGTAATGGTTTCCCTTTGCATGAAGAGAAGTCTGCCGCAAGGTCATTACACTAGCTAGGGCCTCTCCCCGGAGCTGGGTGGCATATTAAGTCAGTGGCATAACTTGTCCTCAAATATGACATTCAGATTTCATTGTTGGGGGACAACATAGAAATTTTGTATTTTATTTTTTTTATTTTGTCTCAGCTTGAAAGGGGTCATCATTCATGCAAAAACTAAAATGTCCTTAACAAGACTAAATGTCTAAATGACACAAAGCTCATGCAATCCTTACATTAGTTATTGAGATATTGCAGTAAAAAACATAAATATGATCTTTATTGGTGGCGCATGAGCAAATATTCTTCACCTGGTGCTTTAGTTTATTGTTGTCACCAGTCAAGTAAAAGTGCAGATGTGCAAACCATAAATTATACAAATCTATTAACAAATATCTTAAAATAAAAAAATCTCTGTGCCCATCAACCATTCATTAAACCTAACCTGCACAGAAATATTACCAGAGTATATTATATGGGGCCCCAACATTTCCTTAGTAGCAGTTAAAACACCCCTCTGCACTGGCTTAAACTGGTAAACACTGGTAAACTCCAGATTCCCCCTTCTACGAATATATAAGATAATCCTTTATTAGTCTGCCAATGGGGAAATTTGCAGTATTACAGCGGCAGGAGTCGAAAAGGCATCATCAAGTAATAAGTAACATGCAATACTTAAGTGTAAGAAATATAAAAAAATATATATAGAAAAATATGAATGTAATTAAACTAATATATATATATATAGGGTAAAGACAGGAAAAAAATATGCAGTGTGAGAATATGTACCGTGACTGGATTGCACATGAACTGTTGATATTACACAGACAGATGAATATAGCACAGTGAATATTGCACAGTTGAGAGTTAAATTGTTAAAGTGCAGTCCATAATGGGGGTGCATGTAGTTTTTACTGGGAGCAGAGCTGGTTGTACAGTCTCACTGCTGCAGGAAGGAACGACCTGCGATACCTCTCCTGTAGACACTGAGGGTGAATATATTTGGAGTCTCCCACTTACTGTTTGCAGTAATATTGGCGCCATATCTCTGCACTGTTAATGACGTCATTGTTGCAATATTATAATGTCCAACATCAACAACATTGTCTGGTGGAATATTCAACAGTCATATAAAATGTTTATTTTACACTTAGTTTTAATACTTTAAGGTGAAAAACAGGTTGAATGATCATCTTTAAATGTAGAAATTAACTTATTTCCTGCACGTGATGTGCTGCTCTGCTTCTATTTACATTTAAACAACAGGTCGTCTGTTCCTGCTGCTCTCGCTCCTCTCGTCTCTCCGCTGCGAGCGCAGTGCATGATGGTTTATATTGCTTGGTTGGTGACCATTGGTTGTACATTACTTTTCATGATGCATTCTGGGAAACAATAAGTGCACCACACTTCACTAATTCAGACACCACTAGAAAATTCCGACCTCACTATAAGTGATTAGTGAGAGATTTCGGACACAGCAAAGGAAACCCATCATGAAGGTGAGGGAGGACAAATGTAACAGGCAAGTCCCTTGTTCCCAAAGAATATCTGAATAAATGCTTTTGGACTAAAGCTGTGTGTCTTGATGTAGTGTCCAACAACTGGTTGTTGACTCTGGGTATATGTACAGCATAGCAAGATTAAATTATTTAACTGCTAGTGAATGCCAGCTTAACATGTTAACATGATGGCTAATGCTACAGCTAATGATAACGAAGTGGTGCAACATTACAGGGCATGGTGTAACCCCATGACACAGCGAAGTCAGGATCAATCCCCTGGAGATCACGAATGGCTTTAACTTCATGATGATCAATCAAGTAGTTGAGATATTTCAGAGGAAAGTGGTGTAACCAACACACTGACACGATAATTGACATGAGCAATGCCATAATCAAAAGACATACTCGAAGAACCTGCTCCTCCTGCCTCCACCTGTTTTGATCCTGCTTTGTCATTTGTCCTGTATATTCACCCTCAAGGATCTTTGTCTATGATAATGTCTGTGGAGTTTTAGCTCATCTTGTGACACAAATGGTAGACAGACAACCTTTTGGCCGAATTCTTAAAAAGCATCATGACGTGTACAAGAAAGACATACAAAAGGTCATTCAGCTACGATAAAGAAATCCCTATTATGAATCAGAAAATTGACAAAAAATATCAGCTCAAATATAATGACACATAAAATATGAGAATAAATGTTACAGAGCCTCAGATGTGTCTTAATAAAAGACAGTGACACACAGAACAACCTCGGTTTAAAAGACCTGAAAGTTGGAGCAGACACTAAACATGACCAATTTTGGAATTAAGGTCACTATATGTTTATTTGTCACTAAAATAAATAAATTTATTCATGGATGTTGATGTGACAGGTTTTAATTGTGCATCAGTAATGACATTAGTAACTATGCAGAGAAACTTACCCAAGTAATGTCCCATAGTGTTGCTCGTAGGGCTCAAAGGCTGTCCACTGAGACAGTGAGTGAAGTCTTTTTCATCTGTCTGCCTCTCTCACTGTCTCTGCCGTCGGTATTGATTGTGTGCTGAGGCTTTTACCCTGTGATTTCTGCTCATTACTGTGACCACACATTGTTCTGATAAAGCGATCTGATTATAGCGTTTGTATGTGTGCTGCCTCGCTACAAAGAGCTGCTTCAAAACACCTTTTCAACTCCAAGAAAAGCTGCAATCTGCCCCCCAGCAAATAAAATCATGTATTGACACAGTAATCTGTCATTGCTCTCTGTCTCTCATGCGTGCACACACACACACACACACACACACACACACACACACACACACACACACACACACACACACACACACACACACGCACGCACGCACACAGTTCTCCTGAGCATGGAAAGGGGTCAAAGGTTTGCTTGGAGTCATCAGGTCTATGATTGGATGTTTTCAGAGAGGTGGGCGTCACCATTTGTAACTGCGCTAAATATCGACCTAAGCTGACACCTTCACTAATGGAGAGATAGAGTCAGACAGCAGGGATATGGTGGATAGACAGGTAGCAGAGAGATGGAGTCAGACAGATAGCATATAGAGATAGAGACAGACAGGTAGCAGAGAAATAGAGACATACAGGTAGCAGAGAGATGGAGACAGACAGATAGCATAGAGATAGAGACAGAAAGATAGCAGATAGATAGAGACAGACAGATAGCAGAGAGATAGAGACAGACAGGTAGCAGATAGATGGAGACACAGGTAGCAGAGATATAGAGACATACAGGTAACAGGGAGATAGAGACAGAAAGATAGCAGATAGATAGAGACAGACAGATAGCAGAGAGATAGAGACAGACAGGTAGTCGATAGATGGAGACACAGGTAGCAGAGAGATAGAGACATACAGGTAACAGGGAGATAGAGACAGAAAGATAACAGGGAGATAGAGACAGAAAGATAGCAGATAGATAGAGACAGAAAGATAGCAGATAGATAGAGACAGACATATAACAGGGAGATAGAGACAGAAAGATAGCAGATAGATAGAGACAGACAGATAGCAGAGAGATAGAGACAGACAGGTAGCTGATAGATGGAGACACAGGTAGCAGAGAGATAGAGACAGACAGGTAACAGGTAGATAGAGACAGACAGATAGCAGATATATGGAGACACAGGTAGTAGAGAGATAGAGACACAGGTAGCAGATAGATAGAGACAGACAGGTAGCGGAGAAATCCAGACAGATAGATGGCAAAGAAATAGAGACAGACAGATAGCAGAGAGATAGAAACACAGGTAGTAGAGAGATATAGACAGACAGGTAGCAGAGAGAGGGAGACAGACAGGTAGCAGAGAGATGGAAAGAGACAGGTAGCAGAGAGATAAGACA
This sequence comes from Verasper variegatus, assembly GCA_026259375.1. Taxonomy (NCBI): domain Eukaryota; kingdom Metazoa; phylum Chordata; class Actinopteri; order Pleuronectiformes; family Pleuronectidae; genus Verasper; species Verasper variegatus. The sequence continues at coordinate 1,068,055 of CM048042.1, forward strand.
GACAGGTAGCAGAGAGATAAGACAGACAGGTAGCAGAGAGATGGAAACAGACAGGTAGCAGAGAGATAGAGACACAGGTGGCAGAAAGATAGAGGCAGAAGGGTAGCAGAGAGATGGAGACAGACAGACACTATAGAGATAGAGACAGACAGATAGCAGAAAAATAGATACAGACAGATACTATAGAGATAGAGACAGACAGATAGCAGAAAAATAGAGGCAGACAGGTAGCAGAGCGATAGAGATAGACAGATAACAGAGCGGTAGAGACAGATAGGTAGCAGAGAGATAGAGACACAGGTAGCTGTTGATGTAAACCCCACCATTGTTTCTATTCCTCAAGTTGTGCTGGTGAACAGTTCTGATATCAACTTGCATTAATATTCTTAAAAATCTAATGATTGGATCTATTTTCCTGCACAAAGCAGAGTTCTGAGTCAAACCATAGCTTTGAGGGGATTTCATACTATCATGTGATGACTATCATGCCACTGGTCAGAACTACAGAAAACATTATAAATGTATCAGTATGAGAGTATGTAATGAAGAAGTTGATGTTGCCTTTTTTATGTTGTTGCATGTGTTCCAGTAAGGAATTAAAATATAAATATAAAGATATTAAAATAGAATAGAGCACGTTCCACAGACCACAAAGAAGAATAGATGATGCTCTGTGTTCATAGAACACTACAGTGCTAAAAGTTGTCACTGGTTGAAAAAGTTAGACTTGTGATATTTTCTTGATATGTTCCCTTATGATGACGTTCTTACAAAGATAATAGCGGCTGGATGAAGGCCGGTCACAGCTGCCATCGTGTTCATGTGATGATGTCGATGAAGATGATGATGATGGAGACAGGGAATTAGTTTTCGATTAGCCACAGTGTCAGGTCATGGTGTCACATCCCACCTCTCTGTCTGTGTGAGTGATCAATACCAGCATCACACACACTATTAGCAACTCCACCTCGCCTTTCTCCCTCCCTCTGTCAGAAACACTATTATCAACTCCTCCATCTCCTTCACTCTATCAAGCACTCTGTTTCATCTGTCTTGATTCCTTACTTTTCTATCACTATTTCCCCTGATTTAGACCACAATACTTGCCACCAAGGTTTTGCCTTGTCCTCATTACTCTGCCTCTGCATGTGCATGTGTTCTCTTCCTCCCTCCATCTTTGTCTTTCTTTGAGTACTGTGAAGGGATAACTAGAGGCACTGGCTGCAATAAAAAACAGATTTAGTTTTAATAAATCTTTATATATGGTATTTTAGAGTAGAATTTTACCACCAAGTGCATCTTATATGGATGCCTACATATTCCATGCCACAGAAGTCACATGGGGAGACAATGGGCTGAAGACAGTAGTGTTTTGTAGTGTTATAGGTCTTTTCTAATATGTACACTTATGTAAGTATTAACTGAACACACATTTGAAAATAGCCAACATACTGAAAACATATTTTTAAGCGAAGTGTAGACCACAGTTTACCATTATTTACATCACATCAAGAGTCCAGTTGTTGGAAGCGGTGTGTTTCTAAGATAGAATTTAAGGTTTGTCTTTGTCTAAAATTATCAACATCAGTATGATGTAGTTGCTTCTCTACTGACTGAACCACATGTTTACTGTTGCTACTAATGTTGAGTGAGTCTGACAGTTCTCATACTTTCTTTCTAGAGATATTGTTCCTTTAACACATACTGTACCTGCTGCCACAGGCAGGTACAGTACTAGCTAGATTTCCCTATTTGGCATTTATAGATATATCAAAGGTTCTGAAGTAACTTAGATGATGATATAATTTTCGATAGGACAATCATTATCAATCGACCATTGTAACACAAGACGTTACTGTGATGGGTTGTCCTGAAAATTTGACCTGGTGAGACTTCCGAAATGAAGAGATCAGAGAATAATGGTTTTTCAGTGTATTTATCCTTGTACTTGCAAGGAAGGTCAGACAATCATACAGTATACGAAGAGCATTCTGCAGAGGGAATGACAAATAAATCATTCGCAGGCATGTGCTTTTATGCAGATTTGGTGAAGGGGTGATGTGAATAGCAGATGTGTGTGTGCGAACCAAATGAAAAGTAAAATCAGAACAGGGATAAGAGATAAGACACAGAACAGGGGCCTTTTTCAAGGTCCTCGTGGAGGAGGCAAGCACAGTTAGTTCAGATTTGTGGCTCTGATGTCCCGGAACTTTTGGAGACTAATACCGAGTTCATCCGCTGTGAATCAGGTCACCAACGTTCATCTCAACAGTTACACAAGCAGAATTAGTATAGAAAAGCAGAGAAAATATATAGTGTGGTATAATTTTCCATTACACTCCTCCATTTTGATCAAACAATGATCACAACAGTTTATACAGAGTTTAAAAATGAAAGCCTGAAGTACTGTTGCTAGCACTGACTTTGATATTTTGTAATGCCCACCAGATTGTATGTGTAAGAAGCAATCTCTTACATAAGTGTTGGAGGGGGAATACAAGTTGTTCTGTAAAAACATCTGTAATTCCATGTTTTATAGAAGTCTAACATTAAAACAATTGTACTGACAAAGGTAGCTCATGTTAAAAATGCAACCAATCCATAGTGTTATGACCAGCTCATTTTAGGCCACAACAATTAAGGGAGGTCTACACAGATAGCTTGAATCAAAGCAACATGTTTTAATATTATCAACAGAATAACAAAATGTATGAATGTCAAGTCAGTTGTCAGTGTGTGGTGGAGGTGTGGAATGAAGTGAAAGCCATGTGTATGTACGTTGTGTTGTATGGCGGAGAGCAAAAGTACAAACAAGGAGCAGGAGCTTGGCTGTCCAGCGAGAGAGTATAGTAGTCTAATAGTGTATTAGATACAAAATGTACTCTCAAAATGTGAGCACAAATTACATCTCCAGTAAAATTCTTAAGTAGTCTTTATCTTCCAATCCTTACTAGGAAGTAAACTATACTGGAGGGTTTCCCAAATAAAAAAATAATTTCTTTGTGGAAATTGTTTTTTTGTCACTCCAAATCTGTTCTCAGTGAACTAAGTATTTGTTTATGATTAATCAATTCTGATTCACTATCTATTTCAGTTAAGGATATATCATTGTACAGTACGGATTTTGCTTGGATATGTGTAATTGTGCAACAAAACCCTTTAACTTGATGCACTATGAAAAATATTATGGTAGGCTCGAGAGCAAATTTAGTTGGAACCTTAACCCTAACCCTAACCCTAACCCATAAATGAAATAAACCACTCACAACTAAAACACCAGATAAGATGAACTCTCTAGCCCCATTAACAAAAAATGCTCTTGAATACATATACAATGCCTATAAAAAGCATTCACCCCCCTTGGATGTTTCACCCTTTTGTTGCTTTTATACATGAAATCATGGTCAATATAATTTGGCTGACAAGAATTTGCAAAAAAAAACTCTTTAATATCAAAGTGAAAACAGATTTTTACAAAATAATGTCAATTAATTAAAAATATATAAGGTAAAGTAAATGATTGCATAAATATTCACCCCCTTCAGGTCAGTATTTGGCTGCTCAATCAGGCTGGCACATCTGGACACTGCAATTTTTCTCCATTCACCCTTGCAAAACAGCTCAAGCTCTGTCAGGTTGCTCGGGGATCGGGCGTGAACACCTCTTTTCAAGTCCAGCCACAAATTCTCAATTGGATTGAGATCTGGGCTTTGACTTGGCCACTCCAGAACATTCACCTTGTCGTCTTTGAACCATTTCTGTGTACCTTTTGCTGTGTGCTTGGGGTTGTTGTCTTGCAGGAAAATAAATCTTCTCCCAAGTCGTAGTTCTCTTGCAGACTGAGTCAGATTATCCTCCTGGATTTGGTGATATTTTTCTGCATTCATGTTCCCCTCTACCTTTACAGGCCTTCCGGGGCCTGCTGCTGAGAAGTATCCCCAGAGCATGATGCTGCCACCACCATGCTTCACGGTGGAGATGGTGTGTTTGTGGTGATGTGCAGTGTTTGGTGTTTGCCAAACATAGCGTCTAGTCTGATGGACAAAAAGCTCCATTTTTGTCTCATCAGACCAAAGAACCTTCTTCTAATTGACCTTGGAGTCTCCCACATGCCTTTGGGCGAATCCCAGGTGAGATTTCATATGAGCTTTTTTCAACAGTGGCTTTCTCTTTGCCACTCTCCCATACAGCTTCGACTGGTGAAGAACCTGGGCAGCAGTTGTTGTATGTACAGTCTCTCCCATCTGAGCCACTGAAGCTTTTAACTCCTTCAGAGTGGCCGTAGGTGTCTTTGTGGCCTCCCTCACCAGTCTTCTTCTTGCCCGGTCACTCAGTTTGTGAGGACGGCCAGCTCTAGGCAGATTTAAACAAGTGCCATACTCCTTCCATTTCTTAATGATGGATTTGAACTCTGAACTCTATGGGATGTCCAGTGAGTTGGAGATCTTTTTGTAGCCATCTCCTGACTTCTACTTTTCAATGATCTTTTCTCTGAGTTGCTTGGAGTGTTATTTTGTCTTCATGTTGCAATTGTAGCAGGAATACTGATGAACCAGAGACCGGACCTCCCAGACACGGGTGTTTTTATACTACAATCACTTGACACACATCAACTGCTCTCAGGTGTGATCTCCATTTCACTAATTGTGACACTGCTGGCATCAACTAGCTGGTCACTTTAAAGGGGGTGAATATTTATGCAAACACTTATTCTACACTATATATTTTTAATTAATTGACATTAGTTTGTAAAAATCTGTTTTCACTTTGACATGAAAGAAGCTTTTTTTGAAAATTCTTGTCAAAAAAGCCAAAAGGGTGAAACATCCAAGGGGGTGAATACTTTTTATAGGCATTATAAAACATTTGACACAGGATATATTTTACCAGCTCAGTAAACTGCTCCTCTAATTAATCGTTAAAATCCAAACATTCATATTGTACAATTACAAAATTATTGGGAAAATTACGAACTGACCCGGAATTTTTTAGACATTCACACTTATAATACTTTGAATTCATTACAAAGTATTATATAGAATTAGTCACAGTCCTGTAAATCATTTAGAATATCTTAATTATCTATGGAATTAAAGCAACAGAAACACTTAGAAACACTTAGTAGACAAAAAATTAAATGTCTAATCACTACAAATCACACTTGTAACAGAAATCATGAAAAGGGATTTGTCTACAGATACAAACAAACATGGATGGCCCCACCCACAGGGGTGCAGTCATGCTATCTCCATCTTCTTCTCAGAAAGATTCACTTAAGTTACCTTTACCTTTACCTATGAAACGTCCAATCAGTGTCAGGCTTTGTGTCAGGTAGCTCATCACAGCCACACTTACATACTTGGAGGTCTGTAATCAGCCTTATTAAAAGAATGGGATCAAACCTTGGAGAATTCATCAAACTCAGCATATTTCAACAGATCTAGTCAAAGGTCATAATCTACATGTTTCTCTGTGCTCATAGGGAACTCAGAGGTGCATGGTCTTAGTCAAGTCTGCTTTTCTGCGTCGGTCAAGTCTTAAAGGGCCCATATTGTGTAAAATACATTTTCTGGGCTTTTACTATCCGTAATTACTTGAAAGGGGTCAGTAGGAACCCTCAAAGTATGAAAACAATCACACAGACATTTTCACTCATTTCATTCTAAGAAATATGTTATGGAAACTTTCGTACTTGCTTCCCATATGATGTCATTCAGGATCGCAAACGTCTCTTAGCCCCACCCAGCCGGTACCAGTCCAGCCTCCGAACCCACCACCTCCGCTCCGCTAACCACAACAAACAACACTGAAAAAAAACACTGCAGCATGGAGGGATGCAAGGAAGAGACTTTCTTCTGATGTGCCGTGTCGGTGTGCTCAGTACAGAGGAACATAGACTCGGAACTGTAACTAGGAACATTACTTCTACATTGGCCGACTGTCCTGCTAAAACTTGAACAAACAGGATGGTGTTTGTACAGAAACATCCTGTTGTAACTGACTGTAAATATGTGGCTGGTCTTCTATAGCTGCAAACATAACAACGTGACTTTCAGCTGTGTTTACAGCCAGAGAGAGATTGTCAAAAGCACCAGAATGAGACCGGTGATAGGCCTGGTCGCTTGTCACTCAAAGTACAGTCAGTCAATCAGAGGAGGGGCTCAAGAGGCAGGCAAAACAGCCTGTTCTGTCTGCAGCTCCAGAGAGAGGAAGAAGAGAGGACATGGAAATACACATTGCAGCAGTTTTCTCAACTTTAAACCACTGATATATCATCTTAGGGGGACCAATACCTCAAGTTAAATCCCTGAAAGGCTTAAAATATGGGTCCTTTAATACGTTTGGGGGAGAGGGATTTGCCCTCTGCTGTGATCACATGACCCAGAAAAATTACCTTTTGTTTTACAAATTGCACTTTAGACAAGCTTGCTTTGTGACCTACAGCGGCTAAATGTTTTAGAAAAGTAACTGTATATCTCACATGTTTCATGTGTGTGCTTTAAATCATTAAATCATCAACATTTTGCAACAGGGCAGAACCTTCTGGAAGTGACAATGGTTCAAGACTGTTAAGAGTCAGTAGGAGGTTTGTTGGCCTGGCGTGGTCGCATGGGACGCCCAACAGACTGCGTCATGGTTCCAAGCTCGCTGGTGTAAGACGTCGGCAAGTTCTGTGAATGTCCAACCCTCTTCTTTGAACTGGAAACTGAACCAGTATTGGCTGTCAGGGTGAACAGGAACACTGAAAAATGCATTAGCTAGATCAATAACAGAAAACCAACAGGCATCAGGGGGAACCTGTGACAGGATAGTATATGGATTAGGAACAGCTGGAGCTCTTGGTTGAACGGTTGTGTTCACCACTTTAATGTCTTAAACAAAACACCACTCGTAGGGTTGCAGGATAATCTTTATCCTGTATTATATATATATATTTTTTTTTTTTTAAAGGAAAAATAGGTGTGCGTACTGTTGAGTTTTTGCATCGAATGATTACTTGCTTCAGTTTTTAATGGATATTGCTGTTGGCAGGGCCTGTAGTCAGATTTCGGCATTATAACTACAGGTTCAGAATTTCTTATTAAGCCAACGTCATGTTTGCCTTGAGCCCCCAGTGTCTTAGTGATTTCCTGTGAGCGGGAATGTTTGCAACATCTGCTTGAGATAAGAGATGATGAAACGATGACATTAAAGGTAACAGAGCATTCTTGGGTCTTGGGCAGGCTGCTCTGCCAGCTGTCAATGTGATAGTCCAAATAGGAAGCAATATATGCAGCGTGCGGGCGCAGCAATTGTCCAAATTGGAAGCGTTACTACCAGTTTGGAATGGAGAAAACCATCTTCTCCTTGGACTCCAGAGACAAGAGAATCTGCCAATAGCCATTGGTCAAATCCAATGTTGTGACAAAGCGAGCTGTAATCATGAGTTCATCGACCCAGGACAGTGGGTAAGCATCAAAACTGTGACACCTTATTTACCTTGTGGTGATATTTGAAGGTTCTTTGCTGAAAATTGGAGGTAAACACAAGTTTTTTTATGATGTCTACGTCTTTTTAACTGATCTAAAGTTCAGCATTACTCTTAAACTATGCTATACTCTTAGTTATGCTTGCAACATGACGAGGGCAGTTGGACCCCATCCAAGTCTTCTCCAGGTTCAAACTCAAAGGTGGAAAACGGACGGTCTTCCTCTTCAAAGCTCATCCCTGGACCACTGCTTGTCTTTGTCTGTTAAAGGCACATCCCTCCCCAGCCCAAAAGCTATGGGGCTACTCCGTCTGTGCTCCAGTGTGCTGTGGGACCCATCTGCCTTTTATGCACAGCTCCGCTACTAAACAATAACAATGTGATCTATCTCTTTCTGTGTGCATGCAGCTTGTCTCTCCCTTAGTCCAGTCGCTACTGCATTCAAAAGGAGAGCACGATTAGACAACTCCATACATCTGTGCCAATCAACTCACCTGGCAATGTTCCCAGTGCACCAGTTCACCAACGCCTCTCTCTTGCTGAGTGCCCAAACCATGCCCACAACACTTTCTTTGGTAAAGAGAGTACAGTAGTACTGAACTGAACTTTCTTCATACACCATGGTCACGTCAAAGTGTCCGGGATCTATCAATACATAATACTTGGAATCTTGCAATGGGTTAATTTTGATAACATACTGTAGAAAGTAAGATTTCCACCAAAAGGTCTAGCTGCAAAATTATTTATGTGAAAGTTAAAGTGCTTTATCCATGAAGAAATGCACACAGCCCATATTCAGAAACAGTGCCTTGAAATGTGATGTTAGGACTTTTTGGCGAATTTTGTGATGTCACAACTACACAGTCCTCATTTATTATTTATTTATTTAAAAATATAAACATATCTTTTAATTGATATACAAAATTTAAAAATATTAAATAAGTTTAGAATATGGAACCATTAATGTTTTCAAGAACAAAAAAACGGGTATTTAAATGCCCTGTTGACCTTTGATGTAGTGCCATCACAAGTGTCTTTGTTCTGTTGTTTTATTGATTGTACTGACACTGGAGGCTCTGGGAGCTGTTAGTATGTCTTCAGACTCTCAGTCTTATTTCACTTTCACAAAGCCTGACTGCACACACTGGTTTTCTACTCCCATCATCTCTCAAGCTCATTTTGTCAGTGTCAACAGACATGTATTCACAGGTCAGCCACCATCAGATATTTATGATGTGGCTTGTCAAACAGATGACCAGTCATCACCGAAAAGGTCATACACACAGATTATACTCAATACACTGTGTGTGCTCATTAAACTAATCAAAATTGTAGAACTCTTGGCTTTTTCACAAGAGTGTTGCTGGGGGGAGATGCCCCTAAACTAATGGAGTCATGTGACCGGTCTTGTCATGAAACCTGTCCTTTTCACTTCAGTGTGACTTAGCTCTGTTTACAGAACAATTTCTGTGGCTCCTCAATCAGCCTGGTAGGTCTAGACTTTAAAGAGTGCTGACATTTTTTGACACTTATGTATGTAATGTTTTTGTTGTTAAAATTCATTGTGTGTATCATTAAGGGGCTAACAAAGGTGCTGAATGCATTAAATGCTTTAAAACTGGTTTCTTGCCCTTTGCTGGCATACTCTGTGTCAGCACCCAGAGTTGCAAAAATAGTGGGCTCCACAAACTTGTGGTGAGAGAGTATATTCTGTAACCCTCCCACCAGGTACCAAATTGGCACCAGTTACTTTGATGTGACATAATTCTGTTTGTTACCTAAGAAGGTTTGGTAGCCAAATCTAGTGCTAACTATATACTGCACATTGTTAATGATTGGCTCATTCTGAGAACTCCAATCTAATCATTCTATTTTCCATTTCCTTCCAAAACCAATAATCAAAGGACCCATTTATTTATAAAGACCAGACTGGCAATATGCAAGTTAAAAAAAGAAACAGAGAGTGACAAAGACTAAAACTGAGACTGAGAGAGAAGAGACAGAGATGGGAGAAATATCTGTAGGGGCAGAGAGAGCCAGAGTATATGTGAGGAATGAAAAAACTCATTAGCTAAAAGGCTGTTCTCTCACCTCCTGCAGTGACATGTGGATGTATGCGTCTGTGTGTGTGTGTGTTTGTGTATGTGTGTGTGTGTGTGTGTGTGTGTGTGTGTGTGTTCATTCAAAAGGACAAAGAGCCTTGTCAAGTCAACATGCAGCCAGTCAAGCAAACAGTATAGGGCACAAACACACTCACATGCACACATACACACACACAAACAGGCTGCACTATATGTTTGGGCATGTGTATCATTTGAGGGCGCCAATGCTTTTTCCAAATCATTTAACTTTAGAAGGTATTAGGCTGTCCAATGATTATCATTCTGTCTGAAATACAAACAAACATGGACGGACGGATGGATGGATGGAAGGATATATCGATAAATAGATAGATAAATAGATAGATAGATAGATGAAAACAACACTTATGACGAAAGAAATACAGTTTGATAAAGTGGTAAATGTGAAAGACAAACAAATCATTGTTTGTTCATTAAGATTTAAAACCAAATGACACTATATATTGTTGTGGGACCGTCTCCCTCATAGATGGGGCTCAGAGTGTTGCAGCTTGGAGAGAGTGAGATGGGGAAGATGAGGTCAGTCGGTTCTGACTCTGTAGCCCTTGAGGCTAAATCCTCCTCTGAAGTAATTTCTATGATAAACGTGGCTCACAAGGCTTGTCTCTTTCAACAGATGCTCCAGTGCCACCATGAAATGCAGCAGATAGATAGATAGATAGATAAATACATATATAAAATTGCGACATACAAGACTGCTGTTTTCTATATGACCAGGAGGGGAGAGTATGGGTCTAACAATCATCTTTCTTTCTTTCTTTCTTTCTTTCTTTCTTTCTTTCTGTCTTTCTTTCTTTCTTTCTTTCTTTCTTTCTTTCTTCCTGACAATGGCTTATCTCTTCTCTGCTCTCTTTGTTTTCTTGGAGCTGTCAGGCTGAATATTCACATTGGTTACTGAAGCGGACAAATGACACCTTTTAAAGCTGTGAGGTGTGTGTGTGTCACATGTAGCGACAGTTTCATAAAGTGCAAATTCCTCTCTTGTTGCAATGGTCTGGAGAGAATATCGTTTACACTTCATTAGCTCTGTGTGTGTGCGCACCTGTGTGTGTGTGTGTGTGTGTGTATGGAGAGGGAAAGAAGAGAGAATGTGTCAATCAGTCTGTGAATGAGTCAAAGTGCTTAGAGCTTTCAGAAAGTTTGTGTATGATCGAAAACACTGGTCCTCTGTAAGAAACTGTCTCTTCATTTATCTTAGCTTACATAACTGCAACAACTTAATGAAATACACACTAGCCATGTCTCCATCCACATTTGAATACACATTTTGAGGTTTTCCAATAGTAAAGGTTGATGAAAATAGAAACATTAAAAAAAACTACTTTTTTAAATACATTATAATGTAGTGCACAACTCATATGCCAGATCTCCTGTTTCTTCTTCTAGAAAAAAAAGAGTCTGTTTACCAAAATCTTTTCTTTATTTTTGTTGTAAATGGCCAAAGCAACATGCTTTAGCTTCTTCTAATTATAGCTCTACGTAGGATAACCTACTAGTCTGTCACAAATTCTAGGTGTATTGATATTAAATTAAGTTGATCCTTTTTTAGCCTTTGATTATGTTCCTTCCAGTCATCTACTGGTTTCTGAAAAATTACCCAACAGCCAGTCTTACTTGCCGAACCCTGGTGTACAAACTGTGAGGACAGATCTTAATGCTGAAACCAAGTTGTCCATGTCAGCTTTACAGTTTTATTAGAGAAGTGCAGTTTTTTTAGCTGCTGGATTTGTTTTACTTGCAGATCTAATTAATCAATTGCAGGGATAATATATTGTAGTAGCACATTTTTCAGTTATCTGGTAGCTGACCTCACAGAGGCCATGACTCCATTTAAAAAAATTTAGTTTTTCTTTTCAAACAGCAAGAGCCTAGAATAAATGTTCCTTAATTCATATTTATATACTATATATTATGTTACAATATTAATATAAATAGCACATTTTCTAAATAAATTTCACTACCAAAATGGGGAATGAGTGGGAAATAAAATCAAGAGCAAGACAAGAACCAACAAATACTCAAATCTGCATGCATAAGCCAATGCTCTAGTCCCTACACTTACAAATTCTGAAAAAAATAACCCAGAGTTTGATATAACCCAGAAGTGAGACAAATGGTTTAATTATGGCATGATATTTTTTCATTCTTACCATTACCCCTTAATAAGAAAGACATCGGTCAATAATAAGAATGTAATTTAGTACTAGTGTAATTGAATATAGAACCAAGGAGCTGGACACTGGACGATTTGTAATCCACTTCACAGCACAAAGTGATCAAACATCAAATTGACATTTTCCGCGACTCAGCTCTCGGTGTCATGATGATATGAAGGAAGGTCATTCACTCACAGTAACAATATTGAAGTCAGATAAATAATTAGAAAGTTGTACAAAAACTTTTATTTACTGCAGCTCCTTTCAGAGACAGATTAGCAATTAGAGAGAAACACTTTGAAGCCACCTCAGTGAGCACAGTGATGAGAGAACTGAGCAGAAAATTACCAGTTGTGGGGACAAGATGCAATAATCTGATGGTTGACAAGTGCTTCATTAGTTTGTTTGTAGTCCAACATTCACTTTGAAGGGGCTGGTAGATTTCAGCCCTTTGCTACACTATGCCATTGAAATCACAATCAGAGGATTTGTAATAATTTGTTGTTTGATTTGAGGTTACATATTGTGGTGAGATGGTAAAGTTGAGAGAAAATGAATTACACCAATCAGATTAGTTTTCTTCTTCAGCAGGCCTTGGTTTCAGGCTGCACTAGTACATATTTTATATGAGCAATGAATGAAATTAAGTGCAATGTCAACAGCACCACTCTGAATGATAGCCTGTAAATAATTATGGATGCCCTCTATGGGTGATGTTAGAGGAGAGAGTCTGCCCCCACCAGGATACAAGAGTGGGAGTCAGAGATGACTGCCCAGTAGCTCAGCCTTTGAGCCCTGACCTGGCAATTTCCTTTAGCAGACGTCTGCAGATTTAGGCCCAATCCCATTTGGGGGTGTGCTCTCATAGCCCTCGGCTTTAAGTGTGGGCCTGAAAAATCACAGTTTCGAGGGCTGTACAGCCCTAACACTTGGCCCTCCCCCTTCATCCCAACAAATATCAGGACACACTAACCGTACAACACAGGGGAAGGACTAAGGGGTAGGGAGAAGGAGTCAAATGGGACTGGGCCTTAATGCTTCCAGTGTTTGATGTTGAATTGTTTCTCGTAAATGTTCACCATTTATGACTTTCTGGCTATGTTCTGACACTCCAGCTGTGCAATCGATCAACCAACCAACCAAATATTATTTGTACAGCCCGTACTCACGAATCACAATTTGACTCATAGGGCTAAACAATGTCTCTCTCCCAAGGGCTGACTGGGACAATAATTCAGGTCTGGAATTTGACTCCTTTCTAGGCGACACTTTTCACGCAAAGCACCAGACCTCTAATTTTGTAGGCTAATCCTATTTGTTGATTTAACAGTTGCCAGACTAGTAAACAAGTAGGCAGCTTCTCTGTTGCCACAACCAAAACAGTGAAAATATGATATTTCCAAGGGCTTTTACTTTGAAATTCAACATCAGATTGTCCTGACATTTTCATTGTGAAGTGAAATTAGTGAAGTGAAATTAGTCTGTGGAAACAGGTAGTTTCTCAATGACAGTTGTTGCTTGAATTTAAGTTTTTCATTATAACGTTTATTCAAACAGTGGTAATGAGAAATCCTACATTTTTTTTTAAGTCTCAATTTTCTCTGAAATAGTTTTACACCCAGTCATAATTTTTTGTCATTAATGTAATTTAGTATTTATCATTACTTCATTCAGTTCAATACATTTTGAATATTTTAATTAATTAATTTGCCATGGTAAATGGTAAATGGTTTTTGTATTTATATAGTGCTTTACACAGTATAGTACAGTTTTACATTCACCCACACATTCATACAGTGCATCATACAAAGTAGCACTTTGTTGTTCTATGGGGGGCAATTCAGGGTTCAGCATCTTGCCCAGGGACACTTCGGCATGCAGATGGGGAAGACTGGGGATCGAACTGCCGACCGGTTGGAAGGTTGGAAGACGACCACTCTACCCCTCAGCCACAGCCCGGACTTTCATACTGTTAGTTTTGACCTTATGTCCTCCTCACACTTAAATATCTGTCTGTGATCTGGAGCACCTGTGGTCCATTGTGTGAAGGTTACATAAGTCCTGCCTGCCTAAGTAGTTTCCCTCTGCTTCTCTCCCCAGGCACTTCACGTTCTGGTTTGGTTCTGTTCTTTTAGGTCATCATCATGTCTTCTTTACACCCTACAACATTTTGCAACTACACCCTTCACTCGCGCTCACCCTACACCACTTATTTTACTGACTTCCACATTTCATGTTACCTCTTGATTTGGCATGTTAATTTGGTTTGATTTGGATAACAAATAAAACATTCTTTAATAATACTGGTGTGTCTCCCTTTTTGTTCTGGCCACTTGAGCTGGGTCATGACACATGGGGGCTCGTCCATTAAGGTTGTTTGGTTCTGAAGTTAGAGGTTTCTAACTCCTAATCCCTTTTCAGCCCTTCCAAACAGAGATTTTTCAGACCCTCACTTCAAACGGAGGGGTAACCAGAATGCCTTGCGAATCACCGGCAAGTTACTAGGGAGACCCACAAATGTAGTATTTTCTCCATTAACAAGGGTTTAATAATTACGATAATGATTGTAATATCTTAGTTTAATATCATTTCAATGTATTATGGTCACCTTTTTCTCAACAACCTTAAAAAAAAAAAAAGATCGTGAGCGAGCTAACGCTAGCATGCTAGCGCACTTGCATTATTACAGCAGCAAGAGTCAAAAGGGATCAGCAAGTAATTCTACTTAACTGCAAGGAATATTTAAAAAAACATGGTGTTTATATATATATATATACTGTATATGAGTAATTAAACTAATATATACAGTGTAAAGACAGAAAAAATATGTGTAGTCTGAGAATATGTACAGAGAATGGATTGCACATGAACTGTTGATATTGCACAGACTGATGAATATAGCACAGTGAATATTGCACAGATGCTAAAGTGTTAAAGTGCAGTCCATAACGTTGGAGCATGTAGTTTTTACTGGGAGCAGAGCTGGTTGTACGGACTTACTGCTGCAGGAAGGAACGACCTGTGATACCTCTCCTTTAGACACTCAGGGTCAATCTGTCTGTCGCTGAAGGAGCTGCCCATTGCTGCGATGGTGTCCTGCAGAGGGTGGGACTGGTTGTCCAAAAATGCACAACTGTCAGCGGAACAAAAACACTTAACACCGTACAGAAGTGTTTAACTAAATAAACAGCGTACAAACTTTCTACTATTCATAGTGCAATCAGTGGGCATAAACATGCAAACATTAATTTGTCCTGAGGGTGGTGCTAGAGGAAAGATCATGGGGTCATTCAAATCTACAAGGTTCATTCTTTGGGATCTTCACAGAAAAGTGCAATTTATATTTTCACGTGCGCATTTTTACCAGGTGGTTAGAAAATCATTACATATCACCCTCCAGGGAATATCTAGTGGATTGAAGACATCACTGGGGTTTTCGATAGATTTTTAGAAAAGCAAAAATGATCATCAAATGTATGGAAATAATCCTTCTTTCGATTTCAGTGCTATGGACATATTCGTACAGACATTTGTGCACCTTCACTTAAACTATGTACCACAAAGTTTACATGGAGTAGTTGGAAATGAGGAGTTTGGGTTTAAAGTTACTCCTCCTTGTTTGAGTTTCTATGAACTTCAGCTGCACTTGAATTCACACATACAGTACTTACAATTAATACAGTGCATGCTTCAACACACACACACTTGGAATTAATCCACTGCATGGATGAATACATACACATGCCCCACACTTATGCTTCAACACACACATTGACACATTACACTGAGTCTGAGAACACACTCATGCCAACACACACACACACACACACACACACACACACACACACACACACACACACACACACACATACACACTAAAGGACAAACACATTCACAGATGTGTGACATTACAAAAAAATACTAGGTGACATTACAGGGTAAAAAACATCAAGGCTTCATTTGCAGAGATAAAGTCATAATGTTTGGTGTTCAGAAATCTATTTTTGAATACAATTAGGCTCCATATTACACTTCCCAGCTACTGAACTCAACTCAACTGAAGCACCGCAGCCCTGTAAATGAGACAGTCAAGTGAAAATGAAAATGATTAAACTGCAGCAAAATGGATGTTATTACATCTAAATCTTAAATACCCCTTGTAACAAACATTAAAGACATTATGTTTTGAGAATCACTCATTGCCTGTTGTCTTAAAGATGGCTTCATGTAACTTCAAGTAGCAAAACCATGGCTCAAACAACAATAAAAGTTTGATGCTCAAAGAATCCTAAATAAACTTCCGTTAGCTGTCTTTTCCCCACAACTGTATAAGTCTGTCCAGCAGATTATGTATGTTGTTTATTTGAATCTTTGTTTGCATTGATTTGCAAAATTTTACCGTACATGTACTAAACGTCTAACTCAGTTGAGGTACCATATCAATGAGGCTTGCAGCGTTCAGTTGTCATTCGTAACATTACATATCTAAATCTGTGTGAAATTGTAAAGAAATATGTAATAACACTATACTTAGAAAAGACATTTCCTCAACCTGACTTCACCAGTTTACCTGCTTTTCTCTGCTCTTTTTTTCTTGAGTTTCCGTGTTGTGCTCCCCTCCCTTGTGTTTCTTATGTGTCCCTGGTTTGTCTCTCTCTGACAAGTTCAAGTCTGAACACACTCCAATGCATCCTTGATGTGACCGGAGATCTGATCACAAGGAAGTGGACGCATGTGGCCACATTCTTCTTGCTGTGTAAATGCAAATCTGACCTGTGCTTCAGGAACACCTACTAAGCTGACATCTGATCTGCTGCATTATGAACATATATGTCACAAACATTCACTTGGACTCAAGGGTAAGACCAGAACAGAATTTGGTGGCCAAAGGTCAAAGGTCAAATGTCATGTTCACTGTGACCTCACAAAGAACATATTTGGCCTTGTGAATGCGAAATCTCTGGACACAGCTGGAGGAACCGCTTTCACATTTGGCACAAACATTCACTTGAGCTGGGATTTCATCTTGGTAGCCAAAGGTCAAAGGTCAAGGTCATGATGGCCTCACAAAGTATGTTTATATCTTAAGATCAGCTTGGGGTAATGTCTTCAAATTTGGTACAAACTTTCACTGTAAATGCCTCAAAGATGAACTGATTAGAAATCCGTCCATGGTGGCTTCAAACAATGTGATTTTGGCCTCTTGAATGTGATATCTCAAGACTGCTTGAGGGAATTTCTTTAACTATTGATCAGTTGTCACTTGGACTCAAAGATAAAGTGATTATGTTCCAGTTGTCAAAGAACTTTATATGAATCTGGGAAAAAAAAGTATGTAGAAATCTATGCCCAGAAATTGCACTGGTCAGCGGAGGCATACAACTGTAGTGCGGTAATTCTAGTTTACTCTTTGTCGATTCCTGTATTCTTGTGCCTCAGGTCTATTTTCAACAGTCAGTCCTGTCCAGCCTCCTCAAGCTCACCCTTCTGTCTATAAACTCCTGCTCAAACCCTGGTGTTCAGTCTGACCACCACAGCCTCAACCGTCAAGCTACCTGATCATCTTTGCATGAAATTAAATGGTTGGTTTTTTAAATGGTTTTGTATTTATATAGCGCTTTTCTAGTCTTGATGACCACTCAAAGCTCTTTACAGTACAGTTTTACATTCACCCACTCACACACACACATTCATACAGTGCATCTATTAGCAGCACTTTGGGCAATTTAGGGTTCAGCATCTTGCCAAGGACACTTTGGCATGCAGACAGGGAAGACTGGGGATTGAACTGCCGACTGCCGGTTAGAGGACAACCACTCTACCCCTCAGCCACAGCCACCCCGCAATTAGAATTGCTTAAATGTAAGTCTACTTTCAATATTATTGTCATGGTCTGGTATTCTGAGTATGTATTTATTTTGTCCATCTCTTTTTGAAGAAGTGTTTTCTGTTTATTAATACATCCCTGTGTTTATGTTTGTTTTAGTTGTTACTGTGTTTCATGTTTTCACACTCTGTGTTCTGTTTCCTGTTTTATTTTGTAGTCTCTGTTCCTTGTGTGTTTTCTTTCTTCACTTCCTGTCTGTGATTGTCTGCACCAGTCCTCATGTGTTACACCTGTGTCCAATTGCCCCTGCCTTCGTGCGTGTGTGTGTGTGTGCGTGTGTGTGTGTACTGTATAAGCCTCTGTGCTTCCCTTTGTACTTGTCTGATCATTGTCTAAGTGTAATTGTCTAAGCGTTGCGTCTAACTGTGGTTATGTCCTGCCCTCATCTCCTGTCCTGATCTCCTGTGTAAGCCTCCTGTGTTTTTCTCCCATGTGCTTTTGTTTCTTCAGTTTTTACCTTTTTTCATTAAAAATCCTTTTTTGTTGCACCCTGGGTCCAGCTGCGTCTCTGCCTTCACCGTAATCCCTGACAATTATATCAATATTTCTTTAAATGTTGTGATAGATGTACTTTTCAACCCTTAGTCGAAAGCACTAGACAACAATACAATAAAATTTCCAACACATGGTTGGTGGGTTGATAAGGCTGAGTCATTCAACTTTGACAAATCATACCATATAGTTAACAAGGTCTAACAAGCTTATTGAATCTACCGGCTAATCTTGAAATGGCAAAGAGAGGAAATTAAGATTTGAAGAGCTTTGAGAGCCAAAGTAAGCTAGACTTGGTGCACCAAACTAGAACTTTAGCCTCTCATTAATTTTAAATGTTTCAATAATGGTTCACATGTATTCACAGTCCTTTATTGTGAAGTATTACAATTTGAAACATGTACAATGAGCTAAATAAGTTTAACAACCTGCTAAAATAGTTGGCAGGCATTCTGGGTTAGGAAGTGGGCCGACACTTTATTTAGGAAGCAGCTGCCTGGGAACTTCTGTTGACCAGCTGTGTTTCTCTGGCTCAGTGTCACTGCGACACACACACATGCACAGACAGTCTCTTGCTGGTTCAGCAGCTTAAATCAGTGAAGTGTTTCAGAGCACAGTAAGATGCGACCCATCATCAATCACACACACACACACACACACACACACACACACACACACACACACACACACACACACACACACACACACACACACACACACACACAAGGGAAGCAGGTGGCGGGCAGACAGTCAGTGTGTGAGTGTGTGCATGGCACTGAGCTGAGGTGAAGATGAGATGAGGTCTTTTTTCCACTTCAGTGTGTTTCCATACACTGGTAGTCTGCAGTCACCTGCATTTACAGTTTAGTTTGTGTGTAGTTGAGTTGAGGTGGGCTTTGTGAGTCAGGGTGGAGTGTAGGGCAAGAGTAGGCAGCACACAGCATGTTTGGCTGTCCATTGCATCCTATATGAGCTTTTAGCTGAGATATAAAAGTGCCAAAAGCAGTGGCGTGTAGTGACTTTTACACATAGGCAAGCAGAGCAGCGAGGTGGGGTCCTCAAAATGTCTATGAAATACCAAGGGGGTGTTATCTTATAACTGTGAGGTGGGCCTATGCAGCTTTGAACACACTGAATAAAAGGGGTCTCTCACCGGAAGTGTGTGACATTGGTGCTGAGCCAGTCCTTTCATATTGGTTGAAAGATACTGTAGCTGCAGTGAGTAAATGAATGAATTATCCTGAAACTTATCATCCTGTTTTCATAGTTCTTAACAGCAGTTGTTGATGGTGAATCATGGTATGAGAGAGTGGTTCTGCAGCCAGGACAAATGAGATCAGTGAGAGTAGAGGTTCTTGAGGAGTTTTAACATTTATCAACTGACAAACAGCCTGAAGTGGATATTTAAATGCTAGTTCAAAGCTAAACCGCTAACTTCTAATTCTCTGCTTCAGTCAGTAGTATCGTGTCACCCCCTCAGCACCTTCTCTCTGTGCCTACTTCCTGCTCGCAATGCAAAAAACTGAACTATCTGCTCAACTTGTGTAACAATATTCTTGCAAACTTCCAGCAGGTCTTACACATATGATAAATCAGCTTCATATGCTCATTTACCCGTTACTGCTTCTCACCACTGAGGAAGAAAAGACTGTTGTAGTAATTTTCTAATGTGCGAGTAGTTTCCACAAATTGCATACATATAATAATGAGCGCAACATACCTGATCTCAGAACAGTTCAAGTGGAGTCAGCTTGACAAGAACTTTGTCTCTGTCTGTCTGTATAGTCAGTTGTGTGCATGTGTGTGGAGAACTGTGTCTAACTCTATCTCAATCTGTGTTTGAATCAGATTTTTAAATGTTTAAAATAATCTGCAAATGTGTGCTAAAATTTGTGAATATGTACAGCTGTGCATTTAGAAATTATGTGCATGGAATCAGATTTGGAAACATGTAAAAAAAATCTATAAATGTATCATGAGATTTACAAGTGCATGGAGATGATATGTAGATAAATCTGTGTGTTTGCATAGATCTGTGAATGTGTAGATGAATATTTAAATGTGTGCAATGATATTCATGGCTAAAAAGGTTTTGTTTCAAGACCTGGAAATACAGACATGTTATCACTTACAACTCAAGTGGGCCTCACAGTTGGTTGTCATCTAACTTATGCTGTGGCAGATATGCAAATGCATGTGGGGTTAGGAATGTCCTCATTGTATCTTGAGTGCATTTACACCTCTACTCCCACATTTTACCCCACTGTCTTTTGACAGTTACTCATACGGTACAATTAACAATTGTTGTTCTCTACCATTCACCAGGTCCTTTGGGAGATTTCTTGGAAGAATTAGACGTCCTCCTATCGAACATCCCAGAAAATGGCCCTCCATTTGTCTTTCTGGGTGACTTCAACATCCAGACAGAGAAGTCATCTGACCTATTATTTTTACTTTCTTCCTTTGCTCGCTCACTCAGTCCTTCCCATCCTACTCACAAAGCCAGTAACCACCTTGACTATATTTTCACCAGAATTGTTCTACATCTAACCTCACTGTAACCTCACTTCATGTCTCTGACCACTTCTTTATCTCTTACTCTCTCCAATTCTCACAAACTGACAAACCTATCGCTTCAACAGACTCTTTACCTGTCCGTTGCAACATTAGCCCCCTCTCTCCCTCCTCTGTTTTATCAGCCCTCCCTTCAACTGACTCTTTCTCAGTCCTCCCCAGCTTTGTGGTTGTCTGACTCGGTGCGTGCCAACAGAGCCACTTATGCTGGTAACCTCCGCCCGCCCAACCACCTGGCCCCTTGAACCCATCCCTTCTCACATTCTCCAGTCTATTGTTCCAGACCTTCTTCCTTTTCTCAAATAGTGCAGAAAGTCTACACATCTTCCGCAAACTAAAGACACATCTCTTCCGACTATACTATAAAAAATTAAATAAACACTATATTTAGTTGCACTTAAATGGCACTTACATACAGGACTTTGTAGTTTGGCTTTCTTGAAGAAGATTGTACTTTCTTGATTCTTGTTGTTCCGGGTTTGTACCCTCATGGTTGAATGTACTTACTGTTAGTCGCTTTGTATAAAAGCGTCAGCTAAATTTAATGTAATGTAATGGTCAAGCTCTATCTAATTTAATTAGATCAGCCAAAAGGTATATTAATGCAGGTGAAAATGGGCTAAAAGTCTTAAAAGTCAGCCAAAGATCAATCACTGCACTTAACCCCTACCCCCTAGCCCTAACCCTAACCCACAACATTTCCTTGACTTTCTGAAATTTTTTACATAGATAAATCCAAAAGTGGAAGCATACAAAGAGAAGGGGGACAAAACTTGAGATCCCTTCATCCCTACAGCCATGCTGCTTACGAGACTAAAAATCAGTTCACCCCACGGTTTTTCACTCTGGTTTGTAATACTTAGGAATCCAGATATGTTCAGACCTCGGAGCCTTTTTGTCCAACAAAACAATTTTAAATGAAGCAGTAAAAAAGATTTCTGTTTATTCATTATTAAGTTTGTGTTTGGTATGCATTTTGTCTATTAATAGACAATAACAGCAACAGTGCATTCAGTTAACAAGAGAGCTCTTTATGTAGTTGTTTTTTTAAATGTTGATGATTATTATTTTAGTTAACAACTTTCTAATGAGCAGCTGTTCTCCATGAGGTGTGTGTGTGTGTGTGTGTGTGTGTGTGTAGTCGGACGAGGTGCAGAGGAGGAATCGAATGTGTGGGTCAGTGATTCTGTCTGACTGACATGCTGTAGCTGCCTGCATTGTTCTGCTTGTTTATCACGTTTTTATTGTCTTTTGTAATTAACAACAGTTTTGTGATCAAAAGCAGGTAGACTGGCCTGTGTGTGTGTGTGTGTGTGTGTGTGTGTTTCGTCTCTGCCTGGTTGTTCTTTTCTGTCTTTAATGAGCCAGAGATTGCTGTTATTAACTTCAGTGTGTTTTCTTGAGCTCACACATTTCTAATGAACAGCTGCTCTACATCTGAGAGTGCTAGTCAGCAGTCACGCATGCCTGCATGCATGCACGCACGCACACAGAGGTGCTGGACTCTTTTTGGATATTTAAATATTTTTTATTTGTTTTATTCAATACAAATTTGTATTATATATCTGTATATATACAAATCCGTACTGTTAATGTTGCTGATCTTGTAACAGGGTCATGCAGGCACTGCACTGAGCTGTGTACCAATGGATTCCATCACCAGGTCTCCAAACCGTCCGACTTGTTGCTGATTATTCTGTCAGTGTCGTTGTTGGTGATACGATCTGTGTGTGAAATGCCCATGACTTGCTTGGATTTTCTTTTGTAAATCCGCTGTCAGGTTATACATCTCAGAGGCATATCAAAAGACGGAAATACAATGACAGGCATGAGCTTCAGTTTGACTTTGAGGCTGATGTTTTTGTCACGCGACAAAGGTATTGCTCGTAATACTGTCTGCACAGCTCTAGAAAGGATTTCCCTCTTTGTCCCTTCTTCACTGATGATGGTGCCCAGGTTTGTTCCTCCTGTTCATAATCCCTTCTTTGCTGATTCTCATGGTCTCTCTCTTTTCTCTATTAATTTCCATACCACACCTGGCAAATCTTTTATTGAAATGTTTTGTCTATTTGGCAGTCTAACAGACTGACACAGACAAGTGTCGAGGGTGCTGATATCCGTCATGGCAGCAGTATCCATATCGAATCACTCCCTCTTTAGAAATTTGTCAACAAAGTAAAAGCACAATGTTTGCTTTGTTGCTCCAATCTGTCTGTCTGTCTGTATGAGGAAATTTACACCAACTTCACTCGTTATCCCACTCCAAAATATATTAAACCAAAGGCGCTCTCTCACCAGGAAGTATTTCAAGGAGCAGAACCCTGGAGAT
This sequence comes from Verasper variegatus, assembly GCA_026259375.1. Classification (NCBI taxonomy): domain Eukaryota; kingdom Metazoa; phylum Chordata; class Actinopteri; order Pleuronectiformes; family Pleuronectidae; genus Verasper; species Verasper variegatus. The sequence goes on from CM048042.1 coordinate 1,091,102, forward strand.
TCTACCACACACATTACTTTATGCTCATATGTATTTCTACTTATTTATTGTTATTACTATTTATAGTAGTGTTTACTTTTTGATACATTTCTTCCTTTTGAATTTGGCTACCAACCTTCTGTGATTTCCATGCAGAAGGATGAGATTAAGCTGATCTCTGCCAGTGCCTCAGGTTCTGGAGGGATGGTCACAGTGCTCGCCTCACCTGGTGTATGCTGTCCTGCATTTGGGTTCATCTGTCGAACATAACAGAACCAGGAACTGCTTTATCAAGTTAAAGCTGTTTGTATTTTATATTAATGATTCTGTAATGGATTTCACATGATTTATCCAAGCCTTGAAGTGCTCTGCCTCTAAATGCAGTCTCCAAATGAGCACAGAGTTAGTTCAACACCTCTGACACAGTGTCAGCTTCGTAAAGACAGGGTTCATTTCAGGGTAGTTGTGCCAAACTTTATCACACAGAATAAATCTTTGTTATTAATAAAGTGATAACCACAGCCCCCTATTGTGACTCTGAATATTTTGTCACTTGGCTAATTGAGCCTTAATTTCCCCAAAATGAAGAAATAATGAACTGCACAACAATGTCAGTCACCCTGTGTCTATCTTCTCCTCCCCCTCCACTCGTGATCTGGAGCTGTAAGTGAGTGACAGACAGGAAGTCAGATCATAAAGGTGTCAATGTGTCACCTCATCTATTCTGTTCCCATTTCAATTAACAGATCTATGCTGTTCAGTATTGTCAAGGCAGATTTCCCAGCATGTGGTCCTGTGCTGCTCTTTCCTGGCTGCTATTTCTCAGGTTTTGCAGTGCAATTCAACACTATGATCGTAGCTGGCATACTGGTAAAAGTCAGGGTGAAAGTCAAGATCATAGTTAGAATATATTCAAATCTCTTTTTCTGGACATTTCCCAGAAAAAAACATTTGTTGCATTAATGGATCATTGGCATTGTTTGGTTTTCGACCAAGTTAGAATGTGCATGAATGTGCATGATAGATAGATACAGATAGATAGATAGATAGATAAATGTACTTTATTGATCCCAGTTTTTGGGAAATAATTGTGTCACAGCAGCATGTCAAGGGTATTGCACATAGAGCAAAGAACAAAAGGTTAAATGCAAAATATGATTAAAGAGACAAGCGTGCAAAATTACAGTAGTTGTTTGAACATGACTTAATAAAATAAATGACCAAAAGATGTGCAGTAAAAAAATTATATCAATAAAATATGTGCAAAAAAATGTATTGTTATTGCAGGAATAATCAGAGAGTTTTGGTGTGGACAGAAACTATAGGGCTCATGGTTTTGAAGGTTCACCTTTTGACAGAGGTGAGAAGTTGTACAGTCCTATTGCTGTGGGCAGGAAAGATTTCCTTTATCTGTCCTTGCAGCATGCGGAGCTGAACCAGTCTGTTGGAGAAAGTGCTCTGCTGTCTGTCCACTAGGTGGTGGAGAGGGTGCTTGTGATTGTCCATGATGGATAACAGTTTGTTCAGTGCCCTCCTCTCCACCACCACTTCATAAGAGTCTGGTTTGCAGCCGATGATGGAGCCAGCCTTCTTAATCAGCTTGTTACAGTAAGTCTGTTGGTGTCACCGGCTCCGATGCTGCTCCCCAGCAGACCACAGCAAAGTACAGTGCACTGGCTACAACAGACTGGTAGAAGATTTCCAACATCTTGCTGCACACGATGAAAGATCTCAGCTTCCGCAGGAAATAAACGACAAATATGATATGGTCCTGATGCAAAATGAATACAGATGTGTAAACTTAATAGTAATTAGTAAAATCAGTTTACTGTTGGAAGAGAAAGCTGTTATAGGTAGCCTAAAAGGAATAGCTTGTCAAAATGAAGATATAAATGTTTGTAATAGATAATGACCAGTCATAGCAAACCCCCAGTCTCTCTCCAATTCATTTTAGAATTACCCATAGAACAGTCATGTATGATTCCTCATACTTAAGAGTTTCCAGTAAAAACACTGAATTGTTGCTGGGACTGGTACATATTTACAATAGTAAATAGATTTGACAGTAGCAGCCCAACATGTCATGACAACAACCTGCTTCCTGTTGTAGTGATTGTCTCACCACCACTTTCTCCTGTGGATTTAACCGATAATTTGGACAGGGATGAAACACAAGAAGACAAAGTGGTCAAATCCTTTTCGGGTGTGGTGCCATATATGTTGAGTTGAGATCTAGAGCCAGTGGTGCATTTTCAGTGGCTGCAAAATAAGCAAATGCCCCTGAGCGCATGATGAGTCCTCAAATATTTGAAACTGGTTTACAGGAAGAAAAAAGAAACACATCGTTTTTTAATTTTTTTTAATCGTTTTTTGACATTTTGGCAAAGGAAAATGAACAAATAACACAGGGACTCTTAATTAAAACTGAACATTTTTTACAAAGTGTTAGAGGCACTAACCCCTCTTTTACAGAAGAGGAAATGACATGTAGTGGTCAACTGTGAGGTTATTATTGTTTACATCTGAGTGATATTCAAAGGGGGTCCTTAGTTTCTCAACAAACAATGAGATTGGTTCAACATGTTCGATCCAGCAGGAGTTAAACTTACAAGCTTGGGCTCTCCTTGATGCTTAAGTATTTTTTTATTTTTATATCTGACTTTTTTTTATTGAATCCTGACTTTATTGAAAAAATTTAAACTTTATTCTCGTAATATAATAACTTTATTCTCAATTACGACTTTGGTAATCTCATGACCTTATTCTCCAAATGTCCGATTTCTTTCTCCAATATTTCCCTAATACTCTGTCGTACTGTTATTCCAAAGAGGACAAGAAAACTCAACAGGAAGTCGTCTGCGGCGGAACTCCAGAAACACAGCTTGTTTCTAGGGGGACTCATAATAGAGTTGTACACAATGTGGTCCCTCAGGTGACAGACGTGTTTTTAAGGTAAGTGAGACTCTGAGCAGAGAAAGATGAAGACAGGATGAAACATGTCTTCGTCACTATTGAACGTCATAGTACCCAGGACCGTTAAGCGAAGGGATCATATGCTCACGGTCCTAGACTTAATAACTTCGACATGTTCCTATTGTAAGTTATGTAAAGGACTGCAACTAACAGTTATTTTTTCCATTTGTTGATCTTCTTATGAAATTAAAACAATATAAACTATTTTTTTAACTAGATACAGAGCCCCAGCTTGTCCCTGACGGCTGTGCTGACGTATGTGTCTGTCAACATGCATATCGCAAAGGACTGCTTGAACTGTGATCAATTGTTTTCCTTGCAGGTTAATATATTTGGTTAATCAGATGGAGCCCTGATGCCCTAGGTAATAAATCAAAGATATTCAGATATCTTACGGGGTTTTTCGTTGAGGAATCAGTGTTGGGAGAAGAGAAAGAGTCTCGCGAGGCGGCTCCATCAAATCTCGCTGCGCCTCCTCCCGACTAAATTCTATGTGGAAACTTCTAATGATCACGTTTGTCTCAGGTCAAATTTATCACTATGAGTGGTCAAATATAACATGTGTTCTCATTTCAGAAGCTGCTATCACAGGAACTGACTTAAAAGTTGTATACAGTATATTATTGTGTTTTACAACAGTGATTAACATTCATTAATGATAATTACAATAATAACAACAACACATTTATTTGTGTAGCCCTTTTAACAAAGACATTACATAGGATTAGAAAGAAGATAAAAGTGAATAACTATAAAGATCCTGGTCATAATCAAACATTCAGCAGTTTTGTAAAGGTGGGTTTGGTTTTGAGTCATGTTTTCACTAAATTAAGAAGAAATGAGAAATTAAGATTCCCGAATTATAATATTTTTTTATTGTTTTGTATATGAGACACACTGAAAAACTGTTAAATGACCAAGTGATGCCTCTTGATATGTAACTTAAGCGGCTTTCAGACATGCACTGATTTGTGTGTCGGATTTGTTGCTGTTGTGTACAAGCATGTGTGAAAGGCAAACTGCTGAGAAGGTCCGGACCAAAGTCTCTGGAGTTCTTGTGCAGGTTATGTCTGAAAACAGCTTTAGATATTAGATCTCATGATCATCTCTACTCTTCAGTCATTTGCAGTTCTGACATTTACAAATGCTTTGTGTTTTAAAGGAGTGCATCTATAGTGGCCTATGACCTTTGTACCCGGCACTGATCAGGCAGGTTTTAAACAGATGGTTGTCACTTTATATATGCACCACATGCAGCTGTCAACCCTGTGATGCATAAGCTCGGTCAGCAGAGCTTTGTGTTGATGCATTAGTGTGATGTTAGTGTTGTGCTTGAGCAGGGATGTGTGAAGCAGAAAAGAAGGACCTGTATGCTGTCCTGGGAGCCAGCCCCTCAGACTCAGTCCAGCAGCTCAGACACAGATACCAGCAGCTGGCCTTACAGGTAAACACACCACGCACCTGTCCGGTTGCCTGATAGTACAAAGCAACTGCTACTACATACTAGTGTTTCTACAGTGTCTGACTCAATTATATAAAAGGCACAGACTCAGTCCAAGCTAAGCCCAAACACAAGTCACATCTGACTGATGAAAAAGAAGAATCAGCTACTGTTGACATGTGAAAAATTAGTTCAGTATTTTTAGCTAAATTCTTATATATTTCTCAAGTATTTCTTAATAGAGCACACACACATCTATCCTGTTCACAGTAGTTATAAAGACATAATTACATGGTAAAATATTAGAAACTAAAATCCAACAATGTCTATGTTCAGCGTTAAAACACATTCTGAATTTCAGCTGTAGATAATGAGCCATCAGTAGCCACAAGTTTGAACAATCAAGTAAATTACAGCCTTTTTAGTATGAATACTTGTATGTGTGTGTGTGTACAGTACCACCCAGACCGTCTTAGGGGTGAGTGTTCTTCAGAAGCTGAGTCTGGTGTAAAGAAGTTTCTGGAAGTTGATGCAGCATGGAGGATCCTCAGCGACGAGGCCACCAGGAGACTGTATGACCTGCAGAGGAGAGGTAGGACGTCATGCTTCACTGGGATAATGCATGAGAAATATAAATATGGAATAATACCCAAAGAATCTGGGTGCTAATGCAGACACACAGTACAGTAGGTGGACAAACTACCTTATGAAGGTATACTGCACTAAAAATCTAGCTGGGTATAATTATAGTGCCTATACAAATCTTTGATTCGTTTAGGCACCAGCTTACAATAGATTACTTTGAGAAATACTGTTCATATATGTTGTCCCACAGACCATTTATCTAAATGTAAGAAAAACTAAAAAGACAATATTAAACACTTCAAATCTGTTGTGTTGGGAAGTCTGACTGCAAATGTAAATAAAAATTGTATAAAACAAAAAAAATTATCAGATCAAACTTGATCAGGTCAGCGTTAGTTGGGGTGTGAATAGTTTGAAAATTTAAAAAAAAATCTGTGTGTGTGGTGTTAGACAGAAGTGAGCAGACCTCTAGTCTGCTCCTCATCTCTGCCGCACAGTCCAGGCTACATTAGCCACAACTAGCATAACACACAGACCACCAGTGGTATGATATACAAATATTTCATGTATAATAAGAACAGTTCATCATATAGCACTTAACTAAACAAAGTTACAAACTGCTAAACAGAACCAGATTGGGAAATCAGAAGACAGCAGTTATATCAAGAGAGATGATCTAACGATCAAGCATCCTGCTGATAACAAAACTGAAAGAAATAAAATATGTTTTTGTTTTCCATTGGTATAAATGAGTAAATTCTCCCTGAAAGCTTCTTCTTCATTTATCCTATTTAAAATTATCGCTAGTGCAGCTGCAATTATTAATCATGCTAATTAAAACCCAAGCAAAGTTAACACTAATTATTCATGGTTCAAAGTCATTATCACTGTCGGACTGTACAACTTGATAATGACTCTTTCCTCAGGAGTGAACTGTGAAAAATAAGTCTGTGAACATCTCTATCTGTCAGTTCATCCCTTTATCATTTTACATCCATCCATCGATGACTAAGATTCTGCTGTACTCTTGTGTGGGCAGTGTAGTGACCTGGGCCTCGCTTTCCAAAACGTATCTTAAGTTGATAAGGATCAGATTTTGACCAACTTGCTCTATTCTTTGTAAATATATTAACAAGCCACTTAAGCCACTTCACTTCCTGTTCCAAATCTTTACTGTCCAGGGTTAACCCCGCCTCTCATCCAACATCAGCTGGGTTTGGCTCCAGTTCTGTGCGACCCTAACCCACAACGGAATAGTGGGAGGGAGGGATGAATATAGTTTGCCATACACTTATATACAGCAAGTCTTATTCAGAAATTATTATTTTAGAATCATACATTTTATGTTAACCTAACAAAGGAGCCTTTGTGCCCAAATCAAATCAGAACCATGATGGTTCCATAAGCTTCCATAAACCATGTTTATTATTGTAACCCTGACAAGGAAAGTCCAGTAAGCTTGCTGCCAGTTTAGTGGGAGATGTTCTTCAAAAGAATCACATCATTACCTTTTTAACACAGTCACAATTCAAGATCTTGATTGTAAGGTTTTATCAAATTGTGAAATGTACTTTTGAAAACAATGTTGATGCTGCTATTGATATCATAGAGCAAAATGTGAAACTGCAGTTTTTAAGTGTTGACACTCTGTTGTGGCCCTGCCTCATCTCGACTCTGAATTAGAAAAGTCAAGACATTAGGGCTGCACGATATATCAAAAATGTATTGCCATCGCGATATTAAACAACATTATCGCATATCACATGTTTTCCTAATATCGTGCAGGCCTAAAAGACTCAAGTGTTCACAGCAGTTGCTGTTATAATAATGCTGAATCAATGCTCTTTCAGCCCAGGAATTGAAACAGGATTGGCCTGTAGATTCTACAGTCCATCTGGAGGACATGACCTGGGACCAGGGTAAACGCACACACCACACACACACACACAAATCTCTAATATTTTTGCATAAACCTCAAAATAATCTGAAGGTTTGAATATTCTAAAACATTTACACACACAAGAAGTGTTGTAAAATGATGAAGAAATATTTAAGTAACTCAATTTGCAGCCAATGTCCTCTAAGTTTGAGATGTATATCAGTGGCAGCTGATTCCAGACTGTTATTACTATTCTCATCCTCCTTGATATAAGTGCAGCCTTTGACACCATTTCTCATAATATTCTCCTTGACAGACTAGCATCCATTGGCATCACTAATACACCTTTTGACTGGTATATATACCAGGTATATATTGTTTACATAGTTTCATGTTTTTCAGATTTGTTTGCGTACACATACTGTTGTCGCTGTGGAGGAGGATTCAGCGTGTCAGAGGAGGAGGTGGAGGAGGAGACGCAGAAGAGGCAGCAGGATGAGGACACGGAGAAAACGGGAGAGGGACGGCACAGAGGAGTGGTTGTCTGCTGTGATACATGTTCCCTCAGTGTGTACGTCACATGGCCATTACATAGAATGACTCCAACGTCAAAGAGACACAAATAAGTGCACTGTGTTACTGTTCAACATCTCAGATTTCATGTTCATCACTGGCAACGGGGCACCAATAAAACAGTGTACTGAGAACAAACTAGTTTTTATGGCCATGCTTCTCTTTGTGTACAGTAGGTTCAGCAGTGGTGGCTGAGGACTGGTGATATAACTGGCCTGGTACTATGGCATCAGGCAGTAGTGTTTACTTCTGAATGTCAATGTTACACATTTTATACATATCATACATTTATATAAATAATGTAAATATAAATACAGACCATTTCTATGTTAAAATATCTCATAAAGCAAAAAAGATTAAAACAAATCAAAAGCATTCCAATAACAGGTACTTACATTTCTCATAGTACACTACAGTGAATTTGATCAGGTATTTCTCTAAAGGTTATTGATATTATTTTATTCAGGAGCTAATGGATGTTGTTGGAGGACCAGAAATACCATCATGGGGATTGTTCATGGGTAATCTGATGCCAAAGCAGTAAGAGGGTGATTGTCTATCCTGTGAGATTTTACTCAGGCACTGTGAGGGGTGTCTAGACTCTGGGGTCCTCACTACATGTTCAAACCTGCCTGCAAGCTGGCATGGTGCTGCTGATCATACCTGATGCTGCTCATCAACCACATCTCACACAGACACACACAGATAACCACCAGCTTTCTGTCTGTTCAAACCCAGGAGCACAGTTAAACAGATGTAAGTACATTGATAATACTGTATGTGTTCTATTGTACCCATTAATTCAGTAATTCAAATCACTTGATATTCTAGTGTCAGACAGGATGATAAAACTTTTAAAAATGCAGATACATTGGTATCCCGGTCCAATACAATATATGGTTCACAGCCTGGTGTTTTCATATCATATTTGTGATTAAATGAATGGATCCCCCTCAATCAGCCCTCAAAGAGCATCTCTGCATCAGTTCCCATATGCAGTTTAGGCAGTAGCCTTTTAATTGAATAAAATGGGTATGTATGTCAGAGTGACAGAATTTGTAGTACATCGGACCTTTATAATTACAAAAAGTGTCTTCCCCTCTTCTCTCGAATATGTGTGTGTCAAATCAATGCATTCCTTTCAAAGTGTAGATGAAAAAATGATGCATGATACATCAAGCAAGATTCATCTGAATCAACAACAGTTCAACAAATCTGACATTTTATTTGTGTTAAAAACAGTGAGTCTAAGTAACATTTACACTTGAGAACTGTTCAACAGAAGAATGAGTGTCCGTTTTTCATGGCGTTCAATGGAATTAATTATAGCAGACAGTAGTTCTGTGAAAGCAGCAAGAAACAAAAAAAATCTAAAACATGAATATCCTATGACCCATAAAAAATATCCTGTGACCACCTGGGGTCCTGAACCCCAGGTTTAGCAGTGGTTCCCTAAATGACAGCGCTATTGTCCTCTCAGCGGGGCTGCGACAGACACACAAAGGGATAAAGGCTGGTAATGACTCTGCTCTCTCGTTGGTCACTCAGCCTGCAAAGGTCACAGCTGACAGAAGCTCCCAGTGATGATCGTCTCTCATCTATTACCCCCCCATCCATCTATCCATCCATCAATTTCTGTTTTCCTCAGAGAGCAGGACGAAGGGAGGAGAAAGTTAGGATGTGACAGAAAAGAAAGGAGTGGAGGGGTAACATTTCTTGTTTGAATTATCTGCTAATTATCTCTTGAGCATCATCAAAATCAGCAGTAGTGGTCAGCAAAGTAGTATTTCTAATGAGACACTGAGAGAGGGCCGGTGGGATGGGGTGACAGCTGATGGTTAAATTAGGGGTTTGTAGAATATTTATGTGACAGCCACAAAGACATGCTGGGATGTGCTGGGATACAAAATCACTTTCACCAACACACCACCTACAATTACAGTGCTTTAGATCACTTTCCACCAACCATCCCTCGACCCCCCCCCACCTCTACTCCATCCCTACCCTGTTTACACACTGTAAAAATCTTCTCATCTCTTTAATCAAACCAACTAATCTATCATTAGGAAACCACTGTAATTAGTAAAAGAATAATTCCATTTCAGAATGTTCAACTCACGTGTGATATGGGGCCTTTACTAAATTAAAATCTGCAGTGGACGTAAAAATCTACTTTTCTGCTAATGTTTACATCACCTTGAGGGAATTTGTTTTTTAATTGGTACAAATGTTCACTTGGATTCAAAGATTAACTAATTAGGTTTTGATGATCAAAGTTCAAATCTCAAGGTCACAGTGACCTCATGTTCTTGTGAATGAGATATATCAGGAACACCTGAACTGTTATCTTAAGAATGCCTCAAAAGAAGCCTTTCAAATTTGGTGAAAACTTGGACTTGGACATGGATTAGGTGATTAGATTTAGGTGGTCAAAGTTTGTCGTCAGAGTGGCCTAACAAATCACGTTCTTGACCTCTTGAACATGATATCTCAAGTCTGCCTGTGGGGAATTTCTTCAGATTTTGACCAGTTTTCACTTTTACAAAACTGATCAGATTTCAGTGGTCAAAGGTCACATTTACCTTATATGAAACTGGAAAAAAAACCTTTATAGGCTGAAATTGCACTATTTCTACTGTATCCAGTTTTAAGGCTCATTTTTACGATACACTGTTTAGATCTTGGTGGTTAACTGAGTGAAGGATTTTAGTTGTTGGATGTCTGGATCTTAAGTTATCATAAATATAAGTTGACTTTATTAGCACTGTTACATTTGTTTTTGTTGCACTTACTTTCACTTTTGCCTCTATGTAAAGTTAGATAATCTTTTACTGTAGACTAACTTATTTTATGTTTATATACAGTGAGACAGAGGAGGTTTTAAATCAGAATAACTAATGAGTTGTTCAGGTAGCCTGGTCACAGCTTCACATATTGTTTTACAGTGCATCATGTCCATGTCTTTGAAAGCTCCACCCCTCTCCATGCTGCAATTAGAGCCCTCAGATCACTCTCTCTGTCTAACCTCTATTTCTCCTCTCCTTCTCTTCCTCTGATCCTTTTTCACTCTGAGCGCTTGTAAAAAGACCTATTTAGCCCCCCCACACAGTCAGTGTCTCTCTACCTCTGTCTGTGTTTCTGTTTGGGTGGCTGACAGTTGTGTAAGGGTGATAGAGGGGGTGGAGGTGTTGATGGATGTACTGAATAACTGTCAGGGTAATAACTGTGAAAGGGTGGCATTGCCCTTTAATAAATGTCCCATGAAGACTGTGATGAATCTGGATTATATATGTGATGATACACAGTCATTTGAAAACCTCCTTTCTTAAAAAAAAAAAAATCCATTAAGCATTCTTCTCAATTAAGGAATGTTTTCAAGTCTTTTGAATTAAATGGTAGAAGCTCTAAAGACTTTTTCATCTTGATTTCTATTTCATGAAATGCGATTGACATGATTGTAAAAAGTTCCATTTGAGCTTATTTTATCCGTGTCAAAATGTATTTTGCGTCTTTGAGTCTGAGTATAAATTAATGAAGAATGGATGAACACTATAAAGCAAAATATGTTTTTTAGGTTGCTCTAGTCCTCATATCCTTTTCTTGTTAATGACAACATGTCTTAGAAATTTTACCACCCCATTGACACCAGTGTCAACCCCAAATAATATACATACATAGGCTGCTGGGAACAACTGGAATGATTTCCTACATCACGAAATCAGTTAGAAATTCATATACATTTTTAAAAGCTTGAAGATCCAATCATGAATTTAAAAAGTTGCCATAGTAACATCTTGTCAGTTTATGCATTGAATTGCACAAAATAAAACATTCTAAGTAAAAAATTGCTTTAAGCTGTTGGCATGCTTTGAGAAAGAAATGCTAGTACTGTGACAGCTGGCGAGTGAGGCTCCTTTTGTAAGTTGGGCCTTGCTTCATTTTTGGACACAGGCTGTATTATTGAGGAGGTTCTCCCAACTTTGAATGGAATGAAGGGAATAAAAAGTGAAGTCTGAAAGACTTTTAGAAATATTTTTAGCAAATATACTTGCTCAAATAAAAAAATAAAAAAGAGAAAAATAATAATTAATGGAAATCAGATAAAGTGAAATTAAATAATTTGCCAGATGTATTTCTGTGCCCCTTAAGCCTTTAAACAGCATTGTAAACTTACCAACCTAAATAATCACATTAATACTAAATAGTTGTTTTAGCATCGTGTTAAATAATGATTTAATGACAACAAACCGTTGTATTCCATGGAGCAGAGCTGAGGGGGTTCTGCGTAACATTCATTTCAAGTGAGCCTCTTTCAATGAACCTGAGGGTGGGGGCTCTGACACTGTGCCACCCAGCAAACACCTTGTTAATAAGAAGCAACGTCCCATTGGGTGCTAACTAATTGGCTGTAGCAGAAAAGGCCTCAGAGACCCCCAGACCTTATCAACTCATTATCATGTTGTTAGCTTGTTATTAGCTCAAAGCTTTTTTTTCTTGCTCCTTAACTTGATGAATGACCAGTCAAACAATCAGTGGAACACTGTGTGTGTGTGTGCATGTGCGATAGAGAGAGAGGCAGTGTAAACAGGTGTGTAACGTTCTGTGTGGCTTTCGATGATATGATATGGTATGATATGGCATTTGGAAAAGGGGAAAGTGGAAAAAAAGACACCATCATGTTGCATCCTGGGAAATGTAGGATCCAGTTTCATTGGAGTCTGACCAATGTATGACCTTTCTAAAAGGTTTCTGCTGAACACAATAAAAAAGTGCAATTTTCTGAAAGGATTTTCTCTCTTCCTGTGATTGTGTCCAGAGTATTGTGATTAGCTGCATTCAGACATGCACTGAACTCTGGAGACCCTCCAGAGTTTCTGCAGATGCTTCAACATGCTCCTCTCGTTCTGCTTATCAGGCATCGATAGGTAGGGTTGATCTAGTTCCACATCAAAAAACATCATAAAAGGACTCATCTGTGATGTTATGGAAGATGACCGGGGGACAGTGGACAGTTATCTCCTCTAGCTCTAAGTTCCAATCATCTTGTCCAGGTTGCCTGATCTTCCTTTGTTGTAGGATGATGGCTGTCCTCACTATCACAGCAATTCTGTGTAGTGTGCGTACAAGAATCTTATTATTATCTTTCAGAGGCAAGAAATAGCAGGGGTGGAAGTGAAGGCAAACTTTTATGAGAGCCTCTCCCACTTGTTGCTAGAACTGCAAGGAAGAACTTACATCATCAGAGTTACATTATATATAAGCAGCACCCCCTGGATCTTCTCATGGCCTCCACTGCTTGACTTCCCTCAGATTGCTTCTTATAGTGCTAAAAATAGTCTTGAAAGTCAATCCTTGTAGCCTCAAAGTGTGCAGCTTTCATTGAATATGATTTCACTGCATCCAATACTGTTTAAAAAAACTGACATAATTAATGAGATTATCTCTATTGTTTAACATAGTGATGGATCAGATTTAACCCTTGAGGCAATGCAAAACAAGCAATCTGAATCATTGCCAGTTTTAAATAACAGAAAATATCTGTAGAATATTTCATAATTTTACAATTACACACAACAAAAAACGGGGGGTTAGGGTTAAAAATATACATCATCACCCTAACCCTATCAAAGTATTTTTCTGTGGATATAATTTACAGTTTTGCCCTGGTTGGTGTTTGAATGGTAAATTATCTGTATTTATATAGTGCTTTTCTAGTCTTGATGACCACTCAAACCACTTTATCGAACCATTTTTCACCCATTCACACACACTTTCATACAGTGCATCTACAGTATGTTCAGCACTTTTTCTATGATGGGCCATTCGGGATTCAGTATCTTTCCCAAGGACACGTCAGCATGCAGATGGGGAAGACGGGGATGGAACCACCAACCCTTTGTTCACTGCTATCTGACAAAACAGAAATGAAAACAGTAAAACAATGTTAACTCTGTCACAATACAGTGTATGGTCACTCAGATCTAAGTTCATCTGCACAAGATCCTGAACGTATTCGGTACATAGTATGGAAAAATGTCCCCAAGAATTCAATAGTTCTTGACTTAAAGTTCACATTTTAACCTGTTAGAAGGAATTCTGAGATTCTGATTCACTACTAAAACAAAACAAAGCTCAAATGAAAACCCCTAAGGTTTGTGACAACCTATTGGGGGTATCCAGAGGGAGGTCTGCCACTGAGTGGAGCAGAATAGAATGGAGAGCAGTGTGTCCTGGTCGGTGCTAAGCCGCATCAGTCCAGGTTAAGCGTGAGTAATCTGTATTGGCTCACAGGCCCCCAATGGGTCCTGGCCCCCACTCCCTGCCCTGTCCTTTCTGCTTAATCTGCTCCTCACTCCCTGCCCTTCTGCCCCCTGCCCTGATCAGCACTCTACCATCACCTCCAACCATATTATTGTCTCTGTATTATCAATGAGAGCCACAGAGACTGCACAGACAAGGCCAGTAGGCTCAGGGAGCACTTTGGTTGTCCCACAGAGGACAAAAAAAATCTATAATTCTCAAAAACCACATATTTAAAATATAAAAAATAGGTGGCCAAAAAACTCGCTCCATTTCCTTAAGAGCACCATAAAACACAAAAGTATAAATTAAGGTCTCCGCAGAATCCTTTTAAATACCCTCTTAAAACATTCCTTTTTTAAAAAGCTGTTTATTTATTCTAGAGCACCATCTTATCAGTTGCATTATTATTATTATTATTATTATTATTATTATTATTATTATTATTATTATTATTAGTAGTAGTAGTAGTAGTAGTAGTAGTAGTAATAGTAGTAGAAGAATAAAATAGTCACACAATCAGTTTCTCAATTTACAGCATGAAGGGCAGGTATCAAGCTTTCATATCAACATGCCACTGCGACAGTTTCACGAAATCCCCTATATGTTAGCATTTATTGTACAACATCTTTTGTTCCTGCACACTTTGATTTTAGAATAATTATTTAATTTTCCAAAAATCCCTCACCACCTGAACATGAATAATAATGAACCATACACAGGCAGCAGAATCTTTTAATGATGACAATTGTAAGAAAAAAAAAATTGGATTCACCAGTGACAGTTGGGGAGAGATTGACCCTTGCCTTCAATTAGGGTTTTAATAGCAAAATACAAATTCTGCTAAATATTCTGCTGGCACTTTATCCTGAGTATATATAGGAGAATACATTTATTTAGAACTTCACCCATCTTATCAAAGTTATTTACAGTACAAATCACACACATTCATACAGTGGACATATAATAATAATAATAATAATAATAATAATAATAATAATAATGTTTCAGTACAGGATAAGAATATTAAAATGAATTGAATTCACAGAGAGATGAGAGCTGCATAAAGAACCAGACAATTTCAAGAAGGGGTTTAAGAACATGGAGAGATTAATTTTTACTTTTATTTCAGCATGTAAGTCATTTCACAGTTTGGAGGCCTGGACTGAAAGAGCATGGCAGCCTTTATTCTCCAATCAGGCTTTTGAAATGGTCAGAGGCCACTATCAACTGATGTAAAATGGTGCTAAGGCTCATAGAGTGCTAGTAAATCCTTGATACACATTTTACAATCAATACAAACAGTAACAGGAAGCCATTAGTTATATATACAAACAAATAGGGTATACAGAGAGTTTTACAGAAATGTGAACAACCCTGTGTAAATCCTCAGGTGGTACAGATGTTACATATTCTGTGTATAAAGGTGCATTTAATTTGCCTGCTGAGGGCTTTGCAGTGTTACAAGAGGAGGAGAAGGACTGACAGGCAAATAGGAGATGAGTCCACTGCCACATGTTGTGTGGACAGCTGGAGGCCTCACTCCAGTCGAGGTGGAGAGAATTCTCCTCTGACATTCAAACAGTATAAAAGCTTTGACAGGAGCAGCTTTTCAGAAGTGACCTGAGAGCAAATGTTCTGTCATTAGTTGCTCCTCTTCTACATGTGCTGTCATAATGAAGTGAAGCACAAGAGGACAGCAGACCTGACAGTCCCTGCTTCCCCAGCTACAAAGGACCAAAGAAGAGAAGATGAAAAGTGCAGTGAAGGATGTGTAGTGGAAAATTGCACTGACCAATGTCTAAGGTATTGGAAATCCCCTGACTAGGAGTCTCACTGCTGTGACCTTGATAAACAGGGTGTATGCCCTTATTTGGTGATGTTTTCTTCCAACTGGTACAGCAGACGGACAGACACAGATGATGATCTCATGTCTTTCATGTCTTTTTTTCATATTATGTCTTATGAAACGCCTCTTGGTATAAGTTCTGGCTTTTGTTAACTTGCAGCCAGTTCCATTTTGAGCACCCGTGATTGTTGTGTAAACTCTGCAGAGTTAACTATTAAAAAGACTCAAAGGCAACTCCAGTCAGAGAATTTCATTATTTCAAATCTCAAAATGAATTTCCATCACAGATGTGTCAGAGGACAGACGTCTTCATCTGTCTTAATAGTGTTCTGGCGTTTTGTTTTTCTTAAGCTTTGGTTTTTATCCCCCCTCATAGTGTTTGTTGCTTTTAGCCTTCATGTCCTGTTTTGTTTTAGTTTGTCACATTGACTATATACAGTATACACTTTGTGTGTGTGTGTGTGTGTGTGTTCCCCTCCCGATTCAATGCCTCCACACACTCTTTGGCTCTCATCATTGTCTTTTGGTTGAATGACACAAAGTAAGTAAGAATGTATTTAGTAAATTTCAAATTTAAAACTAACAAGCACAGCTTGAAAAATGAGCTTGAAATCCAGGGGTATTTGGAGAAATTAATTACATTGATCTTGTATTACAAAAACAAGTATTATCAGACTAATATTATCAATCTTGCACTAGTTTCCTGCCCCTAAATGTTGCATGATAGGGAAGCTGCTGATTTAAAGTACTGGCTCCACTTAATTTCGATTCAACCACTTCTCATGAGCATCATAATCAGCAGATTTCTTTCATATTAGACCTCCATGGTTCAACACATCTTGTTATGGATCAATGAGAAGAGGTGGTAGCTCTGAAGATGGAGCATTCCAGTGGGTTTCTGCACCAGACTCAGATTGATAAAGTCTTCATTCCAGTTATTGTGAATTGCCGAAGCAGAGGATCCTGGGTTATTCTTCCTCAGTCTGGTAACAGTTTGTATAAATATGTAAATCTTCTAAATACATGCATGTCACTGCTCCTCTAGGAGGAAAACGTACAATTAGCACAACTTTTACCAATGAAACATTGATGTTATGAAGTATGAACCTTAACGAGTACATACAAAATTTGAAGTTTGGGCAAATTAAGCACACTCAAATTTCAACTTCCTATTTCACAGCAAAACTTCACAATTCCACATTATGCCATGTTCATTTTTGATGTCTTTTGCTTGCACTTCCCAAAGGAAGTTCATATGATTATTCTGGAGCATGAGTTCCTTAAAGTACAATCCCTGTAAATAGCAAAAACCATGCAAATATTGTTAATTACAATCAACATCGCAGACTTCCAGTTCAATTTAGGGTATGGGTCCAAGACACTTTTTTTGTAAGTCTGGCCATTAAATATATACCTGGCGATTTTCATACATGCTGGTGAAATGTGACGACGGGGCTGCTTCATTGAAATTTTGTAGGGGGCGCTATTGAGCCATTTTACCACATCCATGTGCAGAACCATATTGGAAGTAAATGTTTATCATTTGCTGTATGATGAGTTTCGTGACTTATCGAGCATTAGGGCTGCACCTATCGATCGTATCGATTATTTTTCGATTAATCGATTAATCTAACGATATTTTTTTATTACTCGATTAATATATTAATGAATTTATCAAAAATAAAATGTTACAAATCTGACAAAAAACTAAGTATGCACTACAAAGCATTATTCCACAACATAAAATAGCCCCGTCTGAACTGCCAATCAGCCTATAACAGTCCCATACAAATCTCTCCAAAATAAAATAAGTGGAAGAGCAAGTAAAAGGCATATATCAATCTACATTTAGCTGTCCAACAACAAAATAAATGCAAACCAAAATAAAATCCAAGTAACTTTCTGGAGGAATATCAAAACACTGTGTACATTCAATAATAATGCATTTAATGAATAAATACATAAATAAATACAAGAGCTTTTGAAAATAAAGTGCTTACTTTTAGAAAAAATAAATATAAAGATTTGGTTTTGGTTTGAGTTTCCCCTTTTCCTTTTTTTCTTAATATATAACTACATTACACATATAAACAATCTCAACAAACATTAACAACAGCTTTAACACTCCCTTTGTCTTTGTTTTCACTTTCTCTTTTTCAGTGAAGTAAACTCTTCCATGTGCTGCCAGGATACCGTAAAAGACAGAAAAAGCTGTGCAGGTTAAAAATAGGACTACTGTAAATGCGGGAAAGGGTGCGCAGGTAAATAGAAATGCTCCGTCAAAATCGAACAATAGGTCTGGGTCCGTATAGAACAGCGTCTGGGTCTTGATCCGGACCACGGTCCGACTAAAAGTGACCAATGCTAGATGATAGTGGGCTTCAGCTTGCTCTTCAGGTGAGTCCATGCTTTGACGCATCCTTCCTTCCTTACGACGTGTCGCCCCCGCCCTATTGAGCATGTTTAATCCCCTGAAAATTTTATCAATTGTAAAAACCAAACATCATCTTTTGGCATGTTGCCACAGTAACAGCTTTTAATAAAAACACACAACATTCATAACCTCTTATCTACAATGTCTAAAGGGTGACCAAATTTCAGATGAATGTGGTCAACCTGATAGGGAGTCAGAGGAGTCAGATAGAGGAGTACTTCACAATATGAATGATGTCATTTCTTGGCATGTATATGTGTTCAAGCCGGGACTCTTAGCAAACATGTGAAGTTTGGTGGAGATTGGATAACGTACATTGAAGTTAACACAACTTCCTGTTTCACAGCGAAACATTGAAATGTGACACCACACCATGGACATGCCCTCTGACGATGATGAACTTATCATCATCAAGGTGTTTAGATAACACTGACCAAATTTCAAGTCCATCTGATTAATTGCCGAAAATTACCAATTAATCCCAAATGGCTGACTTCCTGTTAGGTTTGGAATATGCGTCCCCAGACTTTTTTGTACATCTGGGCATGATACATATGCCCAGATTTTCTTGCATTTTGGTAAAACGCACCATAGGTCTTGCACTTTATGATTTTTGCCAGCGGTTCTGCTCTTTTCTGACTCAGCCGGAGCTGAGTTAATGTGCAGGAGTGGTCGACACAAAGAAGCTGTTTACACTAGCTTTATTTCTTAACTCTCTGCTCAGTGGCTCAGTATAATCACTTGTTGTGGAAATCACTTAACACTTCAATTCTATACAGAGTGTGTCTGTGTGTGTCTGTGTACACTGGTACACAACACAGACTAAAGTCAGAGATAAATGCTGCTTCACTGACTGCTCATTGTGTTCTTTACATGTTTGCTTTGTTTCTATGTAAACCACATTAGTCATAATGAAAAGAAGCAGACTGAGCGGAGAGAACAGGGTTTGGCCCCAGGCATGAGTGGCTCCTTATGGCCGCTCATCCAGCAGGGGCCTCCACACAAGCTGCCAATGCTCTGGTATAATTTATATATGGCAAGTCCAAAAACAATGCAATACCAACGTTTTCAAACATAGTAAATAACTACACATATTCACTTCCTCCCACTGTGTGAGAGAGCACTTAGATCTGGATCATCAGACAAGCTAATGCTAACACAAAAACCACTAATTTTAAAGAATGCAGTTTATACAGACCCTCTGCATGGAAATGTATCTCCTCTCTTCACAAATAAAGCTGTAACCTCCGTAAAATAAATCTGAAACATAGTGGATGTTCACACCTGCTTCATGTTGGTTTGTGAGCCAACAACAAGGAACAGAGCAGTTATAATTATTGGCCATTCTGTATCCTCTGCACAACATGCACAGCTCATCACTTACCATTCTACTTCACAGGTGGATGGGCCACACAGTGGGGCTGTTGCTCTGTTGCTCAGCATCTGACCTGGTGTGCTTTAGAGGGGGTCCATGCTAAACTGGGCCCAGTTTCTCAAAAGGAGCACAGGTTCTACAGCAGTGCAGCTAAAATCGATGGCAGGCAATAATTATCTCAAGTTACCTTAGTGTTCGGTATAACTATGTAGTTTATTACGGATATAAATATAAATATATGTGTACTCTGATATGGTAAATGGTCTCTATATAGCAGTTGTCTATTTTGATGACCTCTCAAAGCGCTTCACAGTACAGTTTTGTTAGTGTTAGTTCACCCAATTATACTGTGCAGCGATTAGCATCACTTTTTTCTGTGAAGGGCCATTCGGGGGTTCAGCATTTCCCCAAGGACACTTCAGCATGCAGATGGGGAAGACTGGGATCAAACCACTGACCTTCTGTTTGGAGGACGACCGCTCTACCCCTCAGCCACAGCCGCCTGTCATATGATGATCCAAATATTCAGAAAGATCTAACTGAGCTAATTGTTAATAATCCCTCAGCAAAAACTCAGTAGATGCTTTTCTGTGTTTGCAAAAAATAATAAATAAACTTAAATTAAAAAACTTAATGATTCACAGTTATTCATGATCTAATCATCACCTAATGAAAAGGTATCATCTTACCATCTCAGCACTGGACAGCTCCTTCAGTGACAGACTGAAACAAATATGGAAGGAAAGGTATCACAGGTCGTTCCTTCCTGCTCCTACTGTTGTATCTCATCTTATCTCATCTTATATTGTCTTATCTTATCTGTTCAACTCATGTACAATATAATTTATATTCCTTCCTCACTCGCTCATGAGTCACTCACATTTCTATGTACTGTGTTATCAAGTGTTCCCTAAACCTCTCTGATATTGAAATGTCTCAGGCTGAACCAATCTACTGACAGCTTTTTAAAAATAGTTTAAATGTGCCACCTCTTTAATAAAATATAGTCAAGCCATTACCATTAGCAAGATAATGATAATGATGGTGTGCCTGCGTTTATGTGTGTGTGTGTGTGTGTGTGTGTGTAGCTTGGTGACAACACTGGAGGGAACTGTTATGACATGCCTGTTGCTATAGAAACCCAAGGGTGGTGGTGTCTGTCAGGAAACACTTGTATGCCCTCAGGGGAATACACACATGTTCACACACAGATTTGTTTTTAATAGTACACGTGTATGTGTGTGTGTGTGTGTGTGTGTGTGTGTGTGTGTGTGTGTGTGTGTGTGTGTGTGTTTGGCAGGTTTAAACAGTCTCTTGGGCTCTCTTTGTGTGTCAGTTTGGTCCCCAGGGGCCACAGGAAAACAACTGTACTCGCCAGCTAAATGATGACAAACACTGTCTGGGAGACTGAATGTGTGTGTGTGTGTGTGTGTGTGTGTGTGTGTGTGTGTGTGTGTGTGTGTATGTGGGTGAGAAACAGATTTCCACAGCTGGACTTGTGCCAGTCCTTCCAATTAGTTATCAGTGTTTCCTCTGAGGAGTCAATTTCTAAAAGTTCTGAAAAAAAAACTACTGTGTTAACAACATTATTGTTCTTATATTCTATTACTGACATCAAACAGGGGTCATGCATGACAGTTGTAACAGAGAGTTAAAAATAGAGGGAAGATGAAAGATGAAGATGAAAGTACAGGTGCAGAGCAGTGGGAAAGTTTGGGTTGTTTGTGCGTTCTTGAATGTTACCAAATCAATCAATCAATCAATCAATCAATCAAATTTTATTTGTATAGCCCATATTCACAAATCACAATTTGTCTCATAGGGCTTTAACATGGTGTGACATCCTCTGCCCTTAACCCTCAACAAGAGTGAGGAAAAACTACTAAAAAACCTTTTAACAGGGTAAAAAGATCGTAGAAACCTCAGAGAGAGCCACATGTGAGGGATCCCTCTCCCAGGACGGACAGAAGGGCAATAGATGTCAAGTGTGAAGGGGAACATCATCAAGGTTTTAGCAGCATTGATAAGGGTAGACCTTTCTGAAGCATAACTGAAGGTCAATGAATTGGTGGATTAATGTCATTAATGATCAAGTATCTGAGGAGAAATACTATGTATCAAGCAGTCCTGCTGCAATCACAGTCTATGGTCAGCAGCCAGCAAGATCATGATCCACCATCAAGATCGGATGCCACTATAGTCCACAGTCATTGTTCACTGTCGCCATTAGGATCCATCATCAGCTGCCGCCATTAGGATCCATCATCAGATGCCGCCGCCATTAGGATCCATCATCAGCTGCCATCTTGGTCGTGGTCCACCACCATTTTCCAATGCCAACACGATAAAGGATCTGCCTTTATTATCACGATCAGCCAGCGCGATACAGAATCCGCCATACTGGATCCACCATTACGATCTCTGATACGTGATCCACAGATCCTAATTCAAGAGTTTATTCAAGATTCAAGAGTTTATTTTCATGTGCACAACAATAACATTAAGCAGTCGCTTGCAATGAAATGCTTGGGTTACAGGCTCTCTTATAACAATGCTCAATCAAAATTTTTTATTTAAAATAAAATATACATATCTAAAATATATATACACCTAAGAAAAAAGAAAAACAATAGTGCAAGTGTGTACAATAGTGCAAATATGCAATAGTGCAAATATGCTAAGGTGCAGAGTTATGGCAGATTGGAGGAGTTTAAAAGTCTTATGGCCTGGGGGATGAAACTGTCTCTGAGCCTGGTGTTGCGGGCCCGGATGCTGTGGTACCGTCGGCCAGATGGCAGCAGGCAGAACAGTTTATGGCCGGGGTGATAGGGGTCTTTAATGATCCGGTTGGTCTTCTTCCTACACCGCTGGGTGTAGAGGTCTTCCATGGATGGTAACTCCGTCCTGGTGATGTGTTGGGCAGACTTCACCCCCCTCTGTAAAGCCTTACGGTTCAGGGTGGTGCAGCTGCCATACCAGGCAGTGATGCAGCCAGTCAGGATACTCTCTATGGTGCACCTGTAGAAATTGCAGAGAATCCTGGCATCCATGTTGAGCCTACTCCTTGTCTCTTCCTGTAGTCCACGATCAGCTCCTTTGTTTTGCTGACGTTGAGATGGAGGTTGTTGTCCTGGCACCAAGATGTCAGGGCTCTGACCTCCTCTCTGTAGGCCTTCTCATCGTCACCGGTGATCAGGCCTATGACAGTTGTGTCATCAGCAAACTTCACGATGGTGTTTGAGCTGAGGGTGGCCACGCAGTAATGCGTGAACAGGGAGTACAGGAGAGGACTGAGCACGCAGCCCTGGGGCGCACCGGTGTTTAGAGTCAGGGTGGAGGATGTGGTGCTGCCTATCCGCACTGCCTGAGGTCTGCCTGTCAGGAAGTTCAGAATCCAGTCACGGAGGGCGATGTTGAGCCCAAGGTCTCTGAGCTTGGTGACGAGCTTCAGGGGCACGATGGTGTTGAATGCTGAACTGTAGTCAATGAACAGCATTCTCACATATGTGTCCTTCTGGTCCAGGTGGGAGAGGGCAGTGTGAAGGGTGAGGGAGATGGCATCTGCAGTCAACCTATTTGGCCTGTAGGCAAACTGAAGAGGGTCCAGAGAGTCAGGGAGGGAGGAGGTGATGAAGGGTTTGACTAGCCGCTCAAAACACTTCATGATGGTGGAAGTGAGTGCTACTGGGCGGTAGTCGTTCAGGCAGAGGATTTTAGTTTTTTTGGGAACAGGGACAATGATGGTCTCCTTGAAACATGCGGGGACTACAGACTGGAGCAGTGACAGGTTGAAAATGTCTGTGAACACATCTGCCAGCTGATCTGCACACACCTTGAGACCTCAGCCAGGGATGCCATCAGGACCAGGTGCCTTGCGTGTGTTGATCCGGTTCAGTGATCTCCACACATCTGCCCTGGATATTACAGGGGGGCAGCGGTCCTCCTGGGCCTCTTGGATCTCCACAGCCGGGGAGTTGCTCTCAAAGCATGCATAAAAGGTGTTCAGATCCTCTGGGAGAGATGCAGACACTACATCAGCACTGCTGGTCTTTGCTTTGTAGTCTGATATGGTTTTGAGTCTAGCCCACATGTTCCTTGTGTTGGAGCCCTTGTAGTGAGACTCCACCTTGTCCCTGTAAAGTCTCTTGGCACTGCTAATAGCACTCCGGAGCGCGTACCTGGACTTCCTGTACTCCTCCAGATCACCTGAGATGTAGGCATCAGTCCGTGCTTTGAGTTTGGCATGGACGTCACCATTAATCCAGGGCTTCTGGTTTGGAAATGTTCGTACAGTAATCCTGGGTACGACGTCATCGATACATTTGCTGATGTAGCAGATGACCGCGTCCGTGTATGTGTTGATGTTGTCATCCTGGAACACGCACCACTCCGTAATACTGAAGCAGTCCCGTAGAGCCGAGTCTGATTGGTCGGTCCACCGCTGAATGGTCCGAGTCACCAATCTGTCACGTTTGAGTTTCTGCCTATAGGAAGGCAGTAGCAGAACTGAGACATGATCCGATTTGCCAAATGGGGGGGAGGGAGGGCCTTATATGCATCCCGGAAGGGAGTGTAAACATGGTTGAGCGTGTTCGCTCCACGCGTAGGACAGCTGATGTGCTGATGGTATCTCGGCAGGACTTTCCTCATCTTGGCGTTGTTAAAATCACCGGCCACAATAATCGCAGCCTCGGGCCGTGATGTCTCTGTCCTGTCGATAACCGCATGCAGCTCGTCCAGGGCCTGATTAGTGTCAGCATGTGGCGGAATGTACAGAGGTGTTATAACGACCGATTTAAACTCCCTCGGGATGTAATAAGGTCGGCATCTGATCATGAGGTGCTCCAGGTCCGGAGAACAGCCAGAAATAATCTCCACATCTGAGCACCACAGATTGTTCACCATGCAGCAGACACCTCCTCCCTTGCTCTTCCCCGAGTTAGTTGTCCGGTCCTGGCGGTGAATGGAGACCCCCTTGGGAACAATGGTGGAGTCCGGGATCGAGGGGTCAAGCCAAGTCTCCGTGAAAACCATCATGTTACAAAACTTAATGTCCCATTGAAAAACCATCCTGCTCCGAAGTCCGTCCAGGTTGTTATCCAGAGACTGAACATTAGCCAGAAGAATACTTGGTAGTGGAGGCCGGTTCTCACATTTCCTCAGCCGGACTAGGACGCCGGCCCATGACCCTTGTTTCCTTCGTCGCCTCCGTGCTCCAGGTACGACAGGTAAACAGCGCCATGGGTATTCTCCTTTGTTTGCTGGTGACGGTGAAAAACACTTTTTCACCGTCAACCCGATAAGCAGAAGTTGTTCTCTATCATAACTTATAATAGGGCTTGCTTTGTCAGAGTGCACAATGCAAAATAAAGTAGAATAAATAACAAAAAGACAGATAAAAGAGAAAAACAAGCAGAGCTGTGGGGGAGCTTGAGACACGGCAGCCTTCCTCGGCGCCATCGTAACAACAGGTAAATCCATGATGTGGCCACAGCTGCGGCCCTGGATCTGCGGACAATAAGGCAAAGGGACTCCGGGGAAGAAGTCAAGTCAGTAACATGTATTGATGAGATATGAATTACTTTGATGTTATAAGGATTGAGAAGAGGAAGGAGAAGCTGGAAAGAGAAGCTCCGTGTGTCATAGTGTCCCCCGACCTTCTAGACCTATAGCAGCATAACTAAGAGCAGGTCCAAGACAAGCCTGTACCAGCTCTAACTATAAGCTTTTTCAAAAAGGAAGGTTTTAAGCCTACTCTTAAACGTACAGGTGGTGTCTGCCTCCCGAATTGAAAGTGGGAGATGATTCCATAGGAGAGGAGCTTGATACCTAAAAGCTCTGGCTCCTACTCTATTTTTAGAGACTTTAGGGATGACAAGTCAGCCTGAATTCTGGGAGTGCAGTGTTCTAGTGGGTTGATAAGGTACCATCAGCTCTTTAAGGTATAATGGTGCCATATTATTAAGGGCCTTGAAGGTGAGGAGGATAATTTTAAATAATTCTATTCTAGATTTAACTGGAAGCCAGTGTAGCAAAGCTAATACTGGAGAAATGTGGTCTCTTTTCTTGGTTCTTGTCAGGACTGCAGCATTGTGGACAAGCTGCAGAGTCTTTAATGACTTACTGCTGGAGCCTGATAATAATGAATTACAATAATCCAGTCTGGATGTAACAAAGGCGTGGACTAGTTTTTCTGCATCCTTTTGAGAAAGGACATGTCTGATTTTGGAGATATTACGCAAGTGGAAAAAGATGGTCCTAGAAATTAGTTTTAAGTGTGAATTAAAGGATAAATCAGGATCGAAGATCACTCCCAAGTTCCTGACTGTTTCACCTGATAATGTTTCCGAGTGGAAGCATATATAATGAGAATAAAATTGGGCCGAGCACAGAGCCCTGTGGAACACCATGGTTAACTTTGGTGCGCACAGATGACTCATCATTAATTTGCACGAATTGGGAGCGATCAGAGAAATAGGATTTAAACCAGTTTAGGGCGGTTCCTTTAATGCCAATTAACTGTTCTAGTCTCTGTAGTAAAATGTTATGGTCAATTGTGTTGAATGCTGCACTAAGATCTGACAGAAGGAGGACAGACACAAATCCCTGATCTGAACCTATTAGAAGGTCAATACATTTCTATACTTCCACTCTGCTTTGCTAAATCTGCTACAGAGGAAACAGCCCGACAGCCATGTTAGCAGCTTGGTTTCAGTGATAGTAAAGTTGATGGTTCGGCCCCTTGGTTGACACACTGAAATATCTCAACATCTGGAAGGATTAAGATGACATTTTCTATAGACATGAATGGTCCCCAGAGGATGGTGATTCCCTAACTTTTTATGGCCTTTATCATTTAGTTAGTCATCTCAGAGGGAGATATCACCAATCCTGACAACAACAAAAAATATACCTGCATGAATATAAAAGTGTGAGTTTTTGTTGAACCAGAGATGAAATATTTCTCACTGAAGCTTCTACAATTATTTTTCCACCTATAAAGCAGTTTGTGGTCAAACTCTTCCTTCACAGACATGTCAGATTGCCGGGGCATTGAGACCAGTAATTATCCCCGATCACACAAGGTCTGCAGGTTATACTGGTCCTGTTTGAGGAGGCTTAATTTAGACACTTAATCAGCTGAGGCCCTGCTGCAGCCTTTTTGTTGGGGGTCAGTCTTTTAAGTATCCAGGGTGGGCTGGATGTCTTCATCACCTTTGTGCAGCGAGCTGTCTATTGAACTGAGGTCTTGTCTTCAGTGAAAGCCTCTTACTGGACCATGATCAGCACAGCAGTTGTATTGGAGCGCTCCATGCTCTCTACAGTTGTTTATTGTTTGGCCTCCACATAGCTAGCGAGCAGCCAAAGCCTCTTATGCTTCCAAAGGAGCCTGTGAGTACGAGTACATAATGGGTGAGTGGCCTCTCTTCACATGAGTAAAGCCTCTTATTAGAGCTCCTCCTCAGCTTCAACTCAGAAAGGACACATTACCTGATACTTCAACCCTCAGAAAGCTGCTCACTTGTCATGAATACATGTATTGATGACAATGAATTGTTAATGTGATTGCATGGATATGAAGGACATAAGGTTTCTGAGGTTAAACTATACGATCATTTTTGTTTTGAATTTTTATTTCAAAAATATGAACAAGTTCAATGAACACTTTCATGCACAACACTGACAATCAATAACCTAATTAGCTCTATGCGAATGTGTCGCACTGCGTGAGGCATATGCCAGTCATCCCAGATACTGACTTGTTTTTTCCCCCCTTCCAAAAAATACCCTATGTGAAACTGAAACTCTCTCTCTCTCTTGGCTGCTGTAGTTATGAGGTTCACAGTCCAACGTAGATGTTTGTTTGGATTTTGCTCCTGTTATCCTGTTTAGCTTTGTGATGAAATTACTTTAAATTTCCACTTATGTCTTTGTGATACAGCTATGTTTGTATTGTCCAACCTTGGCAGGGCTCTTTTAAGTAACTAAAGCTTTTCCATTCTTGTTCACCTTTGCTCACTTGAATTATAGAGAATGTATTTTTATGCCTGCCTATATTAACAGTAATGTTGCACTGGCACATTTGTGTTTCCATAAGCACAGTAATTCAGAGCTTACAGGATTCATTTGGATAAACGTTCATGCCCTTGTTGTGCAGCAGTTTTATACTTTATACTTTGATGTGATGACTGAGAGACCAATATAAAAAAATTTATTGAACTCATGCAGCTAAACATTGTTAACCATTATCCTTGCCACAGTACATAATTGTATGAAATATTTAAAGGGCCCATATAGTGTAAAATACATTTTCTGGGCTTTTACTATCTGTAATTACTTGAAGGGGGTCAGTAGCTCCAAGCATACATGTTGATGAGCTAGCAGCTTGTAAGCTACCACAGGTTAAGGTTAAGCACAATCAAACAACACTGAAGAAACACTGCAGTGTGGAGGGATGCAAGGAAGAGAATGTGTCTGTGCACGTTCCTCCTAAGAAAGTTACTGTTCGAGACCAGCGGTTACGCTTTATTTCTCCTGACGTGCCATGTCGGTGTGCTCATTACGGAGTAACGTAGACGTTACTCGTTACTCGGGACTGAAACTCTGTTGTGAAACTCGACTGTCCTGCTAAAGCTTGAACAAACAGAGGACAGTGTAACTTACCATTCAGAAACATCCTGTCATTCATTAATGACAAAATATGTTGATTGGCCGTGGCCCACTTTTCGATCCAACGCTACTGAACTCCAGCTCTCCACATAGCACCAGTCTGCATTCTGTTAATCTTTCTCTGCCTGACTTTTTCTCTTGTTGAATGTGTGACATGTCATTCCTGCTGTTCCAAAATTTGGTGAGGAAGGATTTTGATGATTTTTAATCTTTAGTGCACCTACTCTGCTCCTGGATAAATCCTCTCCATTTTGTAAATGAAGACTCCATCACAGTAATGAAGCTTAAAGTGTAATTGTGGTTTCTCTCTCTCTCTCTCTCTCTCTCTCTCTCTCTCTCTCTCTCTCTTTGTCTGTGTGTGTGTTGTGCAGACATCCTGTGTTAATACAGGAATCAATGCTTTGTGCAGATAAACACTTGTTTCTGTTCTTAGTTCACAGCTGAGCCAACCTCTATATTTATGTGCGAGTGGTAATAGATGTATTAGTGATTCATCTCAGTTTCTTCAGTGCTGTTTAGATGAAATGTTTCTATTAGACACTTCTCACACAAACCACACAACTTTAATTTTGGGTGTAAAGTTGACAAATACAAATGGTCTGATGAGCCTCTACATTACATATGCTTCAGACAAATGCATTGCTGTTATCTCATATGCTGGTTAGTCATAACATATTATGTTATATTACATTATTCTATGTTACTTACTTAAATTATTTCATAATATGTTATGCACAGTTTTTATTTAAATGTGTCATTTATATACTCCATATATATGCATCCCCACATATTTCTTGCATTCCTCTTATTGTTGTTTTTACGGTTGATTGGTTTATTTCATCTTATTATTTGTATTATATTAATTGCCTGAATTTATTTGCCACTTTAATTTGAAAAGTGCTGCATGAATAAACTTTATTATTATTACTATTGTTATAATATAATATAATGTAATATAACAGATTTTGTCTTTGAAACCAACATTTACAAACATAAGTTGCGCTACTGTGAATAATGTAGGTAAATATGATGGAAATAAAACAGTGGCTTAACAAACAAGTGGGATGACCACTGACCACTGCAGACAGGACCCTGTTGCAGCACCATAATTCATGTGCTGTCCTGTAATTTTCTTAGGGGCCATTTGGTAAGATCAAACTATGCTCCAGTCTGACCAGGAGAGCATTATAAGAAATTGGAGGGTGTGGCAAAGCGAACAGTTTCCTCATTTTGGACTCTCTTAAATCCTAATATCCTGTTGTAACTCAACTCAAAGTGTCAAACTGCAGATTGCATTATTAAACTGGAGTTTTAAAATGACAGAAAAGCTCACAATAATGGGCTTATGCTCCGTTTATTTTGTGTTGAATTGGTGACCCACTGAATTGGTGCCCTTTTCCTTGAGAGTTGTGTATGTGTCAACTACATAGTAACAAAGTTAAAAACACTTTTCCTTTAAACGACTTGGTAATTACAAGCTCTGTCAAAGTGTGCATTCTTCTATTCAGAGCTCAGGAGAGGACAGTAAACAGTGGCACACGTTATTTGGGGTAAATGTTGATCCAAGGCAAAGTTAGTCATTCTTAGAACATCCAGAGACAACCAAAATACTTCAGTTAGCAGCACTGACACCCATTTAGTTTGTTAAGTCAGCGTTAAGCTCCCGTCGCTATGAGTCAAGCTGAACTCTTGACTGAATGTCCCAACTGGAATTCACTCCATTCTGTCACTCATTCATCCACAGCAGCAACAAGCTGAGCCCACAACGCTGAGGGCTTCAGGTGGTGAATCCGAGCTGCTGAATGGTCTCATAGACCTGCTCTGCGGTTGTATTTAGATCTGCTGCAGCTGTATTGAGATGTACTGAGCCGTATTAAGACATAGGCGCAGAGTTTTGAGGCTGCATTGAGAAGCACTGAGGTTGAAGTGAGATGTTTTGAGCCATATTTAAATTGTACTGAAGCCGTATTGAAGCTGTATTGAGATGTATCAGAGCACAGCTAATTGAAGCTGAGCAGCAGAGAATGTCATGCTTTGTAGCTGGACGGGATTGTCCGTGCCGCAGCAGCACGGCATTGTGGTCTAAAGGGATCCTCCATGCTATTGTGGCGTAAGGAGATTGTCCACAGTCGAAGGTAAGAAAAGGAGAAAAGCCACTAAGAGAAGGAGCACTCGAGCTGCCAGAGGTGATGTAAGTCTGCTGGCCTGTGTGTTGTCTGTCTGAGCTCTCTGTCCCAATAGGAGGGCCAGGCACAGATTAAATGTGTCCAGTGTGTGGCCCAGTGCAGCCTCGCTGTGTGATGTGTGGCCTGGGCTAGTCTATCTATTTGATACGTGGATCAGTTTGACCTCCACATTTGATGTGCAGAGCAGCCTGACCTTTTTTTGTCTTCAAAGAAAAGCTTCTAATACTCAGAGCAAAGACAAGGCTCAGCTCATGAGCTGGTGCAACACACCAAACCTCTGCACCATAGCCATACTCCATGGCCTTTTGGTTATCATTCCATTGGGCAGAGGGGAAATGTGACTTTCTTGCAGACACATTTAATTTTTGATATCTTGGCTACTTTAAGAATGTCGCATTCATTTTATACTAATAACCTGGATATTGAGTTTTGATTTATTTTTGTCACATCAATGTCAACAGTCCAGTTTTCTTTTAAATACCCTCCAGCAGAGATAGACTGAAACAAGAATTTGACACCGTCCCAGGCTAATTTGTTTAGATGAAAAAGTGTCAATTTCACCACTGCATTCATCTGGGAGTTAAGTTCTCCATTTTATAAACGTTTGGGACTGCTAGGATAGGTCCTGCTGATCCCAACGAGCCGCCTGCCACTGACATTTACTGTGTTTTGTGTATAATCCAGAGTAACAGAGAAGCAGTTTCTAAAAACAAATCACAGGGTATTTGAAAATTTAAAGTGAATTTTTTTCTCTGGTTCATAAATGAACAATAATGAAAAGAAAACTGAGTATCAACACTTTTCTCATTTCAATTTTGTTCATAAACAAATACTGCCACTCGCCAAACACCACTGACAACACATGTTGACATTTATGGATTTCTTCAGTCCTACATATGGTCAAATTCACATTTACAATTTGGCAGACGGACTACAAACTAAACTAAATACAGACTGAAATGAACACCAGCAAGAGAAAATGTTGTGGTTTTATAATATATACACGTTCAGGAAACACAAAATAAAGATGACAGCATATACTGATGACGGTAAATCAAATGAAACGTGTAGCCATGAAGTATATCTGCTACCAAACTGATCATGAATGATGGACACAATTACCATGCTGGAGGAGAGAAAATTCAAAGTGTTTCCACTATTTAAAAAAATGTTTTTTTTAGATTTAAACTGTGATGAGTGTATTGTTGAAAGACACAGTCGACATGAGGAATTATGTTTGTATGTGTATTGTATACACTAACAGAACATTTTCAGATATGTGTGTGTGTGAATATTACGGACCTTTAGTATGCACACATTACTACTGAGTGGACACTGTGTTTACATTTCACATGTATGATAAGCCTTATACTCTCAATCCATATATCAAGGGATTCCAGATAGACCAGAGGGAGAAGCTGGGACTAAAGGTCCAACCAGGAAACCATGTGGGAAACCCATGGATAGGGCCTTGCTAAATTGAAATGAAGATATGAAATACCACGTATTTTACATGCCCATGTATGTATGTGATATGTGCCACATCTGTGAGGAAAAATAAATGATGTGTACTGGTAAATGTTATTGTGAATCTGGAACTGCATCAGCTAAGGCAAATGGTTTCATTTATTTCACTGTGAAGTGTTAAGGTAGGGGAGATTGAATGAGTGAATAATTGCTTTGATAGGATCCCTCCATTGATTCAATAATTCTCTACTGACAGTTGACAAGCTTCCATTGTGGTCCCAACCTGCAGGTCCTTTGTATAGTTGTTATCAGAGGCTGCAGGACAGCAGCTCTCATCACAATAAGAGTTTATTTATTAAGGCCTGTGTGTCCAGGGGTCTCTGTGGGGGAAAAATTTCATTTCATTTTGCCTTTATCTATCAGTCTGTCCACTCTGTCCATCCGTCTTATTTGTCTCTGAAGAGGCAGAATGCTTCCCTGTCACAATACGCTCCTGCTGTGATTACCATGCAAATGTATTTCATTAGGATGTAAATGATCAACATAATGATGATTTTTAATTAGAATGTAAATGATGATTATTTGTATGAAGATATCAGCAGCTGTGGGAGAGGACTGTGACAGCCAGCTGTTGTCTCTCTGACTGACTGACTGAATGGATGGCTGCTCTTTCATTCATCCACTAACAATATTCAGTTCTCTCCTCCCTGTTTCTCTCTGTTCTTCCTGCCCGAGGACTTAAAGATGCCCCGCACAGACACACACACGCACAAACATTAATAGTCTACTTCAAGGCAACTG
The DNA here is from genome assembly GCA_026259375.1 of Verasper variegatus. NCBI lineage: Eukaryota > Metazoa > Chordata > Actinopteri > Pleuronectiformes > Pleuronectidae > Verasper > Verasper variegatus. The sequence continues at coordinate 1,123,614 of CM048042.1, forward strand.
GAAGTCTTGAACCCTCCCAGGTCCAGCACATTACTGTGTTAGAGAGAGAGGGATTAGATACCTTGTGATTGCTGGTCTAATGAACTTGCACTGAGCATTTCTCTCCTGCAGCTGCACAGGAACGTTTAGGGGGCCAGAGGCCAGAGGCAAGAGGGACCTGGGTGAGCCTATATCGAACTTAACTGATCCTGCATGACAATTAAGTGCATACAGTGCATATGTTATGAGACATGCAATGAGAACGATCAGCACCTGCACTATTGAATCTGACTTGTGTTTGCTGTGACACATTTTCATTTGCATGTTTTCCTTCTTTTGTTTGAGTTTAATCAAAGTAACCACAGTTTGACCTAACCACACCTCCATTTTTGGTATTCAAAATGCCTCAAATCTTAACACATATACAATAATAGTGGAGGTTAATTTAAAGAGAAAAACTCCAAAATAATCCCAGGCACATTATTCACACACATGTACATATTAGAGTCTTCAACCAAACATCTAAAATTACAAAGCTTTTGGCTCAAAGTTGTGGTATGGTTCCTCATTAGGGGCTTCCATCACATGCTACACACGCAGCCAGTCTGGCCTCGGTGTAAGATAATCAGCTGTCACTCAGCTCGGGCCCAAGGCAATTGTCTTCTCTGCCCACCCAGCTGGTCGGCACCACACCTGCCCTCACAACATTTTTTCTTTCACAGACAGTTTGGCCAAATCCCATTTCACCCCTTAGCCCTAGCCCTTAGCCCTTCTCCTTCGTTTTGCATGTTCATGTGTAGGGGTAGGGCTAAGGGGAAGGGCTTTATACCCCTCCAAACAGAGATTTTTCCAACCCTCACTTCGAACATAGGGGTACCTCAGAATCGCTGGAGCTCATGCAGCTCTCGTGGGACAGCACGAGCGGACTTTGCACAACGTAGTGGAAATGCTACAAGCCCTCAATGCTAAGGTTGCCCTGCTCAGCACCCACTGGGATCAGATAACCACTCACCTCACCGCCTCCTCTCCCTGTGATGCCGTTCCAGTCCCTGTTGAAGACCCTCCTGCTCTTGCCGCCTCCATTTCCTCCTGCCAGCCTCCAAGCCTCAGAGAGCCATTCATCCCAACACCTTAGCGTTATTCCAGTGAATTGGGGGCTTGTGGTCGGTTCTTGCTCCAGTGCTCCATTCTGCATTCAGCAACATAGATGAACACAGATCCCTCAAGCGTGGTGTTCCTCATCGGGTTACTCTTGAGTAAGGCAGCTCAATGGACTACAGCATTATGGGAGGGAGGCTCATCAATTTGTAATTCATATTCCTCCTTCTTCAGGGTGGCTGTGACTGAGGGGTAGAGCAGTCATCCTCCAACCTGAAGGTCGGCAGTTCGATCTGTCATTATCATCAGGATATGTACCACAGTCTTTTAAAATAGCTGTAATGAAACCCCTTCTCAAAAAACCCACCCTAGACCCAGAGTTTTTAGCCAATTACAGACCAATATCTAACCTCCCCTTCCTGTCTAAAATCCTAGAAAAAGTTGTAGCCAAACAGCTGTGTGAGTTTCTCCAGGAAAATAATATATATGAAGACTTTCAGTCGGGGTTTAAAGCCAATCATAGCACAGAGACAGCCTTGGCAAAAGTCACTAATTACCTTCTAATAGCTTCAGATCAGGGATTTGTGTCTGTCCTTGTTCTGTTAGATCTTAGTGCAGCATTCGACACAATTGACCATAACATTTTACTACAGAGACTAGAACAGTTAATTAGCATTAAAGGAACCGCCCTAAACTGGTTTAAATCCTATTTCTCTGATCGCTCCCAATTCGTGCAAATTAATGATGAGTCATCTGTGCGCACCAAAGTTTACCATGGTGTTCCACAGGGCTCTGTGCTCGGCCCAATTTTATTCTCATTATATATGCTTCCACTCGGAAACATTATCAGGACACACTCGGTAAATTTCCACTGCTATGCGGATGACACCCATTTATACTTGTCAATAAAACCTGAACAAAGTAATCAAATAACTAAACTCCAAGCATGTCTCAAGGACATAAAAACCTAGATGACCCGCAATTTTCTCTTATTAAACTCAGATAAAACAGAGGTTCTATATATATAATAATATATGTATATATGTATATATATGTATATGTATAATACTTGGCCCGAAACACCTTAGAGATACATTATCTAATGATATAGCTGCGCTAGACGACATTGCCCTTGCTTCCAATGAAACAGTCAGGAACTTGGGAGTGACCTTCGATCCTGATTTATCCTTTAATTCACACTTAAAACACATTTCTAGGACCGCCTTTTTCCACTTGCGTAATATCTCCAAAATCAGACATGTCCTTTCTCAAAAGGATGCCGAAAAAGTATTCCACGCTTTTGTTACATCCAGACTGGATTATTGTAATTCATTATTATCAGGCTCCAGCAGTAAGTCGTTAAAGACTTTGCAGCTTGTCCAAAATGCCGCAGCACGTGTCCTGACAAGAACCAAGAAAAGAGACCACATTTCTCCAGTATTAGCTTCGCTACACTGGCTTCCGGTTAAATCTAGAATAGAATTTAAAATTCTCCTCCTCACCTTCAAGGCCCTTAATAATATGGCACCACTATACCTCAAAGAGCTGATGGTACCTTATCAACCCACTAGAACACTGCACTCCCAGAATTCAGGCTTACTTGTCGTCCCTGAAGTCTCTAAAAATAGAGTAGGAGCCAGAGCTTTCAGCTATCAAGCTCCTCTCCTATGGAATCATCTCCCACTTTCAATTCGGGAGGCAGACACCACCTGTATATTTAAGAGTAGGCTTAAAACCTTCCTTTTTGATAAAGCTTATAGTTAGAGCTGGTACAGGATTGTCTTGGACCTGCTCTTAGTTATGCTGCTATAGGTCTAGAAGGTCGGGGAACACATGACACACAGAGCTTCTCTTTCCAGCTTCTCATTCCTCTTCTCCCTCCTTATCATATCAAAGTAATTCATGTCTCATCAATACATGTTACTGACTTGACTTCTTCCCTGGAGTCCCTTTCCCTTATCGTCCGCAGATCCAGGGCCGCAGCTGTGGCCACATCATGGATTAGGATCTGTGGATCACGTATCAGAGATCGTAATGGTGGATCCAGTATGGCGGATTCTGTATCGTGCTGGCTGATCGTGATAATAAAGGCGGATCCTTTATCGTTTTGGCATCGGAAAATGGTGGTGGACCACGACCAAGGTGGCAGCTGATGATGGATCCTAATGGCGACAGTGAACAATGACTGTGGACTATAGTGGCATCCGATCTTGATGGTGGATCATGATCTTGCTGGCTGCTGACCATAGACTATGATTGCAGAAAGACTGCTTGATACATAGTATTTCTCAGATACTTAACCATTAATGACATTAATCCACCAATTCACTGACCTTCAGTTATGCTTCAAAAAGGTCTACCCCTATCAATACTGCTAAAACCTTGATGATGTTCCCCTTCACACTTGACATCTATTGCACTTCTGTCCTGTCCTGGGAGAGGGATCCCTCACATGTGGTTTCTACATTCTTTTTACCCTGTTAAAAGGGTTTTTTAGTAGTTTTTCCTTACTCTTGTTGAGGGTTAAGGGCAGAGGATGTCAAGGACAGCACACAACTGACCAGAAGTCATTACCAGTGCCATTTGTGTCAATTTGTCACCTTTACAAGTTCATGCAAGTTCAACTTCATTTGAACGGCAGACATGGCAGGTGTACTGGATTTGTCTATGTCTTTGCCAATTTAGCGATGGAAAGGCATTGCCAGTTATTTTTGCGGCCTTACTGCATATGCATTCAGGAGGTTCCCTTTTGGAGCACAAAGTTTTGGAGAGGACAGTAAGGTCAAACCTTACTGTAGTCAATATACTGCTAGTTTCTCCATTATCTTACACCAAAAAGTTAGCGCGAGACTTTGTATGCATGCTGTGTGTTTCACACTATTGCTGTTGCCACTACTATTTGATGCCAGTCAGGCAGTTGCAGAGTTAAGGGATAGAGATGCAGACTTTAGACTTCAGACCAAACCCTGAATACTGCAGGCAATTTAGCTATCTCTTTAATTTGCTCACTTATAGTAGATCATAAGCAGAACTTAATTCTCCCATCTGAGCTTTTATAGGACTGCAGCCTCACGCCAGTTTACCCTTAGTAAATTTGGCCCCTGAAATCTGTTCACTGTATTAATGTTTTTCATTGTTTTTATTTTTGCAGCAAACAAACCTACCATGTTAAAAAGAAAAGTGTATAGTTGCACAGATGACGGCACAAAGCCTGACCATTTGGCTAATTGCACCAAAGAATTTGAGAAGGCACATCAGAGTGTGTGCTTCTGCTGTCTGGTTTGGAGATAAGGAAGCCGTACATGCTTTGTGTCAGGAATTCAAGATTGTTGTTATATATTAGAAAATGCTTTAATCTATCCAACTTGGTAAAATAAGTTTGGTAATTTGGTAATATTTAAAATGGGCAGTGGACCCATGCTGGAGACTCTGTCATTGATGGATTTTGAATTTGACTACATTTGCTTTCAATGCGGCCACCACCCAGCTGAGGTTGTGCCAGAATCCAATTGGAAACTGGCCTTTGATGTTCCACTTAAGAATATTATTGCTATCTGTAAATTCATCCACTTTAAAATTCCACTTATGATGAAGATTCTGTTAACAGAGGCACAAAGACAAAAGTGTTTATGTATCAATGATAATAAATCAGTGGCAAACCCATAATGTACATCCGTTTGCCACTCCACTTTGGATCCATGGATGGAAGAGAATACTCTACCGAAAACCGAGGTTAAAAAGGAAATGACAAAGAAAAAAGATGAATTCAGGCATCCACCAAAAAAGATAAATGAGGACTTTATATTATAACTCATTGAGTCAAAGAAGCTATACTTTGACATTGTCCTCCACTGAATTTTGTGAATTTTGTCATTCTTCATGAATTAATTTTTAAGTAAAATTACTTATATGATGTTTGTTTCATCATATTAAAGGTGTCTTTCAATTTACAGCCTTAAAAAAAAGAACTCCAGGATGCTTGTCAGATGGCTCCATTTCTGATCTGATGAACAGGCTTCAGGAACTCCTTAATTTCAAGGATATACACTACTGTTCAAAAGTTTGGGGTCACTTAGAAATGTCCTTATTTTTCAAAGAGAAGCACTGTTTTTTTCAATGAAGATAACATTAAATTAATCAGAAATACACTCTATACATTGTAAATGTGGTAAATGACTATTCTAGGTGGAAATGTCTGTTTTTTAATGAAATATCTACATAGGTGTATAGAGGCCCATTTCCAGCAACTCACTCCAGTGTTCTAATGGTACATTGTGTTTGCTAATCACCTTAGAAGACTAATGGATGATTAGAAAACCCTTGAAAACCCTTGTGCAATTATGTTAGCACAGCTGAAAACTGTTTTGCTGGTGAGAGAAGCTATAAAACTGGCCTTCATTTTAGCTCGTTGAGTATCTGGAGCATCACATCTGTGGGTTCGATTATACTCTCAAAATGGCCAGAAAAAGAGAACTTTCATGTGAAACTCACCAGTCTATACTTGTTCTTAGAAATGAAGGCTATTCCATGCGAGAAATTGCAAAGAAACTGAAAATTTCCTACAACGGTGTGTACTACTCCCTTCAGAGAACAGCACAAACGGGCTTTAACCAGAGTAGAAAGAGAAGTGGGAGGCCCCGGTGCACAACTCAGCAAGAAGATAAGTATATTAGAGTCTCTAGTTTGAGAAATAGACGCCTCACAGGTCCTCAACTGGCAGCTTCTTTAAATGGTACCCGCAAAATGCCAGTGTCAACGTCTACAGTAAAGATGCGACACTTCTAGGTAGAGTGGCAAAGAAAAAGCCATATCTGAGACTGGCCAATAAAAAGAAAAGATTGATATGGGCAAAAGAACACAGACATTGGACAGAGGAAAATTGGAAAAAAGTGTTATGGACAGACGAATCAAACTTTGAGGTGTTTGGATCACACAGAAGAACATTTGTGAGACGCAGAACAGGTGAAAAGATGCTGGAAGAGTGCCTGACGCGATCTGTCAAGCATGGTGGAGGTAATGTGATGGTCTGGGGCTGCTTTGGTGCTGGTAAAGTGGGAGATTTGTACAAGGTAAAAGGGATTTTAAATAAGGAAGGCTATCACTCCATTTTGCAATGCCATGCCATACCCTGTGGACAGCGCTTGATTGGAGCCAATTTCCTCCTACAACAGGACAATGACTCAGCACACCTCCAAATTATGCAAGAACTATTTAGGGAAGAAGCAGGCAGCTGGTATGCTGTCTGTAATGGAGTGGCCAGCGCAGTCATCAGATCTCAACCCCTTTGAGCTGTTGTGGGAGCAGCTTGACCGTATGATACGCAAGAAGTGCCCATCAAGCCAATCCAAATTATGGGAGGTGCTTCAGATTACCTCAACAAATTAACAGCTACAATGCCAAAGGTCTGCAATGCTGTAATTGCTGCAAATGGAGCATTCTTTGACGAAAGCAAAGTTTGAAGAACAAAATTAATATTTCAAATAAAAATCATTATTTCTAACCTTGTCAATGTCTTGACTATATTTTCTATTCATTTTGCAAATGAAAAATAAAAGTGTGAGTTTTCATGGAAAACACAAAATTGTCTGGGTGACCCCAAACTTTTGAATGGTAGTGTATACCCAAAGCTTTTCATCAAGCCACAGAAAGCTGGTGGTGAGAAATCGTTTGCCATATAAATTGTCTTAATTTTTTTTATAACGTTAACATTATGGGCTGGACATAACCTTTGTTTCAGTTTTTTCTGTGGTATCCTTCATTTCTCCTGTGCGCATGGTGTGGTTTACTATGTCAACTTTCTGCTCTGGACAGAGTCTGCAAGGGACCACTCAGACAGGCTTCTGAGTTTCAAGCACTTTCCAAATTGTTACATTTAAGATGATGCAGGTCAGGTTACACGCCACACAAACAACCGCACCAAATTTTTCCAGCCACATGATGGAAGACTCTGTGCCACAGCTGCTGAAAATGTAAAACTGGCTACCAATAAGGACATCAGATAGGTACTCTCTATACCCGGGGGCGGCAACCTTTTTGACAATGAGTGCCAATGTGAAATTGTCTTGTTAATTAGTTGCATGGTTTTGGCAGTGGCAAAGACTTTGAGAGAGTTTGCTTCCCATTCCTGGACACTACACATTTGATTGATTCTCCCTTTTCTGCCTGATCTTTAAAACTTCTTTCGTGCTTTGTCTCAAAGTGGCGCTTAACACTGGACGTTCGAGAAACAACATTTTCAAAACATAACGTGCACACAGCACGGTCCTTATGAAAAACAAAGCCATAGTCTTCTTCCCATGAGGGCTGAAATGCCCATACCTTCGGTTTTTAGCTAGCGGGCATGCCATCACCAATACACCTGAACGGCTGCACTTCACGGAGATTCATGTGGGGAAATGCGAAATGTTAACATTAATCAAGCTAAATAATACAGGCTGCGTGACGGTAAAACCTTTGGACATTTCTTTAATAAGAAATTGCCTGTGTGCCAATGATTATGGCGCCGCGTGCCAGGTTGCTGACCCCTGCTCTATACGATCATTTCCATTAACCAAATTTAGAAACTATACCTGCTTGATAGAATTAAGAATGGGAAATATGCTTTACAGTTAGATGAATCCACAGTTATATCAAACTCTGCCCAGCTGCTTTTTTTTTCGTCAGATACAGTTTTGACGGAAAACTTAATGAGGACATGCTGTTTTGTTCCCCGCTGGAGCACAAGTGAAGCTTGACAACAAACTAAAAGAAGAGGGACTATCTTGGGGGGAAAAAAAATTGTGTTGGTGTGTGTACGGACGGGGCTGGAGCGATGCTTGGGAAAAAAAGAGGAAACTCGAGCGCTGGTCAGCGCGAGTGAAAATGGGTAGGTTGGATTTCGGTCGAAAGGGAATACCCACAGCTATCCAAGGCTGCTATGTATCTAGTGATTCACTTTGGCTCTACTTACTTGTTCAAAAAGACTTCTCTCAGCACTGACATACATAAAAAAGAAATACAGATCGCGGCTAAACGTGGAGGAGGATCTCCGATTGGCCATCTACAAAATTAAGCCCAGAATGGACTTGCTCTGCTCCATGCATATTGCCCACCCATCTCATTAGGTGAGTTTAAGAAATTAAAGTAATGTGTAGGCTATAATAAATATCCCTAAAGTTTTTGCACATGGCAGCTATAAGGTGTTCTGCTTCACCCCCTTCTAATCCCGATGACATCACATAGGGGTCTAAAACACCAAAGACTATAACATTCACATCACTTTCTGTGTGCATGGCAATAAATATTGTTAAAACTTTGAATTAAAGTCTCTCCTGATTGAACTACTCACCACTATGCCAGAGGAGGATGTGGGTGAAGTGTGCCAAAACACTTTTGGAGTCTCAGGGGTAATCAGTGTTGCAACCAAATCCAATCCAATTTAAATAAATGGTTAAAACGATGGGAAAAAAATGGGAAAAAAACACATACAATGCCTCCATACTGCTTCTGTGGTGTCATATACACCATTTTTAGCCTCAACGTCTGTTGTGATCTTCCTCTGGAGCCTCATCCAAGTGTGGATCACGACTCTCGGTGTGTATCTGCTTACGTCAAGACAGATTTATACATTTATTTTATTATATTTTTGTTTATTTCTTATCCACACAATAATCTAAAGCTGCATAGAGTAGATGCCAAACCATACACCAAGCGTAGAGTTAAAATACCTTGGATATAATTTCACCTTCTTGTGATTTAAATTCAGTTTGAGTCCCACTTCCTGTGGGTGTGAGCAAAAATGCATCTTTTTAAAATGTTCATCTCATAAACGAAAAAGCAACTCAGAATAAAGCTGAAAGAAAAGAGGGGTGGATGCAGTAAGAGAAACTAGATGGATGAGAGAAACACTGCAGGGTGTGGTGCATCACCTTGCACACACACAGACACACACACACACACACAGACACACACACACACACACACACTATCATAGACCCGTTATGACCAGAATAACCTAATGATCTTGTCATCTCGCTTGTTTCAGTAATGGAAGGTAGCCAGCCATCATTGATCACTCTCCGAATGCTCTGTGATGATTAGAGTTCCTATAATGCTGTTTGATGCAGACAGTAATTGATAGGTGCTGACATGATGTGGATTGTGTGAGATGTAATGGAATGAAACTTTTCAGAGTGAAGCTGCAGGTCATCTGTCTTGGATCCCCTCTCTCTTTCTCTCAGTGACAGCCATCAGCTCCTCTTTCTCTCTCTCTTTTTTCCAGTCTTTTGTTAGGTAAATGAGGAGAGGTTGACCCCATTCTTAATTTGCAGCCACCCGCTGGCCGATGGAAGGCAGAAAGAAATGACGGGCTGAATGAATGAATGAAACAGAGGGAGAGAACCAATGAATAGTCTTTTTTTTCAACAAAGCCTCACTTCTGAATTTGCAGTGTATGAAATTTGTGTGAACCTTTGAGGGAAGTCTGTGTGTGTGTGTGTGTGTGTGTGTGTGTGTATGTGTGTGTGTGTGTCTCTGTGTGTACATCTGCTAGTGTGAGTGTGTGATAATATTACAATATTCTCAGTATTCTGAATGCAAGTTGCCAGTTTATTGCCTGCGTCCATCGCTAGACACATATAGATCAAGCCTGGATTCACACAATTCTTATCGTCTTATGAAGTTAGAAAGCTGAATGTTTTGAAGCTACAGTTTACATAGATCTGAGTATTGTCTGCATAAAATTGGAAACCAATATTATGTTGACATATGGTGGCCATGAGGGAGCATGTAAAAGGAAGAGGACTGGACCCAGCACAAAGCCTTGGGGCATTCTACAAGAAACCCCTGGACCAGCTGACCAGTCATTAGCCATACAAACACAAAAAGGACAGTCTTTCAGCTCGGGCCAAACAATTGCAGTGCCAATGATGCCCTTCAAGGATGCAAGATGGTCCAAGAAGACAAGGTCAGTGGTACTGAATGTTGCACTTTAATCCAGGAGAACAAGGATAGATTTATGGCCTACATTAAGAATAGCAGTTTCAGGTTTGACAGAGAGTTGACTAAGAGCAGTTTTAAAATGATCAGGAATGGATTCTGTTGATATACATACTCTATTAAGCCAGATAAACTTTCACAAAGCCAAACCAAGTGCTGAGGGATTCTTAATAAAACCATGAAATGACTTGATATACAGTTTTTATTCATGATGTGTTTTGAAACTGCAGAATTGTCCACACCTGTGTCCTTATATTACCATTGTCTTCATAAATTGAGACCATGTGCCAATTATTCCGAATTAGCATAGGTCAATGCCCTGCCAATCCCCACAAAAGGACATAAGATTGCACTTCTGTCCGTCCTGGGAGAGGGATCCCTCACATGTGGCTCTCTCTGAGGTTTCTACGTTCTTTTTACCCTGTTAAAAGGTTTTTTTGTAGTTTGTCCTTACTCTTGTTGAGGGTTAAGGGCAGAGGATGTCACACCATGTTAAAGCCCTATGAGACAAACTGTGATTTGTGAATATGGGCTATACAAATAAAATTTGATTGATTGATTGATAAGACTGCACTGCTGTTTTGTTGCACTAAGCATTTTTTACAACTCTGTTGGGACTGCCATTGATCATCATGAAGCTTGCTACCACTTGACTGTGTGTTTATTTCCTACATCCATTCATCACAATCGACTGGTAGACTCTCCCTGTAGTTCCCCGAAAATAATAGAAAAAATAGATGTTCAGTCTCAGTGTCAAGGAAGCAATAGCCATTACCGCAGAGACTATTTTCAACGCCTTAAAAACAAAGATGACATCAAAATGCACTCCATGGTATACAATGAAACGGGGCAAAGGAGGGTCGAGTCACTATCAGAGGACGTGGATTGACACGTGTTAAAGGACATGTCACTCTGTGAATATTTTTCACGACAGTTCGATGAATCTCTGGATTTAATGGACAAAACACAGCAGCTGTTATAGGATTCTACAAAAAAGGAGGACTTCCTCACTCTTTATCAATCAATCAATCAACTTTTATTTGTATAGCCCATATTCACAAATCACAATTTGTCTCATAGGGCTTTAACAAGGTGTGACATCCTCCCAGTTTTATAGCACTGTGCAGTAATGACCCTGATTTCCCAGACTTACTGAATTATCACTGTGTGATTCATCAGCAGGCCTTGGCTTAGGAGGTCATGGACTTTTCGCATGTAATGACACTAGTGGTCAAACTGATAAACTTGATACGAGCAAAAGTGATTCAGCACAGCTTGTTTACAGTGTTATTGGATGAGCACGATGCCCCTTATGGAGACCTGCTTCTCCATGTTGATGTCCGGTGGTTGAGTCGCGGCAAAGTGCTGCAGCGATTTGTTGACTTGCTGCCTGAGATAAAGACTTTTCTGTTGACAAGGGACGAGGAGCATGAGGAACTATCAGATGATGCGTGGCTACTGGATCTGGGTTTTTTGACAAACCTAATGGCAAAACTGAACGCACTCAACACAAGCTCCAGAAAAGACGGACACCTGCCCCACATGGTAAGTGTAGTGAATGTGTTCTTTTTACCCTGTTAAAAGGTTTTTCAGTAGTTTTTCCTCACTCTTGTTGAGGGTTAAGGGCAGAGGATGTCACACCATGTTAAAGCCCTATGAGACAAATTGTGATTTGTGAATATGGGCTATACAAATAAAATTTGATTGATTGATTGATTGATTGATTGATTGATTGATTGAAAGTTGGACGAAAGCATTTCATGTAATTCAATGAGCATATTTTTTTCATTTAGAATATAGGACAAGATGTTGAATATCCCTTGTACGTTTGAAGGTCTTTTGCACAATTTAGGTTTCTAACTACCAGTAGATGTTAGTGGCCACCAGCGGATGTTAGGGACATAACTTCCCTTACCACCTTAGCGTCATCATGGCCTTGTATGGCAGTACTATGAAAACCAGGTGGCCCGCTCAGTAGATCAGACATCTATGCCTTTTTAAATTAAACACTTTTTTCCATTTTAGCACATAGGACAAGATCCCTTGTATGTTCTACCACACTAATTATTGCCTACCACCAGTTGAGGTTATCAGATGTTAATGACCACCACCGGATGTTAGGGACATATCTTCAGTTGTGTACCTTAGTGTCATCAGGTGTTTTGGCCTTTTAATTCCAAGATGCCCTCTTCTAAGGCAGACCCACCACAGGTTGATCAGACTAATCTTACAACCAGTGAGGATGTACCTTAGGGTAACTGGAGTTGAGCATAGTGGGCAGGATGGATCTTCATTCAGCCACTGCTGTGAAGGAAGGACGTCATAGGTTGCTCTAAGCAGAAAGCTATTCCTGCTAGCTTCCATTCCCCACAGGTCCTTACAAATCAAATCATCAAATCAAATTTTATTTGTATAGCCCATATTCACAAATCACAGTTTGTCTCACAGGGCTTTAACATGGTGTGACATCCTCTGCCCTTAACCCTCAACAAGAGTGAGGAAAAACTACAAAAAAACCTTTTAACAGGGTAAAAAGAACGTAGAAACCTCAGAGAGAGCCACATGTGAGGGATCCCTCTCCCAGGACGGACAGAAGTGCAATAGATGTCAAGTGTGAAGGGAAACATCATCAAGGTTTTAGCAGTATTGATAGGGGTAGACCTTTCTGAAGCATAACTGAAGGTCAGTGAATTGGTGGATTAATGTCAATAAGGGTCAAGTATCTGAGAAATACTATGTATCAAGCAGTCTTTCTGCAATCATAGTCTATGGTCAGCAGCCAGCAAGATCATGATCCACCATCAAGATCGGATGCCACTATAGTCCACAGTCATTGTTCATTGTCGCCATTAGGATCCATCATCAGCTGCCACCTTGGTCGTGGTCCACCACCATTTTCCGATGCCAAAACGATAAAGGATCCGCCTTTATTGTCACGATCAGCCAGCACGATAAAGAATCCACCATTACGATCTCTGATACGCGATCCACAGATCCTAATCCATGATGTGGCCACAGCTGCGGCCCTGGATCTGCGGACAATAAGGCAAAGGGACTCCGGGGAAGAAGTCAAGTCAGTAACATGTATTGATGAGACATGAATTACTTTGATATGATAACGATTGAGAAGAGGAATGAGAAGCTGGAAAGAGAAGCTCCGTGTGTCATGTGTCCCCCGACCTTCTAGACCTATAGCAGCATAACTAAGAGCAGGTCCAAGACAAGGCTGTGCCAGCTCTAACTATAAGGTTTATCAAAAAGGAAGGTTTTAAGCCTACTCTTAAATATACAGGTGGTGTCTGCCTCCCGAATTGAAAGTGGGAGATGATTCCACAGGAGAGGAGCTTGATAGCTGAAAGCTCTGGCTCCTACTCTACTTTTAGAGACTTTAGGGACGACAAGTAAGCCTGAATTCTGGGAGCGCAGTGCTCTAGTGGGTTGATAAGGTACCATCAGCTCTTTAAGGTATAATGGTGCCATATTATTAAGGGCCTTGAAGGTGAGGAGGAGAATTTTAAATTCTATTCTAGATTTAACCGGAAGCCAGTGTAGCGAAGCTAATATTGGAGACATGTGGTCTCTTTTCTTTGTTCTTGTCAGGACACGTGCTGTGGCATTTTGGACAAGCTGCAGGGTCTTTAACGACTTACTGCTGGAGCCTGATAATAATGAATTACAATAATCCAGTCTGGATGTAACAAAGGCGTGGACTACTTTTTCGGCATCCTTTTGAGAAAGGCATGTCTGATTTTGGAGATATTACGCAAGTGGAAAAAGGCGGTCCTAGAAATTTGTTTTAAGTGCGAATTAAAGGATAAATCAGGATCGAAGATCACTCCCAAGTTCCTGACTGTTTCATTGGAAGCAAGGGCAATGTCGTCTAGCGCAGCTATATCATTAGATAATGTATCTCTAAGGTGTTTAGGGCCAAGTATTAGAACCTCTGTTTTATCTGAGTTTAATAAGAGAAAATTGCGGGTCATCCAGGTTTTTATGTCCTTGAGACATGCTTGGAGTTTAGTTATTTGATTACTTTGTTCAGGTTTTATTGACAAGTATAACTGGGTGTCATCCGCATAGCAGTGGAAATTTACCGAGTGTGTCCTGATAATGTTTCCGAGTGGAAGCATATATAATGAGAATAAAATTGGGCCGAGCACAGAGCCCTGTGGAACACCATGGTTAACTTTGGTGCACACAGATGACTCATCATTAATTTGCACGAATTGGGAGCGATCAGAGAAATAGGATTTAAACCAGTTTAGGGCGGCTCCTTTAATGCTAATTAACTGTTCTAGTCTCTGTAGTAAAATGTTATGGTCAATTGTGTCGAATGCTGCACTAAGATCTAACAGAACAAGGACAGACACAAATCCCTGATCTGAAGCTATTAGAAGGTCATTAGTGACTTTTGCCAAGGCTGTCTCTGTGCTATGATTGGCTCTAAACCCCGACTGAAAGTCTTCATATATATTATTTTCCTGGAGAAACTCACACAGCTGATTGGCTACAACTTTTTCTAGGATTTTAGACAGGAAGGGGAGGTTAGATATTGGTCTGTAATTGGCTAAAACCTCTGGGTCTAGGGTGGGTTTTTTGAGAAGGGGTTTGATTACAGCTATTTCAAAAGACTGTGGTACATATCCTGATGATAATGACAGATTTATTGTGTTCAGTAACGTGCTATCAATTATCAATTTCTTTAAGTAATTTTGTAGGAATGGGATCTAAGATACAAGTTGTTGGTTTAGAACATGAGATTAGTTTGGTCAGCTGATCAAGGGTGATCAGAGAGAAGCTGTCTAAATGATTGGTAGGATTCTTAGCCGTTTCTGAGATTTCAGTGCCAATTGAGGGCAGGAGATGTTTGATTTGATTTCTAATAGTTAGAATTTTATTATTAAAGAAGGTCATAAAGATATTGCTATTTAGGGATCGAGGAATACTGGGTTCGGTGGAGGTGTGACTCTCTGTCAGCCTGGCTACAGTGCTGAAAAGAAACCTGGGGTTGTTTTTATTCTCTTCTATTAGTTTCGAATAGTAGGCAGCTCTTGCTTTGTGGAGGGCCTTCTTATATGCTTTAACACTACTCTTCCAGTCTAGGAGATGTTCAAACCGGTTGCTGGAGCGCCACTTCTTTTCTAATTTTTTTGATAATTGTTTTAACTCATGTGTCTTGGAATTATACCATGGAGCTAATTTATTATGTTTAATATGTTTCTTTTTAGAGGCGCTATTGAGTCTAGTGTTAATCGTAATGAGTCTACAGAGCTATCGACGAGATGGTCAATCTTAGTGGAGCTAAGGTTTTTAATGAATTTGTTGTTTATATTGACGGATAATACGGGTTTAAATGTAATCGGAATTATTTCCTTAAATTTAGCTACAGCACTATCAGGTAAACATCTAGAAACTGAGTTTATTATTAGTGGCATATATTCTGATAGTGAAAAATCGAAGGTTATTAAATTATGGTCTGATAGAATTGGATTGCGCGGAAGTAGTGTAAGATGTTCAATTTTGACACCGTATGATAATATAAGGTCAAGTGTGTGGTTACAACAATGAGTAGGTTGGTGTACACACTGACTGAAACCAATTGAGTTTAATATCGAAATAAATGCTACGCTAAGGCTATCTTTATTATTGTCAACATGAATATTAAAGTCACCAACAATAATAATTTTATCGGTCTTTAGGACTACGTTTGATAAAAACTCAGGGAATTCCGTTAAAAATTCTGTATAAGCCCCAGGAGCACGGTAAACTACAGCAAATATGATTGGCTGTTGGTGTTTCTTAGATTGGCGTGGAAGACTAAGAACAAGACATTCAAATGAGTTGTAGCTTAGTTTAGGTTTAGGATTAATTGATAGACTGGAGTTAAAAATAGCAGCAACTCCACCTCCTCGACCAAAGTCTCTGGGAACGTGTGAATTTACATGACTGGGGGGAGTAGATTCATTTAGGCTGACATATTCATCAGGATGCAGCCACGTCTCAGTGAGGGACAATAAATCTATTTATTGATCTGAGACTAGTTCATTAACTAAAATAGCCTTTGATGATAATGATCTTATGTTTAAAAGACCACATTTAAAACTCTTTGTTTCCTGAGTTGTTGCAGAGGTTGTGTTAATTTGTATTAGATTTTTGTGTGGAATTCTCCCTCTGTTATTGTTTGATTTAAATAATTTAATGGGACGGTGGACAGACACAATCTCTATGGGTTTGTGGTTGTGTGACTGATCCAGAGGGAGTGCAGAGAAGTGTTTAGCACTGCAGCTCTGCTTCCTGGTCCCAACTCTGGGTTGTCATGTAATAGACTGAGTAATATTCCTAGATAAGAGAGATGCCCCATCCCAAGTGGGATGAACGCCGTCTCTCCTAACAAGACCAGGTTTCCTCCAAAAAGTTTGCCAATTATCTACAAAGCCCACATCATTTACAGGACACCACCTCGACAGCCAGCGGTTAAAAGACAACATGCGGCTAAACATGTCATCACCTGTTGCGTTAGGGAGAGGGCCAGAGAAAATTACAGCTGATCTTTCTTTTCTCTATGCTCTCCCATTTTATCCACTGCCCCTGTCTGACTTGAGTGAGAGCCTTTGCACATCTTGCTGCTGAATAAAAGGCTTCAAGTTGGAAGTTCAATCTCGGCTGTCTTTTTCTCTCATTGCTATAATAAGTAGCCTTTCACCAAGGTCAGGGATCCTGGGCTTAAAAAGGTTGGTGACCACTGACCTACATTATGTCTATTCACTCACATTCTCTGCTTTCCTACATAGAGTAAATTGTGTGTGATTTTTCTTTTTGAAAAATAGAATTAACTTGGGACAGTTAGTCATGATATGCTGAGCGGGACCTTGCAAACATGTTCGTCCCTGATCTCTATCTCATCCAATCATTGATCTGTGCTGTCCATGTTTAACTGCACACACTCATTTACATGCACGAGCAAAATCATGTAGGATGAGAGGCGGATCATACCATCAGATTAGTGTGGACCTCTGACAATTGTGAATGACTAGTTGCCCCCTGCTTCACTTTGACTTATTTCCTCATCATTTTCCATTTTGAAAGTTTCTGGGCTGTATATCATTGATTGGAGGGATGAGCACAGGAAGCAGGCCCGAAATGTGGGATTCATATTCAGAATTGCATTCTCATGCCTCAGACCATCCCACTTAAGTTGAGAACAATTCACACACACACACACACACACACACACACACACACACACACACACACTCACACATACACAAAGGAATTAATCTTTTAAAAATATATATAAAATATAAAATATATATTCATGTTTAGCAGGGAAGGATCAAGAAAAAAAAAACAACAGCTACAATATCGGAAGTAACAAGGAATATAATTGAAATAATTTTATTATGGAAACCCTTCCAGACCACTGGAGAAGACAAATACTTTACATTTTGACTTTTTAGAGACAGATTTACATCTCAGACACAATCTAATGTTCACTGCTTTTATAAACCAGCAAAGTGTGTGTTCTCTTTCCAGTTATTCAACAGTTAGTTCACTGTTCTCAGGACATTGGAGCTTTGTAATCAAAACAAATTGAGACACCCCCAAAATCCCCCATACCCACCCAAAAAATGTTTTCAGTTCAGAAAACCATGCCAGTTAGCAGATCCCGTCAGTCAGGATTTTTACAATACCAAACACATACAACCAGATTCAACATTATGAAATTCTGTACACATCCCAGGCCAGGGCTTTTGGGATCTGCTGATGAAACAAGTTCATAGCAGACAATTGTTTCAAGTTTCATGAATTTCTTCCCTTTTACATTTCTTTCATCATCTTTGTGTTTGCTACAAATTCACCAACATGGTATAAATTAGGAACTCAAAGTAGAGGTAATATATTCCCAGAGAATGCCCAAATGGACACAGACCAGTTCATTCCTGTGTGGAGTTTATTCTTAAAGTAAAGGACGGTCCACCTTCCTGAGCTTCCTGAGTAAAGCTCAGGCTGGAGCTTTTCATTATCATCCAGTGTCGTCACCAACCAGACTCTTAATGGCAGCAGATGGAGATACTGTGGATACGGTTCTCCCAAAGACCGTTGACCAGTTGTAGCTTAACTTGTAAAAGTTAACAGTAGTATTAAACATTTTTAAGTGAAAGAAGTACTCCTTCTGTCCTTGTCTCCAGAATTTGGTTTGAATAATGTCTTGCAAGCATTACTGAGAGTCCTTTCTTCTTATTCATTTGCTGCAGTTTACAGTCAGTTACAGGTCAATTTTGACATTGAAGCTGTAAATTATGGATAGAGCAGCATCCTTTGATGACCAATACAGTCCTGTTGCTGCAGTGACAGCTCATGATTACTGCAGCGATGTTGTCAGAAAGGACATCACTGCAGGCGTGGCCAGTAATGTGACATGTCTGCTTCACTTCCTGGAACTTGGACTGGAACTGAGACACCAGGGGAAATCAGACCTTGTAAAACAAGCATAACAAGGGCATTAGAATACAGTCATGAAACAGACATGACAACAAAGTGTCTGTGGTGTGTATTAGTGAGCGCAAAAAGGAATTTCAAAGACCACACAGTTGCAAATGAAGTTATTGCAAAAACAGGAGATTAAAGTGAATTGAAAAATTCACTCATTATCGACTCACCACTATGCCAATGGAGTGTTTGAGTCCACAAAACAGTTTTGGAGTTTCAGGGGTAAACAGCATTGTAGCCAATACAATACAATTTAAGTAAATGGTGACTCCTTCTTCTGATGTGAAAATATATCAGAAAAAAACATAAAATGTCATCCAAGTGTCCGGAAGCCCCGACATTCAAATTGGACTTGAAACAGTGTCATTTACACCGCGTTTTTAGACTAAATGTCCGCTGTTATCCTCCTCCTTGTTACAGCTGCAGTTCTCACGAGTTCTTGTGAGTTATCGTGAGTTAATTTACTTAAATTGGATTGGATTTAGCTGCAACACTGTTTACCCCTGAAACTCCAAAACTGTTTTATATGGACTCAAACCCTTCACCCACCCCTCCATCGGCATAGTGGTGGACACCCGAAATTTGTCTGCTGTTATTCAAATCAAGTTGTTCACCAATGGACTATTGCATTTGTTTAAAGCGATATAAACATTTTATAAATTTATAAAATATAGAATTTTGTTTATATTCTTTGTTTTATCAGCAATTTGAATCTAATATAAGTCATTCTCTGCCTTTATCCCTCGACAAAAGTACATAAAATGATAAACGTGGAAGTGCAATAGATGGCTTGTGTAGTAGAGTAGTAAATAACAGTATTTACATCATTCATAAGAAAAGACAGTATCTAACAGAGGTCTGACAAAGATGAAGGGAGCTGTAATGACATTTGTAGTGATAGCTGTATTACTAATAACTTAAGTTTATGTGAGTAGGCAATCTAGTTGTAATCATAATCTACAAAGAGCTGCCACCACGATCATGATCTAAGAATGTCAGGATTGCTTTATACTAATAACCACATCTTTGAAGTGTGTAGGAAAATGTATTTGTGAAGCAGATCAGGTGGGTCAAGCTGTCAATCTTAAGGAAGACCATGTTTTAATGACTACATCATCGTCATCATCATCATTGTGTTTTTGTGTATAAAACAAAGTAGAGAAATCTTTATTCATTTCTAACCTCTCTCATCATTCCTTACATATGATGATATGCTATGATAGCACAGACAGAGGGGAGGGGGTGTATGGTATCAAACAGTATCTTCCTACCTGTTGACGACGTTGCAGAGGATGTCATTGACTGGCTGTTGATGTGTGGCTGCATGTGTGGAGGGGTATATGTCTCATAACTTCTTCCATTTACACTGGGACTAGTGGGCAGCATGCAGGAATAAGAGGTCTGGCTGGATGCCTGGAAAAATCAAGATGGACACATGAATTTTAGAACACCCCATTTTACTAGGTTTTAATTCATTTGATAAACTTAAATGGTGCAACGGTGAATGGTAAACTAGCCAAGGTTAAAAAAGGTTTAGATCACTTAATCATTTAAAAGAAAACAGGCCAATTTTAATGATGGAGAAAATGGTTAACTTAGGCTTCTATACTCAGTCTGATGGCAAAGTGGAACTTTTACAGTCAGTGAGGGTCAGCAATTAATTATCTGTGTTGCATTCACCACTGGTTGTTACGTTGTGACTGGTAAGACCCAATCAGGAAGTGAATATGGATGTCTGTGTCACTGTTTCAGGTCAAGTCTCAGTTTCAATTCTTCCAGACTAACAACCCTGGAGATTTTAAACTAAAGCCGGGTCAGCAGTGTGTTCGGTCTTAGTTTTAAGGGCTTGGAAACAGCAGGGTAGTGTTAATTCTAGATGTAAATGTAGCATGTAGCAAGTGATGACAACACTGTCCTGCAGGAAGCAGTTGTCAGAGCTAGTTTGGGATGATGTGGACAGAAGGTCAAAGCAAAGCAACACACTTAGTGGAAATTTCTGCAAATAGGTTTTGATGAACTTTCTAACAATATTTCATCTCCATTGTAAAAAGAATGGGCCACATTCACCAACTGTTCTTCAGAGGACATGTTCTTATTAAAACTCTCCTCAAAGATTCATCAATCTTTTCTTGTTGGGATTTGTTCTCTGTTAGAACATAGTCTAGACACACTGAAGAGAACTCTTACACACACTTGACTATTGGCAAGTTTGCAAAATAATCAGTTGTGTTTTCATCAATCATAATGTTGTATGACAGGATTTAAACAACATCATATTTTACAATTTATATATTTTTGCTGGTATGTGGTTATTTATAGTTTAGAAGTTTCTTTGAATATTTCCTTTGTAAGTGTAGATTTTGTTCTGGTGTCTTGGAGAAAACAACAGACATGTTGACATATTAAATGTGTCAAATATTCCATGGTTTTACAGCAACAACTTTTAGTTACAAAATATATCATGATACATGATTAAAGAAGTGTGCAGTGTAAAACTAAAGTAAATCAGCCAAGCTAATGTGACCATCCCGACCTGAATATCATTCCAAACTTTTTGTCTTAACCCAGCATGGCCTGTCGGACCTGCAGGGCTCAGGTTGGTTATCCACACTCTTGTCCAGATAAGGGTTCACCTGTAGTGCTGTGTTTCCTATTATGCTCCAGCTCAGATAACTCTGTCAACTAATCTCAGCTGTGCGAGTCCCCTCTCCCTGGTTCCCCTGGAGGTGCTCTCTGAGCCACCTCCACAATTTGTCTGTCTGTTTGTTACTTAGCAGGATTCCTCAAAAACTACTAGATGCATTACCACAGCACTTGGTGGAAGGATGCTTTATGGGTCATGAAACAACCCAATACATTTAGATGCTGATTCATACCAGGAGGCAGATCCAGTCATTTCTTCTTTACTTTGTGTAACATTGTGAGTTAGAGTGGCATGACACATTTTCCTTGATTTCTCACAGATTAATTCCTGACTCTTGATTTAAAGAAAAGAGACATCTTTAGGGGACTGATATTCATGAGTGTATGCTATTTGGTGTGGGCCTTAGCAGAGGTATGTGCTCTACTTGGTGCCATTCTAGTTGTGTTTTGTCCTGTGAATTGATCTTACTTGCATCGGCAGGCTGGCAGCCATACTGAAGCTAGGCATAGCTGGTATGCTGTAGCTGTTGGACAGAAGTGGATCTGGCCTTCCCAACACTGATCCTGATGAGAAGGACACTGGAGAAATAGGTAGGGGGGAATTCAGTGAACAAAGTGTATTTGTACGAGCAAATCATTATGCACAAGAGATATTTGTTCCACGTTATCGTTCTATCACAAGTCACAAGTTGTGATACTCAGGACTTTAACCTCAAGTAGCGGAGCAGCTAATGAATTTATTCTTTACTTCCTGGATCAGCCATTTGAACCCTAGCTCCTCCTGCCCATTGGTCCAGGTATATTTAACTGCAACACCAGACCTCAAAACAATTTTCCATGAGGGTAATAATATGATAGATTTGGGCCAAAGTATCAATTAAAACGTTTTCATACAAAAGCTGATACAATACATCTGATTCAGAAACAACCATAGAAGAATTTCATCTGCACGAAATACATTAAATCCAGGAACCTTATGGTCAGAGAATGGGTACAACAGATTACGTATCGACCAGACATTAGATGAGTTAGTTTTTCATACTTTTTGATAAACTATATGAACACATTTTGAGTGGTACATAGAAGAAATGAAAGAAAAGGCTTAAATTTCCAGCAAATCATTATTGCCACAACATCCACTGCAGACAACCACAGCCAATGTCAAGAGGCATCTTAAACAGAAAACATTTTGACTCTGGAATCGAGCAGAGTCATCATTTATGTTCCTGAGTAATTGAGTAACTAACCCTAACCCTAGTAATTGAGTTACTCATCAGATCCTGTTGACACATAAGGTTTTGGCTGACTAATCATTAAAACAGCATTGCTGTAGTTATTATGACATAATTGGGTGACATGCTGGGTGACACGCTTGTTAGATATGTGGTGTCATGGGTACCGGGTGTAGTAGGCTGTGGTAGAGGCTGGTAAACACTGGTGTTGAAGCTGCTGCTGATGGGGATGTGGCTGGAGGAGTTGGACACCTGACGTCGTTGGTTTCTCAGCTTCTCTTCTCTTCTCCACTTTGCTCGTCTGTTGGAAAACCAGACCTACACACGACAAGCCTATTATTGTCTTCAGCTAAATTTCTGGGTGTATTTCTGCACACAATAATGAGGACTTAAGATTTTACTAATGCAACATTGACGCTATACAAGAACCTACCTGTATTCTTGCCTCAGGAAGGTCTATTTTGTTGGCAAGGCGCTCTCGAGCAAACACATCTGGATAGTGTGTCCTTTCAAATTCTGTGGAAAACACAGTCTTTCATTATATAATAACAGGTGATAAGCGTCTAGAAAGTAGATATGCAGTAATGACAAAAATTTCATATTTCATTGAATGGTTTTGTTTTCTCTTGATTTTTCTCTGTCTGAAGAACTTCACAATAGTTCGGTAGGGGGGTCTAACATTTCCTAAGCCCAGTTTTATATTTGTATTTGTATATATGTGTTCCATAGCAAGATTACTTGTAAAAGGGATCAAATTGTTATGAAATATAGCTTAATGTGTGCTTTGCCATATTACAGACTAATGATTATTTTACTGTCCCAGGGCCTTTGTACATCAACAAGTACCATTCCTGATTGGATAAATTCAGAACTAACTGAGGTGACATTGGCCTTTGGTTCTGATTATTAGCATAGAAGAATTTGACAACTGTTCCAGGGACATTTTAACAATTTTCTTTAAGAACCAATATGACAAACTTTTCTATCCCCATAATTGAAAAAGTTGTTAAAAAGGGTTAGAGGTCATGTCATCGTTTATACATTCCCAAGTTGTCTGATTGTTACGTTATGAATCTGGTCAGAGTTAAAGTGAAAGATAATACCTTTAGAAACAATTATTAATAGTGTGTTTTGACCACAAATGTTACAAAAGATAAAAACAATATCAAATTTAAATTAAACCATGACAATAAATAAACAGATGTCATCAGCCTTTAGATTTTCTGTCCCTAAATGGGATAGTGGGAGTCAGAGGTTTTTGGTTGTCAGACGTTTTTGGCACCTTCATTTTTAAGTGCTGAAAAGTTTGCGAAACCTTGACATATGGAAAAACGCTGTATAGCTCAGTGTTTTCAGCCACATAATGTATATTAGTGTACTATATGTATGTATGTATGCATATGTTGCAGTTGTATGGTGTACTGATCAGTAACTTGAAGTTACCTTTCTCCAGTGCTTCTATCTGATCCTGTGTAAAAGACGTTCTGTTTCTCTGTAGTTTTCGCTTCAGTTGAAGCCTCATCTGAGTCTCCTCAGAGTCTTCACCATTGGAACTGACTGATATGGTGCTCTCCCCTCCTTCTGCCTGTGGACACTCTGCATGAGGGAAGGAAGTGAGGGAGGGCAGCAGGAGGAAGAGAGTAGTTGTAGGAAAAAGTAAGGAAGCAAAGAAAGAAGAACGAAACAATCAGAATTACATTCAGATACACTCAGGTTGAAGAGGTTTTCACATCTTACATTAAAAAAAGAACGAAAAACAAAGTAGATATGTCTGTAAATATGTCTGAGCAAAGTGCTCTAAAGTATCAACTATAGGTGTTGATTATAACAGAAATAATGCTAATGAATAATATTTGATGTTTCATATTTGAAATCTATGAATCTATACCTAAAATCTATAGCGTGATCAAATCACGCATCAGATAAAATGCACAATATTCCCCTCTGAATACCATCATTATCATTATTATTATTATTACATTTTATCATCAATTATTGATACTTGTGGATACAAAGGCCTTTCACTGCAATGCATTTTCGAGTCTTTTATCTAACGTCAAAATATTTCACCAGCCTGATTTCCAGCTGCTGTTGTTTTTAGTGACAAGGCCGATAACACCACCGTGCATGACCCACTCCATTTGTATCTTTTTTCCTTTTATTTTAAATTTCTACTCTATGGTTTGATGACTATTATGTTATTTTTCCTTTGTATTAAACTTGTGTTTATTTTGTTTATAATTTATTTCAAATGCAATATTTGCATTTGTTACTGAGTGAGACACTATGTACACCCAAACATGTATATTGAGCACACAAATCCTGCCTGTGATCAGACAATGCAATATCTTATATTCAAATCCTTGTAATTAAACCATGCATGTGAGTTAATGATGAGGGAAGATACAGGGCACTACAGAGTTGAGATCTCCAACATGTGATCTCTGCGCAGATGAGAGCTTGACTCCCGCTCCCTGTGGAACTTATGTTATTTGTGGTGCTAGCCTAATTATTCATTATCCCCAGCAGACAGAGCCTGCAAAACAGAATGAAGCCATTGCTCAGTGTCACAGTCAGTCAGGCAGAAAGAGACACAAATGAGAGCAGACGCCCCCTCCCCCTCCCCTACATACACACACACACGCACACACAGGCACAAACATGCACTGATGGGGAAGCAGCAGTGGTGGTAGTATAGCATGACTTCGTTTCACTGTTGTTAATCCCAGGGTGCTGGAGGAGGAGCAGCAGCATATGAGCCAACTCCACACAGCAAATGGGGCCCTCAGCCACACACACAGAAAGGAAAAGGAAAGGAAGCTGCCATATAATCTGAATTTTGAATAAATTGGATGGGTCTAGTCAACAAAATTTCACAATCTCAGTATTATAACATTAGCACCTGATTTTGTAACAATATATAAAAAGTTAAAAATTAAGGAAAATCTTAAGTAAGCCTTGTCAGTTTACCAGGGTGGCTTAAAAAACGACAGACCAGTTAGGACCCCTTTACCTGTAGGTTTAAATACTTTTTTTTCTTTGTTTCTTTCTTTGCTTTTCTTTCTTTTCTTTTATTGCAAGGCAAAGAGGGTGAAACACCAACAACAACAACAACGATACAAGACAGACAACAAAAACAGTGGATAAACGACAATCACAATTGTGTGTGTATGTGCGTGTGTGGGGGCTGTCTGTTCTACAGCCTGTAAGTTTTGGTTCTGTAGAAAATACTACAAACTATAAAAACATACATTGTAAAAAAGAAAAATAGGGTGGTGGGGGGAATTAACTGAAATCATCAGCTAAGGTAATGAGTCTGATAAGGCAGTGTGTCCGAGCAGGGTCAGGACGCCGTCAGGGTGAACAGAGTCAGGCCTGTTGGGTCAACAGGATTATGATTTATATACACATATTTAAATATATACATATATATTATATATTATTACTTTCATGGGTACCATGATAATGTCAATTTATGTAACAACTCATAAAAGGACATTGTCTGCTGCTGACAGAATATTTGGTATTTAGTATTTCAGGGGGTATATATGTATGTCTTCAGTGAAAAAGTGTGTGCTGGTTTTAAAGGAGACTTTGCAGAGCCCATTTTTTTGCCTATTTGGAATGGTCTGTTTGTGGACTGATGGGGAGGTCCACAGAACTCTGCTTCTACAGAACGTTGGTCATCTTTTTGTTCGTTATTATCAATCAATTATTAATATTAAACATATCACACGTCCAAATCACACCAAATTCGACACTGCACTTCCTTGGGCCCTCAACAAAACACATGCCAAGATTGATGCCAATAACAGTTCTCTGGATATGCATTCCACAGACAGACATCAGATTTCTGGAATTAGTAGATAGATGGAAGTTGCTCATGCGATTGGTATTCCCCTGTTTGCGCTACCATCATCAAAGATTAGTCAGTCACACCATGTGTTCTCAGCCCAGAGACTGTGTGATGTCTGCACCTGTGCTGGGTTTTAGTAAAAGTAGGGCCCTGAGAGTCTCAGCAGTTCTTGGCCCAGTATTGTTGTCGCAGTAAGGTAGGAACAGCAGATGAGTTAGCATCTTACCAGTAGAAGTGAGTGTAGTACCAGCGTACCACCCTGAGCGCCCCCCCCAGTTGGTTTGTCCATTCAGCATCTTGAGTTTATCAAACATCCCCTCAGCCACTACTGTGCCCATTTGCTGCTTGTCACTGGTCAGGTTCCTGAGCACTCGATTTATTGATGAAACCTACCGATAAACACAATGTGATTACACAAGGGCATCTCTTTTTGTTGGATAAAAAAGGTATTGGTAGACAGAAACTGAAGGAATTAAACACATTTGTCTTACACTGGGTATATTGTCGTTGGTGCAGACCCCTTCTGCCAGCAATCGGTCTCTGATCTCCCAAGCAAAAATGGACGGACACTCTCTCTTGTACTGTGCGATCTTTCCAACCACCTCTTGAGTGGCCACTCTGGGTTTACTTCCTCCTATCGCTCGAGGACGGATTGAACCGGTCTCGTAATACCGGCCCAAGATTTTACTCACACAGCCGTTAGACACCTGGAACCAAAAACAGGACACATTATAGCCTAGATACACATTATTCAAAGTATGATGTCTGAAGAATGATCATGGAATTTGAGTCAGATGCTGTTGGTGCTGAAGACTACAACTTTGAAAATGTACATAATCTGCAAGTGTGAATTTAGAGAGAATACAGTTTACTAGACCAGACTTAAGACTCAACTCAACTGATTGAAGCTATATTACCCCATATATTAACAACCTCCACCAAACTGTCGGTGGATTGGTTGTATTGTGTTTACGTAGGCACAAAGTTTTGACAAAGAAGAAGAATGTGTGAGATAAAAAAATGAACTCTCTTGTTTACTGCTGCATCAGTTAAAATGCTTACAGTGTCTCTCGTGAGTTTGTCCAAAATGTTCTTATTAAAAAAAACATTGGTGATCATTGGAATGAGCAGGATTCCAGTCTCCAGTCCAGTAAAGTTAGATGATTTGTCAATCCAATCATCTACACCCGACATGCTTGCTGCAAGCATGGTGGCTCTACATCACCATGAAGCCACATCCTCCTGTGTTCCTGTCCCAATTCACATAGTTACATGAAAACATAGTATGTATCATACATCGTGTGAAAGCATGCAGTTGTTTTTCTTTGTAAGTTGATGAATGATGACGTACAAATTGCAACTGGACACAGAACCTGTTACATTTAAACCTAATTAAATCAATTTGTTTCTCTGACCTTTGAACCATATTAATGTGTTCATACAACCATTTCAGCAGATACTTTATGTTTCACCATGGTTTGTGTCACAGCTGAGGGAATCAACTCAACCTCATGAGTTTACCTGCAGAATTCTGGATATGTCACAGGGTCGAGCTCCACTGTGTGCCAGCTCCACTATCTTCTGCCTGGTAGAATCAGGTAAAGGCCTCCCATTCACAAACACACCACCCAGTTGGTTTACTCCACTGTGACCTACACACACAGACATTTTTACATATAATTAATATATACTGAAACATGGGTTTCAGTATATGTTTTCTCAGCTAAATTATTTTAAATAGTTAAATTCAAAGCAGAAAACTACAAAAGAAGTGTGAACACAATGAACTAAACAGCCACACTGTTCAGGCACATGCATGAAAGGACAGAGTACATTGCGGGAGACAACTTTGTGAATATAAAGAACGCTCCAAAACAGATGTTGTATATAGGGAATGCCTCTGATTCATCATAGTACTTGTTGATATGAGCATTTTAACGTTATAATCTGGCTTCTTACGACCTAAACAAAATGGTAATACATTGAGTTATACAGGTTATCAGAATAATGTCACATGATTTGGCAAATAACTGACATTCAGTCAATACACAGTACAGCACTGGTGTACATACTGTTTTCCTCATTATGCAGATGATGTGTTAATTAATAATGATAACACTGAATAAAAACTTACTTTACATTTTTTAACTGTACTTTTTAAAGGAACTATTGGTAACTACAACTAACATTCACATACCAACTGTTCTGCACTTTGCTGCCTCTATAGTGTCCTTTAAATGATTATTCTTACACAGACGTCACACACTCTGAGAGGAAGTGTGACCTGAGAGCACTGATAAATGTCTCAGGACATTGTGTCATCTAAACTTCTGACAGCTGACCAGTGAAGAGCAGACCGCCGACTTTAAGCACTTCAGCCAAGTTCCAGCTTTAAGAGGGAAGGAAATAAACTTCGTAGGCAGCATGTAACACGCTGCAGGCCTGTTTGCTCTGTCTGCTGAACAACATGTTGCAGCTCTGACATGTTTCTCTCAGCAGCAGCAGCAGCAGACGTCAGCCTGTGCTGTGACACTGTGCAGGTTAAGTAGGGATTTACACTGAATCAATTGTCTATTGTCTGTTAATGGCCCTGTGGGGGAAAGCATATTGCAGATTTATAAACCTCTCAACAGGACATTAATAAATCACACAAATATCTGGCACACACACACGCACACACACTTGTGTCTCCATGACTGAGGACATTACACTGACTTACACTTGCAGGAGACTTACTCTAACCTTAACCCTTCCTCTAACCCTGGGCTACTTTCAATCGAAGGATGTTTCACTACAGACACTCAGAACAGTCATTGTCAGAGGAATTCACAAATGTGAATGATGACGAGGTATTCATCTTTTATTTTGACCAGAAAAGATATGAGAGTCCCACCAAATTTTTTTTTTGTAAAACGTAAAATATTATTTATTCAAATTTGCTGTTTGCCATGATGAGTGAATGCCTTGGTAATATTATTGGCCCCTGCCCTGGCCTTAAGAATAATCTAAATTAACTGCAGTTTAAATCTACATCTATTAGTTTTCTAAAATGTATATATAATGTAAAAGATGCATTTAGATTAAAAAATTTACAAATTCATGTACATTTTAGGCACAGAAATTGAATGATTGTTTGACATATTAGTGCCAAAGGATCTTATTTTATGAAACCATGAATCAGAAAATGCATGTAAAAACCTTCAGAATTTAGATGAGTATGAAACTGAAGAGTTTGGCAAATTTAAGTGCTACTTAAAAGTAGATTTTTGACTTAAAGTATTAGAGAAACAGAAAATATACTGACATTTACAGAAACAAAGAGACAAAGTAAGGTGAAGCAAATGTCTAAATGTGTATTTGGGATGTTTCATTTACAGTAGTCTGAAAAAATATCTGTTACAAGAGCAAAATAGCCCAAAATGTCAGAAGTGACCAGTCCATGAAAATAATATTATCTGTATCTGTGTCTCAACTTAAAAGCTACTGTTTCACCAGTATTTTCCCTGAGTTGCAGCTCAGGTTGGTGGGTTTTTCCAATATCATTAATGAGCAGTCAACTTTATCAAGTCATGTGCGGATTATCATTTTAAATAATGCCCATAATTTTGGACTGTACAACCAGCAGTTCCAGTATCAATTAAGCAATCAATCAATCAATCAATCAATCTATCTATCTATCTATCTATCTATCTATCTATCTATCTATCTATCTATCTATCTATCTATTTTCTTTACAATTGTTAATTAGTTCTGAAATTTGTGATTTAGAAAACAATATTTTTTTAACTAAAGTAGAAATGAATCTGTTCTGGATCTGCTTGTTCATTTATTATGATACATATGGTGGAGGAGGGAGAATCCCTTTGGTCGCCCACTACCCACCCCAACAACTCATCTATTCCAGTAGATCAGTGAGGGTTTACCTTAATACTACGGACACTGTCATAGCTGTGAACTTCTCCTCTGTAATTAAATCATAGGGGCAGCCACAACCCCTGCTGTTAACTTTGAGTGTGACGCTGGATTATTTCACCCTCCAACTCTGCCTCACGCTGTCTTGCATCATGTTCACTTTGTGTTTTGGGCACCATTGTTTAGCCGTAGAAATTGTTAATCACAGTGTCATTTCCCAGAGGAAGACGCCCAGGCTTTCCTCTGCTGATACACAATTAATAGACAGACATATGGAGTCAATTTGGCTAAGGTCCCTCTGTGACACTCACACACACGCTCACGTACAAACACACACACACACACACACACACCTACGTGCGCAGCAGGCAGACAGACCCCTGGGAGCAGCTCAGCAGCTTTCACTTTAAATCAGTTCATTCACACTGAGCCTGACTTCAATTAATTTTTCACTTTTACAATGTACTGTTATTATCATCAAGTCTCCCACATCAAACAGAACCCCTGGTTTGGCCATACACACAGTCATGTTTCTGATTGGATGCCCCTGTCAGCAAAATCACATCAACTATCAGTTCCTTCTAAAGCTGTTACCAATCACTGTTTTATGATGTGACAATGCAATGTTTACTGTTGGGTTAGATTAAGAAACAAAAACGACTTGGTTAGTTTAAGAGGAATGTTGGGGTTTGGTTTAAAGTGATCATTAAGGTTAGTTGAGATCAATCACCATGGTTACAATAGGTTAGGGAGCAAATGTTGACAGAAATTGGAAATTAACAGTCAAGTGTTTGGTTGACCTATCCCAGTTGGCTATAATGATGACTTCCTCCTTGTATCCCATCATAATTACAAAGACTGCTGGAGGGCTTTGTTCTGGGACACTGGTGCCGTCTGTTTGTTCTTGTTTGTAAAGGAAATTTTGCTTTAAAAACTATATTTACTACAATTTGCATGGTACATTATGTCACCATGTGTCTAGTCTAAATCACATATTAGATTAAAATGTTTTTTATTATTAATATAGATGGAAACAGCCTTGTTGCGATTGACAGACAGCACTTTCAATAAAAAAATAAAAAATGGAAGATGGGACAGGCAGTACACTTAATTCATCTTCTAACTTTACAGGAAAAATCTTGGAAACAGAGAAGCATGGATACTCCACACATCCGAAATCTTACAGCGATTTCCCACCTGACCGACAGAAACTCTTAGTCAAACAACAAGTAGGGTGATCACAGCCAACATGGTTTAAGCAGTACACAGTCTGGATCTTCTGCTGAGTGGCAACTGGTTAAAATGAAGAAAAACAAGGAGCAACAGACAGCTGATTATAGCCTGCATGGCTGCTTGTTATTTCATAAACTTCTTTATGTTGTGTTTATACTGCAGACTGACTGCACACACTTTTGTTTTAATAATTTCCTGATGGAACCTGATTCATTCACTAATGAACTGTTCACCCTCAGTTACTGATCAACATCCTCCAGCTGCTCCACTTTCACATTTTGGAATTAGAGCTGATTAAAGAGAAGGTGGTCTGATAGGAGCACCCAGTCTGACATTTAACCCAATGTTACTGTCAACAGGAACCTGCATCATCTGGTAACATCCAGGGTGAGATCGACATGGGGTCGGAAGCAACGTGTTGTAGGGATTGATACTGGACAAGGGAGAGATGCAGGACAAGGAAACAAGCAAAGACACACATAGATAAGTAATACACACACCTTCACTGCAGATGGCATGGACCTCTTGTCCCGCAGTAGGAAAGAAGAAATGATTAAACTCATGACAGAGATGGCTGCCTTTGTTGCCAGGGTTAAAAATATTCAATGCAAAACTGCCCAGACATGGCAAAATCTCATGTTTTAAATTACAGGTGCAAAATCTTGGGAAAGGTAGGTGGGATACTAGTGTATAGGATTTAGATGTATTTACTTATGACCAAATTGAGGCTTGATATTTTACAGTTTAACCATAAAATGTAAATATGAATGAATAATAAAATATGCTTGTGTTTCTTCATTATTTATTCTGTGAAATAAAAGTTTTGATAATGGCAGACTACTGCCTGTACCAATATGTCTGTGCAAGGCTGGTCAACTGATAAATTAGTCAGGCCTTACTTTTTATGTGTTTCAACAGATCAGATAATTTATTTTACACCACTTGTCGAAGAGTCATTCCAGTTTATCATGACTTCTTTTTGTGGTTTAATATGGTTTAATACATCCCTTTCTCCATTAAAAGAAACAAGAGAAATAAAAGCAGTCAGACCAGACACTTCTTGCCCCATCACACATCTTTTATCATGATGCTGTCACTTTACCAAACCACTGATCAATAATATAATTTATACTGACAAACATTGAACACAAAACTGCCAAAATAAAAGTTATTACACATACGATCCAAACCAAAATATGATGTGAAAATGCAAAAGAAATTGGCTTCAGCCATGTAATGAGAGGATGACTGGTAAGATAGTTTTACTCTTCTACAGAAACACTAAATCCTTGTGGCACTTGTTGGAAAGCAACTCAGCTTGTATTGTAATGTGACTCAGATAATTCTCACAGATATTTCATCATTCACACATTTAAGAATAAACAACACTACACCTACAGACTTTTATGTGCAGAACAGAAACAAATCTCATAAGCGAATGTGGATTGTCTGGAAATGCAAAGCAACTCACTTGAGGGCAGTGGAGGCAAACTGTAAGACACTCCACTGTGAGCCATTTGTTTCCGAGCAGGTAGAGAATCTATTAAAATCTGAAAGTCATTATAGAGTTATAGGGCTAAGCGAGTTGCTACAAATTCAGGTGATGATTCTCAGTCACTCTCTACGAGTGAGCAGCTTTCACACTGTTCTTATGTGAAAAATATTTGATACATTGTAATAAAAAAGTTAATTATAGCTGATTTAAGACCAAAGACGAAGCAGAATATTGGCCGATATTTTACATTAAACATCAGAGAATGGTTTGACAGAAGTGCAGATGTGGTTAGTCATGAAAACAGACTGCAGGTAATAGGTAATAGAGCTAAAGTGTATTACTGTTGTATTGAGTTATGTCTTTAGAAATTAAATCAATTATACTGATTTAAGTGAGTTGTAGCTCTTTGCGTTGGAATGTTTTATGTGGGCTGGTAAAGTAAAATTTGTTTAAAAAACACATTTTTAACAAGACAATTGAATTGTTCACACACCTATGGATGCAATAACATCAAATACATTAATGATAAAATCAACAAAGAGGTTTATGTTGTAACTCACTGTTTTGCATCATGGAGGCCACACCACCCTCCCAGCTTGTTTGACTTCTGTAATCTGTACAAAAAGAGAAGACACTTAAACTCTGTGCAGTATAGAAAACACAACACACTAATCTCTCCCAGCTGGATTAGAGAAAAGGAAGAGATATACACAGGTCAGCTACAATTGAACTTCTAATCTCATAGGAGTGAGTAAAAAACAACCCCAAAATACTAATTGTTTTATATGTGTATATAAGAATTTAAAGGAGATGAATGAATGTTATTTATTTATTTATTTTTTTTTATCAGAGACAAACACGTTGAGGTGAAAAACACCAAAGACACTGTCTGGACAGCCTGGTTGAATGCCACGCCACCCTGTGATTGGTTCATATGCTAATATATGCAAATGTCCATAAAGTTATGAGTCCAGCTCTCACATTCACTTCATCCACTTCAGTGCCGATATTGTAGCCAAAATGTTAAATCTGTGCATCACTGAAGACTGAAATGTCTAACATTTTATTTACTCTGCAGATCTGATTATTTTTATACTGTCAGCCTCTGCTTGTGTTTGTGTTTTTCTGTTGCTGGACACTCTCTATATGAGCTGCATGTATTTTCAGAACAAATTGTAGGTATATTATGTAACTGTACAATTTCTTGACAACACCTTGTTCACTGGTGATGGACAGAAACTCCCCAGTGAGGTAAAAAGACGTTGCAGGATTCAGGGACAGCTGCTGTTTGCTATAAGAAAGTCAGGCAATGGACAAAACTAAAGTAGGAGATAGAAATTATTTGATCTAGCATATCTTAAATTATCCGTGGTCAGAACACAGCAAAAGAAAATTGTCACAAAATGTAATTCAGGCTCATTCAGATATACAGACAAATATTTCACCTAACAGCTACAGGCACATTCTTTCACAGAGATCCATTTACACCCAATAACACATTCATATTGATATTTTGATAGATCAAAGCCAATTTACAGGGCTTCAATTGTCTAGATGCAGAATTTAAAAAACTAAAACTTAAGTGCCGATTTTGTATGTTTTTTTATATTTTTTAATATTTGTGTGTGTTTTCGGGTTTACATTGTTTTTTTCTATTGATTTAATATTGCCAGATTTATATATTTTATTTTTGTGGGCCCATATCGATTAGCACAAGCTCTCCAGGCAGCAGGAAAGCTGATTTAAAAAAAAAGAAAGTCCAGAGTCAATACTAAATGAATGAGGTTGTTTGTAAAACTGAATGATACAAATGTTATCAGTTCAAGTTTACTGATAATTCAGTGCCCCGGGTTTAGTTCACACTACACTGCCATAAGATCATAGAGATACAGTAGTAAGTTATTAATAACATCTTCACAATTCAGAACGCTCCTCCATTTATCACCAAAAATGTACGAAGGGAAGATTCAGGGCAGACGAACATTTTAACCGTGTGTTGACATCAATGCACATGACAGTCATACTTCACCCCGATTCTCAAAAGTCTTTTCACGTTGTAAAAAAAGAAGCTATAAAGGCTTCAAAGCGGATCCTTCTCTGGAGCCCTTGT
The DNA here is from genome assembly GCA_026259375.1 of Verasper variegatus. NCBI lineage: Eukaryota > Metazoa > Chordata > Actinopteri > Pleuronectiformes > Pleuronectidae > Verasper > Verasper variegatus. The sequence goes on from CM048042.1 coordinate 1,158,638, forward strand.
TATTAACGACCTGCTTTAATGAACATGAAGCAGCTCACACACACACACACAGGCCGGCTATAGGCACCTCGTCCCCGCTGTAACTCAGCGCCCTTGTGCCTGTGAAAGGAGACAAAGAGCCGGAGGAGCGGAGCCGCGGCTCTGCTCGGTAAATACCCGCCAGCCTTTGTGTGTCCACGGGATTTTCATGTCGCTGCCTCGTTAGTTGCGGCTCGTTAAAAAAACCCGCGACACAAAACCGCGGCGGGGAGCCCAATTTGACCAGAGCCACGGACATAAAGGAGTTCTGTTGAACAGGCCCATGACAATATACAAGTTTCATTCAAGCGCATTCAGCGCTGTATGAGGAGAGGAGAGACGGAGCTGCTGCCCAACACTGGAGGAGTCTGCAGCTCCTGCCACAGCATCTTGTCACCAGCACTCTAATCAGAATAATAATCACAACAACAACAACAACAATAATAATAATAATCATCATCATATTGATCACAACAATAATAATAATTATAATAGTCATTTTAATTCAGAAAGAGGATGTTGAATATTTTCTTAGAATCTGGACGACACACTGACGAACTCTATGAAACTTAATAGACTCTTTTCTCTCAATATCTAAGTTTATGGTAACTTCAGGCCGCTGAGAACAAGTAGTCCGCGTTCCCTCTAAATAGGTAAACCAATGAAAAAAGTAAATAATAATAATAAATGACAATTACCCAGTTTTACATGTATGAGTCAAGTATAGAGAAGTATAGCCTACCAGATGTTTAATTTTTGTTATTATTGGGTTATAATCATTTATTGTATTGTGTCGCTAAGTTCGTTACATGATCAGTGAATATGGACGCGCCAATGCACCTCTCTGAGAACTTCTGCTGCAGCGGCTCCATCAGCTTCTTTTCAATTGAACAGATGATGTATTTATATTTATATTTATATTTATCATCATACCGCTATCATTCCACTACAATATAGTGGAAGGAGCTGAGTCCCGCAAGATGCTTATGATCAGCTCTTACTGCGCGTTCAGGATCAGTTCAGGATCAGTGTGTCGGCTGCGCTCACACTTACACACATGGCGAGGCAATAACACAGATCACATACTTAGTTATGTGTAATGTGTGTAATGTATTTAAGCCTGGTAGTGAAATATGAAGAGAAGAAATGGCCAGCCCGTGTAAAGCGAAATCCAGCTGCTGTGATTGCTGGATGATAAAGTCACTCAGGAACTCGAACATCTCACGCTCCTAACTCCTGTGGCTCAGGTGGCGCACGTGCAGCTCCCTCTGACACAAACAACGCTCACGCTCTGGATGATCCATCATGCGCTTAATTGGCTCCGATTTAATTAAGACATTAATTATAAGACGATCATCAGTTTTGTGACGAAGTTTGTACATGTTGGCTCTGGGTTTTAAAAAGGCAACCCCTTCCTAAACAGCGGAATGATATTCATAAGTCATACTTATAATCACGTTTTCTATGATGAAGGACTAAAAATAATTTAATTTTATAATTTGATTTTAAAAGCATTTGGAAATCACATCGCTGTGATTCGAACGCGGCACGGGCCTTTAATGCGCTCCCTCGGTCTTAGTGTGGGCCTCCTTCAAGAAAAAGGGAGGGCCTGAGCTATGTATCATCTAAATAATCTTTAGCCTCAGAGCTTCATCAGTCCCTCTTACCTGTCATTTTAAGATATTTAGCTCTTTACATATTTACAATATTCAACGCTTTTTTAGAGAAATGCAAACAAATATGAAGGCCTTTACAGGCTTTACATTTGAAGGTTGTATAGTTTGACTCTCTGATATTACCTTTCAACAATGAAAAAACCTTCAGTGTCTTTTCATTAGAAATTTCTAAAAAGATGCTAAAGTTCTTAATCACAGCGTCAGAGTAACTCATCTAGTGCATGTGAAGAAAAAACTGAGTTGGCAGAATGAGAAACAGGGACAGGTTCAGCGTGGATGATAGATATCTCTTTGGACTAAATTCAACTTTGGGGTAAAGTCTGAGATGATGGGGTGTTTAAATAAAATCAACAGCTCTATCATAATCCAAAAACATAATTTACAAAGTGTCTCAAATCACTTCTAAAGCAGGTGCTGATCCAGACTCTGATCTGATCCAGACTCTGATCTGATCCAGACTCTGATCCACAGCATCACTGCTACAGCACCGCGCCTTCCCTGAACTCCAAGAGGCTTTTACTTCACGGGTTTGTTGTTTCTGTTTTTTTTGTCCGGAGTTGCGTGTGTGTGTGTGTGTGTGTGTGTGTGTTTGCGCGTGCGTGTGTCTACTTGTACTTATATATTTGTGAGGACCATTTTGAGCAAAGACTTTACGGAGTGAGGACATTTTTGAAACGTGAGGACATGTTTGAGCATAGACTTTATGGAGTGAGGACATTTTTGGAAAGTGAGGACATTTTGGCTGGTCCTCACCTTTAAGGCTTGTTTGAGGGTTAAGACTTTGTTTTAGGATTAGGGTTAGAATTAGGTTAGGGTTAGGTAATTAGTTGTGATGGTAAGAGTTAGGGGCTGACAAATGCATTATGTCAATAAGTTTCCTCCCTAAGATAAAGGTACAAGAACACACACACACACACACCGTGAGTTGGCCAACTTCACAATAAAATGTAAAACAATATCTTTCCAAGCACCAGGTTCCTTGTGACTAAATCAGTAATACAGCTGTTGGATATCATGGTTCTGTTTTATTTCAATTATTTAAGGGAAATAAATTCAAAAGAAATCCAAAGGGTTTCCTAGTTTCCCTCACTGTGTCAGTTGAGTTGTTGAGTTGTCTCTTTATAAAACATTTATTCCACCAAGGAGGAAGTGATCAGAAAAATATATCTCTCCTCCTCATTTCCTTAAGTCACCCTATCCCTTCTTTCCTCTTTTCTTCTTGTTTTTTTTTAATTTCTAAACAATGTTTTCATTCGTTCCTCCTTTGTAAGCGTTCTTCTCTCTTTCTTTTTTCTTGAAGTTAGAGGATAAATATTTTCTCTTCACAACTATTTATTTTGTTCTTATCTACTAAACAAACTGCAACTTTTTAACTCAGAGCATATACTAATGAGAGAGAGAGAGAGATAAGAGAGAGATGAGGGAGAGGGAGAGAGAGAGAGAGAGAGAGAGAGAGTGAGTGAGGAAGAGAGAGAGACAGCAAGCTTACCTTTCTGTGGCATGCTGTAGAGAAGTAAAGTTTTGGTGCGTTTAGTTTTCCAACAGCTTCTTTCTTCTATTCTTCCCTCCAATTAGTTTCTCCTTGACTGAAGAGACAAGTGCACAGAGAGACAGAGCTGGTCCTCTGAGGAGGAGGGAGGAGAGAGGGAGGGAGAGCGAGTGGGAGGGCCAAGAGACATAGAGAGAGAGGATGAAGGGGAGGGGATGGAGAGTTTGAATGCTGAGAGCTTAGAGTGTGTGTGTGTGTGTGTGTGTGTGTGTGTGTGAGCGAGCGAGCGAGATAGAGAGAGAGAAAGAGCGAAAGAAAGAGAGAGAGAAACTCCTGTGATCAGTGTCCCACAATTCACTCAGCAAGAAAAAGGCAAATATTCAGACTAAAACAATATCGACACGTTTCAAATATTAAGGAAATGAATAAAAGGCACATACTTTAACGTTCAGACAGCAAACACAAGTGTCCTTTCAGACACATTTAAAAGAGGGTTTGATTTTTTTAAATGTATTGTATTTAATAATTCATTATGGTGCTGGTCTTTTCTCGTGAAGCTAAGAGTTGCTAAATGTGTGAAATATCATGGTCATGAAATATATGAAACACTGCTAGGACACAGGTCAGAAGGAGAGAAAGGTCAAAAGATTCTAACTGGAGCTTTCACCAGACAATATTTTCAGTCAAATGTTTTCTTGCAGAAGAACTTTATCTGTTCAGGGGCAACAGCTCTCACTTTCAGACACTCTCTCCTTACATACATTTCATTGAAAGAGCTGTGTAGAAATAATTATAATATAATCCTTTATTCGTCTCACTTAGCAGAAATTAGCCAAAAAGAAGTTCAAACATCACTTGCATTCCTGGCCAGTAAGTTTAGTGTCTGTTTCAAAAAGGTATAGGAAATGTTGCACCCTGTTCCCATTGCCAGTGGAGTTTGCCTTTCTTTTTCTACTTAGGTAGGTTGAAGACCAGTCGAGCTGCTGCATTCTGGATGAGCTGCAGAGATCGGATGTCACTAGCAGGCAGAGCAGCCAGGAGAGAGTTGCAGTAGTTTAGGCGTGAGACGACAAGAGCCTGGACCAGAACCTGTCCATGAATTATTCTAAAAAATCAACAAAAATGTTGAAAGATCCTATTAAAGGTCCTATCTGACGATGTTAAAGAAAGTGAACAAAAACTCTGGATCTGCCCCCTGATCCGGAAATCCTTCCACCAAGTTTCATGGAAAAAGGTTCAGTATGTTCCGTGTAATTCTGCAAACAAAGGCTGAAAGGTAAAAAAAAACAACACATATAATTTTTGACGGAGTGTCTGAATGTTTTCATGCATGAGCATGTCCTTTGTGTATGATGCACTTTAGTAATGTGATGAAAATAGTGGCATTTTATTACATTCTGTATTAAGAAGCTAATGATGTGCATTCAAGATTAGCTGTTTAATTGTGTTTATAGGGTTAAACTGAAGTGTATTGTTCCTTGTGTCTCTCTCTCCCTTCTGGCCTTCTGTGTTGGTCTGTAGGTGTGCCTCCTCGACTCTGCTGCTGTGCACACCCTGCTTCAATCTGGCGACCACTCCTCCCCGATGAGCTCACCTGCCAATCATCCAAGACTCTGCAATCTATAAACACAGGATCTTCAACCCCTCTTCAGCAGATTATTGTTCTTACCAACCGAGTAGCAGTCAAGCCACTTTTCCAGTGTTTGCTTAAAGTAGTTCCTCATGAAGATGTTCTCTCCTTGTGCTAATTGTTTTTCTCTGTGCTCAGGATCACCAGCCACCAGCTCAAGCCACCATGCCAAGCCCAGCCTTCAGCAAAAGATCTGCCTCACCTGCTCTCAGTGACTCCAGAAACATCCCCGGACATCCAGCTTTCTCCCCCCACTTGGACACGTTTATAATAAATCACCTCTAAACCCTTCCCTCGTTCCATGTTTTGCATTTGGGTTTCCCACTCTCAATTGCTGGCAGTCAGGTAGAGACTATATGTCATTTAACACGATGCTGTAACTGGTCTCTCTCTCCTCTCTCTCTCTCCCTCTCATCCCTCTCCCCCCTATCTCTCCCTCCCTTCTCTCCCCTCTTTTCCACCCATCTCTCCTCTCCACCCCATTTTCTCCACTCAGCTCAACTGATCGAGGCAGATGGCTACATTGAGTCTGGTTCTGTCAGAGGTTTCTTCCAGTTATTGAGGGAATTATTTCTCGCAACAATCGCCAAAGTGCTGCTCATAGTGAGAAATGTTGGTAAATGGGTTGGGTTTCTCTATAATTTTTAAGCTCTTGACCTTCTATGTAAAGTGTCTTGAGATAATGTATATTAGGATTTGGCGCAATACAATTGTGTTAATTCAATTAATTGAATAACATAAATCGTGTTAATTCAATTAATTGAATTAACACGATTTGCACAATAAGGATAAATATATAATTTTCCTATTTTACCTTACTTGTTAAAAGAGATGAATCTCAGTTACAAGGGTGAGTACCAGTACATTAGTGTTAGTGTTAGGTCTTGCAGTTCTAGGTATATTTTGTTTTTGGTAAGATTCAAGATTAGTTAATTATTTTTGATAGTGGTACAATATTGAGTGATCCTAATAAATAAACCCTCAGACAAATAACTGCTGTGTTTTTCTTAAATATATTTTTTATTATCTCATTCATTTAAGTTGTATGTACTGTTTGATTACCGTTTATGTATATCTCCTCTATAACCATTGACAAAATGTACTGATACATTTCTTCAAGAGTTGTCCTCAGCCCTGTTCAACACCTTTGGGATGAAGTGGACTCAGACATTTTCACCTGACATCAGTGTTTCTATTACTCTGGGGAACTAATCCCTGCAGCCATGTTCCGACATTTGAAGGAAAGACTGAAACCAGAAGACATGAGGTTGTTCTTGCACCATAATGTGGGCGGCTGCGGCTGAGGGGTAGAGTGGTTGTCCTCCAACCTGAAGATCGGCAGTTTGATCCCCAGTCTTCCCCATCTGCATGCCGAAGTGTCCTTGGGCAAGATGCTGAACCCTGAACTGCCCCCCATAGAACAACAAAGTGCTGCTAATAGATGCACTGTATGAATGTGTGTGTGAGTGTGTGAATGTAAAACTGTACAGTAAAGCGCTTTGAGTGGTCATCAAGACTAGAGAAGCGCTATATAAATACAAAACCATTTACCATTTAATGTCCATTCTCATCTGGAATTACATGTTTTAGTTAATTATAAGGAACAGAGCACATTTAAGAGTGGGATCTCTCACATGTGGCTCTTTCTGAGGTGGATTTTTGAATATGGGCCATACAAATGTATAAATACAATTTGATTTGATGAAAGGTGTCAAGATGACCTGGTGAAAACTAAAGATGTAAGTGTAAAATATGTGTGGAGTAATTTAGTTAGGCTCTCAAAGAATATTATAACAATTTAAATAGCTCTTGCTAGGAAAATGGTTCCTAAGCCCTTCCATGAAGTTAAAGGAAATTAAAATTTGCTTATTATCTACTTACCACTGTGCCGATGAAGGGGTGGGTGAAGTGTTTCAGTCCACAAAACACTTTTTGAATTTTAGGCTAAAACGTTTTTTGACATTTGAAGAATCATTCACTATTTCAAGTCAAATTTGAAATGTCGTGTTTTGCACGCAGAGCATTGAAGTGCGATCCTATCACAAGAGGTCACGATAATCCCGCCCCAAGCCTCTGACGTATGTGGTTCTTCCTTCTTCTGCCTTGGTGAAAGGGGTCTGGAGACACTTATCTCACACAGATGATGATGCTCACAGCTGGTTTTAGCCAAAACAGCTCAAATTGGGTTTTAGTGAGAGAAAACTGAAAGTTTCTTGCAGTGTCCATCAGTGTTTCTCAGTATTTTGTGCTATATCAGTAATTTGCCCTGCGATCTTCTTTGTGACACTTTGGAACAATTTTAATTTGTCTTGCAGCTCCAAAGCAGTAACAAGGCTCCTTTACAAATTCTCCTTCACCACAAATTCTGTTAAACATGGCCTCTGTCAGAACTGTAAACTATACACACTGGTTTGTATGTACTGTTCTTAATCATTGCATTCTGCATCTAATCCATTTTCTTTAGTAGTTATCATGATGCTTGTCAGCTGTGACGCATAGCAGATATGTTTCCTTTACCTTAACCATGACCTGACAATACAGCCAGAAATGACCACCATACAGGACATGAGTCTATTATATGTTATTTAATTGCTAAAATGTGCAATCCTGCAAAATGTTTGTATTCATGAATTGTCTCATTGGCCAGATCAAATTGTCTTAGCCTTTGAGGCAGGAAGCTCTCTAGCACCCCTGGCTTATGGATGGTAGAGGTCTTTGGCACAAAAGATATGTTTATGTAAAGGTTAGATTTGTATCTCAAATTAGTACTTCCTTAAGGTTAGAGAACCTTTGTCATTATGGTTGCAATAATGAAGACAAAGGGAGAATGTTGTGTTGCAGTTTCACATGGGAACCAAACACCAGTGTAACAGAGCCCTGTATTGCCCCCCCACATTCCTTCTAATGCAGCCATGCAACTTTCTTATTTGTTCCTATCATTATTACTACGCCCACTAAAGGTCCCCTTACAATGGAACATAACTATGAGTCTTATAACATAGGTGGTTTGTCCAAGGTCGGTTATGTAAATGTATTCAAACGTATGTCATATGTGATGGTCCTGCGATGTCCTTTATGTAAGTCTTTGCAAACATATTTTATATTCATGAAGATGCAGGATGTGATAATCAGTTTTTACTGTTGTAAAAGGTGTTTTTGATGACTTAGGGAATTTCTTAATTTTTAATGTATGGTGTTTGGTGAAATATAATTTACCTTTTGAGTCTATGGAGTATTTATTCTTCGTGGTATTAGACCTGTATAACTATCCAGTAATATTTAGTCTTGTAATAGCAAATGTTATGTTCATACTTAACAACAAGTGTGTTGCAGTGTGAGGTTAAGGGAACTCTATAGGAAATGATATATTCATAAAGTAAAATTTTTTATATATTTAATCATTTCTTTTCATCATTCTCTGTTGGCACTAACTGTTGTGGTCATTTTTAACTTCATGTCAGGAGCTCTTTTTCCCTACATTTAACTCACCTTCTGTTTTTCTCTCTTCTCAACATAGATGACAGATTAATAATACCTGTTCCACTGCCTGTTCATGCTAATCACATATTTCATCTTGATGTATCATGACAACAGTTAGTCCTATGAATAGTTTTTATATGTTCTCTCTCTCTCTCTCTCTCTCTCTCTCTCTCTCTCTCTTTCTCTCTCTCTCTCTGTCTCATATATATATATATATATATATATATATATATATATATATATATATATATATATATATATATATATATATATAATCCTTAACACACTTGTCTTCTTCATATTGTATCACTGAAAACAGGCACACAGTGTGGCACAAGAATGAATGGACTTGATCCAATTCATTCAGAATGAAAGTGACTAATCTACTCACCTGCTATTTTAACTCTTCTACAATAGATCCTTAATTTCTTGTGCCCACTTGTAAATTCTGCAAATGGTAAAGGCTCATCCATCTTTTATTATAATTGTCCATGTAAACGTCAAGGCCTGTCAATGCCACTGTGAATGAAGTGTTTAACCCTCTTGACCCTCTTGTGATCGGATCACCGAGACTGATGTTAATACTAATAAATAAATTAACACTCAAGTATATGTACTTTCATACTTTCACCAGTGATCAGTTGTCTTAATGTAAAACCGTCAATCCACATTGAAATTGCATAATTTTTTATTGTACACAGGTCTCTTTTGAAAGAGACATCACAATTTCAATGAGATCACCTGTTTAAATTAAGGATTAAATAAATACAAATATTACTTAAGATAATAGAACTATTATGTTTAAGCTTTTAAAAGGAAAAATGTCAAACCAACAGTGATCTCCTTTGTGATGTTAACCCATCCATCCACTCCAACCAAGATAGCCTCCACCTTCCCTCCAGCTAAGGCTGCTTGATGAACATATACAGTATACCCATATGGGCATTAAACTTTGACAGGAGAAAAACACTATATTATTATTATTTAGAATGTGACAGTTACTCAAACATTATGGTCACTCCAATAATCCCTGACTGACAAAACTAACTGGTCACCAACTACAACTAAACATGAACTCTTTCCCATCCATGCACTGGATCTCAACTCTTTCATTATTCAGTTGCAAAATATAACATAATAAAATATAATGAGCTGTGAAAATAACAACACTAAAAATCGATTCATGAGGTGTTCTGTGCTTCATCAGTCCCATGAAGAATTAGTCAGAGTTGCTCATTACACGTCCACATTTACAGTTCAGTTGTAACAACTGTGTTATAAGCCAACTCAATGACCTCAGTGCTAAATTTGCATGTAGGTTGCATGTTAAAAGGTAAATGGAACATTACATACAATTCCAACCACAAAGATTTGTTCATTATGATAGCCAATACATGCCATATTTGTTTGGTTGCATTTACTTCCAGTTTTGTTATTTCTCACATCCACAAAATCCACATACTGTACATTTGGAATGCACCACACATTCACATTTAAATCATAATGAGTATAAATGTTTGAATTGTATGTTATTTGCTTTAGTGCAACATTTGCTCCCATCATAATTACCATGGTCACTAGAGGGAGCTGTCACTTGAGTATAAACATGTTGTTTTGAGGCAGGAGCTGAAATAACTGAGAGTGAGACGATATTGCTCCACACATTTTACACAGCATTTGCATATGCCAGGGCTTGGTCCTGTGCTTAATTTAATTCAGAGCAGCAGTGTTACATGCATTACTATAATTGGCAGTTGTGAGTGTGTTCATATTTTAGCCAGTTCATGTCAGCCACACATTGAGATGTGGCCTTCTCTCAGTCATCCGTCTCTCAGCATTGAATGAGAATGAAGTGATGGAGGCTAATGTACGATCAGATGCTGCTGACCTGAACATTAAACTCATGTCCTGTGTTCTCTATTAGTCTTATTAATGTCTTTAAATTCATGTCTGTAACAGGGTGATATCTCTCCATCCCCTCCTCCATCCCTCTCCCCTCATTCTCTACCCTCCCCTCTCCCTTCCTCCATCATTCTCTCCCTCTGTCCATTCATCTTTGCTTTGTGCTGGTCCTCACCTCAATATCTGTAATACAGTGATATCTCACCATCCCTTCTTCCTGCTCAAAGACTGTCAGCACATACTGGAACTGTTTGGAATGCAGTATTAAAAAGGTTAAAAAACACAACTTAAGAAAGTGATTTTTCTTTTGTATTGATTCAATTTGTCTGGGTCATGAGTTAGAATAAAATACGCCAGACAATATGCATTTGACAAACCAGGTTCAGTTGAGTAGTCAGGGTTATTTCCACTTAACCTGTGGAAAGAGCTGTAACCCCGTCTCTAGGGATCTAAAAAATGGTGCTGTCATAGTGATGTTCTATCCCAGTTCTGGTTTGAGACAGAAAATAACACAAACATTTTCATAAAAAAACTGAAATACAAGGGAAAGATGTTTACCAGGCAGCGGCAGGCCGATTATAGCCATTGCATTTTAAGAATGCTCCGTGTGCTTGATCCATATTAGACAGAAACTGTTTGAATGTTGTCTGACAAAAGTCCCCCAACTTTATGGAAGTTGCATCGCCTGGCCTCAAAAGACAAATTGGAGTCTTATCAGCAGAAGCCATCCATGTTTTTAAAAAGACAGTTTTATGGGCACTCCTCTTTAATAAATCAGGTTTCAGTATGGATTGTCTGAAAGGGAGTGGGGGGCACTGTACCTCAGATGTGTTTCTATAGGCAATTAATATACAAAATGGTTTCCTTTCTGTTTACAGTTTTGGGGTGTGTGTTTCATATATTTCATATTTGCTCTGCAGTACTACCACATCGTGGAAATAAGGGCTCAGCATCTTTAAACAAAATGTTGTCCAGGTCCTTTGAAGACGACTCCCAATGATTTTCTGCTAGCATCAGGTCATAGCCCATAAAACTCACGAGGAGGTCAGTGGCATGCTCGCCATGAGTAGAACTTTTAATCTTGCTATATATAAGTGTTGCTGTGTCTATTTACACATTGTAAAGTTAATTTCCAAACTGTTAATCGATATCTAGTAGCTTCAGTGGGAGTGGCCTGTTGTGTTTCTATTGTTCCTGCTGAGACTTGTGTTATCTTCACGTAATATTATCTGATGGCACAGCACAGCAATAATTAACAGGTTCCTGTTTTAATTAACAGTCCCATAGCAACAATTAGCAGTTTTTGACAATAGATGATTTAGATGCTAATGGAACTTGACAATGCTCAGTTTATGGCACGTGTTCAAGTTCAAATACTTTGTGTACACAGGGGCAGCTTTGGCTCAGGAGTAGAGAAGATCAGCGGTTGGATCCCAGTCTTCACCATTCTGCAGTGTGTGGTTGAATACTGAACCCCAAAATTGCCCCTTCTAATAGAGAAAGTGCTGCCCATAGATGTACTATATGAATGTGTGTGTACATGGATGAATGGCAAAAACTGTATCGTAAACAGCTTTGAGCGGTCATCAAGACTAGAAAGTGTGATATAAATCAAATCATTTACATCATGATGTGGAGGTGAAGGAATTCAAATGCTGCTCTTAAGAAAAGATAAAACTCTTTAGAACGAGCGTTTTCAATAGTCTCTACAGGGTTAAATTCACACAGCATATCCAGTGTTCCTGGCTGCAGGACCACAGGAGAACTTGACAAGTGATAACCAAAGGCCTGGCAGTAAGTTGCACACAATGCAGTGAGGTTTGTGTTGCTTATGAGGGAGGCGATGATCTTCCTGGCAGAGAGTGTTGGCACAGTGGTGGAGTGGTTAGCACTGTTGGGCCAAAGCTAGAAGGTTAAAATCCTCAGTCTACCTTACTAACTGTGTGGAGTGTGCATTTTCTTCCTGGATCAGCGTGGGTTTTGTCCAGGTTCTCTGGCTTCCTCCCACAGTCCAGAGACTGGGGGTTTGGTGAATTGTAGACACTAAATTGACCATGAGTGTGAATGGTTGGCTCTATATGTTGGCCCTGTGATGCACTGACAATCTGTTTAGGATGTACCTGTCTCTCACCCAATGTCAGCTGAGATTTGTTGTTGTTGTTGTCTCTGAAACAGTTTAGTGTCAGTCAGTACTTTCACAGTAATGTAATCACAAAAAATTCAACCAATCCCAGTAATTTCTGTATGGATTTGTAACTTATCAGCAAATTGGACCAATCATCATACGTTTTCCACCAACATTTCCCCCACACGTTTTTTTACTTAATGAAACATTTAACTAAGAGTAAAATGAAAGTCTTTGAAATAGAAGACACTGAAACAATGTTTTTCAACGACTTTCCACCAATAGTTGGTTACTTACTTTTTTCATGTTTATCTGATTCATGGATGTGAGTCCTGTGTGTTCTGAGCTGTAACAAAAAAGCTTGAAAAGACAGGACCTGAGAATGAGCCACGTCTTAACATTTCCACCTGACAGTCACATGACTTTTGGAAAAAGCAGCATCGCTGTCATCAGAGAGCAGATCAGTATCCCTGCAATTACTGCTGCTGTCAGAGGTCTGCTTCATCTCTGCAAATGAAGGGGAGATTAATTCACTGACACACTCTGATGGATGGCAGCTGAAAGAAAAGACAGCATTCGCTTGACCCTGGCTGACAGAAACACATGTCAACACTCTGCTCTCTGTCCTCAGCTCCACCTCCTCCTCTGCTCCTCCTCAGTCCCCATACTCCCCCCAAAACTGTTCCTTTTCTATCACGTCCTTGTCTTTGTCCTCCTCCTCTTGTCAGCCTCATTCCTAACACCTATGCCCCTACCAACTTTTCCTCCAATTCTACCTTCCTTCACCTCCCTGTCCTCCTCCTTGTGTCTAAGAAGTAGCGTTTCTGTCTGATTCTGACAGCTAACAAGTAATTACAGGTAATCATCTAAACAGACAGTAATTACATTTGGGGGTGGGTGGGGGTCTCTTTACAATATTGTGAGTTGCTGCCTAGCCCTTGACTTGGGTTTGTAAGCCCTACACCCAGCAGCAGCACATATATCTATGCCTGAACACTCATGCACACAGACACATACATGCAACTTTGTCACTTTCAGAAAATGTTGCTTCACTTACATTCATTCACTGAAAGATGGGGACACCAAACCCTCTTGTACACCTCCACACATCCTGCACATGCACATAAAGCAAGTGTATGCCATATTCAGAGACGGCAATCGCTGTCTCTGTTGAAACATGTTGCTTGTTAATGTCCTCCCTGATCTCAGTCTGGCTGACTTCTGAGCGTTGACCTTTGACCTCTTCACAAATGCAATTTGGTTTTGGTCTGAGAACAGTGTCAAAAGTCTATTTAGAGCAAGATGCTGTTGACAAAGGTCAAGAATGAACTTCTATATTTTTTATTAAATTAATTCCATCTGTCCTTTAGGTGCAGGTTCACTCAGACATTCATTTAACTCTTGTCGGGTCTGAGCTTTTATGGAAGTTGGCATCTACTTGTCTAATTAGTCCAATTACTCTTCAAGCACCAAACAGTCATTTGGGTTCTCCACAGGGTCTACTGTCTAACAATAATATGGCCTCTACTCACTTGTGTTCCTGTTTCCATTACTGTACGGTCACTTTTAGTTTTTTGTGTATTTTTTGCATTGATTTTCTCTGCTGTCTCAGTTTCATGACACTGTCACAAAGATTTGTCGGGTGTTTTACTATACGGAAAAGTGCACTGTTGAAGTTGCTGTATCAATGTGTAAATGTCGTCCTTTCGTAGTGTTATCCAAATACTGTTGCTGTTCCATCTGCTTCCATTAAAGATCATGTTGGCTTCACTCTTTTGGAACTCTTTATTTCTTACTTTGAAATGTTAAAACGTCCTCTTGAATATCATTTTTGACCAGATTTTGGAACACTCATCCAATTGCAATTAAATACTGATCACTGCTGCCTAATGGAGCTGATGTTGCTTTTGAGCACAACTCAGCGACATTTGTAAAAATGAAATCAGTGTGAGTCGATGATTGTTGACCAACAGCTCTGCGACATAATCTTGTTGTCATTTTAATAACTTGGTCCAAATTTGTTGTTTATAAGTCCATAAAACTTTAAATTCCAATCAATATTCAAATCACCCAGGAAATGAATCTCATTATATCACATATAGGCTTCCCTATCTCACATTTCACAGTTTTGATCCAGATACATAATTAATGCATTTGTTGGTCTATAAAGGCACTCAGTAAATATTGGCTTTAGATAAGGCTCTCCTGTCCAACAAAAGCCTGCTCCCTTTGTCTTCATCATTTATTTTTATTTTCTGGTTAATCTCAGTCAGGTTATACAGTCATTATATTATGCAGATAATGATACTGTTAACTGATTCTTTGTGGGCAGTCACAGGATTATATTTATTTTGCTGGGAATTGTTTTAAAAGCCCTGATTTTTTGTTTGCATGCCTTAATTGTAATGCTTATATTCTTAAAACGTATGATATATGAGACTAATCAAGTCAAACTGACCCACAGAAGTAATTTCATTATTGGTGTCCTGTCTTTTAAAATGCAGGCAGGATTACTGTGCAACCGCCCAGTCAATTACTTTAATAATTTATGCAATACCAGTGCTGCTAACACTTTCTGAGTGAAAACAGAATGAAACCAACAGGTTCAGTCCAGTCTGTGTGAATGTGACAAGGGGCCACTTAAGGTCAAATTGGACCATTAATGTAAATTGACTATTGGTGTCATTAGCTGGAGAGAGTGCAGTTTTGGATTTATATACTATCATTTAGAAAATTAATATCATTCATGAAAATTACTCAAATCATTATGACAGATGGGGCTTGAATACTTGAGTCATATTTTAATGTAATCATGTTTAGTCTGTGTTTTTCTGCACATGAGGATGCTCGGTACTTGGTTTTTCCTGAATATGACTTTATTTGACATCTGGTAAAATCAGGTAGAATATGCAGCAGTGGAAGAGAGACCACAGCTAGAGAAAAACAGCGAGGGACAGAATGAGTGAGTGATTAGATAACTTGGGTCTGTCTTTAATAATACTCAAGAGAATATAGCAGCCAAAAACTGAGTATTATGATATAAAATAAAAATTGGAATAATTGCAGTATGATGGAAAGTGTACCATAACCAATGTCACTGAGTGAAATGGGTTGGTTTTGTTCTTTAACTCTAGAACTGCAGGCCACTGCAAAAAGATGCCATTTAATGTGATGGCACACTGAGAGTTAACAGTTTAGTGATGCAGCTCGGTGCCTGGACATGGACTGAGCAATACGATTTTAATGTAAATTATAAAAATAACAGGTGGCTGGTGTAATGAGGCTAAACGTCTGTTCTGAGAATAACTTTTGGACTGTGAACAATGAAATGAGTGATGTTGTAATGTTTGTCTTATTGGGTTTATACATCTTTACTTACAGCTTTATTCAGATCTTTTTATTTAATTACAGGGCATTCATTTGGCTATCTTCAGCACCTTCTTTCAGACAAGCAGCTGGAACACTGTGCAGCTATCTTCATCCATTTCCCTCTTCTGTGCCCCGTGCTGCCGTGCTCTTGACACAGAGAGCCATCATTCATCTTTAGAGCCATGACATCTCCTGTCTCAGTGTGATGGGTGATCTCTCTTCTCGCTCTAATGACTATTATCTTTAATTCACAGAGTCTCAATTAACAGCTTACTGCAGGTCAGTGATTAACAATTAGCTGATAAAGACCCTGACACGCTAACAGGACCAGGAAAGGGGGCCAGGCAGACACATCACAGAAAATGTTCAAACTGAAGTTTTGTTTTTTTTTTCTTCAAGACATGATGTTTGGAACAAGAAAGCTCAAGAGCAAATTTTGGAGCTTTCTCAGTGTATCCTTAGAACTTGAATGAAGCCACAGAGCAAATAAAGCTGCAAAATCATCATGTATGCACTGAAAACCGAGAAGCTCTTTCACTTTGCTGGCTTGCCATATTAGTGTGTTGAGCCAGGTGTCATGTTTCCATCACTGCCAATTTAAGCCAAAGCCAATAAAAACCTGTGTCTACTGGAGTCATTTGACCCAGGAGTGAAGGCTGATTGTATCCATTCCCACTGCAGAAAAAAGCCAGATGGTAGAGAGTATTAGTGTATTTCCAATGTGTTAGTCACAGTTTTCTTTCCCTGCCAGAGAAAAGTAATTTTTCCTTAGTAAGTCTGATGAGTGTAAGTTGTCACCGTGGAGAGTTAAAATGTTTATTTGTTGCTTCTATAGATTGTTGTTTGTGACTAATGTCAACACTTAGGGCTGGCAGCAAACTTCAGCCTTAAATCCAACTTGTCTTCAGATCCAGCTTCTAGAGTGACCTCGGCCTACACAGAGGAACACATGAGAATTAGAGAGCAGTGTGTACTGCATGTGGCTTAATCAGACCAGAGTGAAGACCCACCTAAACTCAGAGCGGTGCTGGCTCCTGTCAGATCACAGAGCTCTGCCCTCACACAGCCACAGACCATGATGTTACAGGTTCACCAGCAGCAGCTTCTCTGCTGCAGCTGCTCATTACGTTCTTTACATTTAGTTCGTACTTACACATGGATTATGCCATACGAATGCAAAAATAAAACAAAAATCTCTCCAAACATCTCAAGCTTTTGTTGATAAGGGCTGATGCCACTGCTGTAAACAAAGTGATCTCCGCAGTGGAATTAAAACATTACATCCTGCCTCTGTCTGCTGCACCAACTCTCGCCTGAACAGTTCTGTTGTTGTGAATACACCTGAGCGGGGAATCTCCTGCTGTATTCTTCAGATGTGACAGGAAACAAAGAAAGTCCGGACTCCACTGTGCGTACAGTGTCCAGACCCTGAAACAGAGGATATTTCAGCTTAAGCTGCAAAAATTCCCATTCACACTAAGACAGGACAATAAGATGAGGCTCAGTGAACATTCTGTTAGACAAAACATGAATCCAGTTCCTGCTGATCACACATTCAGCTTAATGTCTGGGTTGGCTTAGAGTAGTTGGTTGGTTATTTGAATTACCTGTGCAAAAATAAAATATCAACATATGACTCCACCAAGATTAACTTGTAGTTGGTGGAGTTTATAGCATTTGGTGAGTTGAAACACACACACACACAAATGCAGCACAAAAAGACCCTACTATAACCATCCCCCTCTCTGTCTCAACACCCACACAGACAGTTAATAGCTGCTCTGAAATCACATTTGGTAAATTGCGTTGTGGCACTAACCTTTTCTCTAGTAATTAAATGAGTGAGGAGAGAAGGGCTGCCTTAATGAAGTCAGCAATTTAGTACAACATCCGCACACACACACATGCAGACACACATCCACCAACAGAACTGACTGCAGAGGATCAGCATATTACGATTTTGTTAAAAATGAGATATTTGAATTAGTTGATAATGAAGTTGTTTCAGATCCTAAGGATTTCATTTCAACATTAAACTCAACTACAAGCTGAGTTTAGTTTAAAATCATAAACAGTCAGCTCAGAGGAAAATTGGGGAATGAATGGTGGTAGTGGTGGGTGAGGGGTTGGGGATGTGTGGGTAAGGGGTTGTTACTGGGGTCATTGTTAACTCAAAGTGAGTGCTGGCCTTCACTACAGTTCACATTATTCTGTATGTGCCATTCATAGAGTCGGACAATATCAAGACTTTTTAAGTGATTGTGAGGTTAACAGACAGGTTTATACCACAATGCACTGGATACTAATCATTTTCATTCAAAACTGGACTGAAATTCCTGGCCAAACAGCTGCTAATCTGGTGCTCCTGATGGCCAGTCCATACCTGCTGCACTGTCTCTGTGTGTGCAGGAGGTCACAGGTCGACAGTCATTTGGGCAAAAAGCTTGGATCCAGTCTTCAAATCAGATGACATTCCGTTGCTTCTCTATAGTTTATGTTGATGAAAATCACAACTGAATTTGAGACAGACAACAGCCTTGGTGGGGTCCAAGTAGAACTGGCCCTGCAGCACCCTCCACATGTGTCCATTGTTAGTTTCAACAAATCATACATTGTGTTATATGTTCCAAGGAAAAGGTAACATTACTTTCAATGAATCAATCACATTTTATTTATATAGCCCATATTTACAAATCACAATTTGTCTCATAGGGCTTTAACATGGTGTGACATCCTCTGCCCTTAACCCTCAACAAGAGTGAGGAAAAACTAATAAAAACCCTTTTAACAGGATAAAAAGAACGTAGAAACCTCAGAGAGAGCCACATGTGAGGGATCCCTGGAGAACATCAGAAGGATAAGGGTATTGGCAGCATTGATTAGAATAAACATTTCGTATCATAATGGAAGGTAAATTAATTGATGGATTATTGTCAGTAATAGTAGAGTTGAGAGCACAGCGACTAAGTGGTGACCACAGAGGAAAGTCTGGACACAGAAACACAAATAGCTGAAGGATGTAAGAACATATACTGAGGGAGTACTACATGTTCATTTTGAAGAATGTAGTTTCCCCTGGCTAGAGCATCAAACAGCCATCTCTGGGACACTGGCCTGAAAATAAAAGGGGGACAGCAGATTGAGTCCCTCCACTGACTCTCTGCTATCCGGTCCTCTCTCTGGGTCAGTAGGCCTCCAGCTGCTCCAACAGTCCCTCTGCTGGTGTACTGCACGTGTGTGTGTGTGTTTGTCTGTACTGTATTGTGCAATAATGGATGACATGCTTCAGTTGATGTGAAACAGCTCAGCAGCTTGCCTCAGTCTGTTGTCAGCAGTATCAACACCTCCCCAATAGGCCTGAGACTAAGTTAAATGTGTTCTTTTTAACACTGTGTTATGTGTTGCATTATAGACAGAAATAATTGGGGTAACATGAATGATTTACCAAGTCACTATTTCTCTTTGAGAGGAATCAACAGGGACTGGACCACATTAAATCAATTGATCAATCAATTAATCAAATTTTATTTATATAGCCCATATTCACAAATCACATCACAATCAGGAAAAACCACGAAAAAAAACGTATATACAGGGGGAAAAGAAATAGAAACCTCAGAGAGAACCACATGTGAGGGATCCCTCTCCCAGGAAGGAGTGCAATAGATGTTGCATGTAGCTGCATGTCAGATAGAGATGAAGGGAGCAGCTATGACAAGTTATTGCCAGTAATGGCAGAATATGTGAGTACTGTAGGTATATTGTAAATCAACCAATCTTGTTGTAATCATAGACACTGATCAGCTACCACCAGGATCCACAATCTACCAGCATGATCCACAATCCACCCCGACTACGATCAAGTCCACCATCACGATTAAACACACTTAAAACATGTAACATGAAACATTTAAAAAGTGGTCTGAACGACGGCTGACAAAGTGTTTTTATTCCCAAACATAACTATAAAGATTTTAATCATGCCTAAGTTGCCACAGGAAACAAATTAAAAAATTATTAAATGTGTATCTCAGATTTCAACTGCATCTGCTATCACTATATGACCTGTTCAGACTTCAATCTGTTTCATCACAAATAAAGCTCTCAGTTGGCCAGTTGACAATTTGTATTAGAATGTGTCTCTCCAGTGACTTGTTTTTAGATGGCAAGGAGCAGACTGCTGTTGTACACCAAAATTGTCAGGTATTCACAGGGTTTTTAGACGGAAAACCTGCTAACAAAATTGGGATAAACTTCATTCCCATTGCTTGTAGAGTTTGCCACATGTTTTTTAGCTCTCTCACTTTGCCGCCTTACCAAATTAGCACGTTCACCTGGGTTTCTCGTTTCCATCCCTGCCCATCAGAGCCGATTAATAACCAATGTCTACTGCAGAGTCATGTGACCCAGGCTGGGGAATTGTATTCATTCATATTGCAGATAGAAACCACAGGTTTTTTGACCAGAAGAAAAGGGGCTTTGGTGGAAATAAGCTTTTTTGACGCAAACTTCCCTGATCATTTCTTACCCTTGCGTTTCCAAAAAAGAATCAACATGTTTGTATCTCTGTTTTCATCAAGGCTTAAAAAGCATCAGTTTGATTTTAGGTTTCTTTCTGAAAGAGCTGCTGAAACTGCCTAATCCAGTATTCAGAAATATCCTCAGCACCAGTTTGCAGTTGTTCTGCTGCGATCGGTCCTTTTCGTTTTCAATCAATCAATCAAATTTTATTTGTATAGCCCATATTCACAAATCACAATTTGTCTCATAGGGCTTTAACAAGGTGTGACATCCTCTGCCCTTAACCCTCAACAAGAGTGAGGAAAAACTACTAAAAAAAACCCTTTTAACAGGGTAAAAAGAACGTAGAAACCTCAGAGAGAGGATGGACAGAAGTGCAATAGTGTAAAGGAGAACATCATCAAGGTTTTAGCAGCATTGATAAGGGTAAACATTTTTGAAGCATAACTGAAGGTCAGTGAATTGGTGGATTAATGTCATTAATGGTCAAGTATCTGAGGAGAAATACGATATATCAAGCAGTCCTGCTGCATTCATAGTCTATGGTCAGCAGCCAGCAAGATCATGATCCACCATCAAGATCAGATGCCACTATAGTCCACAGTCATTGTCCACTGCCGTCATTAGGATCCATCATCAGCTGCCACCTCGGTCGTGGTCCACCACCATTTTCCGATGCCAAAACGACAAAGGATTCACCTTTATTGTCACGATCAGCCAGCACGATACAGAATCCACCATACTGGATCCACCATTACGATCTCTCATACGCGATCCACAGATTCTAATCCATGATGTGGCCACAGCTGCGGCCCTGGATCTGCGGAAGATAAGGCAAAGGGACTCCGGGGAAGAAGTCAAGTCAGTAACATGTATTGATGAGATATGAATTACTTTGATGTTATAAGGATTGAGAAGAGGAAGGAGAAGCTGGAAAGAGAAGCTCCGTGTGTCATGTGTTCCCCGACCTTCTAGACCTATAGCAGCATAACTAAGAGCAGGTCCAAGACAAACCTGGACCGTCTCTAACTATAAGCTTTATCAAAAAGAAAGGTTTTAAGCCTACTCTTAAACATACAGGTGGTGTCTGCCTCCTGAACTGAAAGTGGGAGATGATTCCATAGGAGAGGAGCTTGATAGCTGAAAGCTCTGGCTCCTACTCTACTTTTAGAGACTTTAGGGACGACAAGTAAGCCTGAATTCTGGGAGCGCAGTGCTCTAGTGGGTTGATAAGGTACCATCAGCTCTTTAAGGTATAATGGTGCCATATTATTAAGGGCCTTGAAGGTGAGGAGGAGAATTTTAAATTCTATTCTAGATTTAACCGGAAGCCAGTGTAGCGAAGCTAATACTGGAGAAATGTGGTCTCTTTTCTTTGTTCTTTTCAGGACACGTGCTGCGGCATTTTGGACAAGCTGCAGAGTCTTTAACGACTTACTGCTGGAGCCTGATAGTAATAAATTACAATAATCCAGTCTGGATGTAACAAACGCGTGGACTACTTTTTCGGCATCCTTTTGAGAAAGGACATGTCTGATTTTGGAGATATTACGCAAGTGGAAAAAGGCGGTCCTAGAAATTTGTTTTAAGTGTGAATTTAAGGATAAATCAGGATCGAAGATCACTCCCAAGTTCCTGACTGTTTCATTGGAAGCAAGGGCAATGTCGTCTAGCGCAGCTATATCATTAGATAATGTATCTCTAAGGTGTTTCGGGCCAAGGATTAGAACCTCTGTTTTATCTGAGTTTAATAAGAGAAAATTGCAGGTCATCCAGGTTTTTATGTCCTTGAGACATGCTTGGAGTTTAGTTATTTGATTACTTTGTTCAGGTTTTATTGACAAGTATAACTGGGTGTCATCCGCATAGCAGTGGAAATTTACCGAGTGTGTCCTGATAATGTTTCCTAGCGGAAGCATATATAATGAGAATAAGATTAGGCCGAGCACAGAGCCCTGTGGAACACCATGGTTAACTTTGGTGCGCACAGATGACTCATTAATTTGCACAAATTGGGAGCGATCAGAGAAATAAGATTTAAACCAGTTTAGGGCGGCTCCTTTAATGCTAATTAACTGTTCTAGTCTCTGCAATAAAATGTTATGGTCAATTGTGTCGAATGCTGCACTAAGATCTAACAGAACAAGGACAGACACAAATCCCTGATCTGAAGCTATTAGAAGGTCATTAGTGACTTTTGCCAAGGCTGTCTCTGTGCTATGATTGGCTTTAAACCCCGACTGAAAGTCTTCATATATATTATTTTCCTGGAGAAACTCACACAGCTGTTTGGCTACAACCTTTTCTAGGATTTTAGACAGGAAGGGGAGGTTAGATATTGGTCTGTAATTGGCTAAAACCTCTGGGTCTAGGGTGGGTTTTTTGAGAAGGGGTTTGATTACAGCTATTTTAAAAGACTGTGGTACATATCCTAATGATAATGACAGATTGATTGTGTTCACTAACGTGCTATCAATTAGGGGCAGAATTTCTTTCAGTAATTTTGTAGGAATGGGATCTAAGATACAAGTTGTTGGTTTAGAACATGAGATTAGTTTGGTCAGCTGATCAAGGGTGATCAGAGAGAAGCTGTCTAAATGATTGGTAGGATTCTTAGCCGTTTCTGAGATTTCAGTGCCAATTGAGGGCAGGAGATGTTTGATTTGATTTCTAATAGTTAGAATTTTATTATTAAAGAAGGTCATAAAGATATTGCTATTTAGGGATCGAGGAATACTGGGTTCGGTGGAGGTGTGACTCTCTGTCAGTCCTGGCTACAGTGCTGAAAAGAAACCTGGGGTTGTTTTTATTCTCTTCTATTAGTTTCGAATAGTAGGCAGCTCTTGCTTTGTGGAGGGCCTTCTTATATGCTTTAACACTACTCTTCCAGTCTAGGAGATGTTCAAACCGGTTGCTGGAGCGCCACTTCTTTTCTAATTTTCTTGATAATTGTTTTAACTCATGTGTCTTGGAATTATACCATGGAGCTAATTTAGTATGTTTAATATGTTGTCAGTGTTAATCGTAATGAGTCTACAGAGCTATCGACGAGATGGTCAATCTTAGTGGAGCTAAGGTTTTTAATGAATTTGTTGTTTATATTGACGGATAATACGGGTTTAAATGTAATCGGAATTATTTCCTTAAATTTAGCTACAGCACTATCAGGTAAACATCTAGAAAATGAGTTTATTATTAGTGGCATATATTCTGATAGTGAAAAATCGAAGGTTATTAAATTATGGTCTGATAGAATTGGATTGTGCGGAAGTACTGTAAGATGTTCAATTTTGACACCGTATGATAATATAAGGTCAAGTGTGTGGTTACAACAATGAGTAGGTTGGTGTACACACTGACTGAAACCAATTGAGTCTAATATCGAAATAAATGCTACGCTAAGGCTATCTTTATTATTGTCAACATGAATATTAAAGTCACCAACAAAAATAATTTTATCGGTTTTTAGGACTAGGTTTGATAAAAACTCAGGGAATTCCATTAAAAATTCAGTATAAGCCCCAGGAGCACGGTAAACTACAGCAAATATGATTGGCTGTTGGTGTTTCTTAGATTGGCGTGGAAGACTAAGAACAAGACATTCAAATGAGTTGTAGCTTAGTTTAGGTTTAGGATTAATTGATAGACTGGAGTTAAAAATAGCAGCAACTCCACCTCCTCGGCCAAATTCTCTGGGAACGTGTGAATTTACATGACTGGGGGGAGTAGATTCATTTAGGCTGACATATTCATCAGGATGCAGCCACGTCTCAGTAAGGGACAATAAATCAATGTTGTGATCTGAGACTAGTTCATTAACTAAAATAGCCTTTGATGATAATGATCTTATGTTTAAAAGACCACATTTAAAAGTCTTTGTTTCCTGAGTTGTTGCAGAGGTTGTGTTAATTTGTATTAGATTTTTGTGTGGAATTCTCCCTCTGTTATTGTTTGATTTAAATAATTTAATGGGACGGTGGACAGACACAATCTCTATGGGTTTGTGGTTGTGTGACTGATCCAGAGGGAGGGCAGAGAAGTGTTTAGCACTGCAGCTCTGCGTCCTGGTCCCAACTCTGGGTTGTCATGTAATAGACTGAGTAATATTCCTAGATAAGAGAGATGCCCCATCCCATGATAATATCGTCGTATGTGAATTTGAACCCTGGCGTAGGCTGATGTTTGTGGTAGAGGTCGGTGGGAGGAGTTAAGGGTTCGTATCCACGACGGTGCATAAATCTGCCTTAAGAAGCGATAGCAGCCTGTGTGGGGAGTAAAGTGACTGTGTAGCCAATCAGAGCTGAGATTTGTTCACAATTTACTTGATTTGTTATTGTTATAAACATCAATAAAACAAATTGAGAACAAACCACCATCTTAAACATTTAAAATCCACATTTCAGAAGCTCCACTTCAAAGATGAGCGAAGAATTTGGCGGGTTATTGTTTTGTGGACAATTTTTTATATTGGCTCTTTAATCTGTTGTACTTATTAAATATATTGCATTTTTGGATCAGTCTGAATGATTTCCTTTCTGTAAATTCATCACCCACACTGAAAATCAGTCTGTTTCAAAAAGACAATGTCATTAATTTCATCCATTTAGTTCAAGATTGAAAATCTAATTGGGAAATCGCTGTAATATCTGTGAGTGTGTGCATATGACTCTGTTTGTGTATGTGTGTGTGAGAGAGAGAGAGAGAGTGTGTGTGTGTGTATGTCCAGTGAATAAAATAAAGCTTTTAATTGCATTGTTCTTTGATCAATGCATGTTTATTAGTGGGTGAAAGTCACATTAACCTTTCCATCGGCCCTGACATTTCCTCTCCTCCTAAATGGAGAATTAAAGACCATTGAAAAGTCATTAGTGAAATTTACTGCTTCTGTTGGCTGGTCAGCCATTAGAGAGGAGCAGGACCACAGAACAGTGTTCACAGTCTTCTGCCAAGTCACTTGTGAATGTTTAAAGGAGAAGTATGTGTAGACAAAAGAAGAACACAAAACTGCAATTTGTGTCATTTCAACATAGGTGAGAATCTCACCTTGTGTATTACTTTATTTTGTCGCCAAATCACTGAAGAACATGAAAACGAGAGTGGGCTGTCATACAGGAGAGTGGTAGCAGGCTCAGAATAGTTAGACCAGTTGTCAGCCATTTACTGTTTATTCCTGTGTGTAATGTTTAACTAGTAGGAGAATGATACTGGTTTTCTGCTGAGCATGTTGCTCTGCAAGGCAACCGACTCTCCTCGGTGTGGTTAAACTATCATTACTTTTGTCAGGTCTGAATATCCAGTCAAGCTGGATTGTCATTTGTCTATTAAGCCAAGCACACATTGTACAATTTGAGCAGGATGTTGACCTGACTTTCAAGTTGTAAAATTCATTTTGAGTCTGGCTGAATTTCAGCTTCATTGCGTACAGGGGACATGCAAGGAGGGATCAGATGCGCCTTTACTACTCATCGGACAGCCCGATTAATTACCGCCATGTCAGAGATTTCTGTAGGCCATCTTCAGGCTCTCACACAGTTGAAGCATAATCACGAGTTGGTTCCCACAAAATCAGTAGCTTTTTTCCTCACTGCATCCAGGTGAAGTGGCAAACACCATCTTAATAAATGTGGTTTATGGAGGCTGGAGGCCATTGCACAATAAGAAAGAAGAAAAAGATGATCAAGGGGTTCTTTCAGTAGAGAAATCAGGGTGTAGCTTGTGATCAATTTACAATAAAGTAGCATGAAGGGGAATTTAACGACAACATTTGTAAAGTTGCACATTGTATGCCCAGCTTTATGTGTAGATCGATAAAGGTAAAAATATAAGACTGCAACATAAAATTGTGAAAATATTTGTAAGGAATTTTGAATAAGATTTCAATCATGAATTGTACATCAGAGTGACTTGGACACTTATTTAGACATAAGAACCAGATGTCAATTTGGTGTTAGAGAAACAGTGGGCAGGGAACCAGCAGTTTGTTTGAGTAACTATCCTGTACACCCTCCTGTGATGGTGTTAACATGTTTAATTGTTGTACTTTTCATTGTTTTCTGCAGAAGCCACCATAGCTGAGCCTGGATGTATAGACTCAACCTAAAATACTTGAATTGCATTCATGGTAATTCATGGTGTTCTGGTGGTGTAAATTAAGTTTGATTGACAGTTACTTGTATTAATTTCACAAAGACTTAACAATCATATGTCTTTGAAATAAGGATTAGGAAAATCTGTTCCACTTCCTCAAATGTTTTCAAGTGAATCCTCTTACATGAGCTATGATCCCAACCTTTTTCAAGTAGAGCCAGAGAACAGTGGGTCACAAAGTGCTGTGATGTTAATTTTACTGTCATGAAAACCTTCAAAAGTGCTTCTTGATCCAAACTTCAGAAAAAAAAAACATTACAATACATTATAGTTTAGTTTTTATAATGTCTAGGCAAATGGTGGGTTAATCTTGTGATCTGCTGTTAGTGCTGCAGGCTGTCTTATATTAAAGACCCTCTTTTCTTAGTTGGTAGCATGCTCTAGCTCTTCAGGGCAGTGGGTAATAAACTGGCTATAACTTCTCTTTATACACAGCTCTTTATTCTTTCGACTTCATTTAATCCACACCAAGGGCAAACAGTTCCCAACTAACTCTCGGGTTTCACTGCCAGCTCATTTCTTCTCCCGTAGCATGAGGCTCTCTTCTCTTTCCCAATACTACCA
Organism: Verasper variegatus; assembly: GCA_026259375.1. Classification (NCBI taxonomy): domain Eukaryota; kingdom Metazoa; phylum Chordata; class Actinopteri; order Pleuronectiformes; family Pleuronectidae; genus Verasper; species Verasper variegatus. The sequence goes on from CM048042.1 coordinate 1,185,559, forward strand.
GTCCCCCTCTAAACAATGGCAGGAAGTAACTGAAATATAAATCTTTCCTACACAGCTCAAAATGAAACATCAAATTGGCACAATAACTTAAGTGTTTGAAATAACTCTAAATATGTACTGTAACTAATTTAATTACACTTAAATTAACTTGATTTTGTTAACCCAGTAGATAAACTGTTAAATTGAATCGTCATTTGCGTTTGTGAAGACCAAATGATTTTTACCCATTTTCAGTTTACAGATGTGTCTGATGACTGTTTGTGTGCGAGTCAGTGAGTGTGTGTCAATCTTTATGTGTTGGTCAGTGTTGATATTGTCCACACAAATCAATGTATGGGCACTAAGAAGCTTATAGTTGTCAGGTCACACATTCTGAGGTTGTTTGCCCTCACTTTTTAGCACCTAACTGTGATTTGAAAGGTCCTCTATAAATACAGTTTATTATTGTTATGACAACCAATCTGACAGAGCTTAAATGTGACAGTTACACAACTGTTCCTGTGCCCCCCTCTTCTTCTCACCTCCTCTCCTCGTTTCCCCATTTTTTTCCCACTCACCCCCATAGTCGAGGCAGATGGCCTCCCACATTGAGCTCATTGTGGTGATTGGGTTGCTCTGTAATTTTAAGGTCTCGACCTTAAAGTGCCTTGAGATAATGTATGTTGTGATTTGGTGCTGTACAAATAAAATGTCATTGAATTTGAATTGAAATTATGTTTGTGTTTATTTGCATATAGAGCGGTGAAGTGAGATCTGATCATGAACATTGACTTGTGACGCATGTTAATACCAGGTTGAAACAGGACCTAAGAGCTTATTGTTTCTTATCTATTGTGGTTAACCAATAATCACAAACGTCTCTCTCTCTTTCTCTCTCTCTCTCTCTCTCTCTCTCTCTCTCTCTCTCTCTCTCTCTCTCTCTCTCTCAAACACCTAGGTCTTGTTTCCCAAAAGCATCTTAAGGTGAAAAGGATCATAAAATCCATTTATATATTTGCTTAAGCTTAAGATGTGTTTCTGAAAAGCGTTTAACTGAAGATTTGCTGTGGAGATGTGTAATACAAATAAACTTGCCTTGCCTTACATACAGGTCAATTCAATAATGAGTTTGTGCAACTTAAAGTTTCAGTTGACAAACTATAGACTATAGAGCTGCTTTCAGACCTACAACAGCAATGTCCCAGTCAGTTTCTGTGGATATTCTCCGGAGAACAAAAAACTGAAAAAAAGAAATCCACTGCCGCCATCAGGATCCACCATCAGCTGCCACCTCAATCGTGGTCCACCACCACTATCAGATGCCAACACGTCACAACTTCAGTCAGCTCTTAATATTTCCATTGTCTGTTATCTTATTTTTTGCATGTACTAATTCTCATGTCATTTCAGAATTCAGGCACTCCCCCCTGCTCTGCATCACCTCGTCCCACAGATCCAATTACCTGCCCCACCCCCAGACTCACTTGCTTTCCATCAGTCATTAGTCACCCAGTATATATACCGGCTCATTTCCTCTGTTCTCTGCCAGATCGTCTATTGTGTTTTTCCTAGCTTTCCAGTGTTATCCCTTGATTCATTGTTCTGCCTGATCTCCGCTCTGACCTGCCTTCTGGACCCTGGATTCCCTTTTTGCCTGCTCCCTATTGGATTTGTTTGCTTTCTCTAACTGTCTGCCTGGCTTTTGACCCCTGATTATCCATTAAACAAGAACTCTTGCTATTCCTAAGACCGCTCAAGTTTCATGCTTTTAGGTTCACATTTGCCATTTTGCGCATCCTGACAGATACATATGAATTTCTATGAATTATTTCAACTGTGAAATGTTCCCTTGCTTGCAGGGAAAAAAGTGGCAGATACACATACTCATACATACACATGTTTCACAGCAAGACAATGTGAAGGCAACCGAGTTTTAAAGAAGAAAAACAAGAACTTGACAAAAGCTGCCTTCTAGTGGTGTTATACTGGAATACACTCACTGAAGGTTTCACAATCCAATCATGTATTATAAGGTATATACAGAAATCAATGAGGTATTTATCCAGTTATGGCAAAAAACTAATAAGAGAAAAAAGTTTTTTTGAATATAATTTTGGGAAATCTAACATTGTCCATGATAACAGTTCAAGCTATATTTTAAACTACGTGATCATCTTACAGTTTATGTTCTATTTAAACAAACAACATTTTAAAAACAATTGTTGAATTTGTTGAGTGTAAAGTAAGTTACTTTGAACTGCTTCCGTCCAGAAAGTGTTCAACACATCTGACACTAAACCGAATTCGCAAGTTGAGACAGCTCAAACTTTGGTTCCAATGCATTAATAAACTGGTGCCTATGTGGCACGCCAGCCACTTAGAAAAAAGGGATTGTTGCTCGCCAAGAAAAAAGGCAGGTTTGTTTAACCCTTGTGTTGGCCCTGCTTCCCCCCGCTGTTGGCCCCCTCACATAGCCCACCACATATTAGGATGCACACGTAGGGCAATAGACAAGTGAGCAGCCCTTGCAGATATATTTGTTACACCCGCGGCACGCAGGTGTGAGTTTTACAGTCCTTCTTCCTGGGGCATATCTGACACCTCTTCCTCTTACTTGCCCCGAGCGGGGCTGCTGCTAGGGCTATGGAGGAGGCCGGACTCTCGGGTCGAACGTCGTCATCGTCATGGTCAAGAGCTCTCTGTGAGGTGGCGGCGGCGGCTTTTACAGCCTTCACAACTGCAGCAGACACTTCCGTGCGGGGATGCGCTCCCTTCGTGCAATGAACGGAGTCACAAGAGCCTTTCCCAGCTGCTCTAGGAACACCCTCCACTTGTTCCGCTTGCCCGGCATCCAGTCTGGGTTGATTTCTCCATATCACAAAGGCGTTGTAGGAAGAGACGTCGATAATGTTGTGAAAGACGACCAGGGGCCAGCGCGGTCATCCTCCTGCAGCTGTACATTCCGATCACCTTGTCTAGGTTGTCCACGCCACCTTTGTTGCGGTTGTAGTCCAGGACGATGACCGGTTTCCCGTCGTTGCGGCTGCTGACGTCTGCCTTGGTGTGCCATGTGCTCAGGAGCACCACGTTCCTGTTTTTCTTTGGGATGTAGGACACCAGAGTGGTGGTGGGCGTGAATGCGAACTTGGATGAGAACACCTCTCTTCCCTTGACCGCGAGCAGCCCGGTCGGGAGCTTGGGCTTGTTCTTCCGAACTGTGCCGACCACGGTGAGCTTCCTCTCTAGGAGCTGCTGTGCGAGTTCGTAGGAGGTGAAGTAATTGTTGCATGTGACATTATGACCGTGCAGTCCCTCTGTTACATCGAGCACTACCCGCAACCCCTGGTTCCGTTCTGGGCGTCCGCCGCTCGGCTTTCCGGTGTACACTTGCATCTTCCAAGCGTAGCTGGATTTCGCATCGCAGGACACCCATGACTTGATCCCGTATTTCGCCGGCTTGCTGGGCATGTACTGACGGAACGGACACCGACCTAGGGAGAAAAACAGGAGGAGAAGAGATGAGAGGAGATGAGATGAGGACAAGGACTAGCAGCCGCTATCTACATAACATAACATAACATGACATAATAAGAATAAAAAACGGAAAAAAAGACTAAACTCTGAACGGAACCAGTTGCTCGTCCACGGTCACTTCGGGCCCCGGGTTGTAGAGGTGCGGTAGCCGCGCCACCCACGCGTCTCGCACGGCCGGCAATTTGTCTGTGGCTTGTCTCGTGTGTCTCATGCACGAAATATCGCACGGCCACTCTCGGCTGATGCTCCTGACGCGACATCGTGCCATGGTCCGGGAGGGGGGCACGTGGAGAATGACGCGCTGGCTTCTTTGTGGGTCTAATGTACCCCCTCTAGATTACAATTGGAATCAGGTGTGGGTCTAAATGACCCCACAGAGCACCACAGCGCCCTCTCTGGGGGTCTAAATGACCCGCCAGGAGACACACACACACACACACTCTGGGTCAATCCAACCCAGGAACAACACAAGGGTTAAAACAGAACAAAAACAGTGCCACTACTTTAAACTCATCTTAAACTGTCTCAAGAAAAAGGCTTACTTAAACAAACTGAAACTGATAACTGGACTGCTGGAAACAAAGAACTAGGAAGAAAGAACAGAGAATGAAAACAGGAGAACAGAAGTTCCACTTATACTCTCAGGTGATTATTCTCTGGACAAGAATAAATGCTAAACTTCTTGCAACAGTACTGCAGGGATTTAAAGTACAAACCTCTTATAACCACATTCCTCAAGACATCTTGTGTCCCTCAGTCACAGTGGTGTTGCACATTCAGAAGAGGGCATAGCTTTGCCAAGGCCCCCTGGTCCCCTTCAATCAAGCTGAAACAGATTTAATACACTCATAAGTATCAGTCCCCTAAATATACATTATATGTATAATATATGACTTTTTAAAACTAGATTCAGGAATTATCCCCTGGTGAAAATAAAACTAAAATCGCCCTATCTTTCAACATTAAAAAAGTGAAACTTGCATCTCTCCACCAGGTTTTATTGTTATCAATCCATCAGTTTTTGCGTAATGCTGCTTACTTACAGACCCAGGTGAAAACATAACCTCCTTGGTGGAGGTACTAATTAATTTCCCAGGTATCTATAGGTTATACTTTCTATAATGTAAATACCTTTTCCTGAAAATGTTGCCCAATATAAATAGTAGTTATATTTCAGTTCTTGCTTGTCTTTTGTGCTGGTCTGTAGACACCAGGAGGGCCGATAAAAGGAACTGGACATGTTAGTTATAACAGCTATAGTAAATACTTCTGTTAGCTCCCCAGTCTAGCACTGTCCACCTCTGTAACATGTTGTTGACCTTTTTTGCATTTGCTTTTTACATCATCAGTGTGTTAACACCAGGTACTCTTACCTGTTGAAGTACTTGTAACTTCAAGGGTACAGTTATATGCTGTCGAGATAAGCACATGGCTTTGAGCATTTAAATCCCCTTTTATTTGTCCATTCCTCCACCTTGTCAATTGCACATTTTATTTTGTTTACTATACACCCCGGATTCCACAGTGCCCATTATCAGCATAAAGTAATTCCCCGGCAATTTCCTCAACCTTTTCAAAAATATATTTGATCATTATGTTAAACAACATAGGACTGCACGCATTACCCTGCAGGGTTCCATTTTCTACGGAATAAATATTTGAATATTTCACACATGCCACAGCAAGAAATTCATTGCATCCCCAAGTAGGGCCTGAAATAATATTCATTCATAATATTCAAGAACAAGTCCCTTTTTTTTTTGCTTTTCTCCTTCCTTCTTTTGTGATGGTAAAATTTTCCATCTCAGCTTTTGGGAACATTTTTACTCCTCCTCATGGGATTTTTGTTATAGTTGTGCTCCATTGTACTCCATTAGTGTACTTCCATCTGTGGCCATTTGTTGTCTGGAGCCAGCAACAACACATTTTTCACCATCTCTGGCAGGTTATAGATTTTGATGTTGTTCCTGGATTTCCCCTGTGCTAGTTGTCCATCTCATTGTTCAAATGTCTTTTTGGTGGTACCTAAACAGATCCATCTGGTGTTTAGAGGTTGTACATGTGGTGGGCAATGTAGTGAAAACATGGGAGGTGTTGTCCAAAAGGAGGTGGACATTGCTGTCTTCTGTTGCTCTGGTATGGACAACAAAATGCAAGGAGGCAGACAACAAAGGTAAACAGTTGATACTATACTTCCTCAGGTCCTCCATATCTCCATTTACTATGAGGACAAGTAACTGCGGACCTGTTCAGACCGGGTTTTAATATTTATCTCAACTGATCTGATCACAAGTGGGCAGTTCATCAGTTCACATCTGGCATTCAAATGTGTTTCCAGTGGTCACTTGTGGTCTGATCTCACTACCTCCCTGCTATGCAAACACGCACATACATAATTGTATGACAGACCAGTCTTAGTCAATGTGTTTGTGTTTCTCAGTGTGTTTGTTTGTGTGTGTGTGAAAGTGAAAGCTACATCTGAACGAATTAGTGTGTGGTGTGCTGCTGTACAGTGAAATGTCAATATCAATGATCTGTTAGTCCTGGTCCTTGAATGTGACCCAGCGACCTTTACATTCACACAGCTAAAAGAATGTGACCACACATATCCCAGACCATCTCTGAATGTGGTCTGAGTGATTGGATCTCATTTGCATCCTGAATCTGTCTGTAGTGTGTTCAGACCTGTACACAGAGCTGTCCACTTGTGATCAGATCAGCTGAGACACATAAATATGAGGTTCAAAGTTTTGTGGCTGTTCGAAAATTTCAGTCACACTGTGTTTTACCTTTTTGAGGATCATTTTAAGCATAGACCCTACTGAGTGAGGACATTTTGAAAAGTGAGGACTTTTGCTGGTCCTCACTTCTTCAAAGGGCTGTTTGAAGGTTAAGACTTGGTTTTAGGGTTAGACTAATCAAGTTTTGGTGAGGGAAAGGGTTAGGCATCTTGTTGTGATGGTTACGGTTAGGGTAAGGGGCTAGGGAATGCATTATGCCAATGAGTGTCCTCACTAAGATCGAGGTACAAAGATGTGTGTGTGTGTGTGTGTGTGTGTGTTCTGGGACGGAGGGAGGGGCTCCAGCAGGACACACACACACACCACCACACACACAGGCTGTGGACGAGAAGTAGGGAGAATGGCTCACTCTGCAAAAATACTCAATCAATCAATCAATCAAATTTTATTTGTATAGCCCATATTCACAAATCACAGTTTGTCTCATAGGGCTTTAACATGGTGTGACATCCTCTGCCCTTAACCCTCAACAAGAGTGAGGAAAAACTACAAAAAACCTTTTAACAGGGTAAAAAGAACGTAGAAACCTCAGAGAGAGCCACATGTGAGGGATCCCTCTCCCAGGACGGACAGAAGTGCAATAGATGTCAAGTGTGAAGGGAAACATCATCAAGGTTTTAGCAGTACTGATAGGGGTAGACCTTTCTGAAGCATAACTGAAGGTCAGTGAATTGGTGGATTAATGTCAATAAGGGTCAAGTATCTGAGAAATACTATGTGTCAAGCAGTCTTTCTGCAATCATAGTCTATGGTCAGCAGCCAGCAAGATCATGATCCACCATCAAGATCGGATGCCACTATAGTCCACAGTCATTGTTCATTGTCGCCATTAGGATCCATCATCAGCTGCCACCTTGGTCGTGGTCCAGCACCATTTTCCGATGGCAAAACGATAAAGGATCCGCCTTTATTGTCACGATCAGCCAGCACGATACAGAATCCACCATACTGGATCCACCATTACGATCTCTGATACGCAATCCACAGATCCTAATCCATGATGTGGCCATAGCTGCGGCCCTGGATCTGCGGACAATAAGGCAAAGGGACTCCGGGGAAGAAGTGAAGTCAGTAACATGTATTGATGAGACATGAATTACTTTGATATGATAACGATTGAGAAGAGGAATGAGAAGCTGGAAAGAGAAGCTCTGTGTGTCATGTGTCCCCCGACCTTCTAGACCTATAGCAGCATAACTAAGAGCAGGTCCAAGACAAGCCTGTACCAGCTCTAACTATAAGCTTTATCAAAAAGGAAGGTTTTAAGCCTACTCTTAAATATACAGGTGGTGTCTGCCTCCCGAACTGAACCTGGGAGATGATTCCACAGGAGAGGAGCTTGATAGCTGAAAGCTCTGGCTCCTACTCTACTTTTAGAGACTTTAGGGACGACAAGTAAGCCTGAATTCTGGGAGCGCAGTGCTCTAGTGGGTTGATAAGGTACCATCAGCTCTTTAAGGTATAATGGTGCCATATTATTAAGGGCCTTGAAGGTGAGGAGGAGAATTTTAAATTCTATTCTAGATTTAACCGGAAGCCAGTGTAGCGAAGCTAATACTGGAGACATGTGGTCTCTTTTCTTGGTTCTTGTCAGGACACTGTGCTGCGGCATTTTGGACAAGCTGCAGAGTCTTTAACGACTTGCTGCTGGAGCCTGATAGTAATGAATTACAATAATCCAATCTGGATGTAACAAAGGCGTGGACTAGTTTTTCGGCATCCTTTTGAGAAAGGACATGTCTGATTTTGGAGATATTACGCAAGTGGAAAAAGGCGGTCCTAGAAATTTGTTTTAAGTGTGAATTAAAGGATAAATCAGGATCGAAGATCACTCCCAAGTTCCTGACTGTTTCATTGGAAGCAAGGGCAATGTCGTCTAGCGCAGCTATATCGTTAGATAATTTATCTCTAAGGTGTTTAGGGCCAAGTATTAGAACCTCTGTTTTATCTGAGTTTAATAAGAGAAAATTGCGGGTCATCCAGGTTTTTATGTCCTTGAGACATGCTTGGAGTTTAGTTATTTGATTACTTTGTTCAGGTTTTATTGACAAGTATAACTGGGTGTCATCCGCATAGCAGTGGAAATTTACCGAGTGTGTCCTGATAATGTTTCCGAGTGGAAGCATATATAATGAGAATAAAATTGGGCCGAGCACAGAGCCCTGTGGAACACCATGGTTAACTTTGGTGCGCACAGATGACTCATCATTAATTTGCACGAATTGGGAGCGATCAGAGAAATAGGATTTAAACCAGTTTAGGGCAGCTCCTTTAATGCTAATTAACTGTTCTAGTCTCTGTAATAAAAAGTTATGGTCAATTGTGTCGAATGCTGGACTAAGATCTAACAGAACAAGGACAGACACAAATCCCTGATCTGAAGCTATTAGAAGGTCATTAGTGACTTTTGCCAAGGCTGTCTCTGTGCTATGATTGGCTCTGAACCCTGACTGAAAGTCTTCATATATATTATTTTCCTGGAGAAACTCACACAGCTGATTGGCTACAACTTTTTCTAGGATTTTAGACAGGAAGGGGAGGTTAGATATTGGTCTGTAATTGGCTAAAACCTCTGGGTCTAGGGTGGGTTTTTTGAGGAGGGGTTTGATTACAGCTATTTTAAAAGACTGTGGTACATATCCTGATGATAATGACAGATTTATTGTGTTCAGTAACGTGCTATCAATTAGGGGCAGAATTTCTTTAAGTAATTTTGTAGGAATGGGATCTAAGATACAAGTTGTTGGTTTAGAACATGAGATTAGTTTGGTCAGCTGATCAAGGGTGATCAGAGAGAAGCTGTCTAAATAATTGGTAGGATTCTTAGCCGTTTCTGAGATTTCAGTGCCAATTGAGGGCAGGAGATGTTTGATTTGATTTCTAATAGTTAGAATTTTATTATTAAAGAAGGTCATAAAGATATTGCTATTTAGGGATCGAGGAATACTGGGTTCGGTGGAGGTGTGACTCTCTGTCAGCCTGGCTACAGTGCTGAAGAGAAACCTGGGGTTGTTTTTATTCTCTTCTATTAGTTTCGAATAGTAGGCAGCTCTTGCTTTGTGGAGGGCCTTCTTATATGCTTTAACACTACTCTTCCAGTCTAGGAGATGTTCAAACCGGTTGCTGGAGCGCCACTTCCTTTCTAATTTTCTTGATAATTGTTTTAACTCATGTGTCTTGGAATTATACCATGGAGCTAATTTATTATGTTTAATATGTTTCTTTTTTAGAGGCGCTATTGAGTCTAGTGTTAATCGTAATGAGTCTACAGAGCTATCGACGAGATGGTCAATCTTAGTGGAGCTAAGGTTTTTAATGAATTTGTTGTTTATATTGACAGATAATACGGGTTTAAATGTAATCGGAATTATTTCCTTAAATTTAGCTACAGCACTATCAGGTAAACATCTAGAAACTGAGTTCATTATTAGTGGCATATATTCTGATAGTGAAAAATCGAAGGTTATTAAATTATGGTCTGATAGAATTGGATTGCGCGGAAGTACTGTAAGATGTTCAATTTTGACACCGTATGATAATATAAGGTCAAGTGTGTGGTTACAACAATGAGTAGGTTGGTGTACACACTGACTGAAACCAATTGAGTCTAATATCGAAATAAATGCTACGCTAAGGCTATCTTTATTATTGTCAACATGAATATTAAAGTCACCAACAATAATAATTTTATCGGTCTTTAGGACTAGGTTTGATAAAAACTCAGGGAATTCCATTAAAAATTCAGTATAAGCCCCAGGAGCACGGTAAACTACAGCAAATATGATTGGCTGTTGGTGTTTCTTAGATTGGCGTGGAAGACTAAGAACAAGACATTCAAATGAGTTGTAGCTTAGTTTAGGTTTAGGATTAATTGATAGACTGGAGTTAAAAATAGCAGCAACTCCACCTCCTCGACCAAATTCTCTGGGAACGTGTGAATTTACATGACTGGGGGGAGTAGATTCATTTAGGCTGACATATTCATCAGGATGCAGCCAGGTCTCAGTGAGGGACAATAAATCAATGTTGTGATCTGAGACTAGTTCATTAACTAAAATAGCCTTTGATGATAATGATCTTATGTTTAAAAGACCACATTTAAAAGTCTTTGTTTCCTGAGTTGTTGCAGAGGTTGTGCTAATTTGTATTAGATTTTTGTGTGGAATTCTCCCTCTGTTATTGTTTGATTTAAATAATTTAATGGGACGGTGGACAGACACAATCTCTATGGGTTTGTGGTTGTGTGACTGATCCAGAGGGAGTGCAGAGAAGTGTTTAGCACTGCAGCTCTGCTTCCTGGTCCCAACTCTGGGTTGTCATGTAATAGACTGAGTAATATTCCTAGATAAGAGAGATGCCCCATCCCAAGTGGGATGAACGCCGTCTCTCCTAACAAGACCAGGTTTCCTCCAAAAAGTTTGCCAATTATCTACAAAGCCCACATCATTTACAGGACACCACCTCGACAGCCAGCGGTTAAAAGACAACATGCGGCTAAACATGTCATCACCTGTTGTGTTAGGGAGAGGGCCAGAGAAAATTACTGTGTCCGACATCGTTTTTGCAAAAGCACACACCGACTCAACATTAACTTTAGTGACTTCCGACATGCGAAGCCGGGAGTCGTTGCTGCCGACGTGAATTACGATCTTACTGTATTTACGTTTAGTTTTAGCCAGCAGCTTCAGTTTAGATTCGATGTCGCCGGCTCTGGCCCCTGGAATGCAATTGACTATGGTCGCTGGTGTCGCTAACCTCACGTTTCTCAGAACCGAGTCGCCAATGACCAGAGTTTGCTTCTCAGCGGGTGCGTCGCTGAGTGGAGAAAATCTATTTGAAACGTGAGCTGGTGGGTTTTTAATCATGGGCTTTTTAAGGGTAGCACTATGCCCCCTCCGGACAGTCACCCAGTGGCCCTGAAAGATAATGTCCCATAAAAACTATATAACAACATTGATACACACTGATACGCACTTTGCTGACACTATAGACAAGTAAAACATGTAGATAATCAGAAAATAATTAATAATTAAATTGGGCCGAGAGTGATACTGTGTTTATTAAATTAATCTATTAAAAGTTTGTGTATGACATGTTGGCAAGTAGTTAAAAACCTCTGTTCCACGGTTCTCACATCCTCTTGATTTTCAGTCCCAATTTCTTCAACAGACATTGGCCTTTGACTGTAGAAGCAGCATGGTCTGGTGGTGTAACTGGTTTGTGTCAGTTGGAGTAACCAGTATTTTTCACGAAAATATGATAATATACAGGAAAATTCATGTGGAATAAAATGTAATCCTGTATTACAGAGTAATATCGATAGTTTTAGTAGTTTATTTAGAAACCAAAAAGTGTTTCGCAGACATATTGCTGTCAGCTCATAAGGACAGTACAGAACTGCCTAACATTGTTTGAGCTCATTCAGAAACAATAAATTGTTTCAGCCAGAGACTTAATGGATTTTTCCTCTGTACAGCTTAGTTACTAAAAATTATAATAATTTGACACAGTCTAAATAAAGGGACTATTTTTAAAAGTAGCTTTGATTTCTTCATAGTCAAAGTGATATCTTTGTTAAACTTCCTGAATCAAAATTAAAATCTACACTTCATTCACATCTTAACCTGATTCCCAATTAATGCGTCAAAGCTTACATGTAAGCGTGTACCCTACGCCGGCCCCTACGGCGTACACTGGCGTGCACCTCCCCAAAGATGTAACTACGAGGCAACGCTGACCACAACAGCTGTGATTGGTTTGCTTGGTAGCATCGCATCTATCAGCACCAACTCCAACATGATCTGGATCATGTTGGAATAAATTTGTGTTTTACGAATTTAGTTTTGTAATTTGGAAATTTATCCATTTATTAACACTCGCTATTGTTCTGAAGCAAACAGAATTTAACATCAGTGGACCAGAAACGGGAAGACACTCAACACCAGCATAGAAACTCTATTGCCACTAGCATTTCGCAACTATTCACAACCACTAATGTAATATGGATACTCTTAGGAGGTTACATTCACAGTCTTTTTTTGTGTCCTAAGTTTGAAGTAAAAGGGCTAAATAACTAATCTCCCAAACTAAAATCGTCTAACTAAATTTGATTGATACTTTAGTATGGCTTTCAATAAGCCTCACTTGGCCTTCAAAATCTGTATAGGAATAAAATGCCCTGCTTGGTGACCAAGGTTTGAAATCCAGGTTGGACCACCCATAGGTTTGTAGTACAGTGAGGTTGGACAAGACAGATGATTAGTACATAAGATTCTGCCTTCAGTGATAAGTCCCCTATCACCTGATCCGAGCGTGTCGTCCTGAGACAGCAGCAGACCCCACTTGACCATGTGGAAGTCGTGGGTCACTGTATTGTTGTGATCGAATCAAATTGGTGGAAGAAAACTTCTGAATGACAATATCTGACTGATATGACTCAATCAAACTAATATGTATCAGGATTTAATTGTAGTATTCCAAATATCAAAGAACTCTCATGCTGTATTCTAATTGCTGTTTTTTATTTCAGTTTTATCTCCAGCTGTCCAGGTGATTGTCAGAAAGACAGATGAGCAGGACTGGAGGAGCAGTCTAGAGCCAGAAGACCTGGAGGCCCCACATATTAAAGAGGAACAGGAGGAAGCAAGTTTCCATTATCTGCTGTCTCTGTGAAGAGTGAAGATGATGAAGAAAAAACTCAGTCCTCAGAGCTTCAACAAACAAAAACAGAGGAGAACAGAGAGGTCAAGTCTGCAGCCAGCAGCAACCACAACAACACATGGAACCAGAGACTGGCAGTCATCAGCAGGGGCTGTCTTTATACAGCTGTGAATCAGAGACTGAGCATAGTAATGACATTTGGAAGGAGACCGAAGAACAAGAGTCAGGTTCAGACACACTGCAAAATGAGAGCACTGACAATCATAACAAATCCCACCTGAGAGGCCATTTAGTTGCACAGTTTGTGACAAAAGATTTGTCTGCAAATTAAATCTGCAGGCTCACATGAGAAGTCACAGGGGAGAAAAGCCTTTCACCTGCACCATTTGTAACAAAGGTTTTAGTGCCAGGGTCAATCTGAAGACTCATATGAGAAGTCACTCAGGTACCTCAGGTGACTCAATTGCTGTAATGGTTTTTTATATATATATATATATATATATATATATATATATATATGCCTTAGATGTTGCATCACTGTTGACGATTAAACAAGAGCCTCCCTCTGAGCAACAGGAGGAGCCAGAGCTTCTGCACATTAAAGAGGAACAGGAAGAATTCTGGGGCAGTCAGGAAGGACAGCAGTGTCAAGGACTGAGGGAAGATGATGTCACCAAGGTTCCATCATTTGCTCTCTCTGTGAAGACCGAGGGTGATGAAGAGAATGCTCAGCCCTCACAGCTTCATCAAAAACAAACTGAGGAGAACAAAGCACCAGAGCCCGCAGCCAGAGGCACAGAGCAACAAATGGAAGCAGACTTCTGTGAATCAGAGACTGAATGCAGTAATGATGAGGTGAAGGAGAAGAGTGAACCTCAGCGGGGTTCGCTTTTTATGAAACACAATGAAGTCACTATAATTGTAGAAAAATGTCATTGTAGCATTGGCAGAAAAATGTATAGATGCTCTGAGTGTGATAAAAAGTTTAGCCTGAAGGGATCTCTGCAGAGACACATCAGGTGCCATACAGGAGAGAGACCATTCACCTGCTTGGTCTGCAGTAAAACATTTCGCCGGAAACAACATCTGCAGGAACATTTCAAAATCCACACAGGAAAGCAACCATATAGTTGTTCAGTGTGTGGCAGAAAGTTTCGGCATAAAGCAGGCATGAGGAGGCACATGAAATCACATGAGTGTAATTGTTGAGATGTTAACATGTGACAGTTTAATGACACAAAGATGTGAATTTTACCCATGTGGACTCTCTTAACTTTGTCAGTCTCTGAGCTGAGCAAAACATATGTTAAAAGCAGACTGTGAAGGTTCATTCTTGCCTTTGGTAACAGAAGTGTGGCAAAATATTGTTATATCCAGATTATCGCCATATAGTCTTTTGTAGAGCAGACTTCACTTCATTGTCATCTGTCTGTGATGACTGTGAAGTTAAAAGTGTCAGAAAATCCAGTGGGTAGATTATTATTATGTTTTTACCCTATATATCACCATGAAATTAGTTATGAGACAAAATGGACTTGACATACTTGACACTTAAACTTGTTTAGTTTTTCTGTACATAGTCAGAGATAGGGCAAGCTGGCTCACACTAGCTGCATGTCTTCTTTCTCCCCATTCCTCACTCTGTCCTGTCAATAAAGACGAAATCCACACACCCCTCAAAAAACAAACAAAAAGGTGGCCATCGGGGGGAAGGTGATATTTCCAAAAATGTAGCATAGACTGATTTGAATAGACCTTTTGTCGCTTATAAAATTAAAGCAGTTCCTGTGAAAAGTGTAGTGCAGACCTAGAACTAGAGCTCATCATTGTAAGGTGCAGACTATTCTTTCTTCCAAGGGAATTCACAATAATAACAATTATGGCAGTCTACATTCCCCCACAAGCCAACACTCAGGTAACGCTTGAAAAGCTGCATGAAATCATGAACAAAATGCTGAGAGCTCACCCAGATTGTGTAATCTTTGTCAGAGGGGAATTTAATCATGCAGATCTCAAACTGGTCATGCCCAACTGTCATAAATTTATCAACCAAAGAAAATAATGTGCTGGACCAAATCCAGGGGAATTTGACTCCTTTCCAGGCCACCCTTTTCACGCAAAGCACCAGAACTCTAATTTTGTAGGCTAACCCTATTTGTTGATGTAAATGTTACCAGACTAGTAAACAAGTAGGTGGCACAATAACTCACTGCCCTCTGCCATCTTTTCAATGATGTCATCTTTGTCAAGTGCCATAATAATATCCTTCTCTGTTGTCACAACCAAAACAGTGAAAATATGATATTTCCAAAGGCTTTTACTTTGAAATTCTACATCTCAATGTCCTGATATTGTCGGGGTAAGCTCTGAGGTGGTGAACTGTCACTGTGAAGTAACATAAGTCTGTGGAAACAGGCCGTTGCTTGCTCAAGTTTTTCTTCATTATCAAGTTTATTCACACAAGATAAAGATACATTATACATTTAAAAGTATAAATTTTCTCTTAAATAGTTTTACACTCATTATCATTATCATTACTTCATTCAGTACACTACATTTTGAGTGCTTTAATTAATTAATTAATTATTTTGTTATCTCATTAATTTGTCCATGCTATCACAGACTGACCAAATGTGACATAAACTCATTTACACAGGGGTTTCTTTTATTTTGAACAAGAAACAATGTGCATCTTGAAATGAGTGGGGACTATTTTGACCGTGTGTCACACGGACTGAACTTTAAAATGTCTAAGGTCCAGATGTTCAGAGTCATGGTGACTCAAAAATTGAGCACTGCTGCAGAGGAGATATTTTAGCTGTTCGAAGCAACAGTAGCAGAGTGCAAAGAGGATATGTCTCATTCCAAGAAAAACTTCCAAGATGGCGCCGTACTAACGGCTGCCTGTTGTAGCAGCTCCTGGTATTACTGTCGGTTTATTGTGTATTTATTACGTTTGCTGTTTGTTTTTTATATTTATTTTTGCACTGCTCTGTGCATCTTCGTACCGTACAACGACGAGATGCTTTTGGAACTGACTGGACACTTTTTTATAACTTTTAACCACACTTCGGTCTCTTCGGATCACTGGGATCATGCCTGCAACACACGCCGGCATTGTTTACACCCGCGACCAGCTGACGGCCCTGAGGCACATCACCGTCTTGGCCGGAGAGAGACCCACCATACCGGCGGAGCTAATGAGGAGACGGCGGGGCTGCAGAGCGGGGCTTAAACGGAGGGTGGAGAAGAGGAAGTTTAAGCCCTTCATCCCTGCAGTCATCACTGGAAACGTGAGGTCGCTGGCAAACAAAGTGGACGAACTGGAAGCGCTCATCAGGACGCAGAGGGAGTACAGAGAGTCCAGTATTGTGTGTTTCACGGAAACGTGGCTGCACGAGCAGATACCGGACTCCAACGTCACCATTCCCGGCTTCCAGACGGTTCGAGCCGACAGAGACACCACCGCGACCGGCAAGAAGAAAGGAGGGGGGCTCGCCGTGCTCGTGAACAACAGGTGGTGTCACCCCGGGCACGTCACCGTTAAACAGCGTGTCTGCAGCCCGGACATCGAGCTCGTCGCCGTCGGACTTCGTCCATATTATTTGCAGAGGGAGTTTACCAGTGTATTCGCCATCAATGTTTACATCCCTCCATCTGGGAACGCAGAAGCAGCGTGTGACGTCATCCACACTGTGACTGCAGGATTACAGACACAACACCCCGGGGCCTTCATCATCATCACAGGTGACTTTAATCATGCTTCCCTCTCATCCACACTCCCAACCTTCTTCCAGTTTGTCAAATGTGCCACCCGCGAAAATAAGACTTTGGACCTGCTGTATGCAAATGTTAAGGATGCATACAGCTCCACTGCCCTGCCACCACTGGGCAGGTCAGACCACAACCTAGTCCTGCTCTCACCATCATACAAGCCTGTGGTTCAGCAGCACCCAGTCACAGTGAGGACAGTGAGGAAATGGTCTCTTGAGGCCATGGAAACACTGCGTGGAGCGCTGGAGGCCACAGACTGGGAGGCTCTGTATGAGCCACATGGTGAGGACATTGATGGCCTGACTGACTGCGTCTCTGAGTACATTGGGTTCTGCATAGACAACACCATCCCCACTAAAGAAGTTCGCTGTTACCCAAATAACAAGCCGTGGGTAACAAGCGACCTGAAGGCCCTTCTCAACGAGAAGAAGAGGGCCTTTAGATGCCAGTGCTCTGGAAAACATCCTGCCTGGTCCCAGTGCCCAAAAAAGGACGTCCTGCTGCACTGGAGGACTACAGGCCGGTGGCACTGACCTCTCACATCATGAAGGTAATGGAAAGACTGGTCCTGGCACACCTCAAACCGCTGGTGTGCCCATCACAAGACCCCCTGCAGTTTGCATATCAGCCCCATGTTGGGGTTGATGATTCTATCATCTACCTGCTGCAGAAGGCTTACTCCTCCCTGGACAGACCCAACACCTCAGTCCTGGATCATGTTCTTCGACTTCTCCAGCGCCTTCAACACCATCCAGCCCAGACTGCTGAAGGCCAAACTGGAGGGCACGCGGGTGAGTGCTCCCCTCATCGCTTGGGTCGATAACTATCTGGCGGGCAGGCCGCAGTTTGTGAGATTACAGAACTGTGTGTCTGATCGTCTGATCAGTAACATCGGGGCCCCCCAGGGAACTGTACTGTCCCCCTTCCTCTTCACCACATACACTGCCGACTTTAAGTACTGCACTGAGTCGTGTCATCTGCAGAAGTTCTCTGATGACACGGCCATTGTGGGGTGTGTTGAGGGCGGGAGGGAGGCCGAGTACAGGGACCTGGTTGACCGCTTTGTGAAGTGGTGTGGGGAGAACCACATGCAGCTCAACGTGGCGAAGACGAAGGAGATGGTGGTGGACTTCAGGAGGAACAAGCCCCTGCCCTCTCCTGTCTGCATCGGTGGGACGGATGTGGAGGTGGTACCTACATACAAGTACTTGGGTGTCACACTGGACAATAAACTGGACTGGTCCACCAACACAGAGGCCGTCTACAAGAAGGGCATGAGCCGGCTTTACTTCCTGAGGAGGCTCAGGTCCTTCAATGTCTGCAACAAGATGCTGCAGATGTTCTACCAGTCTGTTGTGGCGAGCACCATCTTCTTTGCTGTGGTGTCCTGGGGTGCGGGCATCAAGGCAAAGGACGCCAACAGACTGAAAAAACTCATCCGGAAGGCAGAGTCTGTGGTTGGCTCTAAGCTTGTCACCCTAGAGGAGGTGGTGGAGGACAGGATGCTGGCAAAACTGCTGGCAATCATGGACAATCCCTCTCACCCCCTCTACAAATCACTGGACAAGCTAAGGAGCAGCTTCAGCCACAGACTCATTCAACCCCGCTGCTCTAAGGAACGATACAGGAAATCGTTCCTCCCAACCGCAATAAGACTGTACAATTCATCTACCTCTGTCAGAGCCACCATCACAGAACTGCACTAAATTACCGCAATTATTTTTTATTTGATTCTTTGTATTGTATTTTATTGTATTTGTATTGTATTTTATTGTATTGTATTGTATTTTATTGTATTCAAATATACCGGCTGCTATGACGACTTAATTTCCCTTCGGGGATGAATAAAGTAATCTATCTATCTATCATCTATCTATTCTGAAGAGATTGACCAACAACGTCAGATACTGGAGGCTTTACTGAAATCTCCAACAACCCACAGGGCAGGTAGGTAACTGTGGCTTTCTTTAAGATAAGATAAGATAATCCTTTATTGGTCCCACTATAGGGAAATTTGCAATATTTCAGCAGCAGAGTAAAAATAGGCATCAGTAAATGATAAGTAACTTGCAATACTTGAGTGTAAGTGTAATATAAATATTAATGGAATTAAGATCAATATATACAGTGTAAAAAAAATGTTTTGCACAGACAGAATGAATATAGCATTGAATATTTAGGAGAGTTTTTTATTTTTATTTAAATTTCTCCAACCAATTTGTCTTTAAATACACATTAACGTGAATCCTACATATTGTAGCGAACGGATAAATAGAGGCAGAAGACGTTATCTTTCAGTCAGCGACATACATTAATAAAAACATGAATAAATGTGTATTATTTGAATAGCTTAGTATTGAATGCACAATAACAGGGTAGTTATGTTTATACAGGCACTCAGCCCAGTTTAATATAAAACACAATTTTATACAATATATATAGTAGGGGGTCCCTGCTCCACCTCTCCATCAGTTTGGGGGTCCTTGGCCTGAAAAATGATGAAGACCCCTGATCTAAAGAGTTTATTTCAACATAGGGAAGTTCACAAGACAGAGAAACCTTTTCAGTGTATGGTTTGCAAGTGTAGATTTCGAACAGAGAAAGCTTGGATGGCCCACAAGAAAAACTATGGCTGCTGTTGCTCTGTCTGTGGTAAAATTATTCCTGAGCTATTTCACATGAGGGAGCACATGAGAGTTCATACAAGGGAGAAACCTTTCCAATGTTCGCTGTGTCTGAAACGCTTTCATACAAGGCAAGCATTAGTTCTCCACATCAGAATTCATACTGGAGAGAAACCCTTAAGCTGTTTGGTACAGCATTTCGTGCCCAACCACACTTGATAGTGCACATGAGAGTCCATTCAGTTGGCTTTCACACCTCAGAGAACACAAGTGTCTTCCAAAAAAATTGAAAAAGAAAGAGCAGTGAATCAAATTGAGTCTGTGGGGACTGTAATCTGTGTCATACAATACACTGTACTTAAACTTGTTCTCATACCTAACCTTTTTTATATTATAGCCTACCTCCCTTAGCTTTATTCAACATCACACATACATGAATGCACTGTGCTCATAAGAAACTGTGACCTACGCCCTAGAAAGAATTCAACCAGCTGCCCCAGGTTCAGAAGGACAGATAGGAAAGGCGTTGTCTTGTCTGGAAAATGCGCATGCTTACGCACACAAGACGTACAGCCGTTAAAGCAGGAACACAATATTCCTCACTTGAATGAACAAAAACACCGTATCAAGGCTTGTTTGTAAAACACAAAAACAAACACTGTCAGAAATGTTAAGATTTGCCCTGCTGCTACAAAGGAGGGGCGAAACTGGGAGCGACTCCTCATCATTGGCGGATTCCAGTGCCAAGAGGCTGGGACCATGCCTGCCCACCATCAAGGTAGAGCCAGGTCTAAACCACGGCAACTCCCCCTCGTTATTGACCAATGAAGTTCTACCTACTATTAGAAGTACGGCACCCGCCGTCCATTTGGGGCGACTCTTGACTACCCCGTGCCACTAGATGGCCGAGGCTGTGCATTGAGTGCCCATAGCTATGCTGTACTATGCTAGCTGTGCTGTTCCTTTTCATTGCTTCTAAATAAATACTTGTTGAACCAAACCGAGACCGGCTCTTCTCATACCTCGGGGCAAAAGAACACAACAAGTCCAGTGATTATAGTTTTTTTGTAAAAAAATCTACTTTCCAGACCCAAACTCTCAGTGAATTACAACTATATAAAGGGTTTCTTGAGCAGGCGTCTTATGTTCTGAGGTTTGAATCCAGCACCTGCAGACCCAGTTCCAAATTCTATCCCTTAATAAAGGCTAAAACTGCTATTTACAAAAGTAAATGTGGATTTGTTTACCACTGAAAATATTCTCCAACAAATGAACAGTTTTGTCCTGCTGATGAAGGCTGAGATTTAACATGGTCAGCTGTTTTACAATATTTCATCGCTTTAAAGAAAACGTGAACTATATATTTGTGAATCGTTTTTAAACCAGATATGATCAAACATGAACAATAAACAATGAATCATGATTACTTGCCTGCGAAAGGAGTCACTCATGGTAAACAATTTCATGCAGAATTATCACCCATTCTGCAGCTCTCCTTGGATCTACAGTTTACAGGAACCAATGAGCTTTGGGCTGAGTGACCAAAGACAGCAGGATAGGACTGGGCAAAGCTTTAGAGGAATTAGCTTACTCAGTGGATTACCAATTGTAATAACAATCGTAGTGAGGAAAGAAAATACACATTGGGGGTAGTAAACCCCCTCCTTTCTTGGTGAATACAGTCTGATACCACATCCAGTGTTACATCCAGATTGGTCTACCCCCTCCTGCTTTCATGAATCCACTTACTAACATCCTCATCACACCTTACAGTGCCCCTTACCCGGAAACCCCCTTCCTGCCTTTTGGTTGTAAGCTCTGTGCATGTAAATCACAATGTCGGTACCCTTTGATCACGGTTACAATTTACATGCCAGCTGCTCCCCCTCTCCCCCCACTATAACTGTCCCTGTATCTTTCACTCTGGTTAGTCTGCTGTCTCAGATTCACTTTGTGCAGCAGGCTCATCGTATTCCAGAATACCAATAAAACTCACAACACTACAACACTTTGAGACTGGACTCTGGTTGAATAATTTTGCAACACTAGTAATATGCAGAAGCAAGTAGTCACAGGGATGACTGCTGTTGACACTGATTTGACCCTCTTGTTTGGATTTAAAGCTTTTAAAAGTAATGTTGTTTGATGTTTGTAGTTTCTTGACATGTATCCTTATTGTCACATGCTTTGTTTAACGTGATGAAATAAAACATAGACCACATTTCTAACATGGACAATGTTAAAGCTCCTGCCTTCAGGAGTTGTACAGGCAACTGTGATTGTTTGAGCTTCTTAAAGCTCCTTTTGTCTTTGCTCAACCAGGTGAGTATGAGTATTTCATGGACAATATATTAGCATGTGTAACTAAATGTGTGAATTGAAAGCAGCACACACACGTTTGGGTCTCACGACATTCCCGCGTGGCAAAAGACAAGGGTAGATTCTGAAGTAGCCACACAGCTACAAGCTTCGTCTGTGTTGATGTGCTGCCATCTAGGGGTAAATACTAGCTACTACAGTTGACTGATGTCTGTGTGATAACAAAGCCATCATTTATTAGAGGTACTAATAATAAATAATACTATTTTAACATTATTATTTGATTCTGTGTTTGTGTAGTATAATCAGTATGGTATCCAATGAAAGATACAATAAATGGTAAATGGTCTATTTATTTATATCGCTTTTCAAGTCCTGATGACTACTCAAAGCGCTGCACAGTACTGTTTTACATTCACCCATTTAGACAAACACATTTATATAGTGCATCTATGTGCAGCACTTTCTTTATGAGAATACAAACAAAGCTGTGTCTTCAGAAGTTGTATAAGTGTACTTATAGGCAACTGGACTTGCTTGTGTTTCTTTCATTGCTTGAAGACATTTCATCTCATCCAAGAGACTTATTCAGTTGTAACTGACTAATGGGAGGTTTTGGGTATAATGAGTGGCTATGTTAAATAGGCAGGTTGTTGACCTCCCACCAGCTAGTGGGTTGTCAATGTTGATACCTGTAAGTTTTAGAACCACATGACTTTTTTGTGAGTCATTAGGGTCACTGGAGTTGGGAATCTGTTCTGTATGTTGCTGTCTGTCAGTTTTCTTTCTTTTGGAGGTTTTGATAAAAGCCCATTTTGGGTAGCCACAGGTTTTTAAGAGCTCCCTTGATGTGTTGTTCCTTCACTATGCCCTCAGTCCTTGTGGGTATGTTTTGTGCTTTGTGATGTGAGGTTCTGATGAACCCCAGCTTGTATTCTGAGTGATGAGTCAAAGAGTGAATACTGATCTGAGTTTTGGTTTCCTATATACTTGGATGTTGAGGCTTCTGTCCTCATCAATGTGCACTGCACAATCCAAAAAGGCCAGACTGTTTCTTTCCTCTGACATTCAGGTGAACCTTTTCAACACAGTGGATAAATAGGTGATTACCCATAATTCCTTGTTTTAAAAAATGGCTGTAAAATAAGGTTTTGGTGGATTTGGAGGCTTTTGTTTGGAATAGAGATAAAGTAAATGCATCTCTTGAATCAGGGGGAGGGGTGGCTTCTCTTCAACCAGGCTATAAACCATGATGAGATCTTCCAAAGATCGCTGTCCCAAGAGGCACCATACCAATTGTATTTCTATATGATACTCTTTTCTCTTAGTGAAAAAAAATCTTATCACCACCTGTGGATGTTGGGGGAGTTTTGCCTTCTGTCATGTTTTACATGACAAGGATCTGTACAAAGGTGGTGTGGGTTGAGGCTCTTGAACTTGCGGAGGAATTGTTTGTCTGAAGGCTCTGGCTGGGTTATGGAAAGGGGTATTGGGGTATATATCACTAGATAGATAGATAGATAGATAGATAGATAGATAGTAAATGTAATGGAAATGTACTTAATAACTACTTACTTTACTTAATAATTACTTAGGTTATGCTTATAGCTGACATTTCCATCTAGGGTACGGCTCAACATAAACTTTATGACAGTATGTGCACCCACTGTCCAACACCTTTAGGATTCAGCCTATAAGTCACACCTTTACAGAATATGCTCCAGACACAGAACAACCCACACAGAGACTTAAATATGAGCACAGACACTTCACTTTTCATCTTTCTTGCAACCTCCACCTTGCCTGTGTGATCCTTTCTGCAGAAAGCTTTTACAAAGACAACTTACAAAAAGTACTTGCCTCAGAACCTTGTTTGTTGACCAATTTCCTGCACAATAGATAAATAGATGGATAGGTGAATGATATATAGAGATAATAATATATAGATATATAGATAGATAGATAGATAGATAGATAGATAGATAGATAGATAGATAGATAGATAGTGAAAAACTAGTCCTCGCCTTTGTTAAGTCCTGGGAGAGGGATCCCTCACATGTGGCTCTCTCTGAGGTTTCTATGTTCTTTTCACCCTGTTAAAAGGGTTTTTTGTTTTTGTTTTTCCTTTTTTGGGTTAAGGGCAGAGGATGTCACACCCTATTAAATCCCTATGAGACAAATTGTGATTTGTGAATATGGGCTATACAAATCAAATTTGACTGATTGATAGATAGATAGGTGTGTGCCTGCGTATGTGCGCGTGCGTGTGGGGGAGGTCAGCAGGGTGGCGGGGGGCGGGGGGGGGGGGGGGGGGGCAGCATAGCAGTGATGGATAGAGTCATAGGGACCTGAATAGCATCTACTAGCTTGTGGTACCACCCTCCGTGTGCGGCTCGCAGAAAGACGCAGGCTGCTGCCTGCACCAGCGGCGGAGGCTCACAGCAGCACCAGCATCAGCATCAGCATCATGTCTCCGCAGCCAACCCGCCGCCTCCCGCTGACGGCCAGAACACGGAGGAGAGGAAAGTGAGGTAAGGACAGTGGCCTCTGTTTGCGGTGTGTGGGGAGAATGACGGCTCCACAACAGGCAGCGTGCTCTCCTATTCACCGAGTGAGAAGACAAGCGGTGTGATGCAGGGGCACAGTGGTTAGCTCCTGCTATGTTGTGCTAATATGTAGCCCTCCCTGATGGATGGGTGGATGGATGGATGGATGGATAGTGTGTGAGAAGCATCGTTTTTATGAAGTGAGAAAGTGATAACATTTTGCTTGTTTGTGGGTTAATAATTATTGGGTTAGTGTTAGAGTTAGGTTTTGGGTGAGGGTTAGATTAAGGTTTGGGTGAGGGTTACTGTTAGAATTTGGTTTAGGTGAGGGTTGGAATGAGGTTTGGGTGAGGGTTACTGTTAGAATGAGGTTTGGGTGAGGGTTGGAATGAGGTTTGGGTGAGGGTAATGGTTAGAATGAGGTTTGGGTGAGGGTAACTGTTAGAATGAGGTTTGGGTGAGGGTAACTGTTAGAATGAGGTTTGGGTGAGGGTTACTGTTAGAATGAGGTCTGGGTGAGGGTTGCTGTTAGAATGAGGTTTGGGTGAGGGTTGGAATGAGGTTTGGGTGAGGGTTACTGTTAGAATGAGGTTTGGGTGAGGGTAACTGTTAGAATGAGGTTTGGGTGAGGGTTACTGTTAGAATGAGGTCTGGGTGAGGGTTGCTGTTAGAATGAGGTTTGGGTGAGGGTTGGAATGAGGTTTGGGTGAGGGTTACTGTTAGAATGAGGTTTGGGTGAGGGTAACTGTTAGAATGAGGTTTGGGTGAGGGTTTAGGGTTAGAACGAGGTTTGACTTAGGGTAAGGGTTAGAATGAGGTCTGGGGTTAGAGTGAGATGTGGGTGAGGGTTAGTGCTTTAGTTTTCTAAGAATAAAACAAAACAACAGCAGTCTTAATAGTATTTACTTTCCTCCTCATGTCTGTCTGTGTCTGACAGAGAGTGCTGTGGCTCACTGATCCATCGGTTTAGCCATCATGCAGTGTTCGTGGAAATCCATGGTCCTACTAGCATTAGCCTCCATAGCTATCCAGTACACGGCCATCCGCACTTTCTCCACCAAGCCCTTTAGCCTACTGTGCTCTGTGGGTCTGGCATCCACTGGCCAAGCTGTCAACTGCAGCCTCAAAGATCTGACACTGGAGGGCTCGGACCCAGAGTGTGATGAGATACTCTCCAACACCCCATCTTCCCCTACCTCCTCTCTCCCCACGTATGATGTCAACAAGAGAACCCACATCCTCATCCTGGCGACCACACGGAGCGGATCCTCCTTTGTGGGTCAGCTGTTCAACCAGCATCCAGAGGTCAGAATGTAATATACATTTATTATCATCAACAATAAAAGAATACAATCATACTAGGGCTGCACGATATATCAAAAATCCAATCATTGCGATATCAATGTGCGCAATAGGCCTATTGCAAAAGACGGCAAAAACTGCATAAATGTTTTTTCATGCGCCACGCATTCACGCTCTGCATGCCAATATATTTTGCCAATCAGATGGAACCTGACAGAAAAGTAACAGCACCCAGACACACATTCCGCTGCTGTGTGTGTGTGTGTGTGTGTGTGTGTGTGTGTCTCTCTCTCTCTCTCTCTCTCTCTCTCTCTCTCCATCTCAGCTGATGTATCTGACTCGTTACAGTTTAAAAGTTGATTTGTAGGATTTAAAGGATTGATAGAACACAGAGGATCAGTAAATGACTGACAGAGAACCTAAAAACTGTAAAAAGAAATACTTTTCACTGTCCAAACGTGTCTGATAATACCACTGTAAGTGGGCTTAGTGGAGCTGTGTATGGCTCCCTGGTGTCTGCCCCCGACTTGGTGGTGCTGCAGCCGGGCTGTGCGCCTTCTCCCGGCTGTGGAGCTGTCCGTGGTCTCTGTGTCCGTAGCCAGGGACTGTATATGTTTATGTAAGTCATATTGTCATTGCGATATTAAACAACGTTATTGCACATCGCATGTTTTCCTGATAACATGCAGCTCTAAATCATACACTCATTCAAAGATGCTTAACTTGAACATGTTTTTTCTATGACTTGTTAATGAATTCTGGTTTAAGTAATCAATGTTTTAGTAATGAGTAAATAAACTGAAATATTCTATAGTGGAACTGAATAGAATAGAAAAGACTGCCTTTGTATGTCATTGTACTGCTATGCAACACAGTTTAGTGCATCTCTGTGGTGCAGACACAGAACAAATACTAAGTAAATATGAAAGATAAAAAAATCGATACATAGCATTCTACACATAAATAATGTGCACAACAAAACCTAATGCATTAGAAGCCATGGGGTAGAGGGGGACTGGCTGAATGCCGCTAGCTTATATAGGACAGCCAGACCATTTCCCTGATGACCAAACTCCTCCCATCAGGCTTCTGCAGGAAGAGGCCTGCTTAGGGTCGTCACATCATAAAAAAAGTGGTTCCACCCTGAACCCTAAACATAAAACAATGTTCATTCCCATTTTAAACAGGCATTCTTTATTGATATGGTTGTTGTGTCTTTCTCCCTTTGGAGTCAAGGGATTGAAATGTTCACCATCTCATCACTCACTGAAACAAACACTGCACTGCCTATTTATTTGGCTCAGCAACCAATGGAATATAATGGTTGTGTTGGAGGCACTAAAATATTATTGATTGCACCTAAAAAAACTCTATTCTTCACTTTTTTATATATATATCCCAGGTCTTCTACCTGTTTGAACCCCTGTTCCATGTCCAGTCGGCACTGCTTCCTCGGCTGGTGCAGAGTCGGAACCTGGCTGAGAGGAGGGTTATGATGGGTGCAGCCAGAGACCTGTTGAGGTCTCTGTACCATTGTCATCTCAACAGTTTGGAGAATTACATCCGACCTCATCCTGCCAACCACTCCACTGACAAGCTGTTCCGAAGAGGAGCTAGTAAGTGACATGCATCTTTACATCTCCATTTACACAGGGCATTAATATATGTCTCATAACTAGATTGTATTTAGATGTTCTTTTATCCTGATTACATTTAAACTTGGTATTAATGTGTCTCCAGTGTCCACATTGAGATCTAATTTAGATCTGATTGCTGTGTCTAGCACAGGTTAACATCTTCCTCATTGTTGTTGCAGGTTTATGAAAAAGAAACAAAAAGGATAGAAGAAGATGGTAGCCATCTTGTTAGGGTTTGTTTTAGTTGGACCCCAAAGCAGAGACTGGACACAGGCTTGGAAATGAAGGTAGAGTTTATTGTGGGATTAAGTGGTGATGGCAGGCTGTGGAGGCAGGGTGCTGGCTGGCTGGGATGTCCACAGGAACAATCAGAAACGAGGAGGACACGGCACGGGAAACACAAACGCAGCAGAGCAGCAAGGCACACGGGAGGGCTGCGTATCACAAGGGAAAAGACACGGGTTAGTGATCATTCATATCAGCGAGGAAACCGAGGAAAGACAGGATGTTGCGCTACCGAACGAGACAGAATTATCTGGCAGAGTAGTGGAGTCGAGACCAGGTCTTTATGAGAGGTTGATGAGTGAGTGAGAACAGGTGTGCCTTGTCTACTGCATCGGGGAAGCCAGCCACACCCCCTGCCACACCTGCAGGGGAAGAGCAGAAAAGGATGGGGGAGAGAGAGAGAGAGAAAACAAAACCCACAACACAGAATCATTACACATCTTTGACACTTTTATTGTGTTTCACTATCCCTCCTCATGGTGCACCTATACCTGTGCTTTAATTTGCTCTTTCTGATTATAATCCATAATCCAAAACACATTTTATTGTAGGTTTAAATAGAGTATTTGTCTTTGCACTTTGTCACCTTGTCCTGCTTCTATTCACATATTTGAGCTACAGTAACATTTGATGGATGTTGCTGTTTATTTCTTTTAAACATTTGTTGTTAGAGTTGGTTGTATTGTTTGCGTCCTTTCTTTAGGCCGGTCTCTGTGCTCCCCTCCTGTATGTGAGGTTCCTCTGGGCCCAGATGAGCAGAGCCTTGTTCTGACTGATGAGGGGGAGTGTGGGAAGAGATGTGGGCCGCTTAACGTGTCACTGGCTGCTGATGCCTGCAGAGGGAAGCGCCACATAGCCATCAAGACAGTGCGCATTCCCCAAATCAGTGACCTTAGAGCACTGATTGAAGACCCAAGACTCAACCTGAAGGTAGAGAAATAGTATTATTATTACTTTGTAATAAAAAATGTATGTCAATATTACAGTATTTGT
The DNA here is from genome assembly GCA_026259375.1 of Verasper variegatus. Classification (NCBI taxonomy): domain Eukaryota; kingdom Metazoa; phylum Chordata; class Actinopteri; order Pleuronectiformes; family Pleuronectidae; genus Verasper; species Verasper variegatus. The sequence continues at coordinate 1,214,013 of CM048042.1, forward strand.
CCATTCACATTACAGCTGTATTATTGAGACTTAGACTTGAGTAAAACTTTATAGAAAGGAGTAGTTACAGGTTCGGACCTAGGTTTTTGTTTTTGTTTTCGAGAGGGGGTGTCATGGGTGCGTAAATAAAGCAGAAGTCTGAAGTGCAGTTTTGGTTTTGGTTTGAGAATCATTACAGCCCTGGTCAGCACTACTTTTTTGAGATTCTTGGCCATTTTGTTTAGTAAGTCATTTTTTTTTATCTCTTTATAATTATTAACTAGTGCAGTGCTCATTCTAAGTAAGTGGCGCAGTAACTCACTGCCCATTGCCATCTTTTCAATGAAGTCATCTTTGTCAATTGCCATAAGAATCTCATTCTCTGTTGCCAAAACAGTAAAAATATGATATTTCCAAGGGCTTTTACTTTGAAATCTTAGATCAGATTGTCCTGATATTTACTGGGGCACAATCTGGGGTGGGCTACCTGTCAGTGTGAAGTAAAATTAGTCTGGGGAAACAGGTAGTTTCTCAATGACAGTGTGTTATTTTGTTGCTTAAATTTAAGTTTTTCTTCATTATAAAGATTGACTAATTATTCACACAGTGGTAATAAAAAATCATTCATTTTTTATTCAAAATTTTGCCTGAAATAGTTTCACACGCAGTCGTGATTTTTTATCATTAATTTTATCTATTATTCATCATACTTCATTCAGTTCAATTAATTTGTGTAATTTAATTAATTACTTAACTTATTACCTCATCAATTCATTCATGCATTCACAGACTGAACAAATGTGACGTCTCATTTACAACCGCGATCATGTGGTCCATCGTTTGTGAAAACCTGGTCATGCCAGCCGCACTTTGAAAATTGGTGCGCGTCTACTCGTGGTCTTACGGAAAAGGTCCTTGGAGCAGAAAAAAGGCCAAAGACAAATGTTGACAGTTTAATGAGACTTATTATGGACATTTTATTTGCTTTCCACACAAAACATAACAACTATAATGAAATGGAATACTTTTTCATTATGGCATTCATAACTTGCTCATATTGAATATAATTTTTGGGGCCTTTTTTATAATGGCATTAGAGGATGTCCCTGAAAAATATTGGGAAATAGGATTTTTATAATAATAATCAAGTAGCCAACTTTACCTTCAATCATCTCTGTTGATTGACCATTCTACTGTAAAATCTTCTAAACCTTGACATACTGATGGTGGCGGTCACCAGGAACAGGAGTGTGGTGAAATATTTGTGTCACTTCTCAAGGATTGTTTCTTGATAATGTTTAATATGAGCAAGTAATGAGAACCCTGAAGCTGCACTCCCGCTGCTGCACAAGGAGCTGTTGACCTGTTTATTCAAAGTTCAGTGAAGCTGGAACCTGAAATGAGATGTCAGCTTATTATTTCTCTGTGAATGTATTGACTGGTCCGCCTGGTACTATTGAGTGTGGAGGTTGCATTTAACAACTCTTCACTAGTTGACAACATAGTGGACTAGATAATGGAAGGTTAGATAACCAATCAATGCAACTCTAAATTGGTATGGATTGATTGGATGTGGTAAAAACAACTGCAGCCCCTTAGAGATACTCTGGGCACATGTACATAGACACATGGACGTGAAATATGCCCGACACAGGCTCGCAGAGCAGAGGTAGTGTTGGGCCAGTAGCCTTTGCTACTGTCACTCTGATGTGACATACAGAATTATGTAATGAGTGCGACTACATTTGCCTGGCTAACTGAGCATCAAAGAAGGGGCTGTATATTAAGGAGACACAGCTCAATAGCCTTTCACCAGCAACATTTCAACTTAAACAAGGTCATCATAAATATGACATATAACATCTGTATCAGCTTATATCAATAAATGAAGGCCAACAAACCGAAGCAGGTAAAGGCAGGAAGGCAGGCCACCAACTGGTAGCAGGTCAAAACATGGGGGGGCAGGTCACAAAAGCACAGGATGGTATAAGCGTAAGATACGAAAATGTCTCGCATTTGTTGTAACTCTTTGTCGAAGACACGATGTAAGCCATTTATCTGGTATGACAGCAGGTTTTGTTCACCTTTGTTTAATCACATTTTGTATTTTGTTTGTTGCAATAAATATACAAACAGGGTTTTGAGACATGATGAAATGAGCAAGGGCTACTCAACAAGTTTAATGTAAGGCTGTGCAATGGGGTCATTTCACATTCAGATAAGGAAACATATTCTTACTCCTTAGCATGTAAATTGTGTCCATGTCTTTGCAGATGTTTGTAACAGCAGCTCTTGTCTCCTTCCATCTTTATGATTCTTTGTCAAATGTTCTGCGCAAGTAAAAGCCTCTTGTAACATCTGAGTCTGCATAATATGAAATATTCTCATGTAATGGCAAAAGTTAAGAAATAAGCTAACAAATGTGTCAAGAACATGCAAGCAAAATAACATTAAGATGCCTTAGCACGAAATGGGAGAAGAAAGTTAATGTAACAGCAGGTATATTAAAGATTCCTTGATTGATATAGATTTTTTAATGGAATTGGAAATGGCAAATATTACAAAAAGTATTTTTTTGAATCCCCTATGTCCTTTATTTAGATGGAGCCAACATTCAGAGGAAGCTTAAAACTGGTTTATGCTCAAAAAGTAAAATCTAATAGAGGGGCTGTGGCTGGAGGGGTAAAGCAGTCCTCTTCTAACCAGAAGGTCGGCGGTTCAATCACAGTCTTCCCCAGGCCAAGGTTGCAAGATACTAAACCTCAAATTGGTTCTGTTTTCTCAACTGGAATGTCCCACTACTGCTGCTATTTCCTCTGCCACTGCTGTCACTATTAGTAAAACACTCAAACCTCTAATCACCTGCGGTTATATGGAGACATTCATCTGCACTGTTACTGACATCGTAATCGCGGTATGTTCCTGGTAAATATGTTTCATTATCCATTATCATCATCATCCTCATCAGGTGGTCCAGCTTGTGCGAGATCCGCGAGGTATCCTGGCATCTCGTGTCGAGACGTTTCGAGATACTTACCGGCTGTGGCGTCTGTGGAGAGCGACTGGACGCCGACCTCACAATCTGGACCTGGGACAGATTAACACAGTGTGTGAAGACTTTCTCAGGTCTGTGTCTATGGGCCTGGCAAAACCCGCCTGGCTCAGAGGGAGGTACATGCTGCTCAGGTAAAATATAACAGAATGATCTTCAAAATTGATGCATTAGATATTTGGATTAACTCTAAAATTGTGTTTTTATGCTTGTGGTTGTAGCGTCATGACAGATTTGAATACGTACTTCTTAAATGGGGCCCCAGCTATCTTTGGAGCAAATATAGATAATTTCATTAAGTCAATCAGAAGATTATTTATAACAGAGAATGAACTATTTCAATAGATTTTCATTCTCAACTTCAAAGCAACACACAGGCAAAAACTGGATCCACATAAAGGCAATGATGGTGTCAGATACAATGCTCAGGCAGGGTGGGATATAATGCTAACAGATGCTTATGTCTATGAATGCAATGATATCAACCCAGTCATTAATAGCAGGATGAGAATAATTGGACTTAACCTACTTAATTCATTGCCGAAGTGCTGTTGACTTTCTTAGCTGGAACCCAATTTACCCGATAAGGAAGTATAAGCAGTGAAAAGCAGTCGTGGCTAAGAGCAGTGATTCTTTTAAACATATGAAAACTATAAGTTGCCACTCCAGAAAAAGAAAACCGGATCAGTACCAAGTTATAACTTCTATTATAAAATTTGATTGTTCTGACAAGTTATTCATGTTATGACGATATACTAACTTATCAATAAAAATCCATAATATTAAGGTTATGTTTGAATGCAGAGAACGGATTAATCACTCACTATGGCTCATTAACTCATTCTGATTGAATTCAATTTCATTTTTGGTTAGAGACATGGCACCATTCTGCTGATACTGAGTATGTTGGATATCATTGTGATAAGCAGGAAGAATGAGTCTGACCCTCTGGAGGTTTTGTCATTTCTCACACATCAGCTGGGGGGGACTCACATATTAAAATAAAAAAACACTTACTAATTCAGGGTCTCTCCATCATTACACCATTCAATGACCTAATTAGGATGAAGAGAGATCTGCCCAATTTTCACATTTTATTTCTGAATTGTTATTTTGCAAGTAAGTTAAAATCATCAACTTGAACTATTATATAATAGACTTCAATCAAATGAAAACACACTGAATATAAGTGTAAATCATAATGCGCCCATGACCCGATACCTTCTGAGCTCCAGCTGACACCATGTCCACAAATATGTCCTAATATGGCAGTAGTACTAGCTCATAGTTCATCATAGTTAATGGCTCCAAACTCTAGTTCAACTCACAATAACGATATGAAAGACCTAACTAACCTGGGAAAATCATCTTTGGGGCTCGGGAGTGCAATTTGGCATTTGCAATATTCTGTAACTACAATATATTTAGATATTAACTTTTTTATTGGTTGTAAAGTTATTTATTTTCACTCAAAATTATACTGAAAATGTACTTGATTACATTTTTTGTAAATCATTTTTTCCTCTGTATGCGGCAAATGTGACTGTAGGGAGATTTTTTTTAACAACTATGAAACATTGGACACTGCTGTGAGTAGTGTGTGAATGTTTAAGGGATAGTTCATCCAAAAATGAAAATTCATTGTCTATTCACCCCTATGCTGATGGAGGGGTGGGTGAAGTGTTTGAGTCCACAAAACACTTCTGGATTCTCAGGGGTAAACAGAATCCAATATGATGAAAGTCAATGGTGAGTCCTTCTTCAGACTTAATTAAACAACAGAAAAACCTTGACATGCCTCCATACTGCTAACATCTGCTAGCTTAGCCACTTCTTTTGGACTTTAATGCTTACGCTACAGTAGAAATTAATGTCGGGGCTTCAGACACTTTGATGACACCACACAAGCAGTATGGAGGTTTGGTTTTTATGTTGTTTTATTACGTCTGAAGATAGGTCACTAATCAGCTACACTGTTTACCCCTGAAACTCCAAAAGTGTTTTGTGGACTCAAACACTTCACCCACCCCTCCATCAGTATAGTGGTGAATAGATAATGAGTGGATTTTTATTTCTGGGTGAACTATCCCTTTAAGTTGTTCTCTTGTTAACCTCAACACTATTTTAGCTACCTTCACCATGTCTAAACCCTGTGAGTCTTATTTATATAATGATCATAGGTATTGACAAACAACTCAATGAGCCTTCCTCTCTACCTCCCCCTGGGTCAGGTATGAAGATATTGCCAGGTTTCCTGTACAGAAGACCAGAGAGCTCTACAGTTTCCTTGGTATGGTTCTGGACCAGAGTGTGAAGGATTGGATCATCAACAATACTCGGGGTAGCAGTGATCTGTCGTCCCGGCATAAGTTCACCACAGTTCGGGACTCTGCTGCTAATGCAGAGAACTGGAGGGTGAAGCTATCCTTCGACATGGTAGTTTACACCCAGACGGTGTGTCAACCACTTCTGGACATTCTTGGATACAAGAAGGTTTTCCACCCAAAAGAACTGAGGAACTTCTCTCACTCGTTGGTGGAGGACAGGATGTTCCTCCCATTTTTCTAAACAGCTGATGACGGGCATAAACTACATCAAATGAGTTCAAGAAACCATGAAAACAAGACAGAACTGAAGTCAATGGAGCTGAGATGACGTGGTCCAAACTGTTTGGCTGATCTGAATATCCTCACTATGTCTGGTGGAGGATGAGAATAAGATGCGTCCTTTCCAGTGTTATCAGTGTTAGTTGGGGATCTGGGCTGCTCTGTCAACCTTTACTATTTATTTATTTATTTTACCCTCTGAGCAATCAACTACCTCAGTTTGTGCCATTTTCCCCTTAAAGAACCATTTGACATATTCAAGCCATTTCATGGTAAATCAAATGTTACAGCTAATCATGTTTAAACTTCTGTATGTAGAATAACTGATGAGCCAAAACATTAGGACCACAGATAGAGGAAGCAAGTACAGTTGATTATCTTGGAACAATGGCAGACATCAGGGTAAAGAAAATATTCGACAATTGGTTGTCGTAGTCAACATGTTGGATGTGGAAGAAATGTGCAGCTGACCTGAGCAACCTTGTTAAGGGCCAAATCATCTTGGCAAGCCCACCGGATCGGACATTCTTTAAAATGGCCAGGCTTGTGGCATGCTCCAGGTCAGCAGTGTTGACAGTGATATGAAGAAGAGGGAGGGAAAAACCACAAACCTGCCTATCAACGATGAGTGAAGTCAGCAAAGGTTGCCCTGTCAGGGCGACTGTGGCACAAGTCCCAGAAAGTTTCAGTGAAGGTTATGGAAGAGATGTGTTGCTAAACAGGTACCCATGCTGGTCATAAAATGATTTTCTAATAATTGTCTCCTTAAAGGGATAGTTCACTGAAAAGTTAAGATTCACTCATTATCTACTCACCCCTATGCTGATGGAGGGGTGGGTGAAGTGTTTTAGTCCACAAAACACTTCTGGAGTTCCAGGGATAAACTTTGTTGCAACAGCATACAATACAATATAAGTCAATGGTGAGTCCTTCTTCAGACTTAATAAAACAACAGAAAAAACATAACATACCTCCATACAGCTCCTGTGGTATCATCCAAGTGTCCGCAAGCCCTGACATTCTTATTTGACTCGAAACAAGGTAATTTACACTGTGTTTTAAGCCCACTGGAAGTGGCTAAGCTAGCGGCCATAGCCAAACAATGGTGTGTCCGAGGGTCTGTGAACGCACCATGTAGGAAGATATCAGAGGAAATTTAGGCCTAAAACATGGTGTAAATGACGCTGTTTCGAGTCGAAGATGAATGTCGGGGATTGGATGACACCACATGAGCAGTATGAGGCATGTTGTGTTTTTTCTGCATAGTGGTGAGTAGATAATGAGTGAATTTTCATTTTTAAGTGAACTATCCCTTTAAGTGTGGGTTCTAGATTGATCATGCTTTACCAGACAGACATGTATGACAGTGTGTTGGTGCCACCATGACTGTACACTGTTTGTTGTTATAGCAAGGAGAGAAAAGCTAATTAAATATAATTTTCATGATATGATGGTTTATCCATTATTTTCTCATTAAAAGATATTGTTATTACAAGCAATGTTTATACATATCACTTTCATTCTCACTTTATTACACAATATCAGATAAAAGAACCATTTGCAGCAGCAGTTTGTCCCAAACAGAGAATCGAACTTCCTCACAATGGGACGTATAGTTTACAGAACTGGACCAGAGGGAGGTAGGTACTCAACTGTTTTGCAGTTCAATAATTTCATGTTGTAGATCATCAGGTTGCATCAAAGCACATCAGGGGGCGACTGTGCTCAGGAGAAACAGAAGGTGGATGGTTCGATCCCCGGCACCTCCAGTCAGCATTCTGAAGTGTATCTGTATCAATGCATGTGTGAATGGGTTAGTGTGTCTTATACTGTAAAGTGCCATATACAGTAAACACAGTCCATTTACCACATTGAACAGCTTAAGCAAATATTTTAATAACAATAAATCGTCTCTCTGGTGTCAAACTCAGGAGTAATCACACACATAGAAATATCTAGTTGGTCTTTACTTGTTAAGTCAGTTGTTTCATGACAGGCCAGAAATTAAAACCCAAAATGTTATGTAGTGTCGTTCAATTATTTTCACTATATTGTACCACATCAGTTATCAGTCTGGTTCCAGCAGCTCCACAACAACAAACAAAGCTCCCTTATAAATGATCCTTATAAATGACATATTAGCTCACTCACCACAGAACTTGTGTAACATTGTCTCTGTCAGAATGTGGTATTGTGAGAGCTGCTTGTTGGGCACCTGTCAGCCTGGCTTGTAAGGCCTTGACACTCAAGCAGGACTTGTTTGTGGGTAGTGTCAACTCCAAAAGCTTCATGTTTCCAGCCATAATGATGATCAAGCATCATTGTTACTGGGCCTGTGTAAACTTGACACACTAGCTTGTCTTGACAGTCACCATCATCGTTTGTAGTAATGATAGGTAACAAAATTTGCGTTTACATGTACTTCACCCTGACCTGAAAGGCATACAGCCCAAGGCCCCACCTTGAAGGACATAGACGACTGCTTTATGTAAATGTTCTTTTATCACATGAAGAAATTAAAAAAACATCTATTTTTGTCATGAGAGTTTTTTGTGTGTATTTACTCATCTAGACCTAACCAAGGCTGGGGACTGTACTATGAAGCAAGTTAACATACCCAGGATATCTTTCCGAGATCCAGCAGAACTTAACAATTAACAATTGCAGTCAGACTAAGTGGTCACATGAAGCTGCTTATTAACTCCATAAGTCAACCAAGGTTTTCCTCATCAGGATCTGAGCGCATGAACATAAAAGAGGCGTGTTTACTGCAAATGACCAATCACAGACATGGACACGTTTGACTGACAGCAGAGCAGCACATTTCACAACAAGGATAACTTATTTTACAAAAATTACAAGTACAAACACAAAGTTACAGTTTGCAACAGTTACAGCTGCTAAATGCAGGAAGAACAGCTGGTAAAACATCTCTGATTGTGTGAATGTGTAAGTTACGGTTCTTTGTTACGTTCTTCACTAAAAACACCTGTGGAACTGAGATGAAGAAGCCTCTTGGATGAGAGATGAAACGTTCCACTGAATCACATGATGTATGTAGCCTCTATAATGTGCTATAGTTTGTCACACACTGTCTGCACTGACTCTGAGGACACACTGTGGTGGACATGTTTACAATTACTCAAACATATGGACCTGTTTTCATGAGCCATGAATGTGAATGTGCGCATCTGGTATTTTGGGATGCCCCTGGCACATCTGAGACAGGAAGAGATTGAGATGTACTGGTTGTGTTTGCGGCGAAGATTATAACCAACCAGACATTGATTTAAACTTCCCTTATCCTTCCCTTTAAGGAGAGTGCAACATGGTCCGTCGTTTGTGAAAACCCAGTTACACCAGCTTTACTTAAAAAAATGGATGGGTGTCTAATTGTGGTCTTATGGTAAATGTCATTGGCGCTGAAACAAATATTCAAAGTTTAATGACACTTAATATGGACGTTTTATTTGATTTCCACACAAGACGATAACAAGTATAATGAAAGGGAATATTATGTTAATGATTTTTATGAAAATGAAAGGCAAAGTTTTTCAATATGGCATTCATTAACTTGCTCATATTAAACATTATTTAGAGTTAACAGAGATATTTTACCTCACGCTTCTTCATGGTGACCCCCACTGTCAGTATGTCACGTTTCAGAAGATTTTAATGTAGAATTTTTGTGAAAATGAAACGCAAAGTTGGCTACTTTTTATTATGGCTCTTATAACGTGCTCATATTAAATATTCTTTTTTTAAATCCTTAAGAGGTGACCCAGATATTTCACCTCACTTTTGTTCACGGTGACCCCCACTATAAGTAAATCAAGTTTCAAGTAATATTACTTTAGAATGTTGTGGAAAGTTGGCTACCTTTTGATTATGTAAATCATATTTACCTTCACAAGTGAACACCCAGGGCATGGGCATTGAGATCGTTGGAGATTACAGATACCTGGGTGTACAACAACAGACTGGGCTGGTCCACTAACACAGACATCCTGTACAGGAGGGGCTGTCAGACTCTACAACACCATCCAGATTGTAAAATAAATGCTGCACTGTTTTTTCTCAGGTCACAACTACTTACAATTACATACACTATTTTTCACAAAATGTCTTTTTAGTTTTCCTAAGAGTAGATGGCATCCAATGCTGTACAGATTAAAAATTCCCTTGATACAACTTTGTTATTTCTGGCATTGGGCTATGCAATATAAATAAAATGGGCTTGACGTTACTTGAAAGAAAACACTGCTGTTTTTATTTAATTTATATGTCTTATCACATCTGCAAAAATAATTCTATAATACATAAAATTGCTTGGTCTGAAAAGTCTCAGGGTTACAAACCATCAGAAAGAGGAAGGGAGGGATTCAGGCTAAAAGTAAAAGAGAGAACAGCCGCTTGTGTAAAACACTGTTTTTAGGCATGCAGCAAATGTAAAAGGATTTTCACTCACTTATAAAAATGTAGCTTCACAGTAACAGTGCAATTACAAAATTCAAACAAATGCCAACACAGTTCATTCTTCATACTTAATTCTGCAGATGTGTTATGTCTTCTTCATAACTCCTCTGTCCACTAAATGTGACATATGTTTCAGATGTGTTGACCTATAGGTGGAACACAGACAAAACTAAACAGCAAAAATACAGCTGTGATATTCTGTGAGCTCATTAAACTGTTGAAGCTCTAGTGTAAACAAACACCCAGAAGATACAGAGCCACATCAACACACTGAAGTGTTGCTTCAGGCCAACTGACCAATAGTAGTTCAATATTCACTTGTCTCTCAGTGCTGGAAGCAGTGCTTCAGTTTGTTTTCTGTAGTCTGGAAAGTAAATATAGGGAAATAGTAATGTCCAGGAAAGACATAATTTCAAACCTAAACAAATATTAATTATTAATTTACAACTGAAATGCTTTCCCCTACATGAAGAATCGTTGTACTGACAAGTTTCTGTTTTGCATGTTCAGTGGAGCCGCTATGTATTCGTTTTAAGATTGTCAGTTACACAAACAAATGGAATTGAAAATGAATTGGGGCTTTATGAAATGAGCACTGACTCATAACTGACATTAACTAATCAAAGCTCCAGAAAATCACAGACACATAAATGAAGTGTTATTGCTCAGGTCCACAAAGTCCACACAAATTTACATTTCAAATGTACATATTGCATTTACACTTTGAGATGTGATATTGCTGTTTTTTCGGGCAAATATTATTAATTATTATTGTTATTAAAATTATTACATTTATAATGTGGAGAGCAACATACTGGTTAACCTGTGAATAAACACAGTAAAACCAAACATATTCAGCAGTAGCATGTTTTTTTTCAGATTCAGTAGTATACTCTTGCATACAGTTCACCTGAAGCCAGTTTCATTACATTTGCAAGCTGATATTTCTGTGTTCTCTTTCTGTAGATACTTTTCACGAATTAACTGCAAAGGTAATTTACCAAATGTGATTGAAACATTTGTAATCTCCCTGTAAGAATAAGGAAACATTAATGTTGTGAAATTGGCTCCAGTCAACCCATAGGATGGCAACAAAGACAATGTTGAAGAAATATGCTGTAAAAATACACATCATGTTCGAGGAAATAAATACTGTCAATACTAAATATGAACATAAAGTCACTTTGAAAAACAAAAAACATATAGTTGAGGTAAGAAAATGTTCATCAGCAGACAATGGCTCCTGAAAATAAGGTCCATGTACTACATGTAATGTTCTGCAATGGAAAGTGACACAAACTTCTTTCATTATCTGCTTTGTCTGTATTCGGCACTGATAGTCCTCCAAGTGAGAAACTGCTGGCTGCAAGTTACACTGCAAACAGTGAAAACAAAGGGTGGAAGCCAAACAGTAAGCTAGGCGGAAATTACCCTGACACTCAAGAGCAGAGTTTTTGTTTTAACATTGGTGGGGGTATTTTTTATTAAATAAGTACGTGTGTGTGTGTGTGCGTGCACTTATCAAAAACACAACATTGCTACTTTGTGCAACATACATTTGCTTTTATATTTAGCCCAAATGATGCTTTATCTTTTTACCACCACCAGGTAGTTTCGATTTTCATCAGCATTTGTTTGTGGAGGGGTGGGGCATGAACCAAGGAAGAACCCGGTACATTTTGGGGTGGATCCAGATATACAAATTGAATTCATTATTTTTGTTTGTCTATGACTTAAAATGTACTTCTGATATCGAGTCTAACTCTACTTCATGGTATTCTGTTATAACTAAGTGTCTGCTGTTGGATACTTTCAAACCTCATTTTAAATAGTGTTGCTGTTCTATTTTTCAGTTTGTTGATGTAATGACACAACTCAAGAGTTTCCAGCAGATAACGTTATTCTTCGATCTATCTTTAAAGGTGCTAAATATAAGAGCTTCAGCCAGAATTGTGTTGACAGGACAAGATGTTATGGTACGCCCTCAGAGTAGAACCGATTTCCATGAAACTTGGTAGACAGATGGGACTTTAGCCAACAAAAAATCTATTACATTTTGGCACAAACACAGACTAAGAGGCAGATTATTTTCTTCACTTTCTGTAACAGTGTGAGACGATATGGACTCTACTGAGTGCCACTCTTGGTAATCCAGTATTATTTACCCATCAAACTGTCCCTGATGAACCATGTATTTTCAAAAGACATATGCTAACTGGATGCTGGAAAGTCAAAATACATTTCTAAAGGGAACATAAACAGGATTCATCAGATTCAACAAAGAGCTTTTAAAAAAATAAAAAAATAAAAAATGTATTTAAACACCGATACAAACTAAAAATAGAAGTGAAACATTTAAGGAATTGGTCCATTTGTTAGGATTTAGACTCAAGTTGATTTTCTTTGTAAATCATTAAATAAATCTCCGAAGTTATACCTGTCTCTAATTCTCAGGGGCCCCGTTCACACCTGATATTAACATCTGTTTCTGGTGGTTTCAATCACAAGTGGATAGCTCTATATTTCTGTTCAGTTCACATCGTGCATTAGAATGTGTCTCCTGTGATCAGATCTCACTTCACCACTCTATATGCAAGTAAACACTAAATACTTAATTCGCGAATACCTAATTATGTTGCAGTCTATGTTATGCCAGTCTGACGATGACAGGAAGATCAGTCGTCAGTGTTCTTATATTTGTGAGAGAGAGATGAAGAAAAGCGACGAGCAAGGAGGCGCTGAGAAAATCAGTGAGCAATGAAATGAGAAACTTTGTGGGTCAAAAGACCCCCGCTGAGCAGACGGTCTTTCTATTTGGCCTTCACACATTTGCGTACATACTGCTCAAACAATGTGGCCACCTTCGAATGAGGTCTGAGTGATCAATTTAAAGTGCGTCCTCAGTGAGTGTTTCGACACTTGTACTCACAGCTGTCCACTTTGATTGTCAGAGGGTTAGGGTAGTGATGTTAATACCAGTCCTGAACAGGGACATTATGTCTGATTAATGGATGATGGTAACACTCTTCCCCTTTTTTTTTTTACATGTTTGTGCTCTTGGTTGTGCACAGTGTAGGTAAATGTGTTCAGACCATGTAACAGCAAGAAAAAGCAAAGTAAAACTGAGCTGTACTCAGACTCCTTAGTAACATACGTGCAACACTGTACTTGGATCCTATTGAGTTGAGGGAAAATGTTACGGCTGTGTGAGGCCTCTCACTTAATCTTGACATTTGTCAATGTCATGCACTATGGCACATTTACATGAAGTTATACCTTTCCCTACTCTCCAGTATTGAATACTTGTTTCACTTGATTTGTATCTTTGTAGCAGCATGTATGAATGCACAGCTTAAATACGTAATTTGATTATTTGTAACTACTCTTGTCATCCTACCTGTAGCTAACTTGTCTTCTGCCTGTTGCCAGGGTTGTCTGTTGTTTGTGTTGGTATTTGTTGAAGTTGTATCACTGTTTTAATGTTTTGTGGTTTTGTACAGTTGTGGATGGGTTGTATCTTGTCAAATCTCACTTTGTGCTATTTCTGTCATTTATGGTGTTTTTGTTGTTTTTGTTATTTGGATTTATCACCAAAGTAGCACTCGTGGCAACATCTGGACAAAGTAGGTACTGGTTATCAGAACATCAGCAGTCAAAACCACATTTGAAAATTTGTCAACTGGCAAATACTGGTATATTTACACTAATATGGATTAATGAGTGTTGTCCTCATGAATAAATAAATGAAATGAGAAAATGAATGATGACATGAAGATCCATTCAAAGCTTCCGAGGTATTTTGTTTGCATTATACACACACACACACACACACACACACACACACACACACACACACACACACACACACACAACCCATCACACATCAGTCAGCTTTGTCCTTCTTCCTTGGTGTGACTTTACTTGCAACCGCAGATCCCACTGCTCCAACACCTCCTGTAACCACAGAGACACCTCCTTTGACCAGTCCTACACTGGCTGCTGGCACACTGGTCACAGCTGTCTTGGTGATCTCAAAACTTTTAGTTCCTACCCATACAACACCCCCCAGGGTTGCACCAACAACGTTTCGAGTCATGCTGAACAGTCCGCCGCCCACTCTCCAAATGACTCCTGCCTCTGGCCTGGGGTGGTCCTTATCTGGGTCTGAGATAGATGAAGACAAAGACAGAGATGAGCGAGACGGACAGAGGATGTCTTATAAAACTGATGTGCTTCTAGCAGATCAGATAAAGATCATTGTATCTAGCTACATAAGACATACAGGGTTGTTTCTGCATAGAGAATTGCCAGGCAGCCGCCTCAGCCTCCTGGCAAAATATTTTTCACTCTAAACATTACAGTGGAAATCAGATATAGGGATCACAGATATATTGATCAACCATTTATATGAATCAAAACTCTTGGGGCAGAATTGTTGCTAAACAAATCGAGCCAAACTGAACGCCTCTCCATCTCCTCCTTAACCATTCATTGTCTAAGTTTACAAGATTTTACCCACTCTGAGTTTACACTTCTGTTCGATAACACTTTGTGTGTGTGTGTGTGTGTGTGTGTGTGTGTGTGTGTGTGTGTCAGCATGAGAAAAGAATTAGGAATGAATAAGCGCAGCTAAGAAGAAAGGTTTTACTAATTTAATAAAAGTATCAATCATGATGTGGTGATCAGTGTTGATATTGTGGCGTCATTTCAAACCATTCAACATTTAAACTGTAGCAGGTCAGAGACATCAGCTGAGTCGGTGTCGACGTGTGTGTATGTCTGTCTGTCGGAGATATATAGAGAGAGAGAGAGAGAGAGAGGAGAGAGAGAGAGAGAGAGAGAAGTGAGTGTGTTTGTGTGTGTTTACACAAGTGCGCACTTCGATGTTGCCCTTATCTTTAAATACCTTTCCTTTAAGGTCTGGGACTATCATACAGAAGTTACGCAATTCGGTTATAGTAATCAACTGCTTATTCATATTTTTCATATTATATATCATTTTGGCCCAGACAAACGTGATCACTGTTAATGGTTTCCACTTTATTAGAAAAACTTTAATGGTATTTGTTGTGTTTTAATGAATACACCATGAAGTGTCTGTACTAGTTTGTTTGATAATTGTTGTTTGATGGCTCAGCACAACCCCAACCTAATTTTCGGGCAAGAAGAACCCTTACATAGCACTGCAACTGGCATTACTTAATCCAGTTAAACCACCATTGAGCAGCAAAATTACAGAGCAATATCAAGTCATTTGAAGAGAATTATCATGACCCCTGATCTGCTCACAAAGGCAAAGTAAACTTGCAGTTAATATCTTGTGTCAAATCTGCATGTTTGGCGAACTGGCCTAGCATGGAATTTCTCGTTTGCACATAAATGGATTTTCATAAAAGATTGACCCAATCTTAAAAGGAACCTGAGGTCAATCAGACCTCAGAGACACAACATATGTTAGACCTCATCCAGAAAGCAGTGAACCTGGACTGAGAGAGACCAGCAACACTGTCAGCAGCATGTTGCTGATTCACTTATCAAAAAAGAGCAGCAATAAGGATCATTAGTCATGTACTTAGCAGTTCACATTTTCATCTTCCCCCAAAAGCATGTTCATCAGCAAGTGATGATGATGAAAACAACGCATCGTGTGTTAAGAGCTGATATTGACTCATTTGGATTCATTGGTATTAGACATTTTGAAACACAACTCAACCTGAGATCAGCGATACTATGGGACAACTGTAATTTGGAGCCAGAGCGACACTGTTCCCTGACCGGACTGAAACCTGTGAGTGTGACTGGACACATGATGTGGTTCCTCACCATGTGTATGTTCCTCTTTGAGATTGGGGAGAACTTCCTCCTGCTCTCCGTCCTCCCAGCTGTGATGGTTGTTGGATTCAACAGAAGGCGAGCAGCTCTCCTCATCTACCTCCTGCTGTGAAGTCAGCACCTGAAAGACAGCATGAACTGTTGATATTACAGAGCAAATAGCTCTATAGAGATAAGCAGAACACCAAAGCAGATATTGCCATAAAGCATTGTCCTGACAAGGTCATCCAAACACGGGAACAAATACACTCACTCAACGTACATCATAGAGTATGACACACATGAATAATATCTGGAATAGAATAGATTGTAAATAAATCCGTAAACCAATATTAAAAATAAATAACACCAATGTTAAAACAAATAAAACATCAACCCTGAAGTGTATGGATAAATAAATACTATCTGTAGACCAGAGGTGGGAAGTAATATACTGCAGTATAAATAATTCACTGTACTTAAGTACATTTTTCTGTTATCTGTACTTTACTCTACTTACATTCCTACATTTTAACACAAATATCTGTACTTTGTACTCCTTTTATTTTTAAAAACAGACTTGTACCTTTTGTTTTAATGCATTTGGGGGGAATTATCCGTTATCTATTTTGCCCTCAACATCCACACAGATTTCAACCTAAATGGACCATAACATTGCCAAGATGATTGTATGTTGCATATCAATAGCTGCTTTCAGACATAAACTAAGCTGTCCAAGTGAGAGCCTCCAGTTTCTGCAGACTTTCTCTGCTTGGCCCCTTGGTGTTAAGTCCACCCGATGTCCAGAGAAGACAGTGTGTGAACGCAGGAGGAGGTTGTTTGCAGGATTCAGGGGGACAGTTCAGTAAGAGTGGTTTAAGTTGAATAGGCTTTGAACCTCATCAATATGATGTGGCTCATTTTGCTTTGCACAGATACAGCCGTCAGAGCGGAGATAAAATCTGAACATTTCTCTGCAGAGCTTTAAATC
The DNA here is from genome assembly GCA_026259375.1 of Verasper variegatus. Taxonomy (NCBI): domain Eukaryota; kingdom Metazoa; phylum Chordata; class Actinopteri; order Pleuronectiformes; family Pleuronectidae; genus Verasper; species Verasper variegatus. The sequence goes on from CM048042.1 coordinate 1,230,928, forward strand.
ATAGTTTTGGTAGATCTATGGTTGTCTGCAGGACATACTGCATTTGTAAGTTCACAACTCTTATAGTTAATAGTTAAGAGATAATATTTTACTGTACTACTTAATTACAATACTTTATTACAATAATTTATAATCCTCCTTTATAGTACTTTATTATAATACTTTATCATATTACTTAATAATTTTATACTACTTTCTAGTCCACTTCACAGTTGGTGCTCTTGTAGAGTAGGTGGCTGCAAGGACACAACTTGAAAGGTCGACGGACACACCCACCCTGTGGTGATAAAATGTACCTTATATAGACCCTTGTGTGAACGCTTATGTATATATATATATATACCAGTGTTATACACATATTGTGATAGTAATGGCCGATCCTGTATCGTGGTGGCTGCTGACCATGAACTATGATTACAACAAGACTGCTTGATATATAATATTTCTCCTCAGATACTCGACCATTCCTGACAATAATTCATAAATTAATTTACCTTCCAATATGCTACAAAGTGTTTATTCTAATCAATGCTGCAAATACCCTTATCTATCTGATGTTCTCCTTTACACTTGACATCTATTGCACTTCTGTCCGTCCTGGGAGAGGGATCCCTCACATGTGGCTCTCTCTGAGGTTTCTACGTTCTTTTTACCCTGTTAAAAGGTTTTTTGTAGTTTTTCCTCACTCTTGTTGAGGGTTAAGGGCAGAGGATGTCACACCATGTTAAAGCCCTATGAGACAAATTATGATTTGTGAATATGGGCTATACAAATAAAATTTGATTAATTGATGATTGATTATTGATATATTTTTAGAAAGGGGAAATTCATTTTATTATTAGATTATTTGTCTAATGAACTGTATGCTTTCAGTTAACCTGTTTTATGTTTCTATACGGCACATCCATACTGCATCACAATATCACACACATCTGTTTGTCACATAACCAGAGATATGAGCAGGGAGTCTGGAGCCTGGCCAGAGTTCGTTCTGCATGAATTTGAATGCGTAACACACACGCACACACACACACGCACACACACACACACACACAGAGAGAGAGAGAGAGATAGAGAATATAAACAATAATGAATACATAAATAAGCAGTTGACAAAGAAACGGAGGTGCGTTGTGTGCAGTAGACACTGTGACTGCAGCTGCGTTGACCTGACGCACTGTTACGTTACTGAGCATCGGTGGCTCTCCAGCTCCAGCTGTGGCCTGTAGCTCCAGCTGTGGCTCACATCAAACCAGGCGCTCTCTCTTACCTTCATCCCGTCACCGTGGCTGCTGCTGTTCACAGACGTGTCTCCGATGTAAGCCTTGGACGATGCTTCTTCTGTTGTTGTGCTGTCAACCTCAGAGCGGAAGTGACGTCGTGTTGTTTACTAAGTGCTGTCAGCTGTAAGGACGGCCCAAGGCCACACAGCGTCAGTAGTGAGTTACATTGGGTGGCTACTTGTACCTATATTGTTACAACCATAGACCGTATAAAATGGTACTGTGCTGAATATTAAGAGGCTTCAGTTATGATTGTGTATGAGAAGCGTCATCAAGCTGCTCAGGAACCCGTTCAATAAATGAACAGCCATCTGCTTATATTCTGAAAGTACATGGTTGAAGAATTCAGATTCTTTCTTCGGTGTCATCAGAGGTAGCAAAAGTACACACATTCTTCACTCAAGAAGAAGTACAGAAATTCGTGTTCAAAATGATTCAAGTAAAAGTATTAGTACTGATTCAACCTCTTTACTCTAGTAAATGTATAAAAGTACAGGCTCTGAAATGTAGTAGAAGTAGAAGTGTAAAAGTAAAAAGTTCCCCTCTGAGGGCTGTCCTTGAGCAAAGCAAAATACGACTCATGTCACAATACTAAAAGACGATGTAACTTAAACCACTTTTACTTAAAAATATACTAAAAACAGAAAAAAGCTGTTAAAGCAAGAAAAGATTTTTTGAGCATTAAAAACTGTCCAGGATGAAATGTGTAAAATGTATTGAATGAATCATTCTTCATTTAAATAAGGCCAAGGATGGGGAATGTTTTGTTTCTCTGCATCGTTGTTGACTTTGTCGACGTCAGATATGTTGGCTGATTCTTCTCTTTCTTCCATGTTCAATAATTTCCCACATTGGGATCAGTAAAGCACATCTATCTATGTTGTTACTCCTGGTCATGAACATATGTCCTGCTCCTCTTCTCTGTGGTTGAGCCTCCCTCTCTTGGCTGTTTCATCCTGATATGTCTCATCTTTGCTGTTTTACCTTTACTTTTATGAATTGATATGAATTATCTTGGCTGTGTTATTGTCAAAACTGTACTGTAAAATGTTTGAGTCACGCAGCTTGTCTGGCCCATGGGTTACTTTGTCACACATAATTCATTCAACAAAAAGTGACAAAACTGTGTATACATATACTGTAATTAATTTACACCCACCAACTGGAACATTGACAAAGAAGAAAAACAAACATAAAGTGAGTTCAACCTACCCAGGATATAATTTTAGCCGTATTCCTTCAGCTGTAACCCTGGTGGGTTCAAGCTGAACTGGGAGTAAATACTGTAAAAAGTATTTTTAATATTAATATAATTAATATACATAAAAAGATACCTCAAAGCGGTAAGTGAGCTGATGTTCATATCTTTAGAATACAACAGTTACAGCACTTTTGTTCAATTCCTACTGTATATTGATATCAGCATATACATGTACAATGACGTTTGTAAACAAGTCAGATATTAAAGAACCCATATTTTACACCTTTCTTGGATTTCATTTGAGGTATTGGTACCCCTAAGATGATATATCAGTGGTTTAAAGTCGAAAAATCTGATGTGTATTTCCATGTCCTCATTTTCGTTCATTGTTGTTGCTGAGCTTCTATGCAGCACATGTGAACAGGTAACAAGCAAATAAACGATACAGGGCCAACCCTGGCAATGTTGGAGCCCTAGGCAAGATTTCAGGCCCCCCAACATACACATGCAAACCAGCAAGCACCCCAACCCCATTCCTTCCTTCACTCCAGAGGTTACATTCATTAGTTAATAAAACAAGTTAAAAAAACTATTATTTTAACCCTCGTGTGTGTGTCTCCTGGGGGGTCATTTAGACCCCCAGAGAGGGCACTGTGGTGCTCTGTGGGGTCATTTGGACCCACACCTGATTCCAATTGTAATCTAGGGGGGGGTACATTAGACCCTCGAAGAAGCCGGTGCGTCATTCTCCATGTGCCCCCCTCCCGGACCATGGCACGATGTCACGTCAGGAGCGTTTCACCAGAGAACAGGTTCTCCAACAGCTATTCTCCCACCAACCATCCTCTGAACCCGAAGAGGACGCGAAAGAGCCAGAACGAGAAGCGGACGGAACAAGGAGATGGAGAAGAAGACAGAGAAGCAGATAGAAAAGTAGACCGAGAAGAAGACAGAGAGGACGGAGACGGTGACGAAGACGAAGACGAAGACGAAGACGAAGACGAAGACGACAGTGACTACGAAGACGACGACGGCGATGAAGACTACGACCCAGTGGGTGATGCTTCTGCAGATTCATCATCCTTTGAAGAAGAAGGAGGACAAGACCACGGCGACACCACCAGACTCGTAGAAAGAGAGACCTTCCCGTCAAGAAATGGGGAAATAACATGGTCCTCAAGGGCGTATGGCCGAGAAGAGGGCCACTGCTCCTCCTCCTCCTCCTTCTCCTCCTATTCCCCCTCCTCTGCTGCAGCTCAATGCGGGGTCCCCCCGGGCCCCACGCTCCACACGACGACCCGCACCGGTGACCTAGCCTCGACGTTCCACCTGTTCATCACGCCGACGGTAAAGAACATCATCCTGGAGATGACGAATCGGGAGAGTCGTTGAAAATATGGCGACGAATGGAAAGGGATGGATGAGACCGACCTGCGCGCCTACATAGGGCTGCTGATCTTAGCGGGCGTGAACAGGTCCCGGGGCGAGGCCGCCGCCAGCCTGTGGGACGCCGAGAGTGGCCGGGCGATATTTTGTGCCACGATGCCCCTAAAACTCTTCCACATGTACTCCAGACTGCTGCGCTTTGACGACCGCGAGACGAGACGCACGAGACGAGCCACGGACAAATTGGCGGCCATGCGAGAGGTCTGGGACGCGTGGGTGGCTTGGCTACCGCACCTCTACAACCCGGGGCCCGAAGTGACCGTGGACGAGCAACTGGTTCCATTCAGAGGTTAGTGTTTTTTTTCCGTTTTATATTATTATGTTATGTTATGTTATGTTATGTTATGTTATGTTATGTAGATAGCGGCAGCTAGTCCTTGTCCTCATCTCCTCTCATCTCTTCTCCTCCTGTTTTTCTCCCTAGGCCGGTGTCCGTTCCGTCAGTACATGCCCAGCAAGCTGGCGAAATACGGGATCAAGTCATGGGTGGCCTGCGATGCGAAATCCAGCTTGGAAGATGCAAGTGTACACCGGAAAGCCGAGCGGCGGATGCCCAGAACGGAACCAGGGGTTGCGGGTAGTGCTCGATGTAACGGAGGGACTGCACGGTCGTAATATCACGTGCGACAATTACTTCACCTCCTACGAGCTCGCGCGGCAGCTCCTGGAGAGGAAGCTCACCGTGGTCGGCACAGTTCGGAAGAACAAGCCCGAATTCCCGACCGGGCTGCTCGCGGTCAAGGGAAGAGAGGTGTTCTCATCCAAGTTCGCATTCACACCCACCACCACTCTGGTGTCCTACATCCCAAAGAAAAACAGGAATGTGGTGCTCCTGAGCACATGGCACACCAAGGCAGACGTCAGCGGCCGCAAGGACGGGAAACCAGTCATCGTCCTGGACTACAACCACAACAAAGGTGGCGTGGACAACCTAGACAAGGTGATCAGAACGTACAGCTGCAGGAGGATGACCGCGCTTGCCGCAGGTGTAACAAATACATCTGCAAGGGCTGCTCACTTGTCTATTGCCCTACGTGTGCATCCTAATATGGGGTGGGCTATGTGAGGGGGGCCAACAGCCGGGGGAAGCAGGGACAACACAAGGGTTAAAAATGAAATATTGGATGTGTAGAAAATGCACATCAGAATCCATTTGGTGTCTGCATTTTATTGCAATATGAACAAGGTTTGGCATATGGATATGTAAAACATGAGGAAATGCTATACATTATTTATTTCACATGCGCTCAAATAGCCTGTCACCCCCCCACTCTTGTGTGCTTGTGTGTTTCGGCTTGTTTAGACACAACTGGCAAATGTTTGGAATAAGTACATAATTAAAAATGGTGGAAATCTCCTTATGTGGGGGCAAAAATCAGGGAAATTGAAACTCCAGGAGAACAGCAGAGAATTCAAAAGTATGGGATACATATTTTATAATTTATATCATATATAATATATCATTTATATCGTTTAAAATCGATTTTTCACAAATTCCACAGATGCCGAAACCATCGCTGCAGATCGTGAGCCGGCCGCGGCGCTTCCCGACGCTTCGCTGCCGGTGTGAACAGCCCTATTGATTAACTTTGGCACGGAAAGGAGGCGGACAGCTTTTCGTGGTGCTTCGCGGCACTTCTGCATCCGGTGTGTCCCCGGGGTTAGAGGATAATGGTGTGACGTCACTGCATTTCTTAACACTGCATGTATCACGTCATGATAAATGTAAGGGCTATTTGACGAAGAAGGAGAGTGATGGAGTGCTGCTTCAGATGACCTGGCCTCCACAACCACCCGACCTAAACCCAAATGAGATGGGCTGGGATGAGTTGGGCCACAGAGTGAAGGTAAAGCAACCAACAAGCGCTCAGCACCTCTGGGAGCACTTCAAGACTGTTGGAAAACCATTCCAGGTAACTACCTCATGAAGCTGATTGAAAGAATGCCAAGAGTGTGCAAAGCTGTCATCAAAGCAAAAGGTGGCTACTTTGAAGAATCTAAAATATAAAACATATTCTGGTTTGTTTAACACTTTTTTGTTTACCATATAATTCCATATGTGTTCCTTCATAGTTTGGATGTCTTCAATATTAATTTGCAATGTAGTGTGAAAGAAAGAAAAATAAATAAAAAACATTGAATGAGAAGGTGTGTCCAAACGTTTGACTGGTACTGTATGTGTTGGGTTGCTTATGTTCGACTCCAGCAGCTGACAAAGGTTTATCACTCCTTCCAATGAGACTATATCTTCATAACTCATCAGAGTTGGCAAAATAATTTTGTCGGTCTCTGAAGACCCTTGCCCTTCTCAGAGACCCTCTAACAACAATCCACGCTCCATGGGATCTAGCTAAGCTAACTGCAGCTAAACTGCATGTCTGGATGGACATTATTTTGGTTTTGTAATGACAACATATTAAATCCAGACTATAATGTGGATGTAACTACACAGGTAGTCAAGAATGGTCTCCATGATAAAAGTGGACACATTTCTTTATCCATGATCAAGAGAAGGGTGGAAAATTTTCACCTCCCTTAATTCCTTCGTCATATAAAAATGACCAGGTTTACTTCTGAGGAATGAGGACACCACTAATTATCAGAGAAAAGCTACTCATGTGGCAAAAATGAAATGATAGGGTTTAGGTAAGGTCAAAGAAGAGTAGTAGACTTAGTAGTTGACTATCATTTCGACCCAAAGCAGGATGAGTGATACATTTTACAAAGACCACTCAGCCTCAAGGTCTTGAGTCTTGAAGGCCACCTCAGATTTATTGACTGACTGTAAATCCTGTATATTGCTTTGAATTCACAAAAGTTTTGTTTATTTACGGATCTGTACTTATTTGCCCCAGTGATTCCAGCTTGTATTCCTGATATAGCCTGCAACAGCAGAGCAGTACTGAAACCAAACACCTCAGCTGGAGAGGGGTACATAGAGTCAACATGAAATTGAGTATCATGATCATCGGTAGTAAACAACTCAGTATGCAAAGCTTGTGATTACTGGCCTCCACCTTCTTTTATGGCCAAGCACTGAACATACAAGGGTGAGTCTCATACCTTAAATTGGCAAGCAACAGATACACATAAGGTAATGAAATGTTCTTGGGACATGGGTGTGCCTGAACATGCACATATGTGGGCATGTTAGGAACAAACCAATTAAAGTAATTATGGAGCATGACCCCCCTGCTCGTAGGTCTATGGGGGGGGGGGGGGGGGGGCTTTCACATGTAAATGACAAAACTGTGATCTTTACAAATGCAAATCAGGATAGTTTCACTCAGTGTTGCAGAGGTTACACCTTTTTCTAAAAGGTAGTAACTCCCTTTTAAGAAAATCTCTCCTATAAATACATACGGCTTAGTATAATTATAGAATCATAAATTGTAGCTTGAATAGATTTGCCTTATTTAAGTAATTATGCTATAATGAGTGTAATCAGTGATACAATTTCCAGGGTACATCTGATGATACATCTAATAGAAGTCTTTCTGCACTGTGCTTCACATAACGCAATCAGCTGTGTCATCGCGTCACATGTCCATTACTCTACCTTAAACGTGATACCATTCCTTTGGGTATTCAATAAATGTGGCTATCAAAAAAAGATTTAATATTAATAGTCCAAATAATAGCAAGTCCAAATTGCCATATTCAATACTTCCTTGGGCCCTTGACAATACACTTGCCAATTTAAAAGTGGTAACTTCAAATATTTCCAGAAAATGCCTTCCACATACAGACAGACAAGCGTTCATTATAGTAAGTAAAAACCTGTTTCTTTAGCCTATTTGAGTCCGAAGAAGAGGGTGTGTTAAACTGACACACCCTGACTTTTATGGCAATCTGCCCTGCACCCTCTACTGCACAGACAAGGTGCTGTTTGCCTGTTAATTCAACCTGCCTCTGCACATCATGTAAGCTTCTGTCAGGCATCATGGTGGTTGAGATGAGCAGACACATTACTGAAAGGGCCAAAATGTATCTATTGTGTAATGGCAAATTCTGCATTTGTGTTATGTTTAATAGAAGAACAGATATGTATTTATAAGAAGTATGAACAAATGTATGTACATGGTACACTGCAGGGGTCACCCAAGGTGTTAGAGTAGGTGGGGTGCAGGGATCTCTTTTATGTATACAGGACGGGGGTCTTTTGCCTCGTAAACAAAGATAAGGGATCTGTGGGATAGATGGTCTCACGCAAGAGGTCACTCCAGGGGGCTGGGACAGAGATGGAGACAGGATGTCTGTCCAGTGTATTGATTGATTTTCCTATGCTCTTTGCTCATTGTTACACGTTACGCTAGGTGATGTTTGGCGGTGAGTCCACCTGCAGGTGTAGAATTGAAATTTCCGAGAGACAATGTATGACTTTGTGCTTGACTTTACAGAAATTCCCATGACAGTAGTAACTCCAGAGGAGCAGTTACCAAAGATCACACAGACCAACCTGTACACCACCTGTATTGACAACAAGAAATCTTATGACTTGATGCCACACGCAGATGGATACTGGAATGCTTGAAACTGTACATCATGTGGAGCAACCATCTCTCATCTCCTCAACACTGATAACAGTGGTGATGGGTTTGCTTTTATTACATTTATTATTATTATTATTTTATTGTTGTTGTTTGTGAGTTTCAAATTGTTCGTTGTAAAGCACTTGTGAATTGTATTGAAAAGTGCTTTGTAAGTTATTATTGTTGTTATATGAATGTAACTGATCATGTTTTGGGGTGCTTGTGTTTGCTGAGTCAGAGATCTTCTCTTCTTGTTGAAGATTTAAAATTTATGAAATGAGCAGTTATTTTTCTATTTATTATTCTTATAAAAATAGGCTACGTTTATGGCACATTTGTTGTTGCAGCCAAAGTTTGAATTGCATCATCTAAATTCACTGAATGTTTTACCATGACATGTCGGAATAGAAGTTGCCTGCTGTATCACTTCCATTGTACAGTTCAGTAATTGCCCGCAACAAGGAAGAGAACATTGTTAGAATAGGGTGTTTTGTTCTGTAAGATTACACCATGGATAACAATCTGGGTGTGTACTTAAACACCAGCTATAAAATGTGTGGGTGTTTAATTATTGTCTTGAACATATATATATCCCCATTTCTCATTGGGACCAAAAGGGAATCGCAGCATAGGATTATTTTCTACTGACAACAATGGTGAGTGCCTTTTGTTCTTAAGCATCTTGATGTCACTCAATAACATTTTTTGTATTATTCTTCAAATCTATCAGTCAAAGAACATTTTAAATTCAAATTAAGCAGTTATGTTACATTCATTTTTCATATAATACTTAAATGTCAGTAGTGTGCAAAATTGTGTTGTATTCTGCTTCTTATTTGTTTACATTAATAATAAATTACATCCTTGCAGGTTGAGTGATTCAGCCTGCACTTCAACAATGATGAACAGGGTATTGTACTTCTTTCTTATCAATCTAAATTATTTACTGTGTTGATAATGGATAATGGACATGTTGATAGTTTAGCATTGTCTTCTTATACTGAGTTTGTATTTTATTAACTTCAACAGTTAAGTATTACCCTGATTGCTGTCCTGCTTTGTGGTAAGTTTATTTCCAGATAAGGAGTGATGATGATTAGAAGTATTATCTTCTATCACTAACTTCATCATTAGCAAAATTATTTTCTTTTGACAAAATAATCTGAACTCAAGGTTTGTGGTTTCCAATACACTGCAGTCCTCCTTTGAGACAAGGTTGTGGGTCTTTAGGGTGGACCAGCAGAGCTCTAAATCAATGGTAAATGGTAAAGTTCTAGCTCCACTCAAAGCACTTTACATTACAATTTGCCATTCACCCATTCACACAGCGGCACTTTTTTTATATTAGGGGCAATTCAGGGTTCAGCATCTTGCCCAAGGACACTTTGGCATGCAGATGGGGAAGACAGGGATCGAACTGCCGACCTTCTGGGTGGAGGACGACCGCTCTAACCCTCAGCCACAGCTATAGCTCCTTGTGTCGAAGAGCTTTGTATAGATGTCCTGACAGTCCAGCCTATAAAGAGAGCTCTCCTGGGAAGCGCCTGGTCCACATTTAAATTCACTACATCCCCATTTTTATTTGGATCTGCACCAATTTACACACACATATATATCAGTATATGGTAAAGATTCATTGCCAATTCTCTGAGAACTCTATGTTGAAATGGTCGAAATGTTGAATGTCAAAGAAAGTAAAGAAAAATATGTGGATCTACCCCCTGATCTGTGGATCTACCCCCTGATCTGTATCTATCCTTGTGTAATCCTGCTAACAAACAAACAAACGGACCAAAAACAAACTCCATGTTCTTCCCTTGGATGTACTGTTTCATGCTATAAGACCACCCTAGCTCTAGTAAGTTTTTGGTATTAGTTTTCTTTCATACCTAAAAGTTTATATCGTCTATGTCACATAGTGTCACAATGATGTATGAAATTTGCAGTGAACCTTTCTGTAATAAGCTATTTATAGAGGTCCTAATCAACCAATGTCCGAGATAGCTCCTGTGAGTGTTGTATGAGAAATGTGGAATTCTATCAACTTAACACCACCAGGATTTATGTCTGATGATGTCAAGGCTTAACTGACGGTATTGACATATATTGAGAACTGAAACTGCCAAAATTAAATATGAATAAAGATAGAATAAACAATTTCTGTAACATTAAATAAAAATAAATGTAGGTATTAACACCAAAAAACAAGTTATGGCCTGGGGGATGAAACTGTCTCTAAGCCTGGTGGTGTGGGCCCGGATACTGCAGTACCATCGGCCAGATGGCAGCAGGCACAACAGTTTATGGCTGGGGTGATAGGGGTCTTTGATGATCCGGTTGGCCTTCTTCCTACACCGCTGGGTGTAGAGGTCCACCATGGATGGCAGCTCCATCCTGGTGACGTCATTGATGCATTTGCTGATGTAGCAGATGACCGTGTCCATGTATGTGTTGATGTTGTTGTCCTGGACCACACACCACTCCGTAGTGCTGAAGCAGTCCCGTAGAACTGAGTCTGATTGGTCGGACCACTGCTGAATGGTCCGAGTCACCGGTCTGTCACATTTGAGTTTCTGCCTATAGGATGGCAGCAGCAGAACTGAGAGGTGATCTGATTTGCTGAAAGGGGGACGAGGGAGGGCCTTATATACATCCTGGAAGGGTGTGTATACATGGTTGAGTGTGTTCTCACCACACGTAGGACAGCTGATGTGTTGATGATTAGATGATAATAAGTGTGCAAGGAAGTGAAAAACCAAGGTTTATAAAACCAAGACAGATTAGTAAAATGTAAATTGTCCAAGTTATTAGAGGTATGGTTAGGTCATAGCCCATTAATCCCTCCTTTTCTTGAGAGAAATGAGGGTTGCACATTGTCTTGATGTCGCAGCTTACAATTCATTGAGTTCACAGAAACAATGGCTTCACAAAAGAAATCTGCAAGAGAGGCTAAATATATGGTGCTCCCTTTCCAGTAAATGAACTGTAATCAATATGGACACCTGATAAGAGGCTTTAGCCCATTATGAAAACAGCAAAAAAAACATCAGTTGACTGTTGTCTGTTTCTGATGTTCATTCAGTCTCATTCATTGCAGTTTGATTGGCTTTAATAAACCTTGAATTTATATTGTTTAGTCAAAATAGTATTCCCAAGGTCAATAATTAGCTTTCATAGATAGTTTGATCATGCATATAATAATTTGTTTCTTTGTGACCCTATAGAGACCCATGTACTGGTCGCACAGCGCAATACACTTAGAGGAGCTCGTAAGTATGCTACAATATGTTTTCATCATATTTGCAATGTGTGTTTGTGTTTAAACATACAAATCAACACTGAACACAATTCTCTGTTTCAAAAGAGTATTGTTGGCAACTGCCTGCCCATGCTCTCTGGATAAAGTAATATCAGATCACGTTTGCACTAATTTTTGTATTGTGGTCCAACCTGTGGTCCTCTGCAGAAATGGGGAAACCTGCTGAATGAATTAGCATCTCGGCAGTACAATAATCAGACCTGTAGGATAGAGTGTTGAGACATTTATATATTTTTATTTTATAAATTGTTATTTTTTTCTTATGCGTAGTACTTATTGTGTTTTTATATTTTATGTTCATTGTATGCACCTATATACCAAGGAAAATTCCAGGAAGGTGTAAACCTACTTGGCAATAAATACTTTCTGATTCTGAATCTGATAAACCTCTCTGAGTTAAAGGTATTTGACAGCTAGTTTGCAAAACAGTTCTAAAAGCACTCAAAGAGCATGCGGAAAGAGATTCTTAGATCTGATGAGAATTTTGTTTGCACTTTAGGCATAAAGAATAAAGTATGTCTGCCAACTATCAGGCACTGCTGCTCATCACCTGGTTAATACCATGGCTATGGTAAACCATGGTGGTGGAAGCAGCATAAAGCTGTTTGGGGCTTCTCATATGCAGTTACTGCTCCAATGTGTACCCGGCCTCCCACTGCCATAATGCTTCACTTATCAGCACATCAATGACACAAGATAAACAACCAAAACAGCACTGTAATGTTTGCAAGACAAGTCTGTGACGGTCCTTGAATAGACCAGCCCACCCAGGACAAAATTAAGAGAGAACTAGTCAAATTAATTTTTTCATAAGCATTTCTATCTACTTTATTGTACTCAAATGGAATACCATAATTAAGGATTTTCTTATCTGATCTTTGCATATATCCTTCCTGGATGATAGCTCCAAAATGCTGGACACCATGGTTGGATCGAGATAACCCCTCTGGAACAGGAGACTGGGAGACCCTCACTGATCTGCGAAGAGAAAACCCAGGAAAGATCTGCAAAAATCCACTTCAAATCCAGGTCCAAACTACATCTGGGGCCAGTGTAGCTTCTACAGGAAATGTTATTGCTGTGTAAGTTGTTATACTTAAATTGAAATGGGGGCACACATAGGTAGAACACAGGAGCAGAGACTGTTTTTTTAATGCAAACTTTGTCACAGGACTTTTGAATATGTTGACAATGAGACAATTCAGTTTCTAAAATCCAAAGAAATGTCCAAAGATCCAGGTCTGGAGTCCAACAGGCTTTTAACAGCAGGTCAGATATGGTTGCATGGTATTGTGTGTTGACTGAGTTATGCAGACCAGAGACCATGTAGATAATCCCCTATGAAGAACAACAATATAGCATTTTCTAGATGAATGAACCAGTCGTTATTAAGAGTTAGAAGAAGGTGGCATTTCGATGATGAGTTAAAGGTGCATGGATGAATGGGTAAGAGAGGAGTCAACCACAAGCCATGGCCAGCCAGCAACAATATGGTCAGGAAGAGGACCCAAATGAGGACAGGCAGCAGCAAACAAAGATCGCAAAAGACAGTAAAGTAGATTACAGGGCAACAAACCCAATTCTTATATTAAGCACAGGATATGCCCTTAAAATATGCCATGATTACTGACAATGTATCTGATGAATCAAAGCTCATTGTTTGGATGTTGTACACCTGGAAGGTTTGATGTCTCTCACTCATCACCATCTACCTCTTCCTTACATTATAACTATTACTAACTAATATAACTAACAAAACATTTATATCCCTGTGAGTTGTCCTGATTGAACGTCTATGTCTCCTTGTGCAGATCTGACACAAACACTGGATTCGTCTGTAAGAATAAAGACCAGACTAAGGGCAGTTGCAACGATTTCCGTGTTCGTTTCCTGTGCCCTGACACATTTTGTACAGTGACACGTAAGTGTTGACCCATCCTGTAACTTTACACCGTACGTTGTAGGAATCTGTACCTGTATCCTCTCTTTCTGATTGTTGTCATTATTGGGAATTTGACCTAATATCCCTTTAAGTTTAAGGGATATTAGGTCAAATGTCCTTTTCCTTAGCATTTCTATCTACTGTATTGTAAGTATTATCTCAAATGGCACATCTTCACTTATGTGCTCCTTCCTGGATGATAGCTCCAAAATGCTGGACACCATGGTTGGATCGAGATAACCCCTCTGGAACAGGAGACTGGGAGACCCTCACTGATCTGCGAAGAGAAAACCCAGGAAAGATCTGCAAAAATCCACTTCAAATCCAGGTCCAAACTACATCTGGGGCCAGTGTAGCTTCTACAGGAAATGTTATTGCTGTGTAAGTTGTTATACTTAAATTGAAATGGGGGCACACATAGGTAGAACACAGGAGCAGAGACTGTTTTTTTAATGCAAACTTTGTCACAGGACTTTTGAATATGTTGACAATGAGACAATTCAGTTTCTAAAATCCAAAGAAATGTCCAAAGATCCAGGTCTGGAGTCCAACAGGCTTTTAACAGCAGGTCAGATATGGTTGCATGGTATTGTGTGTTGACTGAGTTATGCAGACCAGAGACCATGTAGATAATCCCCTATGAAGAACAACAATATAGCATTTTCTAGATGAATGAACCAGTCGTTATTAAGAGTTAGAAGAAGGTGGCATTTCGATGATGAGTTAAAGGTGCATGGATGAATGGGTAAGAGAGGAGTCAACCACAAGCCATGGCCAGCCAGCAACAATATGGTCAGGAAGAGGACCCAAATGAGGACAGGCAGCAGCAAACAAAGATCGCAAAAGACAGTAAAGTAGATTACAGGGCAACAAACCCAATTCTTATATTAAGCACAGGATATGCCCTTAAAATATGCCATGATTACTGACAATGTATCTGATGAATCAAAGCTCATTGTTTGGATGTTGTACACCTGGAAGGTTTGATGTCTCTCACTCATCACCATCTACCTCTTCCTTACATTATAACTATTACTAACTAATATAACTAACAAAACATTTATATCCCTGTGAGTTGTCCTGATTGAACGTCTATGTCTCCTTGTGCAGATCTGACACAAACACTGGATTCGTCTGTAAGAATAAAGACCAGACTAAGGGCAGTTGCAACGATTTCCGTGTTCGTTTCCTGTGCCCTGACACATTTTGTACAGTGACACGTAAGTGTTGACCCATCCTGTAACTTTACACCGTACGTTGTAGGAATCTGTACCTGTATCCTCTCTTTCTGATTGTTGTCATTATTGGGAATTTGACCTAATATCCCTTTAAGTTTAAGGGATATTAGGTCAAATGTCCTTTTCCTTAGCATTTCTATCTACTGTATTGTAAGTATTATCTCAAATGGCACATCTTCACTTATGTGCTCCTTCCTGGATGATAGCTCCAAAATGCTGGACACCATGGTTGGATCGAGATAACCCCTCTGGAACAGGAGACTGGGAGACCCTCACTGATCTGCGAAGAGAAAACCCAGGAAAGATCTGCAAAAATCCACTTCAAATCCAGGTCCAAACTACATCTGGGGCCAGTGTAGCTTCTACAGGAAATGTTATTGCTGTGTAAGTTGTTATACTTAAATTGAAATGGGGGCACACATAGGTAGAACACAGGAGCAGAGACTGTTTTTTTAATGCAAACTTTGTCACAGGACTTTTGAATATGTTGACAATGAGACAATTCAGTTTCTAAAATCCAAAGAAATGTCCAAAGATCCAGGTCTGGAGTCCAACAGGCTTTTAACAGCAGGTCAGATATGGTTGCATGGTATTGTGTGTTGACTGAGTTATGCAGACCAGAGACCATGTAGATAATCCCCTATGAAGAACAACAATATAGCATTTTCTAGATGAATGAACCAGTCGTTATTAAGAGTTAGAAGAAGGTGGCATTTCGATGATGAGTTAAAGGTGCATGGATGAATGGGTAAGAGAGGAGTCAACCACAAGCCATGGCCAGCCAGCAACAATATGGTCAGGAAGAGGACCCAAATGAGGACAGGCAGCAGCAAACAAAGATCGCAAAAGACAGTAAAGTAGATTACAGGGCAACAAACCCAATTCTTATATTAAGCACAGGATATGCCCTTAAAATATGCCATGATTACTGACAATGTATCTGATGAATCAAAGCTCATTGTTTGGATGTTGTACACCTGGAAGGTTTGATGTCTCTCACTCATCACCATCTACCTCTTCCTTACATTATAACTATTACTAACTAATATAACTAACAAAACATTTATATCCCTGTGAGTTGTCCTGATTGAACGTCTATGTCTCCTTGTGCAGATCTGACACAAACACTGGATTCGTCTGTAAGAATAAAGACCAGACTAAGGGCAGTTGCAACGATTTCCGTGTTCGTTTCCTGTGCCCTGACACATTTTGTACAGTGACACGTAAGTGTTGACCCATCCTGTAACTTTACACCGTACGTTGTAGGAATCTGTACCTGTATCCTCTCTTTCTGATTGTTGTCATTATTGGGAATTTGACCTAATATCCCTTTAAGTTTAAGGGATATTAGGTCAAATGTCCTTTTCCTTAGCATTTCTATCTACTGTATTGTAAGTATTATCTCAAATGGCACATCTTCACTTATGTGCTCCTTCCTGGATGATAGCTCCAAAATGCTGGACACCATGGTTGGATCGAGATAACCCCTCTGGAACAGGAGACTGGGAGACCCTCACTGATCTGCGAAGAGAAAACCCAGGAAAGATCTGCAAAAATCCACTTCAAATCCAGGTCCAAACTACATCTGGGGCCAGTGTAGCTTCTACAGGAAATGTTATTGCTATGTGAGTACTTGATTCACCCATTGTTCATGCATTTTTTTTTTTGCGAACAATATAATTGATTAATTTGAACTTCTTTTTGTTGTTGTTGTACACCTGGTAGATTATATTGTCTTTCACTCATGCCCATCCAACTCCAACATATATTCTTTATGTATTTGTTCATAATCTTCTACATTTAGTCGCAAGCTATAAAAGTAGATTGGCTTCTATTGGCATATCCTAATCAACAAAAACATTGTATCAGTGTGTGAGTTGTCCTGAATGAACACCCATGTCTCTTGTGTAGATCTGACACAAACACTGGATTCATCTGTAAGAACTCAGACCAGGCTGGAGGCAGTTGTAAAGATTATCGTGTTCGCTTCCAGTGCCCCTCAGACTTCTGCACTCAAACAGGTTTGAAAAATGCTGTAATGCTTGTATAAACATTTTAATTTATTTTCTTTAACTGGTCCACTGGCTGGTGCAATAGTTGATTTTGTCATCTTTTCTTTCGTGGTGTCTTTGCCAGTTTGCTGGACGAAGTGGTATGATCGCGACAATCCCTGTGGAACTGGGGACTGGGAATATCTGAGTGACATGAGAAAACAGGATCCAAAAGGAATCTGTGACAACCCACTCTACATAGATGTTGTTACAACTGACACAAATACCCCATTTTCCTCTACAGGCCAGACCCACTATGTGTAAGTTGACTTGAAGAAAACTATAACTTCTGACTAAAACATTGAGCCATCAGAATGACCATCAGCAGCACAAAAGAGTAGGTGTTTCATTAAAACATCCATACAAAGTCTTGAGCAGAATTTGGCCTGAACTTAGATACTGCTGTTGTTGTGCATGTTCACACGGTAAGCATTGTGTCCAGGATTCCTGCTGGTTACAATTTTATAAGACTTTTTTTAAGACCATAATTAATGAAATTTAAGACCCATGTCTAGAGTTGGGTACTTTTGAATTTTATTGATTCCGATTCTGCTTATCACTTCCAGTTTAGATTGACTCTGATTTTCGATTCCAATATGGTGAAGATTGGTAAAATGATTAGATAATAAAGCATCTAAATACTTTTACAATTGCTGCATCAGGGACTTTGAAGGAGCAGAAATTGCCACTGTTTCTTTGAGGTTCATTACCACCTCAACATTCAAATATAGTTTTTGCAACAAAGTGAATTAACATTTAACTTAAAAAATATAGTTCCACACATGTTGTATTTCTTTGAACACATTATCCAGTGGTCTCACCGATCACTAAGAAGAAATCAGTGATATGATGTCAGTTCAGATAAGCAATGATATCTCAGCAACAAATCAAAAACCAAAGATCAAACTTTTTGAAGGGCTCAGTGACATTATAAACTAATTTCAAAATCAAATTTAATATACAGGTATTTTTGCTATTCACTTTTAACTGATATAAACCCATATAATGTTTTTATATTGATATTGATGATTATACTGTTACGATAAATAAGGAGCTGGAAAAGACCTTAAAAAAAACAAAGGAAAAAAACTTTCTAAGACTATATCTTCCGAGGATCACAGATACAGTACATGACATTTTTGTTCCATGGGATTCTTATGTGTAACTGCTGTTTCATGACTCACTCTCCTAGCTCTACTTGACTGGAGGTGCTTGCATGATCTAAGCATCTTTCAGACCCTGTTTTGTGTGTTGACAATGGTTAAAATGAGGCCCTGAGAGATACCCTCCCACGTTATAGTGTCACCAAGTTTGGTGACAATGTGTTGAAGTGTTATTTGGCACGCGTGCACACACGCACACACACACACACACACACACACACACACACACACACACACACACACACACACACACACACACACACAGGGAAGACAACAAACTGAATTTCCCTTTGAGCACTGCAAGTGTATATCTTTATTAGTTTTGAGTAACTTACTGATTTACTAACTGCCTTGATTCATTTTTCAGCTACAGTCCAACTCAAGGATTTGTCTGTCGCAATCAAGACCAGGCAGGATATCGGTGCCACGACTACAAAGTTCGCTTTGGATGCCCCTGCAACTGTTTCTCGCCATAAACTACATGATAGAAGCAAAATATAGTGCATTTACTCAAGATTCTTTTTGCTGTCATCATGTTCATTTAAAAGCATACACATTAGGGTAATGGGTTTCATGTAAGGGTACCTTTCCAAAACGAGCAGTTCTTGAGGAAGTATTGTGAGTTTTTCTTTTAACCTTAATTGTTGCACTTCCAACTGGCTTTGTTTCAGAACTTTTCTTGGAATGTATGCATTTATTCTGCTATGTTCACCTAAGCTCCTTTTGATTGTAAATGTGAATGTGTAGTTACTCAGAAACACTATACATTGTTGTGTACTGTCACTAGCATAGAGCATTTAGTGACTGTACTCAAGATCCTACACAACATGTATGTTTATGTTTCTCTGTATTATGCTGTGTTATTAGTTAAAATGCTATTAATGCTATATATATATATATAGTTATAGTTATCCAACATTTTGGAATGAACTCCTTCTACATATTTAAAAACTGCTCAAAACGTATTTGACCTTGCTTGTATTTATATCAACCATGTTGTTTATTTTATTGTAATCTTAGTACTAACTCTGCCCAATGTTCAATCCAAAATTATGCCCTTGGCATTTGCTGATATTAAAGTAGTGTGTGCAGCAGAATATTCTGAAATTTATGTGTAATTTTATCCCTAAATTTTAGCTGAAGTGCCTCTCCCTCTATACACACACAAACACACACACACACATACAAAATGCATTTTGGCTTTATTATCTAGCTATGAGTGACTCCATTAGCAGCTGGCTCAGTCAGCTCATGCTTTTAATGTAATAAAAAAGAAATGATACAGAGCTATCTGATATCACATGTCAGCACATCCATGTTTTCTATTCTGAATTTGAGTTGGGTAAACAGCACAGGTATGTTGGAGTTATACAGTCGATGAGTTGCTTGTTATCTGTCGTCACCTTGTGAGCTGCCCCATGTAGTGTGTTTCCAGAGCTGGGTTAGGGTTTCCTGACTTGACTTATTCAATCAACCTCACATAGGGCTGCAGTGTTTAAGGAAAAGCTCGAACACCACCACTCTGCTAGATTGTTGTCCATCACTGTCGTGGTTTTTGTAAGCTTAAAATTAAGTGCTTGACTTTAGAATAAAAAACATGATAATAGTGTGAATTAAGTTTAACTCTCCTCTTTACTTGTTCAGTGTTAGGAGTGACTATTAGTGACCTCTGATCTATAAAAAAAAAAAAAAATACACAAACGTATGTTACCTTTGGTTAAAACAATTATTTGGGAGTATCTCAGGCTTTATATTAAAAACATTCTGGCACTATTTATGAGCAATTTACCTGTGTTAGAATTTCTACATTAAAGTGATAGTTCACCAAAAAAATAAAGATTCCCTTATTACTCACCACTATGTCGTTGGAGGGTTGGGTGAAATGTTTGACTCCACGAAACACTTTTTGGATGTCCTCTGATATCCTCCTCTAGAGCCACACTACTTTCGATACTGGACATTTAGGCTAAAAACATGGTGTAAATGACACCATTAGGGTTAGGGTTCTAATTTGAAAGGATAAGGACACTTGGAACATTTCTGTCTGAAGAAGAGGTCACTTTGCTGCAACACTGTTTACCGAGTCCAAAAGTGTTTTGTCGACTCAAATACTTGACTCACCCCCCCACTGGCATAATGGTGAGTAGATAATGAGTGAATTTTTATTTTCAGTGAACTATCCCTTTAACAGGCACAGGTAGCCAGTGCAGCACATGTGATGACAGCACAAACAGATCAAGCTTCCAGTCCAAAGCCCTCCAAAAGGCCGAGCCCAGAAGAGCTAGTCTCTAATATCAGCTTTGACTAACTGCCACCTTTCACATACACTCACAACAACACTGCTTTCCAAACAGCAATCACAGTAAACCAAACTATATTAGAAAGTTAAAAAATATATGAACAACAAGAGGAGAGCTGAGCCAAAGTGGACAATAGTGTTATTTGCCCCTAAACAGAGATTTTGAATAGGCATGTCAAAACTGTCAGTGATAGAAAGCAGAGGCAGACCATGATCATGATAATTCATGGCAACTAAACACAAGGAAACAAAAGATGTGGTCACTGTTGGACAGGTGAGGTTAAGAAAGCCATGCCCTTTTCTTTTAAAATGCAAACCACTAAATTAAATCAGGGGCATTTACTTAATTCAAATGAACAATTCTGCCTTTCGGTGACGTAAATTATATCTCAGGATTAAAGATACTCTGAGGAAAATGAGACAAATATGCCCAATATGTATCAACACACACACACAGTGTTTGATAGTTTTTAAGAGAAAATCTGAGTCTTGCTGCCAATTGTTTGCCGACAAGAAACTAAAATTGAATTTGCAAGTAAAAACTTGGTGGCTGCTTGTCAGTTATATGATGATGCTTTCACTTATGTTGGTGGGAGGGGTACGTTATGAACAGATAAAGATAAGGGATTATGCACTAACCATGATGTACGTTTTAACTTCACACAAGTCTATATGGTAATCACTAAAGCAGCTTTCGGACATTCACTCCATAGAACCCCCTCGTAAAATATCTGCAGGAAGTCAAGACACAGCAGGAGAGCCTCCGCATGATTTACTGCAAGCAAGTGGAAGGGTTGATGACGTGTGTGACAAATGCAAATAAAACCAAACAAACAAAAGGAATACAAATATCTCACAGACAAGTTTGTCAGGCAAACTCTGGAGAAAGTCCCCACCCAATCACTAAGTGGTTGGTAAAGTAATTCATAGGTAAGTAAGTCATTAGTCTAGTGCTCCTAACTCAACAATCATGAAGAAAGTCAGTTTGTTGATTCACAATTATTTATGAACTAATCATTACCGTATTATTCCTAAATCATTAGTCTGTTCTTATCTGCTCAACTCATGATTATCTAATATATCATACAGGATATAAATATTAAATAGTCAATATATATTAGGACCTTCCTGATTACATCTTCACTTGCTCCTTGGTCACTTCTCTGTAGTTAAGTGTACCCACTTCTCTATAGACAGTTTCATTGTGAGGCTCAGTGAACAGCTAAAGTGGTGAAAGCCATGATTAGTCAAAACTCATGTTGACTGATGTCTAAGGTTTAAGCCATTGCATTGGAAATCTGAATCACATCATGTGAACACAAACACCACTTCCTTCTATTTCCTGTGAGAACTGACCTTTAACCCCTACATCTTGCTCCCATGCATCCAGTCAGACACATGCTGTCCCCTGGGAGCCTCTGCTCAAGGTCCCTGCTTTCCTTTGCTTGATTCTCTGTATATTTTTTAACTCTTAAAATCTAAAAATATCCTTGAGTGCGGATGTTGCTGCCATGTTACATAAGCTTGTAGGATTGAAGTGTCAGGAATGAGAGGTTGTACAGAAAGTTTCTGGATCTCAGTTCTCACAAAGTAAACAATTGAGGAAGAAAGAACAGTTTCCTGGAATGGCTTCACAGAGAAAAATCTACACAGAATTAACTTCAAGCTCAATGTTTTGGACAGTTTTTATTGCTTGAGGAAAAACGTCACAGGTTTCCTAAGCTCCACTTTAAAACCAAATACTAACAGTAATGAAGTCAATTACTCAAACTATATTTAGTCTATATTCCAGAGTTATATGAACCAAAGCAGTATGACCATGCCTACTTTCAAAAAGAATGTCCCCTCATCCCCAGAAGTGGATCATGGATCATGTCAGCTTAATTTTTTTACACAAAATATTCTCTTTGCAACTGTTGTGACTGGGGTGTTATTTATTGATGTATTTCTTCAGCTAATTAAAATACTGTAGATAATACATGTACTTTTTCTAGTAAAAGGAATTACAAGTTGACAAATTCACCATCTTTTTAGAAAAAACTGCAAATTATTATTTGTGTTTTTAAACAGACTTATTCAGTAACTTTTTTTTCTGTCCTGTGGCCTCATTTCTACAACTTACTATAGGATTGCTTCCAAAACATATGTACACACACAATAGACAAAAATAGCCCCAAGTCAAAACAGAATCAGATTTATGAAACTGTGCACATGGACATTTGTGTCCAAATGTCTCTTCATAGATCACAATCAACTTAAAAGTGTGCACAATTGTAATCTCAAAAATACCTACACTGTGTAGGTGAAAGTGGCTGCAGGCTGTATGCATTACTTTTCATGTTCAATCAATAACATTTTTGTAGAGCCAATATTCACATTTCACAGTTTGTCTCATGGTTCTTAAGAAGGTGCAACATCCTCTGTCCTTAACCCTTAAAAAGAGTAAGAAAAAAACTACCAAAAAACTCTTAACAAGGAGTAAAAAACGTAGAAACCTCAGAGAGAGCCACATGCAAGGGATCCCACTACCAGCACGGACAGCCACCACGACCACGATCCTGATCACAATCCACGATCTATGTTCCACATTGAGCTGTTACTTGCTCTCCACGCTGGCGCAGGTGCATGGTGGTGCATATTGAGCAGTACTGGCGACTGAACAAACCAATTGATATCCGCAACAATTACCTTCATAACTTTGTGTTTTTAGTGGACACATAAATATGCTCAATGAAAGAGCTCTGACATCTGTTTGTCTGCCTTTAGCTAGTTTAAATCATGTAAGCTGTGTTTCTTATTAATTT
Source organism: Verasper variegatus (assembly GCA_026259375.1). Classification (NCBI taxonomy): domain Eukaryota; kingdom Metazoa; phylum Chordata; class Actinopteri; order Pleuronectiformes; family Pleuronectidae; genus Verasper; species Verasper variegatus. Next base: position 1,254,206 of record CM048042.1, read on the forward strand.
TTACTTTACAGTTTTTCAGCAGATGCAGTAAACAGAATGTCCAAGACAAATTTCCTTTGGGAGGAATATTGTTATCTTTTGACTGCATTAATCTGTTACTCAAGCTGCACTTCCTGGATTTTATTTCAAGTCTCATTAGCACCTAAAATATTGATACTTAAACCAATGATTCAGCAACCTGAAGCAACACATTTAACATATTTCCAGTCTGCATAACTGCAACCAGCTTCTTCAACACCTGGCTTTCTTTTTCCTTCTCCTGTTGTTTTGTATTTGACATGGTTTTGCACCTGTTTTCTTTTGTTGTGACCTCATATATTGTACCTTGTGCCTTATGTGTTTTTTGCTCCTTGACTGCTTTCTCTGTACTGCTTAAATGTTAAATGTAACAACATTGTTCCTTGATAAATTAATTGACTCTTTACTACATAGTTATGGTGCATTCTATTTGAAACTGGATGTGAGCTCCAAACCTTGTAACTGTGACCTACTACATATTGCATCTGCTATTACAAAAGAAGATAAAAAAAATACAAACAATAACAATATTTATGAGAAGGATTCAACAGGTCCATTAATATGCCCAACATTGCTGTGTGTCTCACATTATCCTGGACAGCTTAAAGGAACATAAACACTTAGACTTAAACACACCATGCATTGTACTGTATTTAAGTGATTAGGGACATTAGTCGAGCCTTAAATAGTTAAAACCTCAAAACTCAACATATAGCATATATTTTGTTTAGGTGTTTATGACGGTGGAAACCCATGGAGACGACTCTCATGCCACTGTCAGGATTCCCTAAATAAATACAAAACCATTTACCATTTAACACAGTTGTGCCTTCTGTGGCAAAACCCATTGATTGAAGATTGGAAGCTTAAAGGGATAGAAAAATTGTAATTCTGTCATTATCTACTCACCCCAATGCCGATGGAGGGGTGGGTGAGGTGTTTGAGTCCACAAAACACTTTTGGAGTCTCAGGGTTAAACAGTGTTGCAGCCAAAGCCAATACAACCGAAGTTGATGGTGACCTAAACCTCAGACGTAATAAAACAACAGAAAAAACACAACATGCCTCCATACTGGTCGTGTGGTGTCATCCAAGTGTTCACAAGCCCCGACATTCATATTCGACTCGAAACAGGGTCATTTAGGTCACAAGGTCATCAAGTGACTTATAGGCTCAAAACAGGGTGTAAATGACCTCGTTTCGAGTCGCTTATGACTGTCGGGCTTGTGAACACTTGTGGGACACCACACAAGCAGTATGGAGGCATGTTATGTTTTGAATCAGTGCCCAAGTTTTGAATCAGCACCCTAATGTTGCATGGTCCTTTTCTTTTAGACTTAGACCACTGTTGTCCCAGGATTGTCAGGTGTAACTAAAGCTGCCTGTTCTTCAGCACAAACAGGTTTCTTTTCATTCTTTCCTTTTCTTAAAACGTGCTGTCACCACATTTATGACAGATGTAGTAATATTTTCATTTTGAGCATTAATCAACTGTTTGCTAGATATATAAATGAGGTCATACAGAGTATGTGTAGCTACACGCAAGCTGCTGAGTGGAGAGAGAGGTGAATGTAAGTTGCACCACTTGCCAAACCAGTGAACACTGGGGCACATTAACTGGTGGTGGTCCAGCGGTCTTGTCCCCTTCTTTGTCAAAGTGTGATGTGCTCTACAGGGTGTCCACTGTAGCAGATGCTAAAGTTGTTGTCGTTTTCTAGTACTACCACTGCTACTGCATTCACTGAATCCTCATAAGGGGTCCTCACAAATGACCAATAATTGATTCAGTCTGTGGCACACACACACACACACACACACACACACACACACACACACACACATACACTCAAATACACACATCAATCAATCAATCAATCAAATTTTATTTGTATAGCCCATATTCACAAATCACAATTTGTCTCATAGGCTTTAACATGGTGTGACATCCTCTGCCCTTAACCCTCAACAAGAGTGAGGAAAAACTACTAAAAAACCCTTTTAACAGGATAAAAAGAACATAGAAACCTCAGAGAGAGCCACATGTGAGGGATCCCTCTCCCAGGACGGACAGAATGGCAATAGATGTCAAGTGTGAAGGGAAACATCATCAAGGTTTTAGCAGTATTGATAGGGGTAGACCTTTCTGAAGCATAACTGAAGGTCAGTGAATTGGTGGATTAATGTCAATAATGGTCAAGTATCTGAGGAGAAATACTATGTATCAAGCAGTCTTGCTGCAATCATAGTCTATGGTCAGCAGCCAGCAAGATCATGATCCACCATCAAGATCGGATGCCACTATAGTCCACAGTCATTGTTCATTGTCGCCATTAGGATCCATCATCAGCTGCCACCTTGGTCGTGGTCCACCACCATTTTCCTGATGCCAAAACGATAAAGAATCCGCCTTTATTATCACGATCAGCCAGCACGATACAGAATCCGCCATACTGGATCCACCATTACGATCTCTGATACGCGATCCACAGATCCTAATCCATGATGTGGCCACAGCTGCGGCCCTGGATCTGCGGACAATAAGGCAAAGGGACTCCGGGGAAGAAGTCAAGTCAGTAACATGTATTGATGAGACATGAATTACTTTGATATGATAACGATTGAGAAGAGGAATGAGAAGCTGGAAAGAGAAGCTCCGTGTGTCATGTGTCCCCCGACCTTCTAGACTTATAGCATCATAACTAAGAGCAGGTCCAAGACAAGCCTGTACCAGCTCTAACTATAAGCTTTATCAAAAAGGAAGGTTTTAAGCCTACTCTTAAACATACAGGTGGTGTCTGCCTCCCGAATTGAAAGTGGGAGATGATTCCACAGGAGAGGAGCTTGATAGCTGAAAGCTCTGGCTCCTACTCTACTTTTAGAGACTTTAGGGATGACAAGTAAGCCTGAATTCTGGGAGCGCAGTGCTCTAGTGGGTTGATAAGGTACCATCAGCTCTTTAAGGTATAATGGTGCCATATTATTAAGGGCCTTGAAGGTGAGGAGGAGAATTTTAAATTCTATTCTAGATTCAACCGGAAGCCAGTGTAGCAAAGCCAATACTGGAGAAATGTGGAGATGACTCATCATTAATTTGCACGAATTGGGAGCGATCAGAGAAATAGGATTTAAACCAGTTTAGGGCAGCTCCTTTAATGCTAATTAACTGTTCTAGTCTCTGTAGTAAAATGTTATGGTCAATTGTGTTGAATGCTGCACTAAGATCTAACAGAACAAGGACAGACACAAATCCCTGATCTGAAGCTATTAGAAGGTCATTAGTGACTTTTGCCAAGGCTGTCTCTGTACTATGATTGGCTCTAAACCCCGACTGAAAGTCTTCATAGATATTATTTTCCTGGAGAAACTCACACAGCTGATTGGCTACAACTTTTTCTTGGATTTTAGACAGGAAGGGGAGGTTAGATATTGGTCTGTAATTGACTAAAACCTCTGGGTCTAGGGTGGGTTTTTTGAGAAGGGGTTTGATTACAGCTATTTTAAAAGACTGTGGTACATATCCTGATGATAATGACAGATTTATTGTGTTCAGTAACGTGCTATCAATTAGGGGCAGAATTTCTTTAAGTAATTTTGTAGGAATGGGATCTAAGATACAAGTTGTTGGTTTAGAACATGAGATTAGTTTGGTCAGCTGATCAAGGGTGATCAGAGAGAAGCTGTCTTAATAATTGGTAGGATTCTTAGCCGTTTCTGAGATTTCAGTGCCAATTGAGGGCAGGAGATGTTTGATTTGATTTCTAATAGTTAGAATTTTATTATTAAAGAAGGTCACAAAGATATTGCTATTTAGGGATCGAGGAATACTGGGTTCGGTGGAGGTGTGACTCTCTGTCAGCCTGGCTACAGTGCTGAAAAGAAACCTGGGGTTGTTTTTATTCTCTTCTATTAGTTTCGAAACACATACAAGCTCCTTTTGACTTATGACTGTTGTTTGGACATGTTTTAAGTTGTGAGCCATGTAATGCATCACATTTGACCTTGCAGCGATTAGTAGCACCTGGCAAAGTGCCAAACAGAGAGAGAGATGTTGGCTGTGTATTGGGATGGTTGATCTTGTCGTGATTGCAGTTGAGCAGAGACAGAGAGTGAGGGAGTTTCATCAGAGTTTTGTCGTTGTCTAAGTTTAGATCTTGGCTCACAGACCGCTTCTCAAGTAACAGGGCTGCAGGCTCACTTCAGCCACTCCACACTGAGACAGCAACAGAACTCCTCACAGAGCTGTAAAGGGAGGCAAGCAAACCCCCACACGAGTGGCAACTCAGAAGAAAATCAAAGGAGAAGCAGGGGAGGGGAGGGGTTCCTCAACACCAAACACTGTCATATAACGAGACATTTCAAACAGGAGACACAGACGTAGAGAGAGGAAGAGCACAAAGTGGACTATTAGGCTTGCAAACAATTCCTCACCACATCGGTTTATCTCCGTTTTCGACCTGCAGGGATTGGACAATGACTGAGGACGCAGAAGTGGAAGTCAACCTGTCTCCGACCTCCAAGTCTGAGCAACAGGCTCCACATTTTCTACGAGATGTTATCTTCCATGGAAAGTTTAAGGTGAGCCTCTCCATGACAGAGAAAGACAGAGCATGCAGAGGCTGACAGGCAGAGATAAGGCAAGAGAGACAGAGTAACTGAATTCTGCTGTTCACAGTAAGGACAACCCTGAGACACTTGAATTGTGCTGTGATTTTGGATACCTAAATTGTAACAAGTTTCAAAATATGTATGTCAGATTAAGCTAAGGGCCACAACAACTGTTTAATTATTGTCAGTCTGATGTTTGGCCACAAATCCCAAAATCATAGGAATTTTACAGATCTAAAAGTCTTTAAAAAAAATATAAATGGAATTATTCATGATACAAGGATGAACATAAACATAACAATAGCCACCAAGATAAACAATCCTCAAGACAGCACCTAACCTTTGTTCTTGATAGATGATAGAAGACTTTCATTATTGTCTGTGCTCATCATCCATTTGTGATTCTACCAGCAAAACAAAGTTGTAAAAGTGAAGTCATACGATCACATTGATGACATTCCCCCCTGCACCATCACTGCTACTTCAGTCCAATAGGAAGATCAAAACAAAGTTCATTCTGCTGATCGCACTTTACTGCTCTTTGCTGTCCAGACCTCCACTGTGTGTCCCTTCACTGGTGGTCTGGGCAGCAAAGAGCTCATAGAAGAGCTGGATTAAAACTGCCAGAAGGGAAGGAACATGGAGCCTTCTTAATGAACCTTCTGTAAGCAAAGATGTTGCAGTGGCCTTAAAATGAGTTGTGGTCAGGTGCAATGTTGAAACATTGCTATCTTGAAGCAGTAGGAGCAATGGTTAAAAAACATTGTCTCGAGTCAGTGGTCATATTATCAACAAGTGATATGCATCTACATAGACACAAAGATCTGCTTGTGCACGAGTACTGTCGCTTAATACCTTACAAATCTGCCATTAAAATAGCAATCAGCAAAGGTGCTGTCATACTTGTTTTTTAAAGAGCATGTTAGATAACACTATGTTTGGTTTATTGCATGTTATGTCTAAGCACACCCATGATTTATTTAGAGACTAGGCAGGACTCTTTTGAGCCATGTATCTAGTGCAGCAAACCTTTTCTGCCAATAAACTAAAAAAATGTATCGATATTAAACAATGTTATCTCATATCGCATGTTTTGTTAATATCGTGCATCAGAAGCTTTAACCCGCCCCCTGACTGAAGTTGACAGTTTTATTTTGTTCTGTCCGGCAGGTTACGCAAAGTATAAATGAAAGTATAAATAAATAGATAAAACTCGAAATATGTAAATACATGTATAAATAAATGTGTAAATAAAATTCGAAATACATAAATAAATGTATAAATACACATTTAGTCATTTATTCAGGCATTTAATTATATAATTATGTATTTATGTATACATTTATTTATCCTTTTATGTATGTATTTATATAATTATTTATGTATTTATATATATATAGTTTTGGCCCAGAAAACCCTCCATACTTTCCAGTCAGCAGCAGTTGGCTTATAACTTAAAATTTGGCCTTACGAGGGAATGTTGGTTACTTTCGCTTTTATAATGAATTTACATGTAACCAAAGTGTATAAACGGTTGTCATATTACAGTTATCAATCATACAGCAACATAAAGATACAGTATCTCATAGCTATCCTGCAAACAGTTGAGTGACTTTTTTCCACTCCATCCTAAAGAAATGCGCATGCTGACTAGACCAAAGTTCCTTGTAGTAATTAACTCAAGAGATTTTAATAAAAAATTTGGATAAAAAATATTTAGATGTATGCAAGCAGCTTGGCATCTGTTTTGTTAAGGGTCCAAGGAAGGGCAGTGTAGAATGTGGTGGGATTTGAACACACAATTTGTTCAATATTAATAAATGTCAAGGCAAAAGTGCCTTTTAATCAGTGGGGGCGGTGCAGCGTATCTTAACAGGCAGTTTGCAGAACCAGTTGAACACGCCCTTTTCTACAGTCTCAGATAACCTATGGCAGCAGGTGGCAACCAAAAAATAATAATTCATAATTTTCCATTACACAGATCATCATGGGTGCTGATGTCTTTTATGGCAACAACATAAATAATAATGATAACAATAATAATATCGATGATGATAATAATAATCATAATATTTATAAACATAATAATCTAATAATGGTTGAGTAGTCATTGTAGAAAGAAACAATGAGCTAAGACATAGAGAGCCCAGCTGGAATGTCTACATTTTAAATAAATTAATCTTATGTAAGCATTGATTATACTTGTTTAATTGAACATTAATAAGACTCCTGATGGGAGCAGTGGTGCTGTGCCTTGTGAAGTTTTCTTTCTTTCTGTCTTTGTTAGGTTTATTGGCAGGAGGCAACCAATGTCAAGGTGCATTACTGCCATCTACTGTGTTGGTGTACCATCTTGTTCCCTGCCTTTGCTGATTTATTGCAGTACATATTGATATGTCACCACCATCTGTTGATCAGTAAAATAGTTTAACACCATGACCTGTGTATTGATCAGAATGTGGAAACACTGGAAAAAATGAGCTCCACAGAGTCTGAAACTTTCAAGGGAAACTAATAAATTGACCTGTTTTGCAAAGTCATTTGAAATGTTTTGCTTTGTCTTCTGGATTTGTTCTTATCAACAAACAAAAACAAAATAAATCTTGCATTCATAAATCAGTGTTCATAAGACTGCATTTGAAATCCTCACCCCTCCCTGTTTATACTCCTGTGCATTCTGCCAGCTGCTGAAGGCTCTAACCCCAGAGGAGAACACCCATTGTCAGCACGGCCTCTACTTCCAGGACGGTCAGCGGCGTGTTGACTACGTCCTCACCTACCATGTGAAGAAGCCAGGTGGGGGCCGCTCCTGTCGACACTCAGCACACCTGCTGACTGAAAATGCTGTTGCCCGCAGCCTACGACGTGTCCCCCACTGGCCGTGACGAACGTCTTCGACGTCCCCAAGTGCCAAGGCCAAACGACTCGTCATCAGCAGGAGCCGACGTGGAGCTGGGCTGTCCTGGAGAGACATTTAATGGCCACGAGGATCACAAGGCCTTTAGGAGGGAGGAGTTTGAGGGGAAACTGAGAGATATGGGGCTGGAGCTGGAGAAAGATGATGTGAGTTTATATCTTTATCCATTTACCCTCTCCAGAAACACTCCACATAAAATCTAGCTCTTATGGCATCTACTCTATTTCTTTATTCTGTTTGCAAAGCAATATCACAATAATACAAGTTACTGTCATAAAGTAGGAAATAACATGTCGAAATTATTACATTTATTAATGACATATTGGAAATTAATAAATGAGAAACACCTAACACGATGTAAGTTAAGTAAAGAGAAGGAGATTAGCAGAAAAGTGTTCAAAGTTCAACATTGTAAACGGAGAGAGTAAGTAAGTGGGGTTGTATGTCACTGTGTGTCACAGGTCACAGTGTTTGCAGTTCTGCTTCAGCCCACAGCTGCAGGGCTGACTCTCTCACACTGACTCTGTATCTGTACTCACGAGTACCTGTTCACACAAACCTATAATCTGTAAAACACTTTCTTACTCAATTGATTGGATTGGGTCATGTCTGAAAATGGTTAATGAAAACTCTGAATCATGATGCGCTCTTAAACTGCACAGAAATAAATAGTGCATGAATTATGATCTGTCCCAGGTGTCATGAGCTGAGCCTGTTGCAGTATTTCTCCTTCTGAAGTCTACTTATAACGTCTGGCTGCAGGGAAAATATCTACAGATCAAACTACACTGGTATTTAAAAGGGAACTCACTCCACCAATTTTACACTTCAAGATCAGTTTACCCATCATGAATAGGTTTGTTATAGCTGGTTCCAGTTTGCAATTGGAAAAATACCTGAATTACCCAATATCTTACCCCAGAGCAAAGAGTAATCTAGAAAACATTTTGTTATTGTGGCTTAAAATGATGATATTGTACAATTCTAGCATTTTTAGACTTTGACTTAAGGCACAGTATGTCCGTAAGCCCATGAGCAACAGATATCTCCACCCTTGAAAGGAAATAATATGACCCTATACCAGCAGAAGCTGGTCTTCTGTCGTTGCCAGTGAAGTGGCATAAATACTCTAGTAACACACAAAGTTACATTCGGTACTCTCTCATTTATAAAGTATTTTTAAATGGGCCAATATAAAGTAGATTCAACAAATCTATAAAAAGTCATACTATTTTATTGAAATCAAATTATTTACAAACAATTTCTTATAAACACTGTGTTAAATCCATGCAAAAGTAGTTGTGCCACTTCAGGGGTGGATGTGTGTAAAAAGGCAGTGAAAGCTGTAAAAAAGTAGTAAAGTAAAAAAAGTTGTTTGATCTTAGATTTGAAGTCAAAATATATATTGTCAAATACATAAGAGTAGGATGTAAAAAGAAAATGGAGGCGCATAGAGTTATCTGAGCTGCAGCAACACATCAATGGAAACACAGCACTGCAGGCGAACCCTCAGCTGAGCATCTGTTGAGAGACCTGAGCCTGATGGGACCCATCAGGACCGGACATGCTGGGCCAGGCTCAATTCAATTCAATTCAGTTTTCTTTATATAGCGCTAAATAATTACAAACATTATCTCAAGGCACTTTACATAGAAGGTCGAGCAAGACCTTAAGGTTCAATCAAAAATGTTTTTAACAATATTTGGGTTCAGGTCCTGCCAGAGCCAACCTGGGTGAAGGGCTCCCTGTGTGTTGCAGTTTCATCTCCTGAAACATCTCTTGTCTCACAACGGAAATTTAACTTAAAAAAAAATATTACGGGCTACACTGAATTTTAGACACAAATTTGTGTGTGTGTACTTTCTTCTTCAATATTTGCATACGTTTAAAACAATTATAATATACACTGAAACTTTCTAAAGATAAAAATGATAAAATATTATGGCAATTTAAATGGTATTAAACAACTGTAGAATTAAACAAAAAAAACATAACTGATGTCAGGATCTTCGTAAAAACTGCTGAAGTTGATTTTGAGAAAAGATTTCTTTCCATCTTGTGATCGGGAGTTTTGCTGGGTTTTGTATGTTGGGTGGAAATCAGGCTAAAACTTGTTTTTTTGTGAACTAGGCATTAAAGTTCTCACATGTAAATTTGCTCTGCACTCAGATAAACTGTTGCTGCACAAATGTCCTGAGTTTCAATCTTAATAAACCCAGTGAAATGATGCTAAATGTGTATCTTACTGTAGCAAGAACTAAAATGTTCTAAATTGTAATAATATTTTGTGACAACTTAATGATTTCCTCAGTTTTAATATATGCATATGCCTGGCCTCACCAGTTTCCTAAAATTTTACTATTGTCTTCTGCTGTATTCATGTGTTAGATAGCAACCACTAAGACTTAAAACAAATGTTTGCATAATTAAGCATAACACCATGGATGTATTCCCATGCTCTAAATATGACTACCAATTAAAATAAAAACAATGAGGCATGCTGGTGAGTGATCTGCTAAACCTGTTAAACAGTAAGAACCCACTCTGTAAGAATAAAAAGGGAATGCATCTGCGATGAAGTAGTAGACTATTTCCTTGCTCAACATCACACCAGGCATTCTATTGGTTGGGGAATTTTGACAGGGTCATTTCACATAAATCCAAGAGCAGACATTTTATGAGCACCTGAGTATGGGTGAGGAAAAGTGCCCAAAGTGAAGCACGGGACAGTCGAGCAACAGTAAAATCGGAGTCCACACAAACAGGTCTGCACATGAACATGGATTATTCGAGAGGGCTGGGTTGTTAGAGCGAGCATTACCAAATCTGAACACGATATAAAGAAACAGTTTCCTTTCAAATTAAAGTTTGATGCCTGCTAATAATGTTGGAGGAAGGTGAACACATTCTAATGGTTTTGTAGAAAACTCTAACTGGGTGTAAGTTATTTCTGTTGTAACTTATGTGAAGAGTTCAGACATTAGTACAGAAGTCTGGGACAGACGTCTTAGAGTACTGTAATGATCTTAATACCCCAATTGATTAGCATAGCACTTTGTACATTCTTCATTTATTTGGACTTCGTCTTTTGTTGCATGTTGAAAACTTGGAGCTAAAAGCTGTTCCCATCATGTTACCTATTATTGTACCTGCTTTAGCAATTTTAGGTTTGAGAAGGTATGTAAGCCTGAGTATAACGTATGTTTAGTTCTTATTTTACACCCGATTTGTGTAGACTGAAGTTGTTTTCACGAGTAAACAGCACTTTCAGATAAGTTTAGGCTTGTCTTTGGCTTTGTTTCAATTTATCTATAAGAAGTTAGGAGGCAGCCACTTCTCAATGTGGAGGCAGGCTGATTCTGTTAAACTATTTGCATGGTTGCAGATTAGAAATATCTGAGTATCTGCCATGTAAAAGTGTAAACTGATATTCTGCATATGTATAAGATGTCCTAATGCCAGTGTATAAATAGAAAATAAGTCTGTCTACAGCAGTGTCTTGAAATGGCTAACCTGAGGTTACCACTACTTCAAAGAAGGTCTTAATACCCGTTTCACTAAAGCTGGACACAAGAGAAATGGCAAATGACAAGGCAAATGCAAATCTCCCATTGTGTATGTTTAATTATTAATGTTTTCATAACTTACACTTTTTGTGTAATCCTGCTAACTAACAGACCTTGCTAATTAAAGTGCCAATAGTCTGCTTTTTGGTTGCTTCCAGTCCTATAGTGTGTCATGTAGGCTGGAGTGTAGAACCCCAAATTAAAATGACAAACCTGCAAATGGGAACTTTAAGGTTTTCATGGTTTTGCTAATTGTGTGTCAAGATTTTCACAAGAGAGAGGAAACACCCTTACTTTGGAAGATATCCACATAATATGCATACAACAATTCTTTGGTATTTACTCCCTATGGACCAACAGACTTTGTCTATTTGAGTGTCTGCACCTGCAAAGTCTAGTCACATTTGAGCTATTTGGCAATTTACATTTATATAACGCCCAGTTACTCTTTATGAGCCCTGATTTTTGTGTTTTCTCTAGAAGATGGAGAGCTGCATATTGGAGTCTTCCAATGTGCCATTTAATGCACTGTTTTCTAGCAGAAAGCTTTTGGGGATTCAGTTGAGGTTGCATAAAGAGAGACTGAAGTGAAAGAAGTTGTGGTGGAGGAATGGGTCAAGAACAGCGCTTTCAGCCAGCGGAAAAGGGTTTGTGGGAAATCAGTTAATATTTAATTATTTTTGAGTTATTGACTTATTATTTGCATTTTTATCTATCTTCATTTTTCAAACATAGTTTGATTAGATTTTCAACAAGGACCAAATATACCCATAATACTTCTCCAATGTGACTCATTGAAGTGGTCCAGCAGAGCCTAAAAGCCCGGCACAAATTACATTTGAGTGCAAACAACATCTGTCATATTTGAATGGGCATTATGGACATGAAGTGTAAATATAGAAAGCAAAATATTTTTCAGTATACATATGGGCACATATTTTGACACAGACTTAAATCATTGTGAAGCTTTCTTTTGAACTACTTAATCTAATCCTTAATTGGTCAAGTCAGATAATAAACAAGTTATTTTCATCACAACAAGCCGAAATCAGATCAGGAGGGAAACCATTAGTCTCTATGCACAGCAGGCAGTACTGCTGTACAGTGTTGAGTCCCTCAAATCAATACACACCTAGATGGTTTCCTCCTGGTCAGACTACAACCCTCACTTTAGAACCATAATAAACATTATAAACCTAAAATGTTATAACTAGGCCAATAAAAGAAATCAACAAAAGGTAACTATTTAAAGGAACAAAAGACTGTGTTAACTGAACAAACTGACCCCCCACAATGAGACATGAGGCGACATATATAGCAAATAACAAACAAGGGGTAAACAAGCACATGGTTTGGCCTGATGAGCTGGCTCCAGGTTTAAAGAGTCTTTAGCATTGAGCCACACACTTTTTGCCAGCAGGAAGGGACCTCCCCCAACAACCACGGTAACTCAAAGACAAAGAAGCAAATGATTAATATCACAAATAATTTCCTGTGTAACCCTACAGAGTTAAAATGTGTGCACTTCATCTAAACAATGTAAGATTAAAAGCAATTAAACAAATTCCAAATAAGCCAACTGTGATGTTAATTGTTTGGTGTGGCTGACTACAAATTAAATGTGCGTAGCAAACTGATGAGAGAGAGTGTGAATTTAGGGCATATTACCCTGTGTGGGCATGGCCATCACACAGAGGAAGATATTCCCACACAACTTTTGCATTTTGGGGATCATCCAAAGCTGGAATACCAAGAGAAAACCACGCAGACATGAGGAGAACATGCAAACTCCACACAAATTTGGCTTCGTCCAGCCATTACGTTCAAACTCCGAACCCTCTTAATGCTAACCACTGCACTGTGTTCCCCCCCCATACTGATGTTCCCTATCGATTGTAAATGTGTATCTATTGTTAAATGCTATTGTATTATATAAGGATTCATTTATGAAAGATGTAGTTTGATACCAACTAAACAAAATTTGAGCAAGACCAAACTCATGCAAAGTACAAATTATGATCAACAATGTCATTATTGAAAATGTAAAAGTAGCAGAGAGCATTGCAGTTTTGCGAAACAGTTTTTATACTGGTATTACCATAATTGAATTATCTTGATGAGGTATGGGCAACATAAAGACATAAGGGATCTTACAAAATGCTGGATATTGGGAACACACCAATAATCTGTCACATGAATTGAAACTCGTGAATCTAGTGGAATTGAATCTACCTCCTGGTAACTTACAAAATTATATATGGATAAAGCGAGATACAATCTGAGAAGGACATCCTGTATGAAACATTGTTATATTTGCACCAAAAGGTATGTGCATATCAATCTGTGGGGGGATTATGTGGAATGGACGGAATGAAAGGGATGAAATCAAACAAAACAAACTTCAGACTGTTCAATAAGACATACAAAGACATAATTCATGAGAAGATTGACATATATATTAAGAACAGTGTTCAACAAATGTAGTTGTTTTATTTTACTTTTTAAACATTTTCAAACAAACTGAACTGAACTCATTTCAGTGTGTGGCTACATGCACAGGGAACACTCTTTGTTATTGCTCAGAGTTTTTGACATGAAACATGCTTTTCATCTTGAACATTTTCTGTCTGTTTTTTCTCGATAATAAACATAACTGAGCTATATCTGTATGTTATTTGTCTCAGACCAAGATTCCAGGGGTGGGTTTTGTGAAAATTCATGCTCCCTGGAAGATTCTCTGTCGAGAGGCTGAGTTCATGAAGCTAAAGATGCCCACTAAGAAGGTGAGACTCATTATTTCTCTCTGAAGGCCACTGCTCTTTTAACAGTGTTCAACTTACTAAATTTTACTGCCTGCATGCACTTTTATGAGACTTTACATTGATTTATGTTAATTTCCTAGACACATTCCCAACACACACACACACACAAACACACACACACACTCTTGTGTCGTTGAGTTTCAACTGACATATCTTAAGACCAAGAAAAGCACCAGTGCAACTATCCTTGGTGACTGTGGAGGTCATTGAAGTTCATTGAATTCACTCAACTAGATTAAGACTTTTACTTTGTGACATGAAGCATCATCCTGCTGGACATAGCCATTAAAAGATGGTAAACTGTGGCCAAAAATCTATGAGCATGGTCAGAAAAAACCCTCACATGTGACATTCAACCCATGACCTGATCAACCTAATGTGCTGTTGATGGTTTTCTGTAAGCTCCAACCAGTCTCTTCATTTTCTTGTGACCTCTCTCATCAACACAGAATTGCTGCTCACTGACGCTCCTTTTACCTGAATGATTTTACACACTGCACTGCTGCCACATTTGGATGGATGGATGGATAAATGCATAAACATGTGTACAGGTGTGAATATACAACTTAACCTTGAGTGCGTGTTCTGTGGTGATTTCTAGGTGTATGAAGTCAAGCAGTCGAGTGGTGTCATGGAGAAGATCAGCTCTCTGGTCAGTAAAGCTCTGGAGCCTCTCCACCCTCATGTTGAGGAACATCAACCCAAGAACATCAAACATCTGTCACACACTTTCTCCAGAGAAAAACAACACCTGTAAGTGCAATTTTATTTCTTTCACACTTTGATAGAAAAAAAAGTGGACCCATGTTGCCTTGTAACACAATTGCCTCGCAATTAAATAGACAAATAGTGTTGCCTGAAGGGTGTTTCATTAGGGAGGCTTACTCTGCGTAGGATTTGCTATGGAAAAGGCTTAGTTAACTTAGAAATCTGAACCAGGATTCAGTTGTTTCTAAAAACTGACCAGCATCAATGTGATCTGTTCATTTGTTACCCTCCTGGTCAGGGGAGGTGGAGGAGGACCTGTAGTAAAAAATGTCCTACTTCAGAGCAGCCAAAGAGCTAACTGAGAGAGCACATGTGGCACCTCACAGTTAAACAGCGTGACATTGTAAAAGGAATCAATAGGTATTCTCTCTCCTCATGGGCCATTTAACAATAGCTTCCTTCTTCATCTCTCCTTCTACAGTGGCGTCATAATGTAGTCAGACCCGTTAGCTTTTGCATAGTGTTATAGATTTATTGTATATTAGTGAAATTGCCAATTTGTCAATATAAGCTTAGTAGTTTATTTAAAAAAAAAGGAAATCAAAAACTAAATCATCTAATTTAGCATAGTGTGCTTTAGCCCTACGCTCCAAGTCCAAGGAGCTTGCATATTAATTCCTTAAGCACAGTGACCACAGAAATTGAGTCACGAGGACTCTTCCTAGTGTCAGATCACCAGCTAAACCAAGTAACTGGGTGAGAGCTAAACACTGAATGAGTGTGAACACCGGACACTGCACAACGCTAATTCCATTTCATTCTATTTAATTTGTATAACAGAAATGGTTAGAGGTTGAAAGAGGTTGAAAACCTACTCCTGAGTGTACATGGCCCGGGACAAGGCCGACTTTCACTTCCCGTAACCCTTACATACTGTTCAGGTCAAATTTGATCAGTTTTGACATTTGACAACAGTAAAAATACCCTAAATGTCATTCTTTTAGCCTGACATTTGACGACTTTTCCTAAAGTGACCAAAAATTTTTAATATTTTACATGCCTGTCTTGTGAATTTTTGTACATTGAGGGGGAAATCTATATTAATATAGAAAAACAATGCTATCAGTTGGTCCTCACTTCCACATCAAGTTGCAGGCAGGATGACAGCCGTGTCATTCAAGTGACTTGGTTTTAACGGTTATAATGGTTACACATGGTTATACATGGTTACATAATAAATGCCAACAGTTACAGAATGTTCTCGCCATTATCACTTTCAAACAAATTCAAATCATAACGGCTGTTGTGTTTTCATGTCTTAGGTACAACAGGACATGATATTGTGTGATAGTAGATGTTTTTCTCCAAAAAATGATAGGTGTAAAAAAACTCAAAAATACACTCTCCCTGCTCTATGAAACATTAATTAAAGATTAATCATCCATTTATTAATGTCAGATTGGCTATTTATACATTCTAAATAGATCTGTAGTTCGAAATTCGGCATATAGGGAATTCGTGGCCATACTGTGAAGACATGAAATATGAACAGTATGTAAGGGTTAAAAGACTAACAGTCCATCGAACAATTGTGGAAGGCCTGGAGACGACAGTTCACAGACACAGATGGAGCTGACGTCAGGAGGACTGAGAGAAACGGGGGAAATGAAGGTGTGCAAAGCTTGCAGAGACTTACCTTGGAATACTTAAAACTTTGCTTACCAAAGGGACGTCTTTTACTCAAAGTGTTTGAATGCAGGGTCTGGCTCATTTTGTAAATTACATTAGTTTCTTAAAAAAGCTAATATATACAGTATATAAATATATATTATTGTTTCACTCCATTATTGTATTTTATTGAGTGCAGATTTGCAAAATGGAAATTTTATTGATTTAAAATAAATTCAACAACACAAAGTGCAATAAGTGAAAGGGTGTGAATACTTTCTGTAGCCACTGTAAATCAGAGAAATGGGTGGGAGGAAGGCACAGAAGCATCCTACAGACAGTAAAGAATAGCATTCATGAGTGAATGAGTAGCCATTTAAGATTTCACACAAGAAAACCATAACTTCAGGTTATGTTGCAGAGACTTTTATTTATTAGCTATATTCCACTCAAAATGAAGGATTAGGTCTTAGTAGTTGTGAAATCCAGCTGATTTCGGATGTGAACTGGGCATTCTCCAGAGGTGCTGTATGTGTGAATACAAATGTCCAAGAGAGAGCCCCTAGACTTCCTGGGGAGTTTCACCAATCAGCCCCCTGTTAAAAACTGGAGAATCTAGTGGAGAATTATATACACATTCTGCCTGTGCCTGTTGCGTCACCCCTCACCCCTCTGAATGCTCCGGAGATATCTGTGTTGCTGGTCATGTGTGAATGGCAAACTCTGGAGAAAGTCTGGACACAATTCTGTGGACAACCTCTAAAGTTCATGTATGAAAACCGTTTATGTGGTGTAAAAATTGTGGTAGTTTGAGTTAGGACTTCTGTTTACGTGTAACAACTGTGTGACAGCAGAGGGCAGTAATGTAATAAAAAGCAGAGCAGTCAATATAAGAACGATATGGCAAGCTAAATGTAGCCACTTTAACGCAATGCTCTGTTTGTGCAGCTGTCATAATGTCATCTGAGGTTCCAGTCCAGTGTGAGTAATTTGAGTTTCCTCTGTGACGTGAGGGTTGAAAATACACATACAAAATGTCCTATATGAAACTTGACTTGAAGTAAAACCTCAGCAAGGTAATTAAATGTATCTCACTGTGTGTGTGTGTGTGTGTGTGTGTGTTAACTAACGCTTCTATATTCTGTTGAAGTATCTTGCGATCAGAGATCAAAATAAGAATTGTCAGTGTCCACAACTGTTGGGTTTAAATTAGACTTTACATCAACTGAATGAATACCATCCACAGTCCAGGAGAACAAGCACTCCTCTACCTCTGATAACATGTCAGCTTCAACTTGTGTGTGTGTGTGTGTTAACAGGTTTGACCTTTCAGACAAAGATTCCTTCTTTGACAGCAAAACCAGGAGTTCAATAGTGAGTCCACTGAAGCTTTGTTGTGATTTATCCAGATGATGGAAAATAAGTATTCATTCTTTTCTGACATTATTTCAGTTAATGAACAAATGTAAAAACATACATTTATAGTGGACAGTATAGTGGTGGGCAAGTAATTCTCTTTTGTAAAATATTTACTTTTTCAAGCTGTTTTATGTAAATTTGAAAAGAAACAATTGGTAGTTTGGTCGTGGCCATTATTGAAGATTAGAGCTATACCATTCTTGATTACGAAAAATAACACTTCAATATTTTTTGGTAATCATTTTTTCTTCGTCAGCACAGAGAATTTAATACACTTTTTCATTCACATTCAGGTTTTTGAAATACTAAAAAGAACAAAATGCAAGGCCAAGTACAGCATGGGTAAGTGTGGATCTCAACAAAATGTGTGTCAAGTATTTATAGTAGAGATGTAAAAACATATTATATATGATCTATTGCAGCTTTTGTAGCCAAATGAATTCAAAAACAAAAAATAAATGAATAAACTACAATTAGCAACTAACTAACTAACTTCCACTAAAATACAATCATTTCTTCCACTTTTATAGCTTGGTGGAGAGCAAACTAAATCACTGAATTGTCACTAACCTAACTAACCAACCAACAAATGTAAGTTCACCACAAATTGTCAAAACCCTGACATCACGTCTTAGAACACACCTATTCACATTCCCACACAACACAAAGGAATCCCTCATGTTGAGCAGGACTCAAATGAGCTGGGAATGGGAGGTGGTATGGATATGATGATGGCAGAGGTGCTTATTACAGTACACTCTGAATCCCAGTGGACAAGCTCCCTCCCCCTGGGTCTGGGGACTGCTCATTGTGGAGCCCCCAACTGGTCAGTCCCATCCCAGGGATCAATTTAGGATGCCTCAGTCTATAGTCTGTCTAAGCTGGAAGTAGCACTAAATGGATCTTGCTCCTCTGCATGTTGGGCGGCAGTGCATATGCCATGCTGTTACCACAGGTACATGATTGACAAACTGGATAATCTGTTGATTCTGCATAAAGGAGCAAACTGGCCTGTTGTGTGAATGGATCATGCACATGTAGCAGGTTGACTTGGATTCACTTTTTTAAATATTAACCGTTAAACAAAAAACTTAAAATATTTTCTCTTGTCTCATGGGTCCAATCTTGTCATTGGTATTGTATAGAGATTTGGTCAGAAATTTAATTGAATGGATATTTAAGCACTGACTATTATGTAAGAAAAGGAGATCTCCTCTGGTTACATTCACTGAGCTAGGATCCAAAGATGTGAAATGCATGTAACATGTGCCTCTGTTTTCCCTTGGCAGGTATCACCAGTCTTCTTGGTAGTGGTGTATATACAGCAGCTTACCCTCTTCATGATGTGAGTAGTAACAGATGATAGTTCAACATTATGGTAATATACTCAAGCTTTAGAGCTGTTCAGCAGATGATAAGATAAAAAGACAGTGGCAATTGACCACTATGGCCTCACCTATTTATGAATCCATCCTATGAATAATAATAATAATACATTGCATTTATATTGTGCTTTTCAAAGCTCTTAAAGATGCTTTACATAGTGAAGGATAAAATAAGGAAACAATCAATATACTCTTTAATACATATAAAAATGAAAATTCTAAGGATGAGGTAGACTAAGAAAATAAGGTTTCACCTCAGACGATCTGAGGTGTCGGGTGGGGGTGTGCTGGTGGAGGAGGTCGGAGAGATTAGGGGGAGCGAGGTTGTTGAGAGTTTTGGAGTGGTGAGTAGAATCTGGAAGTTTATCCTGTATTTTACCGGGAGCCAGTGGAAGTCATGGAGGACTGGGGCGATGTGATCAGTTGAGCAGGTACTGGTAAGTAGGCAGGCGGCAGAGTTCTGGACAAACTGGAGTTTGTGAAAGACTTTGTTTGTGGCAGCAAAGAGTAAACTGTTGCAGTAGTCTGAAGTCTGGATGAAAACCTGGCATGCAGTCTCCACTCCTTGTGTACAGCATCTAGTACAGTCTGTCCTTTCCTGTAGAAGTGTAATCCATTTGCGCTGGGAAAAAAAATGCTAATTATCTGAAAATTCCACATAAGATTTTCAAAACTGATTCTTTACTTTCCACTTACAGGGGGAAATAAATCAGGAGAGTGCAGAGTCCAATGACAGAAAGGTAAGAGAGTTTTTTCTAGCTTTATATAGACATGTTCATGGTTAATATTCGCACAGGTACACGCAAAATTTCCAGATGTTTTGTGTCACTACCACCCTAAAACCAGACCTGATACTCTGGTCAAATACCCTGCGCGTCGTTCTCTTCGATGCAGGATGCAGACATAGTATTTGAGGCGGAGCAACGGGAATAGCATTATTTTGGCTCCATCCACCATCAGATTGCTCAAAGATCTGGGGATCCACGGAAAAGCCCTGCGCCAGACCATAAATGTGAAGGAGTTGCTCATAGTCATGAACCTACAGAGAATTCGCACCTGAATATGCAGCTCAGCTATATCAAGCCTGACAGGGTTTCAGCTCATCCGTCTGCTCTGTACGTTTCTTTTTCTGACCCATTCTTCTTATTTTACTGCTCTCATTATGTAACTTTTGATTGAAGCAGGCAGAGCCACAGGAGGAGACCAAAAACAGAGCTGATAGCAGGATGAACTTTTGCCTTGTAGCAAGAAAAAAATAGTCCAACTGAAATGTTGTAGTTCTGTTTGTTTTACTGAACCTCTGTTGGTGAATACATTTGACAAATTAATATAAAAACGGGACACTGCCAGGAAATACGAAAAGTAACGCTACAAAACCTTTGTAAGAATAACAGTTATGTCAATAGAAAGGCTAGAAGTGTGATACAACAAGACAAGTAATGTAAAGAAATTGTCTTCTTCAGCTTTTGTATGAGGAGTGGGCAAACTACGGTGTCTTCTACAAGTATCAGCCTATTGGACTTGTGCGGTAAGTACCTATTTCTGTAGGTGATTATGATTATTGGCAATCATCCTTTTAAGGTAATAACTGAGTTATAAGTGTTATAATACAATAAGGCTTTTATTTTGAAGAACTGCTGTTCCAGCTCATCAGTTTGTATATATTACAATTGTATATCATAGAATTTTCATAAATGTATTGTCTAAACTCTCCAATGGGTAAAATCTGTAAAGTTGGGTTTTTGAATATAAGATGATTAGGTCATCTATGTGTTTTATTAGAAATTGTTGTGCTTGCATGATGTTCCAGAACTATGCATTTACATATTCACAACAGATTCATCATTGATTGAAGAACATACAACGAATGTCATCTTGTATCCAGGCCTATACAGTTTTAACCGAGGTTTGCCATGAGGGCTGGTTTATAATACAATATGGATGATGTCCATAACTCCTCTGTCTTCTTTATTAATGGCCTGGGTTGTATAGTTGGCAATGAGGATAAACAAGTGAGTGTATGTGTAACAGATACAGACGAAGGAAGACAGTAATTCAGGGAGTGATGAGGACAACATAAAACCCATTCATTTTCTGCTGGTTTGTTTATATGCTTTCTCACCTCCTAAACATGACAAGTACCAGAATTTATACAAGGAAATGGGAGCTTAAGTATCAGAATCAGAATCAGTATGTCCGCTGTAACTCACTTGTTAAAGCTTATGTTCCATACACTGAGGCCTGGGTTTGCCATAATGCAGACTGTGCCTGAAAGTTTACACATACACAAAACCCTTTTAAGTTAGTGGCCAAAACAACAGAAATAGTACACATATAATAAAATAAAACCTATGCATTTTACAATTTTAACATGAATCTTTCAATTTCATATGAAAACCATGAAATTAAGCATTTCATCACACAACTTAATAGTACAGAACGACATTGAGAGGGGCAGCGAGGCTCAGTAATGGTAAATGTGCATGAATGTAACAAAGGCAACATGACTGAATTTTCTCATATGTGTACATTTTATTTCCCGTTATATTTTAACATATTGTATCACTTATCTCACCAGGACCTGAAATAAAACCACCCCGTTTTACTGCACAGCTCTTTTTGTCCGAACAAATTAAACCCTTTGCATCTCTATGCGTGTGTGTGTTTGTGTGTGTGTGTAGAAAGTACTTTGGCGAGAAGATTGGTCTGTACTTTGCCTGGTTAGGCCTGTATACCCAGATGCTGATTCCTGCCTCTCTAGTCGGGGTCATTGTCTTTCTCTATGGATGTGCCACAGTTGATGACAACATACCAAGGTAACACACACACACACACACACACACACACACACACACACACACACACACACATGTTGTTTAACAAGCACAGGAATGAAGAGAGCTGACATATGATGTGATGTGTGTTGAATTGTCACAGCAAACTGAATACGTGATGCTTCTGCTTAATGTGCGGGAAACTGTTTTGGGCCTTAGTCTTATGGTTAATACAATGTTTTCTTAACAATCCTCAGATCTGCAGGGAAATCGAACACAAAATGTGGTGACATCACTAGAGTGGTTCTTCAGCTTGTAAAATGATTTATTGTCATAAAGGAACAACATTCTGTACTGTATATTGTTAGAATCAATACTGTTTTAAGTGACTTGATATTCTTAATGACATACAAAAGAAGTCAGTGTTGTAAACTTTAAGAGAAAATGAAATCAACGTGAATGAAGAAATGAAAATGAGAAATACAAAGGGGGAGACACAGGAAGCACATTGATGAATGAGTTGAGAAAATAGAGGGGGCTCCGTTCCTTCCTCTACCTGCTTCTCATCATCCACAGGATATTATGACACACACTGCCGGTACATATTAGCACTCACTGCAGACATGCACCACACACGCTGTGCAGAAGTGTGAGGATCAGAGTGTCATCATGGCACGTAAACCACACAGTAAGACAAAGCAGAACCCCAAAGCAGTCAGGAAGTTGTCCGTCTAATGGAACTCATTCTGTGGAAAGAAACACTTCAGGAGGAACTGCAGGTGATAAAAATCATCCAATATTTCAGATCTAAAAGAAAGCAAAGAGAAAATGGAGATTAGAAGGATTTGTGTGTATATATATGTATATATACACTCAAACCACACACACATATTGTATATATGCATATACATATATGTGTGTGTGTGCCAATTTGACAAATATTGCGAGACCACTATGGTTACAACTTTGTAGGGTTTAGTATTTGGTTTAGGTTATAACCATCACAGCTAAACCATCATTTAGCTGTGATGGTTAAGTTTAGGCTTAGGGGCTTTTCAATGCATCCCCCTTGGGGATAGTAAAATAGGTGTTCGTCTGTATCTTGTTTTCCAGCATGGAGATCTGCCATCCAAAGAACAACATCACCATGTGTCCTCTGTGTGACAGAGTGTGCAGCTACTGGAAACTGAGCACAGCCTGTGGGACAGCTCGGGCCAGCCACCTGTTTGACAACCCTGCCACTGTTTTCTTCTCTATATTCATGGCTCTGTGGGGTGAGGGAACACCAAACAATTCATTTTGCTAATATAATCAGTGTCCACCTTATGAGGTCCAACTAGCTATACACATTTTTAGCTGAACTGACTCATATAGCATGGACCCTTAAATTTCAATGGGCACTTCATAGATTTTATATGTAGAGTTTAAACACACGTTGAACGTCTTTGTCTTGAACTGTGTGTTTTCAAATGTAACATGTAAAATAATTACCAAAAAAAAGTAACACAGAGATATATGAACTAAATAAACTCCACAATAGCTGTAGCCTAATAAAACATTTATTGAAGCACAGTTTTTAAAATGGCGTTTGATTAAACACCATTTCAACAATTAAAACTGAGGAAATCTGTAGTAGTTCTCTTTTATTCTTCTATTTGTTTTGGGAAATTTGCAATATGAAACAAATTGGAGTCACTGAGCAGTGAGAATGGTGAAGGGATCCACTCACTTCCTTTCACTGCTCATGGCCTTCTTTCACATCCCCTCGTTAGGCTCTATTGCTCACAGTATATAACACTATGTAGGCTCCACTTATATTAGGAAGAGGTGTAACGCTGATAGAGAGCCTTTGTGTTTCACTTGTGACTTTCACCATTTCCAGATTTGAACACGTCTTGTTATCTTGTTACCCTGTTTTGTTATCTCGGTCATCTTGTTATCGTGCAGCAGTCTTTACATTCACATTTAATCAACACATTTCAGTGTACATGGTAGATGACATTAACTTCACCCAACCAGTCCCCCCCCCCCATATTACCTGAAATGTACCTGTTGTAATTACTAGTACCAGTCTGCCCTAATGCACTCACTCAGGTGTCAGCATGTATAGTTGAGTGTCTGAGCCTGATCTTTATCTCTGCCTCAAAGCTGCCATGTTCATGGAGCACTGGAAGAGGTTGCAGATGAGACTGAACTATGAATGGGACCTGACGGGGTTTGAAGATGAGGAGGTGAGTGGTGCTGAAATCATAGACAGGTATAGATAAGCTACACTTACTATAGTTAACATAGACTATATATATTGCTGTTTGATTCTATTACAATATTTAGCATTTTAAGTTTTACAAACTGATAATGCTGGTTTTATTTATTTTAAAAGGATGAGAAATTCCATGTTTTGATAAGTGAATACATTATTATAAGTATAAACTAATAATGGAATTGAATCAGGTTTCATCTCACGTATGCATCTCCTTTCAGATTATAAAAAAATACATTAACCAAAAATATTTTCAGCAAATATGACAACAATTTATACTTGAAGAATCACATTTGGCCAGAACCAGGCGAATTGTAGGAGGATATGTGGGGATGCCATCTATAGCGGCAACCAAACCCAATGTGTGCAGCTATCTGCCTCCACCAGTTGGGGCCCCTGTCCCCTATGAGAGATAAGGCTGCGTATGCAGATAGAGAATGTGTGCAGGATAGTATAGTTAATGCTGAATAAACCAAATCATGTACCAGCAGTTTATATGTATATTTTATATGGGCTTTTGTGGCCAATAAAACAGTTGGTATTGGACATATGTCATCATCTGGAGTAGTGCTTTTGTTTTGCTACTCATTTTACTAAATATTGTGTGTTTTGCTCTGTTGTTTATGTGCCCTTCTTGTTACACCTGTGTCTTTATGTTGTTTTACTAATAATTGTACTTTTGTGCCTTTCATGTGCTATGAGCTTTTGTCCATGCGTATATCATACAGTCATGTCATTGATTAATTATTAATTATGTAAGTGTCTGTGCCTGTACTTCTTTGTTCTTACACATGTGACTATAATACTGTAAGTTTTTGTATGTCTTTAACATCAACCTGCAGGGATGGCACATTTACATGATGGACTTAAGTGTGCAGTATTGTGCAATACAGTATTTATTACATATATAATATTTGTGAGTTGTGAGTGTTTTTGGTTTTGTTGTGTTTCTCTCAATTTTGGGGTTTTTCCTCCTCTTTTGCTGCAATGTTTTGTGGAGCACATTTTCAACATCAGCAGAGTATTCAAATCCTCTTCAACACATTCAAAACATGCCACGTTATTTGCAATGGTATAATCTGACTTATTTTTACTAACTCTGGAATCCCCTTACCCCACCCCCTTTGTCTCTGTCTCTCTGGGTTATTTTTCACAGGAAGCTCTCAAGGTTTGGATACATTCCTGTTTCTAGATTAAGTTCTCTCTTTTCTCTTTGTAGCCTTTCTGCTGCTGCTGCTGCCAATCTCTCATCATAACATATCACAACAAAAACACTGTAAACTGTAAATGATATTTGCAAATGTAGTCTGTGTCTACAACACATTGTGGCTGCAGTTTTCCTCCTTCAGCATTTCACTAGATTTTCTTACTTTAGATGTGTGCAAATTAAACAATTACACTAAACAAACGGTCACACCTAATGCCTGCCAAACAAGTACAAGTGATCACGAATCAAAGCTCAGGAAAGTAGTGGTACACTTATTTTATTTCCACCTATTTCTCAGGAGAGTGAACAAAGATAAAGAACTTGGACACAAAGAGCACAAAAACCTGACCTATCCAGGTCATTTGGTATGAAAAGTAATCGTTGACCATGCTTTCTTCCATGCATATACCTAAGTGCACATTCAACATTAAAAGTCTGTGTATATGAGATAGAAATTACCAGCACAGCCCATAAATATTTGGACAGTTGTACATTTTTGTTCTTCAGATTCCGAGCTTCGCTACATTCAGTTTGAGATAATGGCTACTGAAGTGTAGAGGCTCTGCTTTGATTTGAGTAGGTTTACCTCAGTGTCAAAGAACCGTGTAGGGTATACAGTATCTCCCTTTTAACACATAGTGCCCAAACTGTGTCCAAAGGGTCCAAAGGTAATTGGACACTTGGCCACTGTCTTGAGCAGCTGGGTGTTGTTTCAGCGTGAGTTCATTCACATGAATAACTGACTGGCATAACTTAAATTTGCAATCACATATATTCCCCCTGACCCTCAGGACACAGAGGTCATCTCCATGTGCCTGGAGACAATGGCTGATTAGTGTAGCAACAATCAAAGTCACATGTTTTTAAAGGATGATTCAAAAAGCAACAATTAGTGTCTGTATTCTTACAGGGGCGAGTGGACGAGAGAGCTTAACATACTGCAACTTAAACTCAACAGCTAATTCACAAAAAATGACGAGTAAGATTCAGTAGTTTGATTGTTCAGTGTGAAGGAGGAGTTCCCACATCTCCTTCCATCTGCATTCTTTCACACACACGTGTACACATGGTTCTCTGTTATAAATATGTGCTCCGGCTCTAAGCTCATTTTCACTCCCACTCTTTAACACTGAAAGGATAAATATGTCCATGATCAGCTCTTTGCTCATCCAACACTACAGGGAAGTGTATTTGTATAATAAGTACTTTACATAAAATAAAAGAGGCATCGTGACAAATTGTGGAAGCAAAATGAGACACCACAATAAAGAATAAAAAAATCTAAGAAGAGTTACAGTGAACATTACTTTTTTGTTTTTTTACTTGAAGCAATAGACACTAGAGTAACGTAAAGTGACTGAAATAACTTATACCAACTAATCTGGCAAGGAGTATCAGGAGCACTGTATTTGTATTACTGGGTTGATAAGCAGATGTAATACAGATGTGCCCACAACACACACACACATAGAACACACAGGGTAGGAAGGGACACAGGGAGACAAAGGAAGAACACAGGAAAACACGTTGAAACACTGTGGCCACAGCAGGAGTATAAAACCTGAATGCTTCTTTTCTATGTTTAGTTTTGACTCTGCAGACAAAGAGCAGACCTGTTCCAGACGAACTGAGGGGTCCGGATGGTTGATAAGATATAGTAAATCAGAAATGTATGTAACTATTCAGGGCTATTTAAACCAACAGCAGGATTTTTAAGTCATGTATTTAGCTGATAGAAAGTCAGTGTTGAGATCTGAGAACTTTGTTCACTAACAGCTTTGTACAATGTTTGATAAGAGAACTGTAAAGAATAAGTGCAGTTGAATTCACTGCAGCACACAGCTCTTTTAAATATTAGGATTATTATTAATTATTTACATATACATGGATTAATTCAACATGTTTACCTGTAACAATCATTTGCAGTGATGCTGACAGAAAGTCAGTTATAATATCAATAATTTAGTTTATATGACTGATATAGTTTCATTAAGTGCTTCATGTTGCGATCAGGTTGTTATTTATCAGTTTTGATTGGTTGTTCTTGTAAGGAGGTTGGGTCTTATCTAATATGAGCATTCCAGAGGGGAGACATCAGAGAGGAGAGAGAAGAGGAAGAAGACTGATGTATGGTTTATTTTCTGTCTGCATTTATTTGTTAAAGACAGGGTGAACACCATGGCTTGGTGGATAATTCTTCATGTAAGAAGATAGGAGCTTGGACCAGTGCGGACTGAGTCGACCACACAGAGTGGAGAACTAGCTGAGCTCACCTCTGTTGTGGGTAATGCCTTCATTGTTTCTGCTGTTGGCAGCAAAGCCATGTCTCCTGTCAGTAGCTGGTGAGGCTTGGTGGTAATTCAATTCTGTTGTCCAGCAGCAAAACATTTTCTCCGCCACAGTTTACAATCAGGAATCAGCTAAATGATCAGAAACTTCTCTTTTATTATCGCCCCATCTGTACCAAGAGCATCATGCTCAGATCAATTTAGAAAACCATGTGTACACATGTGTTTATGTGAGAGGTGAACAAACATGGCAGATCTTTCTTTTGTAAAACAGGGAATAAGAGGTTTTTTGCTTCTGCCGGGCTCCTTGACTGAAGATTTAAATACAAAAATACACATGGCTACAACATTATGTTAAACGCAGTTTTTCATTGACATGACATGACATAAGAGCTCAGGGACCACACTAATAAACTATATGTACACACCATTTGCCACACACAAACACAAAGGTCTGACTAGAGCATCTGACACATATAGCAGTCGCCAGTTCACAAATGCAAATCCTCCCAAAACATTGTGAGCTCATGTTTTATATTGAGATCAGACTGGGAACAAGGTGCTTTCTGATTGTTTCATATCTGAATCACTCTGCTCTCTTGATCGCTGCTGCTTCTCGCTCTCTCTCTCTCTCTCTCAGCCACACAGACTGGAGCCTGGGAAAGATGCAAGCACACCACATACTACAACAGGGGACAGGCAACATACAGTAAATAGGATCATTTGATAATGCAGCTGTATATATTCTGACGTACTCTGTTGATTTTTTAATTGGATGGATTTTAATAGAACCCATGCAGCAAACAGACTCTTAACAAGTTTTCTTCAAATGTTAATGCACTGTTACTTTTTATTTCATGTAATTGTGGCAGGTGCAAAAGTTTGAGCACTCAACTTTTTGGGAAAATAGTTAGAACTTCATCAGCTCATTCGGCCGGTTAGGACCTGAAATGCAGGACTAAAACAATCATTAGAAACTGTTAGCTGATGGCATTTCCAAAACTGATTAATTCTGTGATTCTCCAAACATTGTCCAAGGTGTCATTAGGAAATGGTAGTTAAAGGGCAACTGTGGAAGACAAGACAAGATGTGGAAGACAAGGATAAAACTGCAGGTCGACTGGACAGAAAGGCAAAGACGAGCCTGTGTGACAGCAGAAACCTTGACTGCAAACACTGGACAAAAGCCATCTGATAAGCGGGAGGACTGACCTAGTAGGGTGGCCAAACTTTTGCACATGCTATAATTATTATTGTTTTCACCATTTTAACTTCATGGAATAACAATTTAACAAAGGATTAACATGTGTTGCAGAGGTTTTAATTACCGATTCTACTTCTTAAATATCACTAAAATCACTAAAAGCTATAATTTGTCCTTAGATATTTGCAGACGTTTTATATACATATGTGTGTATGTATGTCCAGTACTACAGCACACAAACTGCAGTGCCAGTGGCAAGTTTGAAATCAACACATTCTTACTGTCATAAAAAGAAAAAAACATTTTATTGATTAATGTCAGAAATTGTGCAAATATTTTCATATTTACTGACATATTTAACATATATTGATTAGCTAACATTTTCCAGGGTAAGACAATCCCTCTCCCAGGCTCCATAAACTGCAGCTTCTACAATTACCATCAACCTTTATAATATCATAACATGCACTCTATTCACCTCAAGCTTTTACTCTGTTCACTTTAACTCTAGCTCAGTGCTCCCTTCACTGTCTTACAGTCCATCACGTTTATGTTTCTTTTAAAATCTGTTTGATATTTAAACACTTGCAATGTTTAAGTGGTGAGTATAACTGGACTCTACATGTGTCCCCCCATCTCTGTGTCCCTGAAGCTGTTGGTGAAAACAGCTGTCACTTGCCAGGGGGAGGAAGGGTTGTTAGGTGATGTGGGGGTTGAGAGGGGTTATCTGGGTTCGTGGGGGTGGAGGGGAAGGAGAAGTTGTTGGTTTGTGGGGGGTGAGAGGTTAAAGGTCCAGTGTGTAAGATTTAAGTGAAAGGGATCTATTGAGAGATATTTTATATAAAATAATCCTAGTGATGTTTTCACTAGTGTGTTTCATCTAAATTATACAAATTCTTGTATTCTTTACCCTAAAATGGGCCTTTATATTGAAATACTTTATATTTACAACAGGGGGGTCCTCTCTTCGGAGGCCGCCATGTTTCTTGTAGTAGCCCAGACTGGACAAACTAAACACCTTGTGAGTTTTTATGAAAACTGAAGGTTACCACAGGTTCTCTTTCTTGTTTGGAAGGGGAGGATGAGGGGAGGGGTGTTCGGCTGCAACATGACACTTCACCACTTTATGTCACTAAATTCTACACACTGCAACTTTAAGGGGGGTTTTGGTGAAGTAACTGTAACTAACTACTACATTTTCTGCAACTGGCTCAACCAACCAGAGAAGAATGAGCTTAACACTCTGTGTATGCTCTTACATTCAGACACCCTGTCCCTTTTTATTACTGATTCATGTTTACTCATCACAGTCCATGAATGAGTGTCACTTACAGTCACTTATGATATACAGACATAAAAACACACATGTGAATACTCGTTTTGCAGAATATGCAGCATGTGTATCAAATGTGCCAACCATCACCTGGCTGTCTGGTACCAAGCAGCCTCTTAAGCAGGCTGAATCCTGCTTAACCAAACAACATGGTTAAGCAGGATTCAGCCAGGTCCTCCACATGCACTCCAAGTACCATAATCACCTGGATTTGGCCTCAGGTGCACTGCAGCTGAAAGTCACTTCTCAGCAACCCATAATGCAGTAGTGGTGTAGCGACACTAAGCACAAGGCTCGCAAATTTTGCTTGTTTCATTTGAAGTTTGGACCAATAAATGTTATGTGATAAATGTTGGATCAATACATGAGGATCCTTCTTGTTTGAAACGTATGATTGTTGTTTCTAAGGAAATAATGACACCTCATCTACAACATAACACATATACATGTGCCCCCCATCATCATCACATTAATATCAAGGCAATGTGTGTATGTGCAAAATAAGCATATATATTCCAACAAATCAGCCAAATTTGAGAATGAGAACAATAAAAACATTCCTCAAAACTAGCTTCAAGACCCCTTGAAAATGCTCACACAGCATTGAAATATTTTACATCCACTAGTTTTTAGAATGTATACGACACTGCGCTTATCAAACTTCCCACCTGTACAATACACATATCCAGCTGGTGATTCCACTTCAATTCAACAGCTTTTCTATGTGTTTCACTTTCATGTCATTTCTCTTTGTGTCACTGTTACAGGACCACCCCAGGGCTGAATATGAATTCAAGGTGATGCAGAAGTCTATGTGCAAAGATCAGAAAGCCCCGCACAAGGTAATAATATAAAGGCTCTGCATATTTGTATCTCTCAAGTTGTATGTGTTAATAACATCACATACATTATTTTGCCATACTCTTTAAACCAGCTTACTTGGTTGTATCTCAATGACTTTTATTTGCACTTTATATATATTGTGTGAATAGCTGGGACATGGTCCAGCACATCATTGCATTTTTAAAAGCTGGTATAGATAAAAAACGTATTGATATATATTCTTTTAAATGCACAGTGGTTTGTGTTTTGCTATTTGTGTTTTAAAGGCATGGTTACAGATATTTTTTCAAAGATCTATTTAAAGACGCAGTTCCAAATCCACTCCTACTACTTAAACGACAAACAAAAGGTCACTGCACCCGATGCATGGTTAAAAAGGGTTGTACTTAGTCTCTTAATAAATCTGTATGTTATTGGTGTAACATTTCAAAAACCAATCAGAGTACAGAGTACTAAGTACTATTCTATTTCCATTAAATAGATAGATAGATAATGTACAATGCCAAGTCAGTTCATTCCACTTCATCCCATCAGCACTTTTTGCAGCCCGCCACAAATCAAAGTAGCTGCTGCCTCCATGGTGACAACCTTTCCCTCCCTGAGTCGTGGAGTAAGATGAACTCTTTCTGCAGGAAATCACATGTGTGATGTTAGTCCAATATAAAATGTCATCACCTCATCATTGTATTTTATGTCATTAGAGTGCTTTTTGACCTTTGAACTTGAAGTTCAGACTGTACTACTCCTTTTCTCCAGTTTTATGGTGAAATATCAGCTGAGCTGTTTCTGTTGTAATCATCCTTGCTTTGTTCAACATGTCACAGAAGACAATAGCTCATTGTCAACAGCCTCTCAATGTTGGAATATCTGTATTTACAACACACTTCACTAAATCTGGATGTTGCAGTTTTACTGAACATTTTTGTGTATCTACTTTAGGTGGAAAAGCTCACCTTTCGAGACCGCCTTCCTGCCTACATGACTAATATTGTCATGATGCTGTTGATGGTGAGGAAAACGTCTTGACGTACTGTGCGGGTAATGGTGAGTGTGGTGTTGACACCAGGCCCACCCTCACCATCACGCATATGTTGTAAATCACTGATGAGCGGTTAATCCTTTTCTCTCAAAATCCACGTATCCTGTGTTTAATTCTGCAAACCTTTGCCTTATCAGATTGGTGTTACATTTGCCATTGTGTTTGGTGTAATCCTCTACCGGATCTCCACCAAAGCTGCTCTCCACATGAGTTCCAATCCCATTACACGAAACCATGTACAACTGACGGTTAAAACCACCGCAGCCATCATCAACCTGGTGGTCATCCTCATACTGGATGAGGTGTATGGTGCTGTGGCACGATGGCTCACTGTGTTAGGTAAGTTCAGTGAAAAACTGGAATAGGCAGTTAACTGTGTGAAAACAGGCTGCATGTCATCACAATGATACCTTTTAACCTGTTTTGTACTTTTATTTGTAAAACCTGATCATGGCTTCCATTGATAAAGGAAGGTGTGACATAATTATTTGTTTGTTGTTGAATTTAAAATGGTTATTGTTGTAAAGCCATTTTAGGATTGTGGCTCTCAGATGTGAAGTGAACATTAGGTACAGCAGTTGACATTTTATGTGATGCATTTAAATAGAGTATGGCTTTTATTGCAAGAAAAGTTTTTATAAGCATTAATAAATCAAGAGAGATCATTTAAAGACCATACTTATTTACACCCAATCTTTGCTTTTCAAAGGTGTCTAAGTGCAAAGGTGTAAATCTATGATGGCCGAGATGTTTCACACAAGGGTATTGTAACACTTGCTGATTACCACGGTGGGTTTTCTCAGCACAGAGCACACAGGACACAGGGCTTTGATTCCCAATCTTTATTGCTGCACTTACTGCTCAGCTGCCCTGTCTTTTTTTCCCGTTGAGCTTGGTTGCTGTTTGTGCTGTGTTTAAAAGTGCAATTTGAATTTAAATTACCATTTAATACCAGATAAAACCCTGTCTGAACAAATGTAAAGAATTTTAGGATATGGCAATTTAGTGACTGTGTGTGAGAATAGCAAAAGCTATGCAATTGTTCTGCAAACACTATCATTTATAAGTTTATTGTGTTTACATAAATAGCATAGGAATAGTTTGATAAGAGACTTTATTTGTTCAAACATTTAAATCCACTGGTGGTTGCCCAAAACAGATCCAGTGGAACCAGCTATACACCAACATCCATACAGTGTACAGGGAATCTACATAGAAGAGAAAATAAATGACATATATGGCAGTGCGAAAAGATGTATAAAGTGCTTAAAACATGCCTTAACCATTGCATATGTTTGTCATCTTCACCACAAACCAGACATAAACCAAACAAATCATCTGTTGATAACAGATAGTCATGTTATCTTTGCAAATAGCTCTTGCTATATAATATGAACAAAAACAAAGCGGAAACCAACCTGTTTCTGTGATGAGCTTTTGGGAAAGAGGTGAAGCTGCCCATTTGAGGGCCATCACAATAGCATCTTGTTGAATTGACATGGCCTACTATTTACCCTTAAAGGTATGATTTTTTTTACATCTCCTTGGATGCAGAGCCTACAGGATGGACATTATACCACAGGATGTCTCTGATTTACCTTACAATTTCTTTATCCATTTTAAATAAATTATTTATGTCCACAACTACACTATTATCTAATCAAACCAAATATATGCTTATTTATGCCTATTGCTATGTAATTGCCATAGATGTTTCGAGCATGGACCAAATGAGCTTTTTTATATATTTTATATATTTCTGTGTTTAATTTCCATGTGGTTTCCTGACTGTGATGTCCACTGTTCAACTTCAAAGTATTTTCAGAGTATTTTGCGTTTTTGAGTTTGGAAAGTTTGGAAAATGAATGACATTTAATCTGATACAGAACAAAATAGTCAGCTTGCCTTTTTTGGCACACACTATAATAATGAACAAATACCACATATTTATAACCAATCACAGGAAAGTATAACTTATTCAGTTACTACTAGTAGCTATATTTTTTATGTCAGAGGGGACACAACAGTATAAATAATTGAGAAAAACTGTAAAAATACTAAAACTATACAATGTAAAAAGGGTAACATGGCCAATGGTGTAAATATGTAACCTTAAAATAGTGTTAGGCTAAATACATACTATGTATTTTGTGCTCTTTATGCAAACTTCTTTTTTAATATAGTATCAGTCGGTCACATGGTCATTAATGAGACACTGATGGGCTGTGGATACAAAAGAGAGACTTCCAGCCCCAAACTAACCTCTGTGACTAATTAATTGTGCATATGGTCCAACAGACACACATAGTATTTTTCAACAATTTATTTTATATTTTGTATGATGTTGTTGAACAATTTTTCATGAATAATGAGATGCTTTTGGGCATTTGTATTACATTTGATACTCATTTGGATGACTGTCTTCCTGTGTAAATATAGTACACAGAACAGAACCTCAATAAGCACGAGAAATGCCAATATGCGCTAATAGAAATGTTTTTTGTGGCTTTTGCTTATTCGATGTGCAAGGTCCAGTAGTTAGTAATGGTGTCATACATATAGTAAACGCACAGGGGCACAGGTATCCAAATGTGTGAAGTATTAATGAGAACTCCAGGCTTATGTTGAAGATGTAACTATGCCCAGTTAACATGGGCGTGTTCTCTGAAAAAAACCTGTGGTAAGCGACTGAAAGGCAGGATTTTTGGTGTAAAGGTAGTTAATTTGACTAAGCTGATCTTTGGTTTAGCGAGTAGCATTACCGACAGATTGTTTCGGATTTTACACACATTTGTAAATAATTGGTAAGTGGAAATGTGAACTAATATTATCCATGAACTGGAACACAAACACGGCTCACTTGACCGTAGCAAGCAATTCCGCTTGTTTCATCAGTTGTCGCTCACTTCCATTGATTTTGCAGTTGGGTTGTGGCTTTTGCGTTCACATTTTCTATTCATGCACTTGTGTGAAACATCTCTGCTCACATTTAGCCAGTAATGTAACAAAATATGAAGCTTTACTAAGCTTTTCACAAAACATGTTGTGTATGATAGAGAAGCACAATATTTAGAAGTTCTGTATGAATGGGTGTGAATGGGTGAAAGTAACTTGTGGTGTAAGGATGACCAGAGAAGTTGTTGTATAAATACATTCCATTTACCATTGTCTGTTTGCTAACTTGACTTGTGAAAGGCCTATCCTATTCTTTTTTGTTACTTATTGAGAGAGAAAAAACTGTTGCAAATGTTAGAAGTGTTAGTTTAGTTCGAGACCGATGGACAGCTGCATATGTTGCTTTATGTCCAATACCCACTGACTTCCTTGAAATTTTAACTCACATTTCTTGCTGCTGTATGTACCACATAGTGTGCTTGTTATGTGTCATTTATTTCAATCTATTTATTTTATTTTATTAATTTAATTTAAGCTGGGAAATATTTATTCCAGAGAGACTAGGTGCAATTCAGTATTACAAACATAAATGACCCTGGCTGAAATAATACAACAAAATCTCACTTGCCTGTAATGGCTTGTAATGGAGGGTCTGTGCTCAGAAGTACTGTTGGTCTGTTTTTCATTTCAAGTTAAAATGAAAGAATCTAATGTTCACTTTTAGAGGTTCCTAAATCAGACAAGAGTTTTGAAGAACGACTCATCTTCAAGACCTTCATCCTGAAGTTTTTCAACGCTTTCACCCCCATCATCTACATTGCTTTCTTCAGGGGAAGGTTAGTAACATCGTAATGTACTCACATGAGTAGTAATATTTATATAATATTAAGTAAAATGCATTATATTGATGGAATTTTTTTAATTTAAATAATTTCAATGAAAATAGTTTAGGGTTAAGACAAGGTTATATCCTTTTAATGCCTTTTATTGATTTTCTCCTCTAGACTGGTAGGCAGGCCAGGCAGCTACCTGTATGTGTTTGAGTCCTACAGAATGGAAGAGGTAAGGTTTACACATTTGCTCATTAATTGCAAACTAAATGCTTCCTAATCAGACACTAGGATTAGAGTTGAGATAAACATCCTTGTTGTGTTGACAGTATAATTATCTGGATATAAACTAAAGGTAAAAAGTTGCTATAGTTATTATGATATAATCTTAAACATATACCTAGATTGATACATTTTACATAAAAAGAAACACAAAAGTCACTAAATGGAAACACTTGTGACCCTTCACTTTAGCCTTTTTATTTAAATTTATGGAAAAGAGTAATTTATCAATATTTTTTTCATTAGACTTCAAATATATACAGCTTAATATCAGAGGTTATAGCATCATATAAGAAACTCAAAGTGACATATATATATATATATATATATATATATGTCACTTAAAAACAGATAGTATGCAGGATGAAACCAAAATAACCCATTTATGGAAACCATATTAGCCATTTTAAATGCCACCTACATGTGAATGTGAAAAAATATGCTCCAGATTGATGCTAGACTGCATTTTTTTGTATTGTGCATTTGAAATAAATTAAAAAGAAACAGAAGCAATCAAGTCCTGATTGCGTTAAATACTCCCTTTGTGTATGGCACTTATAATGGAGGATGTTTAGGCATTAACATTACAACTATACACCCCTTATTACTCCACACATTACAACCAAATGACACTGGTGCAGCAGCCTGTGGGTCTTGTTTCTGTAACTACTGCAACAACACACACAGTGCTGCTGTATGTTTTGTGACAGGTGTCTACAGAATCATGCAATTGATTTTGGAGCACACACTTAAACACAGGACATGGGATGTTTTGCAGTGTGCTCATGGAGGCTGTCTGATGGAGCTGTGTATCCAGCTGAGTATCACCATGTTGGGAAAGCAGCTAATTCAGAACAACCTTTTTGAAATTGGAGTACCGTAAGTATGCAAAACTTGCACGTAATGAAGCTTGAACATGATAATCACTGCAAAGTTTTACTGAAGAAATGCACCAAATTAAATGATTAAACTTCACTCACTCATACTTTTATATGTCACAACTTACAACAGAAACATTGCAAAAATAGAAAACATGCTGTTTATACATATAACAGTCTCCCTATTATTACTATCTTTGTGCAAGAGCAGTTGCTTCTTTTTCACAAAAACTGCAACTAAATTACACATCCACATCTGTCAGTAATTACGAAGAAATAAACACATCAGGGAAATGATAATAAAGAATAGTGTTCTTTATTGTAGAGATTAATAAAGTAACTATTCATACTTTCCCCCTTTTCTTAATAAATTCATGACATTATGCAATTTAATGATAAGAGAAAATGATGATAAAGTACTCAATAGTCCCTTTAACAGAGCTGCAGAGGTCCTCTGCTGGGATGAGAGAACCTGCTGGAACCACGACTATCTCCATCAGTCAGAACTTTCTGGTGGAGTGGTTGAGTTGACACTATTTTAAGTAAAAGACATAGAACTGCTTGGATTTTACAGTATTTAAAGAACTCATGGAGCATGGGGAGAAAGATTATCTGCTCTGTTGAGACACAAATTAGACCCTTTAAACAAAACTCCATACACAGTGTCTGGTTAACAGGCATCATCATCTGGCTAATATACCAATTCACTGACCTTCAGTTATGCTTCAGAAAGGTCTTCCCCTATCAATACTGCTAAAACCTTGATGATGTTTCCCTTCACACTTGACATCTATTGCACTTCTGTCCGTCCTGGGAGAGGGATCCCTCACATGTGGCTCTCTCTGAGGTTTCTACGTTCTTTTTACCCTGTTAAAAGGTTTTTTTGTAGTTTTTCCTCACTCTTGTTGAGGGTTAAGGGCAGAGGATGTCACACCATGTTAAAGCCCTATGAGACAAATTGTGATTTGTGAATATGGGCTATACAAATAAAATTTGATTGATTGATAATACCTTGGTCAGAAATGAGAAAAGAATTTAGACAGCCAAATACAAAGGTTCTAAAGAAAACCTACTCCACAGAGCACGCCACCTGAGACTAGGGCGAATGAGGCATTTGGCCAAAACAACACTGGAGTGACTTTGGCACAAGTCTCTGATTTATGTGGCCCAGCCAAACTGCAGTCTTCATCCTTGTCTTAAATCTTTTTAAGATGTGAAGATCAAAGGTCACAGGTTTACAGACACTATCTGCCAAGATGAATGAGATCCCTAATCCAGGTAGAGACTGCAGACCCAGAGAACTCAACACTGATTCCATAGAGTCTACTACGAAATAGCCTACTGAAATAATGTCATAAATCTGTACTGAAAAGGGCTTTGAGTGGTCATCAAGACTAGAGAATTGCTATATAAATACAGATCATTTGTATAAAAACAGACTATTTAGTGATATCTAGTGGTGAAGTTGCATGTTGCAGCTGAATACCCCTCACCCCACCCTCCAAACATGAAAGAGAACCTGTGGTAGCCTTCAGTTGTCATAAAAACTCAAAAGGTGTTAA
This sequence comes from Verasper variegatus, assembly GCA_026259375.1. NCBI lineage: Eukaryota > Metazoa > Chordata > Actinopteri > Pleuronectiformes > Pleuronectidae > Verasper > Verasper variegatus. The sequence continues at coordinate 1,292,709 of CM048042.1, forward strand.
GTTTGTCCAGTTTGGGCTACTTTAAATACATGGCAGCCTCTGTAAAGAGGTCCCATTCTAGGGTAAGAAAACAACAATTCAGACAATTTAGATGAAACACACTCGTGAGAACATCACTAATTATTTTGTATAAAATTTATGCCAATAGATCCCCTTCATCTTACACACTAAACCTTTAATGAGTGGTCACCAACCTTTTTTCGAGCCCAAGATCCCTCTTTTATTCCAAACGTAACCCGGGGTCTATCCCCCTGATATCTTCCGAAAAACTTCATCATCATGGTCATATTTATTATTTCTGTTAAAGGCTTTATAAATATGCACAAAGAAAGGCAGATATGCAACTTTATCTATTTAATGCTCAATATTCAATATAACATACGTATGTTAAACACATTCCGAACTGGTTTTAAAGTAAAAGCACTCCAGCATTTCACTTTCTGAATCCATTCGTTTGTTCCAACGGGGCTTTGATCGTTATCACAAGACCAGAAGATGCATGTCTTCATACCGTAGACATTTAGTTCAGTACATAATCAGACTTGTATTGAAGGAAATGCAGTTGATAAACCAGCAGCCCCACAGCCAGTAGCGGGCACACTGCCAGTGTGATCAACAGACAACCGACACACAGCTGATCTGGGATCAACAGTGAAGGTTTTAGAGATCGGCTAGTCGACAGTGGTCGCCAACCCCAGTGGTTGGCGACCACTGGGGTAGATTCATGATAAAAACTGAAATGTGCAAGTAATCATTGCTGCATACCACTAAGTCAATAATATGTCTGCATGCTTGTCTATTCACGTGTGTGTGTGTGTGTGTGTGTGTGTGTGTGTGTGTGTGTGTGTGTGTGTGTGCAAATGTGCATGTTCCTCAGCAAGCTGAAGAAGTTGATTCGCTACATTCGGTCAAAGCAAGGTGCTTTTCAGGAGGAAGAGAGAAAGAAGAAGCTGATGAGATATGAAACAGACCACTTTCTGGAACCATTTGCTGGGTTAACACCAGAATATATGGAAATGAGTCAGTATCACACCACATACATTCACACACAAACACACACACACACTCAGTCATAACACATTAACATTTTTCAATGTTTTCCTCAATGCTGCATTTGGATCTTCATGCATTTACCAGTGTCATAGGCCTATGGAATAGATGGAACATGACAAAAAGTAAACTGAATGAATTGCTTACTCCACTTTTAAAGAATGCAATTGCAATCAGTGACAAAATAAATTGAACCTTAAAAGGTGATGATCATGGACAGTGTCACTATTTTGTGTTGTGTGGTGCTATGAAGAGGAGAACCAATGCTGAACTAAATTCAAAATAAAAGATTTAGCTATTTGTGGCAGGAATCCTGTTAACCGTTTCATCCAGTATTAATCCAATGTTCTTCACCATGTGCATAATATACTATACTATAGTTTAATGTATAGGGCTTCTGTTGTCCAATTGAGGCAGATATGGCTGACAGTTGGTTGTGATAACTTAATATTTTGTTTGTCATCCTCTATGTCCAGTCATCCAGTTTGGTTTTGTTACCTTGTTCGTGGCATCCTTCCCGCTGGCTCCACTCTTTGCTCTGCTCAACAACATCATTGAAATACGACTTGATGCAAAGAAATTTGTGACAGAGTTGCGGAGACCAGTGGCAGCAAGAGCCAAAGACATTGGTGGGTTACATTCCTTTTACTACAGATATTATAAAAAGGCATGAAATACACAGACACATACCCAATATTAAAGGAATACAGTGAGATCTTGGGGAAATGTTGTTAATGTTGTCCTATAAACTTGCTCTTCAAGACCAACGAGCTGTGAGGACATATCCTTTCAGTGTCTTAACGTTGAAATCCAGTAATCTATGCATATTGTTATATCCACAGGTATATGGTACAACATACTTAGAGGAGTGGCAAAAGTGGCTGTCATCATCAATGTAAGTATATTAATGTACTGACTTATCCTAATGCATATCTGTATGTAGTCTGGCTATATTTTGGCTCTGTACTCCATCACTATGGGTTTAAAATTATGCAGGGACGGACAGACAAAATGGGCCACTGTTTAAACATGGAGATGAAAGCCCTATAACACTGAGGATGCAGAATATCAACAATTTAGCATCAATGCCACAGTGAAATGTTTCATTTGAAAACTATGTAATATTGCCGACAAAGTGGACATCTACACGAGTGACTGTGATGTAATGATGAACGTCTCCACATTCTCCCACTGTACAAAAGTACGGCCAAAATATCCTGGATATGGGAGCTGCCTTCTTGCGCTGGTAAGGTCATTTCGAGCATGAAATATCTGCCCAGCATTAATCATGGAGCCCAGCTGGGATATTGAGCACTCTACCAAATCATCTTCAGATTACAAGTGTATGTGATTAAATTACATTTAGCTATATGATCAACATCTGTTGTCTATATTCAATTCATTTTAATTTTATTTGTAAAGCACCAATTCATACCATACATTATCTCAAGGCACTTAAAGGGATAGTTCACAGAAAAATGAAAATTCACACATTCTCTACTCATCACTACGTTACATAAGCAGGGCACACAGGAATTGGGCACATATAGAGGCGGGCTTCACAGCCTCCATGTTGCCAAATTAACAGCCTCGACCAGAGATCAATGACAGAGCCACATGACTGTCTGCCTCTCTTAAACATATTGTGACTGAATCAAAGCTGCAAAGTTAAAGCAGTGTAGTACGCAGTGAATGGAGCTTCTCTCCCTCATGAAAATACTGCTCCTGAAGCTCCAGAAACACCTCATCAGTAGTCTTGCCCATACTACCACACCATCTTGATACCTTGCAATACAACCAGTAGAAGCCTCTGTATGAGTGATAGAACAACTTCAACCCAAACACTATGGTCCAGTGTATTGTTTCATTTCAACTTGACACTATACTATGTCCCATTTCAGGGGCTGCATCCTTCACACTGCAGAGGCCGAACCAAATGAAATGGTCTGGTCTGATTTTATTTTCTTGTCACTTATGTATGAAAACAGATATTTTTTTTATTTTATTTGTACGAATAGCTATTCGAGTGAGTTAAAACCTGATATTCAAAAATCCTATTTGTCACTGGGGTGCAATGAATCCTGGAATAGGTTGGCCATAGAAGGACACAGTCATTGGATCCTTTGTTGGTCAGGAATGAAAGCATGCATTTGTTAACCACATTTGAAGGAGCCTTCAAAATGGGATGTCCAAGTTGACCGAGCTGCCAATCAGTCTTCAAAATCCAAAGGATTCAGCCCCTGAATTGTGACATAGTTTTTTTTGTTTCATTCCACACAGTTTTGATTGTACAAGGTACATGAAATATATATTCACATTAGCTTAAGTCGTGTTCATGTCTTTGACCTTTGAACCCCCACCCTACCACTCCATCCTCTACTCCAATTCCAGGCATTTGTCATCTCCTTCACCTCAGACTTCATACCTCGGATGGTCTACCAGTACATGTACAGTCCAGATGGCTCCATGCATGGATTTGTCAACAACACCCTGTCCCATTTTAATGTCAGCCACTTCCAGGACGGCAAAGAACCTATGGATCCATTGCAACTTGGCTACCCTGTTGAGATTTGCAGGTGGGAAATCCATTTCAGTTCACAGTTGTCAATTTATTGATGAAACATGTAAGAGACATGAAATGTAAGAGGACTATAGATAACCTTTATTTAGACAGGATATTAACCAATTGAGAGCAGAGCTCTCGTTTATGATGGTGCCCTGCATTTACATAAACAAGTAGAAATTACAATCGGAGGAGTGAAATGTTAAGATAGCCACATCAAGAAAAACAGGAGCATTCATCAACTAAAACTTCCTTTAACAAAAACTTAAACTGTTCTTAAATGGACAACACCCAACTTTTCTCATGAATTTTGTAAATATTGTTATTTTGTTGAGGTGTTTTGCTACACTCAGCATCTATTGCACTTCTGTCCATCCAAGGATTCCTGGCTCTCTCTTGGGTTTATACCTTTTTTTATACCTCTGTGTCGGTGACAGCCAGTGGGCAGAGGAGTTATGGTGTCCGGTTGTCCATCTGTCCGTACATATGAATGTCTGTGTCCATCCGTCCAATTATTGTGAACGTGATATCTCAAGAAGAATTTGAGGGAATTTCATTACATCTGGCATAAACATTAACTTGGTGGATGACCTAATTAGAATTGGACAAGTCAATGGTCAAGTCTCATGTTTTACCTTGTGAATGTGATATCTCTGGGATGCCTTGAGGGAATCCTTTCACATTTGGGACAAACATGCAATTGGATTCATAGATTAAATTATTATTTTTGATGATCAGAGATCAAAGGGAAAGGTTTTTGGCCTCTTGAATGTGATTTTTCAAGACCACCTTGAGGGAATTTCTTCTACTTCTTATCAGTTGTCACTTGGAAATAATTAATTGATTATATTTCAGTGATCAAAGGTAGGTCATGGACCTTATCTGGAAGAAAACATTTTTAGATAGAAACTCGTTGTTTTGAGTTTTTCATTTGTCTCACTGAGGGTTAAGAGCAGAGCATTTGACACAATGTTCAGCCCTATGAGAAAAACATTATATGGGAATATGGGCTATATAAGTAAAATGATTGATTGATCTTCACTAAAGGTATAAGGACTACAGAGAACCTCCTTGGTCAGCCACTCCATATGAGATCTCCAAGGAGTTCTGGGCGGTGCTGGCCGTGCGACTGGCCTTTGTCATTGTTTTCCAGGTAAGCTGACACAAACAAAAAGTCATAGAGATTTATGAATTTATTATATAATTAAATAAAGGCAGCTTGCCCCTGGCCAGTTTGCCTTTAATGGGTGAAACAATGCTGATCTGGCTTTTTATCTGGATGGATTTGCTGTCAGATCAGTTATCCTCACCAGTCCAGGCATTATTGGGTACTGGACTGTACCACCTGACAGCACATTCAGCTCAGTATCAACTGTTAACTCTAATAGCAAGAAGTTAAGACTTCAACTTGAGTGAAGGAAACACCCTCCCATAATGACAAAGAAGCTGGCCAAAATTTGACCATAAATGACACAATATTTTCAAAGTCAGCAGAAACCAGTTGCCAGTCTGACTTGATATCGCCAATCAGAAAATCAGGCTACTAGCACTATGCTGATGTCATGCTGCCATCTAGTGATGCTCCCTTCACATAAAGTGTGTGTTCTGATGAAAAGATTAAGCAAACAACTGACAATCTTCCTACTTACTCTAACCCACACATGCTTGGTGTACATGAATGGTCATGTGGTATGTGTTTTCAGGTGTGTTAATATGTGTGGAGATTACTTCTGATAATCTGAAACCCTGGTCTAGATGGAGATTGTATTAATTTTAGAATGAAAACATATTAGTGTGGATGTAGCCTCACTCAAACATAGTCTTTGTCAACTTTTGGAATTTTGTATTATCATGTTGTCTCTGCAGTCTTCGTAATTTCTTTTGCATTCAAATTTGATGCAGGCTTTAGTGATTTAATGTTTCTTTAACTTCATGTTTTATTATATCACATATATTCCTATATACACAGTGTAGAATTGGAAGATTCTGCATATGAAATCACATTTCAGTTGTAACCACTAGTTCTTTAATAATTCATTAGAGATAACACAAACAAATACAAAAGAACTGATTCTCTTCCATTTATCACCACCAGAATGTTGTGCTGCTGATGAATGATGTTGTGGACTGGCTAATTCCAGACATCCCTAAAGACATCAGCCTTCAGATCCACAAGGAGAAGATTCTATTGGTAGACCTCTTCATGAAGGAAGAGCAGGGCAAGGTCCTTATCCTTGAGAACAGATCCTCTACAGGAGGCAAGGAGAACTGCAGCGGTAGCAACAACAACAACTGCACAATGGCCCACCCGCGCTCCGGACTCCAAAACACTAAGAGCTTCTAATGCTCGTAACAGTGATTTATTGGTACAGTCTTAGTTAGCAAGTCAAAGCTTGCTAGCAGCCTGCTTGCTCAGGCCAACCTAAACTCTTTGTTTTTGTTCTTGTTCAGAACATTCCTTCAACTGGGATATTTGCTGGCTGATGAGGTGTGAGGAAAATGGGCCCAAATGTGTTGCATTGTGTGTGGACAGCTATCGAACTGAAAACTACTTCGTACATATACATTTGTGAAAGTGTACAACAATCTCTAAAAGTGTAGTCAGTTTTGTGAATGTGTACGGGAATCTTTAAATGTGTACACAATCATTTTTATTGCAAAATACTTTTTTATTGTCAACAGTATTAGACAACATAGCATGTGGATATATAATTTAACATAGAAGGGCAATAAGTCATACCATTTCTGTTTTGACAGATTTTAATCAGAATTATTGGATGAGGTTGTTGATGTACCATCATGATAGAAAATACATATAATACATATCCATCACAGGGCTGACACAAACAACCAATTACACTCACATACACATTTACAAATAACCTGCATTTCTTTGGATTACTGGTATGGTTATGTAAGGAACTGAGTGTTAAATGAGTGTTGAAAGGGAATGGGTATTTGGCTTTAAGAGCTGGAAAAAATAATACTTCACCTCCATCTCAGTTACACTTGTCACTTGACTGTTTTTCTGAAATATTACTACACTCCTGCTGTATCTGAAAATGTAAGGTTTTCTTAGACCTGACACAAAGCTCACAGGCTCACAGTGCCAGCAACATTCTTTTCATGCAGTGTAGAGAACTGCACCATGGGAAGCATCCGAAACAATGATGCTGTGATGGTGCTGTGGAGCTACAGAAGCCACTGCACTGTACCCAACACCTCTGGTACAAAGAAACAGGGCTGAGCCAGGTTTTCTCTACTTTCTATCTGTCAAGGAACTGCCAGCTTGATAGGATTGTTAACATTGTACCTGAAATCTAAAAATGACAACAGTGTTTCTTCTAAATCTGATTTGTATTACTTATTACAGTAGCTTCTCATGTTTTGTATTTTATTGTTGAAGGCAAGCTAGCACTTTTCTGGTTTCTGTAAGGAAATGTATATGAAACATTAAAGCCTGATTTATTATTATTTTGAAAATGCTATACCGACGGTTATGGAACTGGTAGCTATGTAAGGATAAGGATAATAACCTGCACTGGATTAATCTTAATTTACTGCATGTTGTGACTGTTTATTTCTACGTCAGTGGTCATCTCAGTTCCATTTGTAACAGTAAGCCATATGTTACACTGTGATTCAGTCACTGTGTTCCTAATGCCAGTTGTGATGGGGTCACAAAGTAACATGCTGACGTTGGTGGGACTAAAGACATCTGATGAATAATGGGAAATAATACAATTTCATATATAAATAGAATTTAGCATTTGGAGCATTGTAGCTGAAACATAGCATTGTACTATTGCAGTGGGGTAATAAAGATTAAAGTTGCATGCATTTAGCCACTGGCAAAATTCAATGAACACATCACTTAATCTTTTTTCTGTGCTGTATTCAGAGGCAACAAACATGCAAACAGACGCAGTGTGACCCACCATTCTCTTACACAGCATGTGAGGATATTGCTGTCACAACCGCCTTCAGAATTAATACCTCATATCTGATAGAAAATTACCAAGGACAAACTTGACACTATGGTCACTGGGCAGAACAAGCCTTAAAGGGCCCATATTGTGTAAAATACATTTTCTGGACTTTTACTATCCGTAATTACTTGAAGGGGGTCAGTAGCTACCCTCAAAGTATGAAAACAGTCACTCCACAGACTTTTTCACTCAGTCCCTTCTAAGAAATATGTTATCGAAACGTCCCGTTTTGTACTTCCTCCCTGTATGATGTAATTCGGGATCGCACTCGTCTCTCAGCCCCACCCAGCTGGGACCAGTCCAGCCTCCGAACCCACCACCCCCGCTCCCCACCACCAACCCTCCATACCAAACTCAACACAAAGCAGATTTGTTACTCCATTGTGAAACTCTGCTGTGAAACTCCGCTGTGAAACTCCGCTGTGAAACTCCGTTGTGAAACTCCGTTTTGAAAGTCCGTACTCTTACCAGAGTAAATGTGCCAGAATGAGACCGGTGATAGGCCTGGTCACTAAAAGTGCAGTCAGCAAATCAGAGGAGGGGCTCAAGAGGCAGGCGAAAACAGCTTGTTCTGTCTGCAGCTCCAGAGAGAGGCAGAAGAGAGGACATGGATATACACATTGCAGCAGTTTTTTCGACTTTATACACTGATATATCATAGGGGACCAATACCTCAAATTAAATCCCAGAAAGGTGTAAAATATGGGTCCTTTAAGATATCTTGCTGTAGACAAGCTAACATTACTGCTACTGGTACAGGTAGACAACAACAAAACCTACCTACCTACCTAAAACTAAACTTAACCCTAACCCATTGTTAAGTAAGACTACCCATCTGTTTACACTGCAAATATGAGGTGCCATATGTTTATTTCACAATGGAGATTTTCAGCAAAAGGAGGTTTCAATCAAATTTGCATTTTCAAACTTGAATGCCATACCAAAGCAGCACTGTATCAACTGCCTAATACATCTCTAAACTCCAAAATTTGTGAAGATGATTATAATCTGTCTGACATCAGCCAATTTGATAGATAATATATATATCGATCAGTTTAAAACCTTCTGACTTATGTAAAAGGTCCTACAAGGAACATTTTTGTTGATTTTGCGCTCTGTGGACAGAAGCGGTAGTGTTTCCACTGTCACCTGTTGTATAAACCTTAGTTCAGACACAGTGTGCATTTGTTTTAGAAGTTGTGGGGAAAAAAATATGAACCCTTTAGACGGTAAAGACATCTTCTCACAATATTAGAACTGATTTAACATAACCATTGAGTATTAAATAAATTTAAACAGGTATGAGAAATCCATACTTCCCCCTCCTCTTGTGGGCAAATGGAACATCCCACCTGAGACAATACCAAGTCACTCAATGTATAGGGGCTTAAAGTAGGCTGGAATATAAAACCACACCATCACACAGCTGTTTCCAGGATGTATAGCGATGAGTATCATAATTCTCATTCTGACCTCATCCATCTTGTTTGTAAGAGACATGGAGTTGGCGAGGAACAGAATCAGGAGCGCTGCCTGTATGATTTAGCCTTTAGCCTAGCACGTAGCCCAGCTCACATCCCCTGCTTCCGTTTCCTCTCCCTCTGTCTAAACATACAGTAGTCATTTCCAGCCTGACTGTCGTAAATTGCTGCTGTGATGTCGCAGGTAATCTCTTTTCTCCCTGATTGTCTCATTTGCTGTTGTAGGTCATAAACAGGCAGCAATATTAAAATATGACCATTTCCTAACCAGCTAAAAACACCTTGTAGGGGCTTTAAAAACCAAATGGACCAAAAAAATAGGTATTAGTTTTTACTAGGTGTTCTTAATAAAATTACAGCTGATTGTAAATACAGTCTTAACTACCCAAAAAATGTATCAGATTTCAGTCACCATGATAGCTGGAATGGGTCGGAGCCCTTCACAGGTCACGATTATTATGTTGTAAACAAGTATGTCATCCAGTTCTTAAAGGTAAGCAGAGGTACAGCACTAAAATTGGAGCACATATGCAATCTTAGTGGTTCCCTTTCCTTTTTAATTTACCATTTCCAATTTAACAGCACAACTCCATTGTGCTGTTAGCGGAGAGGCTGCAGGAATGGTGGGAAAGAAGACAGACCATAGTCAAAGTAGGCAGACCAGGGCTGCATGCATCTGGAGAACAGTCCAGTTTGGTTCACAAATAGGCTACAGCGTCAAAGCTGCGCAGCCTGTGAGTCGCGCCGCACCTACACTGCCAAAACGCTAGTGGCGGTAGAGTATCTATGCTGGTGTTGAGGGTCTTCCTGTTTCTGGTCCGCCTATTTACAAATTCTCTGGCGTTTCTGTTTACTTCAGAACAATGGCAAGTGTTACTAAGCAGATCATATTGTTGTTGGAGGTAATAGATGTTGAAGAGCAATTACTTTTTCTTGAAGAACTGCAATGAAAAAGATAGATAGATGTACAATGCTTAATCAGGAAGACTGCACTAGCATGGAGACATGTACCAAGGAATCAATACTCAAACATCCCAGCACCATATGAGACGGATAATCACCATACACATTAACAAAGGTAAACATTCAGAGGCTCTTGTACACTTTCATACATTTGACTACACATCTGGAAAGAGGAGCAGTTTTACAACTCGTCACAATAGTTATTTTGCTCCACATTTAGTTCCAAACAGATGTTCCCCTACATGCTGTTAGTGTCACAGCAGGGGCACATAAACATAAAGAAAATAGTCATGGTGTAGTCAAGAGTCTTAGCTACTTACAGTGTCTCATTATTGGAAGCATTACTTAATTTGTTAGTTTTTAAATACATTGCATTATCAAACTTTAAACTATAGAGTTTTGTTAATGTAACCAGGTATTTTTAGAAAGAAAAAACTTGCTTCACTCTCCAGAAATGTTCATAACTGTTTTTATATTGTCCTGTATTGTATTGTATTGTATTGTAATGCAACATCTTGTACTAAGAGCATAGCTACGATGCTGTCTCTACTGCTTAGTGAAATTGTTGTGAATTTTTCCATGTTACTGAATAAATATATTTCTATAGCATTGGATATTGTGATTACTATGCATGGCTTACCACAAATACACTGAATGTTGTGGGTCAGACTTATTACACATGAGACTGACACTGAAACCTAAAGTGGCCTTGAGCGCTCAACTCACTGCAACATAAGAACACATGCAAATGCAGTAAATATCTACATAAATTTCGTAACACACATAAAGCATTAAGAAGATGGGCCGCAAATAACACAACCAAATCCCTACAACACAACAGAACTGTTTCCAGGGGATATATCTGAAAAAGATGAAGCATGTAACCTGTTTCTCAATTAAGTATATTTGTCAGATTGCTTGAATTCTCAGTGTGTTTCACCCCGTGTTCATCACTTTTCAGCATTTAAAATCTAAAATAGATGTTTTAGGTACCTGTCCTTTACTTAGTGGCTGTGGCTAAGGGGTAAGTCGGTCGTCCTCCAACCAGAAGGCCGGCGGCTTGATCCCAGCCTTCTCCATCTGTATGCCGAAGTGTCCTTGGGCAAGATCCTGATTACCAAATAGGTGAATGGCAAAACTGTACTGTAAAGCACTTTTAGTGGTCATCAAGACGAAAAGCACTATATAAATACAGACCATTTACCATTTTACTTGAGTATTTGTTTTCTGAAGACTTCTTACTTTTACTTACATTTTAACACAAATATCTGTACTTTCAACTTCTTACAATTTTAAAACAGGCTTGTTACTTTCATTTAATGTATTTGAGGGTGTAGTGGAAAATTGTACTTACCAGTGTCTAAGGTAGTGGAAATCCCCTGACTAGGTGTCTCACTGCTGTGACCTTGATAAACAGGATGTATGCCCTTATTTGGTGATGTTTTCTTCCAACTGGTACAGCGGATGGACAGACACAGATGATGATCTCATGTCTTTCATGTCTTTTTTTCATATTATGTCTTATGAAACACCTCTTGGTATAAGTTCTGGCTTTTGTGAACTTGCGGCCAGTTCCATTTTGAGCACCCGTGATTGTTGTGTAAACTCTGCAGAGTTAATTATTAAAAAGACTCAAAGGCAACTCCAGTCAGAGAATTTCATTATTTCAAATCTCAAGATGAATTTCCATCACAAACTTGGCGTCACGAACAGGATCCCTTGAAAGATCGTCTGGACCCAAGAAGTTTTCGGTGGATGATCACCCAGGAGAAAAAAAATCTTCTGCCTCTACCTCCAACAGTGAAGAGAAGAGAGGGCCGAAATAACTGGGGTTCTGGACCTTCTTCACAGGGATCCAAAGACCTCTCTTTGGTCATTTTATATCTGGTGAGATGTTGAAATTCTGATTTTTCATGACTGTTTAGGTGATTTCTCAAATACAAAATCAAACATAACAAATAATAAATTTAAAGGGTTTTATTTAGAACAGGTGTATTAGTCATTCTCTCTGGATTATTGTGGATTAATGGCGAAAATGAAAACATGGCGGACATTCCTTATATTTTCAGATAAAAATGTAATTTTATAATATAGTTTGGGCATTAAAATACGTATCAAAGAACTAGTCAGCTGGTTGGAAAATAAATAACCACTAGATGGCAGCAAACCTTATTTGGCTTTAGAATAGGGACAAAAACAGATCATGCTTATGGGTTTTAAATCATAGACACTAGGGCTGTACAAGATATCTAAAAATTACGGTCATCACGATATCAACATGGGCAATGTACATATCACAAAAGACTGCTTGGACTGCGGTAAATGGTGTTTAATGTGCCATGTATTCACGGCCTGCATGTCAATATATTTGGCCAATTAGATGGAGCCCTGCTAAATCATTGTGAGCCGGCTCTGTCAAATTTCGTACTGCCTCCTTAAAAAAATGTGTACAGTCGAAATTGCTAGTAATCACGCTTGTCCCGGACCAAATTGACGTCAAATATGCCAAATTGAAATCTATAAACGGATGATTATATAAAAGAATTGCAACTGAATTTGCAACGGCACACAAACACCGACTCCGCTGCTCACTTTTCTCACTTTTCATATGTTTGTGAGTCCAAATACACGAAAAACATGTGAAAAGATAAAAAATCTAAAGAGTAAACATGTATGGTGAGCTCAGTTTTAGGGATCATATCCATTCACACACTCAGATATATATATATATGAATATAATACTCCAATTTATTACCACAATATCACAACTCTAGCAAAACAAATTTCAATTTACATAATGTGATGTAATGTCATGACAATTGTAGAAACAAAGTTCACAAACATCAATCATCTTTAGGAAGATTTCCGAGGTTAGTTACACTGACCTACATTATTAACTTGTGTAACACCTTAGCAAAAATACAACGTTATTGTGTTCGTTTTCTAAAAATGTCACTACAACTTACCCTGATTCAACATAGCACTGGGAGGCTGCATGTCAGGACTGGTGGAGGGTTGGTTGAGAGGAGGGATGCTGGTTACTCCAACCTCAACAGAACAAAAACACATTAATATCAGAGTAATGTTTTGTGGTGCATACTAGCATATTCATTATTTTCAATATATATGAATAAAATACATCCATACAACTTAATTTGATCTATGCTTTAAATGTGGTGTTTATGACTTTTTGCAGTAGACTGAGCTATATGTTGACATTTCACATTCAAGTTAGTTTACACATACACACTATATTCTACACATTCCTAACGTTTCACACCGAACTGAAACGTTAGGAACCAATATAAACTCTGCTCCATGGTAATTATTAACAAATGCCTAATACTTTTCAATACTGAAATATTAAAATTCATCATTGCTCGTCCCATACCTGTCCAGGAGCATCAGCTGTTGTGGAGAGTGTCAGGATTCCCACAATGATGACAATGCCCTCCCCTACTCTGGTTCTGATTGGCTAACCCCTGACCCTAACTCTGACGGTCCTCATTCCTAAACACCAATACATAGCTCTGGCGCCAATAAGGATTACTAGCCAATCAGAGGGAGAGTAGGGCGGGTCGTCGGAAATGACCTTCACCTTCCACCTACTGTCACCTGAACCATACCGTACTGGGTGTGATTTGAGGTTTTGACTGTTCATACCTGGACTATATCTTAACTCCAAGTGGTGGCAGAGCCTCACGCTTACCAACTACTGATTTAAAGTGAAACATCTATTGCTATACTCTGTGTTCATTTCTTTGATGTTAAGAATGTTTCTCATTGTGAAACATCTGGGTCACCTATTTTTTAGTGAAAACAACTTATGACTTATGACTGGATGTATTTAGCACTGATACACAAGCTTGATGTTACACATCTTAAACAATATAATATGGGCGCCACTTAGACAACCAGACCTGTGTGCTTTTAGACTATAAATGACTGAAACCTCAGATAAAGAAAGTAATTTTCTGACTTCAGTAGCTGAGGTACTCTCTACAGAATGTAATGTGCCCATTCTACTTCAAATCCATTTGATCCTTTTGTGTGTTTATTTTGCTTAAAGCAGAGCATTCACTGCTTTAACTCAATCAGCATCTTATCTGCCAATAACATGGTGTAGAAGTGCAAGGAAATCACAATATGTTACATGTCATTTATTATGCACAAAAATTACATTAAGGCAGTTGCTGGAAATGATATGATCAACAATTCTCATGCAAAAAAGTGTTTAAAAACTACAAAAATAGTGTTTGGGAGAGGGGGGTTTCAGAGGGAGGGGGCAGCTATGGAGAAAGTTCTGTCACTCCAGGTTTGCTGCTTGGTGTGATGGAGACAGGAGGTTAGCATCAGGAGCGGAGGCTGCAGGAGGGAGTGTGAAGCTGAAGCACAGTGGTACAGCTTCACTTGAGAAGAACTGAAGGACACAAACAAACCGTAGTGTTAAATTATGAAGATGGTTCCCTTTGATTGTTTTTTTTTTTAAAGATAAACGTCAGACAGGCCGCTAAAAACTACATATGCTAAAGCTAACAGCTACCCAACACCAAGCTAAGGCCTTCCTAAGGCTGCCAGGGAGTAGCAACAGTAGCAGTGCAGCAACAGAGTTATTCACATGTTTACCTAATCACAGCACTCACAGTTCTTCATCAGTGGAGAAGTAACTCTCCATGTTTTCCTCTTCAGAGGAGGAGTCATCCAAAGACATTGTTGCCGTTCCAGAATATGTCAGACCCGCTGCAGCTTGAACTTTGTGCAATCTTCTCTTGAGCACGCAGAGAAGACCCTCACGTCCCATCTCCGTAAATGCCTCAGTACTGCCTGAGAATGTATGATAAAAAACAAAATGTTTTAATAGTGCGTTTGTGTGTATGTATATATACACACATACAAGGCTTTCTTTTCTACAGAAATCTTTTTCCTGAGTTGATGTCTCTGCTTATTGCCATCTAGAATGTGAAACCAAACATTGGTCAAGATGACCAATGTAACACCAATAAAATCCAGTCTACTACACTAACATTTTAATGCCTCTGCAATAGCCAGTGGCCGGAGGCATAACTGTATGTTTTCGGGTTGTCCATCTGACTATTTGCCTTAAAGTCAAAGGTCAAGGCCACAATGACCTCATCTTACGGTTTCAGTTGTCAAGAGGTTACAGTGACATTTATATGAGAAAAAATATGTAGAGATATGTAAACAGAAACTGCACTGGTTAGCGGAGTCATACAACCACAGTGCGGCAATTCTATTTTTTTTTTATTTTTTATAAATGGGTAAGCTATTTTTACAATCTACAAATAGTAATCAATACATTTTGTCACAGTATGTTACACAAAGGAATTGGCATTAAACTTGGCATCTTGTTGTCTCACCAGTCTGACGATTCAGCTGAAATCTTTGCTGCTTAATGCTCAAATAAAGTCCATCAATGGCGTTCTGCAAGTCATTTTGATTGGTTGGTCCTTGTGAAGAGAATAAAATGAATTAGTGCCAATATCAGTTTACAATCAAAACTTTTTGTGTAGATCTTGTGTAAACAGAGTCAAAGGACATTGTGCAACAATGACATACATTTTTTCCACAGTACCTGTCGTCCACTGCTGAACATCTGACACCCATTACTGGACTGTCTTCCTGTAGAGTGGTGATGTTCTCAAGGTCCTTTGCACAGTCTGTCAAAACAAAATCCGAGTACAAAATGTTAATGCCGCACAACCCTTTGCAGATACGGCTAGTATTTGCACACCACATCGGAGCAAAACAAAACTGCAGTCTGTGAAGCAAGCAGTTTTTGTCGATATAAGGGAAATGCAAATATTTCTGCACGGAACATATTCAGTCCCTTAAGCAAAAAACCATGATGGCCGACGGCAACCTCAATGCCTTCGTCCACTTAAAGACTAGTTTGCGGAGTCTCGTGCTGCCGCCCACTGACCGATACAACATTGCTCTTTTCTAAAACTAATGAAGGCAAATTCACACATGTAGATAGAAATAAACAGTATAGATTAAAGGTGTAAATATTGCTTACATGATGTTTGATGGGGTCATCATTGTACATAACAGAGGAAAACTTTGCACATCTATTTCGTGAGACAGGCGACAGGTGCGTAGGAGAAGGATAAATTCAGAAGGTGGTGGGGTTTTTGTTTTCTACTTTCCAAACATCATTATTCCTAAAAAAAATTGGTAGGGTACAAGAAAATAAGGGACAATGTAATACAACTTTACGTGTTTTGTCGTCTCATGGATGTAGTCAACCAAGGAAGACACCTCAGAATCCTTGGCCAGAACAACAAGTCTCAAACATACAAAAATATATACATATTTACAAATGTACTGTTTATGGCACTCTAAATTTTCTACCCTGTTTGGCTCTTAAAGCCGTATAGTTTACGGATCCCATCCACTGCAAAAGCCAACATGGAGGGTGTGCACGCAGGGCACTGAATGCTGCACCTGAGACAGCCTCTCAACTTCAAATCTGACATAGGTCTATTCCAGTAATGCATTTTGCATGGTATCCCCACATATCTTAACAATCTGCTAGAAAAAGACATAAAAATCCAACACTATATTATAGTAAATATATGGGAAACATATTGAAAGCAGTGGGTAATTACTTCCATGTCATACTCACCGACCTAAGACTTTTGTGCGATGTTCAGGCATGCTAACAAAAGCTTGCCATGACATTCCCAGACCCGCAATCTTGAGATCCTCATATTTAGTGAACCAATCCACTGCATACACGGTTTTAAAATTGACTGTTGCTGGCCAGTACCCACTTTCAACTAGATCAGCAATGTCCACTGAAAAAGTCTTTGATTGTATTGCCCTGAATTTCAAAGACAAAAAGCAATTATTTCAATGCACAAGCAATCTTAAATGACATTGCTGCATACATTTCTTTCCCCAAGAAAACATTTACATTCCTTCCAATCAAATTTACTTGCCTTCCTGTGGAAAAAGTGATTTTCCCAGTTGAACAATCACAGCAGGGAAGGATGATTGGTCAAAAAAACAACCATTCTAGGAAGCCAGGGAAAAATTATTTGATGTACTAAATTCCAGTAACATCAACGTTAATCAGCAGAGGTATTCTTTCAGTGTGATATTAACTTGTATTTCACCCAGCATACTTTGGTTATTTAATAAAAATGTCTATTTAGTATATTATATAAAATGGTGTTTGTGGTATGTAACTTAAAAGTACCTCTTTAATGGTAGGATAATTTCTCTCCCTCATCTTCCTTGATGCATGTGGATGGTAGTAGTGGCCTAAACCCGGCTTCTGTTTCTCTCCAGTTCTCCTTCTTTTTGGGAGAGGCTGCCCTTCCTGTTCCTCATCAAGCCAAACAAACTGTTTGGTCCCAGTTTTTGACGTTGCTGAAACTCCTGTAGTTTCACTTGAATCCTCCTTGATTAAAAAACAGAACATACCAATTGTTACTTAAAATGTAACGCAACGCCCTAACATCTTGTTTTGAAAATATTGTCATATTGCATATTATAAATTAAACCAAATTGATCTGATATTGTAGAGTAATGGACAAATACATCCCTAGTTAACCTAAAGCATTCATAAATCAAAGTTCAATCATAAACCATCCTTAATTTGAGAAAACGAAATCAAATTGTCACACTCCAAAACTAGGGAAACTCTCAAAACTTAGAATGAATGTATAGCGAAGGCCCTTCACCCTGCAGGCCCTCCACTGTATCGTGTAGAACTATTTTATGGGCTGATTCGTGGTTTCTGTTAGTTTCCTTATACCATTACATTATCTGTTCATGTTTAAATTTATATTGTAGCGTCGCTCAATGATGAGCTAAGCATCCTGAACTGGTTTCACCAACCATGTATTCACATCCCAGGTAACACAGTCTACCTTGGGCTGTAGCCTGTGGCAAAACAATAGAATATTAGCAAATGAATAGCACTCTATTGTCTGTATCAACAGACTCCACATTCGCTGTCTCAGCACTCAGACTGTAAACCCAGATCGTTACAATATTTAAAACCAAAACAAAATAAACTACTTACCTGACAGAAGGATTATAACATCGTCGTCTTCCAAGCGGCCCATGTTTATGACGTAGCTTTGTGTTAAATGGACCGGAAAGTTAAAAAAATATATATTTACGACAGTCACACGACAGGTCCACTCACACATGCACAATCGGGCCCGCCTCGGTATGAATGTAGTTGCGGGGACTTCTTAGATTCTTCGAATTAGAGGTGTAATCTATCATCAAATATTAATATCAAAGAACGTGAATAACATTCATGCTCACTGAACGACACAACACACGGACGATTACTCAAACAGCACGCTACGACGTGGTTTACGGCATGGCAGCGTTCACAGCAACCACCATAGCAATGATAAAAACGTTACATTACTACGATTTTTCTGGTGAGATCTGAAAAATATTCGTGATAACTAATAAAATATAGATCATAAGCATGAACTGGCTGAAGATTGTGGAAGCAAAGACCATATTTCTCGCTAGAAATGGTGTCAGATTTTAATGTATTTTAATGCCCAAACTATATTATAAAATGACATTTTTATCTTAAAATATAAGGAATGTCCGCCATGTTTTCGTTTTCGCAGATGAGATCTTGAGAGTCACGTGACGTGGGCACAGGCCAATGTAAAACAATGGGCAGACAAAAACGTAGACATCTCACAATTTGAGAGGCCAAATTGTGAAATTTGGCGTTGTTAAAATCACCGGCCACAATAAACGCAGCCTCGGGCCGTGATGTCTCTGTCCTGTCGATAACTGCATGCAGCTCGTCCAGTGCCTGATTAATGTCGGCATGTGGCAGAATGTACACCGCTGTTATAACGACCGATGTAAACTCCCTCGGGATGTAATAAGGTCGGCATCTGACACCTCCTCCCTTGCTCTTCCCCGAGTTATTCCGGTCCTGGCGGTGAATGGAGACTCCCTCTGGAACAATGGTGGAGTCCGGGATCGAGGGGTTGAGCCAAGTCTCTGTGAAAACCATCATGTTACAAAACTTAATGTCCCGTTGAAAAGCCATCCTGCTACGAAGTTCGTCCAGCTTGTTATCCAGAGACTGAACATTAGCCAGAAGAATACTTGGTAGTGGAGGCCAGTTCTCACATTTCCTCAGCCGGACTAGGACGTTTCCTTCGTCGTTGGGTATTCTCCTTTGTTTGCTGGTTGTCAACCCAATGAGCAGAAGTTGTTCTCTATCATAACTTATAATAGGGCTTGCTTTGTCAGAGTGCACAATGCAAAATAAAGTAGAATAAATAACAAAAAAAATGATAAAAGAGAAAAACAAGCAGAACTGTGGGGGAGCTTGAGACACGGCAGCCTTCCTCGGTGCCATCATAACCACTAACCACTGCGTACTGTAGTGTGAACAGATCGGGCCCAGTCTACATCCAGGACATGGTTAAACCTTACACCCCAGCCCATCCACTCCACTCTGCATCTGCCAATCGGCTTGTTGCTCCCTCACTGCGAGCTAAACACACACTAATCACGACTGTTTGCTCTCCTGGCTCCTAAATGGTGGAACGAGCTCCCTTTTGACATCAGGACAGCAGCAAGACTACAGCTTGGTTAAGACGATGATGTCTTATAAACTTTTGTCTATTCTGGTGTTTATGTTAAAGAAAGAAAATATTCAGTTTAGTAGCACTTACAGTATATGGTACTTTCTTGATTCTTGCTGTTCTGGGTTCGTACCCTCATGGTTGAATGCACTTATTGTAAGACGCTTTGGATAAAAGCGTCAACTAAATGAAATGTAATGTAATATAAAAAGTGAAATGACCACATTACATTGCCCTTACCAAAACAAAATTCCACTAGCTAATTCATGCTTTAAATTGATATGGTTCAAATTATACATTCTATTTTATTACATTATGATAAGTTATATTTGCCTTTTAGTTGACAGCACCAGCACCCAGAGGGAGAGAGGTGGATAGAGTCAGAGAGAAGGAGTGAGAGCAGGATTGAGTAAGAACCAGGTGAAAGATTGGACAGTCAGCTTTTATTGAATTCACATAACTAAGCAGCGTAAAGATTGTAAATGTAAATCCTCCCCAACCTCTTACATTAACATTACTCATACTCTCAGGAGTACTATCAGGTTGTACATCACTTTCTAGTTGAAAACAACTCATTTGGTTATGTCACCCAATTGAATTCAGTGAAATGGTTGAATACTTTTGCAGAAAGAACTTTTAATTTGACAAAAAAAGAATTATTGTGAGAGAGTCATGTTACAGGTAATTACTTTAGCAAATAGCTACAGGTCTTTTTTTCTCAAACCATTTTTTCTTCAGTTTTTCTACATAATACATACTTACATTTATATGTATATATATATGTATACATATATTCTGTATTTCTCTAGTGTTAAGTAAATGCCAATATAATTTACACTTCATATAGCAAATTAGTAGAAAATTAGTCATTAGTCAAATCTACATTATTGGGACATGCATAGCACAAAGAAGTATGCAAAATGTATATTTCATTCAAACAAAACCTTATAGGAGACCATGATGGAGTCACAGTATGCATGTAACATCTGGTCCACAGGGCTATAGTTCAGGGAATAAATGTTGGGAGACATCTTCCTGATGAAGATTCCAATGTTGAATTTCTCCACCCCTGTCACGGTGTCGAACGAGTAGAAGATCTCTTCCATTTCTTTGTCAATGTACCGTGTGGCATAGAGCACACCGCAGGCCATAAAGGTATTGGTCACCCCCAGCTTGTAGACTGAGGTATGCCAGGTTTGGCCAAGTGTCAAATTTTCATTGTTCTCCACCTTGGACAGCACCAGGTTTCCACAGTCCTGGGTGGTGGTGTAGATAACCCAGACCCCGGACTCATCTGTTGCCAGGTCCAGGTCGGTGAATGGGTAGCATTCATCAAGGTGGCAGAAGTTTCCCTTTGAGTTAAATCTGACAAAACAGACGACAGAAGTGATAGGTGGGTGATGTTTACTTTTTTGTTTCTCTCCACACATAGACATACAAATATGAACTGTATGGAGTTTTAAATGGGAAATGGGCCCTATTTATATTGTGCATTTCTTATCAACATCTCAAAGCGCTTTATGGTACAAGTCGCATTCACCCATTCACACACACATACAGTGCTTCTATACACTTTTTCTGTCACACACCATTTACTACTTCCATTGCGACATCATCATTTGTTTTTTGAATTCCCAGCTACTTGCTCTTTATTTATAATGAGTGCAGCATATGTGATTCTACGTACACTAAGACTAGTCTTAGCCTAGTCTACTATAAGACTTAGTCTTAATGTACTGTGCGCACACTAAGATTAAAGGGATAGTTCACCGAAAAATCCACAAAACACAAAACACCTTTGGAGTTTTAGAGGTAAACAGTGTGGCAGCCAAATCCAACACAATTGAAGTAACTGGTGACCACTTCTTTTAACGTAAAAAATACAACAGAAAAAAACATGCCTTCATAGAGCTCCTGTGGTGTCATCCAAGCCCCCACATTAGTTGATCACCAGTTACTTCAATTGTATTGGATTTGGCTGCACACTGTTTACCCCTGAAACTCCAAATGTGTTTTGTGGACTCAAACACTTGACCCACCCTTCTATTGCAATAGTGGTGAGTAGATAATTAATGACTTTTCATTTTTGGGTGAACTATCCCTTTAAGACTGCCACAGAGCACTACAGAGTGCCACCTGCACTATATAGCACTTTTCAAGACTAGAAAAGCGCTATATAAATACAAAACCATTTACCTGAAGGCCCAACTCCATTTCACCTCTTCTCCCTACCCCTACACCTACCCCTTGTTTTTGAGGGTTATCTTGCCCCTTGAAATGGAGTCCCAAGGGTCGTAGTCGTTTATGTAAACAGAAACTACAAAAAGTTTTGCGGGGATTTCATTGTAATAACATTGTTGAGATCTTAAATAAACCAATTCTATTGTTTGCAGTTACCAAAGTGACAAACCTATAATATCCTAATAACATAAATGCTAATGCAGGTGAATCAATGACATTTGAAATTGAAAAGCTTGGATGCTTTGCATTATTTCACGTATGAATCAAAAGCACACAGCTTCAGTTTGCTAGCAGTGGTCAGTATGCAACCCTGCCAGGATGCTTTATTATTAGAGCAGTTAAGTTCAGTAACATTGCTGCTATACGCTGGTTAAATCAAGTGCATGTGTATCTTCAAAGAGCGGGGATGCGACATAAAATTATGTGAAAATACGGGATTATTATACAAAAAACAAATCTAGTATGCTAACGCTAGTGCACTAGCGATTCTCTTTTAAGGTTGTTGTGAAAAAAATGACCATAATACATTGCAACTATATTAAACAAATTTTTAAATCTGTATTAATGGAGAAATTGCTACATTTGTGGGTCTTGCTTGCAGGTGATTCACAAGGCATTCTGGGAAATTCTTGTACCCCTTTGGTTTGAAGTGTGGGTCTGAAAAATCCTTATTTCAAGGGCTGTTCAGCACTAACACTTGGCCTTACCCCTCCGTCCCAGCAGGTATTGGGACAGCTACCCCTACATGGGAACACGCAAAAACGAAGGGGAGGGGCTAAGGGGTAGGGAGAAGGGGTGAAATGGGATTGGGCCAAAGTCTTTTGTACCTGTGGGCATCAAACGGTATAACTCCACTTCTGTCTGCAGGGATTACCACGGATTATAATCGGACACTTATAATGTTATAGTTTTTTCCTTTTTCATGTGCGGTAACATCATGTGCAATTTGTGTAATATTACCCTTTTTTTATCATCATATTAATTCAATATCATGTGCAATATTTTATTTCAAAATATTTCAATGGAAATATCATATGCAATATCCCATATTACTTACTCCTTTATCATTTAATTTCTACTCACTGCTACTTGTCTTTTTCTCAATTCTATTGATATATACTAATTGGCCGTTTATTACTCGTATACACTTTATTTAATTTACAATACATTTTAATTTTTATCTTCAATTATATTTTAGATTTAATTCTTTATTCATTTTTTTCCTCTGTATTCTATTCTACTATGTATTGTTTTGTACTGTAATATTGCATATGTATATTATTGTTTAAAATATGTGGTCTGTAATGAATAAAATATTCACTTAAACACTGTCTGTCCACATGAGCTGAAAGACAAAGGTGAGCAGCGAACCTGGTGCCTTTGGGTAGTTGTAATGTGGTAACGGTTTTAGCGGTGAGGTTGAATCGACAAACAGCATCTTGGTTGTAACAGTTGTAGTATAAGGCCCCACTAAACAGAACAACATTTGGACCCTGGATGGTGTTGGTGGTTGGGTTACTGGTGTGGATCACGATATTCCCTGAAAGAAGGGGAAAGAGGAGTTATCAGTGCATCAAAATAATCAATACTATATGTGCCTTAGCTTTTGAAACAAATGCAATTAAATGATCAAAATCAACAATGAATTCATCCTTCTGAGTATGTGTGAGCCTAAGGCCTGATTATTGTCTTCCTTTGTGGCAGCTCCATTTAAACATGAATGTATATGGGCTTATTATCTCACATTTTGATCCTATCAATACTTTCACAAAACTTTGGAACAGATTCAATGTGTTGGGAGTTTTACATAATGTTTTACAAATATTGTAATTTGATTTTAAGACTAGACCATGAGAGAAAGTTGAATTGTTATTCCTAGACACTATGTATATCATTAATCATATTTCACAATGGGTTTGGGGAAATGTTTTTAAGTTTTATTCCAGCAGCATCATTGCGTTAAACCACTTGAAGCTTTCAGTGAACACACATTCTGGAATTAGCTTTCTGATTAAAAAACTGTAAGAAAGAATGAAAAAATACAGTGATAGTGAAGTTGTTTCCAAGGTTATTATTACCAGTGATGCTTTAATGTTTGTCTAGTTAGCTGATATTACAACCAGAACATTCTTTACCTGGGACGCTCACCCCAACAATGAGAGAACTCAGGCTTGAGTACAGACGAACATAGTTGGAGTATTTGTTGCTGGCTATCATCATTACCAGCCAGTGCCAGTCCTCTTTCCCCACCTCTGGTTGGGGATCCCGACCCCAAGCACCATACTTGTGGGTTCCAGGATACTCTCCTACTGTGTTCACCCTTGGCCCAGTGATGTTCACAAATGGACCATGTGGACAGTTACCTGAGGGGTAAATGTGAAAACAGATAAAGAACCTGTACCAATGTTGGGATAATAAATATGTACAACTGATTGAGAGGGAAAAAGCTACTGGCTATTCACTTTTTAATTGAGGTTATTGATACTGATAGTGCCCCACAATATCCAGTTAATTTCTATCCCACATTAGTTTAGTGAGCATTGGCCTGTCACAGTTGTGAGTTACCTCATTTAAAGTGGCACTTTATGGTCTGCTCAAACCTGGTGTCAACATCCTGCTCCTCTGATCCACAAGTGGACAGTTCTAAGTTTGCCTGTTCACACCTGGCATTAGAATGTGTCTCCAGTGACCATTTCTAATCAGATCTCCCTTCCTTGCACTAGACGTAAAAACATGAATGTCAATTTCTGTTTAACAAAAACCAAATGATATGTTTTTTAGTTAGTCTGGCTATACAGTGTCCATTACTTGGTTGAGTTTGAGCACTTGGATACACCATGACCTGGATGACAGAGAATCTCCACAGACATCCATTAAAAGTAGTTACAGAACTGCACATATAAAAAAATGAACAACTCTCCTCCTAATGATCTACATAGTCCACCTGCTAACTTGACCAAATCTGAGGCCCTAGCATGACATATTTCACCCCAGTCCAAATGCATGGTAAATGGCAAGGTAACTTCTGCACGTGAAACGGGGGAGACTAAGATTGAGCTGCTGACTCTCTGGTTAGGGGACTACCCACTCTACTTCCTGAGCCACAGCCGCCCCAAATGCATGTGAAGTCTTAAACAGGTCCTCATGATCAACCTTATCAAAGGTCCAAAATTAAGCTTAGCGTAAATTCAGTCAGGAAGACTTAACCTGCTTATTGATCAGCTGATTGTGGGCGTTCCTAAATGGCCAATCAGATCTGCCACAGTCTCTTTCAGCCAATCATTCAGCACCTGTCAACCTTTAAAATCCCCTCTCCTCTCTTCCGCAGTCAGTCGTCATTCATTGACGTGCATAACCCACCTCCACCCCAATCTCCTCCAGTCTTCAGCAGAATCATCTTCACCTCATCCGGATCTCCGACCTCAACTGATTGTGTTCATATGTATAATCCTGTATCGTGTTGGCAGCTGATCATGGATCCCGACGATGGATTGTGGATTATGGCATTATCTGATCATTGTGGCGGCTGATCGGGGACTGAATTCAACAAGACTGCCTGACACAATATTCCTATTACTCGTGGCATCTATTACACTTCTGTCCATCCTGGAAGAGGGATGCCTCACATGTGGCTCTTCCTGAGGTTTCTACATTTCCCCCTGTTAATAGGTTTTTTGTAGTTTTTCCTTACTCTTGTTGAGGGTTAAGGGCAGAGGATGTCTAATGCAGAGCATGACTAATTGAACCACCACCAGTGTCAAGACCCGGGGTCGGGGGGTATTCCTGTTCTGCGCTCTGCTTCACCCCCTTTCTAAACCTTATGACATCACACAGGGGTCTAAAATGCCAATGACTAAAACATTCACATTACTGTGTGCACTTGTCAAATAAACAGTGTTAAATCGTGAATCAAGTCTCTCCTGATTGAATCTCACATTTACAGTTTGGACAAGTCCATTGTGTCATACAAAAGGTGTAGGTTATCATGAATTGAAAATACTAATAATATGACTTGTCACAATGTAATATTGTCTCTAACTGCCCCTTCAGCGTGGTTTTGAGACTTACCATGTTGGGGCTGAGTGGGTTGGATGATGGGGTGAAGTCCATTCCTGCACTGGTCCAATTCTCTCTTCAAACGCTGGTTAGCTTCTTGTCTCATAACCACCTGCATGGTGTCGTACTTTTTCATATCTTGCATCTCTGCTTTCACGTCTTCCAGCTGAGAGACAGCAGCACAGAAGATGTCACAACATTTTCTTTCTACAAATATAAATGACTTTGAATACAGCATCACCTGTCATCTGAGAAACTGGGATGGCTGATACATTAAAAATGAGCACAGTGAGTTAAAATACATTAATACTCTCTCTACTTCCATTTTTTTCACTACAAACGAAACATTGACATTTCACATAGTTATTAAAAACAGTTTTTTATAATATTGGTAAGAGCAGTTTTAAAAAGGCCATGGAACTGCAATACTGTACTGTGACTGGAAAAGTCATAATATCATAATGACAGATTTGCATGTATGCTGTAGGGACAGTGCAGTAAAAGTTAACATTAATAGCATATTAGAGGTTTACACACAGATGTTGCTTTCATTCGTATTAACCCTGGTGAGCAGCATTTTTGGTGAATCTACCTGTTTCGTTGCGTCAATAGCGAGGTGCTGGTCTTCCATGGTGGTGCTATTCAGCTTGTCGATGAGCTGTTTGATGTCCTTCAATTCATTCTCTATTACCTGCAGGCTGACAACTCCATAAAGCTCTCCGTCATCCTCTCTCTCCAGCATCGCCACATCTTCCTGCAGCTCGGGGAGACGTCGGTCCAAACCCAGCAGCAGACTCTCCAGCTCTAGAGTCTTCAGGGAGGACAGGCAGACCCTTTGATCAGACATCACTCAGAGATCCATTTAGTATGACTGTACGCATAAAAAGAGTAGTGTAACTCAATTTTAAGAAGCAGAGGGAGGATCTGTTATACACAGTCTGGTTTAAAATAAATAGTAGTTACCTTCTGTTTGGTAATCTCCCTGTTGCATTTTGATGCATTGTCCTCCACTGTGCTGAGTTTGTCATGAGGGAATGCCTGCTCAGAATTAGTCAACTCACATACACACTTATCTGCTGACATCGCCTGAAATAAAGAATATTGAACATGGCATGTAAAAAAGAAATACTAAATATTCCTGTTTCACATGGGCAGTGTTTAGCAATAATAAAAGTGATAATAATCACTATATTAATAGTGTTTTCTTACCTGTTGGCTGAAAGTGAACAAAGCACACAGTGGCACAATCATAAACAGCATCATAGTGGAGTGAAGACCAGAACTTAATGAAACTGGCCCTGAGCAGTTTTAATGTGACTGTCTCACTGCAGAAGCAGGTTGTGAGTGTGTGAGAGAGTGTGTGTGTGTGTGTGTGTGTGTGTGTGTGTGTGTGTGTGTGTGTGTGTGTGTGTGTGTGAGAGAGAGAGGGAGAACTAGATGCATCATGCTCCCTTCAAAATGTGACCACTTCCTTCTTTTGGTGGGGATTGCAAAAACAGAGAATTTTCTTTTACTCAATAAAGGGAAATACTGTCCATATAAAAAACCATTTAGGAAGTAACATGTAAACACCAAAATCAGTGCTGTTGGAATTTCTTCTGATTCTTTACAGTCTTAATATGTAAAAACACTCCATTCAGCAAATCTCCTGCATTCAATCTATTTGCTTGAGTACAGAAATATATTAACAGCACAATGTAGTCAAAGCTGTAAATCAGGAGATCAAATGACAATATGCAATGTGAAGGGTATTGCTCATAGTGACTAACCCAAAGGGATTTATCACCTAACTTTACTTTTCCTTGCAGCTTTATGGCATATTTTATTATCTCTAAGGTTTTTGTTTTATCGCCAGCAACTTAACTGTTGTGGGTCACCTTCAGCATACTCATCACACCGCTGCTTTAAGTGATAAAGATTCCACAAGTTTACCAGCACCAAACAGCAGACAGCTTGTGAACATACCAGAGATATTCTGTTGGTGGAGACCATTACACAGCTAAAAGCATGGCAAGATTTAAATTTGCTTGATAACTTAAAACAAGACTAAATACACAACAGTAATAAATATACATATATACTGTATATATATCAACATTAATGCAATTGCCACTTTTCTTTATATAAAATTATATAAATTCTACATATTAGCATCATTATGCTTCTAAACATGAGTCACCGTGTGCAGTATAACTGAAATGTGCAATCACCCAATTCACCAAGAGATGTAGCTCCTTTAACTGTTTCTTAGAAAAATGTCTTTCTATATACAGTTTATGTCATATTGACATAACCTTTACAACCTTTAGGAAATATTTGTATCTATAATTCTCAAATATCCCTTAAAGTAAAGATAAGAGGATGATTGAAAAAGAATAAAAGCAACAACTGTCTACCATACAAATGTATTTCTTATGTTTTGGACTTTTTCCTCATCTTTGCTTGGTTTGTGTAATGTTTAATAATCAAAACTTGTTTGGCTAAACTGAGAGTTTGGAGGGGGATATCTGAGAGAGAGCACAGACAAACATATAAGTCATTTTTACATTGTCTATTTTTTTTCTGTTAGTGACTACCATTCAAAGTATCTGACCCAACCTTGTACTGCATGCAAAATCTCAGTAGTTACAGTAGTTGTCAGTTAAATGTAGTGGAGTAAAATGTTTTACTTGTGGTGGTGGAGTTTAGAAAAAAAAGTAACCAGGGAAAATCAAGATAGTGATCATAATATCTGTAACTGTAAAATGAATTGTGCAGTGATATTTGAGATATATTTCAGTATTCTGCTGATATATTAAAACATGTAACTGTATTATAATGTTTGGTGAATGTGTTTCTTACATGTCCTTACCAAGATCAGGTCTTTCAAAGCTTTTTTAAAGCGTAAACAACACTAGGAGGATATTGCAAAGGGGATGGAGGTTATAACCATTTCATGAAGCCACCCTTCATGAAATGGTTATAACTTCCATATAATATGCTGTTGGTGAAGGGGAAACTCCATAGTTTCAACTTTTTGGAGTTTCACATCCACGTTTGAGATTTCAAGGCTGTGTCAGCAAAAGATGTGTTGTTGCTATGAGTGTATGAGGAAGAGGAGGGCTGGTCTTTCCAGTGCTAAGAGCTTCTGTCATTGTTCATCCACGATTCTTTTCTCCAGCTCTAAAGATGCTTCTGCTGCTCCTCCTGCTGCTGTCATTTACTGTGAGTGTGTCTTACTCCTACAAGCTAGCCATAAAAGAAAATACTTTTCTTGTTTTTTGGTTCTTTGTTTTGTAAATGTAAATGTTGTAACATCTGGTATTACATATTATATGAATTATAATTTCATGTTAAATGCATATGTGAGTGCAGGATGACAGTCAGACTGAGCGTGTTTGGGGTTTGAAGAACAATGGCTCGTGCGTGTGCAAGGTAAACTCCAACATTTGGTCATTTCCTGCTGTGAAGTACGAGGCTGTGCTGCAGCAGGTTCTTTCCTGTGAAGATTCTTTAGACAACCTGCAGGGACAGGTAAGATCAATAACAGTGGTAATTATGATAACTATCAGACCCCTCAATTTACCTGTTTAGCATGTCTGGTGAAAGAGTACAATTTCAGTTTCCCTCTGTGTTTCCTTGCAGGTGGGATTATCCCGTCAGCGTCTCCCTCAGATCCAGGCTCTGTTTGCGAATATGACAGCTCGGCTGCAGCCTTACCAGTACCTGCACTACCAGGGCCTGTACACTGACTTGTCTTTGCGCCTGATGGGACAGGAGCTCAGTCAGCTGGAGACAGACATCAGTGCCATCCACAGCCAGTTAAACAATGGCCAAACACAGAAACTCTCTACAGAGGTACTGCAAACATTATTAAAGTACAGCAAAGAAAAAGGCTACCATATTACTGCATTAAGCAGCATGAAGATATATAATGTCTGTGTGTGTAT
The DNA here is from genome assembly GCA_026259375.1 of Verasper variegatus. Lineage (NCBI taxonomy): Eukaryota > Metazoa > Chordata > Actinopteri > Pleuronectiformes > Pleuronectidae > Verasper > Verasper variegatus. Next base: position 1,322,589 of record CM048042.1, read on the forward strand.
GTGTGTAGGTGGGTAAATTGCGCAGAGATATAGACAGGATGACAATGTCAGACACCATTAACGTGAAGACTGTCAAAGAGAAATTGCGCCACCTGAAGAACAGTGCTGAGTCCTGCAAGTCAATCCCCCAAGACTTCAGAGGTTAGTGTGTGTGTCCTTGTACTTATATATTTGTGAGGACCATTTTAAGCCTCAATCCTACAGAGTGAGGACATTTCTGGAAAGTGAGGACATTTTGACTTTTTCAATGGGCTGTTTGATGTTAAGACTTGGTTTTAGGGGTTAGGGTCAGAATTAGTTTAAGGTTAGCTTAAGTTTTCCTGAAATAAGGAGGTAAGGGTTAGGGTCCGGCATCTAGTTTTTACAGTTAAGGTTATGGTAAGGGGCTAGGGAATATCAAAATATATTTGTGTGTGTGTGTGTGTGTGTGTGTGTGTGTGTGTGTGTGTGTGTGTGTGTATTGTAAAGACCTTGATCTTTAGGAGTTAGTCCTAGGCAGATAATAGTTATGTCTCCAGGAAATGAATGCAAGTCAGTGTAATGACCTATGTACCATGATTGCAATAAGCAATACAAACAAACAGACCAAATAAATTGACAAAAAAGTGTGAACATGGCTCTGCTTTATCTCATATGCAGATGCATGTCTCAAAGTATGAACAGTACCACAGTCACAATGTGTAACATTGTAGCTACAAAACATAGTGACAATGCCTAAATACGAGAGAAACCTATGTTTTTTGAGAACTCCGGCATTTTCGACAATGTTCAATGAAATACAATTCAACTTGGATAAAAAATTCCCCAACATATTAAACAGTAAAAAATGAATTAGGTTTGTACTGTAAGTGAGGCAGGGGAAACAATTTTTATTTAGTAATCTTTATCTAACATTTACTCAGCTTTCTTACGTGTACAGACAAGGGAATAGTTACCAGTTACTAGTTAACTGTACTTTTAGTTTGATTTGTCTCTAAACTGTCGTGAGACTGCACCAGAATCCAGAAAAAAAAGACCTTCCACATTTTCTGTGTGATTAAAACAATATTTTTATTTTCATTTATATGTTTATTTAAATTACAAGTACAACTTCAAATACAATATTTATTCTGTCTGTACTGTACTGTACTGTACCTGACCGTGAGACTCCTCTCTACTCTCTATTTCCAGGCCAGGGAAGGTACTGCCTTAAAGGTCTGATCACCAACATTAGTAAACCTGTCACGACTAAGATCAGTCCCAATGGAAAGAGCTACGTCTCTGGTTCATGGGGCAAACAGGCGCAGATGGACAGTGATGAGCAGAAGACCAGCTATTGGGTTCAGTCTCTGATCAGCAGCCACATCTGGGGAAACACTCTGCGCGTATACCAAACCTTTGACGACTTCATGGCCTCTGTCAACCACAATATTTTTACCTTTGCTCCATCATATAGCCATGCAAATGCTATTGAGGGTCCCAGTGCTGTCCTATATGGTGAAGCACTGTACTATCACTGTTACCGCTCTGTAGATGTTTGCCGCTACGACCTCAAAACAAACAACGTCAAACGTGTAACACTTCCAGGCAATGGAGTGGGTTTCAACAACAAGTTCCCGTATTGTTACTATGACTGCCAGGCCAATAGTGATGTAGATATAGAGGCAGATGAGACAGGACTATGGGCCATCTATGCCACCGTTGGCAACCATGGTAATCTAGTGGTGAGCCGGCTAGTTTGGGACAGTGAAGCTGAAACACTCAATGTCTCACAGACATGGGAAACAAGGCTTTTCAAGAAGGCAGTGAGTAATGCTTTTATGGTGTGCGGTGTGCTGTATGCCACCCGTTATGTGGACAACTACTATGAAGAGGTTTTCTACGCCTTCGACCCCGCAACAGGCAGAGAGGACAACACACTTTCACTGTCATTGGAAAAGGTGGATAAAGGAGTAGCCAGTCTGAGCTACAACCCCACCAACAGGCAGATCTACATGTACAATAACGGATATCTACTAGCCTACCAGGCCCACTTCTGATCTGATGCAGTTGTACTCGCTATTTATCATGTTAGCCATGTTCATATTACACAGGAAAGAAGCAAAGCTGGAAACACATCATTAGAGACTATTCAAACGGTGTCATGGGTAAGCCAATGTCAGCAATTGTTTAAAAGATAAAAGCATTTCATATACAGCATGTAACTTTGTGTCTTTTCATGTAGTAATTATGGTGTAAATAAATAAAAAATACAGCAATTTATTTCATTAAGACTTAAGCAGTGGTTATTTCCATTTGCCTCTTTATTCTTGCCATTGTGATGGAAATTCATCTTGAGATTTGAAATAATGAAATTCTCTGACTGGAGTTGCCTTTGAGTCTTTTTAATAGTTAACTCTGCACATACAATCATGGGTGCTCAAAATGGAACTGGCCGCAAGTTCACAAAAGCCAGAACTTATACAAAGAGGCGTTTCATAAGGCATAATATGAAAAAAAGACATGAAAGACATGAGATCATCTGTGTCTGTCCGTCTGCTGTACCAGTTGGAAGAAAACATCACCAAATAAGGGCATACACCCTGTTTATCAAGGTCACAGCAGTGAGACACCAAGTCAGGGGATTCCCACTACCTTAGACATTGGTCAGTGCAATTTTCCACTACACCATATATTAAAGGTGTGTTAGGGAGGTGGTAATATCGTTCTGAACTAAATTAAAAATGGAATATAAAGCATATGGAATAATTGACAACACCATTACACAAATTGAGGGAAATTATACCCCATTATAATAGAGCCAAGTGATGAAAATAGCATATAGCAATTCATAATTAATAAACATCTACTATGTTCCAGATTATACGACCTAGTCACTTATCCATGCACAATATACTAACACACACTGCATGAAAAGAAGAATTTGTGTCCCTTTAAATTTCGGTGGATGTTCAGGTTAACGACTGTTCACAGGAATCTACAGGAAGCACAGAAAACTACCAGGATATGCCGGAAATTGATGTGGGGTTCCGGTTTTGGGCAGTTTTGCAAGCCTGAGAAGCTTGGCAGTTGACCCCCCTGCTCCTAGGTCTATGGGGGGCTTTCCCATGTAAATGACAAAACTCTGATCTTTACAAATGGATATCAGGATAGTTTCACTCAGAGGTAATCAGTGATACCATTTTCAGGGTACATCTGATGATACATCTAAGAGAAGTCTTTCTGCTGACACCAAAACACTGTGCTTCACCTAAAGCATATCAGCTGTGTCATCGCGTGACAAAGTCCCAAACATTTGTCCTCCCAAAATACTGGGAAAAACTCAGCACCATATTCACCTGTCCATGGTATACTAAGCGGTTGAAAATTGCCTATTGTTGTTATTAAACTTTCCCAGTATTCCATTAAAACACTCAACACTTTTATCCAAAGCGACTTACAATAAGTGCATTCAACTGTGAGGGTACAAACACAGAACAGCAAGAAACATGTAAGTACATAACCTTAATACCAGAAAGAATAAACTGGTCCTCAGTCACATACTTATCCCATATAAATGTAAAGTACAATTTAAAAACTGTTATAACCGCTGCTTCAACAGTGAAAAGGTCATATGTGAAGTTTTATTCTGAAAACATCACACTCAGCTCGTGAATACGTCCATTCCTGAAGCTGCCACGTCAGTCGTTAACGTCATCACGTTAGAGGGCTCGTCCAATCACCCGTGAATGGCAGAGTTTTCGGTGTAAAAAACTTGCTGAATTCGACACAACACTGTTTTGCTGGAGGAGAGGATGAGTGCATTGGAAAGCAAAGCCGTGGGCCCAGTGTGGACGAGTCGAAGCGGAGAAGGCGGGTGCACAATCCCAAAATTACGGTTAGAGCTAAGCTAAAGAGAGAAGCCATTGCTAACTGCTAAGCTAACTAAGTAACTCTTAGATCTGAATAGCGAGTTAACAACTGCGGGATTAGCGAGAAAGTTGCTAAAAGAAGAAGAGAGCATTGAGTGCTTGAGCAGAACTAGTGCATGTTTAAATATGTACGAACTGCTTAAATTTAAGAGTTTGTTCTCGTTAAGTTCTTTCATAAACGTGACTTTTTGTCCTGTATTTTATAGGAAACTGCCCGTCTCTTCACACCTCAGAGGCAAATGGCCAACGCCACGTACCGGAGCAAGGGTAAGATTTAAGAAGAGACACGCTGTGCTGTATAAAATACATTCTCCAGGTTTACTTCCCTGTCCATGTTGTCATTGAACTGTGCTAATTGTACTGATTGTGTTTACAGCTGATTGAAGCAGGACAGATGACATGGATCCATCCTTCCACAGCCAGGAGCTCACCGACCTGTGTGCCACACTTCAAATAAGACCAGAAGCTACACTGAATCTCACAGCTACACACAACAGACGTCTCCACACTGGAGCAGATTCAACATTTCAAGCTTCACCTGATTAGTTTTTCACTGGCTAGGCCAGTTGTGTTTGTACATTATTTGTGGTGTATGTAAATAAAGCTTTGACTCAACATATACCTTGTAAATGTGTTTTTCCCTCTACAATATGTTCAACATGAATGCATGTATAGTCTTCAGTAACTACAGTGCTTTTGGTAAAGACTTACTAATAATTAATATTAATAAATAAATTATTAGTAATAATAACTATATATTCATTATTATTATTATTAATATCGTGTGGGAGGGGATTACCCACATGTGTATTATGACCAAGTTAAGTTAGAGTTCAGTGCATATTTGAAAGCAGCTTTTGTTAATGAGAAACTACTTTTGGAACAACCTGGAATTTAGTCTTGTAGATTAATAAAGTGAGACCTGGAAACATGGCAGCATTACTTATGATAGGTCCAACAGGTCAGGGGTTAGTCAGTGAAACAGATTTCAAATGATTTTTGAGTTTGTCAGACTTATTTGGAAGAGAAAGCCAGACATTCAAGTTGGACAGCATACATAGTTCACTGGTTGAACAAAAGCCACATCTTTGTTGGAGGCATCTTGGCATCTTACCACATGTTCACAAATAGAGTCACAGTCATTCCCACTGATGTTAGACTTTTGCAAAAAAATTGTACTATTATGCACTACTTTTAAGAGGAAGAAACTGTTTGCACACAGAGTATTTACTTGCCACATGCTATTCATCCTGTGTGTACAGAATGTCCATACTTCTTAATTTTATTTATTTATTTTACTTTATATTTTAACTTTTAAATTCTTTATATTTATTCTATTGTCCTTTTATATTTCTTTATTCTCGTGTCTGCCTCATTCTGGCCTGACTGTTGCTGTAACAAGTGAATTTCCCCGATGTGTGGATATATACAGTTCTATCTAATCTAATCTACACAGTTGCAAAAGTCATCCCAAGGTTCTAACAACTGTATTGTTTTTATTAAATTTTTTCTAATAAAGCCAAAGCACCCACAATCCTGTCCTATGGGAGAGTGAGTTAGTACCTCCTCATTCCTTCATTGAAACTCAAGGTTTTTAAACTTTAAATTAGTTCCATAATGAACGCACACTGGAGTGTACGCATAGTAAATGATGTAGAGAAACAGTCTGTAGCAGTACTGCTACTACACAGTAGGAGGCAGTGAATACTTGTGCTGATTTCAGGAGGACAGATGCTGCTGTGGCCTGGTTTCCAGTTTCTGGATGGCTGCCTCTCAGACACACCCAAAGCGCTGTTCATGTAATGACAGACCTGCTGCCCTGCAGATTTATAGACGCCAAACAGCAGTCGGCTGGCTCAGGACAGAACTTAATGGCCTACTCTTTACTGTATGTGGTTAGACTGATTTCATGTTTCTGTACAGGGAAACAGAGTGGGGAGGATCTACATGTTCTGTAATGACATACTGGGATATTGTAAGATTTTGATTGCCTTCAGTTACAATTTAATCTTCAATTCTTCTCTTTCATCATAGCTATTTTCCCTTCTGTAGGAAAGACCAGTTACAAATCATTTACTCTAAAATTGTCATACAGAAACAAGTCAGAAAGTATGATAATAGATGAAGAAATGCAATAGATCTACTATTAGAGCTCATAACCTCTCCTAAGGAGGTTGTGTTTTCACCCGTCTTTTTGTTTGTGGGTTGGTTTGTATATTTGTTTATTTGTAAACGAAATATCACAAATACAGCAGAACAGATTTCAACAAAACGTGTTGGAAAGACTTGGTATATGGTTCAGGAATAAAACCAATTCAACTTTGGTGTGCGGATCCAGATCAGATCATCCACCAATTTTTTTCCACTTTCTTTAACATTGCAATATTTCAATATATTCACAATTCTCCCAGAGAATAATTCATGGATCTTGATGACATTTTTTTTAGATCTTCTGAGTGCCATTCTAGTTCTGCACTTGTTTTACTTTAGGTGTAACAAACACAGCAGGAAAACATAAGATAACCATGAAGTGATGAGAGAGCCCTTAGTAACTACTCAGTGTAATGTATGACTTTAGTTGAGGTCAACAAAAAGAATAAGCAATATTAAGTATTTAAGCAATATTACTCAGAAATGACTCATCTAAAGTCATACATTACACTGAGTAGTTACAAAGGGCTCTCTCATCACTTCATGGTTATCTTATCTTTAACTATGTAAACTTTGGTGCTGATCTGGAGGAATTTTCTTCTTCACTATCTTCAGGATTTTGAGTGTTTTTCAACATTTTCCTTGATTTCTCAGGGAGTAAAATATGTGTAGGGGGAGTCGTATGAGTGTGTACAATTTGTTACAGATCCAAATAAAAATCCAGATGTGATTAATTTAAATGTGGTTTCATAAGCGCCTGTTGGGGCTTGGTGGAGCTATGCACTCTTCGAAGTACCATTCTAGTATTTATTGGCATTTGATAGCTTAGTATAATAATAAGAGATTCTGTTAATTGCAATCAATTACTTCTGGTGGATCTGTATTTTTTTTTCCCCTTCATATAATAGTAATTTAATATCTGTGACATCAGAGCGCCTTGAGAGAACCATTCCCCACAAATGAGGTGGAGAGAGTGGTGTCTATAGGAAGTGAATCTAAAGACCAATGCAGTGGTTTAAAAGGCATTGCTCCCCATCACGTTTCTCTTTTAAAATGCATTATCACTGTGTGTTGTAGCTGCGGCTATAGTGACCACTTAAAGCACTGCCTCAAAGTTATTGCCAGGAAGTCCATACTCTTAAGTCTCCAGGGCCAAATCATACTATGATGACAGCCTGACCGCTTTACCTTTAATCTTCATCCCTCCATCATCACCCATAATATATAATGGTCACACTAAAGAGTCCATCTGATAAACACAGCCATTATCACTTGCTGCTGGTAACAAGAAAAAAATATTACCAGCAATGACTGACATCAGCTGACCAATCATCATAAGCCTATCTTCCTTAAAGGGATAGTTCACTGAAAAATTAAAGTTCACTCTATGACATTCAATTTACTCACCACTATGACGATGGAGGGGTGGGTGAAGTATTTGAGTCCACGAACCACTTCTCAGGGGTAAACAGTGTTGCAGTCAAGGCGACCTCTATTTCAGACATAATAACAGAAAAAACACAACATGCCTCCATACTGCTTGTGTGGTGTCCAAGTGTCCATAAGCCCAGACATTCACATTCGACTCAAAACGAGGTCATTTACACCATGTTTTTAGCCTAAAAGTCCAACACCGAAAGTTTCGAAGCAAGCAGACATAGCAACACCCTTTGGCGACAGTGTGTGCACTTTTCTGGTGTGTCTGTGAGAAGGTGAACATGCTCCAAGGAGGATATCAGAGGATGACATCACACGAGCAGTATGGAGGCATGTTGTTTTTTCTGTTGTTTTATTACGTCTGAAGAAGAGGTCACAATTGACTTCAGATGTATTTGATTCTGCTGCAATGCTGTTTCCCCCTAAGACCATTGGCATAGCGGTGAGTAGATAATGAGTGAATTTTTGTTTTTCTGTGAACTATCCCCCTAAAGCTGCACCAGGCTGATTTCATGGAAAAATAAGCCTGGTTTATCCGTTTAAATCCATAGGAGCATGTACCATTCAAACATGGAGATATAATAGATGGATAGTATACACAGTAGAAATTATGATATATTTCTAATGAAATGACGTTGGTCAGGCACACTTAAGGGTAAATTCTTACAAATAAAATAATAAATCAATTCTAATTTACTATACCGAGAGTCTAACTTAGCTTTGACAAGTTTGATTCATAGCAACAAATCTAAGGAAATACTGGCCAGTATTTTCACAAAAGCACTTAGACACATTGTAAATGGAGAAAGTGTTGTGTTTCAGAAATTATTGCAAATTGATGAGACATTTTTAATTCTTAAAGGGTTCCTACACGTTTGTTTCCTCTGCAAACATTTGTTAGTTTGCCTGTCTGTAAGCAGGATTACTCAAAAACTACTGAACTGAGCATCCATCTAATTATTTGAAATTATTGTGTTTATCCTCTGGGGATCATGTATGTGCAGTAGGTGTAATATTACTCATATTTTGATCCCAGACTTCCCCATCTGCATGCCAAAGTGTCCTTGAGCAACATACTGAACCCCACATTGCCCCTCATAGAAAAGTGCTTCCTATAGATTTACTGTATGTATGTGTGTGTGAATGGGTGAATGGCAATAAACTGTAAAGTGCTTTGAGTGGTCATCAAGACTAGAAAAGCTCTGTATACATACAGCTCATTTACCATAGCTAATCATTTGTTGGATGTAATAATGAACATTTCAGGTTTATTAATGTAAAATTGTGCTTTAGTCAACATAATGGTGTACAGTCCTGTACATGTGTCACATTGATCATCAAAATCCATACATCAAACACACTGTAAAATTATTTTGGCAATAGTTTTGTTGGAGTGTAAAACAAAAGTACTTCCTGCTAGCTGCTGGAAGAATATAAAATACAGCAACATTATGGGGCTTTAATGTCTAGAGTCAGCAGGTATACCAACTGTATGTTACAGTACCTAGATGATGTCTCAGCATTAATTCACCCAAGAGCACTCCTCCATCACCCATCCTCCAACATCAGCATTAGTGTCATGGCTCTGCTTATATTCTGTAATCTGCACACACTGACTGCATGACTCAATACATGATGGTTAAAGTAAACACAAAATTTCCTGTTACATAGTCATCAACCAAAACTCTATAGTCCCCAATACTGCAGTTTATTTACACAGAATTTGACTGTGGCCATGTTTTATAATGATATATACAGCAAGGCTGTAGGGGGTTAATAGGATTATAGAAGTGCTACACTAGATTAACATGAATGAATACCAGATGCTTATATATATATATATATATATATATATATATATATATATATATATATATATCTTTTTGTGTGGGTGTGTGTGTACTTGATGATTAGTGCTGTCAGTTACATGTTTTTCCACATTCTGTATTTTACTACCTGTGCATATGAGGGCATAGTCTTTCATAAACATGTAGGCCACCAATATTCATATACTGTATGTATGCACATTTGGTGGAGGAATTTTTGACCATCCTCGCACATTACTGTATATGCCACTATATATAGTATGTTCTAGCCATTCATGGATGTGCTGTTAGATCGGGTGATGCAAGTAGAGGGAGATATGGGGATGCTGTGGGAGACATCTTGAGACTTGAGGGTGACAATTGCTCATGTTACTCTGTTAGCGTTTGTATATTGTTCCACCTTCTGGTCTCCTTGATGCATCAAGTCTACATTAAAACCTTCTGCATAAGAAATCAGCTGCTGCTGAGTTCTCCTTTTACCAACTTACAGAAAAGTTCCATAACACATTCAATACAGTATCTTGCACCTCAGTTTTGGAAGAAGCATTTCCAAGGACGCCCTATAGTGTCCTTTGAAATTCTGTTAAGTCTGAATTTGTATTGTAAATTGGTGCAGGTTAGTGCAGCATTACTGTAGAAACCCTGTCATCACTGAAAGAAAGACAGGGTTCAATGCTCAGCCAGCATGTACTTATTAAACTGTTGACTAAGTATCTGCAATCAGTGATAAAGTATAATCTCTGAAACCCCATTGTTTTCATGGACATCCACTCACTTGACTCACAATGAATTGTTGTATCAGGTTGAAATGCTTATCGCCCAAGCCTACAAACAGTGGAATACCAGACTTTATTCTCAGATACACAGCATTCTCTTTTCCTGTGGGCACTCACACTGGAGTCAAATGGCTGTTAGCCCAATGTTTATTTGTGTAGCTCATATTTCCATTCTGGCAGAAGCACACCTGCTCTACAAAAAGAGGATAATGAAAAATACTTTCCCACTCACCTACTTATCACTGGTGTCCTGCCAGTTGTGCCACTGCTGAAATACTAAAAAACATTTCCACACAGGGAACAAACTGATCAAAGTGGAAAACCAGGCCTTTTTAATTTATAACATGCTTCAATGGCTATACTGATTGGTTGAACACATATATCACACTTAGTTCTCAAATGCGATGGATGGAACTGCATCTTTTTGGCAAGGTGTCTGATGTCAAATAGTAGTGTGATGATGATGATGATGATGATGATGATGATGATGATGATGATGATGATGATGATGATGATGATGATGATCCTAATCGCAGCTGGTTTTAACTCGAAAAACTGGAAACACTTTCCCAAGTTTGTTTATGTATAACTGGGAGAATTTTTCTTTTCTTTTTGCAAACAAAGTAAAAGATGTGAATAGCTGAAAATTAGCAGTTGTCAAAAAAGGTGCATACATACGACTTGAAAATGTTTCAATTTCACTCTGAAGACAAAACCATAAATCAGAGGGATCCAAGAAAAGGACTAGGACACATATTTCTGTGTGTAACATGATTCCAGTTATCTACTAAATTTAGCACTAGTTAGGCTGACAGAGTCACAGCTCCATTTAATCCAGTAAACCTCCATTCCTGAATAGCAATGTCTTTATGAATGTCTTTAACGCTAAAATGCTAACTATTAGAAATATAATTCACCATCTCCTGCCCTCAATTGATGTTAATACATCATCAAGCACAGAAAGGAACAGCTGAAAATCGTATTAATTATTAAGACAGCTTCTACTTTACTGAACACAATCCATCTGTCATTATCATCAGGATATGTACCACAGTCCTTTAAACTAGCTGTAATCAAACCCCATCTCAAAAAACCCACTCTGGACCTGAAGGTTTTAGCCAACCGGGTCCGGGTCCGATATCTAACCTCCCCTTCCTGTCTAAAATCCTCGAGAAGGTTGTAGCCAATCAGCTGTGTTTGTTTCTCCAGGAAAGTAATGTATATGAAGACTTTCAGTCAGGGTTTAGTGCTCATCAATCAATCAAATTTTGTATAGCCCATATTCACAAATCACAGTTTGTCTCATAGGGCTTTAACATGGTGTGACATCCTCTGCCCTTAACCCTCAACAAGAGTGAGGAAAAACTACAAAAAAAACTTTTAACAGGGTAAAAAGAACGTAGAAACCTCAGAGAGAGCCACATGTGAGGGATCCCTCTCCCAGGACGGACAGAAGTGCAATAGATGTCAAGTGTGAAGGGAAACATCATCAAGGTTTTAGCAGTATTGATAGGGGTAGACCTTTCTGAAGCATAACTGAAGGTCAGTGAATTGGTGGATTAATGTCAATAAGGGTCAAGTATCTGAGAAATACTATGTGTCAAGGAGTCTTTCTGCAATCATAGTCGTTGGTCAGCCGCCAGCAAGATCATGATCCACCATCAAGATCGGATGCCACTATAGTCCACAGTCATTGTTCATTGTCGCCATTAGGATCCATCATCAGCTGCCACCTTGGTTGTGGTCCACCACCATTTTCCGATGCAAAAACGATAAAGGATCCGCCTTTATTGTCACGATCAGCCAGCGCGATACAGAATCCGCCATACTGGATCCACCATTACGATCTCTGATACGCGATCCACAGATCCTAATCCATGATGTGGCCACAGCTGCGGCCCTGGATCTGCGGACAATAAGGCAAAGGGACTCCGGGGAAGAAGTGAAGTCAGTAACATGTATTGATGAGACATGAATTACTTTGATATGATAACGATTGAGAAGAGGAATGAGAAGCTGGAAAGAGAAGCTCTGTGTGTCATGTGTCCCCCGACCTTCTAGACCTATAGCAGCATAACTAAGAGCAGGTCCAAGACAAGCCTGTACCAGCTCTAACTATAAGATTTATCAAAAAGGAAGGTTTTAAGCCTACTCTTAAATATACAGGTGGTGTCTGCCTCCCGAATTGAAAGTGGGAGATGATTCCACAGGAGCTTGATAGCTGAAAGCTCTGGCTCCTACTCTACTTTTAGAGACTTTAGGGACGACAAGTAAGCCTGAATTCTGGGAGCGCAGTGCTCTAGTGGGTTGATAAGGTACCATCAGCTCTTTAAGGTATAATGGTGCCATATTATTAAGGGCCTTGAAGGTGAGGAGGAGAATTTTAAATTCTATTCTAGATTTAACCGGAAGCCAGTGTAGCAAAGCTAATACTGGAGAAATGTGGTCTCTTGTCTTTGTTCTTGTCAGGACACGTGCTGCAGCATTTTGGACAAGCTGCAGGGTCTTTAACGACTTACTGCTGGAGCCTGATAATAATGAATTACAATAATCCAGTCTGGATGTAACAAAGGCGTGGACTACTTTTTCGGCATCCTTTTGAGAAAGGACATGTCTGATTTTGGAGATATTACGCAAGTGGAAAAAGGCGGTCCTAGAAATTTGTTTTAAGTGTGAATTAAAGGATAAATCAGGATCGAAGATCACTCCCAAGTTCCTGACTGTTTCATTGGAAGCAAGGGCAATGTCGTCTAGCACAGCTATATCGTTAGATAATGTATCTCTAAGGTGTTTAGGGCCAAGTATTAGAACCTCTGTTTTATCTGAGTTTAATAAGAGAAAATTGCGGGTCATCCAGGTTTTTATGTCCTTGAGACATGCTTGGAGTTTAGTTATTTGATTACTTTGTTCAGGTTTTATTGACAAGTATAACTGGGTGTCATCCGCATAGCACTGGAAATTTACCGAGTGTGTCCTGATAATGTTTCCGAGTGGAAGCATATATAATGATATTCAACACGGTTGCTGGAGCACCACTTCTTTTCTAATTTTTTTAATAATTGTTTTAACTCATGTGTCTTGGAATTATACCATGGAGCTAATTTAGTATGTTTAATATGTTTCTTTTTTAGAGGCACTATTGAGTCTAGTGTTAATTGTAATGAGTCTACAGAGCTATCGACGAGATGGTCAATCTTAGTGGAGCTAAGGTTTTTAATGAATTTGTTGTTTATATTGACGGATAATACGGGTTTAAATGTAATCAGAATTATTTCCTTAAATTTAGCTACAGCACTATCAGGTAAACATCTAGAAAATGAGTTTATTATTAGTGGCATATATTCTGATAGTGAAAAATCGAAGGTTATTAAATTATGGTCTGATAGAATTGGATTGCGCGGAAGTAGTGTAAGATGTTCAATTTTGACACCGTATGATAATATAAGGTCAAGTGTGTGGTTACAACAATGAGTAGGTTGGTGTACACACTGACTGAAACCAATTGAGTCTAATATCGAAATAAATGCTACGCTAAGGCTATCTTTATTATTGTCAACATGAATATTAAAGTCACAATAATAATTTTATCAGTCTTTAGGACTAGGTTTGATAAAAACTCAGGGAATTCCGTTAAAAATTCAGTATAAGCCCCAGGAGCACGGTAAACTACAGCAAATATGATTGGCTGTTGGTGTTTCTTAGATTGGCGTGGAAGACTAAGAACAAGACATTCAAATGAGTTGTAGCTTAGTTTAGGTTTTGGATTAATTGATAGACTGGAGTTAAAAATAGCAGCAACTCCACCTCCTCGACCAAAGTCTCTGGGAACGTGTGAATTTACATGACTGGGGGGAGTAGATTCATTTAGACTGACATATTCATCAGGATGCAGCCACGTCTCAGTGAGGGACAATAAATCAATGTTGTGATCTGAGACTAGTTCATTAACTAAAATAGCCTTTGATGATAATGATCTTATGTTTAAAAGACCACATTTAAAAGTCTTTGTTTCCTGAGTTGTTGCAGAGGTTGTGTTAATTTGTATTAGATTTTTGTGTGGAATTCTCCCTCTGTTATTGTTTGATTTAAATAATTTAATGGGACGGTGGACAGACACAATCTCTATGGGTTTGTGGTTGTGTGACTGATCCAGAGGGAGCGCAGAGAAGTGTTTAGCACTGCAGCTCTGCTTCCTGGTCCGAACTCTGGGTTGTCATGTAATAGACTGAGTAATATTCCTAGATAAGAGAGATGCCCCATCCCAAGTGGGATGAACGCCGTCTCTCCTAACAAGACCAGGTTTCCTCCAAAAAGTTTGCCAATTATCTACAAAGCCCACATCATTTACAGGACACCACCTCGACAGCCAGCTGGTTAAAAGACAACATGCGGCTAAACATGTCATCACCTGTTGCGTTAGGGAGAGGGCCAGAGAAAATTACTGTGTCCGACATCGTTTTTGCAAAAGCACACACCGACTCAACATTAACTTGAGACATGTGACTTCAGACATGCGAAGCCGGGAGTCATCTATGTGCACCAAATTTAACCATGGTGTTCCACAGGGTTCTGTGCTCAGCCCAAATTTATTCTCATTATATATGCTTCCACTAGGAAACATTATCAGGCACATTCTGTAAATTTCCACTGCTATGCTGATGACACCCAGTTATACTTGTCAATAAAACCAGAACAATGTAATCAATTTACTAAACTTCAAGCATGTTTAAAGACTTAAAGCTTGTCTGAGATGCTGCAGCACTTGTCCTGACAAGAACCAGGAAAAGAGAACACATTTCTTGTGTATTAGCTTCACTACACTGGCTTTCAGTTCTATAATAGAATTTTAAATTCTCCCCCTCACCTACACGGCCCTTAAAAATATAGCACCATCATACCTTAAGTAGCTCATAGTACCATATCACCCCACTAGAGCACTGCGCTCCCAGAATTCAGGCTAAAGTCTCTAAAAGCAGAGTAGGAGCCAGAGCTTTCAGCTATCAAGCTCCTCTCCTGTGGAATCATCTCCCAGGTTCAGTTTGGGAGGCAGACACCATCTGTACATTTAAGAGTAGGCTTAAAATCTTCCTTTACGATAAAGCTTATGATTAGAGCCGGTCCAGGTTTGTCTTAGACCTGCTCTTATGCTGCTATAGGTCTAGAATGTCGGGGAACACATGACAAATTAAGCTTTTCTTTATAGCTTCTCCTTCCTGTTTTCCCTCCTTATCACATCAAAGAAATTAATATCTCATCAATACATGTTACTAACTCAACTTCTTCCCTGGAGTCTCTGTGCCTTATCGTCCGCAGATCCAGGGCCACGGCTGCGGACGATCATGAAATGCTTGTGGATTATGATGGTGGACCGCAAATGAGAGATCATGATTGTAATGGTGGATCCTTTGTCGTCCTGGCTGATCGTGATAGTGATGGCGGACCCTGTATCGTGTTCATTATGTTGGTGAGTCAGGTACAGGAGATGACAAACAGTCTTAATCTTTCTTTATTTAGCCTGTGGCTGAGGGGTAGAGCGGTCATCCTCCAACCAGAAGGTCAGCAGTTCGATCCCCAGTCTTCCCCATCTGCATGCCGAAGTGTCCTTGGGCAAGATGCTGAACCCTGAATTGCCCCAAAAGTGCTGCTAATAGATGCACTGTATGAATATGTGTGTGAATGTGTGAATGTAAAACTGTACTGTAAAGAGCTTTGAGTGGTCATCAAGACTAGAAAAGAGATATATAAATACAAAACCATTTTCAACAGCTCACAGCGTACAGCACTTTTTCTCTCCTCGCCTCCGAGTGGTGGGGATGAGTAACTGATGTAACAGCAACAAAGCATTAATGTGTCTGTAAACACAACAGTGTTGGCATCTGATAGTGGTGGTAGACCATGATCGAGGTGGCAGCTGATGGTGGATCCTAATGGCGGCAGTGGATCATGACGATGGATTATGAACTATGGTGGCATCCGATCATGGTGGTGTATCTTGATCTTGTTGGCAGCTGATCGTGGATAGTGGTGACGGACCATGATTGAGGTGGCAGCTGATGGTGGATAACGATGGTGGATTCTGATAGCGGCAGTGGATCATGATGGCATCTTATTGTGATGGTGGATCCTGATCATGATGGGAGCTGATCGTGCACAATTGACATACTGCTTGACATACAATATGCCTACTCACATACTCATTACTGATAATAACCCCTCAATTAATTTACTTTCCATAATGTTACAAACTGTTTCTTCTAATCAGTATTGTAAATATTGTTATTTTGCTGATGTTCTCAGTTAGACGTACTTCTGTGCGTCCTGGGAGAGGGCTCGCTCTGTAGCTCTCTCTGAGGTTTCTAATTTTTTTCCCCAGTTAATAGGTTTTTTTGGTAGTTTTTACTCCTAGTCCTTACTCTTGTTGAGGGTTAAGGGCAGAGGATGTCACACCTTGTTAAAGCCCTATGAGACAAATTGTGATTTGTGAATATGGGCTATACAAATAATATTTGATTGATTGATTGATTGAGTTAACAGTGCAGTGGCAATTCTTACGCAAATAAGGTGAGATGCAATTTTGTGAGTTTGGTCTGAATACATTATAATACTCAGTATCAAACCAAACAATCAAACTGATGAAAAGGTGTGTTTTCTAACATTTTGATGACAAAGTCAGAGCTGTTAAGCAGGCATTTGCAGATAGGTATCCCACAACAAGAAGTGCAGAAAGTCTTAAGGTGAAAATTAATTATCTTTTGTACATTTTCAGGAGCATAATTTCTCATGAACCCTAAGCCTGTGAAGGGACTTTAATCCTCACTGTTCCCTCACCAAGGACAGTTTCCCTACTGATTAGGTTAATAAAGCACATGAAATCCATGCTCTCATCCATTTTTTCCTTTAAGTCAAATGCTTGCATTACTGTGGCTCATTTAGATAATTTAATTGAAATTATTATCAAAATTGTAATGGTTTGCTTACAGAAATGATTTCTACACAAAGAGAGGAGAAAGGAAAGGGTGGATGAAGAATACAGCTGCAGACATCAGGCCCGAGCTGCAGGTTGGCAGCACTGTCCTCCCCTCTAATTTTAGAGTAAGAGAGTAATTGCACACCAATTTACCTCCACCTCCCTTGACTCCCACTGCGACTCTTCCCAACCTCCTCCCTCCTTCTCCTTCTGTCCCCCACCACCACAACCCATTCCTGCCCTCCTTGATCACCTCCTCACATGCTTTGCACCTCCCTCTGTGTTTTATAACCTCCACCATTCTTCTCCACTCAGGGTGGTTTGATAAAGCAGTGAACCATCCCTCATATAAATGGATACAAAGCAGCTTGTTTAAATAATCCTGAATAATCTTGAAAAATTTAGCATTTAAAAGTTTCTTTAGTTTAATTTGGGAAACCAAGAATTCATATTTATAAACTATTACAACAAACTAGTGGAAGAGTATGTGATATTTCTACTCACATCAGACAGTGACAAAGAAAAAGATGGTGCTGGAAACTTGACAACATCAAGAGCCAAAGTGAACCCAGAACTTTAAAGTTCTGTTCCAGAGGAATTATTCGGACAAAATCTCAGATGATGAGTCAAATAACAAGAATGCTACATTTTGAAGTGGATGTGAATTTCTTCTACAATTTCGATAGAAATCCTTTTTAACAGTTTTCTTCAGAAAGACAGATGAAAGATATGATGAATTACAAATACTGAGTTACTGAACATGAAGGAACAGAGGTTAACCTGAAGATGACATCATGACTATTTAGGACTATCCACATGCAATGCAGGCAACAGCATGAATTTGCATATCAAAATTATTAAAGCTCAGAGCAGAGCAAAGTTTTGCTGATGTAAATGCCAAAGTGACTCTGTCCATTTTTTAGGCCTTTTTACATAAGGGATGTCAAAAAACTAAATGAAACTGCCAAATACAAGAAATACTATCTGCCAGCCCCTCATACTGGGATCCCAGTGAACCAGAGTGGTGTCTGGTGGTCTGTCTGAGGTAAGACGTTTAGTGTGCTAATACAATAACATAAGAACTGTCCTGTACTTTTTGTGTAATTCTGCAAATAAAGATGAAAACTTCCTTGTGCCAACATTTACACATGTGTGTCATGCAAAGATTATAAAGAGTATAACTGTGTCAGGTCAGGGGGCGCTGAAGGAATGCATAATGAATAAGATAATAATTAATTACATAAATCTAAGAAATGAGAATTTCCAATAGAGCTGAGGTAAAACAAACATACAGGCAGCATATTAATTTGTAAATCTTTTAATTAAAGAAAGGGTGTTAAACGAATCAATGGAACCATGTTATAATGATCATATTCCTCTTGGCTTTTCCTTTAAATGTGCAGTGTAATGGAGTGTGGGGGGCTCTAACAACTGTTTCCAGACTACAACAGTTTAACAACATCTTGACAAAGATTCTCAGTGGGAACCACATAGTGTATTGGACTGGTTGTTTGAACCAGTGTGGGTTTTTGATGGCACAGCCGGATGTTTGCTACTTGTGTCTGCAAAGAAGTTATAAGAGAAACTGCAGCAGAGAAAGTGTCTGGATACACTTGTTCAGTGTAACATTCATAACATTCATCAAAAAGCTGCTGGTACTGTTTAAGCAAAACCACAAAGGTATTGGCCTTGATCAGAGAGGGAGAGGCTGGGAGAAGGGGTATGGGAGGCGAGCTGTAATGGGTGGAACCAGCCTGCTGCTATATGAGGCCTTCTAATGACAAGGCATCTGGAGTTTGAAGATATAAATACTTTTTAAAAAACTGTTCCATGCAAAATGTGGAAAGAGTCCACCATCCCTGCTTCAAATGACAGGGTGGTTGGAGAGGCAGTGTGGGTGGGTCTGCGTGTTTGTGAGTTAATTCATACACTGGTTGGACAGTTTTTCTTTCTAACTTGTTCTTTGGTCCACAGTGTGCTACTGTATCACAGATGTTTCTCATGTTGAGCACCCATTTAACACAAACCCGATCCTCATATAATTGTGATGGATTTACATTTGAAATGTGTTGTCTCACATGTCGTAGCCTCAGACACTTTTTGAGTTTTGCTCATAATTCAAAGTCCTGTTTCACAGCTGTTTGCCCTCTGTTGACAAAAGAGTGGGGAAACTGCAATAAATTAATAAAATAACAAGAACCACATTAGACAGAGGAACCCTTTTAGTTAGACACAAGCCTTCTATTGGTTTTTTGTTTCTCTTTTGGTGCAACCAAACCTGCTCTAGCAAACAAAATGTTTTTTTCTATTCGTCTGCTAGTCTTTCTTTTATAGATTTGTTTTAACTGGATTCTTTTGGCAGTTACACTGGTCACCTGTGGTAGGATTCTTTGTAGATGTAGCTAATACATACAAACATATGTATAGACAAGGCCAATGATCAGAGCAGAAGCTGCAGTTGGTTTGTACCGAGCTGGAGTTTCTGTTTCTGACCTGCTCTCTCTAATAAACACTCATCACTAGTTATCAGGACCTGATCAGCACATGAAGTAACTTAGTGTTTGTTTGATTTGCTCCAGAGTTTATGAGGCTGCATTTAAACATCATGAAAATGACTCGTCAACATGTTGTGCTCAGTACAACACGAGACGTGACGCTCACAGTCAGCACTCAGTGTTAAAGTGAGCGGAGCGACACGCAGACATGATCCGACACCATCGATTCAGAACCAAACACATGACCGGACGTTTGTCACCTAAATCATCCCAATAAATAATGAACTTTTACAGAGTCTGTTCCATGTATGTATCTTTTCTCTGTCCAGTGCTGAGGATTTTTCTAGATGTCATCATGACAGTAGTCGTACTGTTGTTTCTACATGTGTTGATGAAGTGTCAATAATGTTAATGTCTGCTTGTGATGAGAACAACTCTTCCCATGGAGATAGCATGTCCACCTGTGGTGGTAATACCGCTTCCTGGGGTGTGACATTTCCAACCATCCACTTTCTCCCAGTAAAAGGCAGAGACACAACATTAGATGAATCTACTTATTTGGCTTTTTTTTGTTATCAGTGATGAGTTAAGTTCTCCCTGTGTGTTTTGATTCCCATGACCTGCGTCTTTGACCTGTTTGGTGGACTTTGAACACAATATTGGGCTACTTTTTACATGTGGGTGTGCACACAACATCTTCATCACCCGAAAAGTGTTTTAGCCCAAAAACAGAAACAATCACCGTCCTTGCTTATACACCTGCCCAGTGTCCAAGAATGTTCATGTGATGTGACATGACCATTCACATACACTGGAGATGGGCGTGCGAGGAAGGAGAAAGTATTCTCTACAGTTGTTTTTTTATTTACAGGCAATACTACAAATGCTGAACAGCAATGGTGAAAAGTAAGAGGAGGGATTTATTTTCTTGGACTGATGACAAGGCGGTAGACTAAAGCAACCCTGGAGTTTTCAAACCAAACTATTTTGTCCAGTGTAGTGTGGACGTCAGGCGTAAATTTAGCATTGAAACATTGTAAAATGAATAGTCGGTATGTCAGTGTAGCCTGTGTGTGTGTGTGTGTGTGTGTATGTTTCCTGACTTGAAGAGAAGCTGTTAAAGTAAGTGAAACTGTAGCTGGATCAGCTTCAGTGTTTTATTTAGAGCAAGACAGGGCAGAACAGACAGGCTTTTCCCCTCAACAAAAGGTAATCCCTGATCCCCTGTTGATGACAGGATAGATAGTTTTTGTTCCTCTGCTACAACAAATGGTAGACCTGTGTTTGGGAGCATACTTCTGTGTATATGACATAATTTATGCAAATAATTTGTGATTTAATTTGATATGTGCATATAGGCAGTATGAAAGTTACTGTGGTACTTAGATATGTTTCCGGCAGACGCTTATTTAGATTACTAAATTACTCAAAGTGAAATGATGACAAACATTGCCGGATTAACATCCTGAGGGGCCCCCGGTCAAACATTAAAATATATGTCTAAATGAAATGATTTTTCACAAAAGTGCAAAGCAAATCTACGAAATATGCAGCATATAAACATAACAAACAAAATAAAAACAGAGCAAGACTATGAAGGTGTGTGTTGCATATGACTGCTGTTGAAGAAGGTGCTGTGTGCACATATGAAACACAGAAAAAAAGAAACTATGATTTAAATAGAAATTAAATACTGAACCGAATAAAAACAGCAGTTTAGAACACATTTCTTCAGTAGCAAAAACAATAATGGGTAAGCGGTTTGATGTGATGTTTGAAGAGCATTGGCTTATCAAACATAACACCAGGATTTCTAGTAAGACTGTGCAGCAGTAGAAAGGAACCACTAGTTTGAGCAACTTGTGAAGCTATGCTGTCTGGAGCAATGTAAAACGTTTCGGTCATCCAGACCTCTATGGCTGCCTGAAATTGTTACAAGATTAATTTTATCAGTCGTTAGGCTTAAAAGAAATATCATCAGCATAATAGTGGTAAGCGATTTTTGCTAATGATATGACCTAAAGGATATACACAATACACAAAGAGGGCAGCAGCTTCAGACAAATTTGAAGTGACACCCAAAAAAGCTTCTATCGGGAAAGATTGGAGGCAAACCAGTCAAGGGCACTTCTAGAAATAATGTGTTTGGCGACACAGAAGCGATGTTTCATTGTAATGCTTTTGACTGAAACCAAGTTGGAATTTGTCCAATTATTGTGTGCTGACAGGATGGTATTAAGTTCTTTGGAAACAAGATTCTCAAAAAATGTTTAAATATAAGGCAACTTAGATATGATCCTGCAGATATTGGGAAGTGGTGGATCAATGTAAATGTAAAGAGGCTGAACAACTGCATGTTTAAAATATTAGCTTTTAATGATATTGACTAGGCATTAATCAATCAATCAGACTTAATTAACATAGCACTTTTCAAACAAACAAAATATAGCACAAAGTGCTTCACCCAAAATTAATAATACCACCCCCCCAAACCCAAAGTACACGCATAACTATAAAACACTCAGTAAAATCAAGAACTAAAACAGTCACTAATGTTTAGGACTAGTACAAGTGCCCATGGGCAAGTGGACCTGCCTGGGCCCCCTGGGAAATGACCTCCCATTCAAGAGGCCTCCCCAGCCCCAACTGACCAGCTGGGGGTCTTAGGCATATAACTTCTCTCAATCCTTTACCTATGTAGCTACCCACCAGTCAGCTAGAACCAAAGAGGCCCCTCAGCAAGCCCAGCCTTGTCATGGACCAATAGACCTCAACACATTTTTATGCATGGGTATCTACAAGACTCGAGGAGGGTTTCATATTTAGACCAATAATGTTCCAAAATTGATTAATAGTGAAGGAGGTAGAGGAAGGGATGATGCTTGCCCTATCACATCCTTTTTTTTTCAAAAACAGCAGGAACGTTTCGGCCGTCCTTGTTTGAAAATACAGGCACATCAGGTGGTACATGGTTGGCAAAGTTGCTGATGGTGTCGAAGAAGACTTTAAGACCCCCTGCTGACTACTTCAACTGGCTCACTGCTCCACTGCTTTCCTTATAGAAATCCTTGATCATGTAAGAACTGTGAATATCTGAACTGTCCCTGTGTGGAGGTAGCTGGGAGAGCACCTTCACCTGGACCAGAGGATCCATCAGAGCAGGTGAGAGCTGTTAGCTTATTGATCCTCAGGCTTAAAAGGCAGCAGCAGAGCTGCTGAGGAGGAGAGAGACACGACGAGCCTGAAAAGGTTATAGGTTGGACAATTTATGTTTAGTATGGACTTTACTAATCCCTACGAAACCCCTGATTGTATGTTATCTTATAATATGGTATTGCAAGTTCAAACTCAGAGGCAAGGTGTCACCTCTCTTTCTGTTTAAATATAACAAACCACTACACATGAGTACATACTGTAAAAACTTTGTAAAAAAACAGAGGAGTATGCATTGCATACAGTCAGCATCCAAACTAGTGTCAACCACTCAGTCTCTTGTGCCAAATGCTTTTCAGAGAAGTGAGGGTCAGTTATGTGTGATACGCTGAAGCAGGCAGAAGACTGAAAGCACTCGAGGAGTGGATTGGCTCAAAGCCTCTTTAATCTTATAACCTCTAATAGAGTAGCTCTTGTGAGCTGGTTTTGGTCCCTGGAGACAAACTCTATGCTGCCCCTACTCTTCTGTTTCCTGCCTATTAGCATCAACATACACACAGTCTATTGACAGCAACACACAAAAATGTACTCCTCACACAAACTAATGCTGGCACCTGATAACATGTAACAAATTAAACACTGGTTCTGCTTTCTAATAAGAAAGTACTTGAATACATTCACATCTCAATCCTTCCAAATCTGCCCATCCAGTCAGTTTAACATCTGTGGCTCCCCCCCTGGGTTGGCGCCAAATTATTCCTTTCTCTGATGAGGACTTCCAACAGCCAGTAGCTGCAGGCTGCTCCAGTGATGACCACAGTCATATTAATCATTCATTGACTTAAGTAGTCTTTCTGCGAGATGGAGTCTGAGTATAGATGATTTTGTTAGGAGAGGGCATCCTGGGATGTTTCTTTGTACTTTTCATTATTCTCCTTGTTAAATTCATTATGTTTTCTACTGTATTGAAGATTCAGGTGGAAAACTACACTAATAAGTGTAGATGTTTTCACACACATGATTTTTTACATCTTGTTTTTGCTCTATAAAGTCTGGATGAGTCCGCTTACTTTATTTCATTTTGTAGGCAGAGCAACAGATGGTGACATTGCAGCAACACAACAGTGAGGCCAAAGCATCTCAATTGCCCTCCGGTAGCAGTATAGAACCCTGCTACTTCCATGTTACCAGATGGAACAGGGTGAAAACTAAAAAGTTGACTAAATTGTAAATTGCCAGCTTTATTTTGCTGTTATCTAGTCTTATCGACCGCTCAAAGCTTTACAGTACATGTTTAACCGGACAAAGCTCTCTCCCAAGAGTGCATGGCAGCATCGCTAGTTATGGTAGCATCGCTAGTTACGGTAGCATCCCTGCATAGCTGGAGTTAATGCATCTGTATCCTTAAGAGCATAGATGCGAGAGCTTGCGTGCGATGTGTGTGCGCGAACGTGAATGCAGCCCTGGGCTGAAGATATCAGAGGACATTAGGCTAAAAACATGGTGTAAATGATGCTGTTTTGAGTCAAATTTGAATGCCAATTCTTACGGACACTCGGGAGCAGTATGGAGGCATTTTATGTTTTTTTCTGTTGTTATTTTACGTTTAAAGAATTGATCACCACTTATTTAATTGTATTGGATTTAGCTGCAACACTCTTTACCCTGGAAACTCCCAAAGTGTTTTGTGGACTGAAACCCTTCATCTACCCCTCCATTGGCATAGTGGTGAGTAGATAATAAGTGAATTAAAATTTTTCCACTATCCATTTAATTTCTCCAAATGGGAGACAAAAGAGATGTAGCATATGATCTGCAGTTGTCAGACAGGAGTTACAGTCCTTGTCTTTAAACTGATTGTCTGGTTAGCTAACACATAATCACTTTGCTCTTTAAGACAGAGATGATCCTAAAGAAGAGTTTCTGTGTGGTCTGCAGCCATTGGTGTCACGAAACGGAGCAGACAATGGGCTGATCAATGCTGATGGTCTCTCACCTGCAAGGACTGTTTGTTCCCTGAATAGCCCCAATAGAATATAAATTACTGAATAAATAATCTGTTATTGTTATTGTTGCTTGCTGTTCATTGAATTTTAATAGATTAAAAAAAAAAATGTGATACACCTTTAATATAATGTTATAAATTAATTGTATAGTTTCTTTATTTAGGCTAAGGTTCTCTATGGAAAAAATGGAAATATAAATTATTGAATGAATACTATATATTTTCCTATTAATTGTCTTGGTAATTTTTTTCACAATGCTTTTTGAAAATATTGGTAATGTTGAGCTTGGCATGCTTGGCAAGGTGTACAAGTGCCTAATACAAGTGTCATATATTACAAAGTGACCTGTCACAGATTATCAAATTCAGGCAGAATTTTCTTTTTTGGCACAAAGAACACTAAAAGCTGTGTCATGTCTCCTCTGAGTATGATATCTCCATTCGTTCTTCTGATGTGGTTAGAAAATATCTCAAGGATTACCGAAAGGTATAATATATACTGTAGATATAATGTGTAAAACAGATATCAGAATAAGTCGCAGAAGCCAAAATTGCCAAATATGTCCCAGAATACACCCTTTATTATTTAATGTTTCCTTGCATTTATTTATTTAAGTATTGAATGATCACCTATTATTACTAAACTGACGAAACACACTGAATTGTCATTAATCATTTCTTTGTTTTCATCAGCAAACAGAAATGTCAAAAAGAAAACAAGACAGCTGACTGGTCAACCAGTTTTGGATCTACCATGGAAATTTAAGCCAGCCAATTCTGAAGAGAGCAACTGGAGCCTCACTGTATCATACTGTTTTGGTTTTGATGCGCATGTGGAGGCAATAATGGATTTCAGATATCAGATGTGATGATGTAATACTTGTAATACTGCAGATATGAATGTTGAAGAGTCGCAGTCAGTTTTTCCTTGTGTCAAACACAAGAAACATGATATATGTATAACATAATAATAATAAATAAAAGCAATATAAAGTGCTCTTATCTTTTTAATTGTAGGTTCTGACTACTTCTTTATGATTATTGACTCGTTGGTCTGTGTTACCCCACAGCTAACACACAAGCAATGTATTTCTAATGACAGGAGATCAAGAAAGCAAGTGCTGGGAAAGGAGACATGTCACCTATGATGTCAACCTGACTAATTTACAGTCAGCAACTCTATTGCTGCTGCAGCCAGCATTGATGCTCCTTTCTCCTTCAGGCTTTAAAACACTCATGTGAGTGAAACATAGAAAACTCCCTGCACAACTTACTTCAACCTGCTCCCCGTGATTATCCACTGCCTCTGATGATCAGAATAACAGGGCTCAATTTGGCTTGAATATGAGCAACTACATGTAGGTTAGGGAATGCATTGTGTCAATGAGGTTTAGGGTTAGGGTTAACCCTCTGACATTTATTAATCTGCAAAATCATCTGGAGCTACACACCAGGTTGATGCTGAACCCCCCAGAATGCATCACTGCAAAGTTTTCTTCTGACGTTTGTTTGATTGTTAGACAGCAGGATGAAATAAATTTGTCATGTTTAGGTAACAGATATTGATGTAAATTGGTGCGGATCCAAATACACATCTGAATCTAGTGAATCTAAATGTGGTTTCATAAGGGGACTGTTTGGCCTTGGCTGAAGTATGTGCCCTACTGAGTGCCCATCTTGTGGACTGTGTCTCGTTTTTCGCAGTAGATGACTTCATGCAGATGTAATTGTCCCTGAGCTCACCCAGACATCCTGGTATGTGGCAAAAGAAGTCTCAGCAAATGAGAAACAGAAAAGGGATTATAATGTGGTTCTTCATATATATGCTTTTATTTTTACATTCATAACCAACTTCACACATGGGTAATTCATGAAATCAGTTTACCTGTAACATTGAATCTTACTCAGTCTTTGGAAACAATTTGAAAATATCCTCTCTCTTCACTCTGGATGAACTTGGTCATTACAAGATGAAATAAACCGGATTTTGATTCCACCAGTTTTCTCTTGGATTCTAAACTTCTAACCAAAGATTTGGCATCAAAAATTTGGCGGGGTTAGGGTTAGGGTTAGCCTTAGTTAGCCCGAACCATAACCAAACCCCTTTTACTATGGAGGAAGGGCAGAATGCAACAAATCTTTAACGGTGTATAATGGGAAATGTAGGAGATAGTGTTTTGGGGTCTGGACAGATACCATAAAAAAGTGTTTCTTTTACACTGTGTACATTTGACCCAATTTTGGTCTCAAAACATTTTGCATCCTGTCATCACCAGTGTGTAGCACCTTCCTGTACTTGACAGTGATGAGTGTTTAGACAGGCTTATGGCTAATGTTCGTGTCACCTTTTTTGTGTAAATAGTTTTCATTCAAATATTTTGTCTCCTCCTCTCCTCTTGTACTAACGTTGCCTATTTTTTTTATTTCTCTTCCAGTTATTTTTCTGCCTTTCTGTAGTTAGTCAGAAAATCGGAACAATCCAACATGCTATATTGTGCCCAAACGGAGTCTGAAGAGTCAATCAAGTCTGAAGGTCTGGACCAAACAAGATACAGTAGGTGTGAATGGACCCCAAAAGTCTACACTGGTATAAATATGTCAAAGGAAGCATACAAAGTACATGATATGCTGTTGTCAGTCTTCCACCTTGAGATTGGACGGGTTTTTTTTCTTCTTACCATAGTTAGTGGCTGACTGACTTTGTGTCAGCTCCAACCATTCTGACTATTCTCCTCTAGAACCTGCTGTGTGTGAAAGTCCCAGGAGATCAATAGTCTTACAAACATTAAAATCAGACCGTCTCAAACTGACAATCATGCAACAACAAAAACTGTGCATGTGTGTGTGTGTGTGTGTGTGTGTGTGTGTGTGTGTGTGTGTGTGTGTGTGTGTGTGTGTGTGTGTGCGTGCATGTGAAGAAGTAACTTTTTGATTCATTCAATTCCTAATATCAGTAATACATTTTTTATTACTTACACAATCTGTTACATTTATTACATTGCATACAATCACAGAAATGTACACATGTACATGTTATAATTCATTCCTCCAAATCCATCAGTGACAGTCAGTGACTGCTCTACAGAGACAGTTGGGGTAACACCTGGATATTGTGATTCCTCGTCTTCTCTGAACAGAGCACTGCATCTATCCCCTCAGTCATCCACTGAGGCCAGGTGATGCTGCTCACATGATGCATGGCAAATCACCTTAGACACAGACACCTTCCTGCCCTAGATTTATTGTTACAGCCCTCTTCCACATCCTCTAACATCACCTATTTCTGTCTGCATGGCTGCCTGGGACACCTTAGCATCTCAGCTAAAATCTCACGTGTGTGTGTGGGAGACAAAACTCTTCTAGCCCATGTCCTCTCCTATGCAAC
The DNA here is from genome assembly GCA_026259375.1 of Verasper variegatus. Taxonomy (NCBI): domain Eukaryota; kingdom Metazoa; phylum Chordata; class Actinopteri; order Pleuronectiformes; family Pleuronectidae; genus Verasper; species Verasper variegatus. The sequence continues at coordinate 1,350,674 of CM048042.1, forward strand.
CAGTAAGTTCTCACTTCATTTGGATGCGTGTTTTACCACAGAACTAGAACTATTGCTAGGTTTTAAAGATGAATAATTATGACACACATATGCATCATTCCAGGTCATTTGGGATCATGGTTGTAGTAGTTGTAGTTATAAAGAGATGCATGGGTTGTTGCAGAATATCAGCTAAAGTTAACAAACTATGGTGGCCCCAAAGTACAAAGTGCTTTTTAAGAGCATACACTTAAAGGGAAACACATTCCAGATCCAGGAACACACACCAAACAAGGTGCACAAACTGTTGGAGGGATAAAATCCCCATCTGCCCTAGGAAAGCCTCAGGATTCCCCAGCAGGAACTTATAAGTGTGTTACATCCCCTGGGTGGAACTAGGATTAAAGGAGGTAACACACAACAACCAATAAACTGATGGAGTCATAGCAGATGTGACAAATAAGGTGTCTTTTATTTAAATTATAAATCAAGTGCAAACGTAACTCAGAATTACAGAATGCAGGGGAAGAAGGAACAAAGAAAAAAATTAAATAAATATAACAAAACTAGGCCTGACTACTTGCTACCGCTTAAACAAAACCACAAACAAAAGGCCTACGCTGATTATTTAAAAAGAGCTTCACTGAAATAAATACAAAGGCGGCAACAACCAAACTGACCAGTGTTTCTAAACAAAAGAGAATACCTACATGAATGAGTGTATAGGGTACACAACTTACCTAGTCCTTCCTTCCCACCACATCTACCATTGCACTTTAAACAAGTTTGTTCTAATAACAACACAACAAAATGTTCAGTGGTGCTGCACATAGGCTGAGGTCAGAGAGAACAAAGAGAACGAGACTCTCAGGTGTGCTCCTTTCGTAGATCCCCCTCACTGCTGGTTGGACAAAGTGGAGGAAGGAGCCACTCCCATCTCACCTGTAGAGAAAACAGGAGGGGAAGCAGAGACAGATCAAGATTAAGATTCCTTTATTGGTCCCACACACGTGCACACACACACACTACATGCAACACATACACAGTGAACACATGGAGCAGTGGGCAGCTATGGACGGCGCCCGGGGGAACAGCAGGAAGGGAAAGACAACACACACACACACACACACAGCACTTTGCCCACTGCCTGGCACGTAACAAGTGTTATAGAAGAGAGGGGCGTCTAGATGGATGGATGGAGAACCGTTACTTCTCACCGTTACTTCTCGTCTGACCTTATGTGTTTGTTTGATGCTTCCAAACATAGACGGAACCTGCTCATAGTGGTACTTAAAGGAGTGGAGACACCTTTGGGAGCATTAGGCTGTGATGGGCACTGCAGCTGCCTCTCAGTTTGGAATTAGAGCAGACAGTGTGTAGGAGGTTCACACATCCATCTCGTCTGACACTGGAGGGGAAATAAACAAGACAAAAACCTGCTTTTGGCTCATCCATCCTATCCTAGTTCATTTCAAAGGTGCTTCATTGTGTAAATTGCACAACAAACACAGTAAAACTCCTTTCAGACATTCCCTGAACTCTGGATAATTTCCTGACATTTTCTGGAAGGGCTTTGGAGAGTGCAAATGTAAGAGAGAGATGCTCTGGACTTTCTGCAGAATTTTCCTGCCAGCCTTATAGTAAAAAGTTTGGATAACATGCAAATGAGCCAATGTGAGAACACATCAGGAGATCCTCCAGATGATTCACTGCCGTTTCTAACACGTGACAGAATCAAAAAAGACAAAAAACTAAAAGAATGCAAATATTTCAGATGTTTTCCATCCTGAAATATTTCCATACACGGACACTTAAGGGCAAAGAGATGTGCTGTAAACAAAAACATGTGACCTCTGCTTACCTTATTTAGGCTTTTTAGAAACCTCAGTTTTTTTATTTTTGTTTTACTGTGTATTTTTCATGTTCTTGTGCTACTTATAAGTTTTAGTGAAAAAAAAGTTTTATTGATATATTTTATAGAAATGTGAGATTTCTTTGGACCAAAAAGAAATATATTTGTTCTTCAGTACATGAATGATAAACTGGCTTACAGTTACAGTTGCTACTTTTAACAAAGAAAGTAATGGAGGAAATAATCTTGGCCAGACTGTGCAGACATTTGATATACAACTAGTAATTTTACTTGGCTCATTTCACAAGGATTTTTTAGTAACTAGACATTCTGCTGCACATCAGGTTCCACTGTCAAACATTTCCCTTGTTGCCTTGTCTAGCTGTGTCGCTCACTCAGAAGGATTCTACTGCATCAACTTTATCTCTCTGTCTAACAAGTTTATATTTTATTTCTGTTAACAAGTGACAAAATATTTTCTTTTCTTTATTCCACTGGAGGTTTTTCAATTCACTATAATCCTTAACTTTCATATAATTCACCATCAAACCCTACATAAGATGCTTATCTTTCCTTTGTATATACAGAAAATTATATATCTATTTTTTGAGAGTGCAGAATCTGTTGACGTGTCTGCAATGTAGCACAAACATCAGTTTGGAGCCTTTGCATAATTTAGTATAACGGCACCTGACTTGAGGATTAATGCATTCTATTGGTTATCTCTATGAACCAACTCCAGATATTTATAAAACGTAGATGATGGGAGAAATGAGTTTGGTATTTTGAATAAACGTTGTACTGGTCCTCTAAAATCAAGCACTCAAAACTGTCCTGTAGAATGAACAAGTTCTTCAAGATGTGAGCTAACAGCAATCAGAGAGACATAGTAGTGGCTTTAAAATGCACAGCGGCAAAGTTCAACACTAAGTATATAGTACAATAAAAAACTGCAAAACCTGCATTTCAACTTAATACCATACCATAGACAATAATAAACCCAGCACTATAAGAACAATTAAACAAAATAAGACATAGAAATAAAACATAAAAAGATCATGCATAACAAAGCAAATGTAAATATAAATAAACATCTCCTCACACCGTAATGTTTCCAGTCTGTTAGTGAAACAAAAGGGGTTTGGCAAAGGTTTTCTCTTGTGGAGAGTTTTAGAGTGACTTCTTATTTGTCAGTGTAAACAGGCTCATTTTCTGTGTTGGCTAAAAAGCTGTAAAATACTGGTAGCAGGGCCTTTCTGTGTTGGGTATGTATGTGTTCCCCCTTCTCTTGCTGCACCCTGTATATCCCTCCACCAGCCTGTGTCTCCCACTAACTCTAAAATCACATCTGGCTCTTAACTACTCAAAGTACACACCTTTCCTCTGCTTTGCCTCTTCCTTGTACCCAGACTCTCTCTCCAGGTTCCAGCAGTGAGGCTCTGGCCCTCTTGTCACAGTGTTGTCTGTGGGAGGTAGCATTACACATGAGTCCACAGGGTTTTTACTCTGGTCTGAGCTCATGCAGTCACAGACAAATGAAGGGCCAGAAGTTACTATTTGAATGGACTGTCATAATTCCATTCTCTTGGATGTAGGCTTTAGCTGGCATAAGCTATTACACTGTGTCGCCTTTCTTGAACCAGTGCTGGATCTGCTCCTTATCCCTGGTTGTTTGCATCTTTGTAGACAATAAGAGCAGAGAATAGTTAGCATATGCATAAACAGGTGCTTGTGTCTGTTCCAGTGCATCAAAATATTCTTGGTACTTGGAACTGAATTTACGGTGTCTTTGATCTGGAGCTGGAATACCTTTCAGCAGTTGATTTAGAGGGTGTGCGACTCTGGCATGCTTATGTCCATGCTTGACCACGTGCAGTATCAACCTATGCTGCCACAGCCTATGGATCACCTGTTCTAGACTGCAGGTGGGAGGAGAAACCAGGTGAGTAGATGATAATGTGATCCTTATATGCCATTAAGGATTTAGCTACCTGGCAACTTAAACATTGTGGTGTTAGCTGTTGGAATGGTGCCTGAGCAATACCAAGACCAAAGGTGTTCCAAGTGTTTTTTATCTGGGTATTTGCGACCTGCCACTAGTGAGGAACACAGAAAACCACTGTGTTCAGATACGGCTGCAAAATCTTCTTGATTCTTGGCAAGGAAGAGGCATTTTTGTGGTTTATCTAACATCCTCTGGAAATCTGGTTGAAATATCCAGCACATTTTGATGGAAAGCTGACTCATGTTTGCAAGAGATTAAGACATTATGTTAATATGTAAATGCAAGTTATGACGTTATAAGTTAATGTTTTGAGTAACTGCCTTTCCACACAGTTCCATCAAACTTCAGCTTACTGACTGGTACATAATTGTTTGTTATATTCATTCTAAGGTGTCAACACAACAGAATATGACAGAATATTTGTTGATGCCTTTGTCTCTAATTTATTATCAGCAACTTCATCAAGGTATAAGGTACTTATGAACTCCCCACTAAAAGCTCAGTCTATACTAATCATGAGCGCCCCCTTCTCACTCAGAAGGCGGCGCAGGTTCTGGTCCAGGCCCTGGTCATCTCACACCTAGACTATTGTAACTCCCTCCTGGCAGGTCTACCTGCTAGTGCCATCCGACCTCTGCAGCTCATTCAGAATGCAGCAGCTCGACTGGTCTTTAACCTACCTAAGTTCACTCACACTACTCCGCTCCTCCGATCCCTTCACTGGCTACCGGTGGCTGCCCGCATCCGTTTCAAAACATTAGTACTTGCGTACCATGCTGCGAACAGATTGGGTCCAGTCTTCATCCAGGACATGGTCAAACGTTACACCCCAGCCCATTCACTCCACTCTGCTTCAGCCAATCGGCTTGTTGCTCCCTCACTGCGAGCTGAACACTCATCAAAATCACGACTGTTTGCTGTCCTGGCTCCTAAATGGTGGAATGAGCTCCCCATTGACATCCGGACATCAGAAAGTTTACACATCTTCCGCCGCAAACTAAAAACACACCTCTTCCGACTATACCTTGAATAAAACATTTTAAACTAACAATTTAGTAGCACTTAAATGGCACTTACTTATAGCACTTTGTAGTTTTGCTTTTTTGAAGAAATTGTACTGTCTCGATTCTTGTTGCTCTGGGTTTGTACCCTCATGGTTGAATGCACTTATTGTAAGTCGCTTTGGATAAAAGCATCAGCTAAATGAATAATGTAAATGTAAATGTACTGTGCTGTTGAAAGTACAAGAGGAAACGATTAAAACTCCATCTTCTCTCCAAGAACCAAAGCTGCTACGACATCAGAATACGTTCAGGTAAGTTTGCAAGGCTCCTTCAGGCATTTGAGGTTTGAGGAAATGAAAAGTAAACAAAAGGAAATGAACATAACCGACATGACAGACATGTTGCCAAAGAGATGCAGTTCCAGCCATTACATTGTGATTTTAGTGTGATATATGTCTTCAATAATTTTGTCTGACCAGTCCTGGTTCCAGAGGATATTCAATGGCAGGGCATTTGATTTTCACAACAATCAAAGGATTTTTTTAATTCAACAATGTATTCATGTCGAATATCAAAAATATGTTAAAATCCGACAAAGAAAATGTAAACACTTTTTAACTTAAATTCAATGATGTCGGCCGATATGAATTGTGACCTGACAATATAACCGATTATTTATACAATGGCTGAATTGGAGTCTGTAGTGGGAAAAAATTAAGTCTGGTGGAAAACTATTTTGTGGTTGAAAAGTAACTTTTTGTATACCTGTTTGAGACTTTTTTGACCTGAACTGTTTGTGACCTGAAACCTATATGACCTGTCTAATATCTTTCTATTACTTATTGACTGTCCAAGAACCTAATTTCCATCTGCTTTATATTCAGAGGAAACGTATGCAAATCAGTTTCCTGTGTCTTAATTCCTGTCTCAAACTGCGTGTACAGAACCAGTCTGAACTGGCTCAGACAAACAGCCTTAGTTCTCCTATATAAGATCCTTGCATTTGACTGTTCTCCATCAACACTCTGAGATCCCTGTGACTCTCTGTGTTGATCCTTTCTGCAGAAAGCCCCTATCAAAATACACAAAGACAAATTTGGTGTTCCAGCCTCTTGTATTTTCAGATTTCCATCACAAGTCTCAGTCACTTCACTATCAAACCTTACATTTCATTCCACAAACTGTCTGACTCCAAGGCCTTAGTCAGTTGATCACGCACTAAACTAACGCACAATGATATTGGGACAATTACAGCAACTCCATGGACAGCACCACCCAACAAACAAGCAGGACTATGACAGCATGTAGCTCAGGACCATTTATTATACTCTTACATATCTGTATAGGCAAACATACACTTAAAAGTAAAGTTTCATTACTAGAGGTGGGTGAACCTTGTAGTGAGGCTGTAGCTGCTGCTGAGCGACCATCATCATTAGTTGAGCTTAACTTACTGGTAAACCCCTTTCTTATGTCTATTTCCACAAAGAAAAACTAAGGCAAACATTTACATTATGCTAGCCAAGCCGCTGTGTGAAGTGAGGGATCAAGCTGACTTAAGAAACACACTAAACTCTTGATTGACTCGCCCTTGGTCCAATGATTTATTAGCATGGAAACCCACAGTCCAATTATCCAGAGTAAGAAATTATTATACAGTAGTCTAATCTCTCTCTCTTTCTCTCTCTCTCTCTCTCTCCAGAGGCGGTCGCTAGGGGAGAGGGCGTGGCGTCGTATCTGGTCAGTGACGTCAGCGGGAGCTGTTCACAGTGGTGTGGTGCTGAAGAGGATCCTCTCAGTCAGACAGCCGCTCCCTCGCTCGGTTGGTCGCAGCCATCAGCTGCTGCTCCAACGCTGGATTTCGTTTATCGGCGCTCAGCAAGGGAACATACAAAAGCGGAGGAGGAAGAAGAAACTGCCCGCACTGTCTACCCCTGAAACCCATGTGGAAGCGATTTACAACAAGTAAGTCACCTCGATTCTTTCTGTCTCTGTGTGTGCGGAGTCTTAAAGCAGCGGGGATGGATTTCATCCTTACTGGCTTAGTACTCCTAATAAATCCTGCACACTGAGATCACTTTACTGAGGGCTGCAGAACAGATAACCTACATCCACGCTGTGTGTAATTACCAGCCCGTGTTTGTCCAGTGAGGCAAGTCATCCAGCCGCGCCTCAATCTTACCCTGTGCCTGCCCGGGGTAAAACATTTGACTCATATTTGCATGATCCAATGCAAGAGATGCTCTGTCTCTCTCTCTCTCTCTCTCTCTCTCTCTCTCTCTCTCTCTCTCTCTCTCTCTCTCTCTCTCTCTCGCTCTCTCTCTCTCTCTCTCTCTATCTTTCTCGCGTGCGCGCGCGCGCGCGGTTGTATGAATGCCTGAGATCAGACGATATAATACTATATGAAAAATACAAATAATAAAGAGTAATGCTCATCTCTCTCTTATTATTATTGTCTTTATTCACATATCCCTCCTTCGTCTTTGTGTGTGTGTGTGTGTGTGTGTGTGTGTGTGTGTGTGTGTGTGTGTGTGTGTGTGTGTCTGTGTCTGTGTCTGTGTTCCTCAGATACATGCTTTTAAAAAGGTGGATTCTAGCCTATAATTGCAAATTATTTCAATTCTATGGGGTTGATTCTTTTAGTTTGGAATTTTCCAGTTGGCTAACCCATTGCGAAGTAGTTTTACTGATCGGGTTAAACAGAGATATACTGGGATTGGTCTGTTAGTGGTCACGTTGCTGCCGGGTTTCTTCAAACAGCATCGCAGCATGTGAGGGAATGTACAGGAGCTGGTGAATATGCAGAAAGATTCTATTTTGACTCCAGTACAATTAGGTGTGGCCTGGCTCCTGGCCTCCGCTCCTCTCGTCTCCTCTCATTTTGACACACTAGGTGCTGTAAAACTGCCTCTTTCCTTCATTTACACATATACATGTATTGAAAGGGAAACAACTGCCAATCACCTTTATAGTGTCTTTGAATTTGTGTTGGCACTATAATATTGTAAAACACATTATTTCCATCTAGTTTGCTATTTACTATACATGACATTAAAATGAGAGTGTCAAAAATGTAGTGAGCCCTTTCCTTTGGGATATTAAAGTGCTAAACTCACAGTCAACCCATAACGCTTGGACACGAAACTAAATAAAATGGTTAAGACTGCAGCAGCAGATGCTGACAGATGTCAGATTTGATCAAATACCACACTCAGAGACAGAATTACAAATTAATGTGGAGACTCTTCCTACCTTCCTAAGATACGGTTGTGTTACAGAGGCTGGAATATTCCTGTGTTTGTGAAGATAAGCATCCTGTTTTTTTAACTTTCCTCTTCCACAAGATGCACATGGGCCATCTGTTTTCTCTTGGGTGCCGCTCTCCACACTTCCTGAAATGAACACATCCTGACATTTGAGCACAGAGGCTGATATGTGAAAGGTGACATAATTACAGAGTTGCAAAAGTAATCATTTAGATAGTTCAGGGATGATCTAGATAGATGGAGAGCAGCATCGTTCATTTTTTTCTTTGTGCCTACATCAGTTTAATTTCTGTCCCCGTGGAGTTAGATCTGCTCACATTTTACCAATTATTTCTGTTTTAGAGTGATTATTTTTGGTTCACACACCATGGTTGCATTTGACTCTTGAATTTAGATGCCCCTGCAAGAGGAAGCAGAAGGCTTCACAACATGCCTGCATCTTGAAACATAATCGAGAGACTAAGCTATTCAGTCTGGCTATTCATGATGTCTCCCTTTTTGATTGCTTAAATCTTCACCTTCTGTTGGATCATTTTGTTCAAAACGATGTTAGTCATAGACCTCTTTGATGAGTTTCTGTTTGTAAGTGAGTTTTAGATCTATAATTTGTCAAATAAGAGGTCTGGTGTCTTTATTAAACTAAGCAGAGAGCTTTTACGCTTCATACCTTAGAACAAGTCTAAATGCTTTAATTCCAGTTCAGAGCATGTTGAACACATTACAGTGTGATTGGTACTGAGTGCATATTGATGACTGGCTTCTGTTTATATTGTACTTTCAAAGCCACTCAAAAACGTTGTCATTACATAAAATGTTTCCCTGTGAAACGCCAGCTTTTCCTGAGACCCCCATAGTCACTGGCCTCTAAAAAGATCAACGCGTCTCTCTCACCACATCCAGAGAAGTGGCTCTTATTGGGTATCCAGTGAACAGGCTTTCTGGTCACGACAGAGCAGGCAGGTGGTTGAGTGGAGCTGGCAGGCCGATAGGGCAGTGGGGTGGGGTGGGGTGGTTGGATGGAGATTCGGGAGTCCAGTGAAACCTGATAGTACAGGATCTGGTTTCTCAACCTGTGTGCTGGCAGAGAAACATTAGTGATAGTTGTTAATACTCAGCAGTGTAAAGCGTTGGATGAAATTAAGTAATTGTGGTTTCTACCAGTATGAATGCTAAGGTTTGTGGAGCTAGATGATGCTGACATCAATTATGTCATGATGGGATGATAGTTTGAGGGTTTTCTTTAATCTTTAAATGAGATAATAGGAGGATTCTAAATTTGAACCTTTCTCTTTGGAGTTTGTTTCCTCCCAAACACATGCAGGTTCACTAGAGACAGCAGGGTTGAATGTGACCGTGTACCGTTGTTTGTCTCTATATGTCAGTGATGAACTGGCACCTTGTACAGGGACTACCCTGCCTCTCTCCCAATGTCAGTCGGGATTGGCCCCAGGATAAGGGGTCCATTAAATAATGGATGGATGGACATTCCTTGCTCTTCACAGAAAGAGACCATCACAGAAAAACTCAACAGGCCATGAGTGTTTATTTTGTAGATGATTCACTGTGGGAACTTTGTGATTCTAAATTTCCTAAGAGAAGCCACAGGATCTGAGGCTGACAGGTGGTGTAATGTTACAGACCTCCACATTCTCACTGTCAGTCCAAAATATTTTGATATAAACTGAAGACTTTATGTTTCACCATGCGAATACTTTAGGTTTTGCAGGCTTTGAGTCAAAGACTAACATCAGCGTGCTAATATGCTCACAATAAAATTCTAATATCCAACAGGTCTAATGGCTGCCATGTTCACAAGAGAGAACTTAGACGATTCCATGTAGCCTCTTAAGATATCCATCATGGAAAACCATCTTCACATCAGCTGCGGTTCCCTAACAGTTGCGATTGCCCCTTTTATCATATTGGACTGGATACTACCCATACAAGGTGATAACAGTGATTATAGTTTTAACTGTGATAATTTTTACTGAAAAATATCTGTCCATTGGCTTGGAATGAATCCTAACTCTCTCAAGGACTCTGCTGTCCCCACATTTTCAAACCTCTGCTCCAGATTTAATTGATTCAGAATGTCAACAACATCTGAAACTCTGCCACTCTAATTGCTTATTCAAAACACTTGCCTTAATTTTCTCTTATTTCCTCTCCAGCCCTCCTCTACGTACTCTCATGCAAGACATCCGATCCAAGGAAACATAAATCTCAATACTTTAGACTGCAGCAAATACACCTGGTTTTACAAATCAGAAAAGGAATGGAAGCCTACCGTCTTTTGAATCAGCCACTGCATACTTTAAAGGATGTGCCATAAACGGGAGCTTATGCTGTTGTAAAGGTCACCTAAGTGCACTTTATGTACAGGCAATATGTTTGGGAGGACAGATAAATCTGCGCTTTCTTACCTACATGTTTTATAAATTCTGTACATAGCCAGACTGTCAGAGGCCTTAAATTATAAGGATAAGGGAAGGGATCTCTGTATGTATTTGTTTATTGAATGTGTCATTGTATATGTATTGGTTTCTTTAACAGCCAAATGTTATAAATGTGGGGGGAAGTGACATGTCAGGGGATTTGTTTTGGGTCCTGAAGACCTACATGGGATTATTTCCAAGGAGACGGGATTATAGCCGGGGCGACACTTACAAGGATTACCGCAAGGACTGAACTGTTTTTCTGGGCGCTCTGAGGTGGTGAGGATAGCGTGGACCCATTTTGTTTGTATTGTTTGCGGCACCTCACCACGCCACACCTGCATAACTTTTGTTTTGGGACGGTTTTTGGGGATTCACCATAAGGGACTGTATGAACCTGGGGTTTGGGAAATATTGATGTGTGGGATTTGTTGAAATTGTGGGGTTTTGTTTATGTTGCCGTTTTTGTTTGGGGGCTCACGTCCAGGGGGTACGTGTGTATGATTTGGGTTTATTGTCAATACAGATAATTGTATGCAATATATTTGGGTCTATTGGGTCTTGCTGACTGTTTGTTTTGCAATGGCCCAGTGATGCTGTTTTTCAGCTGACACAGAAGCTGTGTTAGCATTTTCCAGTAGCAGAAAACACTAAATGTTTCACACTGACCAGAAAAACATCACATTGAGTATTCTATTCTAAACAGCATTTACAGCTCTATCAATCTCCAGCTCAGTTGTTGACATATGTCTTCATGCCACAAACAATGGGTAATGTGTAATCAATATTGTGAATATTGTATTTTGTTGATGTGTGCTGCTCTATGAGACAAATTGTGAATATGGGTTATACCAATACAATTTGATTGATATGCAACCACACAATGTGTGTTACAACCACTAATTGGTAAATTTGGTAAATGTCCATTACTGCATACTTAAGACCAGATCTTGTCAACATGTTGCTGTGTTCACACTGCAAGAGACGTCAGTTCATCTGTATGAAATTAAGGTTTCTTTAAACGGAGATAAAAATAATAAATTCACTCAACCACTATGCCGATGGAGGGGTGGGTGAAGTGTTTCAGTCCATGAAACACTTTTGGAGTCTCAGGGGTAAGCAGCATTGCAGCCAAATCCAATACAATTGAAGTAAACAGGGACTTCTTCAAATGTTAAAAAAACAACAGAACAAAACTAAATGCTTCCATGCTGCTTGTGTGGTGTCATCCAAGTGTCAGAAAGCCCTGACATTCATATACGACTCGAGGTGGTGCCATTTACAACATGTTTTCAGCCTAAATGTCCTCTGATATCCTCTTTGGAGGCACGTTCGCTCACACACACCTGAAATGCACACACACTGCACACAAGCTCATGCCCAAGGGCACTTCCACTTGCAAGCTTTAAGGCTTAAAACATGGTGTAAATGACGCCATTTCAAGTCAAATGTGTTGTTTTTTTCTTTTGTTTTATTACGTTTGAAAAATATATCACCAGTACTTCAATTGTATTGGATTTGGCTGCAACGCTGTTTACCCCTGAGACTATAAAGTGTTTTGTGGATTCAAGCACTTCACCCACCCCTCCATTATCTGAGTAGATAATGAGTGATTTTTTTATTTTTCAATGAACTATACCTTTAAGTCTCATTGGTTAAGACAGATGTCCTATTTACAGTTTCACTAACCACTAACATTTCTCTATAAATATTAAGCATAATGCATATAGATTTTTTTGTCATATCACCATAATGGCTTATTAAGTTGTGTCTCTGTGTGACCTTTTGAGTTTCTCAGTAACAACAATGATTTTGTGGTTGTGGTCTACTTTATGGTAGAATCAGACAACGAGACTAGAGCTAAATAAGACACATTCAACACTATACACCTACAAAATCAATTCCTTAGAAGAATTATTGCACACATGGAGCAGCTATTGTTTTTGCACTTTAAACATCTTCTCTTAAAAGAAAGGTCAACACTGCAATTGTATAAAAACCTCCCTGAGAAGGACGTCTCATGATGTATAAAGGCTTGAAGCGGTTAAATCTGACTCACGCTTGACTAATTAAATATACAAAGAAAAATACAAGAAACAACTAAAGGAGCCAAAAAGTTCCACTAACATAGTCCCATCCAGTTGTAGTGAATTGAGGATGAGGTTTCCTCTCAGAGTCAGTGTATATGGCCCACTGCAGTCATGGCCATAGTGGCTGTAAATTGGAGGGGAGACACACGCACTATGAATGACAAAACAAGCAGGATGACAGCTGCCTGTGGACGGTAGCAGCCAGGGGGAGACCCCCATCACAGGGCTGAAGCCACGTCAGCTAGGGAGGAGGATTACAATACATCAACATACTTTATGTGACCCAGCATTCCTCTCACTGAGACTGACTCGTGTACTCTCCTTCAGCAGCAGATGTGAACACAGAGTTGGCAACGGTGATGATCCGGGCAGGTGGCTCAATAGGAACCACATCAATGAGGAAGAAATAACATCAATCATGGAGAACAGGCAGGTGCAAGGTAGCCTCTCATTGGCAGAGGCAGCCACTCATGTGGATCATTCTTTTGGCACATTAAATCTTTGCGCATGTTTCTGTGTTCACACTGCAAAAGACGTCAGTTAGATGTTGAGTTTCTTCTATGGTACTAAACAAACAGTCTCCTGTTTCGATTCATTTCATAATCATGTAAAAATCATGTCTTGGTGGGACTCCAAGGTTGCCGCTTTTAGACCAGCAGAGTAGAAGACGCCCAGGTCTACTGATCTCACCTTCTTCCTGGTCACATCAAGTCGTAAACTCCATCTTCTGGGTCATCTGGACAAAACAGCTCTGTGCATGTCTCAAGGACAGTATTTAGGAGACTTGGAAAAAAGGGGCAGTGGATAAGATTAGGATACTGTGGTAGCAGGCTCACTTTAAGTTGGGTCACAGGAATTAGGAATAATATAATTTTTCCAAGCGGGACAGTAGCAGAAGTGCTAGGTGTGGTGACAAGCCATAAAAAGTCTGTTGCATAACTGGGTATGAGGATGACAGGAGGCAGAGGCAGGTAGAGTGATTTTTTAAGTTAAATGCCTGGTAGTCATGTTATTTAACATTTTTATTGATAATCCCTTACATTAAGTCATAAATGGACTTTGGTCCTAACCAAAATATGTACAGAGTGGGAAAAGAATTTCTTAAGGTTTTCTTTTTCAAAACTTATGGCCAATAGTCAGCAAGCTTGAATATCTGACGCTACCTATAACACTCAATAATGAAGATGTTGTACTTCATTTGCTTTACTTGTGCAGAGAGAAATGTGGGAACAGTTTGTGGTTTTAAGAAATGTATAATATTTCTGAGAGAAGAGCAGCTGCTTGCAGTGACTGTGTGGAGTCTGGTCTGAAAGCAGAACCCATGATCAATGACTCTTTCGTGACAACTCACACACTAGCTGGAAATACTACACAGAAAGTGTTGTTTGTCAAAAATAGCTCCAACACATACCTCCACATACAGTACCTCCACCTTAAACTACAAATTTCACTCGTTATGCTAAGCCAAGCTAAACAAGTCAGACTCAAACCACTTTACAATACAAGTCACATTCACCCTTTCAAACACAGGTTTATACAGCACTTCTATATGCTGTCCCTTTCATCTCATCATTCACACACAGACCAGCTGTCAGGGGCAGTTTCATGCCCAAGGACACTTTGGCATGCGGACTGAAGGGGCCTGGGCTCAAACCACCAACCTTCTGATTAGTGAGTAAAAAGTATGGGTTTCACCCCCTTAATAAGATGGGTCAGGTTCAGGGAGTGCACCCACCCAAACATAGCTATGTTTAACAGGCAGTATATACATATGTACATTTTGATATAGTGTGTGATTACAACATGTGACTACTTTAGCCCTAATTATAAACCCTGTAAATATGATTAGAGACCAGACCATTTATCATCTATCCTCCACCCTCTGTACTATCCTCCTCTCTTTCATTTTTACTCATGGGAGTGAGTCCTTTACATATCTCTCTCTTCCCCTATCAGTCTTGTGTGTCTGCCATCCTCCTGTCTTCTCTGTCTCCTCCATCTGTCTTTCTCCTCCCCTACTTCCATGCCGGCAGGTCCATGTGCCAGCATGGCAGCATGGGTGTATGTCTATTAAACTCTATGGCTTTGGGTTGTACTTCATCCAAAGAATCGCTGTCTAATGCTGAGGGATGGATGCAGCCTGACATTCTTGTGTTTTATCAGGCATCATCAAAATTTAGTGCTTGTTGTTAAACTAAAGTTCCTACAAACAGTAGCAGTTTGTAAATTCTGCTAACTGGTTAGGCTACATCTAAATACCTGGATGATTTTCTTATTTATCATTTCTACATATGTTTAAATCATAGAATGACTACTGAGGTGTCACGTGGCACCTATTCAGCTGACAATGCCATTGATATCTCACTTTTTCATTTTGGTTAGATAAGATTTACCCAGAGCAAATGACAGTCTCACTGCAAAGCAATAATGCCATTTTTGCTGCATTTTGTCTGTGAACATATGTTACAGATTTCAGCAAAGATCTCTGTTTAACAATCTATTCTCAACCAAGTCACCATCCATCTGATACTGAAATCATCAAATTAACAGCTTCAGCAATTCTATTCATCTTATGTTGACAATTGTTTTACATCTAAACTTTGTTAAAACAGAATCCACCAATGAGGTTAAGTTTTCCTCTACATTTTTTTGTTTGTGGGCAGGATTACAAAATCATAGCAGCACAAATACCAGCAAAACTACTGATTCATCTACGTCAATGAAGGCTGCCACATTCAGGAGGATAACAGTAAAACCATACCTGATCCATCACTCCTGGATTTTCACTCATGTGAAGCATTCTCAAGTGTCATCTTTTTCTAAGAATGCACATGACAGGAGACATCCAGAAATACAGTGGGACTTGGCTGCAACATGACTCTCACTGTCTTTAATGATGTGAAACTCACTGAGCAGGATATGAGGATATGAGAAAACTCCAAACAGACGAGGACACTCACAGTCTGCAAAGTACTTCTGTTTTGTGAAGGGTTCCTAATAGAAACTTTTTTCATATCCCCAACTTCATTTTGGAGCAAAGGCAGCAGCATCAATGGAATTGTGATCAGGAGAATAGACAGACAATCAAACTGACTATGTGGACTATGACTTTGCACGCACACACACACACTAAGATTATAGATTATAAAATGATAAGATTATTCTGTTGTGACATTTGGAAGTCTAACTCAGTGGGGAGGAGAGGTGTCACTCGGTCACTGGTGTCCTTCCTGTCCTGCTCACAGCTGCTTCTCTGGGTCACTGGTTAAGGTTAGTGTTAGTGTAAGACAAGGCATGTTTAGCAGTAGAGTTATAGTAGTCCTCCAGGAAACAAATGCAAGTCTAAATAATGCCTCCATACATACAAAGTAAATGTGTGTGTGTGTGTGTGTGTGTGTGTGTGTGTGTGTGTGTGTGTGTTTGTGTGCCCTCAGGCATGTTACCTTTTCATACCCTATCATCATGCTGTTCTTGAATATATTGCAGAAGTAGCTCCATCAAACCTGTTTTAAATATTGAATGCTTGTGACTTTTAGTCCAAAGCATGAAGACAATTGAGCCTCACATCTGCAAACATGACGGCTCTGATCTCTGGTGTACTGCAGAGAATAGACGTGGCCTCTCCATCATACCCAAATACAAGACAGATCAATGTGATTGATTGTTGTTGATTGTACAAAAATAGACTCTTGATGTTTTAATGATGTTAAATCTTTACTGACGACTGTACATGACAGTTTACAGTAGATCCGATCACAGCAATTTTTACGTAATGTGTCACTTGTGGAGGCATCACACTTGTAGAAGCACTGTTGACGAACCACATGAAAGTTCTGTGAGGGATTGTAAAATGAGTAAGGCAGTATTTTGATTGACATTATTATGGAAGGAAGGGCTTTGCTAGAGCAGTCTTGCACTTATTTTAAGAGACTTAGTTACAGATGCTAAACTTTATCCAATAGCTTTGGTTAGGGACTATTTCATGCTCACTAATGTAAACTGAAGCGACTGAGATTATAGCATCACCAAGCTCAAATTGTTTTTTTCTAGGGGTGGATTAGGGAAGGAAACGGTTTTTCTATGTAATCCATCTGAACGAGATTGGCTGGACGATATTTACTCTGGATAATATTAATTTTGTTGTAATATGTGCATCTCACTAAAGCTACATTTGGAGAAGACAGATGTGCAGTCAGGGGTGGGGACTGGTTGCCTGGCTGCTGCTGTTGGCAGGTCAGTGTGAACAGACTGTGTGAACATGGAGAGATTATGTTTCCACCACTGGTCCTGTCTTTACCTCTGCTGAGAGGACGCAGAGAGCAGGATTTGGGTTTGGTTGATTTAATCTGCAGTCTGAGGTTTATATTTGGAAACTGTGTGTGTGTGTTTGTGTGTGTGTGTGTGTGTGTGTGTGTGTGTGCGCTGTCAGTCATCTACCCTGTTAACTGATTAAATCATAGACATGCTCATCAGTCCTGTGTCTGTGGTCGGCACATGTTAGCTACAGTTAAGGTTGTGCTGCCACTCTGTCTGAACCAGAGGAGGTGCCCTCCTCTTATTTCTCAGAAAAGGCCTTAATCTATTTGTGTGAGGTCTGGAAGAGTGAGAGGTGCTTTGGGTGGAGTAGTGTGTGTGTGTGTGTGTGTGTGTGTGTGTGTGTGTGTGTGTATGTGTGTGTGTGAGTTTACCACATCTGACACGCACACATCTGGCTTTAGAAATTCAAGGAGAACCAACCACATACTGATAACAAGAGGAGGAAACATGCGAGGACCTCTTGAAGCTATAAGCAGTCTGTCATTACCTGCATGGACTACAGGCCATGTTCTGACCTCACTGTGTGTGTGTGTGTGTGTGTGTGTGTGTGTGTGTGTGTGTGTGTGTGTGTGTGTGTGTGTGTGTGTGTGTGTGTGTACAGCCCTTTATGGTATAGTGAGGTGCTGAGGTTAAAGATGATATTGAGGTAGTAGGCGGTAGCTCCGTGCTGCATGTTGACCTTGATTTTGAACTTCCTCCTCATGCTCTTTCTATCATCAGCCTCCTGTGTGGTAAATTCACAATGTCTTTCATGGCTGTCAAAAGACTCACAACACAGAGATGCAGATGCAGCTGGTGCAGCTGGCAGCATTGATCAGGGAGAGTATCGACAGAGTCTGGTGCAACCAAAGAAGGAGTAGTCTGAAACTGGAATAAGTCTACTTTGGCCAGAGGTCTCCTGTTGCTCATTATAGCCATTTTCTGACATGTCCTGCAAAAGAACTTCAGATTTTGGTCTGGACTATCTCCACAGCTTTCACACATGCAAAATGCAGCTGCAGATTCTCTGCACAGATGCATTCTCAACACCTATAAATCGTCCACAGGAGGTGAGGGGTGGTGCAGTAGAAAGAGACAGGACGTAACGTATTCATTACGGCTGCAGTCATGTGTTTTTGTTTACAGTACATTGACAATGGCGTCGGCTCTTATGCCAACCAACTCTCTGGTCATAGTGGATTGTTTTGTTTTTATATATGAGTCTGTCGTGTGTTAGAATCGCCAACAACTCCTCCACTAGCTCGCTGTGAACAATCTCTCTGGCTGTGTTGCTAATTGGCTCCTCCAGATTTTATTTAATTCTGCAGAAACCCTGGAGGCTCTCACTCGGACATTTGCATACACACACTGGAGGATCTCCGGAGTTAGGTGCATGTCTGAAAGCAGCTTATGTCATCTCTTGTGTTGGGGCTTCTCTTTAGCTTTCTGTGAGCCTAAGTGACCACAACTTAGAGACCAACTATGGGCAGGCAGGCCACAGAGAAAGTGTTGAAGCTTAAATACAATTCTCAAATCTGCAGTACTCAACACTTCTTCATGAACAATAGATAAAATGTTTTGATGTGTAATGTCAAATGAGACAGTCACTGTGTCCTAAGAGTTTATTCAGTTCCCACAAGTGTAAGTGGTGTAGCCTCTTTTTAGCTGTTTCATATTTTTGATTATATTTTTGTCACAAGTTGCCAGAGACCAAAACAGAGCTAAAAGTAGCATGGATTTTGGAATGACAAAGCTCTAAATTAATCTAATTATGCTCCATGTCAGTTGTGTAACATATTCTATAAAAACTGTTTTATAAGGTGATGATATGTTGTATTCGCAGCTGCTCCAAAGTGGCACTGCCCCATGAACAGCAGATACATGAGACCCACAGTGAACAGGTTTGGGGAGAATTGCTGCTCAACAGAACATTGCATTACAACAGCAATTAACTGCATTAACAACCCAGACTGAAATATAGCTGCTGGAATAGTTTTGTTTTGTCAAGGACACAAGTCAAAAGAACATTTAAATCGTACAAAAAAATCTTCCCAATTTTCAAGTTGAAAACTGTCAGACATCAGATGCTGCTGCAGAGCTTTGCCAAGTGATCAGAAATGTGAGATGGCCCAGCTCGGTGCCTCTCACTCTCGATCAGCTGAAACAAGCAGCTGATGTCTCACATGTGTAAACAATTATGGGGGAACAAGATAAATACAGGGCACCTTGCAGTAAATCACAGGCAGAACCAAGAGGATTATATGTTACATAAACTCCGCCAGTCTCAGCCTCTCATCCAAACCATTGAACCAATATTACCAAAACCAAAACCCACTCTGAGCCACACAGACAGCCAGCACTGCACAAAGTAAAGAACTAAAATGAACTCCATTTGACACTGAAATACATTAAGAGTAAAACTAGTATTTGTTTTGAAATACTTTTTAAATTTTTAATGTTGCAAGGGGATGGAGGCAATCCCAGCTCACATTTGGTGAGAGGTTGGGGTACACACTGGACAGGTCATCAGGCCATTTTATTTGCAGAAAATTGCTTTGTCGTTCAATTATTAGCTCCAAAATATTTCATAACTTTTACTTCAGAAAAAAACAGCAAAGTTTATTGTGAGCCTCCATCTATTTAAAATTGACTGCTTCATTACGACTTACAAATTGTATGGTGGTGTGAAAGGTCACACAATCAATCCCACAAAATAAAACACAATGCTTAATGTGAGATTCAGAAGTCGTATACTGTCTCCTTGACTACATCTAGTGTTGTTCGGATCTGGTGTCACTGATCAAAAACCACAGGACGGCTGAATGAATCAGGGCCTTTTGTCCCTGAGGAGGCTGACATGTACACATCATCTCTGTTAAAACAAAGGTACACTCCCCATGATACATTGATTTGAATGCTGCATGTTTTCATTTGCACACATAGCTTAAATGTAATAGCACCATTACAAAAGAATAGCTCCAACGTGCCTGTTAATGAGTCTGGTGATGATTTAATTACTTCCCTCTGGCAGATGGCAAACAGTCCTGTCATTCTTATTATTTTTTTCATATTTTAAATTAAAGTTTTACATCACCTGTAATGGTGGTATAATTGTGAGGGGTTGATCATTATGACATCAATATTATGTGTTGACTCATTCGTTGTCATTTTGTTTGGAATGGGTAAGTTGAATGATTTATAGCTTACCAAATGAAAGAGGACCCAACTGCGAAAAAAGCATCTAATCACACTGACGAAGACACCAGAAAAACTGATGTTGTTGCTAAAATCAGGAGGATTTATAGGTCTCCACAGACATGCAGGCCAGAGAAGACCCCTCCTGAGTCAAAGGGTTAAATCAGATAAAGCCCAGATGAGGAGGCCACAAAAGGAAGAAGAATGATGACAGTGCCTATTCTTCAACAGGAGAAAGATGCTTTAAAAACTACACTGGTGGTTAACAGTGTTATTGGCCTGTGTGCGCAATATTGAACCACTTTTTAGAAACTGCACAACTGTTGGGTCCAATTTTTGTATATCTTAGCAAACAGTGGTTGGATGCTACTTCAGCAAGACATAGTTCAAATATGTAACTTAATGAAAAAAAAACACATTTAGTTTTGTTATGTGAGGAAAATTAAGTAAGATACAATTAGTTAATTAGTGAGTTTGAGTGGTTTGTAGATCCACCAACCAAGTTCTGTGTCTTGATGTTAAGCCAACTGCCATGACATGTCCTACAAACATACAGATATCAGAGTGTCAGTGTGACTGTAGCTCTGCATGACAGGAGTGTATTTGGTCAATTGTCAAACTACCAGAAGTAAATACTAAAAATCATTGGCGTTGTTTCACTTTTACTGAAGGAAGTGTAACATGCACTGTATATAAATCTATGTGGTGATTGTAGTATTATTTTCCTCATATTATAAGCACATATTCAATATTTCTGTCTTATGTAGTTCTGTTGCTGTTTTTTATCCACACTTCACTGCATGAACATGCATGTGCTTCTTTCAACAAACATTACAGTTTAATCTTAAATGAACTATGTCAACTCTAATCATTTCTACATGACTGGCACCATATGGAGATGTAGAGGGACATCTCAGTTCAGTCTCTCTCTCTCTGTCCTACCCAAACACTTCACCTGTGTTTGCCGTTACCTGAACTTTGGGCCGTTACTAAGGCAACATTTTCCACACATGGTGACAGCTACAGCCAGTCAGCCAGTGGTCATTTGTTACATTCACCAATGATGTGTTCCTCTTTGTCCCTCTTTGTCCCTCTTGTTCCCTGAGCAAGGGAAATGGCTGAGAATGGTGAGAGAGAAGAAAGCCACAGGAACATGGAGAGACCAAGTAAACCCAACACAGTGATTTTCCGACCAACCTGAGTGGGTTAAAACCAAGGATCTTGTTGTACAAAGACACTGACCTCGCTGTGGTCAGACCAGTTGTCCCATATGTACAAAGTCTGGATTTGTTTTAGTTCTGTTCTGTTGTTTTGGTCAATGGTTTTAGATCAGTATTTCCAAAACTGTAAAAACTAGAACAAATGTGAAAGTGCATCAGATCTTTAAAGATGCAGTCTGTAAAAACAAAAAGCTAAAATATCCTAAAATGATTATTCTCCAGGGCATTGTACTATGAAGCCGGATTTATCTGGGCTTCAGGTGCTATGAAGCTCATCGTTTGAAGCTTGTTCACTTCTGATCTGGGTAAATCACCATGGTAACTTATGCTGAATGGCGAACCTGGTCAGAAGCAGCTTAAGTTGGAGATAAAAGATCAACCCGTATAAAAGCTCCGCCCACTGACCAATCAATTCCTTTGAAACATGACATCAGAGTTCTTAGAGGATCCCGTAGAGCTGAGTCCCTGAGGAGGACAAAACCATTTTACCTTCTCTAATAAGTATCTTTATGAAAGATATAGATCCTCATCAGAGGGAATGATAAACCTTTGTCAGCTGATGGAGCCGTACATAACCAACCTGACATGTAGGAGCAATGTGCTCACAGTAACACAGACTGCATCGCTCTACACTTCTTTGCTTGCGGGAGTTACTGATATTGATGAACTGGGTGTGTTAGTGGCGGGATAAACAGACATAGTTTTAAACTTTGATCTTTTAAGTAGGATTATCCTATGAAATTAAATAATTATTTGGAATGGGGGATAGATAGTTTACAGATTTACCTTGTAACAGCCTCCATCCCTCCCTCCTCTCTCTCTCTCTCTCTCTCTCTCTCTCTCTCTCTCTCTCTCTCTCTCTCCTGAAAGGAAAGGATAAAGGAAGTTTCAAACAATGTCTGGTTGGTTAAGTCAATCCGCGCCATGAACACACCCAGTACATTTCAATCGCTCCCTGTGTCCAGCTGTGCCAGACGCATGCTGTCACCAGATTAGTCACATTCCTGAAAACAGGTCCATGTGTTTGAGTAATTGTAAACGTGTCCACCACAGTGTGTCCCCAGAGTCAGTGCAGACAGTGTGTGACAAACTAAAGCACATTATAGAGGCTACATACATCATGTGATTCAGTGGAACGTTTCATCTCTCATCCAAGAGGCTTCTTCATCTCAGTTCCACAGGTGTTTTTAGTGAAGAACGTAACAAAGAACCGTAACTTACACATTCACACAATCAGAGATGTTTTACCAGCTGTTCTTCCTGCATTTAGCAGCTGTAACTGTTTCTTTTAGTCCGGATAATGTGTTTGTACTTGTAATTTTTGTAAAATAACAGTTATCCTTGTTGTGAAATGTGCTGCTCTGCTGTCAATCAAACTTGTCCATGTCTGTGATTGGTCATTTGCAGTAAACACGCCTCTTTTATGTTCATGCGCTCAGATCCTGATGAGGAAAACCTTGGTTGACTTATGGAGTTAATAAGCAGCTTCATGTGACCACTTAGTCTGACTGCAATTGTTAATTGTTAAGTTCTGCTTAACAGCTGGATCTCAGAAAGAAGGTATGTTAACTTGCTTCATAGTACAGGCCCCAGATGTGCTTCACTACAAGTTACAGATTACAAATATTCATTTGAGAAATTGTTTAAATAAAAACAATAATTAACAATAGTTAATGCACATTTTCACATGCACATTTTCAAAAATATTGTTCTGAACCACAAAGGTTATTCCTCTAGCTTTAAAGGTTAGTCTATATTTACAATGTGTTCATGCAATTTTATCAAATCAAATCAAATCAAATTTTATTTGTATAGCCCATATTCATAATTTTATGCCCTTGCCTTAAATGTTCACAAATATTAGCTGTTATTCTCCAGAAATCATCTATAGCCACAAAGTGACTCAGCGTGGACTCTCCTATCTTAGGATTTAGAGAAGAGAGTTTAACCTTTGCTTTGGTTTTATATATTTCTATTCCATGAAGTGTTTATAAAAGGCAACACTCCCACTCAGTGACCCATGCACTGGTTTAAAAGAGCTTTAGGGACAGAAATACTGCACCTCTGCTTGACTTCCTCACTTCCATAGGATGTTAGGGAACAGTCAGTAGCTCTGTTTGACTCGTCTGATGCCAAAGGGACATTGGTCAATCACGGAAGGAGAGAAGCAGCAAAAATAATCAGATGAGTCATTTTAGATCATAGAATCACTTCATACTTATCATCTTTCATTATTTAATAACAACATAAGTTACATCATACAAATATAGTGAATCTCTTAAAGCTTTAAACTATTTTTTTAAAGGGAGTTAGTATCCTGGTTTAGCCAGGGTAGCTAAGTGACATACTTCTCAAGATCAATATCTTCAACTTAGCAACAGTAAGCCTTACAGGGGGCTGCTTTTTACATGTAATTTCAGTTAGAGTCAGAGACTTACATTAAAATGGATTTATGTAAAATAACAAAAATAAAAAAGCTTTAGGAAGATGATGTTTGTCTTGATATATACGTGTGTGCGTGTTGCCTAGGGGTGAAAGATGACGGTATGATTATGAATGGCTTGCCAGCAACTTTGATTTTTAAATTAAATAAGTAAATAAATGTGATTTGCAGTTTCATGTGGAAATATAAAATAATTTATCTTTTTGTGTTTCTGCAGCCTGGTTTTAAGTCTGGTCTTTGACTGGGCAAGTCATATACAGTCATAGAGTTAGTCGAAGGCACTCCACTCCGGTTGTATGCTACAGGTAATTGTCGTACCTCTCTATATTTAGCTGCAATAATCCTTCCTCTGTTGTGACCACTTTAATTTTTGTCTCATCGGACCAGACACTCTTTTTCCTTATCCTCTTTGTACTCAAAGAGGCTTCTGTCTTGCCACTCTATTGCAGAGGCCTGATCGAGAGCTGCTGTGATGATCGTACTCCCAGCAGGTCACATCTCTGACCAAGGCCCTTCTTAAGTCAGATGGCAAACTTTAAAAGAGTCACAATTTCACACTTACTGAAGCCACTGTGCTGCTGGTAACACTCAAAGCTTTAGAAATGGTTTTATGCTCATGTCCTGATCTATGTCTTACCACTGTTTTATTACTGAGAGTTTGTTGGTTGCCGTGGTTTGGGTTTAGTCCTCACATGTGGTGTGAATTATGGGATCTTATATACATGAAGGGGTCTCTGAGGCCTCTGTAAATCACTCTGTGATATAGGACCAAGAAACATCTTGAAGAACTGTTTGATCTGTAGGGAGCAGCCAGCTGGTAAAAGTCTAGAGGCAAAACCAAGCAGGGTGAAGCTGCATGTGGCTCCGAGGCTGCACACAAATAAAACCAACTTTTTGATGATGTTCAATGTGCACCAACTCTAGCTAAATCAAAATGTCAGCTGCTTCCCTGTGCCTTTGTTTAATTGGTTCATTGATTGACTGATCTAATACAGTCTTTGTTCCATTTGGGGCAAATGGCAACTTATTACAATATTACTGCATCACAACTGTATCTGTGGTCAACTGTTATCTTTGTCTATTTATGTTTCACTTTCATTCTGAAATCTCATTTTACCCATACTGATTTTATTTTAGTGCCAATTCTTTTTTTGTTCTTTGAATTGCCTCTGTGATTGAAAAGTTGTAATGTGTACAGATGCCTTGCCTTTCACTCATACAGATTTTTTCCATCTACTACATCTCCCTTTTTTAATTTAACATCTAATTTAAGACATCCATATTTTTGCCAGTTTGGCTTTCCTAAATATACATTTTCCCATCACAGCACAGTCAGCTCCACGTGGGAACTCTTTTTGAGCCTCTTCAGTCTTTTCACTTTAAAGTTCGGCATTCACACTTGCTTGTCAGTGTACATATCTGGTTTGTGGCAAAGATGATAAACAGGATTTTGACCTGAGATAAAAGAAATATGACCTTGCTACAGGGAGCATGTTGGTGAATGACAACAGGCACATGATGGTATAGATTTCAGCTTCTCTTTTTTTGGGCTGTTTGGGCAGGGGGCCAAACATAATTTAAAATAGTTAAAAGGCAACTTATAAATGTGAGAGTGTGCCACCACATGTGGCACAGGGATATAAAATACATTTCCATGGCTTGACTGGGAGTGAAACTGTTGTTGTGTTTGCATTGCAGTGGATCAGTAGGCAGCTGTTTGCTGTAACAAATGTAGAGCAAATCAATGCTGAACAATCTATACTGCTCTGTCTGCAGCCATGCCTTAGAGCAGTGTGTGTGTATGTGTGTGTGTGTGTGTGTGTGTGTGTGTGTGTGTGTGTGTGTGTTTGTGTGTGTGGGAAAGAATAATGTATAAAATAGTGTGTGTTTATGGACTTGTGTACACATATGTTGTGTATTGTAATGACCTGGTCAAGTATTGATGACTTAAAGCAGTGGGAGTGTCTTTATGTCTCCTGCTTGTTATTGGTTGTGTGTGTGTGTGTGTGTGTGTGTGTGTGTGTGTGTGTGTGTGTGTGTGTGTGTGTGTGTGTGTGTGTGTGTGTGTGCGTGTGTGTGTGTGTGTGTGCTGGGGCAAAAGGACAAAGGTCAGAGGTCAATAGGTCAAAGAATCTGATTGAAATGGAAGTAGAAAAAGAGAGAAAGCATTAGGAGGGAGGCAGGGTAACAGAATAAAGTGGGAGACAGAGAAAGAGAGGCTATAATTTGGGCAGAAGCAAGTGGTGTGCAGTCAAGGCGGAGAGTCAAGCCATCTGAAAATAGACAGAAATAAAATCATACCTAAGTGAAGGCAATATCTCTCCTTACATCTGGTTTTTAGAACAGAGCTTTTAATTTACGCCATCTTGTGGTAGCAGTGGGTTGTTTTCTCTGGAGGCTAGCTTCATTTCCAGCCGCTACATCTACAATTTTTGGCATTTTCGTGGGTGTGTCCTGTTTGCAAGGGCTTGTCAAGCGTAGGGGAGCGCTTCTTCTGGAGTTTTGCGTCTTGGATCTCGAGGGTACAGTCGCAAATACGCAAATGCAAACTGAATACCACGGGTCAGAGATCACCAAAGTTAAACTCCATGTGAAGCCACATTTTGGATTGGTTTTCTTATTTTCCCCTGCATTCACACTGATTGAAAGTGAACTGGGACACAAAGGTTTCCCACTGATATATTTCCATATAAGGCTGCTGCTAACGCACTGACACACTGAAAACTGTTCATGCAGCCTTATAAAATATCATATTATTAAAAATTAATAAATTCTATTTTCACTAAAGAGCACGAGAGTGGTATTTAACAGCAGATGGTCATGAATCATATGATAAATGAACCAGATAAACTGGTGCACAGGCCATCAATGAAAAGAAACATCATCTTCTCCTGGCAGTATGTCTGAGCTGCTATATTCCCAGATAACAGTAAGTTTCCTTACACAAGAACATAGGACACAAAAAATATGACCCACTGTGTGAGTTTGTTTTGTTTTTGCTGTGTTAACTGACTGAATACCCAGAAGTGTCAAATCAGCTAC